>CM039677.1:326636549-327997464 GCA_022496015.1 Hordeum marinum
TCCGCTCTGCGATCTCATCACGATCCGTCCCGCGATCCAATCACGAATCGTCTCACGATCTTGATCACGGTCCTTCCGATCTAGCACCGAATGGATGGCACCCGCGTTCAACACACGTAAGGCTTGATGACGATCTCCACCTTCTTGATCCGCAAGAGGGAGCGGAGAGGTAGACTTGTTCTCCGGCAGCGTGATGGCTCTACGGCGATGGTGATGGAGTAATCTCAGCAGAGCTCGCCTAAGCACAGCTGAAACCGAACTAGAGGAGAAACTACGGACTAGAGGGTAGGGTTGCACGTGCTGAAAATCTATATGCAAAACCCCTAAACCTCTAGTATATAGGAGGAGGGGAGGAGGAGGCTTGGGCGCAAGGGCCAGCCCTCCTAGTCTTCGGCCGAAGTGGAGGGAGGAGTCCTCCTCCTCCACTCCTAGTAGGATTAGGACTCCTTCCTTATTTCCCCACCTTTTTGCCTTTTTCCACCTTTTCCACCTTTGGGCTTTCTTCCTAGCCGCATGGGACCTATGTGGGATTTCCACCAGCCCACTAAGGGCTGGTATTCATCCCCCCACAGCCCATGTAGCATCTTGGGTCAAAATACCCCTCCCGATGGTCCCCCGGTACCCTACCGGCACTCCCGTTACACTACCGATGAACCCGAAACTTTTGCGGCGACCAAAATAGGACTTCCTACATATCAATCTTTACCTCCGGACCATTCCAGAGCTCCTCGTGACGTCCGGGATCTCATCCGGGACTCTGAACAACCTTTGGTCACCACCATACATAACTCTATACTACCGAAACGTCACCGAACCTTAAGTGTGCAGACCCTGCGGGTTCGAGAACTATGTAGACATGACCGAGACACCTCTACGGTCAATAACCAATAGCGGGACCTGGATGCCCATATTGGTTCCTACATATTCTACGAAGATCTTTATCGGTTGAACCTCTATGTCAAGGATTCAGTTAATCCCATATGCTATTCCCTTTGTTCTTCGGTATGTTACTTGCCTGAGATTCGATCGTCGACATCTCCATACCTAGTTCAATCTCGTTGGAGGCAAGTCTCTTTACTCGTTCCATAATAACAAGATCCCATGGCTAACACTTAGTCACATTGCTTGCAAGGCTTATTTGTGATGTTGTATTACCAAGTGGGCCCTGAGATACTCTCCATCACACGGAGTAACAAATTCCAGTCTTGCTCCATGTCAACCCAACAGACACCCTCGGAGATGATACCTATAGAGCACTTTATAGTCAGCTAGTTACGTTGCGATGTTTGATACACACAAGGCACTCCTCTCGGTGTCAATGAGTTGCATGATCTCACAGGTCATAGGAAACAGATACTTGACATGCAGAAAACAGTAGCAATAAACTGACACGATCATATGCTACGTTTATAGTTGGGTCTTGTCCATCACATCATTCTCTAATGATGTGATCCCATTATCAAATGACATCTCATGCCCATGGCTAGGAAAGCTTAACCATCTTTGATCAACGAGCTAGTCCATCAAAGGCATACCAGGGACATGGTGTTGTCTATGTATTCAACATGTATCTGAGTTTCCGATCAATACAATTCTAGCATGGATAATAAACAATTATCATGAACAAGGAAATATGATAATAACTAATTTATTATTCCTCTAGGGCCATATTTCCAACAGTCTCCCACTTGCAGTAGTGTCAATAATCAGTTCACATCCCCTGTGATCACATTTTTTATGATATCTAAACACCCAATGAGTTCTGGGGCTCGATCATGCTTTGCATGTGAGAGAGGTATTTAGTCAACGGGTCTACGACATTCAGATCCGTGTGTACTTTGCAAATCTCTATGTCTTACTGTAGTCACTGCTACCACACTCCACTTGGAGCTATTCCAAATGGCTACTCCACTATACGTATCCGGATTGCTACTAAGAGTCATCCAAATTGGTGTTAAAGCTTGCATGGACGTAACTCTTTATGACGAACTCTTTATCACCTCCATAATCGAGAAACATTTCCTTAGTCCTCGGGTTACTAATGATAATTTTGACCACTGTCCAGTGATCCACTCCTGGATCACTCTTGTACCCCTTGACAGACTCATGGCAAGGCACATACCAGGTGCGGTACATAGCATGGCATAATATAGAGCCTATGGCTAAGGCATAGGGGGGACAAACCTTTGTCCTTTCTCTTTCTTTTGCCGTGGTCGAGCTTTGAGTCTCATTAAACTTCACACCTTACAAATTAGGCAAGAACTCTTTCTTTGCCTGACCCATTTTGAACTCTTTCAAAATCTTGTCAAGGTATGTACTCATTGAAAGTCTTATCAGACGTCTTGATCTATATCTATAGATCTCGATGCCCACAATTAAGTAGCTTTATCTAGGTCCTTCCTTTGAAAAACTCTTTTCAAACAACCCTTTATGCTTTCCAGAAATTCTACATCATTTTCGATCAACAATATGTCATCCACATATGCTTGTCAGAAACTCTATAGTGCTCCCACTCACTTTATTGTAAATACAAGTTTCTCATAAACTTTGTATAGACTCAAAACTTTTATCACCTCATCAAAGTGCATATTCCAACTCCGAGATGCTTGCTTCAGTCCATAGAAGGATCATTGAAGCTTGCACATCTTTTAGCATCCTTAGGACTGACAAAACCTTCTGGTTGTATCTCATACAACTTTTCCTTAAGGAAGGAAACGATGTTTTGATATCCATCTGCTAGATTCATAATTGAAATTGAAGCAACTGCAAACATAATTCCAACAGACTTTAGCATCACCACGAGTGAGAAAGTCTCATCACAGGTCAACTCCTTGAACTTGTCGGAAACTTCTTTGCGACTAGTCGAGCTTTATTAAATGGTGACATTAACCATCAACGTCTGTCTTCATCTCAAAGATCCATTTGTACTCGACGACGTGCCGTCCAACGAGCAAGTCTACCAAAGTCTACACTTGGTTTTCATACATGGATCCTTTTTTCGGATTTCATGGCCTCTAACCATTTGTCGGAATCCGGGCCCATCATTGCTTCACCATAGCTCGTAGGTTCATCGTTGTCCAACAACATGACCTCCAAGACAGGGTTGTCGTACCACTCAGGAGCAGTACGCATCCTTGTCGACCTACAAGGTTCGATAGTAACTTGATCCGAAGCTTCATGATCATCATCATTTACTTCTTCTTCAACTGATGTAGGTTCCACAGAAACATCTTTCTGCGTTCCATCTTCCTCCCACTCAATTCTTTCGAGAGAAACTTTTTCTCGAGAAAGGACCCAGTTTTAGCAACAAACACTTTGTACTCGGACCATGAGATAGAAGGTATACCCAACTGTTATTAGGGTGTTCTATGAAGATGCATTTGTCCGCTTTGGGTTCGAGCTCATTAGGTGAAAACCCTTTTCACATAAGCGTCGCAGCCCCAAACATTAAGAAATGACAGCTTAGGTTTCTATCAAACCATAGTTCACACGGTGTCATCTCAATGGATTTAGATGGTGCCCTATTTAAAGTGAATGTAATTGTCTCTAATGCATAACCCCAAAACGATAGTGGCAAAACGATAAGATACATCATAGTTCGCACCATATCCAATAGAGCACGACTATGACGTTCGGACCATCACACTATGGTGTTCGAGGGTGGCGTGAGTTGTGAAACAACTTTCATATTGTCTAAAGTTGTATGCCAAACTCGTAACTGAGATATTCACCTCCATGATCATATCACAGACATTTTTATCTTCTTGTCACGATGATCTTAAACTTCACTCTGAATTTTTCTTGAACTCTTTCAAATGATTCAGACTTGTGTTTCATTAAGTAAATATACACTATATCTACTCAAATCATCAGTGAAGGTAACAAAATAACGATATCCACCGCATGCTACAACACTCATTGAACCATATACATCAACATGTATTATTTCCAATAAGTTACTTGCCCCCGCTCTATCATATTGTAAACGGGGGTTTTAGTCATCTTGCCCATGAGGTATGGTCCGCATGTCTCACCGATTCGAAATCGAATGAGTCAAAGATCCATCAGCATGGAGTTTCTTCATATGTTTTAGACCAATATGACATTTAGCCGCAGTGCCACAAGTATGTGGTACTATCATTATTAACTTTGTATCTTTTGGCATCTATGTTACTAACATGTGTATTACTACGATCAAGATTCCACAAACCATTCTCATTGGGTGCATGACCATTGAAGGAATTATTCATGTAAACAGAATAACCATTATTCTCCAACTTAAATAAATAACCGTATTGCAATAAACACGATCTAATCATGTTCATGCTCAACGCAAACACCAAATAACATTTATTTAGGTTCGTCACTAATCCCGAAGGTAGAGAGATCATGCGATGTTGATCACATCAACCTTGGAGACATTTCCAACACACATCGTCACCTCACCCTTAGCTAGTCCCCGTTTATTTTGTAGCTTTTATTTCGAGTTACTAACATTTAGCAACCAATCCGGTATCCAATACCAAGGTGCAACTAGGAGTACTAGCAAGGTACACATCAATAACACGTATATCAAATATACTTATGTCGATGTTGCCAGCCTTCTTATCTACCAAGTATCTAGGGTTGTTTCGCTTCAGCGACCTTTCTCCTCATAATATAAGCACATAGTCCCGGGCTTGGGTTCAAATTTGGGTTGCTTCACTAGTGCAGCAACTGTCTTGCCATCCATGAATTTTCCCACCTTGTCCTTGCCCTTCTTGAAACTAGTGGTTTTACTAACCATCAACACTTGATGCCCCTTCTTGATTTCTACCTTTGTGGTGTCAAACATTGCGAATGGCTCAAGGATCATCATTTCTATCCCTGGCATTTCATAGTTCATCACGAAGCCCTAGTAGCCTAGTGACATTGATTTGGAGAATTATATCAATCACTATCTTATCTGGAAGATCAACTCCCACTCGATACAAGCGATTGTAGTACCTAGACAATCTAAGCATATGCTTAACGATTGAGCTATTCTCCTTCATCTTGCAGGCAAAGAATCTTGTTGGAGATCTCATATCTCACATCACGGGCATGAGCCCGAGATCACAATTTCAGCTCTTAGAACATCTAATATGTTCCGTGACGTCCAAAACATTTTCGAGCCTCAATTCTAAGCCGTAATGCATGACGCACTAAACTATCATGTAGTCATCGGAACGTGCCTGTCAGATGTTCACAACATCTACAAACAACGCTAGAGGGGGGGTGGCGCACCGAGCGGTGCATTAAGGACATAAGCCTTCTGTGCAGCAATGAGGACAATCCCCAGATCACAGACCCAGTCCACAATATTGCTACCATTATCTTTCACCTCTATTTCTCTAGGAAGATATAAAAATTCAAGGGAGCTACAGCGCGAGCTAGTAATCTACAACATAATTTGCAAAGACACTACTGACTATGTTCATGAAAATGAGTTCAATTAATCATATTACTTAAGAACTCCCAGTCAAACTGACATCCCTCCGGTCATTCGAGTGATACATGATCCAAATTCACCAACTCAAGTCCGATCATCACATGAGTTGAGGTGGTTTCAATGGTGAACATCATCATGTTGATCATATCTATTATATGACTCATGTTCGACCTTTTGGTCTCTTGTGTTCCGAGGCCATGTCTGTACATGCTAGGCTCGTCAAGTTTAACCCGAGTTTTCTGCGCGTGCAACACTGGCTTGCACCTGTTGTATGCGAACGTAGAGTCTATCACACCCGATCATCACGTGGTGTCTCGACACGACGAACTTTCGCAACGGTGCACACTCGGGGAGAACACAATTCATCTTGAAATTTAAGTGAGGGATCACCTTATAATGCTATCATCGTCCTATGCAAAACAAGGTGCATAAAAGGATTAACATCACATACAAATCATAAGTGACATGATATGGCCATGAACTTGTGCTCTTGATCTCCATCTTGAAAGCACCGGCATGATCTCCATCGTCACCGGCATAACACCATGATCTCCATCATCACCGGCATAACATCTTGATCTCCATCAATGTGTCGCCATTGCAGTTGTCGCGCCCACAATGCTTCTACTACTGTTGCTACTGTTTAGCGATAAAGTAAAGCATTACATAGCGCTTAGTGATTGACACGCGGGTCATACAATAATTAAAGACAACCCTATGGCTCCTGTCGGTTGCCGTACTCATTGCCATGCAAGTCGTGATATTCTATACAGCACATGATCATCTCATACATCACATATATCTCATCATGTAATTGGCCATATCACATGATAACATACCCTGCAAAAACAAGTTAGACGTCCTCTAATTATTGTTGCAAGTTTTACGTGGCTGCTACGGGTATCTAGCAAGAACAATTCTCACCTACGCAAAACCACAACGGTGATACATAAATTGCTTTTCAACCTTCTCAAGGACCGCCTTTGTCGAATCCGATCCAACTAAAGTAGGAGAAACAGACACCCGCCAGCCATCTTTGTGCAACAAGGTTAAACGTCAGTCGATGGAACCGGTCTCTCATAAGCGTACGAGTAAGGTTGGTCCAGGCTGCTTCATCCCACAATACCGCTGAACCAAAACACGACCAAGGGAGGAAGCAATCTAAGCATCAACGCCCACAAACTCCTTTGTGTTCTACTCGAGATCTCATCTACACATAGACCTAGCTCATGATGCAACTGTTGGGGAACGTTGCCTGGGAAACAATTTTTTTTCCTATGCACACGCAAGATCTATCCATGGTGATGTGCATCTACGAGTGGGAGTGGATCTACGTACCCTTGTAGATCACTAAGCGGGAAGCGTTAAGAAACGCGGTTGGTGTAGTCGAACGTCTTCACGATCCAAATCACCGAGCATCCCGCAATCCCATCATGATCCGTCCCGCGATCTCATCATGATCCATCCCGCGATCTCATCATGATCTATACCGCGATCCAATCACGATCTTGATCACGATCCTTCCAATCTAGCACCGAACGGACGACACCTCCGCGTTCGGCACACGTACAACTTGATGACATTCTCCGCCTTCTTGATCCAGTAAGAGGGAGCAGAGAGGTAGACGAGTTCTCCGGCAGTGTGACGGCACTGCGGCGATGGTGGTGGAGTAATCTCAGCAGGGCTTCGCCTAAGTACAGTTGAAACCGATCTAGAGGAGAAACTACGGACTAGAGGGTAGGGTTGCACGTGGCTGAAAATCAAGATGCAAAAACCCTAAAACCTGTAGTATATATAGGAGGAGGGGAGGAGGAGGCTTGGCGCAAAGGCCATCCCTCCTAGGCTTCGGCCGAAGTGGAGGGAGGAGCCCTCCTCCTCCACTCCTAGTAGGATTAGGACTCCTTCCTTATTTTCCCACCTTTTTCCCTTTTTCCACCTTTTCCACCTTTGGGCTTTCTTCCCAGCCGCATGGGCCCTATGTGGGACTTCCACCAGCCCACCAAGGGCTGGTATTCATCCTCCCACATCTCATGTAGCCTCTTGAGTCGAAATAAACCTCCCGATGGTCCCCCGGTACCCTATTGGCACTCTCGGTACACTACCAATGAGCCCGAAATTTTTTCGGCGACCAAAACAGGACATCCTATATATCAATCTTTACCTCCAGACCATTCCGGAGCACCTCGTGACATCCTGGATCTCATCCAGGACTTCGAACAACCTTCGGTCACCACCATACATAACTCTATACTACCGAAACATCACTGAACCTTAAGTGTGTAGACCCTGAGGGTTCTAGAACTATGTAGACATGACCGAGAGACCTCTACGGTCAATAACCAATAGCGGGACCTAGATGCCCATATTGGTTCCTACATATTCTATGAAGATCTTAATCGGTTGAACCTCTATGTCAAGGATTCAGTTAATCCTGTATGCTATTCCCTTTGTTCTTCGGTATGTTACTTGCCCGAGATTCGATAGTCGGCCTCTCCATACCTAGTTCAATCTCATTGCCGGCAAGTCTCTTTACTCCTTCCGTAATACAAGATCCCACGGCTAACACTTAGTCACATTGCTTGCAAGGCTTATTGTGATGTTGTATTACCAAGTGGGCCCTGAGATACCTCTCCATCACACGGAGTAACAAATTCCAGTCTTGATCCATGCCAACCCAACAGACACCCTCGGAGATACCTGTAGAGCACCTTTATAGTCACCCAGTTACGTTGAGACTTTTGATACACACAAGGCACTCCTCCGGTGTCAGTGAGTTGCATGATCTAATGGTCATAGGAACAAATACTTCACATGCAGAAAACAGTAGCAATAAACTGACACGATCATATGCTACATTTATAGTTTGGGTCTTGTCCATCACATCATTCTCCTAATGATGTGATCCCATTATCAAATGACATCTCATGCCCATGGCTAGGAAACCTTAACCATCTTTGATCAATGAGCTAGTCCATTAGAGGCATACCAGGGACATGGTGTTGTCTATGTATCCACACATGTATCTGAGTTTCCGATCAATACAATTCTAGCATGGATAATAAACGATTATCATGAACAAGGAAATATGATAATAACTAATTTATTATTGCCTCTAGGGGATATTTCCAACAAGAGAATAATGGTTATTCTATTTACATGAATAATACCTTCAATGGTCATGCACCCAGTAAGAATGGTTTGTTGAATCTTGATTGTAGTAATGCACATGTTCATAACATTGATGCCAAAAGATACAAAGTTAATAATGATAGTACCACATACTTGTGGCACTGCCGCTAAATGTCATATTGGTATAAATCGCATGAAGAAACTCCATGCTGATGGACCTTTGGCCTCATTCGATTTCGAATCGGTTGAGACATGCGAACCATGCCTCTTGGGCAAGATGACTAAGGACCCCGTTTTCCGGTTTGATGAAGCGGGCAAGTGATTTACTGGAAATGATACATGTTGATGTATGCAATCCAATTAGTCTTGTAGCATGCGGTGGACATCGTTATTTTCTTACCTTCACTGATGATTTGAGTAGATATTGTCTATATTTAGTTAATGAAACACAAGTCTGAATCATTTGAAAAGTTCAAGCAAATTCAGAGTGAAGTTTAAGATCATCGTGACAAGAAGATAAAAATATCTGCGATATGATCGTGGAGGTGAATATCTGAGTTACGAGTTTGGCATACAACTTTAGACAATGTGAAAGTTGTTTCACAACTCACGCCACCTGGAACACCATAGTGGGATGGTGTGTCCGAACGTCATAGTCGTGCTCTATTGGATATGGTGCAAACTATGATGTCTCTTATCATTTTGCCACCATCGTTTTGGGGTTATGCATTAGAGACAACTACATTCACTTTAAATAGGGCATCATCTAAATCCGTTGAGATGACACCGTGTGAATTATGGTTTGATAGAAACCTAAGCTGTCATTTCTTAATGTTTGGGGCTGCGACGCTTGGGTGAAAAATGTTTTCACCTAATGAGCTCGAACCCAAAGCGGACAAATGCATCTTCATAGAATACCCTAATAACAGTTGGGTGAACCTTATATCTCAGATCCAAGCATAAAGTGTTCGTTGCTAAAACTGGGTCCTTTCTCGAGAAAAAGTTTCTCTCGAAAGAATTGAGTGGGAGGAAGATGGAACTTGATGAGGTTGTTAAACCTTTGCTACAACCAGAGAGTAGCGCAACGCAGAAAGATGTTTCTGTGGATCCTACGTTAGTTGAAGAGGAAGTTAATGATGATGATCATGAAGCTTCAGATCAAGTTACTATCAAACCTCGTAGGTCAACAAGGACGCGTACTGCTCCTGAGTGGTAAGACAACCTTGTCTTGGAGGTCATGTTGTTGGACAACGATGAACCTACGAGCTATGGAGAAGCGATGATGGGCCCGGATTCCGACAAATGGTTAGAGGCCATGAAATCCGAGAAAGGATCCATGTATGAAAACCAAGTATAGACTTTGGTAGACTTGCTCATTGGACGGCAGGTCGTCGAGTACAAATGGACCTTTAAGATGAAGACAGACGCTGATGGTAAATGTCACCATTTATAAAGCTCGACTTGTTGCAAAGAAGTTTACGACAAGTTCAAGGAGTTGACTGCGATGAGAATTTCTCACTCGTAGCGATGCTAAAGTCTGTTGGAATTATGTTAGAAGTTGCTGTATTTTTCAATTATGAAATCTGGCAAATGGATGTGAGAACATCGTTTCCTTCCTTATGGAAAGGTTGTATGAGATACAACGAGAAGGTTTTGTCAGTCCTAAGGATGCTAAAAGGTGTGCAAGCTTCAGTGATCGTTCTATGGACTGAAGCAAGCATCTCGGAGTTGGAATATATGCTTTGATGAGGTGATCAAAGTTTTTGAGTCTATGCAAAGTTTATGAGAAACTTGTATTTACAATAAAGTGAGTGGGAGCACTATAGAGTTTCTCATAAGCATATGTGGATGACATATTGTTGATCGGAAATGATGTAGAATTTCTGGAAAGCATAAAGGGTTGTTTGAAAAGAGTTTTTCAAAGGAAGACCTGGATAAATCTACTTAATTGTTGAGCATCAAGATCTATAGAGATGGATCAAGATGCTTGATGAGACTTTCAATGAGTACATACCTTGACAAGATTTTGAAAGAGTTCAAAATGGATCAGTCAGAGAAAGAATTCTTGCCTGATTTGTAAGGTGTGAAGTTGAGTAAGACTCAAAGCTCGACCATAGCAGAAGAAAGAGAAAGGACGAAGGTCGTCCCCTATGCTTTAGCCATAATACGTAGTATGCCATGCTGTGTACCGCACCTGTGTGTGCCTTGCCATGAGTCCATCAAGGGGTGCAAGAGTGATCGAGGAGTGGATCACTGGACAACGGTCAAGATTATCATTAGTGACTAAATACTAAGGAAATGTTTCTCGATTATGGAGGTGATAAAGAGTTCATCGTAAAGAGTTACGTCGATGCAAGCTTTAACACCAATCCGGATGACTCTTAGTACCAATCCGGATACGTATAGTGGAGCAGCCATTTGGAATAGCTCCAAGTGGAGTGTGGTAGAAGTATTTACAGTAATACATAGAGATTTGCAAAGTACACACGGATTTGAATGTCGCAGACCCGTTAAATAAAAGTCCTCTCTCACATGCAAAGCATGATCGAGCCCCAGAACTCATTGGGTGTTAGATTCATAACAATGCGAATCACATGGTGATGTGAACTAGATTATTGACTCTAGTGCAAGTGGGAGACTTTTGGAAATATGCCCTAGAGGCAATAATAAATTGGTTTTTATCATATTACCTTGTTCATGATAATCGTTTATTATCCATGCTATAATTGTATTGATCGGAAACTCAGTTGCATGTGTGGATAAATAGACAACACTTTGTCCCTAGTATGTCTCTAGTGAACTAGCTCGTTGATAAAAGATGGTCAAGGTTTCCTAGCCATTGACATGTGATGTCATTTGATAACGGGGTCACATCATTAGGAGAATGATGGGATGGACAAGACCAAACTATAAACGTAGCATATGATTGTGTCAGTTTATTGCTACAGTTTTCTGCATGTCAAGTATATGTTCCGATGACCATGAGATCATGCAACTCACTAACACCGGAGGAGTACCTTGTGTGTATCAATTTTCGCAACACAACTGGGTGACTATAAAGGTGCTCTACAGGTATCTCCGAGGGTGTCTGTTGGGTTGGCATGGATCAAGACTCGGATTTGTTACTCCGTGTGACGAAGAGGTATCTCAGGGCCCAGTCGGTAATACAACATCACAACAAGCCTTGCAAGCAATGTGACTAATTGTTAGTCACGGATCTTGTATTACGGAAACGAGTAAAGAGACTAGTTGGTAACGAGGTTGAACTAGGTATGGAGATACCGATGATCGAATCTTGGACAAGTAACATAACGACGAACAAAGGGAACAACATAAGGGATTAACTGAATCCTTGACATAGAGGTTCGACCGATAAAGATCTTCTTAGAATATGTGGGAACCAATATGGGCATCCAGGTATCGCTATTGGTTATTGACCGTAGAGGTGTCTCGGTCATGTCTACATGGTTCTCGAACCCGTAGGGTCTACACACTTAAGGTTCGATGACGTTTCGGTAGTATAGAGTTATGTATGGTGGTGACCGAAGGTTGTTTGGAGTCTTGGATGAGATCCCAGACGTCACGAGGAGCTCAGGAATGGTCTGGAGGTAAATATTGATATGTAGGAAGTCCTGTTTTGGTCATGGGAAAAGTTTCGGGCTCATCGGTAGTGTACCGGGAGTGCCGGTAGGGTACCGGGGGACTATCGGGAGGGGTATTTCGACCCAAGAGGCTACATGAGCTGTGGGAGGATGAATACCAGCCCTTAGTGGGCTGGAGGAAGTCCACAAAGGTCCCATGCGGCTGGGAAGAAAAGTCCATGGAGAAAAAGGTGGAAAAAGGCAAAAAGGCTAAATAAGGAAGGAGTCCTAATCCAACTAGGAGTGGAGGAGGAGGACTCCTCTCCTCCTTGTGCCAATGGACAAAGGGCTGGCCCTTGTGCGCCAGCCTCCTCCCTCTCTCCTCCTATATATACTAGAGGTTCTGAGGGTTTTGAGATACAGAAAACAGCCACGTGATGCCCTCTTCTCTAGATCGTAGTTTCTCTTCTAGATCGGTTTCAGTAGTGCTTAGGCGAAGCCTTGCTGAAATTACTCCACCACCATCGCCGCAATGCCATCGTGCTGCCAGAGAACTCGTCTACCTCTCCGCTCCCTCTTGCTGGATAAAGAAGGCGGAGATCGTCATCGAGCTGTACGTGTGCTGAACGTGGAGGTGTCGTCTGTTCGGCGCTAAATCGGAAGGACCGTGATCAAGATCGCGAGACAATTCGTGATTGGATCGCGGGACGGATCGTGATGAGATCGCGGGATGGATCGTGATGAGATCGCGGGACCCTCGGCGATTTAGATCGCGAAGGCATTCGACTACACCAACCACGTTTCTTAACGCTTCCCGTTTTGCGATCTACAAGGGTACATAGATCCACTCTCCCTCTCGTAGATGCTCATCACCATGGATAGATCTTGCGTGTGCGTCGGAATTTTTTTGTTTCCCATGCAACGTTCCCCAACAATACTCCCCCTTATTCTTGCAAATTTTGAAGCCGTCGCATACCTATTCCATGAACATAGTTCTAAAATGTAAAAGTTGATAGAGAATTCATGAGCAAATCGGTCACATGATTTCATTTGAAACATATGCAATATGGCGATATTGCTTATTGTGTATCATGTTTGTAGCCGAGCAACACATAAGATATTATTGTTGAGATAATGATTGGTGAATGTAGCCATGAGGTCTGTTTCGGAGACTCTTTATGAGAGGGCTACCACACCTAATAGGAACACTAAGCTTGTCTACGGTCTGACATAGTGGAGATCTAATCAATGTCTCCAATAATATCGATGTTCACATTTCTGTGAACTGGAAAACCAGGACAAGATGTTTGATGCCTTGGAGATATCGATAGATATTCTTGATTACCAACCACCAATTGTGTTTGGTGGATCCACTAGCATATGGAACGTTGAGTCTCCATATCTCGTTTCCATCATTTCTTGGTCTAAATAGATCTTTCTCTACGTCTAGAGAATGAACTACCATGAGAGTTATGGATGGATAAGATTTGTCCACAATGAATTTCTTTAATATATTATGGATACAAACAACGTAGTATACCATAATGCATGAATGAAGGTGCTCAATTTGTAGTAATAAGTGGTACTTTGGTTTACCCAAATCCTTCATTTTAAACTCCATCATTTAGATGATTACATGTGTCGTCATTGCAGACGCAAAAACATGGATAATCATCATTGTAAGAGTAATCCTTGTGTATAAGAAACTCACTACGTCTGTTGTACCATATGTATCGACAACAATAAGTCTTATGGTGACTTACTGATTTTACGCAATGTATGTTGAATTTTGCATTTTGATTCAGAAGTGAGATTCCATCGGGAATCAATCATATATGTCTGAATCTAGTGATCCACATGGGTATGTGATAACTACAACTATCAACTGGAGAGATGGATGATTTTGTACTGCCAATGATATAAGTTATCAGAAAGAGATTCCACCTCTTAAGAATAGTTGGGTATCTGCGTGAACCCTTGTGCAACAATATTTCTATTGGGGAACGTTGCATGAGAAACAAAAAAAATCCTACGCACACGCAAGATCTATCCATGGTGATGAGCATCTACGAGAGGGAGAGTGGATCTATGTACTCTTGTAGATCGCTAAGCGGGAAGCGTTAAGAAACGTGGTTGATGTAGTCAAACATCTTCGTGATCCAAATCACCGAGTGTCCTGCGATCCAATCACGATCTGTCCCGATCTAGCACCGAACGGACGACACCTCCGCGTTCAGCACACGTACGGCTTGATGACGATCTCTGCCTTCTTGATCCAGCAAGAGGGAGCGAAGAGGTAAACGAGTTCTCCGGCAGC
Source organism: Hordeum marinum (assembly GCA_022496015.1). NCBI lineage: Eukaryota > Viridiplantae > Streptophyta > Magnoliopsida > Poales > Poaceae > Hordeum > Hordeum marinum. Next base: position 326,651,047 of record CM039677.1, read on the forward strand.
ATGAAGATGCTGCAGCGATGGTAGTGGAGTAATCTCAACAGGGCTTCGCCTAAGCACACATGAAACCGATCTAGAGGAGAAACTACGGACTAGAGGGTAGGGTTGCACGTGGTTGAAAATCTATGTGCCAAAACCCTAAAACCTCTAGTATATATAGGAGGAGAGGAGGAGGAGGCTTGGAGCAAGGGCCAGCCCCTCTTTGGTTCGGCCGAAGTGGAGAGGAGGAGTCCTCCTCCACTCCTAGTAGGATTAGGACTCCTTCCTTATTTCCACCTTTTTGCCTTTTTCCACCTTTCTTCACTTTGGAATATCTTCCCAGCCGCATGGGCCTTGTGTGGGACTTCGTCCGGCCCACTAAGGGCTGGTATTTGTCCTCCCACATCCCATGTAGCCTCTTGGGTCGAAATACCCCTCCCGATGGTCCCCCGGTACACTACCGGCACTCCCGGCACACTACCAATGAGCCCAAAACTTTTCCGGCGACCAATACAGGACTTCCTATATATCAATCTTTACCCCCGGACCATTCCGGAGCTCCTCGTGACATTCGGGATCTCATACGGCACTACTAGGAAAAGGGCTATAGATGATATGGCCACTAATGGCGCACCAGACAAGTGGTGCGCCACTAATATATAGTAATGGCGCATCACGAGTTGGTGCGCCATTAGTGTGGTAGACACTAATGGCGCACCGGACACACGGTGCGCCATTAGTAACAAATTTTTTTTGCAAAAATTCTAATGGCGCACCTCCATCTGGTTACTAATGGCGCATTCGTAGCTGGTGCGCCATTTGTAACAAAAATTTTTTTGCAAAAATTCTAATGGCGCACCTCCATCTGGTGCGCCATTAGTAACCAGGGTTACTAATGGCGCATTCGTAGCTGGTGCGCCATTAGTACCAATTTTTTTGCAAACTTCTAATGGCGCACCTCTAGCTGGTGCGCCATTAGTAACCCTGGTTACTAATGGCGCATCTGTCTGTGGGGCCAGCTAGATATTTTTGGACAGCCACACCTACACACTCACTTTCCCCACTTCATTCTCTCCACCTCCTCCTCCAAGCTTGTGTCGGCTGCCTCCTCCTCCTCACCTGATTTGCACCATAGATTCATCAAAATTAAGTGGTTAAATTACCTTTTTTGATAGGTAAGTAAGGGGAAAGCTATCTTTATGTTGTAGATCTACTTTTTTTCTCCCTAGCTCGCTCCAACAACGTGCACATGCACTTTTTATGGCCTTGCTAGATCTATGTATGTTTGTGGTGTTGCATATGTTTGTGGTGTTGCATATATGTTTGTGTTTGCAGGTACCGGTATTTTAAATGCGATAGTTGCCAATATTTTGCCGGAATGTTGATTCATTTCTGTTTCGGCGAGAATTTTGGCACTACGCATTATTTTTGGTCCTATTTTTAGGGAAAGTCATGCCAATTTTTTTCTTGGTTCTAAAATATCGTTTTGCTCTACCCCGCAGGCGACCATGGTCCGCACGATGACCGAAGGCATCGTGAATAGGTTTTTGAGCTCCGCGAAGGCCGAGATGCTTCAAAAGAACGAGACGGAGATAAGATGTCCGTGTCGAAGATGCAAGTTGAAGAGCCTTATTGCGGACCCGGATTCCGGGCAGGTGCGGGACCACCTGCTCTTGCGTGGTTTCATGGATGGCTATCGGTGGCAAGGTGATGAAGATGACTATGAAGTCGTCCATGGGGGCCGGGCAAGAAATGAGGAAGGGAAGCAAGACAACCACCACGGCGAGGGCGGGCGAGAAGACGAAGAATCTCTAGGACATGATCACGAGAGTGATGTTGTACGCAGTCATCATGTAGAAGATGCCGGACATGATGATGAGGAAGATCAAGATGAAGGGCATGATCATGAAGATGAAGATGCCGGAGCAGACGACGATGGAGGCTGGGTGCAGGACCCTCATATTCAAGAGCTGCTTCTCAAGCAGACGGATAACGCAAGAGCTGCCGCCCGAGAGAAAGCCAAGCTAGATCAACTGGAGATAGACGCGGTTACTCCATTGTATGAAGGATGCAGGCCCGAGGATACCCGCCTGAAAGTAACGCTCATGGCTCTGGAGATGAAGGTAAACCACAAAATGACCGACGCATGCTTCGACGAGATCATGTCATTCTGGCACGAACGTCTTCCCAAGGGGAACAAGTGCCCGACCAGTTTCGACGAGGCGAAGAAAATCGTGTGTCCTCTGGATTTACCGCACGTGAAATACCATGTGTGCATGAACAATTGCATCATTTATCGGGACGAGCACGCGGAGTTTACCATATGTCCTGGTGTGCGGCGTCACTCGATACAAGAAGAGGAAGAAAGCTCCTCGAAAAGTGGTGTGGTACTTTCCGATCAATCCTCGTCTGGAGCGGTATTTCGCGGACCCTAAGGTAGCAAAGCTTCTGCGTTGGCACGCGGGTAGGGAGGAGAAGAAGCAGGGAAGATGACGCAAATGATCCTGGAGATAAATAAAAAAGACAAGATGCTGAGTCACCCTAAGGATGCGAGCCAGTGGCAAGCGTTGAACTTCGAACACCCAGAATTTGGGAACGATCCAAGGAACATCGTGCTGGGCGCGAGCACCGACGGAGTCAATCCGTTTGGCAGCCAGAGAAGCACACATAGCACCTGGCCTGTGTTTGTGTGGATGTACAACCTTCCCCCCTAGTTGTGCATGAAGAGGAAGTACATTCACATGAGTATGCTAATTGAAGGGCCGAAAACAACCAGGGAACGACATCAATCTGTATCTGGGGCTGCTGAAAGAGGAGCTAGACACGCTGTGGAAAACGCCAGGCCAATACGTGGGACGCCGCAGAGAAAGAATATTTCCCTATGAGAGCCGCACTACTCACGACGGTGCACGACTATCTCGGTTACGGATATGTCGCGGGGCAGGTGGTCCACGGATTTTCTGGATGCGTCAGGTGCATGGATGACACAACGTATCGCCAGCTAGATAGAGATCCGGGTCTTCGAAAACCGTGTTCATGGGACATCGAAGGTGGCTTCGCGACGATGACTCATGGAGAAAACGCAAGGATCTGTTCGATGGTGAAACCGAACCCCGAAGACGCCCGCGTACGATGAGCGGCGAGGAAATAGACGAGCTGTTGAAAAATTGGAAAGATTGCCCACTGCCGGGAAAGAAGCAAAAGGCGCCAGAGCCGGGAAAGAAGCGAAAGGCGCCAGAGCCGCTGCTGACGGTATGGAAAACGAGGTCTGTTTTCTGGGACTTGCCGTACTGGAAGATCCATCGTGTGCCTCACAGCCTTGATGTCATGCATATCACGAAGAACGTGTGCGAGAGTCTGCTTGGTACCCTACTCAACATGCCAGAGAGGACCAAAGATGGGCCGAAAGCAAGGGCAGACTTGAAATCAATGGGCGTCAAGGAGGAGCTTCACGCTAATGGTGATGATGATGAGGCGAAGCAGGACACAGAAAGTCGTCGCAAAGGCAAAAAGGCCAAGAAGACCGGAAATGACTACCCTCCTGCGTGCTTCTCTCTAAGTCAGGAGGAGATCGAGCAGTTTTTCACCTGCCTCGTAGGAGTAAAACTTCCTTACGGTTACGCGGGGAAGATAAGCAGATACCTAGACCCAGCGAAGCAGAAGTTCAACGGGATGAAGTCTCACGACTGTCACGTGCTGATGACGCAGATACTTCCAGTTGCAATCCGTGGGATCATGGACGCGCACGTCCGTGAAACGCTATTTGGCCTATGCAACTTTTTCGACGTCATCTCTTGGAAGTCGGTTGGCGTGAGGCAACTCAGAAGGCTACAGGAAGAGATCATGGTTATACTATGCGAGCTTGAGATGTACTTCCCGCCCGCATTCTTTGACGTTATGGTGCATCTGCTGGTCCATATCGTGGTGGATATCATCCAACTCAGGGCCGACGTTCCTGCACAGCATGATGTCGTTCGACAGGATGAATGGTGTCATCAAAGGATACGTTCGCAACATGTCACGTCCAGAGGGAAGCATAGCCAGGGGCTTTCTGACCGAAGAGTGCATCTCCTACTGCACGAATTATCTAGGCATCGAGAACCCCGTTGGTCTGCCCGTCAACAGGCACCTCGGCAGGCTTGCTGGATGGGGTCACCGTGAGGGGCACCGCGAAATGCATGTCGACTTCCAGGGTCGACTCGCCGACTTTGAAAGAGCAAACCTAGTCGCGCTACAACACATAGACGTGGTCGATCCTTGGGTGGTAGAGCACAGAACCTTTATTGAGAAGACGTACAATGACCGAGGCCAACAGAGGACGGACGGAGATATAATCAAAGAGCACAACTCATGTTTCACGCGTTGGTTCAAGCAGATTTTTCTGTCGTGCCCTTTACATGAGGATTCTTCCACGGAAGAACAACTCATATTCGCCTTGTCACAGGGCGCCCAGCACAACCTGATGACCTATGAGGCGTACGATATCAACGGCTACACATTCTACACCAAGGACAAGGACATGAAGAGCGATGGTTATCAGAACTCTGGGGTAACGATGGAATCCTACACCGGTAATGACAAGGACAGATACTACGGAAGGATCGAGGAGATCTGGGAGCTGAGCTACGCTGGAGAGAAGGTCCCGATGTTCCGTGTCAGATGGGCCAAGAGCGTCCTAAAAGAAGACCGGTATTTCACCACCATGGTTATACCCGAAGCCAAATCCAAGACCGCGGGCGCAAACGTCACCGCGAAAAAAATGAGCCATGGGTACTGGCTTCCCAAGTGGACCAATGCTTCTTCATTACCGACCCGTCAAAGCCTAGTCGTGTTGTCATGAGGAGAGGCAAAAGGAAGATCATCGGAATGGATGGAGTCGCCAATGAGCAAGACTTCGACAAGTACGGCGACCCGAAGATGGAACATGACGACGACGATGAAGTAGCAGCATACACCACAGGAAAGAAGCAGGACCACCCTACCTAAAGGACGCCCGTTCCACAGAAGAACTCCGTTTGCGAAAAAGAAGGGCAAGAAGAGATTGTGAACAGATAGCTAGCTAAGATCGATTGTATTTAAATCGTAGTCTCCATTTCTCGATTGTATTACATGGGCACTTTTTGAACTCGATCATGAATATTTTTAAATTTCATGGGCACTTTTCGAATTCATGAATATTTTTTCAAATTCGATCTCTATCCCCCCGGCCGCATGCACCCTCCCCCGCTAGCTCCACTGCCGCCGAGACGACCCACTGCACCCTCCCCGGCCCGCTCCACCGTCGCCGAGCACCACCCGCACCCTCCCCCGCTCCACCGCCGCCGACGACCCATTCATATTTTTCATATTCATATTTATAAAAAAATTATTCATATTCATATTCATATTCATATTTATAAAAAAATTATTCATATTACTGTTTTTATGAAAAAATTAATGTTTTTGCATATTCATATTTATAAAAAAATTATCACTGTTTTCATATTCATAAAATAGCATTCTAATGGCGCACCACTCGGGGATGCGCCATTAGAATGTGAAAAAAAACATTCTAATGGCGCACCCCTGAGCAGTGCGCCATTAGAATGTGAAAAAAACATTCTAAGGGCGCACCGCTCGGGGGTCGCCATTTAGAAATCTTTAACTAATCCCCCGACGTACCCCTTCGTACCCTCCCTCTCGCCAGATCCACCTCCTCTCCCGTCTCCGGTCGCCATCACCGTCCAGTTGCCATTGCCGCCACCCTGGTCACCATCGACCGCCACCCTGGTCCCTCCTCCTCCCTGGTCCCGCAATCGCCACTACCCTGTTCGCTGCAAGGTACGAGCCTCCTGGTTCCCCCCTCCTCTCTCCTCTCTCCTCCTCCTCCTCTCTCATCTCTCCTACCCTCCCTCCGCTCTCCCTCTCTCCTCCCTTCCTTCCCTCCCTCCCTCCTCTCTCCTCCCTCCCTCCCTCCCTCCTCTCTCCTGGCCTCCCTCCCTCCCGCCTCCCTTCCTCCCTCCCTCCTCCCTTCCTTCTGTTGCCACAGCCCAGCAGCATGTTAGTGATATTGCTTATCTGGAAAATGTATTCACTGTTAAGTAGAGTTAATGCATGATAGTGGAATCTTAAGTTTCTTTCCTCCAAATTCGGTTTTGTGCTTCTCACATGGTCTTGTGCTTCTCTTTTGATTGATTGTTCCATAAAGCAAAAAAGGGTTCAGAGCAGCACACACCTGTTACTCTCACCACTTAGTAGCTAAAGAAACCTTAGGAGATATCAGCACACGACTAAATATTGTATGTCTATGAAATGGGGAAGTTTGTCTTTCGGAAAGCGAAAAGCTTCAGAGCAGCACACAATTGTTCCTTCACCATTCACATTCGCTCAAGAAACCTTAGCACATATCAGTACCATTATTTCGATTAATTCTTGTAACAATATCGGTAGAATGGACAGTTTCTCTTTCGTAAAACAAAAAAGTTGAGAGTAATTTGATGTGATATAATACTTGTAAATTCAATCTGTTGGTTGTTAGGTTTAACGGTTGATGGATAGGTTTCAGTTTTTGGTCTCACCAGGTATGGGTAGGTGACGAGCCTGCGAAATAGATTTTAGTCTTGTTGTTGACGTTCGCTCCCACCCACTCGGTTAGTTTATTGAGAGCAATCTCGAAACCTTCCACCATCTCCACTTAGTCTAGCTTTGCATCACCGTCCTCAAAGGAGCCATGCCTGCACATGGTGAAGATGTCATCACTCATCAATTCTAATTTTTAGTGGGCAGTTTTTCTTATCTGAGGTTATCAGTCTGTAGTTTTCAACTTCAGTGGAAGAGTTAGTTAGCCAGACTGAAGATCATGATCCCTGCTCTCCCTACATTGACAAATATGCAATGGTTTTGAACTTTGTTATGCATGGAAGGTCCCAGACTCCACTCCCTATGTTCACAAATATACATTGCTGTAGCCACTAGAATGGTCTCCGCGGTGATTCTTTTTAGCAAACATCCGCCATAAATCTTTGAGAATTAATCTCTTGAGAAACTTGATCATTACTTACGGTCATAACATTGTGGTAAAATCTATAAGAAATTGTTATTGTGTAATTCAGTCTTATAGATTAGTATATGGTAATCTGATAAGAATGCACGCTCCTTCGTGGCATGTTTTCACCCTGAAGACCTAAATATATGTTACTCTAAGGGTCAAAGTTTGATTTACTTGTAATTCATCTGGAATTGAGTTTGATTTCCGTATGTTATGGGGAGACAACAGATATTGCTATATGTTCATTCTTGAGGGTACAGACTTGCTGGGTTTTGTCTCCGACCATCGTGTCGTGATGATTTTGCAGGTACCCCAAGAGGCCCTGGAGTTTGCCGGAATGTCGATTAACTTCTGTTCTGGCAAATTCGGGTACTCCACATGTCCTATTTTCAGCAAAGGTCATGCTAAAATTTTCCGTGAAGTTTAGCATGACTTTGCTAAAAATAGGTCATATGGGGTACTTGCGACTAATGCATGGGCCGGGGTATCTTAGTACTTAATTAAGTAGGATCAACTGCCCCTTTATTCTTGTTGCATTAAACCATAGGTGGCAATAGAGCCAAGTGATTAGGCCCAACTTAGAATTCTCCTTCCCTTTTCTTGATAGGGTATATTATTAGAAGATACCCATATATATCAGTCAACCTAGGGTGCCTCGGCATCGATAAACCCTAAATGATGAAAACTTAACTTAGCATTTAGGGTGCCTCAGCGTCGACAAACCCTAAATTATAAAACCTTGGCTTTTAGGGTGCCTCGCTGTCGATAAAAACCTAAATGATGAAAGCTTAGGATTTTAGGGTGCCTCGGCGTCGACAAACCCTAAATGATAAAAGCTTAGCTTTTAGGATGCCTCAGTGTCGACAAACCCTAAATGATGAGACCATGATCTTGTTCCTTGACAATAACCAACTTTTTGACCAAACTTTTTTCCTATTTATAGCGAAACATGTCCCACAACGATGAGGCCGGCGGTTCGGGCGGAAAGCAATTCTAGGAGCTGTCCTAGGAGATGGAGGAACAACCTCACCTCTATGAGGACGCCGCGGAAGACACCGATCCTGACTACACAACCCATAGTGGTTTCGGGGATGACACCACTGATGGTGCCACCGAGGATGCCACCACTGATGGTGCCGCCGAGGATGCCACCACTGATGGTGCCGTCGAGGATGCCACCACTGATGATGGCAGCGCACGCACAGATGGCAGCCAACCGAAGAGGCAACGGAAGGACTAGTGCCCGAACGCACTCCGCACCATCAAGGAGGAATTTACTCAAGTGGACTCCGATGGGCATCCAACGAAGCCCAAACATATAGTCAAGGGGTACTCGGTTCAGCTCGGGTGCATTCTCCGGAGCACCGTCTCGATCAACACCGAGAACCTAAGGCATAAGGACCGAGGGAGTTTGCGCAACCTCCTCTTCACGAAGCTGCACGAACGATACAAGTTCCCCGCTGAATTTGAAAACACACGGCACTCAGGGAATAAAGTGAACAGTGCTGCCTCACGAGGATGAGAAAGGCCCTATCTACTTGGAGAAGCGCGGTAAAGAGAATGATTAACAAAGGTGATAGTTATGAGAAGATCAAGGCGAAAAATCCTTCGATCAGCGAAGATGACTACAAGGAGTTCAAGATCAAGTGCGAGAGCAGCGCAACCTCCGAATCAAGTCAGTGGGGGAAAGAAATGCGGGAGTTGAACTTAGGGGAACACAAACTCGGTCCCGGCGGTTACAGAGTGGCGGAGCCTATATGGGACAAGGAGGACGCGGAGCGTGCCGAGCAAGGCCTACCGCCCCGCTTCGAGAAATACAGTGACAAGCGGACCAGGAACTATGTCAGGGCCCGGTACAAGGAGGACCCGGTACAAAGGAGCTTACCACGGATCCGAAGACCAAGGCGCTTGAGCTTGTTCTGGCGAAGGAGACTGAAAGCAGTAGCGCAGGGTCGTCTCAGAGCACCCCTTGGGACAGCACTCTAAATAGGGCGTTGAACGTAATGAAAAACAAGGATAAGCTCACTAAGCCGTCGTCAGATGGTCGTGTGGCCGTCAAAGGCTTGTCCACAAAATGGTCGTCATACTATAACTCTGGTGGGCGAAAGGAGAGAAAGACCAGCTCGGAAAGCCAATCGCGCGAGGTTCAAGAACTCAAGGCACAAGTGGCGCGGATTCCGGAGATTGTCTCAGAGCAAGTGCGAGACCAACTGGGAGCGACGATCACCGCCATTATGCCTACCTTGGTTGAGGGGCTGCGGGGGTGGATTGCGGGCGGCCAACAGGGGCCGCCCCCGATTCCCAGCTTCACGGCCAGCAACTCGCACAATGCGCAGGCGGTGCCATTGGTGTCTCCGGCGGCGGCGGTATTGGTGTCTCCGGCGGCGGCGGTATTGGTGTCTCCGACGCTGGCACGGGCATTGGAGCTTAATGCACCCGGGTGTACGCCGGCCGGCACCTCGGCGGCAAGCGGCCCCTCCGTCAATTGCACACCCGCCATTGGCGGTGCCTCGACATTAGCCGAGATCGACGCCATCATCACGGTAACTAATTAAGCCTCTCGGCCGAGGACTTCATCTCCTTGCCTTTGACTGGGCATCCCTGACACCCTACATGTTTTCGCAGGGCGCCACCGACGTTCCGTGCACTCTCCTGCACTTCGTGAACGACGAGTTGGTCGATGTCGCCAAGGGCAAAATCCTTCAACCGGGCAACCCCGTGTTCCACGGTAATCCGATGCCACCCACCGTGTATAGGGTTCAACTGGTTCGGGTGCTGCCAGGCTGCGACGAGTTGTTACCTCCGATTCGACCCGCCGGGGCCGACGAAGATGATCTGATGACCCTCAGCGCCTGCCTAAGCTGGCCCCTGCTTTGGCCGAAGAGCCAGATTCGTTTGGGGGTGGGGGACACCACCCCAAAGACAACACCGCCAGTCGTGCCGGCGCCAAGCCATGGCAAGACTGCCGCAACGCTACCGGACATACCGGACATCCCTATGGCACAGGATCTGAACATGCATATGGCAAAGGATCCAGACGACGACGACAACGACGACGGTACATTTACCAACGTCGATAAGTACTTTGCCGAACATGGGTACGATGAAGAATTCTTGGGGCCTCCTTCTCAAGAACCCAACCCTACAAAAGACGATCGCGATCTAGCTGGTACCGCGGAGAAACCCAATTGCAACAGGCGTCGTCTGGTGTTTAGTTCTCAGGAGACGCCTCCAGCTGCCGACTTCACCGAGCCTCAGATAGCCGAGGTGCGAAATATTATCAGCCCCAACACACTCAAGAAGGCGGTCTGTGAGCAGAACTCAGTCCCATTACAGCAGATCAAGAAGAAGGGACGGAAAAGAAAGAGCAACAAGGGTGCGAGCCAGCCGGCACCGAGTACGATCCGTGCTCAGGACGGGCCACCTTCACCTAAGGATATCTCGAGGAGGGTGCATGTGGCGGGTAGGCCGATGCTACCACCGAATATGCTCAATGCTGCAACCGGTGCTATGCGGAGTCTCCATGACAGTGTTCTTTCTTTGGAGAAGCGGCGTCTCAGAGAGAATGACGTGGCATACCCAGTTTTCGTGGCCAAGGTGCCAGAGGGCAAGGGCTTTGTGGATAACTCCGTCGGGGGTACCATCGTCCTGCGGTTTGATGACATCTTCGCTATGTTTAACCTTCATCCACTGCACTACACCTTCGTTCGGCTATTTTCGCTGAGTATGGAGATGCGGATCATTAGAGACAAGACCCCGGACATTGTGATAGTCGACCCCTTCTACATGCATGCCAAGATCTTGGGCAGTGCTGGGGACCGGCAAGTCGTGAGTTCTTACCTCGAAGGCGTCATTCTGGCAAACCCAGATAAGGATAACTTCCTCGTGCCTTACTTTCCCGAGTAAGTCGTCCCCTCAACTGCCCCATAACATATGATTTCTTAGATTTCGATCGTTTTTTTTTACATTTCGTGTTTTGTGCAGTGACACACATTGCACACTCATCCTCTTAAGCCCGAAATATTCCATGGCCACGTATTTCGACTCGGACCGTCAGTCGAAAAAAGACAACACATGTCAAGAAAGTTCTTGATGATGTTCTCCCTGGCTACGCCAAATCTAGAGGCACCTTCACCAGGGCAGTTCGTAAGTACGGCAAGCACGTGTTCGCCCACAATACGACGTTCTGCTGCGTCAAGCAGCCGCCTGGTGGTCAGAAGGATGCCTACTACGCCATCCATCACATGCGGGCGATCGTACGGGACCTTCATCACCTTCTGCAACCAAGTAATCTCAAAGATTGGGCTGAGAACTTGTCGGCAATCCAAGACGCGGACATCAGACAAGAATTCTTTCGCATCCAGTCGGAGTTTGCGGAAATCATCCATCAAGATGTCTGTCGTACCTCGGGGCAGTTCAACCTCAGAAATCAACCGTCCAACAGTGAGATAGACACAACGCTACAAATGCAGGCTGACAACGCCCGCGATTTCATGACCATCACGAGAGACGGCGGCTTCATCCACGCTCCGGTCCCTTGAGTCAAGTCCAAAGTAGTGATGCTATGTGTAGTTCAGAAACATCGATTGGCTCATGTTGTAATTAAACTTTAATGAACTTGTATGTCTCTTTGGTTTGGAGAGTCGTTCAACTTAGATGTAATCGATGCTATTGATGTCTTGCTTTTCTCTTCCGATCCTTTTGTTGCATACTTATATATTGCTTATGTATTGTCCGTGAATTGCTACTAACGTTTTGTTTGGCTAGTGCATAGAGATGTCGTCTTATGTCGTGTACAAGGGTAAGGTTCTCGGAGTCTACGACGACTGGGAGGAGTGTCGGAGACAGGTTCACCATTTCAACGGTAACAGTTACAAAGGGTACACCACTAGGGCGGAGGCAGAATCTAGATACCCGCGCTATCTAGCAGGAGAGAGGAGGGAGCGTTGGAGGAACCGGATGAAGACCAGTTTCATCGGGATTATGCTCATCGTGATGACCGCAGCTCTCTTCTATGTGATGGTAGTTTAGATGATCGATATCGACTTGTAATGTGCAGACAAACTTGCTACTTGCGGTCTCGAGACTTGTAATGTTCTATCTTTGTTCGGTCTTTTGAATTCGGAGACTAATATGATGATTTGTATTCGGAGACTAATCTTCTATTGTATTCGATGAATCTGCTGTTTCTGTGTGGTGTTGTATAAATTCTGTCCAATAATATATTTTGTAACCTGTGAAAATATCATAAAAGAAAAAAATCCTAATATTGATACTAGTGGCGCACCACACAAGACTCTAATGGCGCACTGTAAAAAAGACTCTAATGGCGCATCAGCCACTAGTGCGCCATTAGTATGCCAAAGCACACGGGTACATATGGCCCCTTGGGAGGCATACTAATGGCGCACTATTGGCTATACTAATGGCGCATGGCCTGGTGCGCCATTAGTACACCAGATTCTAATGGCGCACCGGGGGCGCGCCATTAGAATTTAATTCTAATGGCGTGGTACTAGTGGCGCACCACCAGTGCGCCATTAGTAGGCAAAAGTGGTGAGCCACTAGAATGCATTTTCCTAGTAGTGGTATGAGGGTTTCGAACGAAAACTCGCCTGTTACAAAGGTATTTCATTCTTTTTAACTTTTTTGAACTCCATACTTTTTGTGCCTTCAAATGCAGCATTCAAAGCCACATCATCAATTTTCAACCCTTTATGACCTCATATGCTATTTTTCCTGCACTTACTCATTTTATTGAAGCAAAATAACCCTGAAATTGAAAGGCACTGCAAATGAACTCTGAAAAGGTTGGAAGTTGGAATGGTATAATCATTTCATCCGCATAGCATGGTATAAAAAGTTGAGAGGTTTATGGCAAAAACTGCATGCACTTCGTGCACAAAATGGACAATCTCTTTCGAAGTATCAGGGTTTCAGACGAAAACTCGCCTGTTACAAAGGCATTTCATTCTTTTTAACTTATTCGAACTCCATACTTTTTGTGCCTTCAAAATGCAGCATTCAAAGCCACATCATCAATTTTCAACCCTTTCTGACCTCATTTGCTATTTTTCATGCACTTACTCATTTTATTTCAGCAAAATAACCCTGGAATTGAAAAGCACTTCAAATGAACTCTGAAAAGGTTGAAAGTTGGCATGGTATCATCATTTCACCCACATAGTATGTTATAAAAAGTTGAGAGGGTTATGGCAAAAACCGGATGCACCTCGTGTGTAAAATGCACAATCTCTTTCGAAGTATGTGGGTTTCGGACGAAAACTCGCCTGTTACAAAGGCATTTCATTCTTTATAACTTATTAGAACTCCATAATTTTTGTGCCTTCAAAATGCAGCATTCAAAGCCACATCATCAATTTTGAACCCTTTCTGACCTCATTTGCTATTTTTCATGCACTTACAGATTTTATTTCAGCAAAATAACCCTGAAATTGAAAAGCACTTCAAATGAACTCTGAAAAGGTTGAAAGTTGGAATGGTATCATCATTTCATCCACATAGCACGTTATGAATAGTTGAGAGGGTTATGGCAAAAACTGGATGCACTTCGTGTACAAAATGGAAAATCGCTTTCGAAGTATGAGGGTTTCGGACGAAACTCGCCTGTTACAAAGGCATTTCATTCTTTTTAACTTATTTGAACTCCATACCTTTTGTGCCTTCAAAATACACATTCAAAGCCACATCATCAACTTTCAACCCTTTCTGACCTCATTTGCTATTTTTCATGCACTTACTAATTTTATTTCAGCACAACAACCCTGAAATTGAAAAGCACTTCAAATGAACACTGAAAAGGTTGAACTTTGGTATGGTATCATCATTTCACCCACATAGCATGTTATAAAAATTTGAGAGGGTTACGGCAAAAACTAGACGCACTTCGTGTACAAAATGGACAATCTCTTTCGAAGTATCAGGGTTTTGGACGAAAACTTGCCTGTTACAAAGGTATTTCATTCTTTTTAACTTATTGGAACTCCATACTTTTTGTGCCTTCAAAATGCAGCATTCAAAGCCACATCATCAATTTTCAACCCTTTCTGACCTCATTTGCTATTTTTCATGCACTTACTGATTTTATTTCAGCAAAATAACCCTGAAATTTCAAAGCACTTCAAATGAACTTTGAAAAGGTTGAACGTTGGCATGGTATCATCATTTCACCCACATAGCATGTTATAAAAATTTGAGAGGGTTACGGAAAAAACTGGATGCACTTCGTGTACAAAATGCACAATCTCTTTCGAAGTATGAGGGTTTCGAACAAAAACTCGCCTGTTACAAAGGCATTTCATTGTTTTTACCTTATTTGAACGCCATACTTTTTTGCCTTCAAAATGCAGCATTCAAAGCCACATCATCAATTTTCAACCCTTTCTGACCTCATTTGCTATTTTTCATGCACTTACTCATTTTCTTTCAGCAAAATAATGCTGAAATTGAAAAGCACTTCTAATGAACTCTGAAAAGGTTGAAGGTTGGCATGGTACCATCATTTCACCCACATAGTATGTTATAAAAAGTTGAGAGGGTTATGGCAAAAACTGGATGCACTTCGTGTACAAAATGCACAATCTCTTTCGAAGTATGAGGGTTTCGGACGAAAACTCGCCTGTTACAAAGGGATTTTATTATTTTTAACTTATTTGAACTCCATACTTTTTGTGCCTTCAAAATGCAACATTCAAAGCCACATCATCAATTTTCAACCCTTTCTGACATCGTTTGCTATTTTTCATGCACTTACTGATTTTATTTCTGCAATATAACCATGAAATTAAAAAGCACTTCAAATGAACTCTGAAAAGGTTGAAAGTTGGAACGATATCATCATTTCATCCACATAGCACTATATAAAAAGTTGAGAGGGTTATGGCAAAAACTGGATGCACTTCGTGTACAAAATGGATAATGTCTTTCGAAGTATGAGGGTTTCGGTTGAAACTCGCCTGTTACAAAGGCATTTCAGTCTTTTTAACTTATTTGAACTTCATACTTTTTGTGCCTTCAAAATACACATTCAAAGCCACATCATCAACTTTCAACCCTTTCTGACCTCATTTGCTATTTTTCATGCACTTACTGATTTTATTTCAGCAAAATAACCCTGAAATTGAAAAGCACTCCAAATGAACTCTGAAAAGGTTGAACGTTGGCATGGTATCATCATTTCACCCACACAGCATGTTATAAAAATTTGAGAGGGTTACGGATAAAACTGGGTGCACTTCATTGTATAAAAGGGACAATCTCTTTTGAAGTATCAGGGTTTCGGACGAAAACTCGCCTGTTAAAAAGGTATTTCATTCTTTTTCACTTATTTGAACTCCATACTCTTTGTGCCTTGAAAATGCAGCATTCAAAGCCACATCATCAATTTTCAACCCTTTCTGAACTCATTTGCTATTTTTCATGCACTTACTCGTTTTATTTAAGCAAAATAACCCTAAAACTGAAAGGCACTTCAAATGAACTCTGAAAAGGTTGAAAGTTGGAATGGTATCATCATTTCATCCGCATAGCATTTTATAAAAGTTTGAGAGGGTTACGGCAAAAACTGGATGCACTTCGTGTACAAAATGGACAATCACTTTCGAAGTATCAGGGTTTGAGACGAAAACTCACTTGTTAGAAAAGGTATTTCATTCTTTTTAACTTATTTGAACTCCATACTTTTTGTACCGTCGAAATGCAGCACTCAAAGCCACATCATCAATTTTCAACCCTTTCTCACCTCATTTGCTATTTTTCATGCACTTAAGTATTTTATTTCAATAAAAAACCCTGAAACTGAAAGGCACTTCAAATAAACTCTGAAAAGGTTGAAAGTTGGATTGGTATCATCATTTCATCTGCATAGCATGTTATAAAAATTTGAGAGGGTTACGGCAAAAACTGGGTGCACTTCATTGTATAAAAGGGACAATCTGTTTTTAAGTATTAGGGTTTCGGACGAAAACTCGCGTGTTAAAAAGGTATTTCATTCTTTTTCACTTATTTGAACTCCATACTTTTTGTGCCTTGAAAATGCAGCATTCAAAGCCACATCATCAATTTTCAACCCTTTCTGACCTCATTTGCTATTTTTCATGCACTTACTCGTTTTATTTATGCAAAATAACCCTGAAACTGAAAGGCACTTCAAATGAACTCTGAAAAGGTTGAAAGTTGGAATGGTATCATCATTTCATCCACATAGCATTTTATAAAAATTTGAGAGGGTTACGGCAAAAACCGGATGCACTTCGTGTACAAAATGCACAATATCTTTCGAAATATCAACGTTTCGGACGAAAACTCGCCTGTTACAAAGGCATTTCATTCTTTTTAACTTATTTGAAGTACATACTTTTTGTGCCTTCAAAATGCAGCATTCAAAGCCAAATCATCAATTTTCAACCCTTTCTGACCTCGTTTGCTATTTTTCATGCACTTACTCATTTTATTTCAGCAATATAACCCTGAAACTGAAAAGCACTTCAATTGAACTCTGAAAAGATTGAAAGTTGGAATGGTATCATCATTTAATCCACGTAGCACGTTATAAAAAGTTGAGAGGGTTATGGCAAAAACTAGACGCACTTCATGTACAAAATGGACAATCTCTTTCGAAGTATGAGGGTTTCGGAAGAAACTCACCTGTTACAAAGGCATTTCATTCTTTTTAACTTATTTGAACTCCATAATTTTTGTGCCTTCAAAATACACATTCAAAGTCACATCATCAACTTTCAACCCTTTCTGACCTCATTTGCTATTTTTCATGCACTTACTAATTTTATTTTAGTAAAATAACCCTGAAACTAAAAGGCACTTCAAATGAACTCTGAAAAGGTTGAAAGTTGGAATGGTATCATCATTTCATCTACATAGCATGTTATAAAAAATTGAGAGGGTTACGGCAAAAACTGTGTGCACTTCATTGTATAAAAGGGACAATCTCTTTTGAAGTATCAGGGTTTCGGACGAAAACTCGCCTGTTAAAAAGGTATTTCATTCTTTTTCACTTATTTGAACTCCATACTTTTTGTGCCTTGAAAATGCAGCATTCAAAGCCACATCATCAATTTTCAACCCTTTCTGACCTCATTTGCTATTTTTCATGCACTTACTCGTTTTATTTAAGCAAAATAACCCTGAAACTGAAAGGCACTTCAAATGAACTCTGAAAAGGTTGTAAGTTGGAATGGTATCATCATTTCATCCGCATAGCATTTTATAAAAATTTGAGAGGGTTACGGCAAAAACTGGATGCACTTCGTGTACAAAATGGACAATCACTTTCGAAGTATCAGGGTTTGAGACGAAAACTCACTTGTTAGAAAAGGTATTTCATTCTTTTTAACTTATTTGAACTCCATACTTTTTGTACCTTCAAAATGCAGCATTAAGAGCCACATCATCAATTTTCAACCCTTTCTGACCTCATTTGCTATTTTTCATGTACTTAAGTATTTTATTTCAATAAAATAACCCTAAAATTGAAAAGCACTTCAAATGAACTCTGAAAAGGTTGAAAGTTGGCATGGTATCATCATTTCAACCACATAGTATGTTATATAATTTGAGAGGGTTACGGCAAAAACTGGATGCACTTCGTGTACAAAATGGACAATATCTTTCGAAGTATCAACGTTTCGGACGAAAACTCGCCTGTTACAAAGGTATTTCATTATTTTTAACTTATTTGAAGTACATACTTTTTGTGCCTTCAAAATGCAGCATTCAAAGCCACATCATAAATTTTCAACCCTTTCTGACCTCGTTTGCTATTTTTCATGCACTTACTCATTTTATTTCAGCAATATAACCCTGAAATTGAAAAGCACTTCAAATGAACTCTGAAAAGATTGAAAGTTGGAATGGTATCATCATTTCATCCACGTAGCACGTTATAAAAAGTTGAGAGAGTGATGGCAAAAACTAGATGCACTTCATGTACAAAATGGACAATCTCTTTCGAAGTATGAGGGTTTCGGAAGAAACTCGCCTGTTACAAAGGCATTTCATTCTTTTTAACTTATTTGAACTCCATACTTTTTGTGCCTTCAAAATACACATTCAAAGTCACATCATCTACTTTCAACCCTTTCTGACCTCATTTGCTATTTTTCATGCACTTACTGATTTTATTTTAGCAAAATAACCCTAAAACTGAAAGGCACTTCAAATGAACTCTGAAAAGGTTGAAAGTTGGATTGGTATCATCATTTCATCTGCATAGCATGTTATAAAAATTTGAGAGGGTTACGGCAGAAACTGGGTGCACTTCATTGTATAAAATGGACAATCTCTTTTGAAGTATCAGGGTTTCGGACGAAAACTCGCCTGTTAAAAAGGTATTTCATTCTTTTTCACTTATTTGAACTCCATACTTTTTGTGCCTTGAAAATGCAGCATTCAAAGCCACATCATCAATTTTCAACCATTTCTGACCTCATTTGCTATTTTTCATGCACTTACTCGTTTTATTTAAGCAAAATAACCCTGAAACTGAAAGGCACTTCAAATGAACTCTGAAAAGGTTGAAAGTTGGAATGGTATCATCATTTCATCCGCATAGCATTTTATAAAAAATTGAGAGGGTTACGGCAAAAACTGGATGCACTTCGTGTACAAAATGGACAATCACTTTCGAAGTATCAGGGTTTGAGACGAAAACTCACTTGTTAGAAAAGGTATTTCATTCTTTTTAACTTATTTGAACTCCATACTTTTTGTACCTTCAAAATGCAGCATTCAAAGCCACATCATCAATTTTCAACCCTTTCTGACCTCGTTTGCTATTTTTCATGCACTTACTCATTTTATTTCAGCAATATAACCCTGAAATTGAAAAGCACTTCAAATGAACTCTGAAAAGATTGAAAGTTGGAATGGTATCTTCATTTCATCCACGTAGCACGTTATAAAAAGTTGAGAGGGTTATGGCAAAAACTGGATGCACTTCATGTACAAAATGGACAATCTCTTTCTAAGTATGAGGGTTTCAGAAGAAACTCGCCTGGTACAAAGGCATTTCATTCTTTTTAACTTATTTGAACTCCATACTTTTTTGTCTTCAAAATACACATTCAAAGTCACATCATCAACTTTCAACCCTTTCTGACCTCATTTGCTATTTTTCATGCACTTACTGATTTTATTTTAGCAAAATAACCCTGAAACTGAAAGGCACTTCAAATGAACTCTAAAAAGGTTGAAAGTTGGAATAGTATCATCATTTCATCTGCATAGCATGTTATAAAAATTTGAGAGGGTTACGGCAAAAACTGGGTTCACTTCATTGTATAAAATGGACAATCTCCTTTGAAGTATCAGGGTTTCGGACGAAAACTCGCCTGTTAAAAGCTATTTCATTTTTTTCACTTATTTGAACTCCATACTTTTTGTGCCTTGAAAATGCAGCATTCAAAGCCACATCATCAATTTTCAACCCTTTCTGACCTCATCTGCTATTTTTCATGCACTTACTCGTTTTATTTAAGCAAAATAACCCTGAAACTGAAAGGCACTTCAAATGAACTCTGAAAAGGTTGAAAGTTGGAATGGTATCATCATTTCATCTGCATAGCATTTTATAAAAAATTTGGAGGGTTACGGCAAAAACTTGATGCACTTCGTGTACAAAATGGACAATCACTTTCGAAGTATCAGGGTTTGAGATGAAAACTCACGTGTTACAAAAGGTATTTCATTCTTTCTAACTTATTTGAACTCCATACTTTTTGTACCTTCAAAATGCAGCATTCAAAGCCACATCTTCAAATTTCGACCCTTTCTGACCTCATTTGCTATTTTTCATGCACTTACTCATTTTATTTCAGCAAAATAACCATGATATTGAAAAGCACTTCAAATGAACTCTGAAAAGGTTGAATGTTGGAATGGCATCATCATTTCACCCACATAGCATGTTATAAAAAGTTGAGACGGTTACGGTAAAAACTGGATGCACTTCGTGTACAAAATGGACAATCTGCTTCGAAGTATGAGGGTTTCGGACGAAAACACGCCTGTTACAAAGGCATTTCATTCTTTTTAACTTATTTGAACTCCATACTTTTTGTGCCTTCAAAATGCAGCATTCAAAGCCACATAATCAATTTTCAACCCTTCCTGACCTTATTTGCTATTTTTCCTGCACTTAAAGATTTTATCATCAAAATAACCCTAAAATTGAAAAGCACTTCAAATGAACTCTCAAAAGGTTGAAAGTTGGAATGGTATCATTATTTCATCCACATAGCATGTTATAAAAAGTTGAGAGGGTTATGGCAAAAACTAGATGCACTTCATGTACAAAATGGACAATCTCTTTCGAAGTATGAGGGTTTCGTACGAAAACTCGCCAATTTCAAAGGCATTTCATTCATTTTAACTTATTTGAACTCCATACTTTTTGTGCCTTCAAAATACACATTCAAAGCCACATCATCAATTTTGAACCCTTTCTGGCCTCATTTGCTATTTTTCATGCACTTACGGATTTTATTTCAGCAAAATAACCCTGAAACTGAAAGGCACTTCAAATGAACTCTGAAAAGGTTGAACATTGGCATGGTATCATCATTTCACCCACATAGCATGTTATAAAAATTTGAGAGGGTTACGGCAAAAACTGGGTGCACTTCATTGTATAAAAGGGACAATCTCTTTTGAAGTATCAGGGTTTCGGACGAAAACTCGCCTGTTAAAAAGGTATTTCATTCTTTTTCACTTATTTGAACTCCATACTTTTGTGCCGAGTTTTATTTCAGCAAAATAACCCTGAAATTGAAAAGCACTTCAAATGACATCTGAAAAGGTTGAAAGTTGGAATGGTATCATCATTTCATCCACATAGAACAGTATAAAAGGATGAGAGTGTTATGGCAAAAACTGGATGCACTTCGTGTACAAAATGGACAATCTCTTTCAAAGTATGAGGGTTTCGGATGAAACATGCCCGTTGCAAAGGCATTTCATTCTTTTTAACTTATTTGAACTCCATACTTTTTGTACCTTCAAAATACACATTCAAAGCCACATCATCAACTTTCAACCCTTTCTGACCTCATTTTCTATTTTTCATGCACTTATTGATTTTATTTCAGCAAAATAACCCTGAAATTGAAAAGCACTTCAAATCAACTCTAAAAAGGTTGAATGTTGGCATGGTATCATCATTTCACCCACATAGCATGTTATAAAAAATTTCGAGGGTTATGGCAAAAACTGGGTGCACTTCGTGTACAAAATGGACAATCTCTTTCAAAGTATCAGGGTTTCGGACGAAAACTCGCCTGTTACAAAGGTATTTCATTCTTTTTCACTTATTTGAACTCCATACTTTTTGTACCTTGAAAATGCAGAATTCAAAGCCACATCATCAATTTTCAACCATTTCTGACCTCATTTGCTATTTTTCATGCACTTACTCGTTTTATTTAAGCAAAATAACCCTGAAACTGAAAGGCACTTCAAATGAACTCTGAAAAGGTTGAAAGTTGGAATGGTATCATCATTTCATCCGCATAGCATTTTATAAAAAATTGAGAGGGTTACGGCAAAAACTGGATGCACTTCGTGTACAAAATGGACAATCACTTTCGAAGTATCAGGGTTTGAGACGAAAACTCACTTGTTAGAAAAGGTATTTCATTCTTTTTAACTTATTTGAACTCCATACTTTTTGTACCTTCAAAATGCAGCATTCAAAGCCACATCATCAATTTTCAACCCTTTCTGACCTCGTTTGCTATTTTTCATGCACTTACTCATTTTATTTCAGCAATATAACCCTGAAATTGAAAAGCACTTCAAATGAACTCTGAAAAGATTGAAAGTTGGAATGGTATCTTCATTTCATCCACGTAGCACGTTATAAAAAGTTGAGAGGGTTATGGCAAAAACTGGATGCACTTCATGTACAAAATGGACAATCTCTTTCTAAGTATGAGGGTTTCAGAAGAAACTCGCCTGGTACAAAGGCATTTCATTCTTTTTAACTTATTTGAACTCCATACTTTTTTGTCTTCAAAATACACATTCAAAGTCACATCATCAACTTTCAACCCTTTCTGACCTCATTTGCTATTTTTCATGCACTTACTGATTTTATTTTAGCAAAATAACCCTGAAACTGAAAGGCACTTCAAATGAACTCTAAAAAGGTTGAAAGTTGGAATAGTATCATCATTTCATCTGCATAGCATGTTATAAAAATTTGAGAGGGTTACGGCAAAAACTGGGTTCACTTCATTGTATAAAATGGACAATCTCCTTTGAAGTATCAGGGTTTCGGACGAAAACTCGCCTGTTAAAAGCTATTTCATTTTTTTCACTTATTTGAACTCCATACTTT
Source organism: Hordeum marinum (assembly GCA_022496015.1). Classification (NCBI taxonomy): domain Eukaryota; kingdom Viridiplantae; phylum Streptophyta; class Magnoliopsida; order Poales; family Poaceae; genus Hordeum; species Hordeum marinum. The sequence goes on from CM039677.1 coordinate 326,673,423, forward strand.
TTGTGCCTTGAAAATGCAGCATTCAAAGCCACATCATCAATTTTCAACCCTTTCTGACCTCATCTGCTATTTTTCATGCACTTACTCGTTTTATTTAAGCAAAATAACCCTGAAACTGAAAGGCACTTCAAATGAACTCTGAAAAGGTTGAAAGTTGGAATGGTATCATCATTTCATCTGCATAGCATTTTATAAAAAATTTGGAGGGTTACGGCAAAAACTTGATGCACTTCGTGTACAAAATGGACAATCACTTTCGAAGTATCAGGGTTTGAGATGAAAACTCACGTGTTACAAAAGGTATTTCATTCTTTCTAACTTATTTGAACTCCATACTTTTTGTACCTTCAAAATGCAGCATTCAAAGCCACATCTTCAAATTTCGACCCTTTCTGACCTCATTTGCTATTTTTCATGCACTTACTCATTTTATTTCAGCAAAATAACCATGATATTGAAAAGCACTTCAAATGAACTCTGAAAAGGTTGAATGTTGGAATGGCATCATCATTTCACCCACATAGCATGTTATAAAAAGTTGAGACGGTTACGGTAAAAACTGGATGCACTTCGTGTACAAAATGGACAATCTGCTTCGAAGTATGAGGGTTTTGGACGAAAACACGCCTGTTACAAAGGCATTTCATTCTTTTTAACTTATTTGAACTCCATACTTTTTGTGCCTTCAAAATGCAGCATTCAAAGCCACATAATCAATTTTCAACCCTTCCTGACCTTATTTGCTATTTTTCCTGCACTTAAAGATTTTATTTCATCAAAATAACCCTAAAATTGAAAAGCACTTCAAATGAACTCTCAAAAGGTTGAAAGTTGGAATGGTATCATTATTTCATCCACATAGCATGTTATAAAAAGTTGAGAGGGTTATGGCAAAAACTAGATGCACTTCATGTACAAAATGGACAATCTCTTTCGAAGTATGAGGGTTTCGTACGAAAACTCGCCAATTTCAAAGGCATTTCATTCATTTTAACTTATTTGAACTCCATACTTTTTGTGCCTTCAAAATACACATTCAAAGCCACATCATCAATTTTGAACCCTTTCTGGCCTCATTTGCTATTTTTCATGCACTTACGGATTTTATTTCAGCAAAATAACCCTGAAACTGAAAGGCACTTCAAATGAACTCTGAAAAGGTTGAACATTGGCATGGTATCATCATTTCACCCACATAGCATGTTATAAAAATTTGAGAGGGTTACGGCAAAAACTGGGTGCACTTCATTGTATAAAAGGGACAATCTCTTTTGAAGTATCAGGGTTTCGGACGAAAACTCGCCTGTTAAAAAGGTATTTCATTCTTTTTCACTTATTTGAACTCCATACTTTTGTGCCGAGTTTTATTTCAGCAAAATAACCCTGAAATTGAAAAGCACTTCAAATGACATCTGAAAAGGTTGAAAGTTGGAATGGTATCATCATTTCATCCACATAGAACAGTATAAAAGGATGAGAGTGTTATGGCAAAAACTGGATGCACTTCGTGTACAAAATGGACAATCTCTTTCAAAGTATGAGGGTTTCGGATGAAACATGCCCGTTGCAAAGGCATTTTATTCTTTTTAACTTATTTGAACTCCATACTTTTTGTACCTTCAAAATACACATTCAAAGCCACATCATCAACTTTCAACCCTTTCTGACCTCATTTTCTATTTTTCATGCACTTATTGATTTTATTTCAGCAAAATAACCCTGAAATTGAAAAGCACTTCAAATGAACTCTAAAAAGGTTGAATGTTGGCATGGTATCATCATTTCACCCACATAGCATGTTATAAAAAATTTCGAGGGTTATGGCAAAAACTGGATGCACTTCGTGTACAAAATGGACAATCTCTTTCAAAGTATCAGGGTTTCGGACGAAAACTCGCCTGTTACAAAGGTATTTCATTCTTTTTAACTTATGTGAACTCCATACTTTTTGTACCTTCAAAATGCAGAATTCAAAGCCACATCATCAATTTTCAACCCTTTCTGACCTCATTTGCTCTTTTTCATGCACTTACTAATTTTATTTTAGCAAAATGACCCTGAAATTGAAAGGCACTTCAAATGAACTCTGAAAAAGTTGAAAGTTGGGATGGTATCATCATTTCATCCACATAGCATGTTATAAAAAGTTGAGAGGGTTACGGCAAAAACTGGATGCACTTCATGTACAAAATGGACAATCTCTTTCGAAGTATGAGGGTTTCGAATGAAAACACGCCTGTTACAAAGGCATTTCATTCTTTTTAAATTATTTGAACTCCATACTTTTTATGCCTTCATTCAAAGCCACATCATCAATTTTCAACCCTTTCTGACCTTATTTGCTATTTTTCATGCACTTACGGATTTTATTTTAACAAAATAACCCTAAAATTGAAAAGCACTTCAAATGAACTCTGGAAAGGTTGAAAGTTGGAATGGTTTCATCATTTCATCCACATAGCATGTGATGAAAAGTTGAGATGGTTATGGCAAAAGCTGGATGCACCTCATGTACAAAATGGACAATCTCTTTTGAAGTATGAGGGTTTCGTACGAAAACTCGCCTGTTACAAAGGCATTTCATTCTTTTTAACTTATTTGAACTCCATACTTTTTGTGCCTTCAAAATACACATTCAAAGCCACATCATCAACTTTCAACCCTTTCTGACCTCATTTGCTATTTTTCATGCACTTACTAATTTTATTTCAGCAAAATTACCCTCAAATTGAAAAGCACTTCAAATGAACTCTGAAAAGGATGAACGTTGGCATGGTATCATCATTTCACCCACATAGCATGTTATAAAAATTTGAGAGGGTTGCGGCAAAAACTGGATGCACTTCGTGTACAAAATGGACAATCTCTTTCGAAGTCAGGGTTTTGGACGAAAACTCGCCTGTTACAAAGGTATTTCATTCATTTTAACATATTGGAACTCCACACTTTTTGTGCCTTCAAAATGCAGCATTCAAAGCCACATCATCAATTTTCAACCCTTCCTGACCTCATTTGCTATTTTTCATGCACTTACTGATTTTATTTCAACAAAATAACCCTGAAATTGAAAAGCATTTCAAATGAACTCTGAAAAGGTTGAAAGTTGGAATGGTATCATCATTTCACCCAGATAGCATGTTATAAAAAGTTGAGAGGGTTATGGAAAAAACTGGATGCACTTCGTGTACAAAATGGACAATCTCTTTCGAAATATGAGGGTTTCAAACGAAAACTCGCCTGTTACAAAGGCATTTCATTCTTTTTAACTTATTTGAACTCCATACTTTTTGTGCCTTCAAAATATAGCATTCAAAGCCACATCATCAACTTTCAACCCTTTCTGACCTCATTTGCTATTTTTCACGCACTTACTCATTTTATTTCAGCAAAATAACCCTGAAATTGAAAAGCACTTCAAATGAACTCTGAAAAGGTTGAACGTTGGCATGGTATCATCATTTCACCCACATAGCATGTTATAAAAAATTTATAGGGTTACGGCAAAAACTGGATGCACTTCGATTAACACATCGGTGTCACCGAGTTGGTCATTTTGTGTGTAACGATTGGAGTTTTGGGGATGCCTATATATACCCCTTCATCGCCACCCACTCAAAAGAGAAGCACTCAGAACTATTCCATACCTATCCTACTCGGTTTTTTGAGAGAGAACCACCTACCCTTGTGTTGAGGTCAAGATCTTCCACTCCAACCATATAGATCTTGATTTCTAGACTCCATAAGTTCCTTCCTACCAATCCCATCTCTTCTACCAAGGCAGATCTGTGTGAGAGTGATTGTGTGTTGAGGAGTCTATCATCTTGAAGCACAAGAGCAAGGAGTTCATCATCATTACCGAGCCCATTACCGTTTGGAGGGTGGTGCCTCCTAGATTGGTTAGGTGTTGCTTGGGAGCCTTCTACTTCGTGTTGTGGAGTGAACCAAGAAGTTTGTAAGGGCAAGGAGATCGCCTACTTCATGAAGATCTACCCATAGTGTTGGGGATATGACTCGCCACGGAGGCTCCGGGTCATGTTGCTAGCTCGTGAGCCAGCCCAAAGGTGAGCCGATAGACTAGTGGCCCAAGAAGATAGGCGACTCAAGGTGTGGGACGTACAACGGCCCGGATGGAGAAGACCTGGGCGTGCAAGCCGACTCACAGACGGCTTAGACAAGAAGATAGAAAGAGACTCGGTTAGCAATTGTAACGACCCGATGGTCCTGACCTCCTATATAAAGGCAAACCTGGGGCGACTTAGGGGGAGGCGATCGAGAACTAGGTCAATCTTCTAGCTCCTTGTAATTGATACACAAGCAATACAAACACAAGCAGGATGTAGGCTATTACCTTGATTTGAGGGGCCGAACCTGGGTAAATCCGTGTCTTTCGTCCCAACTAACCCCTTTGAGTCCACCCCGTTAGCGATGGCCTCGAACCTAAGTCCGTTCACCCAGACATCTGCCATGATAAGATCACGACAGTTGGCGCCCACCGTGGGGCTAACGCTTGGTGGTGTTGAGTTCTCAAAGGGCTCTCTCCCGGGGCTCGAAGGATACGTGGTTGGAAGGATGAGCAAGAGTCGCCGCGGCCGGCTCTACATCGACAACGCCGGCTGGGGGCTTGATGCTGGCTTTGTGGAGTATGGATTACGGGTTCCATTCGGCGAGATCCAGGTTTTCATTGGAAAGGTTGATGGATCTACACCCGGGCCAAACATCTGCACCAACATCGTCGAGCCGGCCCGGCGTCTCCAATCTACGGGTGTTGTGCAGCCTGCCCATGCCCACCCAGGTCAAAAGCATGTTCTTGTTGGCTTCACTCAAGGCATGGACCTGGAAGCGTCCGGGTCACAGGGAACTCTCGTTTGCTCGGAAGATGAGTCCTCTAGTGGGGAGACAGAATCAGTGCATCAGCTCAGTAACGGTGGCCTTGGGGGCTACTACGACACCTATTCTGAGGTAGAGGGCTTAGTGTCGGATGATCTGAGGCCCTCGGTTCATGCGGCGATGTTCATGGCAGGATCAGCTGCAGCCGCCGGTGACACAGCGGCGGGACCGAGCGCAGCGGCTGATAGCCTACCGCCGCCGGCTCAGGTTCTACTGGAATTGATGGACGAGCTTACAACTCTCATGGCCACAGAAGTAACTCCGGATAATCAAGCAGCCAGGAATTTAGAGGTGGCACGGATCAATGGCCGGATGGCAGAGGAACGGCAAAGGACGGCCGAGCTGAAGGCCCGGAAGGAAGAGGAAGCGAAGCGTATCAAGGCCGATGCTTTCCGTCTGGAGCTAGAGCAAAGGTCAACGGCTGCGGTGCACCGGAGGAGGCATCAATCCCGTCTGCCAAAACGTTACGAAGCGAGGAACCTTTTTAACACCCCCAGTGTGGGGCGGGTTACGGGCGTGCCGGAAAGCCGCCCGATGGAACGCCCGACGATTCATCCACCCCAGCATTACCAAATCTCACCTAGGGCTTTTCCAACACCGGCGGGTCACTACTCTAACCCGGCCGAAAACATGGTGGCAGCGGCCGCCCGGCTTGAGACGATTCCCATCCCAGATGAAGCACCCTTTGTGGAGGATGTGCGAAACGCCATTGGATATTTACAAACGGCCATGGCCCAGCAAGAGAGGTATGATCACAGCCGGAGCTGGGTTCACTCCACCCCCCTCCCCAGTCGAAGCTTCAACCGGCGCTATGAGTCGCCGACGTGTTCCAGCAGTCATCCACGTCGTGGACCACCTGAGGTTGAGCGGGCGGCTCCTCATGCACAAGCCCGCGCGGACCAGGCAAGAGACAGGCGAGAGGCAGAGATAGCGGCAACCCGTCTAGAGCCGGCGCTTTCCGTCTCAATGGGAGTAGTTAGTACCAGAGCCGTAGGAGTGCCATGTTTAACTCCGGCTCTGAGAAGCGAACGACTACCGAAAGATTTCAAGGGGCCTCGAAAGGTTCCGAATTACACAGCTGATCTACCCCCTGAGGCATGGGTTGAAAGTTATGAGCTGGCCATGGAGATGCTAGACGTCAGTGAGGTGGTATGCGCAAAATATTTCATCATGATGCTTGAGGGTCCGGCTCGTACATGGCTGAAAGGTCTGCCACCTAACACGATAAGCTCATGGGCGGAGCTGAGAGCGAAGTTTATTAAAAATTTCCAGGGGACCTGTAAGCAGCCTATGACCATTGTTGATTTGGACCACTGTGTTCAACAGGAGAATGAGTCGGCCCATCATTGGGTCCGGCAGGTGTCGACCATTATTCACTCTTCAGAGCAGATCACGGCGGCTCAAGCAGTGCTTATTTTAGAGAAGAACTGTCATTTTGTTCCATTGAAGCAGAAGCTCGGCCGGCTCAAGCGCACATGTCAGGATATGGGAGAGCTCATGACGGCCTTGACGAAGTATGCCGACTCAGATAATACCAAGGATCCAGGCTCAGATGATGAGAATGCCAATCAAGGGAAGAAAAACAATCAAGGAAAAGGTTTTGTGAACAATGGGAATCAGAATAAGCGGAAGAGCGTTGATAGCGGGTCAGAGCTAGTGGCAAATACCAACACAGGATAGAATCATCCCAAGGGGGGTGGAAAGTTCAGGCCAAGGAACAGAGGCCCTTGTAATTTAGAGGAAGCGCTTAGGAAGCCTTGTCCAGAGCACAACACGCCTGACAAGCCGGCATTACATGCATGGGGTGATTGCTTTAGCATGCAGAGATTCAAAAACTAGCATTCCCAACCACGTAATAACCAGGGCGGAGGCCCGCCTGGCGGCTCAGGGCATGGCAGATCAGGGGCTGGATTCGGCGCCGGCGGTTCAGGAAACGGGCATCCGGGTCAGAATAACCAAGGGGGGCACCAACAGCATCCTGGCAACAACAGCAATAACAACAATCAGCAGCAGCGCAATCAGTCCGAGTTTCAGAGTAACCCGAAGCAACTCAGTTCTGGATAGTATCATGTATTCATGAACGGTCACCATAAACGAGACGAGAAGTTGCGGAGGCGAGCGGTTAATGCGGTTGCTCCGGCTCTCCCGCGATATTTACCATGGTCCGAGTATGACATAATGTGGAGCCGGGAGGATCACCCGCCGTGGTTAGATGACCCGGGCCGGCTGGCTCTAGTTGTGTCCCCTCAGGTGAATGGCTATATGGTGAATAAACTGCTTATGGACAGAGGTAGCAGCATCAACATCCTTTACTATGACACTTTCCGGCGGATGGAGTTGCTTGACAAAGATCTTAAACCTTCCTCCACCGTCTTTCATGGTGTGGTCCCGGGTAAATCAGCATACCCGGTGGGTCGGATTTCATTGGAAGTAGCTTTTGGTGATGAGCATAATTACAGGGTGGAGTCCTTGTGGTTCGAGGTGGTCAAAATCAGAAGTCCCTATAATGCACTATTTGGGAGGCCGGCTTATGCCAAATTTATGGCTAGGCCTTGCTATGTTTATCTACAACTCAAAATGCCCGGCTTAAATGGTACAATTACCATTCACGGTAATATGAAAACGGCTCTCGAGTGCGAGGAAGGAGATGCGGCGTATGCAGAGTCTAGTTGTGCTCAGGAGGAGCTGAAATTCTACAAGGAGAACATTGACCGAGGATATGACCCTGCTGAAAATGACTACGACAGAAGTTGAGCCGCCACTCAATTTTTCAGCGGATGATACCAAGGCAGTAGATTTCAATCTGGGCGACTCATCCAAGCAGTTCATCATTGGGGCTCACATGGAGCCCAAATAGGAAAGCGCGCTCATCGAATTCATCCGTGAGAATCGGGACATCTTTGCATGGAAGCCTTCTCACATGCCGGGTGTACCGAGAGAGTTCGCTGAGCACAATCTTAATGTGGATCCAAAGTTTAAGACGATCAAACAGTTTCTACGACGGTTCAACGAAGAGAGACATAAAGCTATTGGGGAGGAAGTTGCCCGGCTCTTAGCCGCAGGCTTTATAGTGGAAGTTTTTCACCTGGAGTGGTTGGCTAACCCGGTGCTAGTGCTAAAGAAGAACGACACTTGGCGTATGTGTATAGATTACACGGACCTTAACAAGGCATGCCCGGCTGACCCTTTTGCACTCCCTCGTATCGATCAAATTATTGATGCTACAGCCGGATGTGAAAGTTTATGCTTCCTGGATGCATATTCAGGATATCATCAGATTAAGATGGCAACGAAAGATCAGGAGAAGACGGCGTTTATTACACCTTTTGGGGCGTTTTGTTACGTCTCCATGCCTTTCGGACTCAAGAGTGCCTAGGCGACTTACCAACGATGTGTGCAGAACTTCCTCCATAGTCAGATTGGCCGAAACGTTCATGCTTACGTAGATGACATCGTGGTTAAATCCAGAAAGAAGGAAACTCTCTTAGAGGATTTGAAAGAAACCTTTGACAATCTCTGGGTCTACAAGATCATGCTTAACCCGATGAAGGGTGTCTTTGGTGTTCCAGCAGGAAAGCTTTTAGGTTTCTTGGTCTCTGAGCGGGGCATCGAGGCTAACCCGAATAAGATTAAGGCTATCACTTCTTTAGGGGAGCCGACGTGCATTGATGACGTTCAGCGCCTTGCAGGACTGATTGCTGCGTTGAGCTGCTTCATAAGCCGGCTTGGGGAGAAAGCCATTCCCTTATACCAGATGATGAAAAAGACAGACAAGTTTAAGTGGAGCACAGCAGCGGTCGAAGCACTTGAAGCTCTTAAAAAACAGTTGACTGAGCCGCCAATGTTAGCTGCTCCGGTTGAGAAAGAGCCATTACTCCTTTATATGGCGGCTAACAACGGAGCGTTCAGTGTAGCAATTGTGGTTGAGCATAAGGAGGCAAGGAAGGAGTAGCCTGTGCAAAGGCCGGTTTATTACACTAGTGAAGTTTTGGCAGAATCTAAGCAGAGGTACCCGCATTGGCAGAAGTTAGTATACGGAGTTTTCATGGCCAACCGCAAGTTAAAACATTACTTTTTGGGGCACCAAATAACAGTGGTCGGTTCCGCCCCGTTGGGAGATATCATTCAAAATAGAGAAGCTACATGGAGGATTGCCAAGTGGGCCTTAGAGCTGGGTCCTCTTAACATCAAGTATGTTCCTCGTACGGCAATTAAGTCTCAAGCTTTGGTGGATTTCATAAATGATTGGACTGAATGTCAAGCCCCCGAAGAGAAGCCCGATAACATGTATTGGACTATACACTTTGATGGGTCCAAGCAGCTAGAGGGGTCCGGTGCAGGAGTTGTTCTCACCTCCCCCAAGGGTGACAAGTTTTGTTATGTGCTCTGTTTAATGTTCCCTTGTACTAATAATGCACCTGAGTATGAAGCACTGCTCCATGGTCTCAGAGTCGGTAAAGAAATGAATTTAAGCCGGGTCAGGTGTTTAGGCGACTCAGATCTGGTGGCTCAACAAGTTTCAGGTACTTGGGACTCCAAGGATCCGTGGATGGCGGCTTATCGACAAACGGTTGATATCATTGCCGATCACTTCAAGGGGTACCAGGTGGATCACATTGATCGTCGCAAGAATGAGGCGGCTGATGCTTTGTCATGGTTAGACTCTCAACGAAAGCCGGTACCACCTAATGTTTTTTTGGATGTATTGCATCATCCGACTGTCAAGATACCCTCTGAGGAGGATCTGGCTATTCCTGACCCGGAAGCGGAATTGGTAGCGGCTTTGCATGCTACCCTAGACTGGACTATTCCTTATTTGGCATATCTAACACGCGGCGAGTTACCTCAGGAGGAGGATCTGGCCAGGAAGATCACCCGGCATTCTAAGTCTATGACGATTATCAATGGTGAGTTACATAAGTGTAGTGTGACCGGTGTCTTTCAGCGCTGCGTCTCACCGGAGGAGGGCCAGATCTTAAGTGAAATTCATGCTGGTGATTGTGGACATCACGCCGGGTCAAAATCTTTAGTGGCCAAAGCTTTTCGACATGGGTTTTTCTGGTTGACGGCTCACAAGGATGCAAAAGACTTAGTCCGTAAGTGTGACGGCTGTCAGAAGTTCGGCCGGCGTGCTCACATTCTGGCTCAAGAGTTGAGGATGATACTAATCACTTGGCCATTTGCGGTCTGGGGGATCGATATGGTAGGACCTTTCAAGAAATCCAAGGATAAGAAAACACACCTTCTGGTGGCGGTTGATAAATTTACTAAGTGGGTAGAGGCAGAGCCGGTCAGCAAATGTGATGCAGCTACAGCGGTTCAATTTATTAAGAAGTTGATCTATCGCTTTGGTTACCCGCACAGTATCATTACGGACAATGGAACAAATCTATCCAAAGGAGCTATGAAAGCGTTCTATGAGAAGGAGCATATCCGGTTTGATGTTTCAGCCATGGCACATCCACAGTCTAATGGTCAGGCGGAATGAGCCAATTAGGAAATTTTAAGAGGAGTCAAACCACGGCTCGTGGTTCCTTTGAAGCAAACACCCGGATGTTGGGTTGAGGAGTTGCCTTCCGTCTTATGGAGCATTAGAACTACCCCTAATAGGTCTACAGGTTTCACGCCTTTCTTCATGGTGTATGATGCTGAGGCGGTTCTACCCAGCGATATCCGGCACGACTCACCAAGAGTGGCGAATTATGTTGAGACGGCAATGAGGTAGCATGCCAAGATGCGTTGGACGCCTTGGATGAAGCACAAGAGTTAGTAGCAGCCAGGTTGGCAATTTATCAACAAGACCTGCGATGCTATCATAGCCGCAGGGTCAAGACCCGGACGTTCCAGGAGGGTGACCTGGTGCTCCGGCTGATTCAAGACCAATCTGGAAAGCATAAGTTATCTCCACCATGGGAGGGGCCTTTTGTGATTAGCAGGAACCTTAACAATGGGTCATATTACCTCATTGATGTCAGAGATGAGTCGGAAACCACGGGTCAAGAGATGTTGCGGCCATGGAATATCGCACATCTGCGACCATACTTTACTTAGCAGGCGTTGAAAGCTGCTATCATTATATATATCATGCTTACATGAGTAAAAGCTAGCATCCCCGCAAAAGACTGGGGCCTCTGCTCTTATGTATACCTTTGAACAATCAAGATGAAATTTTCCGACTCAAAAATTTGAGTTAAAGTGGTTTATTCGCCGTCAAAATGGTTGATTCGGCTTTATGCCTTATCAAACGTTGTAGCAGGGAGGCTTCTTGCCTTCCGGTATAGCTCGCATCTCCCTTGCACAGCCGATGTTATGCCCAATTAAGCACTACCACAAAGAGGCTTCTTGCCTTCGGGTATAGCTTACTTCTCCTTTGCATAGCCAGCCGTTATTAAACTGTTGCAAGGAGGCTTCTTGCCTCCGGGTATAGCTTACTTCTCCCTTGCACAGTTGGCTTTATGCTTAGTTTGGTTACATTAAGCGCTATTGTTGATGGAGGCTTCTTACCTTGGTATAGCTTACAGGACCCTAAGACAACAGCGTTTACACCAAATTCCAGTTGCTTATCAACTGCGGCCATCGAAGGGGGCTTCTTACCGATGGGTATCGCTTATGTCACCCTAATGGCCGGCTTTATGCCACTTCCGGTTACTTATTAACCGCGGTTGTCGAAGGGGGCTTCTTACCGACGGGTTCGCTTATCTCACCCTAACAACCGGCGTTTACGCCAAACCTCAGTTTCTTATCAACTGTAGCTGTTGAAAGAGGCTTCTTGCCTTCGCGTATAGCTTACATCTCCTTTCAAACAGACGGCTTTATGCCGTCTCAGGCTAAGTGTTAGTCGCGGCTGTTGATGGAGGCTTCTTGCCTTGGGGTATAGCTTACATCTCCCATCGACAGCCGGCGTTCGGTGCACTCTTACCAGTCAATCTCGCCTACAGACCCTGAGCCGGTTCAAGAAATTGACGGCCAATCTCGTCTAGAGACCCTGAGCCGGTTCAAGAAATTGACGGCCAATCTCTCCTAGAGACCCTGAGCCGGTTCAAGAAATTGACGGCCAATCTCGATAGAGACCCTGAACTGGTATGAGTTCAACCCTTCGAATCCACACACAAGAGCCATCATATGGGTTTTTTGAGGAAAGAAAGATCATCATCACATATTGTATCATGCCGGCTTATCAAGCCGGGTCAGAGCAAGGCAATTATAAGTCCCAGGTTGCTGCAGGCAGAACTACTCGACACTTGGGGGCTACACAGCCGCAATTCTCCTCAAAAGTTCCGGTTCATCAATAGCCGCACTTGTCGATAGAGGCTTCTTACCATCAGGTATAGCTTACATTATCCTACGACAATCGGCTCCTTAATGGATTCATCCGACAAGAATCGGAGCCATGTTGCTCCAGTTGACAAAAATTGAGTTTTTCAAAGAGATTATCCGTCTTTAATATTCTAGAGAAGGAATGGCGTCTTCAAAGACAGACACCCCTCATCAGAAAAGCTCAAGGTATATCCATGGAGAGCCGGCAACACACTAAAATTGAAACACACAGAGAAGGAAAGTGCACACAGAGAGGTGAGAAATTTATACAGCCGCCAAACGGCAGGGTCATGCTTTAGAAAAACTACTCTCAGAAGGAGCAAAAGGCATTGCCAAGTTTCAACCGCTCACGGCGGGTCATTACGTGAGTCGGTACATGAGTCGGTGCTCAGAAAGATTAAAAGAACAACTTTCAGCTATTGGCCGGCTCATCCCGCTCCGGTTCTTCCGCTGGCTTTATCTGGAGATTTCCCAATTACAGTCAGCCACGGCAGCAAAAGACCCTTCAAGGAATGGGGATGCGTCAAGCTCACAAGGGAAGAGGTCCTTACTGTGGGCGGGTGTCAGATCCTTCCACTCGTAGAGAGGCCCGTGGATCCTCTTCTCCTCTGCATCATAAGCCGCCTGATAAGTGCTCAAGTCAGCTTCATCCGCCAGTACAGAGGCCAGATAACGCGACTCTTTGACATACCGGATGTAATCTTCTTCGGAGAATTCTGAGATGTCATCTCTTTTGGATCGGTAACCATCCATCATTTCAGCCGGCGTTAGCTCGGGGGCGAAGGCCAGAGCCCGGCTCAATCCAACGACGGCTCCTTGGCGGAAGGCAGACTTCTTCAGTTCTTCAATCTGTTTTGGCATGGTGGAGAAGAGTTCCAAGACCCCTTTCAGAGCGGTGGGGATCATCTCCTTATATTGAACACTCTTGATTGTGAAGATGGCACCGCAGTATAGTTGTTCCGCAAAGGTGTAGATGGCCTTAAGTGGCAGAAGGTTATCAGAAGCCAACTGCCGGCTCCTGGGACTTGGATAAGCCGGATAAAGCTAATGAGTCGCCAATTTTCAATAGCAAGGTTAAAATACAAAGTAAAACAGAAGCTTACCAAATAGGGCAGCTGACATCTTCGCTATGTGTTGCTTCAGGCCTTGGAGTTCCTCCGCCACAGCTATAAGCCGCTGGTCGGCATCGTCCGCCCGTTTGGTCAGAGCGGCCTTTTCAGATTCTGCCGTCTCTTTCAAAGAGTTAAGCTCAGTAGTGACATTGGCCAGCTCCTCAGAGAGAAGCCGACACTTTTCGTCAGCAATGCTTTGGGCCTCTTGCTGAGCCGCCAGATTGGCCTTCAGATCCGCCAACTAAGAACCGGCTTCATTTAAAGCTTCCTATAATACATCAAAATACAGGATAAGTCGCCAAAATAGAGGACAGGCGTTAAAAGCAAATTTATGCAAGTCTCAAAGAGATTGCAAGCAATATATTTGACACTTGGGGGCTAATGTATATTTGATCTTTCAGTATGCAACGCAGCTCCGGTTCATCTCCTTCGAAGCTAATCCAGAACTTGGGGGCTACACTATGGCTCTTCAATATACTAATAATGGAAGCACCGACTCAACTTGATCAAGTTTGAGACGGCCCTTGGGGGCTACGATTAGATCTTCAAGCTGTCTACATTAAAGACTCGACTCAAATATAATCTGAGACGGCCCTTGGGGGCTACGATTGGTGGTTCACTTTATCTACAGTACTAAGCTAAAGCAATTCTAAGGGAATTTGGCATGACAATATCTACAGACGTCACAGAAAGACCCGACTCAACGATTGAGTACGTTAAACCGGCTCTTGGGGGCTAAGTAAGGATATGGTAAGAAGAAAAGGTACCTCATATTTTGTCTTCATTGAAGAGACCAACCGAAGTTCCAGATCCCCGCTGGTGGTAACCCGGTTTATATACCCGGCGTGGAGCTCTTCGGCTGTCATCTTCTCGTACGAAGAGTCAAAGTTCAGCTTCTTCGAGGCTTCAGCCGGCTCTGTATGTTTGGTCAACACATGAGACGGAGGCGTTTGATGACCAGACCCGGTGATAACAACATCTGGAGTCTCAGGGGCCTTGGCAGGAGCGCCGGCTTTGAAGGAGCCCTTGGAGGGCTCTCCATGATGACATCTTCAGCGGCCAGCTCCGTGGAGGCAGCCGGCGGGTTTTCTTCTGGTTGAGTCTCCTCCGGTTGTTCGGGCTCCGGCTCTTCGATAACTGGGCCGGAGGAGGGCTTGTTGGTTTTGCGACGTTTATCTTGAGCACTGCAAATAGAAGGATCAGCAGTTGAAGATGTTGCTATCATATTAACAGCCGGAGATCCAGATATCATGGTAAGGAATGCTTACAGCGGATTGATCTTGGGCGGTGGTAGAATTGACGCCGAAGAGTCGCCGGAGGAAGGGGATTTCTAAAAAGAATATAACATAAAGGTGAAGAAAGTATCAAGTTTACAAAGGAAAGTCAAAAGAAAAGTAGAGACTTAAACCTCGGCGGGGCGTTTCTTTGGAGCCGAAGAGTTTGGTAGCTCGGACATGAGCTCAGTAGAGCCGGTGCTTCGAGTCTGTCGACGCTCGACTTGCGGTTGCTTTTTTAAGAGAAAGTCGGGAGCCAGATAAGCAAGAGGGTGAGAAAGAGGTACTTTTCTGATAACCCGTCGCAGCTTTCGAGGGACGAAACATTCTGAGCCGGAAGAAACGTAATTTACCTCAGGAGCATTGGCACGACTGGTTTCCACTTCATCCTGTGAGTAAAACAAGCATTAATAAAGCAGGAAGGTAAAAAGATCAAACAAAGCAGTTAAAATATTACCTCTGAGCTGGATGATGGTGGTGGGTCAAGCATATTATCTTGCGGGGCATCTTTTTTAGCCCTCTTAGTCTCGACCTTCTTCTTGGATTTCTTCGGAGGGGCAACATATTCCTTCTTCCAGAAGTCTGAGTCGGCCTACAGGAGTGACCCGGGGAAGGAGTAAAAAATCAGCAAAGTACAAGCAACATCCAAGAGACGGATGGGAAGAGATTAACTTACGTCCGGAGCCGGATGATTGATGCAGAAAGGCGCTAGCCCAATGGCGCTGCAAGAGCCGGAGGCTTCGTGGACAAGGCTCCGGATGGTCATAGTGATGTCATCTTGGGCCAAAATTGATTTACTGAAGCACAAGGAACTGTCGTACTTGCCTTCGTATTCACACATAAGCCGGCCCTGTGGCTTAAGGGCATGACCCGCCAAGAAACCCAGCAGCGGATCAAGTCTATTCCTGTTAGTCCATTGGCCATGAGCGCCTTGAGCTTGGTATGAGCCGGTTCAAATCTGGCACGCTCCAAGGCTGTAAGCCGGCCCGGAAGCTGCGAATCTGTCTTGATTCGGGAAGGATGATAGCCCAGCAAGGGGCGTTCACCCTTAGGAGAGGTATCCTTGCAGTAGAACTAGGTTTTATTCCAGTCCTTTGGGTGACTCGGCATTTGCGTAGCTAGAAAAATGATGTCTCTACGACGCTGAATAGAGATCCCTCCAAGCTCCAGACTTTGACCGCCCTTCATCTTGGTTTGGTGGTTGGCATAAAAGAACTCCCGAAAGAACCCCATAGATGGCCTGGACTGCAGATAAGCCACGCAGAGCACTTGGAAGTTGCATATATTTGAAAGAGAGTTGGGGCCCAAGTCTTGAGGGTGCATCTTATACAAATGAAGAATGTCCCGGAAAATTTAGAGCCGGGCGGCATGAACCCTCGCTCAATGTGGTCGGTGAAAACGACTACTTCTCCTTTTTTGGGTGCAGGCCGGGTCTCATTACCCGGAACCCGCCAGTGAAGAACCTCTTTGGGATGGAGAGTGCCCGCTTCGACAAGATCTGCTAAATATTCTTCCGTGATGCAGGAGCCAACCCAGTTGCATGAGTTGGACGCACGAGACATGATGGCGGCTTAACTACTGTACAAAGGAGATAAAGATGGCAAATCAAGAACAAGCAGGAGTCTGCGGCGGCTTACAATTTTAAGGACTCTATGATATCATGCTTCTGTCTGGGTGACAAGAGCCGGACGAGGCTTAGCGGCTCATACAGGGGAAGGAAGATTGAAAATTGGCTAAGTCCTAAAAAACAGATTCCGCAAAATATTACTATGTCTACGGATCTACAAAAGCAGAGAAAATAAATTTTATCCTTACCTAGTGATGTGCAGCGGAAGAAAAGGAAATGGACTGGAGCCATCGTGGTCCGCGCATTACGCGCGGCCGGCCCGCGCGCGGTGACGAAGCAAGAGCGCATTCTAAAGGCGTTAGCGGCATCGAGATACACTTGCGATGGTGGTGCCGGAGCCCGAGCGGCGGCGTTGGAGCCCCTGGTGAAAACCCTACTACGGCAGCGGCAATCTAAGGAGCAGGAGAACTCACCGGAGATGGCACAGCAGAGGCGGACGAATCTCTGGTACGTTTAGGGTGATGCAGCGGCCAAGTTGGGGACGACGTACGGACGGCGCCGGAGCGAAGCTCGAAGACGCTGGGGCGGTGACAGGAAGAAGACGAAGAAGAAGAGGCACGATCGGGAGGATGGGAAACTCCGACCCGCATGGGTCATATTTAAAAGGGGGTTAAGGAAGGCGCGAAAATCCAGGCGATGACACCGTTCGACCGAGGTGGACGCCTCAATTCTCAGGATGACAATTAATGAAAGATTTAGTGATACGTCAGCAGATCTCATGACGTCACGCCAGGTTATTTCCGGGCGACTCGCCAAAAATGGAAGAGAATGATAAAGTGAGCAAGCTCAATTCAACCTGGGGCTTAATGTTGGGGATATGACCCCATGATATGACCCGCCCCGGAGGCTCCGGGTCATGTTGCTGGCTCGTGAGCCGGCCCAAAGGTGAGCCGATAGACTAGTGGCCCAGGAAGATAGGCGACTCAAGGTGTGGGCCATACAACGGCCCGGACAGAGAAGACCCGGGCGTGCAAGCCGACTCACAGACGGCTTGGACAAGAAGATAGAAAGAGACTCGGTTAGCAATTGTAACGACCCGGTGGTCTTGAGCTCTTCTATAAAGGCAGAACCGGGGCGACTTAGGGGGAGGCGATCGAGGACTAGGTCAAGCTTCTAGCTCCTTGTAATCGATACACAAGCTATACAACACAAGCAAGAAGTAGGCTATTACCTTGATTTGAGGGGCCGAACCTGGGTAAATCTGTGTATTTCGTCCCGACTAACCCCTTTGAGTCCACCCCATTAGCGATGGCCTCGAACCTAAGTCCGTTCACCCGGACATCTGCCATGATAAAACCACGACACATAGTGAGGCTAGTCCTTCGTGGGCGGAAGCCATATGGAACAGTCAAGGTTGCTACTTCGTGGACCCTTGTGGGTGGAGCCCTCCATGGACTGTCGCGACCGTTATCCTCTGTGGGTTGAGGACTCCATAAACGTGGACGTACGATAGCACCACCTATCGGAACCACGGGAAAAATCCTTGCGTCTCCTATTGTGTTTGATCTTCCTATCCCATCTCTTTACTTACATGTGCAATGTCTTTACTTTCCTCTACCATATTTGTAGTCATGCATGTGTAGGGTTGGTAGATTTACTAGACTTGCTAAAACAGTTAAAATCTGCCAACCAATTAACTTGGGAAAAGGTTAGGTTTTAAATTCCTGCTAGTAGTCTATTCACCTCCCCCCTCTAGACACTCTTCTATCGATCCTACATCACACTATGGTGTTCCAGGTGGCGTGAGTTGTGAAACAACTTTCACATTGTCTTAAGTTGTATACCAAACTCGTAACTCAGATATTCACCTCCATGATCATATCATAGACATTTTTATCTTCTTGTCATGATGATCTTAAACTTCACTCTGAATTTGCTTGAACTTTTCAAACATTTGAGACTTGTGTTTCATTAAGTAAATATGTCCATATCTACTCAAATCATCAGTGAAGGTAAGAAGATAACAATATCCATCGTACAACATTGGACCACATACATCAACATGTATTATTTCCAATAAGTTACTAGCCCGCTACATCATACCGAAAACGGGGTCTTTAGTCATCTTGCCCAAGAGGCATGGTCCACATGTCTCAACCGATTCGAAATCGAATGAGTCCAAAGATCCATCAGCATGGAGTTTCTTCATGCGCTTTACACCAATATGACATTTATCGGTAGTGCCACAAGTATGTGGTACTATCATTATTAACTTTGTATCTTTTTGGCATCAATATTATGAACATGTGTATCACTACGATCAAGATTCAATAAACCATTCTCATTGTGTGCATAACCATTGAAGGTATTATTCATGTAAACAGAATAACCATTATTCTCTAACTTAAAAAAATAATCGTAATGCAATAAACATGATCTAATCACGTTCATGCTCAACGCAAACAGAAAATAACATTTATTTAGGTTTATTAGTAATCCCGAAGGTAGAGAGAGCATGCGATGGTGATTATATCAACCTTGGAAACACTTCCAACACTCACCGTCACCTCACCCTTAGCTAACCTCCGTTATTCCGTAGCTTTTATTTCGAGTTACTAACATTTAGCAAAAGAACCGGTATCCAATACCCAGGTGCTACTAGGAGTACTAGCAAGGTACGCATCAATAACACGTATATCAAATATATTTCTATTAACGTTGCCAGCCTTCTTAGCTACCAAGTATCTAGGGTTGGTCCACTTCAGGGACCGTTCTCCTCATAATAGAAGCATTTAGTCTCGGGTTTGGGTTCAACCTTGGGTTTCTTCACTGGAGCAGCAACTAGCTGGCCATCCATGAAGTTCCGTTCCTTGCCCTTGCCCTTCTTGAAACTAGCGGTTTTACTTAACCATCAACACTTGATGCTCCTTCTTGATTTCTACCTTCGTGGTGTCAAACCTCGTGAATAGCCCAGGGATCATTATTTCCATCCCTGGCATTTTATAGTTCATCACGAAGCTCTAGTACCCAGACAATCTAAGCACATGCTCACCGATTGAGCTATTATCCTTCATGTTGCAGGCAAGGAATCTTGTTGGAGGCCTCATACCTCTCAACACGGGCACGAGCCTGAGGTCCCAATTTCATCTCTTAGAACCCCTCATATGTTCCGTGACATTCAAAATGTTTTGGAGCCTCAATTCCAAGCCGTAATGCATGACGCACTGAACTATCAAGTAGTCATTAGAACGTGCCTGTCAGATGTTCACAACATCTACAGATGATGCTTGAGGGGTGGCGCACCGAGCGATGCATTAAGGACATAAGCCTTCTGTGCAGCAACTGAGGACAATCCCCATATCATGGACAAAAGTCCGCATAATTGCTACTACCATCTTTCAAGTTACTTTTCTCTAGGAACGTATCAATAAAACAGGGGAACTACAGTGCGAGCTATCTACAACATAATTTGCAAAGACACTTCTCACTATGTTCATGATAATGAGTTCAGTTAATCATATTACCTAAGAACTCCCACTCAAATTGACATCCCTTCGGTCATTTGAGTGATACATGATCCAAATTCACCAACTCAAGTCCGATCATCACATGAGTTGAGGCGGTTTCAATGGTGAACATCATCATGTTGATCATATCTACTATATGACTCATGTTCGTCCTTTCGGTCTCTTGTGTTCCGAGGCCATGTCTATACATGCTAGGCTCGTCAAGTTTAACCCGAGTTTTCTACACGTGCAACACTGGCTTGCACCCGTTGTATGTGAACGTAGATTCTATCACACCCGATCATCACGTGGTGTCTCGAAACGACGAACTTTCGCAACGGTGAACACTCGGGGAGAACACAATTTATCTTGAAATTTAAGTGAGGGATCACCTTATAATGCTACCATCATCCTAAGGAAAACAAGGTGCATAAAGGATTAACATCACATGCAAATCATAAGTGACATGATATGGCCATGAACCCGTGCTTTTGATCTCCATCTATAAAGCATCGGCATCGTCTCCATCGTCACCGGCATGGCACCATGATCTCCATCATCTATATCTCCATCAACGTGTCACCATCGGGGTTGTCGCACCCACCATGCTTCTACTACTATTGCTACCACTTAGCGATAAAGTAAAGCATTACATAGCACTTAATGATTGACGTGCAGGTCATACAATAATTAAAGACAATGCTATGGCTCCTGCCGGTTGTCGTACTCATCGACATGCAAGTCGTGATATTCTATACAAAACATGATCATCTCATACATCACATATATATCATCATGTAATTGGCCATATCACATCACAACATACCCTACAAAAACAAGTTAGATGCCCTCTAATTATTGTTGCATGTTTTACGTGGCTGCTACGGGTATCTAGCAAGAACGATTCTTACCTACGCAAAACCACAACGGTGACACACAAATTGCTATTCAACCTTCTCAAGGACTGCCTTGGTCGAATCCGATCCAACTAGAGTAGGAGAGACAGACACCCGCTAGCCATCTTTATGAAACAAAGTCACATGTTAGTCGATGGAGCCGGTCTCTCGTACGTGGATGAGTAAGATTGGTCCAGGCCACTTCATCCCACAATACCGCTGAATCAAGAAAAGACCAAGGGAGGAAGCAATTTGATCATCAACGCCCACAAAGTCCTTTGTGTTCTACTCGAGATCTCATCTACACATAGACCTAGCTCTGATGCCACTGTTGTGGAGTGTTGCATGGGAAACAAAAAAATTCCTACGCACATGCAAGATCTATCCATGGTGATGAGCATCTACGAGAGGGAGAGTGTATCTACATAACCTTGTAGATCGCTAAGCGGGAATCATTAAGAAACACGGTTGATGTAGTCAAACGTCTTCATGATCCAAATCGAAAGCCGTCCCGCGATCCAATCATGATCTAGTGTCAAACGGACAGTACCTCCGCGTTCAGCACGCGTATAGCTCGATGATGATCTCCACCTCCTTGATCCAGCAAGCGAGAGTGGAGAGGTAGATGAGTTCTTCGACAGCACGATGACATGGTGACGGTGGTGGTGGAGCTGATCCGGCAGAGCTTCGCTAAGCTATACTGAACAGATCTAGTGTAGAACATATCTAGAGGAAGAAGAGGGCAGCACGTGGCAATTAGGGTTAGGGGATGCCCTCAAAATCCTTCAATATATATAGGAGGAAGGGGAGAGGAGGCAGCCTTGGCCCCTACTCCAAGTAGGTTCGGCCGAACCAAACAAGGGAGGGAATCCACCGCCCACAAGGGAGGTGGGATCCTATTAGGACTCCTTCCTAATTTGGATTTTCCTTCCCTTCTTTGGGGTTTTTCCTTTCCCACTCTTTCCTAGCTGCATGGGCCTTGTAGGGATGATTTTCCCAGAACACTAAGGGCTCGTACAACACCCCTCAGGCCCATGTGGCCTCCCGACGTGGGTGGCCCCTCCCGATGGCCCTCCGGCACTCCCGGTACACTACCGAAAATACCCGAAACTTTTCCGGTGGCCAAAATGGGACTTCATATATATGAATCTTTACCTCCGGACCATTTCGGAGCTCCTCCTAACGTCCGAGATCTCCTCTGGGACTCTGAACAACCTTAAAACCACCACACATAACTCAATGCTACCGAAACATCATCGAACCTTAAGTGTGCAGACCTAGCGGGTTCGAGAACTATGTAGACATGACCAAGACACCTCTATGGTTAATAACCAATAGCGGGCCCTTGATGCCCATATTGGTTCCTACATATTCTATGAAGAACTTTATCGGTTGAACCTCTATGTCAAGGATTCGGATAATCCCGTATGTAGTTCCCTTTGTCAATCGGTATGTTACTTGCCCGAGATTCGATCATCGATATCTCCATACCTAGTTCAATCTTGTTATCAGCAAGTCTATTTACTCGTTCAGTAATACAAGATACTGTGACTAACTCCTTAGTCACATTGCTTGCAAGCTTCTTGTGATGTTCTATTACCGAGTGGGCCCAGAGATACCTCTCCGTCATACGGAGTGACAAATACCAGTCTCGATTATAGTCACCTAGTTACGTTGTGACATTTGATACACATAAGGCATTCCTCCGATGTCCGGGAGTTGCATGATCTCATGGTCGTACGAATAGATACTTGACATGCAGAAAACTATAGCAACAAACTGACACGATCAACTACTATGCTTACGGTTGGGTCTTGTCCATCACATCATTCTCCTAATGATGTGATCCTGTTATCAAATGACAACTCATGTCTATGGTCAGGAAACCTCGACCATCTTTGATCAATGAGCCAGTCAACTAGAGGCTCACTAGGGACATAGTGTTTGTCTATATATCCACACATGTATTTAGTTTCCAATCAATACAATTATAGCATGGATAATAAACGATTATCATGAACAAGGAAATATAATAATAACCAATTTATTATTGCCTCTAGGGCATATTTCCAACAGTCCCCCACTTGCACTAGAGTCAATAATCTAGCTCACATCACCATGTGATTAACACTGACATCACCATGTGATTAATACTTAAATCATCATATGATTAACACCCAATGAGTTTTTGGTTTTGATCATGTCTTTCTTGTGAGAGAGGTTTTAGTCAACGGGTCTATAACACTCAGATCTGTGTGTACTTTGCAAATCTATATGCCATACTGCAGATGCTACCACGCTCCACTTGGAGCTATTCCAAATGGTTGCTCCACTATACGTATCCTGACTGCTACTCAGAGTTGTCCAGATAGGTGTCAAAGCTTGCATCGACGTAACCCTTTACGATGAACTCTTTATCACCTCCATAATTGAGAAATATTTCCTTAGTCCTCTAGTTACTAAGGATAATCTTGACCGTTGTCCAGTGATCCACTCATGGATCTCTCTTGTACCCCTTGACAGACTCATGGCAAGGCACACACAAGTGCGGTACACAGCATGTCATACTATATAAAGCCTATGGCTAAGGCATAGGGGGCGACCTTCGACCTTTCTCTTTCTTCTACCGTGGTCGAGCTTTCAGTCTTACTCAACTTCACACCTTACAAATCAGGGAAGAACTCTTTCTTTGTCTGATCCATTTTGAACTCTTTCAAAATCTTGTCAAGGAATGTACACATTGAAAGTCTTATCAGACGTCTTGATCTATCTGTATAGATCTTGATGCCCAAAAACTAAGTAGCTTTATCCAGGCCTTCCTTTGAAAAACACCTTTCAAACAACCCTTTATGCTTTCCAGAAATTCTACATCATTTCCGATCAACAATATGTCATCCACATATACTTATCAGAAATTCTATAGTGCTGCCACTCACTTTCTTGTAAATACAAGTTTCTAGTAAACTTTGTATAAACACAAAAACTTTGATCACCTCATCAAAGCGTATATTCCAACTCCAAGATGCTTGCTCCAACCCATTGAAGGATTGATAGAGCTTGCACACCTTTTAGCATCCTTAGGACTGACAAAACCTTCTGGTTGTATCACATACAACCTTTCCTCAAGTAAACCTTTAAGGACGATGGGCCGCGAAGTCCACCTACGACGTCTACATGTGGATACTCCAGCCGATAAGGGCGAGCTCACACCGAAGAACAATGCCGACAAATAGGGCGAAGCACCATCAAGGTGCCGAAAGCCACATAAAAGATCAAAGGCAAAAAGGGAAGAAAAGCTATCGCTGGCACCGAGGACGGAGATACCCCGGAAGACCTCGGCGATCCCGATATCCCCAAACACCCGCTAGAGGGTAAGGAGAGTTCGGAAGATCGTCATAACCCCAATGATCTAAATGATTCGGAGGACGACAACTACCTCCCCGTGTGAAGGAGGAGGACATCCCGGAAGCCGAAGACTTTGCTATCCCCGATAACCGTGAAGATCAGGAATAGTTCAAGCAACAACTTATAGCCACGACCCGCAGCCTGAAGGCAAAAGAGCGGCAGCTTAAGGCCGAACAAGACAACCTCAACGATCGATGGACGAGGATCCTATAAGCTGAGGAAGGATACGGTACCGGTCTATTGGACCAACCCAAAAGCTATCCACACCGGAGGCTGATGCACAATTCCATGACGAGCTTACTGATACGCCGTCTGCCAAACATACTCCATATGATAAGCCAGACCGCCCTCCTCGAGGATGAGACATGATGGATGACGATACCGGTTATAGGACGATGATACCCCGAAGACGGGGGAAAGGGCCAATAGAGCCCGATGACAGGTTTGACCTGCGACACGACCTAGACTATAGAGGAGGTCGTACGACATCCATCTATGGATCCAGAGGGTACTCACCCGATAGAAGGGAGGGGTACCGGCCTTGGCTCGACCAAAACAATAGAGGTCAAGAACGAAACAGGGCTAGAACAGACGCCGATTACCGGCACGACATAGCTTGGGTCAGAGGCGCTGCCCACCCATTGTGCTTCACGGATGAGGTGATGCAACATTAGTTCCTAGAGGGATTTAAACCCATGAACATAGAGCAATACGATGGGACAACTAACCCAACAGTATGGATCGAGGATTTCCTCCTCCACATCCACATGGTGCGGGGAGATGATCTCCACGCCATCAAGTATCTACCCCTAAAGTATAAGGGGCTAGCTCAGCATTGGTTAAACAGCCTCCATGAAAATTCCATCGGGTGCTAGGAGGATTTAGAGGATGCATTCCGATCTAACTTACAAGGCACATATGTTCGTCCGTCAGGCTCCTCCGACGTGAGCAACGTCGTCCAGAAGCCAGAAGAGTCCGCTCGGCAATTCTGGAATCGGTTTGACCAAGAAAACCAAATTGTTGACTGCCCGGACGCTGAGGCAATAGCCTCCTTTAGGCACAATATTCGGGACGAATGGCTAGCTTGCCAGCTTGGTCAGGATAAACCTAGGACAATGTCCATCCTTACATCACTCATGACTCGCTTTTGCGCGGGTGAGGATAACCGGTTAGCAAGACGGAGACGAATGTCTAGCTCGCCAGCTTGGTCAGGATAAACCTAGGACAATGTCCATCCTTACATCACTCATGACTCGCTTTTGCGCGGGCGAGGATAACTGGTTAGCAAGATGGAGACACAACCCCGAAGACCCCCGAACCACCAAAGTTCGGGACGGAAACAGGAAACCAAAACGCAACAAGAATAAGCGTCGGCACAACAATAGTGATGTCGATGACATGGCCATCAACGCCGTCTCCCGCAATTCCTGACCCGGGTAGCAGAAGAAGCCTCCTAAAGCCAATCGGGATGGACCCACCCCGCTGGACAAGATCATGGAGAGGCCTTGCCATATCCATGGCACTCAAGAGAAGCCCGCCAACCGCACCAACACTATCTGTTGGGTGTTCAAACAGGCTAGCAAACTTGCGGCCGAGGAGAAAGGCAAGGGCCCATGCATCAAGGACGAGGATGAACCCCGCGGTCCGATCGGTGGCGGACAGAAGCAGTTCCCTCTAGAGGTAAAAATCCATGAACATGATATATGCCACTCATATACCCAAAAAGGAGAGGAAGCGCGCCCTTCGTGAGGTCTATGTCGTAGAGCCCGTGGCCCTGAAGTACAACCCATGGTTGGCGTACCCGATCACCTTCGATTGACGTGACCACACGACCAGTATCCATCATGGGGGTTCAGTCGCCCTCGTCCTAGACCCCATCATAGAAGGGTATCACCTCACTAAAGTCTTAATGGATGGAGGAAATAGCCTTAATTTGCTTTACTTGGACACATTGAAAAAGATGGGTATAGATCCGTCAAGGATCAAACCCAGCAACACTACCTTTAAAGGAGTGATCCCCGACATCAAAGCCCGGTGCACGGGCTCAGTAAGCCTAGAAGTAGTGTTCTGTTCGCCAGATAACTTTCGAAGAGAAGACTTGATCTTCGACATTGTACCTTTCTGCGGCGGCTATCACGCCCTGCTAGGTCGTACAGTGTTCGCTTGCTTTAATATCGTCCCACACTACGCATACCTCAAGCTCAAGATGCCCAGGCCCAAGGTGTCATCACTATCAACGGCAACACGGAGCGCTCCCTCCAAACTGAGGAACATGCATTGTCCCTGGCAGCCGAATTCCATTACAATGATGATCGACAAACATCGACATCTGTCGTAAAGGCACGTAAGGTTGAGAAGCGAGCTCGGTTTCAGCACGAACTCACAGAACCTTCTCCTCCCCTGATATAAGGACTCGAACCCCATTGCATAGCCCTAATACTAGCAAAACACGTGCCAAGAAGGCACAACTTCGCACTTAAGATTCCATGGGCAGCCGTGGGGAACAACTGTCAAAGCACAAGTGTTCGGCTAGACCGAACTACTAGCAATATAAGTCTTTAGACATACAACAGGTACCATCAAGGACCTGCTAAGCGTAACGCTCATTAATAATTCGGTGACTTCTCAAGGTCCGCTCGCCGACAGCATTACCCATAAAGGAATGCAACCACCTAGGAGGAACAGGAGTGGATAGGTGACATGGCATATCGAGGATGTCAGGCCACCCATCGAAGACCCCTAGTACAACCCCTCCTGTAAAACTTTATATTTCTTTTCAAGTACCTATAAATAGTTGCTACGGCAATTTGAGCCATAAGAGTTACTCATCAAAATATTAGACCATCACGAATGGCCGCTTCGCTGCCTTTTTTTGCTACATACTCTATTTCCGCAAACACTTCTTGCAAAACTATTTGGTAGACATTACGATGCAACCGGCTAATAGAACATGCACTTGAATTTAAAAAAATTGCCCTAATCACAATCAATCATGTGTTCGGCGTCTCGGCGCTCGCTTTATATGAATTGGTTCTGAACTATGTCTTGGGTCAATAGTTCGGTTGCCCGGCTCATGTGCTTGCCCTTTTACGTTCCGCTCGTTCGGCTAAAAGGGCAAAGGGAGAACCACTATGATTGTGTTTCCAGCTAGCATGGTCAAGCACCTCAGGGGAGAAAGCCGAAAACTGACTGTCATAGTAGGTGAGAACCGGTCTGCAAATCCGAGTATAAGTGTTATACTAAAAACTCCGTTAGAAGTTATTCCCTATCATACGATGGGTTTGGCATTCATACAAACCATATGATGTTGGCCTTAGCCGCAGTTCATCCGAACATCACAAACCACGGGGGGCTAGTCATCAGCCCGTGCATTCCTTTCTCATGCTCCTACGGCTAAGTGAAAGAAATAAAGCATCATGGTCTGATTGGCTTGTCCACCTCACACTACTGCCTTCGGGTACCGATAGCTCGCTAAGGGTCACAGTGCGGAGGTAGAAATACCTCGCGTAGTATCTACATGGAGGCTGAAGCCAACGACTCACAACTTTCAGTTAAACCGGCCACACAGGAGTTATAGCGAATGCAAAACATAAAATACATGATAAACCATGCATCATAACCATAAAAGTGTTAAAAGGTCTTCGGACATATTATAACGCATTTACTCATAAATGTTATCTTTCAAGCACCGAGCTTCTATTGCCCAAGCGCCCTCCATCACTACGGAGAAGTATCGCTTAGGGCACCTTTGCTCCTTTCCAGGGGGGCGGAGGAGCGGTGGCTATCTTTATCGGATCAAGCCCCGACCAATACACCTTGGTCCTTGCAAAGTCCATCCGAGCTCCCTCGATACAGGAAGAACGCCTTAGCGCATTGATTCGAGATGATACATCGCTCAGCTTCTGCACCATGCCGAAGTAATTGCCCGGCAATGGCTCATCGGACCACAATCGGATGCAAACATCCTTGATGGCCGGTTCCACCATCCCGTGTAGCTCCATCAGCTGCTTCATTTGCTCGGTGAGAAGAGGAGAATGCTTGGGGGCTTCAAACTACACCCAAAATAGCCGAGCTTCGTCTCCTTCTTCTCACGAAGCATAAAACTGGTTCGCATCCGCTATGCTCTTCGGCACGTCCGAACAGACGCTTGAGGAACACCACACTTGGGTGAGAAACGCGAACTTGCTATCACTGAAGGCACACTACAATAAATACGGCTTACCATTTGTAACAACCTTGACTTGGCAGATCTGTTCTTGAATTTTCGAGTGGATAGCTCGGTGGCTTGCTCCTTGCCCTTCTGCTCAAGGCCCTTGCACTTCAGGCTGGCATCCTTGAGCTCCTACTGAACCTCCTCCACAAGAGCCTCATGCTTGGCACTTGTGGTTTTCAAGGCGGACAGCGCGTCACCCGTTTGTTCGGCCGCTGCGTTCTTGTCCGAAGCCTCTTGCTTCATCTTCTACAGCTTGGCCTTGAGCTTCTCAATTTCCTTTGCCGAGGCTGTGTAAGCAATAAACAAATAACCATACTGAATCGACAGTGCGAATTACTAATGATGAAAAATTCGGATATTACAATCCGGCTTACCTTGCGCCTCATCGAACCTCTTGTTTAGAGCGTCAAGCGCATTTTCGGAGCTCTTGAGATCCAATTTAGCTCGTCAAGCTCGGCGGCATAAACGGCCGCCACTCATGATGAGGCATACAAACAGCAAATCCTTATAAGTTTATATGGGTTCCAACCTCCGAACTGTCAAGACCATTACCCTATGCTAGGTTCTCTTATGGACTCTTAGAACGTTATAGTATGAGTAATGTCTAACACATTGTTTGGTCATTTCTTTGTATTTGGCCCCTGGGTGAGTTTTTTCGCAACTCATCCAGGGCTCGGGGGCTGCTACATATATAACGATAGCACAAATCTAATAGATTAAAATTTCAAAAAGAGAACATTACGTGGCTCACATGGAATCCCATCAGGAGACTGTTGAAGGCCTCGTTCAGTCCGCTATCAACGGACTGAATGCTTTGCAAAACCGCACCCATAAGGGTGTGGTGATCCTTGGAGATGGAGGCGCTTGATAGAGCCTCCTCCATGATCGGCCACCCAGTCATTGGTGGCACCGGTGGTGATCGATTAGCCTGATCTCTAGCCGGGGATTGAACCGGTAGCTCTAGAGGCGTGGTAGCGCTCCGGAGATGACCTCGGAGGGAACTAGACGTCCCTTCGTCCAGTCTCCTTAGTGTCCGGGAGGGGTTCCTCCTCCTAGTCTTCGGTAGCCGAGGCATTAACCTCGACCATGACATCATCACCCCCACCGCTTGTGTTCGGATCCAAAGGAGCCTGGTGGGATGACACCTCCGCGACATCCTTTGTGGCGCCCAGAGGTGTGGGATGCGATGCGGTCCCACTCTCCGGTAGTTCGGCGGGTGGAGTCTCCCCATTCGAAACCTGGTCGGTGGGGAGAACGCGTGGTGGGCTGTAGATCAAAAGGCGCTCATGTGTTAATATCATCTAAAACATGGCATAAAATAGCTCGGGGAGTCTTCGGATTCTTACCTTCGAGCTGGCGGATTGACCCTTAGGTTCTGCCGAGGAACCTTCTCGAAGACCTCGGACTCGGTGTCCAAGTCCAAACTTTCATCAGGCAGGATTAACCTCGCCCGACATGCCCTTTTCAGGGCAGGAGGAGGCATCTCCTCCATGGGTCCGACAACACCACCCTCTTTATTGGGAGGGGTGAATCCCCCTCCTCCTCATCTTCATGCTCCTCCTCATGATTAGAGGAGGCATGGGTTTCCTCGGACGCAGCGTCCGGCTGATCCTTTAAGCGGGGACCTCCCTTCCCTTTCTTCTTCTCTTTCTTCTTTGGCGCTTGGTAAGGCGCCATGACGAGCATCTCCGACTACAGCTTCAACCTGGGGTCTTCGGGCTGCAGTGCCAGGTAGTTGATTCCCGTGGCTTTGCTCAACCACTTCTGCAAAGATGAGGGGAAGGGAGTTTACATCTTTTATCAGACAAAAAATCCGATCAATTGAAATTATATTATACCGAGGTAGGAGAGATATCGGCCTGTAGGCCCCGATCCTCCTCCTCAGCTGGCCAACTCTCCTGAGGCTTGAACAACGTCTTCCACGGCTTCTCCGTAGTGATGCGGAAGAGCTAACGAACTGTAGGATCATCATCAAGCTGATAAGCCCACATAGGGGAGTTCTGGCGCTGGTAGGGAAGGATGCGGCATCGGAGCATGATCTGGATCACGTTGACCAGCTCGATCTTGGCCTTGATCATCGAGGCGATGCACTTCTACAGTGTACCCACCTCTGCATCCGACCCCTAGTCGAGGCCCTTTCGAAGCCAGGAGGTCAATCTTATGGGGGGTCCAGATCTGAACTCGGCCGGAGCAGCCTGGCCTTCTTTTCTTGGCTTGATGATATAAAACCACTCCTTTTGCCAGATCTTGATGGTATCGATGAAGGTGCCAGTCGGCCATCCAACACGGGGGAGCTTGTTGATGACCACCCCTCCCCAGTCTGCATGCTCGCTCGCAACGGTCTTCGGCTTGACGTTGAAGACCTTGAGCCAGAGGACGAAGTGTGGTTCGATCTGCAGAAAGACCTCGCTGACGATGATAAACGCCTGTATGTGCATAAAGGAGTTCGGGGGGAGGTCGTGGAAGTCTAGTCCATAGAACAACATGAGCCCCGGGACAAAGCGATGGAGTGGGAAGCTTAGTCCCTGATACGTCTCCAATGTATCTATAATTTTTGATTGTTCCATGCTATTATATTATCTGTTTTGGATGTTTTATATGCATTAATATGCTATTTTATATTATGTTGGGGACTAATCTATTAATCTAGAGCCTAGTGCCAGTTTCTGTTTTTTCCTTGTTTTTGAGATTTGGAGATAATGAATATTAAACGAAGTCCAAACAGAATAAAACCTTCGGAATAATTTTTTTGGAACGAAAGGAAACCAGGAGACTTGAGAACCAAGGCAGGGGAGCCACCGTGGGGCCACAAGCCCTAGGGGTGCGCCTAGGAGGGTAGGACGCGCTAGGCAGGCTTGTGGGCCCACGGCCACTCTCCTAACCCTAATCTTCGACCTATAAATTCTCAAATATTCCATCATTATTAGAACGAGCCACGAAAATACTTTTCCGCCGCCAGAAGCCTCCGTTCCCGAGAGATCCAATCTTGGAGCCTTTTCCGGTAATCTACCGGAGGGTGATTCGATCATGGAGGGCATCTATATCAACTCCATTGCCCCTCCGATGATGCATGAGTAGTTCACCATAGACTTCGTGTCCATAGCTAGTATCTAGATGGTTTCTTCTCTCTCTTTGCTCTTCAATACCATGTTCTTCATGATCTTCATGGAGATCTATCCGATGTAATACTCTTTTGCGATGTGTTTGTCGAGATCCGATGAATTGTGGGTTTATGTTCAGATTATCCATGAATATTATTTGAGTCTTTCCTTAATTCTTAAATGCATGTTTTCATATCTTTGCAAGTCTCTTCGAGTTATCGGTTTGGTTTGGCCAACTAGATTGGTAATTCTTGCAATGGGAGAAGTGCTCAGTTTTGGGTTCAATCTTGTGGTGTCCTCACCCAGTGACAAAGTAGGGGTAGCGAGACACGTATTGTATCGTTCCCATCAAGGATAACCAGATGGGTTTTTCATCATATGGCTTGAGTTTATCCCTCTACATCATGTCATCTTACCTAATGCGTTACTCTGTTCTTCATGAACTTAATACTCTAGATGCAGGCAGGAGTCAGTCGATGTGTGGAGTAATAGTAGTAGATGCAGAATCGTTTCAGTCTACTTGACACGGACGTGATGCCTATATGCATAATCATTGCCTTGTATATCTTCATAATTATTCGCTTTTCTATCAATTTCTCGGCAGTAATTTGTTCACCCACCGTAATACTTGCTATCATGAGAGAAGCCTCTAGTGAAACCTATGGCCCTCGGGTCTATTTTCCATCTTATACTTTTAGATCTAAAACCAAAAATACCAAAAATACTTTGCTGCATTATTTTAGCTTTTGTTTTACTTTCCTTTCAAGCAATCTATCTCTATCATATCTCATCCTTGCAAGTAACCTTAAAGGGATTGCCAACCCCTTTATAGCGTTGGGTGCAAGAGTTTGATTCCTTGTGTAGGTACACCTATTGGGGACTTGCTTGTATATCCTACTAGATTGATACCTTGGTTCTCAACAACTGAGGGAAATACTTATCTACTTTGCTGCATCACCTGTTCCTCTTCACAGAAACCAACGCATGCTCGAGAAGTAGCAAGAAGGATTTCTGGCGCCATTGCCGGGGAGATCTACATCAAGCCTACCAAGTACCCATCACAAACTCATCTCTTGCATTTACATTATTTGCCATTTGGCTCTCGTTTTCCTCTACCCCACTTCACCAATTTGCCATTTTCTTCGCCCTCTTTTTCTCGTTTGCCTTTTTCTCGTCAGATCTTTTGTTTGCTTGTGTTGCCATGTGCCTTCTATTTTCTTGCATCTTCGTTTGCTAAAAATCTATTGATATGGATCCTCATCGACTTGCTAATCTTTTCAAAATACCAAATTATGATGAACCGATTGCTAGTGAGTTGAGTGGACTTGATTATCTCTATGAAGTTTTGCTTGAAAATCATGAAAATTTTGATGAAGTATGGAAAGAAGAAATTTGTAAGGAGATTCATGATAGTTACTTGAATGAAAAGCATGATTGCCATGTTGTTAGTATGAATTCTCTGAATATCCATGATTCTAATTATATGCAAAACCACAAGATTGGGGATGCTATGCTTGATGAAGATGATATTTTTGTTCCCCAAGTTTTGGTGATGACACGTATGCTACAATTGATCATGAAAAGAATGCTTTGTGTGATAGTTATATTGTGAGATTCATTCATGATGTTACCAAAAATTACTATGAGAGAGGAACATATGCTTTTACATATTGCAATAATATCAAGTTTCCTCTCTATGTGTTCAAGGTTTGGAAGTTATGCTTGTTTTGCCTTCCTATGATAGTTGATTTTTGTTCATAATTTGTTTTCTCACAAAATCCCTATACATAGGAAGTGGGTTAGACTTAAATATACTTGCCATGTGATTCATGATATTCCTCTTGTTGCAAATAGGAATTATGTGCCCTTAGATTTCGTTGTTCTTGATATAGAATGCAATCCTACATGTCCTATTATTCTTGGTAGACCTTTGTCACGCCCAAGATGCATGCCAATCCATATTAAGGCACGAGGGCCTCGCCGGGGATAGAGGCGCATCTTTCCGCTCATTGCATCATACATTACAGAAGATATGAGTATACAAGTTGGCTTACACTCGCAACATACTAAATTACCAATCCACAAAGAGTTCAAATCATCAAGATGAAGACAGGGTCCGACTACGGACGAAATCAAACGATAAAACAGATGCAAATGATACTAGCTCGCTATCCCAAATATCATGACCATGGACCCCTACTCATCTGGATAAGTCACGTACATCCTGCCTCTTTCCTCGTCATACTCCCACTGGAGCTGCGTCAGATCATCCTGCACGTACTCATCTACACCTGTACCTGGAGTGTTGTAGTAATCTGTGAGCCACAAGGACTCAGCAATCATGCGCCCGGGTACCGAGACTATTCAAGCTTAAGGTTGGAAAGGGGTATGTGTTTAGTTTGTAGCAGCACTAAGCATATATGGTGGCTACACTTACGCAACATGAAAATAAATATGAGTGGCCTACGACGAATGATCGAATCTAGTATGATCTCTGTGAGATCTTGAACACTTACTTACGTCAATCATAACCCCACCATGTTCTCTCTCGGATCATGTTCACGAGCAGAGACGATCACGGTTACTCACACAGTTGGTGCATTTTATTTAGAGTTTACTTCAAGTTAACTATAACCGGGTGTTAAACAAATATCCAAGTTAACACATAACCGCAAGCACAGCTTCTCGAAAAGATTTAACCTTGCAGGGGTGCTCGAACTAGTCCATCACAAATTAACCACACTCCGCGGGAACAGCCTCGACCACGGATCTCGTGATCATCATAGGTAATTCCAAAGGAATTCCAACACCTTGAGATAACCCAAATAAAGTCAGAGCCCTCACGCAAGACACACGATAAAGGTAAAAGAAATCCTGCAAGACCTCCCGACATGTCGACGAACCCGATAAGAGACGCATATATCATTCTCAGGACACGACGGATGAGTGATGGTTATCACGCCAATCACCGAGTTGCCCAGGGTGGTGTTAATAAGCTGCTCTATGTTGGACCAACACTCATGAGGAGCACTGGCCCAGGGGTTGATTCATTATCCACGGGGTTGCAAAGCCCTATGCAAATTTTATTAAGTTATTAAGCAAATGTAGTACCAATGTTGGGTCTTTCCAGACAAGTTTTAATCTCAACCGAATAAACAAGGGGGTCCCCATAACAACCCCAAGCATGTTAGGAGCGCAAAGTATGGAAAACATAACAGCGGTAACAAGAAACTATGGCGGTAACAGCGGAACAAAACACTTAGCAAAAGGCCAAGCCTTCCACTAATACCAAGATATATATGTGCATTAAATTAAATAACAGATAATATTGTGATATGCCAAATCCATGTTATCACATGGAACAACCTGAACCTGCAACTAAGAACGCTATAAGAGGGGCTGAGCAGCGGTAACTTAGCCAATCAAAGGTTTGCTAGGGTGTGGAGGGTTAGAGGCTATCATGGCAATTAGGAGGCTGATATCAAGTGGTAGGTAGCGCAATTTTAATGATAATAGTGAGAAACTAGCAAGAAAAAGTAGTTTCGAGATCCGGGTACGATCATCTTGCCTATTGGTTCTTCAGTGGAACAAGTAGCGGGATCCTCATAGTTGTACTCGCCTGGCTCTTCGTACTCAGGTTCAATGTTCGTGTCTACCCAAAATAACAGCAAGAATAAACAAACAACCAAGGTGCAATGCACAAACAAGAATGATGCATGCTTAGGTGAAGAGTTTTAACATGGCAACCTTAACTAGTCATGTTTCACATACAAGAGTTGGATATTAGCGAAACTGGACAAAACCTTATGTTAAGTTATTTAGACATGCATGAAAATGGAAAATATGGATGCATCATGTGAAAACGATGAAAATGCATCTGAAGAACTTAAGAAACAGAGCTACGGTTCTCACGATACGCTCACGACAAGGTACGAAGGCAAAACACAAGACAACAAGGCCATGGGCTAATTCTTGGCATTCCAAGGTATCCACTGATTAGGCAATGAAAAACAAACCACAATAGACTCAAAGATCAAGCAATTCCATGGAGTATAGCTCCCACAAGTCACAAAACAATAAAACAAATAATCTGCCACAAAACAGCAACATAGCAACTTACACAGCTCACAACTTGAGCTATAGGAATCCTACAGCCACAACCAAGGTATTGAAAGAAACTACATAACATTCTTATCAAATTACCCAAATACGCAATCTGGAAAGGAGGCATACATCAATAAGCATGAAGCTATCAAGTTGGCATGATGAAACAGTTTTCTGGGACTTAGTGAAAATAACAGTTTTCTGGAATCTGAGTTAATCTGGTAGCATGTTGACAGCAGAAGTTAAAGGTGTTAGAGACCACCTCTTGGCATGAAAATTAACAGGATGGTAGTAGAAAACATCTACTTCAAGATACTAGCACTGAGCATGAGCTAATTCTAAACATATCACAAGATGCCAACCACTCTTCATGGCATAAAAATAACAGCAGATTCTCACACTTAGAAATATTTAGCATGGTGAAAACAGAAACATCAGGTTA
This sequence comes from Hordeum marinum, assembly GCA_022496015.1. NCBI lineage: Eukaryota > Viridiplantae > Streptophyta > Magnoliopsida > Poales > Poaceae > Hordeum > Hordeum marinum. The sequence continues at coordinate 326,709,247 of CM039677.1, forward strand.
GCTACTTTGCACCAAGTTTCCCACTTATATGGGTGATTCTCATGTCAAACAAAAATACCATGGCACAAAATACATAAAACACTAACACTTCGATGTTGGCACATGGCCCAAAGCAAGCATGTATTAAATCATGCAAAAATGACAAAGTAGCATCACAGCAGAAAATGACAGTTTTATGAACTTGCTCAAAAGTGGAATCTGAAAGCACCAATGGATTCATTGGCTCTTTCTACCCCAAAAACATGTGTCATACTCATATGTTCATGTGAAGCAACATTGTACAACTATACTAGCAAAACTATCATCTACTCTTATAAGATAAAACTTACTCTAAATGGACATGAGCATATTTGGACATAACCAGATTTGGAAACATAGCTAGAATTGAAAATGAGCTAACAATTCACAAACATGCATATCTACAACAAAGGGGGTATGTCAAGTGGGGAAGGACCCACTTGTCTCCCACACACACATACACTCTACACACACACCACCAAAGCATACACACACATGTTCCATATGCCTAAGGTATATGAGCACAAGCTCACTCAAGAACATACCACCCATGAGGGGGGTGTTCATCCACACACACACTCAAGCACCACATATGCACAATGCATAAGGCACTCACACCACTCACATGAACAAGTGCACATGGCACATACACTTGCGTACACACATGCTCATGTGTGTGTGGGTGTTCATCCACACACAAATGCACAAGGAATATACGCATATGCATATGCACATGATACACACTCACACACACTCTCACTCACAAGCACATACATATACATACATACATACATATACACACACCACACCACTCACACCACACATGAGTATGTATGCATGAAGCACACACACTCACAAGCACATGCATATGTGCATGATCACATGCACATACACATACATACACACCACCCTACACACACATATGCACCCACACACATGAATGCAATCAGCCACACACACACACTCATATGTAAACAGAAAAGAAATAAAACACCTACATATATGGTAGCAGCATCTACACACATACATACATACAATAGCAAGAATAAAGCAAGAAGAAAATAAATAAAACAAATGAAAGAAAAACAAACAAAAATGGGGGAGGGGTTCGGCTTCGAACCCTCGATCTCCTGGTCGACCCCCAAGCCGGTTGCCACTCGGCTACGGCCGCGAACGTTAACAGAGGAGGCCATCGACTGCACTAGTACTCTCACATGCTTGAGACTCTAACGAAACTGAAGAACCCAACACACCTGGCGACAGAGCGCGGCGGCGGGCGATACACGGCGGCACAAGGGGTCTCCGGCAAGGCAATCGGGCATCCACGCGAGAGGGATCTACGGGGAGGTGTTCCCTGCTTGCCTCGCGACAAGGGGAACAGAGGCAAGCCCTCAAGGATCTGCCTTGCGGAACGGCGGCGACGAGCAGATACGGCGACGGTGCACTAGGCCACGGCAACAGGACGGCATCACGGTGGCTCACCGAGGGGAGACGACGACGAACGGGAAGGAGAGGCGGAGACGCGGCGGCGACAAAGAGGAAGGAGGCTGGCGACGACCCGCTGCCTTGCGGACGACGGCGACGGCAATCGGCACCGTAGGGAGGTGCTCCTCACCTCCTAGCGGTGGAAATGGAACGCGGGGAGGATCCCCGAGCTCCACGCCATCACCACCGAGGACAAGGCCCACTGGAGACGCGGCGACGGCGGCGAAAACGACCGACGGCTCTTTGTGAAACTCTCTGCATCTCTCACAGACCTTACCTGACAGAGGAAAGAAGGAGAGGAAGGAGGGAGATGGAGAGGGAGATGGGAGCTGCGGCGACACGAGGGGGGAGAGGAACGGGGGCACGCACGTCGAGGGGGTCTAAATACGCTCGGGCTGACGGCGACGCACGATGGAAAAGGAGACGGCGGAGGCGCACTCACGCTCTGAACCTAACGGCGACGACGGACGGAGCAGGTAGTTGTTCCCTCATGCAGGCTAGGCCGCGGGGAAAGGCAAGGCCCACTCAGGCTCTCTCTCACAAAACTATTAAAAACAGAGAAGTTTTTATCTTTTTCAAATCACAACATCACAAGAAACCCCCAGCGTAATATAAATGATTTTTGTTACAGGACAAAACTACTTTTGCAATGAAAATAAAATGCCCTATTAACCAAAATAACAAAATGATTTTAGGACAAATAATTTAAATACCTTTTAAAATAGCAGCCCCTGTTATTTAAATACCCCAAATGCATAAAAGCTCAAAACAACAAAAGACCAACACTCACATGCTCAAAATATTTTAGGCTAACACTTGAACATTTTTAAACAATTTATAAAGCAAGTTAAATCTGCTGATAATAATAACATGAAGAAAAAGGGGTATTGTAAGGGTTTGTTTGAAAAGGGGAAAAGAGGGGGAAAGTAAGGAGGTGCACCACACATGATCCAACCACATCACACAACACAAGCCACACTCACAAACAAGGTCACATAAGAATCAAGCATGGCATGATGAATGCTATGATGCATGATGCATGAATGCAAGACAAGACATGGTATGACAAGGTGCAATTCATTCATTAATCTCATGACACAAGGTTCATACAAGAGATTACATGCCATAAAAGGTAGGGACAACACTTGGGCTGTCACAACCTTTCCTTAGAATGATTGGTGCAATTATTGATATGAAGGAAGGAACTATTAGATTCCAATTTCCATTAAGGAAAGGCCTGGAACACTTTCCTAGAAATAAAAAAAATTACCTTATGAATCTATCATGAGAGCTACTTATGGATTGCATACCAAAGATGACAATACCTAGATCTATTGCGTTTTGCCTAGCTAGGGGCATTAAACAATAGCGCTTGTTGGGAGGCAACCCAATTTTGTTTTGCTTTCTACTTTTTGCTTCTTTTTTGGTGTGTGTGGCACATTACTACTTCTATAGTAATTGTGTTTTTGTGTTTTAATTAGTGTTTGAGCCAAGTAAAACCTTTGGGGTGATCTATAGAAACTTTTGCGCTCAGACCAAGAATTTTCCTAAATTTTCAGAGCATCAAATTGATCTGATATTTTTACAAAAGATTGATATACAAATTGCCCTGATTTTCCTATTTGTTTCAGAATGTTTAGAGTTCCACAAGTATTTGAAGTTTACAGATTGCTACAGACTGTTCTGTTTTTGACACATTCTGTTGTCTTTGTGTTGTTTGCTTATTTTGATGTATCTATGGGTCGTATCGGGGGGTATGAGTCATGGAAAAGTTAGAATACAGTAGTTATTTATTTTTCTTATAAATATAAATAAAGTGGTGATTTATTTTTCTTATACTAACGGATCTCATGAGTTTTCTGTTGAGTTTTGTGTTGTGAAGTTTTCAAGTTTTGGGTGAAGATTTGATGGACTATGGAATAAAGAGTGGCAAGAGCCTAAGCTTGGGGATGCCCAAGGCACCCCAATTAATATTCAAGGATACCAAAAAGCCTAAGCTTGGGGATGCCCCAGAAGGCATCCCCTATTTCATCTTCAATCCATCGGTAAATTTACTTGAGGCTATATTTTTATTCACCACATGATATGTGTTTTGCTTGGAGCGTCTTGTAGGATATGAGTCTATGCTTTTTAGTTTGCCACAATCAACCTTGCTGCACACATCTTTTGAGAGAGACACACTGAATCTTGAATTTATTAGAATACTCTATGTGCTTCACTTATATCTTTTGAGCTAGGCAATGTTGCTCTAGTGCTTCACTTATATCTTTATAAAGCATGGTGGTGTTATATTTTATAGAAATTGTTGAACGCTCGTTCCTCAATTATATTATTTTGGGAGTTTCTTAAAACAGCATGGTAATTTGTTTAGGTTATGAATTTAGTCCTAATATAATGGCATCAAAGAGGGATATAATAAAATCTTTCATATTAAGTGCATTAAAAACTATGATAAGTTTGATTCCTTGCATATAGTTTTGAGATAATAGAGATTCTAATATGAGAGTCATGCTAGTGAGTAGTTGTGAATTGTAAGAGATACTTGTGTTAAAGCTTGTGATTCCCGTAGCATGCACGTATGGTGAACTGTTATGTAACAAAGTCAGAGCATGATTTGTCTAATGATTGTCGACCTTTGTGTGAGGGTCACGAGCGCGCGATGGTTAACTCCTACCAACCTCTCCCCTAGGAGCATGCATGTAATGCTTGGTTTGATAACTAATAGAATTTTGCAATAAGTATGTGAGTTCTTTATGACTAATGTTGAGTCCATGGATTATACGCACTCTCACCCTTCCATCTTTGCTAGCCTCTCTAGTACCGCGCAACTTTCGTCAGTACATCAAACCCTCCTTCCTCAAAACAGCCACCATATATTCCTCAAAACAGCCACCATACCTACCTATTATGGCATTTCCATAGCCATTCTGATATATATTGCCATGCAACTTCCACCATGTAGTTTTTCATGACTTGCATCATCACTTCATATTGCATATAGTCATACTTTGTCATAAGTATCGAGTTGTAATTTTCTTTTTTGAGTTATAAGTAAATAAAAGTGTGATGATTTCTCATTAATAGAGCATTGTCCCGTGAGAGAAAAGGATGATGGAAGCCATGACTCCCTCACAAGTTGGGATGAGTATCCGGATTTTACAAAAAAATAAAAGAGGCCAGCGAAGCCCAAACAAAAAAATAAAAGAGGCCAAAGAAGCCCACCAAAAGAAGAAAAAAAAGAGAAAAAGATGAGAGAAAGAGAGAAGGGACAATTGCTACTACCTCTTTCCACACTTGTACTTCAAAGTAGCACCATGATCTTCATCATAGAGAGTCTCCTATTTTCTCACTTTCATATAACTAGTGGATATTCATTTTGCATGACCACTTAGTTTTCTTTTTCAGCTTTGATACACTTATAACTTTAAGTGCATTTGTTGCGTGGCAATCCCTACTCACTCACATTGATATCTATTGATGGGCACCTCCATAGCCTGTTCATACGCCTAGTTGATGTGAGACTATCTTCTCCTTTTTATCCTTGCACCTCATCCTTATTCTATTCCACCTATAATGCTATATCCATGGCTCACGCTCATGTATTGCGTGAGAGTTGAAAAGGTTTGAGAACACCAAAAGTGTGAAACAATTGCTTGACTTGTTCGTCGAGGTTGTGCATGATTTATGTACTTTGTGTGGGGAAGATGGAGCATAGCCAGACCATATGATTTTGTACGGATAACTTTCTAAGGCCATGTTATTTCGAAAGGACACGACTACCTTGTTGGTGTGCTCGAAGTATTACTATTTTTATGTCAATATTAGACTATTGTTTTGAGTCTTACGGATCTGAATATTCATGCCACAATAAAGAATATTACATGGATAAATATGTTAGGTAGCATTCCACATCAAAAATTCTTTGTTTATCATTTACCTACTCGAGGACGAGCAAGAATTAAGCTTGGGGATGTTGATACGTCTCCAACGTATCTATAATTTTTGATTGTTCCATGCTATTATATTATCTGTTTTGGATGTTTTATATGCATTAATATGCTATTCTCTATTATTTATGGGACTAACCTAATAATCTAGAGCCTAGTGCCAGTTTCTGTTTTTTCCTTGTTTTTGAGATTTGCAGATAAGGAATATTAAATGGAGTCCAAACGGAATAAAACCTCCGGAATGATTTTTTCTGGAACGAAAGGGAACTAGGAGACTTGAGAACGAAGGAAGGGAAGCCATCGTGGGGCCACAAGCCCTGGGGGCACGCCAAGGGGGGTAGGGCGTGCCGAGCAGGCTTGTGGGCCCATGGCCTCTCTCCTAACCCTAATCTTCGGCCTATAAATTCCCAAATATTCCATCATTATTAGAACGAGCCACGAAAACACTTTTCCGCCGCCAAAAGCCTCCGTTCCCAAGAGATCCAATCTTGGAGCCTTTTCCGGTAATCTGCCGGAGGGAGATTCGATCACGAAGGGCATCTACATCAACTCCATTGCCCGTCCGATGATGCGTGAGTAGTTCACCACATACCTTAGAGTCCATACGTAGTAGATAGATGGCTTCTTCTCTCTCTTTGCTCTTCAATACCATGTTCTTCATGATCTTCATGGAGATCTATCCGATGTAATACTCTTTTGCGGTGTGTTTGTCGAGATCCGATGAATTGTGGGTTTATGTTCAGATTATCCATAAATATTATTTGAGTCTGTCCTATGTTCTTATATGCATGATTTCATATATTTTCAAGTCTCTTCGAGTTATTGGTTTGGTTTGGCCAACTATATTGGTAATTCTAGCAATGGGAGAAGTGCTTAGTTTTGGGTTTAATCTTGCGGTGTCCTCACCCAGTGACAAAGTAGTGGTAGCGAGGCACGTATTGTATTGTTGCCATCAAGGATAACAAGATGGGGTTTTCATCATATTGCTTGAGTTTATCCCTCTACATCATGTCATCTTACCTAATGCGTTACTCTGTTTTTCATGAACTTAATAATCTAGATGCAGGCAGGAGTCGGTCGATGTGTGGAGTAATAGTAGTAGATGCAAAATCATTTCGGTCTACTTGACATGGATGTGATGCCTATATGCATAATCATTGCCTTGGATATCTTCATAATTATTCGCTTTTCTATCAATTGCTCAGCAGTAATTTATTCACCCACTGTAATACTTGCTACCATGAGAGAAGCCTCTAGTGAAACCTATGGCCCCCAAGTCTATTTTCCATCTTATACTTTCAGATCTAAAACCAAAAATACCAAAAATACTTTGTTGCATTATTTTTACCTTTTGTTTTACTTTCCGTTCAAGCAATCTATCTCTATCATATCTCATTCTTGCAAGTAACCTTAAAGGGATTGACAACCCCTTTATAGCGTTGGGTGCAAGAGTTTGATTCCTTGTGTAGGTACACCTATTGGGGACTTGCTTGTATCTCCTACTGGATTGATACTTTGGTTCTCAACAACTAAGGGAAATACTTATCTACTTTGCTACATCACCCGTTCCTCTTCACGGAAACCAATGCATGCTCGAGAAGTAGCAGTCCCCGGATGAAGTGGGGGAAGAATTCCACCCTCTCGCCTGGCTTGGGGTGGGAACCACCTGGTTCTTCTACAGAGCCTGGTGGTACATGTTGACGGGGAGGTAGCCGGCGTCTTTCAGGTCCCAGATGTCTTGGTCGGTGACCGTGGAGGCCTCCCACTTGACATTGGACCCCGAACCCGCCATGGCTCAAGCTCGGAGGAGAAGTTGAGGATGAAGTGGATCTAGGCTCTCGGAGCTTGGAGAAGATTGAGGAAGCATAGCATGCGAGTGGGGAGCATGAATAGGCCTTGAGGGTTTCCCCCTTTTATGAGGCACAACGACGAGTAACCTCCCTTTACTGCGCCGCAAATCCCTCCGCTTCCCAAGACGTGCATGATGTTATACGCGCGTGAAGAAACTTGATATGATTAATCATATCCCGTATAAAACAGAGCATGATTTATGCATTGATGAATCGTGTTAAGATAAAAACAGCCTCGAACCGCGAATCAAGTTTGCGTGACTGGTTCAGTGGTCGTGGTGGGACATGACCCTTCGTCAGAAAGGTTGTCAGTATACATTGTTTACACTTTGACGTTTGGCCTTCGGTACTAACCAACTCACGGTGTTCGGATGATCATATGATCGGAAACGTTACACGTCATCGGAAGCCGAACTAATCTCAGCCGATCATTAAATGGGAACAAGAACTCACCCTACAAGCCAAAGACTATAGTCATGTGGAGAGGCCGAAGCTGAGACCCTTGGCATTGGGGGCTAGTTCGGGGGCTACTGAGGGAGTCCTGGAGTAAGGGGTCCTCAGGCCGTCGGCCTATCTCTTAATAGGCCGGCTTGGTGGGCCATTCTTTGATTGTTGCAGGAAGGGCCGGATACATTGAGAGCCCATATTCCAGAAGGAAGTCCCGAAAGCGCGTTGTGCACTCCAAGTCAAGATGAGGAAATCGGCATCTCCATCCTCGGCAGGAAACCTACCATGTGTAAACCCTAGTACCCCCCCCCCCGGTGTCTATATAAACCGGGAGGGTTTTAGATTGTAGGGCAGAGAAACTCGTCTAGGGTTTTAGATGTTCGATCTCGAGGTAGATCAACTCTGTAACGTTCATGTCATTAATATAATCAAGCAGGGCATAGGGTTTTACCTCCATAGGAGGGCCCGAACCTAGGTAAACATCGTCTCCTTCGTCCCCTATTACCATCGATCCTAGTCTCATAGCTCGGGACCCCCTACCCGAGATCTGTCGGTTTTGACACCGACAGCGGCCATCACATCAATGATGGTTAGCTTGTTGTGAGCTAACAGTTGCACTCGAGTGGCCATACGCTTCACGTCTTCGCTTTCCTCTTGAGAAGGACTCTTCGGCCGCCAGTTGAATCTTTTCTTCAAAGGAGTATCCGATTATTTGGGCAGACCCCTCCGAGTTGGATAAAAAAGGGGAACGTCCTCAATATAAAACCATTCTGAGCTCCAAAACTCGGGATCCTTCAGAGTCCCTATGGGGTAACCCGTCCCGGCTATACGCCACACTTCGGCTCCACCTACTTCGAACACTGTCTCTCCCCGAGTGTAGGGGACAAGGCAGAAGTACTTTCTCCACAATTCGAAATGGGCCTCGCAGCCCAGGATTATCTCACAAAGGGAGACGGAGCCCGAAATGTGAAAAATGGATCTAGGGGTAAGATCATTAAGTTGAATCCCATAGCATTCCAGCAGACCCTCAAGAAGGGGTGAATTGGGAAGCCTAAGCCTCGTAAAAGGAAGGGCACGAAGCATACCCGCTCCTCCTTGAATGGGGAGTGGAAGTTTTCACCGAAGGCCTCATCGTTCACAGAAGTTAACGCGGAGCGAGTAGGTGCCAGATCTGAGGCAGGGAGGTATCCTTGCGTCTCAGGAACGCACAATCGAAGGCGTGAAACCGCGCAGCTTTCCTAGTCGCCCGGGAGGTTGTCGTGAGGGCGTGAGGATGAGCCTCAAACGCTAGCCATGTCACTGGGCTCTAGGATTTCAGGATGACACTCTAGACGAAAAAATAAAAAAAGAGAAAGAAATGGGGGAGGCCAAACGATCCCACCATGAAAAAAAAAGAAGGGGCAATGTTACTATTCATTTAACACACTTGTGCCTGAAAATGGCACCATGTTCTTCATATAGAGTGTCTCGTGACTTGTCACTTTCATATACTAGTGGGAACTTTCCATTATAGAACTTAGCTTATATATTCCGATGACGGGATTCCTCGAATGACTGAGGTCTTCATGAGCAAGAAACTTCGATGCACGCTCACTTAGTTTCTTTTGAGCTTTCATACACTCATAGCTTTAGTGCATATATTGCATGACAATCCATACTCCTCGCATTGATATCGATTGATGGGTATCTCCATTGCCCGTTTATCCGCCTAGTTGATGCAATACTTTCTATATTTTGAATCCTTTGACCTCTACCACCATACTCTATTCCACCCATATGCTATACCATGTCAGACACTCATGTATTGTGTGAAGTTTAAAATGTTGAAGCGCGTTAGAAATACGATCCAGTTGCCAGGTTTGACACTGGGGTGCTCATGATTTATACTTATGCGGTGAAAACGGAGTCATACCATGCTAATATGATAAAATGAGTAGGAATAACATTATTTAATTATCATATATTTTGAAACGGTAATGATTATGCTTCTTATGTTCATGGATATTATTATGTTGATATGAATTAATTCACCATTTCTGAATAATTATACCCAAAAGAGATTACATGTTGGGTAGCATGCCACATCAAAAATTCTATTTTGATCATTTACCTACTCGAGGATGACTAGGAATTAAGCTTGGGGATGTTGATACGTCTCCAACGTATCTATAATTTTTTATTGTTTCATGCTATTATATTATCAATCTTGCATATTTTATATGCAATTATACAATGTTGAGGATATCGCTTATCGTTGGAGTCTCGCTTAGCTGGGGATAAGAGATTAATTGGAAATCGGACGATTAATCAATTTTATCAGTCAACTATTAATCGACCATTTTTGCAAATCTCAGGTTTCCAACACTAAAATATGCTATATTCAACACCAAAAAAATATTGGATAGAAGTGTTACTTTGATTCCTAGCCCTTGAATCCTCGTATAATGAGAAAAAATAGGGTACATATTGCATAACAAAGTCGATAAAACACAAATAAGCATAGTTTTTTGCAAACATAGTGCTAGGTATAGGCCTAATTTATCCGTAGATTCCCTATAAATCGCTTGTCAGAGTGTTAAATCGTCCCAAAAGATAAATGGTGAAGATAAGACATAATCTTATCAGTCATCCCATGAGTAGTGATAAATCGAACGATAAATCGCCGAATCGAAAGATTTTTTGAACAGTGCAATTAAATGCTATTTTTATATCATTTTTTGGGACTAATCTATTTGTTATGAACTTAATATCATAGATGCAGGCTGGAGTCGGTCGATTGGTGGAGCAATAGTAGTAGCCCCATGATCATTTCGGTCTAATTGTCACACACGTGATGCCTATGTACATGATTATTGTCATGAATAATGTCATAACTTTGTGTTATTCTATCAATTGCACAACAGTAATTTGTTTATCCATCGTATGATATGCGTTCAAGAGAGAAGCCTCTAGAGAAAACTATGGGCCCCGGATCTATTCAAATCATACTGCTAAAACCCTAAAAATCTTGCTGCAATTATTTACTCTCTATTTCTTTTTTACTTTTTATATATCTTCCACTATCAGAATTAATTCTTGCAAGTAACGAGTTCAAGGGGATAGACAAACCTCTTGCCCACGATGGTGCAAGTGTTTTGTTTTGTGTGTGTAGGTGCGGACGATGAGAGTTTGCCTTGATTCTCCTACTGGTTTGATAACTTAGTTCTCACTAAGAAAAATACTTATCGCTACTATATTGCTTCACCCATCCTCTTCGGGGGAAAAACAACACAACTCACAAGCAGCAGGTCATCCGCAACCATGAATGGAAGTCCCTCAACCATCAATGGTACACCATCCAAGAGGCCGTGTTCAAGTATTGCGAGCACTTGAAGTAGCTCATCGCACGGTGGCCTAGCGGTGCACATATCATCGAGCAAGTAAGTAGATCACTAGTCGTATATGCGTTAGTTTTGTTGTTCACTAGTTGGACATGTATTGTTTTGTTGCTTGTTGCTCACTAGCCGGATATGCATTGTCGGTATTGTTTCACATTGTAGATTACTTGTGCTTATGTGTTGTACAAGAAGTTGGAGAAAAAGTCCTTCACCATCATGCATTGTTGGTTGAAGTTGATGGGCAACCGAAGTGGAACCTTTTCATTCCCAAGACCGTCAGGCAAGGTGACGAGGAAGAAACCGGTGACCCTACCGACCCAACCCAACAACCACCGAAGAAGGTTAGAGGAAATCTGTGGGGGAAGAAGTGGGAGGAGGAGAGGGCGAAGCGAGATGGTGTGGCGGCCAAGATGACAGAGAAGTTCGAGGACATCTTGACGAATAAGGAGGAGGCAAGCATGAGGCGCTCGAAGATCAAAAGGAGGAGAAGAAGGAGGAGATGTTCAAGTTGTTGATGGACGCGACCAATAAGAAGCTCGCGCTCGGAGGACCATGATCGAAGAGAGGAAGGCCGCACTCGAGGAAAAGAGGACGGAGATCGTCGCCTATGCGGAGGATGCCAAGATGTTGACCTTAAAGGCCGACTCCTTGGATTCCGACGCAAGAATGATCGTGCAATCCGTTTGCTTCCAGATGTTTCAGTGACAGAAAGATGCATTGGTGACGCCTGATTATGAGGACGCCGCGGAGGCGGATGCGAATGCGGAGGCGATGGCGGAGGCGGAGGCTGCCTATGCGACGGCGATGACATCTCCTTGATCAGGGAGCAGTCGGCTGGGATTAGCGGTCCGACAGGGCAGAAATGCACGCACTGTCGAAGCGGTGTTCTTTTGGAATCGGACATGTAAAAACTAAGCATATTCGCCTCATTTTGCTGTGATTGGGCATGCAATCCGGCGTGCGGCGCGTTGTATAGATCGGATAGAAGTACATTTAAATTTGAATTTATCGACGGACATATACAGGCTTTACAGTTTGATGTCGGCCTCCCATACCCGTGTCCGCGAACGGGTCCCCTGACTATGCACGAATGCGGAAGAAAATTTACGGGTTGTCGTTGAAAATGCCCTTACACACTTGTGCATCTCTTTCTCAATGACTACGCGTTGATAATCATTCCTTTGGAACTAAGTCCAGATCTTGCTTAAGTTCTTAATAAAAAGGTCAAAACAGTGATCTCAGCCCATCAACGACGATGGCCGAGTGGAAAACCACATAATTTCAGCGAGAGTTGAAGGCCATGACGGCATACGCCGAGATCGGCGACGAGGCGACGCACGGAGATAGAGAGATCGATACGTGCATGCAGTCAGCCAGTCACAGCGTGACGTATGGATTCGATATGGACGAAGGTCTCTCACCGATCGAGCCCCGTACCCTACGCCTGCACCTGCATGGCACCGCCGGACCGCCCGAAGCTCACGGCCTCGTACGTACCCACCTGTGGGGTGTGGAGAACCAAATTTTGTCCAAATCTATGGTGCCCGTGCGAGAGAAAAGACATGCATGCCATCCATGCGTACCAGTGCGACTGCTTGGACCTGTCTATGGCTAAGCCAAATGGTACTCGGCGCAGGTAGCTAGGCGCACTCGTGACATTTCTGGCTAAAGTACCCGTGGGGCGTTTTAACCACCGGGCTCAGTTTTGGTACTGTCCAAGGCCAGATTGAGGAACAATAGCCTATAGCCCATATCTATCTAGCACCGTACGCCCTATTACCACTAACCCATGTATATATAGCTCGAATTTGCTTTAAAAATGCATATATATCTTACAAAAATTAACACATGCATATTTAATTTTTGCAAATGTAGACAAACTGAGATACAAAAGCCAAAACATATAGTTAATCCGTGTCTTTTTTGAAGGCATTGTTCCGGAGGCTACTTAAACGTGTTCTTCATTTTTCATGGTGAAAACTTGATATCTCACCCTCGTGGTTGGCTCGCGGGAACCTTCCTCGTAGCTCGTTTGCTATCAAGGACAATGGATGGCGTTGTTGCTTGTTCGTAGCAAGTCGTTTGATGCATTGGCTCTCTTTATTTATTTTTTCTACTTATTTTAATTGTTTCTTGCCCGAGTGCATCCTCGTTGTCTCGATTCATTATTGATATTGTGCCCTTGAAGCCCAGTCGGATGATTCTCATAAAATCGCCTGAATTTATTTATTTTGTATTGATGACTAACGCATAGGTCGTCTCGTACAGGGGAGGTAGTCCCGGTAGGGCCAGGTTGGATGCTCGTCTACCTTAATTTTTGGTGTTGTTGTTATACATATACATATATACAACCTAATCGATGGCTAAAAGAATAAAAGTGGTTAGAAATCACCGTGAAATGATTTTGGGCCGTGATCGAACATTGCACCCACCTCGACATGAACGTGCAGGAGGCCGACGACTAGAAGAAGCGACCGGGGACATGATCGCATACTCACGCTTTTGGTGGACAACAGAAGAGCGCTGCGGTGTGAGGCTAGAAAGAGACTGCGCTGCGGTGTGAGGCTAGAAAGAGACTATGAACGGAAAGGAAAAAGGGTTGGCGGTATTTTTTGTGATGAATAAAGCTTATTGTTCTGATTGTTTTCTTTCTAAACCTGATTGAATGGATGATAAATTTGGTCATGTGGTTTTCTTCAAATTAATTGGATATGACGACTGGAAAAAAGCAGTCGTCGCAGTCAATTTGGATTTGCATCAAAAAATGCTATGCTTACGAGTTCGCTCCATCTCAAAAAAAAATGTCTTCCACCACTTGTCCCGTATATTACCTTTGTAAAAAAAACATAAACATTTCTACTCTTTTACTGATGTATGGGCATGCTTAGATACACCGTAAATACGTAAAAAATACCAGTAAATCGAGGGCGCACGCTTAGATACACCGTAAATACGTAAAAAATACCAGTAAATCGAGGGCGCACGGACGGCTAGCCGTTACAGCCAGTCGTCTGTGGCCATTGTTGAACCGTTGGTTGATATGCAGGCAGGCGTGATTAAGATGCGTAGAGTTAGCGTTGCACATATCCAGACGTGAACAAGCTGTGATTGCATACATAAATCCAACGCCCGTGTGCGTGGTGCGTCGGCCTACGTCGGCTAGTGTCGGTGGACCCAAATCCTCAGCCGCTTCAGGACCCGTGTGCGTGAGCGCGGGGCCAGCCCGCCGGGCAAGCCCCCTCCCCTCAGTCGGTGGACCCCCGGCCGGTCCACACTCCACAGCCGCTCGGCGACGCCCGCTTGCTCCACTCCATCGACTGTGCTGCTGTACTCTACCACTACTAGTCACGTACTCCCTTAATTTCTCTGAGCTGTACATACAATTACAAACCCGATTTACACCAGTACATTCAATGTACGAGTAGTATATACCGCCAATATACCCGTATGCCGCCCGTGAAAAGAGAGCTGCAGGCGTACGTAGTAACCTAGCAGAGGAGCGTACAGTAGCCAGTGTGGAAAGGAGGGGGCAAAAGGCGATAGGGAAAAGCATGACAACGATATGAACGAAAGGAATCAGACAGCAACCTTCTTATTAGCCTCCTCCATACCCTCACCCTCCTCCTCCTCCCCTCTCCTCTTCTCTTCCCCCCTCCTTGTCTCGAGAGCAAGCAAGGAGAAGACTAGTAGCCGCTAGCATGCAGCAGCCGCAGCCGCAGCGCAAAGGATAGATAAGAAGAGCCGGGAGACAGAGAGGTATGGCGGGGAAGAAACAAAGCCCTCGTTTTTCTCTGCGTATGCGTGTGGGTTGGGTTTGGGTGTTTGCGAGCTTCGATTTGTTCTCCCGCTCTAGCTAGCTAACTTGTTTCTGAGTGCAACTGCTGGTTTGGATTTCACTGCGGGAGTTTGTTCGTTTGTTCATCTTGGTTCCGGATTGAGCCCTAACCCTTTGGAGTTTCTCTCTCTCTCTCTCCCCCAGCTTCTTCTTGTCCAAGCTTCAGATCGACTCCAGGCAAAGAGTGGACACACACACATATGAGATAGGTATTGCCTTGTCTCTCTTTTTGTTTGGTATTTTCTGTACGAGAAAGAACTTTCTGGCCTCTTCTATGCACGTTTCCTGAGTTTGTTCTCGGCATGTCTCTCATGGAAAGAGCTGCTTTTTTCTTGAAGTGAGGGGAAATTTGCTAGTTCCAACACCGGGCTACCAAAAGGGAAAGGTTTCCCTGTTGCCGGTGAGTAGCTGAAAGGGTGAATCTGAGCGGTGATGGCATCCAATTCGTCGGCGGCAGCTGTGGCGGCGCTGTTTGGGATTAGGGAAGGGCACCAGCAGGAGCAGATGAAGCCGCTGCTCGCCCAGCAGCAACGGCAGCATGTCGTCGCGCCGCCCAGCGCGCTGCTGACGGCGGGGCCAGACCAGGCGGCCGCGGCGGCGCCACCGGTGAAGAAGAAGAGGACCATGCCAGGTATGAGAAGAAACCGCGCTTTCTACAATTCCATTCATGCATGCATAGCATCTCCTATCTGACCTTGCTTGGATCTGCCAAGAGTTTTTTTAGATCGTTCTGCTAGGAGTTTCCCTCAGGGAGATCTTAGATGCAAGAACGGCAACTCATGGGCTTATGGTTTCTCCTTATGTCGATCTTACTTTATCTGGCCCTTGTTTCTTGATTTCGATATTTTGATTCACAACAAATGAGGTGTCTTCTTAAATAGGAGTTGCGTTACAGTCCAAGATTTGTTTAACTGGATTTATATGGAATGAAAATAGTCTCATATGTTCTTCAGTTCCCAGTTCTCTCTCCGGCCCCCTCTTGTCCAATGAATTTCTACCGTGAGCTACCTCGATCCAAACCAAGCTGGAAGTGGTCGTCACATCTTTTTACTCACTGTGTACTTCATTTAAAGCTGCTTGTAGTCTCACCTGAATAGTAGAGTAGGGAGAACCTAATTATTCCTAGTATTCATCCTGTTCATTCTCATTTCCTTTTTTTTTACTCATTCCAAATTCCAGTAGATATACGTTATTAATTCCTTATGTGTTCCAAGTAAAATTCCTTGGAATAAACTGTCACTGCGGACTCACGGGTCACGAGTACTAGTAGCTCAAATTGGACACACACACAAAAAAAGAGTTTCTTGCAAGATTCCATGTACGTGAGCTGTTCTCCTCCTCACCCTTTTATTCTTCTTCCTCTTGCCAATTATGAGAGATGCAAATCGGGGCCATGACACGATCGTCGTCAATTCCTTTGTTCCCTATATTAGTTGCTGCAAATGCCCTTTTGCGTGTTTTCTTCCTCCAAGTCTCATGCAAATATTCTCCCCTTTGTTGCCTCCATTTGTCCCTTCCTCACCAAAACCAAAGGAAGAAACACCACCAGTACGTTACCTGCTACCCCTCCCTCACACCATGCACCATTATTAGTCATAAGCTAATCGTGCACCGTTGCCTTATCATGCATTAGTACTTGTCTGCAAAACATGGCAACTTATGTACCCCCTACCATTTCAAGCTCATCGTGCATGTTAATGCGCAACCGTACGTTACTACTATGTATGCTCAGTTGCTCACTGCCTACATTAATTTTACTAGTGATCGATCGATATCAGATGTGTAATTGAGTCGTTGGTTAATTAACTGCGGACGTATATATGTTGCGTTCATGTATGTATGTATACATGCAGACCCTGACGCGGAGGTGATCGCGCTGTCGCCCAAGACGCTGATGGCGACGAACCGGTTCGTGTGCGAGGTGTGCAACAAGGGATTCCAGCGGGAGCAGAACCTGCAGCTGCACCGGCGCGGGCACAACCTGCCGTGGAAGCTGAAGCAGAAGGACCCGAACCAGGTGCAGCGCCGGCGCGTGTACCTGTGCCCGGAGCCGACGTGCGTGCACCACGAGCCGGGGCGCGCGCTGGGCGACCTCACCGGCATCAAGAAGCACTTCTGCCGCAAGCACGGCGAGAAGAAGTGGAAGTGCGACAAGTGCTCCAAGCGCTACGCCGTGCAGTCCGACTGGAAGGCGCACTCCAAGATCTGCGGCACCCGCGAGTACCGCTGCGACTGCGGCACCCTATTCTCACGGTACGTACTGCGTCTCCCTACGTACGCGGCCGCCGCACCTCATGCATGGAGCTATAGCAGGCTGCTGCCTGCTGAGCGCGCGCGCGCATGCACGCGCTGTTTTGCCAAAAACAAAGCAGCGTTGGTTTCGGCATTGCATGCATGCATGAACCCGGGCGGCAAAGCTGTTGAACACTCCCGTTTTCCTTGGTCTACTGTCTTTCGATCGACGGGTGACCATTTGCGCTTGTCAGTGGTGACCCGAAACCTTAGTTCGGGCCGGAGTTAGGGTTTTGTCTGAGATGTCGCTTCTCTAGCGCATGCTTAATTTGTGTATGCCTTTGTGGCAACGTTTGCATGCCCGTGGAAGAGTGAGAAAGACGGAGAGAGAATGCCACACGTACGGGGGGACAAGGTAAATCAGGGAGTTAACAACCGGCTAGGAACCTGCTCACATGTACAGTCACACACGTGATGCAAGTGTTCTCAGCTAATTCTTGTCATCTTACTAGCATATGCATCATGGTAAAAAAAAAAGCGGGAAAAGGGCTTAATAAACCATCTATTCCCTTGCACGAGTACAGATGCACGTCGTACGTGTG
Organism: Hordeum marinum; assembly: GCA_022496015.1. NCBI lineage: Eukaryota > Viridiplantae > Streptophyta > Magnoliopsida > Poales > Poaceae > Hordeum > Hordeum marinum. Next base: position 326,727,040 of record CM039677.1, read on the forward strand.
CGTCACAGGCCACACTGCTGCGCCTGCGTGGATGATTACCCGGGACGTCAATGTAGCACAATCTTTCGATCACCCCCCCCCCCCCCGCCCCCCCCCCCCCCCCCCAAGCAAAAAAGAAAACGCAGCACAATCTTCGTCACAAACACAAGAGCATGGGCACACGTACACGCACGTTACACACACACACTGACATACTCCCACAACTGGGTCGCCACGTAAGTAAGCTGGTCTACCCGTGTTGTCATGTGAGCTGGCTGGCTGCGTAGCTAGATGCGGCGCATTGCCTTCCGTTGGCCGTGTCAGAAGCTCAACCAGAGCTGGCAGGCCAGGGTTCACGCACACACTTCACAGCTTTTCCTTGGATACGCTACTCCATCCAGGCCCTCACAACCCTTCACATGTTCACATGGGTGCAATTCTCAGGAGCTAGCAGCAGGGCGAGATTCTCTCTCTCGCTCTCGCTCTCTCTCTACATCATTGATGCATTTGGGCTGGAGCGGGTTGGCCACCCTACCTTTCACTAGCTCGGCACACGTTTCTCTAATGGGGAGGAGGCGTACATGGGATGCATCGGCAGAAGCTGCCTTGATTGAGATATGAATTTTAATCATTTTCTTTCGCGGCCTCTGCATGCTGCCTTCATGCAACATCTCATTCGCATCAATAATTCTCAAGGATCCAGGACCCTCCCCCCCTACTCCCAGCTAGGGATCGGTACAGCAGCCCTCTTGTGTCTTCCTCCCATCTTCTTCCGGATGCAGTAACTCTCGATTGATTACTCGGGATACGAGCTTTGCTACTGTACAAATCAAGTCTTCTTACCCCATGGAAATCCTAATGTCAGCTCTTGCTGCCTTTTCTCCTTGGAGGCTCCCTCCTGCCAGGAATCTAGCTATCCGATCCGTAGCTGCTAGCATAACATGACAAGCAACCTGCTGCTTAACTCGTTTCCTCCTTTTCCTCCTTGATTGACACGAGTTTCTGGGATCTCGAGCTGTCATTGAGTGTGATAGAAGTGAAACCAACAATAGGTACGTACGTTATGGTCAAATCCTACACCCGAATGTGTTGTGTAATTTAGGGATACTTTATCTAATTGAAAATAGTGTTACAAGGAGCTTCACATGTGCCCCGGAAGATTTTAATTTAATTTTCCGGTAGTGTGTGATGAATATTAGTTAGCCCAGCGTAATTAAATTCTCGTGATACCCTAGAGTATGTAAATATGAAAAAAAAAACTTGGGCTGCAGCATTTGTAATTACTTATTTTATTTTGTGCTTGTGTTATTCGACTTTTTCCCATGGTCCGCATGTTAGTTTAACCATTATTTATTGTGCTTCTTAAGGTGTGGAGTAAATCTATTTTTTTGCGGGTAATGTGAAGTAAATATAGCGGCCACAATAGTTATTAAAAGTTTATTACACGATATATATATGATATTTACTAAATTCTCGTAAATATGGGGTTTTCGATTAATGACTGAAATTCAGCAAAATTCTCTCACTTTTATCAACATTAGAAAGAGGGGATAGAGGGATCCATAGAACTTATCACACTTCTTTTTCTTTTTAAGACTTCTCTTATTCGTCTGTCACTACAGGAGAAAAGATAAAACAAAACTCATAACAGTTTGGATAATATTGTAGAACACCATACATATTAGAAATATAAAAAGTACAAGAATAAAAAACTAATATATCTTAATATGGGCTAATAAGTGCATCCACTTAAGCTAATTTTTATTTACTTTCGAGTACAATTAGATTTGCAATTTAATGTCCCAATGAGAGAAGTTCAAAGGACCGAGATTTAGGGAAACATTAAGGGCCTCTTCGATTCTTATGATTCTAGAAACAAAGGAATGGGAAACATGTAGAAATGGAATATCGTGCCGATTCAAATTCTATAGGGTTTGGTTTATTTGATCGCGACATAGGAAAGACAAAAGATCTTTCCAAAGAGTTTTGACTGGCCGCTAGTATGAAGTCCAAAATTCCATGGGAAAATTTCTTATGGGTTTTAGCCTTATGTATCGAACGACTTATTTAGGAAAACATACCTCTTAAAAATAGGAGAGAATCCCCGGCTTCTGCATGGCTTAATCCATACAGCTATCTACTATTGCATAGTTTTAACACCTATAGTGTTTGATACAGAACTCTTGAACAAACAGAAAAGGAAAGCAAGGCCATAACCAAGTGGTAATAAGATTACAAAACTAAACCTTGAAGGGGAATTTCTGAAGTATAGCAATCATGCAATATTTCTTTGAAAATCCTGCGAACCAAAAAAATCCCTTGACTTAATTTCTTTTAGCAACTCATTTCATTTCTTGTTCCTTCTTTTACCCTTGCTTACCATGAAAACAAGCAAATAGATGGAATATTTGAAAAATGCAATATGAACTCAAATATCCAAAGAAAGGAAAAGTTTCCTAAACAGTACATTATACTACAGTTGAACTAATTACATGATTGTCAGACGTTTTTTTGCAATCTAATATACATTTATAAGTAAATAAATAAATATACCATTTGCGCACACCAATTCATCGTATTGACTATACACCAATTCATATATCTATATTTATATATAGCGCAGCTGAGAACAAAGTAGTTGCGCTCCTCAGCTGCATAATTTTTGCTGTCGGAATACAACCTATCCAATTTTTTAAATATGTGTCTAGTACAAATTATCTTAAAGTTGGTACATTTATTTCCGGCCTGAGGGAATATACAACATGCTAGTATAAAAAATACTTGGTACAAGAGAATATTCAGTACCACACTGTTGGCTTTGCACGGATGACAAGACAGCATATTTGGCATGCACCTGGGCAACTTCACGGGTTTCCAGTGTGACTGTGAAGCAGCACTGTCCTTATATTTCATCCTCGCATTTCACGAGGCGATATATGAGTATATATTTTGCAAGTGACTCATACATATATATACATATATAATTCGTCCTTAATTTGATTATTGTGATGAAACTGCAGTGTATACTGTATAGGAGAGCATTCAACCGCCACAAGCTAGTTGTGCATGCACTCATGTTCTTTTTTCCATGCAGGAGGGACAGCTTCATCACCCACAGGGCCTTCTGCGACGCCCTCGCCCAGGAGAGCGCGCGGCTGCCGCCCGGGGCCGGCCACCTCTACGGCGCCACCGGCGCGGCCAACATGGCACTCAGCCTCTCGCAGGTCGGCTCCTCCCTCCATGACGCGCACGGTCAATACCACCAGGCATCCCCGGATCTCCTCCGCTTCGGCGGTGGCGGTGGCGTCGGCATGGCTGCCCGCCTCGACCACCTCCTGTCGTCGTCCAACGCCCCGTCCTTCCGCCACCTGGCACCTCCACAAGCACCGGCATTCCACCTCGGCACGGCGCAGGAGTTCGTCGACGGGAATGGACCGCAGGCCTTCTTGCAGGGCAAACCGTTCCACGGCCTCATGCAGCTCCCGGATCTCCAGGGCAATGGCACCGGCGGTACGTCCTCGTCGGCTCCTGGTCTTTTCAACCTCGGCTACATCGCCAACAGTGCCAATAGCTCCGGGACCTCCAGCCACGGCCACGCGAGTCAGGGACACATGGCCAATGACCAGATCAGCGAAGGCGGAGGTGGCGGAGGCCGCGGTGCAGGTTCTGAGAATTCAGGCGCGGGGTTCTTCAGCGCCGGTGGGAACTTTTCCGGTGGCGACCACCAGGTTGCTCCTTCTGGGATGTACAACGAGCAATCCGTGATGATGCCGCAGATGTCGGCGACGGCGCTGCTCCAGAAGGCAGCGCAGATGGGCTCGAGCACGACCGCCGACGGCGGCGCCGCGTCCGTGTTCAGCGGTTTCATGGGCGCGTCCGTCCCGCAGGGCCGCGCACCAATGCTCGACCAGGGACAGATGCACCTGCAGAGCCTGATGAACTCGCTGGCCGGCGGCGGCAATGGTGGCGGAATGTATGGCGGCGCCAACGGCCGCGGCATGATTGACCCAAGGCTGTATGATATGGATCAGCACGAGGTCAAATTTAGCCAGGGCCGTGGCGGCGTCGGCGCAGGCGGGGACGTGACGCGGGACTTTCTTGGCGTCGGTGGCAGAGGGGACATGATGAGGGGGATGTCAGTGGCAAGAGGAGAGAACCACAGCGGCAGCGACATGAGCTTCTTGGAGGCAGAGATGAAGTCGGCCTCGTCGCCCTTTAATGGAGGCAGGATGCAGTGAAGAGCTTGTGGAAAGGCATTACGCTCGATCCTATAGCGAGCGAGTTGGGAACTTGGGATACATGCATCATACATCCATGGAACAAACTGTTCACATACAGGTTGGCACTTGGCAGCACAAATCTTTTGACGTGAGAGAGTAAGGTTGAAATTCCTCCAGTGATAATGTCAGCTTCGGTGATCCGGAGACACATGGTGTGTGAGTACGCAGGGCATCTTCTTCTACCCCAGTTCAGCAAGAGCCAGATCAACCGGAATCGTGAGACGAGACTATATATTTAGTGGCTGCTTTCCTATTCATGTTTTCTTACTGTAGTCGAACCTTGTTAATTGGGTTAATTCATACCGGCCGGAAGAGATAGTTGCATACACCGTAAGGTTTGTAGCTCGCTTTGTGAGGGATGATCAAAACTTGACCGCGCCTACTCAATCTATTTTGCTCTTGCGCTTTTTTCACTATGAACTAGCAGAATGAGCCAAGCATTTACACAGCTAGATTTTCTTTCTATTGTTATATTCGGTTTTTCTCTTTCTGCTAATATAATATTTTGGCACGTAGCTAGACTTACTACATATTGTTATTTCTTAGTACTATTTCATATTATTCATCCAGTGCAAGCAGGGTGTGTGTATTATATGGCCGATCTAACGGATGAAACTAACTGGGCCTTATTAGAGCCTAATGATAGTTTCGACCTAAAAAATTATTTAAGTTTAACTGGCCCAATTCGGTCCAGGGGTATTATCTTCCTAAAAATATGAATTAACTTAATTGCATTTACCCATAAGTTAATTATAAACAACATCGTGCCTTGTCATTTGAATTTGAGTTAGAGTTGTTTCTCACCTCACTACGAGCCCTAATTGTTGGAAATATGCCCTAGAGGCAATAAATAAAGTGTTTATTATTGTATTTCCTTGTTCATGATAATCGTTTATTATTCATGCTATAATTATATTAATTGGAAACATGATACATGTGTGGATACATAGACAAAACACAATGTCCCTAGTATGCCTCTAGTGAACTAGCTCGTTGATCGAAAGATGGTTAAGTTTTCCTAGCCATGGACATGAGATGTCATTTGATAACGGGATCACATCATTAGGAGAACGATGTGATGGACAAGACCCAAACTACAAACGTAGCTTATGATCGTGTCAGTTTATTGCTACTGTTTTCTGCATGTCAAGTATATGTTTCTATGATCATGAGATCATGCAACTCACAGATATCGGAGGAGTACCTTGTGTGTATCAAACGTTGCAACGTAACTGGGTGACTATAAAGGTGCTCTACAGGTGTCTCCCAGGGTGTCTGTTGAGTTGGCATGGATCAAGACTGAGATTTGTTACTCCGTGTGACGGAGAGGTATCTCAGGGCCCACTCGGTAATACAACATCACAATAAGCCTTGCAAGCAATGTGACTAAGTGTTAGTTGCGAGATCTTGTATTACGGAACGAGTAAAGAGACTTGCTAGTAACGAGGTTGAACTAGGTATGGAGATACCGACGATCGAGTCTCGGGCAAGTAACATGCCGAAGAACAAACGGAATATCATACGGGATTAACTGAATCCTTGACATAGAGGTTCGACCGATAAAGATCTTCGTAGAATATGTAGGAACCAATGTGGACATCCAGGTCTTGCCATTGTTTATTGACCATAGAGGTGTCTCGGTCATGTCTACATAGTTCTCGAACCCGCAGGGTCTGCACACTTAAGGTTTGGTGACGTTTCGGTAGTATAGAGTTATGTATGGTGGTGATCGAAGTTTGTTCGGAGTCCCGGATGAGATCTCGGACATCACGAGGAGCTCCGGAATGGTCCGAAGGTAAAGATTCATATATAGGAAGTCCTGTTTTGGTCGCCGGAAAAGTTTCGGGCTCATCGGTAGTGTATCGGGAGTGCCGGTAGTGTATCGGGAGTGCCGGTAGTGTACCGGGAGACCTCCGGGAGGGGTATTTCGACCCAAGAGGCTACATGGGCTGTGGGAGAGTGGAAACCAGCCCTTAGTGGGCTGGTGGAACAATCACAAGAGGCCCATATGACTGGAAGAAAAAAGCCCAAGAGAAAAGGTGGGAAAAATGCAAAATAGGTGAATCCTAGTCTTACTAGGATTGGAGGTGGACTCCACCTCCTCCACCTCCTTTCGGCCGAAGCCCTTGGCTTGGGAAGCCAAGGCTGCCTCCTCTCCTCTCTTCCTCCTATATATACTGGTGGTATAGAGGGTTTTTGCACTAGATTTTCAGCCATGTGCTACCCGTTCCTCTAGTGCATAGTTTCTCCTCTAGATTGAATTTCTACAGTGCTTAGGCGAAGCCCTGCTGGAATTGCTCCACCACCATCGCCAGAGTGCCGTCAGGCTTCCAGAGAACTCTTCTTCCTCTCCACTCCTTCTTGCAGGATCAAGACGGTGGAGATCGCCATCAAGCTGTACGTGTGCTGAACGCGGAGGTGTCGCCCGTTCGGTGCTAGATCGGAAGGATCGTGATCAAGTTCGTGGGACGGATCATGATCAAGTTCGTGGGACGGATTGTGATCGGATCGTGGGACGGATCGTGAATTGATCGCGGGACGGATCGTGATTGGATTGCGGGACGTACGGCGATTTGGATTGCGAAGACGTTCGACTACACCAACCGCGTTTCTTAACGCTTCCCGCTTAGCGATCTACAAGGGTATGTAGATTCACTCTCCCCCTCTCGTAGATGCTCATCACCATGGATAGATCTGCGTGTGCGTAGGAAAATTTTTGTTTCCCATGCAACGTTCCCCAACAGTGGCATCATGAGCTAGGTCTATATGTTGATGAGATCTCGAGTAGAACACAAAAGGTTTGTGGGCGTTGATGCTTTCTTGGTCGGATTTTGGTTCAGCGGTATTGTGAGATGAAGCAGCCCGGATCAACATTACTCGTACGCTTACGAGAGACCGGTTCCCTCGACGCAACTTGTTGCCTAGATGGCTTGCGGGTGGCAGTTTCTCTCACTTTCATTGGATCGGATTTGACAAAGGCGGTCCTTGAGAAGGTTGAAAAGCAAATTATGTATCACCGTTGTGGTTTATGCGTAGGTGAGAATCGTTCTTCCTAGAAACCCGTAGCAGCCACGTAAAACATGCAACAACAATTAGAGGACGTCTAACTTGTTTTTGCAGGGTATGTTGTGATGTGATATGGCCAATTACATGATGTGATATATGTGATGTATGAGATGATCATGTGATGTATAGAATTTCACGACTTGCATGTCGGTGAGTACGGCAACCGGTAGGAGCCATAGGGTTGTCTTTAATTATTGTATGACCTGCGTGTCAATCATTAAGCGCTATGTAATGCTTTACTTTATCGCTAAACGGTAGCAATAGTAGTAGAAGCATATTGGGCGCAACAACCCCGATGGCGACACGTTGATGGAGATCAAGATGATGGAGATCATGGTGTCTTGCCGGTGACGATGGAGATCATGCCGGTGCTTTCAAGATGGAGATCAAAAGCACAAGTTCATGGCCATATCATGTCACTTATAAATTGCATGTGATGTTAATCCTTTTATGAACCTTGTTTTGCTTAGTACGATGGTAGAATTATAAGGTGATCCCTCACTTAAATTTCAAGATAAATTGTGTTCTCCCCGTGTGTGCACTGTTGCGGAAGTTCGTCATGTTGAGACACCACGTGATGATCGCGTGTGATAGACTCTACGTTCACATACAACCGGTGCAAGCCAGTGTTGCACGCAAAGAACACTCGGGTTAAACTTGACGAGCCTAGCATGTACAGACATGGCCTCGGAACACAAGAGACTGAAAGGTCGAACATGAGTCATATAGTAGATATGATCAACATAATGATGTTCACCATTGAAGCCACCTCAACTCACGTGATGATCGGACTTGAGTTGGTGGATTTGGAGCATGTGACACTCAGATGACCTGACGGATGTCAATTTGAGTGGGAGCTTTAGTAATTTGATTAACTAAACTCATTATCTTGAACAATAGTCTAAGTAAACTTTGCATATTTATGTTGTAGATCAATGGCTCGCGCAGTAGCACCCCTGAATTTTAATGCGTTCCTAGAGAAAGCTAAGTTGAAAGATGATGGAAGTAACTTTGTTAACTGGTCCCGTAATCCGAGGATTATCCTCACGGCTTCCGAGAAATCATATGTCCTTGATACACCGCTTGGTGACCAACCAGAAGAAATGACCTCTGAAGACGTTAAGAACGCTTGGGAGGCACGTACTGGAGATTACTCAATAGTTCAGTGTGCAATATTGTATGGCTTAGAACCAGGACTTCAAAGACGTTTTGAACGTCATGTAGCATATGAGATGTTCCAGGAGTTGAAGTTTATCTTTCAGAAGAATGCCCGGATCGAGAGGTATGAAACCTCCTATAAGTTCTATGCTTGCAAGATGGAAGAGAATGGGTCTATTAGTGAACATATACTCAGAATGTCTGGGTATTCAACTCATCTAGTGGAGTTGGGAATTGCCCTTCCACCAGAAGCGATCACTGACAGAGTTCTTCAATCACTGCCACCTAGTTACAAGAGCTTTGCGAGGAACTATAACATGCACGGGATGAACAAGTCAGTCGTCGAGCTGTTTGCGATGCTAAAAGTCGCTGAGTCTGAAATCCAGAAAGAACATCAAGTGTTGATGGTCAATAAAACCACTAGTTTCAAGAAAAATGGCAAAGTCAAGGGCAAGGGCAAGAAGGGTAAAACCAAGAAGGATGCCAAAGCAGTTGCTACTCCTGCAAAGAAGCCCAAGCATGGACTCAAGCCAGAAACCGAGTGCTTTCATTGCAAGGGAACTGGTCACTGGAAGCGGAACTGCCCCAAGTACCTGGCTGACAAGAAGGCGGCCAACGACAAACAAGGTATATATGATATACATGTTATTGATGTGTACCTTACTAGCTCTCGTAGTAGTCCCTGGGTATTTGATACCGATTTGGTTGCTCACATTTGCAACTCAAAGCAGGAACTACGGAATAAACGAAGGCTGGCAAAGGACGAAGTGACGATGCGCGTGGGAAATGGTTCCAAGGTTGATGTAATCGCCGTCGGCATGCTCTCTCTTCGATTACCATCGAGATTAGTGATGAACCTGAATAATTGTTATTTAGTGCCTGCGTTAAGCATGAACATTATATCTGGATCTTTTTTATTGCGAGACGGTTACTCATTTAAATCAGAGAATAAAGGTTGTTCTATTTATATGAGTAATATCTTTTATGGTCATGCACCCAATGTTAGGGGTTTATTCATATTGAATCTTGATAGTGATGACACACATGTTCATAACATTGATGCCAAAAGATGTAGAGTTGATAATGATAGTACCACTTTCTTGTGGCACTGCCGTTTAGGTCATATTGGTGTAAAACGCATGAGAAAGCTCCATGCTGATGGACTTTTGGAGTCACTTGATTTTGAATCACTTGACACTTGTGAACCATGCCTCATGGGCAAGATGACTAAAACGCCGTTCTCTGTAACAATGGAACGGGCGAGTGACTTATTGGAAATCATACATACAGATGTGTACGGTCCAATGAATGTTACAGCGCATGGTGGATATCGTTATTTTCTCACCTTCACTGATGACTTAAGTAGATATGGGTATATTTACTTAATGAAACACAAGTCTGAAATGTTTGAAAAGTTCAAGCAATTTCAGAGTGAAGTTGAGAATCATCGTAACAAGAAGATTAAGTTCCTGTGATCTGATCGAGGAGGTGAATGTCTGAGTTATGAGTTTGGTAGTCACTTAAGACAGTGTGGAATTGTTTCGTAGTTGACACTGCCCGGAACACCACAGCGTAATGGTGTGTCCGAACGTCGTAATCGAACCTTATTAGATATGGTGCGTTCTATGATGTCTCTTGCTGATTTGCCACTATCGTTTTGGGGTTATGCATTAGAGACAGCTGCATTCACTTTAAATAGGGCACCATCAAAATCCGTTGAGAAGACTCCATATGAACTGTGGTTTGGCAAGAAGCCAAAGTTGTCATTTCCTAAAGTTTGGGGATGTGATGCTTATGTCAAAAAGCTTCAGCCTGAAAAGCTGGAACCCAAAGCGGAGATGCGTCTTCATAGGATACCCGAAAGAGACAGTCGGGTATACCTTCTATCTCAGATCAGAAGGCAAAGTGTTTGTCGCTAAGAACGGAACATTTATTGAGAAAGAGTTTCTCTCGAAAGAATTGAGTGGGAGGAAAATAGAGCTTGATGAGGTTATTGAACCTTTACTTCAACTAGAAAGTAGCGCAGCGTAGAAAGATGTTTCTGTGGAACCTACGACGGTAGAAGAGGAAGTTAATGATGATGATCATGAAGCTTCGGATCAAACTCCTATTGAACCTCGTAGGTCGACAAGGCCGCGTACTACCCCTGAGTGGTATGGCAACCCTGTCTTGGAGGTCATGTTGTTGGACAACAATGAACCTACGAGCTATGGAGGAGCGGTGATGGGCCCGGATTCCGAGAAATGGTTAGAGGCCATGAAATCCCAGATGGGATCCATGTATGAAAACAAAGTATGGACTTTGGAAGTATTACCTGAAGGGCGAAAGGCCATTCAGAACAAATGGATCTTTAAGAAGAAGACAGACGCGGACGGTAATGTCACCGTCTATAAAGCTCGACTTGTGGCAAAGGGTTTTTCACAAGTTCAAGGAGTTGACTACGATGAGACTTTCTCACCCGTAGCGATGCTTAAGTCTGTCAGAATCATGTTAGCAATAGCTGCTTATTTCGACTATGAAATTTGATAGATGGATGTCAAAACAGCGTTCCTCAACGGTTTCCTTGAGGAAGAGTTGTATATGATGCAACCCGAAGGTTTTGTCGATCCAGAGAATGCTGACAAAGTTTGCAAACTCCAGCGATCCATTTATGGAGTTGAGCAAGCATCTCGGAGTTGGAATAAGCGCTTTAATGAGGTGATCAAAGCGTTTGGGTTTATACAAGTTTAGGGAGAAGCTTGTATTTACAAGAAAGTGAGTGGGAGCTCTATAGCGTTTCTAGTATTATATGTGGATGACATATTGCTGATTGGAAACAATATAGAAATTCTAGAAAGCGTGAAGGAATATTTGAACAAGATTTTTTCAATGAAGGACCTAGGAGAAGCTGCTTTCATATTAGGCATTAAGATCTATAGAGATAGATCGAGACGCTTGATAGCACTTTCACCGAGCACATACCTTGATAAAGTTTTGAAGAAGTTCAAAATGGAACAGTCCAAGAAGGGGTTCTTGCCTGTGTTACAAGGTGTGAAGTTGAGTAAGACTCAATGCCCAGTAACTGCAGAAGATAGAGAAAAGATGAGTGTCATCCCCTATGCTTCAGCCATAGGCTCTATCATGTACACAATGTTGTGCACAAGACCCAATGTCAGCCTTGCCATAAGTATGGCCGGAAGGTTTCAAAGTGATCCTGGAATGGAGCACTAGCAAGCGGTCAAGAATATCCTTAAGTACCTGAAAAGGACTAAGGGAATGTTTCTCGTTTATGGAGGTGATGAAGAGCTCGTCGTAAAGGGTTACGTCGATGCAAGCTTTGACACTAATCCGGACGACTCTAAGTCGCAAACCGTATACGTATTTATTCTTAACGGGGGAGCGGTAAGCTGGTGTAGTTCCAAGCAAAGCATGGTAGCTGATTCTACGTGTGAAGCGAAATACATCGCAGCCTCAGAGGCGGCAAAGGAAGGTGTCTGGCTGAAGCAGTTCATGACAGATCTTGGAGTAGTGCCCAGTGCACTAAATCCAATGAACCTGTTCTGTGACAACACTAGTGTCATTGCTCTGGCCAAGGAACCAAGGTTTCACAAGAGGACCAGACACATAAAGCGACACTTCAACTCCATCCGCGATTACATCGTCGAGAAAGACATAAATATTTGCAAGGTGCACACAGATCTGAATGTTGCAGACCCGTTGACTAAACCTCTTCCAAGGGCTAAACATGATCAACACCAGAACTGCATGGGTGTTTGATTCATTACAATGTAAATCACATAGTGATGTGAACTAGATTATTGACTCTAGTGCAAGTGGGAGACTGCTGGAAATATGCCCTAGAGGCAATAAATAAAGTGTTTATTATGTAATTTCCTTGTTCATGATAATCGTTTATTATCCATGCTATAGTTGTATTAATTGGAAACATGGATACATGTGTGGATACATAGACAAAAGACAATGTCCCTAGTATGCCTCTAGTGAACTAGCTCGTTGATCGAAAGATGGTTAAGTTTTCCTAGCCATGGACATGAGATGTCATTTGATAACGGGATCACATCATTAGGAGAACGATGTGATGGACAAGACCCAAACTACAAACGTAGCTTATGATCGTGTCAGTTTATTGCCACTGTTTTCTGCATGTCTAGTATATGTTCCTATGACCATGAGATCATGCAACTCACAGATATTGGAGGAGTACCTTGTGTGTATCAAACGTCGCAACGTAACTGGGTGACTATAAAGGTGCTCTACAGGTGTCTCCGAGGGTGTCTGTTGAGTTGGCATGGATCAAGACTGGGATTTGTTACTTTGTGTGACGGAGAGGTATCTCAGGGCCCACTCGGTAATACAACATCACAATAAGCCTTGCAAGCAATGTGACTAAGTGTTAGTTGCGAAATCTTGTATTACGGAACGAGTAAAGAGACTTGCCAATAACGAGGTTGAACTAGGTATGGAGATACCGACGATCCAATCTCGGGCAAGTAACATACCGAAGAACAAAGGGAACATCATACGGGATTAACTGAATCCTTGACATGGAGGTTCGACCGATAAAGATCTTCGTAGAATATGTAGGAACCAATGTGGACATCCAGGTACCGCCATTGGTTATTGACCGTAGAGGTGTCTCGGTCATGTCTACATAGTTCTTGAACCCGCGGGGTCTGCACACTTAAGGTTTGGTGACGTTTCGGTAGTATAGAGTTATGTATGGTGGTGACCGAAGTTTGTTCGGAGTCCCGAATGAGATCCCGGACGTCATGAGGAGCTCCGGAATGGTCCGAAGGTAAAGATTCATATATAGGAAGTGCTGTTTTGGTCGCCGGAAAAGTTTCTGTCTCATCGGTAGTGTACCGGGAGTGCCGGTAGGTACCGAGAGACCTCCGGGAGGGGTATTTAGACCCAAGAGGCTACATGGGCTGTGGGAGAGTGGAAACCAGCCCTTAGTGGGCTGGTGGAACAACCACAAGAGGCCCATGCGACTGGAAGAAAATAGCCCAAGAGAAAAGGTGATAAAAAAGGCAAAATAGGTGAATCCTAGTCCTACTAGGATTGGAGGTGGACTCCACCTCCTCCACCTCCTTTCGGCCGAAGCCCTTGGCTTGGGAAGCCAAGGATGCCTCCTCTCCTCTCTTCCTCCTATATATACTGGTGGTATAGAGGGTTTTTGCACTAGATTTTCAGCCACATGCTACCCGTTCCTCCAATGCATAGTTTCTCCTCTAGATTGGATTTCTGCAGTGCTTAGGCGAAGCCCTGCCGGAATTGCTCCACCACCATCGCCAGAGAGCTATCAGGCTGCTGGATAACTCTTCTTCCTCTCCACTCCTTCTTGCTGGATCAAGACGGTGGAGATCGTCATCAAGTTGTACGTGTGCTAAACGTGGAGGTGTCGTCCGTTCGGTGCTAGATCGGAAGGATCGTGATCAAGTTCGTGGGACGGATCGTGATTGGATCGCGGGACGGATCGTGATTGGATCGCGGGATGCATGGCGATTTGGATCGCGAAGACGTTCGACTACACCAACCGCGTTTCTTAACGCTTCCCGCTAAGCGATCTACAAGGGTATGTAGATTCACTCGCCCTCTCGTAGATGCTCATCACCATGGATAGATCTGCGTGTGCGTAGGAATTTTTTTTCCCATGCAATGTTCCCCAACACTAATTGGTGGCAAACACATCATTGCCTCCCTCGATCAAGGTGCCCCTGTTTGCCGCCGCACACACTCGTCGTGGCACTCCGTCCTCCTCCTCCCCTCGCACACACCATTACCCCCATCCCTCTCATGCGGCCTCCCTCGGGCTAGGCGGCGCCAGATCTCTAAAGGAGCCGCCTAATCCCCTCCTTCCTGGACGTGACACCTCCTTCTCTGACACGATGCCAGATCATCTTCATCGCCGACTCTGAGATGTAAGTGGCTATCCATCTCTACTCTTGTCTGGTCCTTTCTACATAGTACCGATAGGGTCAGAGTCGGCTAGGGTTTACGTTACTGTGATATGAGAAAGTTGCTACTAGATTTCAATTGAAAGGAAGTGTAATTGTAATTTAGTGAGGACAAATTTTATATTTAGTCAGGGATCCGTGGTATGAGAAAGTTGTGAGTATTTTTGGATTCAATGAAACTGTAGTTTGAATTTTGTTATGACATATTTTGGATTTGGTTAGGAGATATTTTGGATTGAGTTTGGAGTTATTTTGGGTTTAGTTAGTGGATATTTTGGAGTTTGGAGTTATTTTTTATTTAGTTAGGAGACATTTTGGATAGAGTTTGGAGTTATTTTGGACTTGTTAGGAGATATTTCATCTATGACGTTGGATTTATCAGCGCCTGATTAGTCACGACATTTGAAGGATTTGTGGATGATTGGAGTGATGAATTTAAACAAACCTGCATATATGAAGAATTATGTGATATCCTTACATCATAGACACAAGCAACTAAATGTTTAGTTATGACAAGTACAAGCAATCAAATATTGTTGGATTTAGTTAGGAGATATTTCATCTATGGGGATATACTTAGGTTTTCAAGGACTGAGTTAGGTACATGAATCCAAATCAAAAAATAATTTAAATTATTTTGGCAAAGTAGGGCATAATTACTTTGTATGATATCCATTTGTAACATGGTCTATGTATTTTCGTTGGCAGCATAACAACATATGGATGATAAAAGGCAATGATGGCGAAAACAAGGGTGATAAAGGCAAGGATGACAAGGACATGGATGATAGAGGCAAGGAAGGCAAAGACATGGATGATAAGGACAACAATGATGTAGGTATGGACAACAAAGGAATGGATAGTAAAGGCATGGATGATAAGGACAACAAGGATGTAGGTATGGACAACAAAGGAATGGATAGTAAAGGTATGGATGATGTAGTCAAGGATGGCATAGACATGGATACTAAAGACATGGATGATGTAGGCATGGACGACAAAGGAATGTATGGCAAAGGCATGAGTGGTATAGATCTGAATGAGTATATGGAATACATAGACATCATGACGGAGACTTTAAGGAGTGAGGAAGAAGCCTACACGTTCTATGTAGGCTATGCACGAAGAAAAGGTTTTGGTGTTAGAAAGGATGATCTGAAGTAAAGGGGTTCCAAAAAATATGCATACCGACGGACGTACAAGTGCTGCAAACAAGGATGGCGGGCCCTTAAGCACTTTAACAGAGCTGACATAAAAAGAACACCGAGGGGTCTTTCTTGATGTGGGTGTACCATACTTTTTTAGGTTGAGCTACAAGATAGAAATGGTCTCTGGTTCGTTAACAATTTTGTGGGCAAGCATAACCATCTGTTTGTTCCTCCCGACCTGTCATGGTTTTTTCACGGAAGATGTCCTCGTGGAAGGACTTAGGTGTGAGGCCATCGCCGCTGGGTGGCGACTCAAAGGGATCGAATGAGAACGAGAGGCGGGTTTACCCAGGTTCGGCCCCTCCTATGGAGATAATAGCCTACATCCTGTTTTGTGTCTATATTAATGGAGATCTCAATTACAAGGATGCGGAATCGCTAACCTAGCTTTCGAGGGTGTCTAACTTAAGTCCCTTGGCACTGGGGGCTCACCTTTATATATAGGTCAAGACCCTAGGGTTTACAGTAGAGTCCGAGTCATATCATGACTCCTAACCTATCATGTCTCTAACACGCCTTGCCTCTCAAGCAAGGAAATCTTCCTGTGTGATCCGCCCTGTGAGCCTTGTGTTGGAAATATGCCCTAGATGCAATAATAAATTGGTTATTATCATATTTCCTTGTTCATGATAATCGTTTATTATCCATGCTATAATTGTGTTGATTAGAAACTCAGATACATGTGTGGATACATAGACAACACCATGTCCCTAGTATGCCTATAATAGACTAGCTCATTGATCAAAGATGGCCATGGTTTCCTAGTCATGGACATGAGATTGTAGCGACCCGACCTGAAAGGTCAAATCTCCGATGTTTCCGTACCATCCCAAGATCATGCTGGTACACACACGGTACATCAATGTATATATCAAAGGGAAATCACACAGCATTTATTAATCGTAAATCTCATATCGAGTCCTTTATTACAATAAAGATTACAATAAAGTGGCTAAAGGCCAACTCATGAGAATATCTAAATCTTGCGGAAGCTTCAGAGGTAGTGAAGTCCATCTGACTCCAAGGGCATCTCACCAAGCGTAGAGCATATCCTCACTCCTGGTCGTAAAAATACTCTACAACATGATACGTTGCAGCCGTGTAGGTCAGCACATGGAATATGCCGGCAAAGTCATAAGAGAGGGGTGAAAATATAATCATCTAATCTACATGCATATATGGCAGGTGGGGTAGTAAGTTTTTGCGTAAAGCCAATTTTCCTACATCAAGAGAGGGCTAAGCAAAATTATTACTAAGTTGGTTGATTAATGAGATGGTTCCACCAACCAATTCTCATACCCAAGTTATTAATACCCACATCATCATATTAATTGTGTTGAGGGTTCTGGAAGTTTCAGTTCCTTTGGCTCAAGTCGTCCATGACCGTGGACACGGCTAATCGATTAGGTTTGAGTACTCTGCAGAGTTTTGCACACGTTCCCCACAAGATTTGGTCGCCTCCGTTTGATTTCTCGCACTTCAGGGTGTTTGAGAAACGGATGACCAAAACATGGTCTTCCAAAGGGTTTCCTTGCGACTCTGTCGGTGCCCATCCTTTCCTACCGTTCTTCTACATCTCGTAGCACCGCCTATCCAGGGTCAACATGATATCCAACCAAGCCAGAGCCCATAATGACTTGTGGCTGTGCAGGTAAGCCTTGGGTCTTGAAGCATCCATCCATCTCTTTGTGCCTGGGTAGACCTTTCCGCATGAATACTGGCACATCTCCAGCATCATCTAGGCTAACCACTGGTTTCTCCAGGGCACCGTTCAACCATCATCCACCCAGAGGTAAGTTGAAAACTTGAAGTCTTGAAGACTTGATCATCATGTAGGTCTTGAAATTATTAACTCTCAACTCTCATGCATCACACAACCAACCCCGTCTACTAATAGCATAGCAAAATGTAAAACAACGTTTCCCGGGGCCAATGTGTCAAAGGGTTGAGGGGTACCTACCACATGATACTACAACAAGTAACCAAGTTTCCAATTTACCTACTTTGCATGCAATTGGGTAGATGGTAGAACTAATGCAATAAAAACATAGGTATACATGGTCAAAGTGACTTGCCTGATTGACGATCTTCGTACTCGAGGGACTCTAGGTAACAAGCTTTGCACTCCGGATGATCTAACGAATCAAACAAAAGCACTCAATAAGCATACAACAAAATATTGTAACTCACAAAAATCAGGAATGAACTAGTAATCAATCAAGAAAAAAGAAGGCACAATCAAACGAAAAGGAGATCAACACATAGTTTGGGTTTTCTAAAGTTGATGGGTAAACTACTACTAATAACATAGAATTATTGGTATTAACAAAACAATAGTTGTCAGAAAAGAACAATAGAAATATTTTATTAATAAACAGAATTAAATCCATTTAAAGTTTTGTTAAGAAAAAAAATCTTAGTAGGGTTTTAAAAGTTTTGATAAACACTACTACATGAAGTGGGCTAGAGTTTATTAACAATAGAGTGAAATAAACTACAATTTTATTAATAAAACAATTCTCCTAACAGAAAAGAATTTACTAAAACTTTTCTTAGAAAACAGAATTTAATTATCTAAACTTTATATAAAAAAACTATTACTAACTAGTGTGTTTTAATCAAATTAAACCTAGTTGAAAAAGAGTAAAGATTCCTATAACAATATAGAAATAAACTAAGAAAATTATATTATTATTATCAGCAAGTAAAACACCTAATGTTTAAACAACAGAACCTACTAAAAACAACATATAACAATTCTGATTTGAACTAACTAAAACTAAATTATTTAAACTATACTAACCACTAGGCAGATTCTGTTTATAGTTAAAACACTAAACAAATCCATCCTAAAAATTCTCAAACTAAGCATGCTTATAGTCCTAACTAATACCAAGCAGTAGCAAAAAGATTCATACAAAAATCTATTGGTAAACTCTAGTTATTCAGATTTTAGTAACTTGAACAAATTTGATTAGATTCAAAATTTAATGCTCAAATTTGAAATATAAACATACATACATAAACTACATCAAAAATGTGAACTAATGCAAAAATAATCAACTAAAAACACTAAATAGTTTAAAAGATATGATAAAAACAAAATCAGGATGCATTCTATTTTCTAAATCAGAAAAGAAAAAGAAAAAAAACTAACGATCGGACAGGGGCTACGTGTCAGGTTCCTATTGGTCGAATGAGCGTGCGTGCGGGTGTTTATTGACGGTAGACCGAACGTTAGAGGATACCGATTCGGATTTAAATGGATCTAATCTTGTGCGTTGATCTACGATCGAACGGCTACGTAGTGGGAGGGAGAGCTCACAGAGAAGAGGTCGCCGGCGAGGGGGTTCTCCGGTGAGGCCGAGGCGACGAGGTTGTCGGGGGAGACATTCTGGTGGTCGGGGGCGGTGTCCGAGGTGCTCAGGTGACAGCGACGAGGCTCCAGAGTCGAGTGGTGGTGCCGGACGAGGCTGAGGGCGAGGGAGGCGACGGCCACGAGCGGTGGAAGCTTCGGTGGAGTCCGAGCTCCAGCGAGCTCGAGCGTCGGCGGTCTGGCAAGGGAGAGAGGGTGTTTTGGGGGGGACGGAGTGCGGAGATTGGCCGCACTTATATAGGGGCGAGGCAGAGCGAGGGAAAGGAAGGGGAGGGAGATCCGGCGAAGGAGAGATCGCCGGCGAGGGTCGCGGGCGTGAGGAGGGCGGTGACCGCACGGAATCAGCAGACGGTCGGGGCGGGGCCCGCTGTCAGAGAGAGGGAGGGGTTTGCGGGGCGTCGGTCGGCCGGTATTAAGGTAAGTCGGGTATTAACCGCGGTGGGCCGGCCCGATTGCTTTAAAATCTTCCTTTTCTAATTTCCGGCGAAATAAAATACCTTTTAATGCATTGAATATAATTCCAAATATAGGAGTAATATATATCAAAATTAATAGAATAATAAATGCCATTTATTGAACATTTTTATTCTGTCATTTGAATACTTTGATTTTTTTCTTTCAGAAATGGCCTATTTCTTTTTAAAACCTTTTGCAAATATTTTTCAAAATAACCCCTGGTTTTCATTGTTCAAATAAATCACCAAGAAGTCCCTGGTGTGGAGTGTCATGTTTCTCCCTCTTATTTTCAACTTTTACCAAGGTTTTCAAATAGGTGAAAGCAACATAGGGGAAATAGAAAGGGGCTTTGAGAAAGTCAGAAGAATCATTTCAACTAATTCATACATTCAAGCAATGATGATGATGATGCATAGCTATATTTCATAACATTCCAAAATGAAATTTTGGGATGTTACAGAGATGTCATTTGATAACGGGATCACGTCATTAGGAGAATGATGTGATGGACAAGACCCAAACAACAAACGTAGCATATGATCGTGTCAGTTTATTGCTACTGTTTTCTGCATGTCAAGTATTTGTTCCTATGACCATGAGATCATGCAACTCACTGACACTGGAGGAGCACCTTGTGTGTATCAAACGTCGAAACGTAACTGGGTGACTATAAAGGTGCTCTATAGGTATCTCAGAGGGTGTCTGTTGGGTTGGCATGGATCAAGACTGGGATTTGTTACTCCGTGTGACGGAGAGGTATCTCAGGGCCCACTCGGTAATACAACATCACAATAAGCCTTGCAAGCTATGTGACTAAGTGTTAGTCACGGGATCTTGTATTACGGAACGAGAGAGACCTGCCGGTAACGAGGTTGAACTAGGTATGGAGATACCGACGATCAAATCTCGGGCAAATAACATACCGAAGAACAATGGGAACATTATGTGTGATTAACTGAATCCTTGACATAGACGTTCGACCGATAAAGATCTTCATAGAATATGTAGGAACCAATATGGGCATCCAGGTCCTGCTATTGGTTATTGACCATAGAGGTGTCTCAGTCATGTCTACATAGTTCTCGAACCCGCAGGGCCTGCACACTAAAGGTTCGATGACGTTTTGGTAGTATAGAGTTATGTATGGTGGTGACCGAAGGTTGTTCGGATTCCCGGATTAGATCCCGAACATCACGAGGAGCCCTGAAATGGTCCGGAGGTAAAGATTGATATATAGTAAGTCCTGTTTTGGTCGCCGGAAAAGTTTCAGGCTCATCGGTAGTGTACCGGGAGTGCCGGTAGTGTACCGGGGGACCATCGGGAGAGGTATTTCGACCCAAGAGGCTACATGGGCTATGGGAGGAGGTAAACCAGCCCATGGTGGGCTGGCCAAAGCCTCCTCTAAGGGCCCATGTGACTGGAGTGGTTTGAGAAGGAAAAAAATCCAAAGATGCAGAGGTGGAAAGAGTTTCCAAGTGGAAAGGAGGAATCCTACTCCTAATAGGATTGGAGTAGGACTCCTCCACCTCCAATTTCGACCAAACCTTGAGGGTTTGAGGCTGCCTCCTCCCCTCCCTCCCTCCTATATATACTAGAGGATTTAGAGTAAAAAGCTACCCTAATAGCCACGTGCTACCTCTCCTCTAGATCGCAGTTTCTCCTCTAGATCGGTTTTCAGCGGTGCTTAGGTGAAGCCCTGCTGGAATAGCTCCACCACCATCACCGCAATGCCGTAGCGCTGCTGGAGAACTCATCTACCCCTCCACTCCCTCTTGTTGTATCAAGAAGGCGGAGATTGTCATCGAGCTGTACGTGTGCTAAACGCGGAGGTGTTGTCCGTTTGGCGCTAGATCGGAAGGACCGTGATCAAGATCGCGAGACGATCATGATGAGATCGCGGGACGGATCATGATGAGTTCGTGGGACGGATCATGATTGGATCGCGGGATGGATCCTGATGAAATCGCGGGATGCTCAGCGATTTGGATCGCGAAGACGTTCAACTACAACAACCGCGTTTCTTAACGCTTCCCGCTTAGCGATCTACAAGGGTATGTAGATCCACTCTCCCTCTCGTAGATGCTCATCACAATGGATAGATCTTGCGTGTGTGTAGGAAATTTTTTGTTTCCCGTGCAACATTCCCAACAGTGGTATCATAGCTAGGTCTATGTGTAGATGAGATGTCGAGTAGAACACAAAGAGTTTGTGGGCGTTGATGCTTAGATTGCTTCCTCCCTTGGTCGTGTTTTGGTTCAGCGGTATTGTGGGATGAAGCAGCCCGGAACAACCTTACTCGTATGCTTACGAGAGACCGGTTCCATCGACTAACGTGTAACTTCATTGCACAAAGATGGCTAGCGGGCATCTGTTTCTCCTACTTTAGTTGTATCGGATTCGACTAAGGCGGTCCTTGAGAAGGTTGAAAAGCAACTTATGTATCACCGTTGTGGATTATGCATAGGTGAGAATTGTTCTTGCTAGATACCCATAGCAGACACATAAAACATGCAATAAAAATTAGAGGACGTCTAACTTGTTTTTGCAGGGTATGTTGTGATGTGATATGGCCAATTACATGATGACATATATGTGATGTATGAGATGATCCTGTGTTGTATAGAATATCATGACTTGCATGTCGATGAGTATGGCAACCAGCAGGAGCCATAGGGTTGTCTTTAATTATGGTATGACCTGCGTGTCAATCATTAAGCGCTATGTAATACTTTACTTTATCGCTAAACGGTAGCAATATTAGTAGAAGCATGGTGGGAGCGACAACCCCAATGGCGACACGTTGATGGAGATCAAGATGATGGAGATCATGGTGTCATGCCTGTGACGATGGAGATCATGCCGGTGCTTTCAAGATGGAGATCAAAAGCACAAGTTCATGGCCATATCATGTCACTTATGATTTGCATGTGATGTTAATCCTTTCATGCACCTTGTTTTGCTTAGGACGACTGTAGCATTATAAGGTGATCCCTCACTCAATTTCTAGATAAATTGTGTTCTCACTGAGTGTGCACCATTGCGAAAGTTCATCGTGTCGAGACACCACGTGATGATCGGGTGTGATAGACTCTACGTTCATATACAACAGGCGCAAGCCAGTGTTGCACATGCAGAACACTCGGGTTAAACTTGACGAGCCTAGCATGTACAGACATGGCCTTGGAACACAAGAGACTGAAAGGTCGAACATGAGTCATATAGTAGATATGATCAACATGATGATGTTCACCATTGAAACCACCTCAAATCACATGATGATCGGACTTGAGTTGGTGAATTTGGATCATGTATCACTCGAATGACCGGAGGGATGTCAATTTCAGTGGGAGTTCTTAAGTAATTAATTGAACTCATTATCATGAACATAGTCAGTAGTGTCTTTGCAAAATTATGTTGTAGATTACTAGCTCACGCTATAGCTCCCTTGAATTTCTATATGTTCCTAGAGAAATATAGTTGAAAAATGATGGTAGCAATATTGCGGAATGGGTCCGTGATCTAAGGATTGTCCTCATTGCTGCACAGAAGGCTTATGTCCTTAATGCACCGCTCGGTGCGCCAACCCCTCTAGCGTCGTTTGTAGATGTTATGAACATCTGACAGGCACGTTCTAGTGACTACTTGATAGTTTAGTGCGTCATGCATTACGACTTAGAATTGAGGCTCCGAAACATTTTGAACATCATGAAACATATGAGATGTTCTAAGAGCTGAAATTAGGATCTCAGGCTCGTGCCCGTGTTGCGAGATATGAGATCTCCAACAAGATTCTTTGCCTGCAAGATGAAAGAGAATAGCTCAATCGTCGAGCATGTGCTCAGATTGTCTGGGTGCTACAATCTCTTGAATCGAGTGGGAGTTGATCTTCCAGATAAGATAGTGATTGATATAGTTCTCCAAGTCACTGTCAGTAAGCTACTAGAACTTGGTGATGAACTATAAAATGCCAGGGATAGAAATAATGATCCCTGAGCTATTCGCGATGTTTGACACCGTGAAGGTAGAAATCAAGAAGGAGCGTCAAGTGTTGATGGTTAGTAAAAACCACTAGTTTCGAGAAGGGCAAGGGCAAGGGCAAGGAGGGAAACTTTATGGATGGCAAGTCAGTTGCTGCTCCAGTGAAGCAACCCAAAGTTGAACCCAAACCCGAGACTAAGTGCTTTGATTATGAGGAGAGCGGTCGCTAAAGCGGAACAACCCTAGATACTTGGTAGATAAGAAGGTTGGCAACGTCGACAGAAGTATATTTGATATACGTGTTATTGATGTATACCTTGCGAGTACTCCTAGTAGCACCTGGGTATTGGATACCGGTTTGCTTCCTAAATGTTAGTAACTCAAAATAAAAGCTATGGAATAAACGGAGAACTAGCTAAGGGTGAGGTGACAATGTGTGTTGGAAATGTTTCCAAGGTTGATGTGATCAACATCGCGCACTCTCTCTACCTTCAGGATTAGTGACGAATCTAAATAAATGTTATTTGGTGTTTTGCTTTGAGCATGAACGTGATTAGATCGTGTTTATTGCAACACGATTATTCATTTAAGTTAGAGAATAATGGTTATTCTGTTTACATGAATAATACATTCAATGGTCATGCACCCAGTGAGAATGGTTTGTTGAATCTTGATCGTAGTAATACACATGTTCATAACATTGATGCCAACAGATAGAAAGTTAATAATGATAGTACCACATACTTGTGGCACTGCCGCTAAATGTCATATTGGTATAAAGCGCATGAAGAAACTCCATGTTGATGGATCTTTGTACTCATTCGATTTCGAATCAGTTGAGACATGCGAACCATGCCTCTTGGGCAAGATGACTAAGGACCCCGTTTTCCGATTCATGGAGCGGGCAAGTGATTTATTGGAAATGATACATGTTGATGTATGCAATCCAATGAGTCTTGTAGCGTGCGGTGGATATCGTTATTTTCTTACCTTCACTGATGATTTGAGTAGACATGGTGTATATTTACTTAATGAAACACAAGTCTGAATCATTTGAAAGGTTCAAGCAAATTCAGAGTGAAGTTTAAGATCATCGTGACAAGAAGATAAAAATGTCTACGATATGATCGTGGAGGTGAATATCTGAGTTACGAGTTTGGCATACAACTATAAACAATGTGAAAGTCGTTTCACAACTCATGCCACCTGGAACACCATGGTGTGATGGTGTGTCCGAACGTCATAGTCGTGCTCTATTGGATATGGTGTGGGCTATGATGTCTCTTATCGTTTTGCTACTATAGTTTTGGGGTTATGCATTAGAGACAACTACATTCACTTTAAATAGGGCACCATCTAAATCCGTTGAGATGACACCGTGTGAATTATGGTTTGATAGAAACCTAAGATGTCATTTCTTAATATTTGGGGCTGCGACGCTTGTGTGGAAAAATGTTTTCACCTAATGAGCTCGAACCCAAAGCGGACAAATGCATCTTCATAGATTACCCTAAGAACAGTTGGGTGAACCTTCTATATCAGATCCAAGCATAAAGTGTTTGTTGCTAAAACATGTCCTTTCCCGAGAAAAAGTTTCTCTCGAAAGAATTGAGTGGGAGGAAGATAGAACTTGATAAGGTTGTTGAACCTTTGTTTCAACCAGAGAGTAGCGCAACGCAGAAAGATGTTTCTGTGGAACCTACGTCAGTTGAAGAGGAAGTAAATGATGATGATCATGAAGTTTCGGATCAAGTTACTATCAAACCTCGTAGGTCGACAAGGATGCGTACTGCTCCTGAGTGGTACGACAACCATGTCTTGGAGGTCATGTTGTTGGACAACGATGAACCTACGAGATATGGAGAAGCGATGATGGGCCCGGATTCCGACAAATGGTTAGAGGCCATGAAATCCGAGAAAGGATCCATGTATGAAAACCAAGTGAGACTTTGGTAGACTTGCTCGTTGGACGGCAGGTCGTCGAGTACAAATGGACCTTTGAGATGAAGACAGACGCTGATGGTAAATGTCACCATTTATAAAGCTCGACTTGTCACAAAGAAGTTTCTGACAAGTTCAAAGAGTTGACTGCGATGAGACTTTCTCACTCATAGTGATTGTCGTGGATTTGTCACGGCAGATGTCCGGGTCAACGGACTTAGGTTCGGGGCGAGACGCAACTATGTCACGGCTTGAAGGGGTTGATCGGAATCGAGAAGACGCGGAGTTTTACCCAGGTTCGGCCCCTCCAATGGAGGTAAAAGCCTACGTCCTGCTTGTCTGATATTGATGATGATGAAGATCTCTCGGTTACAAGGGTGCTAATTAGTACCTCTAATCACGAGAGCCTCTAATCTCTTGTGTTGCCTAAACTTGTGGCCTTATGTCTCTTCTGAACTTGTCCCTCTATGGGTGCTCTACCCCTCCTTATATAAGTGGAGAGGGTAGGCTTTACAAATAGAGCCCTACTAGGAGTAGGATTAGGACTTGTCTCTCATGAATCCTACTCCGGGTCTTATTTCCTTTAAGGGAATCCTTATCTCTTGCGGGCCTTCTCCTATGGGCCTTCTCTTGTGAGCCGCCCGACACCGGCTCACCCACCGGTTCTTGGGCTTGGTCATCCTGTGAGTTACCTGGCCGGGTCATTAATAAGATGTCATGTCTTTGGCCGGGTCTCCTGTGAGTCGCCAGGCCGGGTCATACCATGGGGTATATCCCCGTCAGTGATGCTAAAGTCTGTTGGAATTATGTTAGCATTTGTTGCATTTTTCAATTATGAAATCTGGCAGATGGATTACAAAACATCGTTTCCTTAACAGTTTACTTGAGGAAAAGTTGTATGTGATACAACCAGAAGGTTTTGTCAGTCCTAAGGATGCTAAAAGGTGAGCAAGCTTCAGTGATCCTTCTATGGACTGAAGCAGGCATCTCGGAGTTGGAATATACACTTTGATGAGGTGATCAAAGATTTTGAGTCTATACAAAGTTTATGAGAAACTTGTATTTACAATAAAGTGAGTGGGAGCACTATAGAGTTTCTGATAAGCATATGTGGTTGACATATTGTTGATCGGAAATGATGTAGAATTTCTAGAAAGCATAAAGGGTTGTTTGAAAGGAGTTTTTCAAAGGAAGACCTGGATAAAGCTACCTAATTGTCGAGCATCATGATCTATAGCGATAGATCAAGATGCTTGATGAGACTTTGAATGAGTACATACCTTTACAAGATTTTGAAAGAGTTCAAAATGGATTATTTAGAGAGAAGTGTTCTCGCCTGCTTTGTAAGGTATGAAGTTGAGTGTGACTCAAAGCTCGACCACGGCAAAAGAAAGAGAAAGGACGATTGTTGTCCCCTATGCCTTAGCCATAGGTTCTGTATAGCATGCCATGTTGTGTACCGCACCTGTGTGTGCCTTGCCATGAGTCCGTCAAGGGGTACAAGAGTGATCCAGGAGTGGATCACTGGACAGCGGTCAAGATCATCCTTAGTAACTAAAAGACTAAGGAAATGTTTCTAGATTATGGAGGTAAGAAAGAGTTCGTCGTAAAGAGTTACGTCGATGCAAGCTTTGACACCAATCCGAATGACTCTTAGTAGCAATCCGGATACGTATAGTAGAGCAGCCATTTGGAATAGCTCCAAGTGTAGTGTGGTAGCAGTGTTTACAGTTTGACATAGAGATTTGCAAAGTACACATGGATCTAAATGTTGCAGACCCGTTGACTATAAGACCTCTCTCACATGCAAAGCATGATCGAGCCCGCGAACTCATTGGGTGTTAGATTCATAACAATGCGAATCATGGTTATGTGAACTAGATTATTGACTCTAGTGCAAGTGGGAGACTGTTGGAAATATGCCCTAGAGGCAATAATAAATTGGTTATTATCATATTTCCTTGTTCATGATAATCGTTTATTATCCATGCTATAATTGTGTTGATCGGAAACTCAGATACATGTGTGGATACATAGACAACACCATGTCCCTAGTATGCCTCTAATAGACTAGATCGTTGATCAAATATGGCCATGGTTTCCTAGTCATGGACATGAGATGTCATTTGATAATGGGATCACGTCATTAGGAGAATGATGTGATGGACAAGACCCAAACTACAAACGTAGCATATGATCGTGTTAGTTTATTGCTACGGTTTTCTACATGTCAAGTATTTGTTCCTATGATCATGAGATCATGCAACTCACTGACACCGGAGGATTACCTTGTGCATATCAAACGTCACAACGTAACTGGGTGACTATAAAGTTGCTCTATAGGTATCTCCGAGGGTGTTTGTTGGGTTGGCATGGATCAAGACTGGGATTTGTTACTCCGTGTGACGGAGAGGTATCGCAAGGCCCACTCAGTAATACAACATCACAATAAGTCTTGCAAGCAATGTGACTAAGTGTTGGTCACGGGATCTTGTATTATGAAATGAGTAAAGAGACTTGCCGGTAACGAGGTTGAACTAGGTATGGAGATAGCGACGATCGAATCTTGAGCAAATAACATACCGAAGAACAAAGGGAACATTATACGGGATTAACTGAATCCTTGACATAGACGTTCGACCGATAAAGATCTTCGTAGAATATGTAGGAACCAATATAGGCATCCAGGTCCCGCTATTGGTTATTGACCGTAGAGGTGTCTCGGTCATGTCTACATAGTTCTCGAACCGGCAGGGTCTACACACTTACGGTTCAGTGACGTTTCGGTAGTATAGAGTTATGTATGGTGGTGACCGAAGATTTTTCGGCGTCTCGTATGAGATCCCGGATGTCACGAGGAGCCCCTGGATGGTCTGGAGGTAAAGATTGATATATAGAAAGTCCTGTTTTGGTCACCGGAAAAGTTTCGGGCTCATCGGTAGTGTACCGGGAGTGCCGGTAGTGTACCGGGGGACCATCGGGAGAGGTATTTCGACCCAAGAGGCTACATGGGCTGTGGGAGGAGGTAAAAGAGCCCCTGGTGGGCTGGCCGAAGCCTCCTCTAAGGGCCCATGCGGCTGGAGTGGTTTTAGAAGGAAAAATCCAAAGGTGGAGAGGTGGAAAGAGTTTCCAAGTGGAAAGGAGGAATCCTACTCCTAATAGGATTGGAGTAGGACTCCTCCACCTCCAATTTAGACCAAACCTTGAGGGTTTGAGGCTGCCTCCTCCCCTCCCTCCCTCCTATATATACTAGAGTATTTAGAGGAAAAAGCTACCCTAATAGCCACGTGCTACCTCTCCTCTAGATCGCAGTTTCTCGTCTAGATCGGTTTTCAAGGGTGCTTAGGCGAAGCCCTGCTGGAATAGCTCCACCACCATCGCCGCAACGCCGTCGTGCTGCCGGAGAACTCATCTACCTCTCTGCTCCCTCTTGTTGTATCAAGAAGGCGGAGATCATCATCGAGATGTACATGTGCTGAACACGGAGGTGCCGTCCGTTCGGCGCTAGATTGGAAGGACCGCGATCAAGATCGCGAGACGGATCGTGATGAGATCGCGGGACGGATCGTGATGAGTTCGCAGGATGGATCGTGACTGGATTGCGGGACGGATCGTGATGAGATCATGGGATGCTCGGCGATTTGGATCGCGAAGACGTTCAACTACACCAACTGCGTTTCTTAACGCTTCCCGCTTAGCGATCTACAAGGGTATGTAGATCCACTCTCCCTCTTGTAAATGCTCATCACCATGGACAGATATTGCGTGTGCGTAGGAAATTTTTTGTTTCCCATGAAACGTTCTCAAACACCTTGAACCGCCGTCTCTTGGTTACACCGCGGGGTTACATCCCCGACATTAGTCCCCAGATTGATTTGAATTCATTCATGTCAATTTCTCTTATTTTCTTTTGGCGTCTTACCATGTGCTTACATCTATGTTCTTCATGAATTACAAAATGCCGGCTCATAGCACTTCGAGAATTGTCATTTTTCCAATGTTTGTCTATCAATGACGTCATATGCCAGAAATTCAGGGGGCTAGTGGTGACATCACGATGAATCTAACTGTATCCATATTTCCCAAAAATCAAGGCGTTGTTGCTTCCCGAAATTCACTGTGTTGCCTTGATTTTCGCGCCTGTCGTTTCTCCTCCTGAGTTTTCTCCTTATTAAAAACCCATTGTAGGGCCCCTTCTTTCACTTATTCTTCCTCATGCTCGAGAGCTTTGCCAAACCACTATTCATCCGTCATCGGAGACCACCTTCGGAAACAAAACGACACTGTGCTTTCGTCAAGATCAAGCTGCTCGGCCAACTGCTCGTCTCCTCCACAGTTCCTTCTTTTAGGTAAATTCTTCTCTTCTTTAGATCCACAATACTTTGTCAGAGTTCTTCACTTCTCGGGTAGTTCTTCTCCCATTCATCACCATTGTTTGTTTTTGTTCAAAACCCCGCGATTCGTATCATAAAAATAGAGCGGTTTGAGCCACAGATTCATTTTTTGCATAACATCTTTGAACCTTCCCTTAGAATCTGCACATTGAGCCACCATTTCTTCCCAGGTCTTGTACTAGGGAAAGTGAATATTTTCCTTTTCCGGATATTTTGTAGATCCGTAATTTTAGCTAGTTCAATGAAAATTTGTTTCCCCCTGTACTTAGTGAAAACTAGATGCCTTGTAATTTAGAATGAAACGCCCTTATTTTTGTCGGCTCAATAGTTGTAACCTACCATGCTTCAATTCGTTGAACCAAAATTTTGTCATTATGAGACGTTTTATCCATCAATAAATGCTTATGATCTCTCCCTTAGTCATGTACTTAAGCCACCCCTTTTATTCCATTCAGGTAACCCATTATGTCGAAAACTACCTCGTGCAACTGGGCAGCTTCCCAAGTCTTTGAAGCCATCCTCCAAGGCTACCAAAAATAAAGATTTTTGCCACCTAAAGAAACAATCGGTTGGCGGCCTGCCCTTGGAGAAGAAACCCCTATGTCGGAGGAAGGAGAAGTGGTAATTTTCTTGGATCATCTTCTCGGGGGTTTCTCGCCTCCCGGGTCAAAATTCTTCTGGGATGCTTTGCATTTATTCAATCTTAATCCTCAAGATTTGGCTCAATTCCGTATCAAATTGTGACAGCCCAAGTGTTGTCCCTACCTTATTTGGCATATACCCCATGTATGAACCTTGTGTCATGAGCTATGAGATGTTTTCCAACTTGGTATTCATGTGTGGTTTGCATTCATGCATCATCTCATCATGCATTCTTTTCATTTTCTTGCCATGTTGGTTTCCATGTGTCTTGCTATGATGTGATGTTGGTGAGTGTGTTTGATATGTGTGTGAGATGTTTACTTGTGGTTGGATCCATGCGGGCATCTCCTCTTTTCTTCCCCTCTCTTTTCCTTTGTAACATCCCATTCCAAAACCCATTTCTTACTAATATTATTTATCATCAGATTTAGTTGCCTTTTAAATTATTTTAAAGTGTTCAAGAGATGGCCCTAAGATGCTTATTAATTTAGGGAGTGATGCTTTTAATGTTTGGGGATTGGTTGTTTTTGCATTTTATTAAATAGCAGCCTTTTATCAATTAAAGTTTGGTTTTCACTTGGGCTAAAAATCTATTTTGTATTTTTTATTAAATGGAGGACATTCTCCTCATCTCAAAAGTATTTTGTTTTCATCAAGATCCTTTTGCTTTTTCTCTCATGTATTTGTTCTTGCTCCTGTTTATTTAAAAGGGAAAACCTCCTGTGTGTGTTGTTAGTGAGAGAGAGAGAGAGCTTAGTGGGCCGGCCCATAGATTCCAGCCAGTGCGAGAGGCGTCGTCTTCCCCTTTCCAGCGAGGCATGCGTAGGGCCCATGCGTCAGTGTCCTAGCGTAGCTCCTTTTCTCCCTCGCGTCGTTCCTCCCTGGTGCGTGTTGTGCACATGGCCAGCGAGCAGGGGTGTTCCTTCCTCCCCTCCTATAAAGCCTCGGCGTGCGCGCTCTTCTAGGGTTCCTCCTCCTCCCGCCGCCACCTTCTCCTCCTTCTTCCCCCTTCTTTACTTCTCTGGAGGTAAGTTTCTTCAGTTCCAAAGAGGGTTCAGTGAGAGAGAGAGAGAGAAATCGCCAGCGTCCATCTCCTCCGCGTCGTCGACATTGTCGGCAACAAGCATGTCCAGGAGCTTAGGGCTCATCCCTGCGCTCCATTCCCACCGATAGGAAGCCCGGAGCGCCTCCCTGTCGACGAGTTCTTCTTCGTCGATGTTCTGCTCCGGTGAGATTTTCTCTGCGTGGACTCCGGCGAGCGTCATCAGCCTTTCCGTTCTCCCAATTGTTGTCGTCGAACCCCTGGGTGAGCAGTCCCCTCCTGTGCCCTCCGTTGCGTCTCGTTTGCCGTCTATGCATAGATCTGCAGGACCCGAAACTTTGAGCTCTGCCTTTGTCTCGAGCTCATGCTCCCCGTGCGTCGAGAGCGTGCGTTTGGTGTCCGTAGCGTAGCCCGTCGAGCAGTCGATCCATCCCCGTGCAAAGCATCGCTTTTTCACATGTGTAGGCTTGGATCTGGCCGTGTCCAGGGCATGCATGTCGTGCTCTCGCGCGTCGTCCGTCAGTTGGCATGTTGATTCCTCAGGTTCAGTTAGCCGAGTGGGTTAGTTCAGTAGGGCAAAGCCTCCCATACTAGTAACGATCGCGTTCGTAGCATAGTGGTAGCGCTCGCGTGGGGAGATCGCGACGTCGGGGGTTCGATCCCCAGCCCCGCCGTGGGTTTTTCCTTTTTTTGATTGGTGCACTGTGCGTTGTGTTGTGTGCGGATCCGGTGTGTGGGCCGGATCCCTTGAGGTGTGTGTGGTGTGCTGTGCGTGGCTGTCTGTGTGTGGGTGGGATCTGGTGTGGCTACACAAGATCCAGGTGTGGCTGTGGTGGCTGCTGTGTGTGTTTTTGTATGTGGGTTTGTGTGTATGCTATGCATACATACATATGTAGGTGGGTGTGCCTTGTGTGTAGGTGAGTGTGTATGTATGTTTGTGTGTGTGTGCCACTTAGGTGGTACATACACATGCATTTGTGCTAGTGCATGCGTGTGAGTGAGTGTGTAGGTGTGTGTATGTGTATGTGGGCATACATGTATGAAAGTGCATGTGTGCCTATATACACACATGCTTGAGTGGGAGGTGTGTGTATGTTATACATACACACACATGTGTAGGTGTTCTCTTTTATGTGCATTACAAGCTTAGTTTCTCTTCTAGATAGTTTCATCCTTGCAAATGATGCTATGCCATGATATCATGTCCCTAATATGCTAATCATCCATTTCCAACTAGTAGCAATAGGATACATGACTTTTGGTGCCATTTTCATTAAGTTGCTTGTGTCATAAGTCACTTATGACTTATAGGGTCAAATTTCAACCTAGCTTACTCCCTCTTGTTCCATGCAAGCATATGGGTATGAGTAATGATTTTGGGATAGAATCAACTCATGAATGCATCTGTGAAGTCAGATTTGACTTTGGGGCAACTTCACAAAACTGTATTTTTATGCTATGATGCCCTTTTGCCTTTTATTTGTGAATTAATCTATGCATGGGTTTAAGTTCTTGCCAACATGAGATTGCTAGTTGAAGTTGCTGGGAATGCCCCAATATTTTTGTTATTTGTTCTAAGTCAACAGATAAGTGGGAACCATGCTGTTTAGTAAGCAACTTTCTGTTTCTGTCCAGCTTGCTTAAATGTCTATGTTTGGGAGATCTGCTGTTATTGTTTTGCCATGAAGAGTAGATTGTAACTAGCGATGTGGTCGGAACTTGCTCATGCTCAGTGTTAGTTATTTGTAGTAGATATTTTCATCTACCATCCTGTTAATTTTCATGCCAATAGGAGGTCTATAGCATATTTAACCGTTGCTGTCAACTTGCTACTTTATTAACCCAGATTCCAGAAAACTGGAATTTTCACTAAGTCCCTGAAAAACTGCTTCATCATGCCAACTTGTTTGATTCATGCTTATTGATGTGTGCCTCTTTTGCTGATTCCATAGTTGGATAAGTTGATGTACATGTTGAGTAGATTCTGTCAATGTCTTGTTTGTGGCTGTAGGGTTCCTGTAGCTCAAGTTGTGGGCTTTTCAAATTGCTATGTTGCTGTTTTGTGGCAGATTTGGTGTTTTATTGTTTTGTGACTTGTGGGAGCTAGGCTCCATGGAATTGATTGATTCTTGAGTCTATTATGCATGAATTTTCATCACCTATCCAGTGGATGCCTTGGAATGCCAAGAATCAGACCATGACTTGGTGATCTTGTGTCTTTGCCTCCGTACCTTGTCGTTAGCGTATCGTGAGAACCGTAACTCCGTTTCTTGCGATCTTTATATGCATTTCTATCAATTTTGCATGATGCATCCATATTTTCCATGTTCATGAATGTCTAAATAACTTAACATGAGGTTCTGTCCAGATTCATTAATAAACAATTTTGCATGTGAAACATGACTAGTTTTGGATTGCCACGTTGGAATTCTTCATAAATGATCATGCATCATTTTGATTGTGCATTGCAACTTGGCTGGATGTTTATTGTTGTTGTTTCTCTTGGGTAGACGCGAGTATTGATACTGAGTACGAGGACCCAGGAGAGTACCACTACGAGGATCCCGCTACTTGTTCCGCTGAAGAACCAACAGGCAAGATGATCATGATTCCGCAACCCGAATCGCATAAACAAGAAACTTTTTGGAGGTTCATAGGTGGGAAATCTATAGTCATCTAGGATCATCCTCTTCAGATGTATATGGGCATGTACATTTGTTCCGAGCGCTTAGCTCAATACTTTTGTGTTATTGCAAGTGGCTTATTATGTCTGATGATGTTATCATGATCCGAAGAAGCATTCTTACTAATTTTTCAGTAGGAAGGCTATGTTGTTAATTGTTCAATTTCTTCAAGCATTTGATTCAGCTTATGTTTCATCTTATCAATGAGGTGCTGATGCATTTTGTCCATCTTCAGGATGGCTCCACCAACTCGCAGCAATCCGGGTCGTGGTGAGGAGCAGACTGATGTTCCACCACCACCCCCGCCACCGCCTCCTCCGCCTCCTCCTCCAGAAGCTTGGAAAGCTGTGATGGCCGCAACCAATGCGAACACTCAGATGTTGCTCAGACTGTTGCAAGAAAGGGGGCAGGGTCAGCAAGGTTTTCAAGGCAATTTTCAGAACCAGCTTCAGTTTGCGACACTCAATCAGTTCCTTGCCAACCGGCCCAAGACTTTCACCTGTTGTGAGCAGCCTCTAGAAGCTAATGATTGGCTTCGTGATATGAGTAAGCATTTTGAGTGCGGCAATGTCAAGCCAGAGGACTTTGTCAGGTTTGCATCATTCCAGCTAAAGGGTCAAGCAGCTGATTGGTGGCAACAGTACAAGGATTCCAGGGGCGATCGTGTTGTTACTTGGGACCATTTCCATCGTGACTTCAGGGCTCATTACATTCCGACAAGCTTTGTCGAGGAGATGCGTGAGACGTTCAGGCACCTGAAGCAGGGAAGCAAGTGTGTCTACCAGTACAACATTGTAGCGACCCGACCTGAAAGGTCAAGTCTCCGGTGTTTCCGTACCATCCCAAGATCATGCTGGTACACACACGGTACATCAATGTATATATCAAAGGGAAATCACACAACAATATATTAATCGAAATCTCATTTCGAGTCCTTTATTACAATAAAAATTACAATAAAGTGTCAAAGAGCCAACTCATGAGAATATCTACATCTTGCGGAAGCGTCGAAGGTAGATGAGTCCATCCGACTCCAAGGGCATCTCACTGAGCATAGAACGCGTCCTCACTCCTGGTCGGAAAAGTACTCTGCAACATGATACGTTGCAGCCATGTAGGTCAGCATATGGAATATGCCGGCAAAGTCACAAGAGAGGGGTGAAGAGATAATCATCTAGTCTATATGCATATATGGCAAGTGGGGTGGTAAGTTTTTGCGTAAAGCCAAGTTTTTCCTACATCAAGGGAGGGGCTAAGCAAAATATTACTAAGTTGGTTGATTTATGAGATGGTTCCACCAACCATTTCTCATACCCAAAATTATTAAATACCCACATCATCATATTAACTGTGTTGAGAGTTCCAGAAGTTTCAATTCCTTTGGCTCAAGTCGTCCATGACCGTGGACACAGCTAATCGATTAGGTTTAAGTACTCTGCAGAGTTTTGCACACGTTCCCCACAAGATTTGGTCGCCTCCGTTTGATTTCTCGCACTTCAGGGTGTTTGAGAAACGGATGACCAAAACATGGTCTTCCAAAGGGTTTCCCTGCGACTCTGTCGGTGCCCATCCTTTCCTACCGTTCTTCTACATCTCGTAGCACCGCCTGTCCAGGGTCACCACGATATCCGACCAAGCCAGAGCCCATAATGACTTGTGGTTGTGCAGGTAAGCCTTGGGTTTTAAAGCATCCATCCATCTCTTTGTGCCTGGGTGGACCTTTCCGCGTGAATACTGGCCATCTCCAGCATCACCTAGGCAAATCCACTGGTTTCTCCAGGGTGCCGTTCAACCATCATCCACCCAGAGGTATGTTGAAAACTCGGAGTCTTAAATCTTGATCATTATGTAGGTCTTGAAATTATTAATTCTCTCAACTCTCATGAATCACACAACCAACCCCGTCTACTAATGGCGTAGCAAAAGGTAAAACAACGTTTCCCGGGGCCAATGTGTCAAAGAGGTTGAGGGGGGGGTACCTACCACATGATACTACTACAATGTAACCAAGTTTCCAACTAACCTATCTTGCATGCAACTGGGGAGACGGTAGAACTAATGCATATAAAACATGGGTAAAACATGATCAAAGTGACTTGCCTGATTGATGATCTTCGTACGTGAGTGACTCTAAGCAACAAGCTTTGCACTCCGGATAATCTAACGAAACAAACAATGCACTCAAATAAGCATACAACCAAAATAAGTACTCATAACATTCAGCAAAGAAGTACTAAACAAACAAGGCAAACAATGCACAAAAGTCTCTAGCAAGTAAAACACACAAAGTTTTGTTTTCCAAAGGGGATGATGAAAACACTTCCACATAATAAAACTATTTTGAAATAACAAGACAATTGTTGACAGCAAGGCAACAATAGAATATTTTACTATTAAAGTAAACAAAGTCAATTTAAGTTTGTTGGGAAAACTCTAGTAAAGTTTATAAAAGTTTTGATAAACACTATATGAATCAACTATAGTTGTACTAACAAAAGAATGAAAAACTAAACTTATTATTTATTTGTAAAACATCTTCTTAACAGAAAATAATTTACAATTAAATCTGTCTTAGAAAACAGAATTAATATATACAAAACTTTGTTTGAAAGCAAAACTATTACTAGTTAGTTGTTTTAGTTGAAATAAACCTATTTGAAAAAAATAAGTTGTGATTCCTATGTTAAATAAAATTAAACTAAGCAAATTTATATTTTTTATTAACAGTGAGTGAAGACACTAAGTGTTTACTAACAGAACCTAATAAACAAATAAAACCAAATTCTAAATCAAACTAATCAAAATTGAGTTTATAAAACTATATTATAATACTATACAGATTCTGTTTTTGGTTAAAACACTAATCAAATATATCCTGAAAATCCTCAAACTAAACATGAAGGTAGTCCTAACTAATACCTAACAGTAGCAAAAAGATTCATATCAAAATCTATTTTCAAACTCTAGTTATTCAGATTTGAAGATTTTGAGCAAATTTGATTAAATTCAAATTTTATAGTTCAAATTTGAAATTTAAAAGTACAGGGTGAAACTACATGAAATTTTTGAGCTATTGCAAAAAGAATCAACTCAAAACTCTAAACAGATTAAAAGATATAGCTAAAGCAAATTTGGAATACATTCTGTTTCTGAAAAACAAAACTGAAAAGAAAAAAATCTTTTGCGACGGTTAGGGGGCTACGTGGCGCTGTCCGATTGGCTAAGGGGGGTGTGCGCTTGAGGATTTTGGGTGGGCGACCGATTGGTAGAGGAAAACGATTCGGAATAAATCCGATCTAATCTGGGACGTCGGATTTGGATCGGAGGGAGGGAAATGCTCACGGGGTAAAGGTTGCCGGCGTCGGGGTTTCTCCGGCGATCCGAAGACGGCGAGGACGATGGCGAGGCGTTCCGATGGTCGGGGAGGACGGGGAAGTGGTCCGGGCGACGGCGACAGTTCTCCGGAGTCGATTGGTGGCGAGGGTGGGGCGAACGGTGGTCGGAGGCGGTGGCTACGCTCGACGGCGAGTCCGGTGAGGGTGGGAGCTCCGGCGACGAATTGCGGCAGCTCCTCGGCAAGGTAGGAGGGGGTTTGGGGGGGAAAGGATGCGGGGAGGTGTCCGGTATTTATAGGGCGCTCGAGGGGTGCGGGGGAGGAGAGAGGAGAGAGATCCGGCGAGAGGTGGAAACTGCCGGCGAGATCCGGTCCGGCGCTCGCGGGGAAGGAGACGACCGTTTCGGGCAACGGTCGGTCGGCGTGGGACCCGGATGTCAGCGAGTGGGCGCGTGACCGTTACGCGCGGTCGGTCGACCGGTAATGAATGCGCGATTTAACTGCCGTGGGCCGGCCCGGTTTAAATGCAAACCGTTACTGATTTTCTTTAATATTTTTACAGAGACATTCAAAAGCTTTTAAAGCATTCAAATCGTCTTCAAAAATAGGGGTATTATATATCAAAATTAACAGAATAATAAATGCTATTTAATGAACATTTATATTCTGTCATTTGAACAATTTGAAAAAAATAATATTTTCAGAAATTGCCTAATTGTTTTTAAATCCTTTTTGCAAATATTTTCAAAATAACTCCTGGTTATTTTTGTTCAAATATATCACCAATTAGACCCTGGTGTGGAGTGTCATGTTACTCCTCTCTTATTTTGAACATTCAACCAAAATTTCAAATAGGGGAAAGCAACATAGGGAAAAGTAGAAAGGACTTTCAGAAAGTCAGAAAAGACATTTCAACTATTACATAAAATCAAGCAATGATGATGATAGATGCATAGCTATATTGTAACATTCCAAAATGGAATTTTGGGATGTTACAAACATCGAGTTCCAGAATCTAGCTTGTTATGCCAAGCAAGATGTTCCAGATGACAAGGATATGATCTATCAGTTTAGAGGTGGTCTCAAGGATGAGCTTCTGCCAGGCCTAGTTCTTCAAGAGCCTCATGAGTTTGATCAGTTCTATAACATGGCTTTGAAGATTGAAGCAGCTCAGCTCAAGTTGGAGAACTCTAAGAAGCGTTCAAGGGATTCATATTCTTCTTCTTCCGGCTCTGAGATGGTTCCAAAGCAGCAGGAGTATTGGGCGCCTAATCCTCCTCCGTTTCGTCCTCCTCAGCAGCAGAAGCAGTTCGGTGGTCGTGGTTCTTCCCACCCACCCAATCCAGGATTCTAGCAGAGATCCCAGGTGTCCAAGGGTGTACTTGTTCCTCCTCCAAGCAATGTTCGTCCGCTTTCTGAGGAGACTTGTCACAAGTGTGGTCAGAAGGGCCACTGTGCAAAAAAGTGCAACCAGCGGCATCTTTCGCCTCCTCCTCCTGTCAAGCCTCCAGGCAATGCTATGGTGAAGCATAATCCCAAGACCGCAAGAGTGAATATGGTGAATGCAGCTGAAGCAGAGCAGTCCAATGATGTGATTATGGGTAATCTCTCAGTTAATTCTATTCCTGCAAAAGTGTTGTTTGATACTGGTGCTTCGCATTCATTCATTTCTAGGCCTTTTTTTGCTAAGCATGAATTTGTGACTGAGGATACTCTTAGACCCCTGAAAATTATTTCTCCGGGAATGCAAATGAATTCTCGTGTATTGGTCCGGGATGCTTCTATCAAGAGGGGCAATTATTCTTTTCTAGCTTCCCCAATTGTTCTCGGTAATTATGATATTAATCTCATTTTGGGCATGGACTTCCTGGCTATGAATAAGGCTTATGTTGATTGTCAAGCAAAAGAAGTCAAGTTGACTCATCCTTCAAAAGACGTGATTATATTCGCGGCTCGCGATGACACAATACGTCTCTTTGCTCTTAATGAGAAGGGTGAAATCTCGGCGATTTCTCAAATTCCGGTGGTTTGTGAGTATGAAGATGTCTTTCCAGAAGAATTGCCAGGAATGCCTCTGCACCAGCCAGTCAAGTTCGTAATTGATCTCGAGCCCGAAACTGAACCGGTCTGCAAGCGCCCGTATAAACTTGGCCCCGAAGAGCTGAAAGAGTTGAAGAAGCAGCTAGATGAGCAAGAACGTCTGGGTCTGATCAGACCAAGCTCTTCTCCATGGGGTTGTGGTGTTTAGTTTGTCAAGAAGAAAGATGGCACGGATCGTCTTTGTGTCAACTACCGTCCATTGAACAAGAAGACAATCAGAAACAAGTACCAACTTCCCAACATCAATGAGTTCTTTGAGCAACTGAAAGGTGCCAAGGTTTTCTCGAAGCTTGATCTTTGCATGGGTTATCATCAGATTCGCATTCGCGAAAATGATATTCCCAAGACCGCTTTCAGGACGAGTTTTGGCTCTTATGAGTACACTGTCATGTCGTTTGGTCTTGCTAATGCTCCTCCAACCTTCTCAAGAATGATGAATTTCATTTTCTCTCCTTTCAAGAATGAATTCTTCTTGATCTATCTGGATGATATCCTTGTGTTCTTGGAGACAGAAGAAGAGCATGCAGAGCATCTCCGCCTTGTGCTTGACAAGTTAAGAGAGCACCGATTCTATGCCAAGTTTTCCAAGTGTGAGTTTTGGCTCAATGAAGTGGTGTACCTCGGGCATGTCATCTCTGCCGAGGGAATTAAAGTGCACCCTGAGAAAGTTGAGGCAATCTTGAAGTGGGAACCTCCTCAGAATGTGAAGCAGCTTCGGAGTTTCCTTGGGCTTGCTAGCTATTGCAGAAGATTCGTGGAGAACT
Organism: Hordeum marinum; assembly: GCA_022496015.1. Lineage (NCBI taxonomy): Eukaryota > Viridiplantae > Streptophyta > Magnoliopsida > Poales > Poaceae > Hordeum > Hordeum marinum. Next base: position 326,767,399 of record CM039677.1, read on the forward strand.
TCTCTCAAATTGCTAAGCCTCTATCCAATATCCTCCAGAAGAGTGTCAAGTTTGTTTGGTCTCCTGAATGTGATGTGACGTTCAATACGCTCAAGTAGAGACTGACTTCAGCTCTAGTTCTTATTCCTCCTGAGCAGTCTAAGCCTTTCCAAGTTTTCTGTGATGCTTCTCTCCAAGGCCTTGGTGGTGTTCTCATGCAAGACAAGAAGATTGTTGCTTATACCTCGCGTCAGTTGAAGCCTGCCGAGAAGAACTACCCCACTCATGATCTTGAGTTGGCGGCAGTTGTGCATGCTCTAATGACTTGGAGGCATTTTTTTTTGGGTAGACCAGTTGAGGTGTACACCGATCACAAGAGCTTGAAGTAGATTTTCACTCAACCCAATCTCAATCTTCAGTAGTCTCGTTGGGTGGAAATGCTTGAGGACTTCAATCCAAGCATTGAGTATACTCCTGGGAAGGCAAATGTCATTGCAGACGCGCTCAGCCGTAAGGCGTACTGCAATAGTCTCATCTTGAAGCCTCTTCAGCCCGAGCTTTGTGAAGCATTCCGCAAGCTCAACCTTCAGATGATTCCACAAGGATTTCTTGCAAATCTTCAAGTCTCTCCGACTCTGGAAGAGCAGGTTCGCCAAGCGCAGCTTCTTGATGCTATGGTGAAGAAAGTGAAGAAAGGTGTGTGACCAAGAGCATTCTGAAGTATAAGTGCTTTCGTGTTGATGACAAATATACCTTGTTTTTGAGGACCGTCTTGTGGTTCCAAAAGATGATCTCAAAAAGGTTATCATGGATGAAGCACATAATTCTCTTCTATCCATTCATCCAGGCAGTTCCAAGATGTATCAGGATCTCAAGCAAACCTTCTGGTGGACTCGCATGAAACGTGAAATTGCTCAGTTCGTGAACGAGTGTGATGTTTGTCGTAGAGTGAAGGCGGAACATCAACGTCCAGTAGGTCTTCTTCAGCCTTTACCTATCCCAGAGTGGAAATTCGATCATGTTGAGATGGATTTCGTCACTGGGTTTCCCAAGTCCAAGAGAGGCAACGATGCCATCTTTGTGGTTATCGACAAGCTCTCAAAAGTTGCTCATTTCCTGCCAGTCAAAGAATCTATCTCGGCATCTTAGCTTGCGGAGTTGTATACGTCAAGGATAGTGTATTTGCATGGCATTCCTCATCACATCTCTTCTGACCGTGGAAGCCTCTTACTTCCAAGTTTTGGGAGTCCTTCCAGACTGCTATGGGCACCAAGATCCGTAGCATGGCGTTCCATCCGCAGACAAGTGGTCAAGTTGAGAGAGTCAATCAGATCCTTGAAGATATGCTGAGAGCCTATGTGATTTTGTTCGGCATGAAGTGGGAAGACTGCCTTCCATATGCTGAATTCTCATACAACAATAGCTTTCAAGCAAGCTTAGGCAAGGCCCCTTTCGAGATTCTCTATGGCAGAAAGTGTCGTACCCCACTTAACTGGTCTGAAACCGGTGAGCGTCAGATATTGGGCAATGACATGATCACTGAAGCAGAAGAAATGTGTCATGTCATTCGTGAGAACCTCAAAGCAGCTCAGTCCCGACAGAATATTTATTACGATAACAAACATCGGGATGTTTCTTTCCAAGTGGGTGATCTAGTCTATCTCAGAGTCTCTCCCATGAAAGGCACTCGGCAGTTTGGAATTAAAGGGAAGCTAGCTCCTCGTTTTGTTGGTCCTTTCAAAGTTGTGGGCAAGAGAGGTGGTCTTGCATATCAACTAGAGCTTCCTCCAAATTTTGCAAATATGTACGATGTCTTCCATGTTTCTCAGCTCCAGAAATGTTTCAAGACTCCTGAGCAGACCATTGACCTCCAAGACATCGATCTCCAAGAAGATCTCTTTTATCATGAGCACCCAGTTGCCATTCTTGAGGAAACTGAGCGTAAGACTCGCAACAAGTCTATCAAGTTCCTCAAGGTGAAGTGGTCTCATCATTCCGACAAAGAAGCTACTTGGGAATGCGAGGACCTTCTCCGTTCCGAATTCTAGGACTTCTTTCGTTCCTAGATCTCGGGTCGAGATCCTCTTGTAGTGTGGGAGAGTTGTGACAGCCCAAGTGTTGTCCCTACATTATTTGGCATATACCCCATGTATGAACCTTGTGTCATGAGCTATGAGATGTTTTCCAACTTGGTATTCATGTGTGGTTTGCATTCATGCATCATCTCATCATGCATTCTTTTCATTTTCTTGCCATGTTGGTTTCCATGTGTCTTGCTATGATGTGATGTTGGTGAGTGTGTTTGATATGTGTGTGAGATGTTTGCTTGTGGTTGGATCCATGCGGGCATCTCCTCTTTTCTTCCCCTCTCTTTTCCTTTGCAACATCCCATTCCAAAACCCATTTCTTACTAATATTATTTATCATCAGATTTAGTTGCCTTTTAAATTATTTTAAAATGTTCAAGAGATGGCCCTAAGATGCTTATTAATTTAGGGAGTGATGCTTTTAATGTTTGGGGATTGGTTGTTTTTGCATTTTATTAAACAGCAGCCTTTTATCAATTAAAGTTTGGTTTTCACTTGGGCTAAAAATCTCTTTTGTATTTTTTATTAAATGGAGGATATTCTCCTCATCTCAAAAGTATTTTGTTGTCATCAAGATCCTTTTGCTTTTTCTCTCATGTATTTGTTCTTGCTCCTGTTTATTTAAAAGGGAAAACCTCCTGTGTGTGTTGTTAGTGAGAGAGAGAGCTTAGTGGGCCGGCCCATAGATTACAGCCAGCGCGAGAGGCGTCGTCTTCCCCTTTCCAGCGAGGCATGCATAGGGCCCGCGCGTCAGTGTCCCAGCGTAGCTCCTTTTCTCCCTCGCGTCGTTCCTCCTTGGTGCGTGCTGTGCACATGGCCATCGAGCAGGGGCGTTCCTTCCTCCCCTCCTATAAAGCCTCGACGTGCGTGCTCTTCTAGGGTTCCTCCTCCTCCTGCCGCCACCTTCTCCTCCTTCTTCCCCCTTCTTTTCTTCTCTGGAGGTAAGTTTCTTCAGTTCCAAAGAGGGTTCAGTGAGAGAGAGAGAAATTGCCAGCGTCCATCTCCTCTGCGCCGTCGACATCGTCGGCAGCAAGCATGTCTAGGAGCTCGGGGCTCATCCCCGTGCTCCATTCCCGCCGATAGGATGCCCGGAGTGCCTCCCTGTCGACGAGTTCTTCTTCGTCGACGTTCTGCTCTGGCGAGATTTTCTCTGCGCCGACTTTCCGTTCTCCCAGCTGTCGTCGTCCAACCCCTGGGTGAGCAGTCCCCTCCTGTGCCCTCCATTGCGTCTCGTTTGCCGTCTGTGCGTAGATCTGCAGGACCCGAAACTCTGAGCTTCGCCTCTCTCTCGAGCTCGTGCTCCCCGTGCGTCGAGAGCGTGCGTTTGGTGTCCGTAGGGTAGCCCGTCAAGCAGTCGATCCATCCCCGTGCAAAGCATCACTTTTTCACGTGTGTAGGCTTGGATCTGACCGTGTCCAGGGCGTGCACGACGTGCTCTCGCGTGTTGTCCGTCAGTTGGCATGTTGATTCGTCAGGTTCAGTTAGCCGAGTGGGTTAGTTCAGTAGGGCTGAGCCTCCCATACTAGTAACGATCGCGTTCGTAGCGCAGTGGTAGCGCTTGCATGGGGAGACCGCGAGGTCAGGGGTTCGATCCCCAGCCCCGCCGTGGGTTTTTCCTTTTTTTGATTGGTGTGTTGTCCGTTGTGTTTTGTGCGGATCCGGTGTGTGGGCCGGATCCCGTGAGGTGTGTGTGGGGTGTTGTGCGTGGTTGTGTGTGTGTGTGGGATCTGGTGTGGCTACACCAAATCCAGGTGTGGTTGTGGTGTCTGTTGTGTGTGTTTTTGTATGTGGGTGTGTGTGTATGCTATGCATACAGACATATGTAGGTGTGTGTGCCTTGTGTGTAGGTGAGTGTGTATATATGTTTGTGTGTGTATGCCTCTTAGGTGGTACATACACATGCATTTGTGCTAGTGCATGTGTGTGAGTGAGTGTGTAGGTGTGTGTATGTGTATGTGGGCATACATGTATGAAAGTGCATGTGTGCCTATATACACACATGCTTGAGTGTGAGGTGTGCGTATGTTATACATACACACACATGTGCATGAGTAGCTCCATGTGTAGGTGTTCTCTTTTATGTGCATTACAAGCTTAGTTTCTCTTCTAGATAGTTTCATCCTTGCAACTGACGCTATGCCATGATATCATGTCCCTAATATGCTAATTATCCATTTCCAACTAGTAGCAATAGGATACATGACTTTTGGGGCCATTTTCATTAAGTTGCTTATGTGTTATAAGTCACTTATGACTTATAGGGTCAAATTTCAACCTAGCTTACTCCCTCTTGTTCCATGCAAGCATATGGGTATGAGTAATGATTTTGGGGTAGAATCAACCCATGAATGCATCTGTGAAGTCAGATTTGACTTTGGGGCAACTTCACAAAACTGTATTTTTATGTTATGATGCCCTTTTGCCTTTTATTTGTGAATTGATCTATGCATGGGTTTAAGTTCTTGCCAACATGAGATTGCTAGCTGAAGTTGCTAGGAATGTCCCAGTATTTTTGTTATTTGTTCTAAATCACCAGATAAGTGGGAACCATGCTGTTTAGTAAGCAACTTTCTATTTCTGTCCAGCTTGCTTAAATGTCCAAGTCTGGGAGATCTGCTGTTATTGTTTTTCCATGAAGAGTAGATTGTAACTAGTGATGTGGTTGGAATTTTCTCATGCTCAGTGTTAGTTATTTGTAGTAGATATTGTCATCTACCGTCCTGTTAATTTTCATGCCAATAGGAGTTCTCTAGCATATTTAACCATTGCTGTCAACTTGCTACTTTATTAACCCAGATTCCAGAAAACTGGAATTTTCACTAAGTCCCTGAAAAACTGCTTCATCATGCCAACTTGTTTGATTCATGCTTATTGATGTGTGCCTCTTTTGCTGATTGCATAGTTGGATAAGTTGATGTACATGTTGAGTAGATTCTGTCAATATCTTGTTTGTGGTTGTAGGGTTCCTGTAGCTCAAGTTGAGGGCTTTTCAAATTGCTATGTTGCTGTTTTGTGGCAGATTTGGTGTTTTATTGTTTTGTGACTTGTGGGAGCTAGGCTCCATGGACTTGATTGATTCTTGAGTCTATTATGCATGAATTTTCATCACCTATCCAATGGCTGACTTGGAATGCCAAGAATCAGTCCATGGCTTGGTGATCTTATGTCTTTGCCTCCGTACCTTGTCGTGAGCGTATCGTGAGAACCGTAACTCCGTTTCTTGCAATCTTTATATGCATTTCTATCAATTTTGCATGCTGAATCCATATTTGCCATGTTCATGCATGTATAAATAACTTATAATGAGGTTCTGTCCAGATTCATTAATAAACAACTTTGCACGTGAAACATGACTAGTTTTGGATTGCGACGTTGGAATTCTTCATAAATGATCATGCATCATTTTGATTGTGCATTGCACCTTGGCTGGATGTTTATTGTTGCTGTTTCTCTTGGGTAGACGCGAGTGTTGATACTGAGTACGAGGACTCAAGAGAGTACCACTATGAGGATCCCGCTACTTGTTCCGCTGAAGAACCAACAGGCAAGATGATCGTACCCGGATCCCGATACTATTTTTGCTTGCTAATTTCTCGCTCTTATCGTTACAATTGCGCTACCTATCACCTAATATCAGCCCCCATGTTGCCATGACATCCTCTAACCTCCACATCCTAGCAAACCTTTGATTGGCTAAGATACCGCTGCTCAGCCCCTCTTATAGCATTTTAGTTGCAGGTGCAGGTTGTTCCATGTGATAACATGGATTGCATATCACAATAAATTCTGTTATTTAATTTAATGCCCATATATATCTGGTATAGGTGGAAGGCTTGGCCTTTTGCTAAGTGATTTGTTCCGCTGTTACCGCCATTAGTTCCTTCTTACCGGTGTAATGTTTTCCATATTTTGCGCTCCTAACACGCTTGGGGTTGTTATGGGGACCCCCTTGTTTATTCGTTTGAGATTAAAACTTGTCTGGCAAGACCCAAAATTGGTACTACATTTGCTAATAACTTAATGAACTTGCATAGGGCTTTGCAACCCCGTGGATAATTTAATCAACCCCCGGGCCAGTGCTCCTCATGAGTGTTGGTCCAAAAAGAGAGCCACTTGCGGGGCCACCTCGGGGCAACTCGAGGGATTTCTATCATGCCACCGTACGTACTGCTCATCTGTCGTGTCCTGAGAAGGAGATACGCGGCTCTTATCGGGTTCGTCGACACGTCGGGTGGTCTTGTTGGATTTGTTTTACCTTATCGAATGTCTTGCACGTGGACTCTGATTTTCTTCGGGTTTACTCGAGGTGTTGGAATTCCTTTGGAATTACCTATGATGATCACGAGATCCGCGGTCGAGGCTATTCCCGCGGAGTGTGGTTATTTGTGATGGACTAGTTGGAGCACCCCTGCAGGGTTAAATCTTTCGGAAAGCCATGCTCGCGGTTATGTGGCAACTTGGATATTTGTTTAACACTCGGTTATAGTAAACTTGAAGTAAACTCTAATTAAAATACACCAATTGTGGGAGTAACCGTGATCGTCTCTGCTCATGAACATGATCCGAGAGAGAACATGGTGGGGTTATGATTGACGTAAGTAAGTGTTCAGGATCTCATAGAGATTATACTAGATTCGATTGTTCTTCGTAGGCCACTCATATTTATTTCATGTTGCGTAAGATAGCCACCATACATGCTTAGTGTTGCTACAACTAAACACTACCCCTTCCCAACCTTTAAGCTTGAATAGTCTCGGTACCCGGGCACATGATAGCTGAGTCCTCTGTGGCTCACAGTTTACTACAACAATCTAGGTACAGGTTCAGATGAGTACGTGCAGGATGATCTTACCCAGCTCCAGTGGGAGTACGATGAGGAAAGAGGCGGGATGTACGTGACGTATCCGGATGAGTAGAGGACCTGGTCGTGATCTTTGGGTCAGTGAGATAGTTTCATTTGCATCTGTCTTATCATTTGATTTCGTCCGTAGCCAGACCCTGTTTTCATCTTGATGATTGAACTTTGAGTGGAATTGTAATTTAGCATGTGGCGAGTGTAAGCCAACTTGTATACTCATCTCTTCTGTAATGTATGATGCAATGTTACTATACTTGCTAACGGCAAGATGCGCCTCTATCCCTTGCGAGGCCCTCGTGTCTTAAAATGGATAGGCGCGCATCTTGGGCGTGATACAAATCTCTGCCAATTTCAAGTGCCATGTGAGGTGTATCTACAAATAGAACCCTATGTCTCCCTTTTTGGGGAGTTTTTCTATTTAAACCGCCAAACTAAGTGTACTGATGGCCCCAGTCACGAGCTTGGTGGAATCTCGATCCAGAGGAGGAGAGATTTTGTTTTCCCCACTGTTGTTCTGCCAAGCCACCCAATGGGTTGGAACAAGAATTGGTTCTATTGCCGAAACACGGCCCCGGCTGATGAGAATCCCCTGCCGGGTTATAGGCCGGACTGTCTTCCCATGAACATCGAATTTCCTGGCTGGGCTTCTTCTTCGGAAGAACGTGCATATATACCCAAAGCTAAGGGCCTTAATGTCCAATGGGTTAACTGGGATTGATTTAACTCGGTGTTGGGTGTCTTTGAGCATTTTGCCGCTAAGAAGCCGAGTTGGCTTGATGTACACTTACTCCGACGAATTGTTGGAAGACCCCCAAAGATTTAACAATATAACTTTGGATGTTGATGAAGTAAATCAAACATCGGAAGAAGTTATTGGGTGAAAGTATGGCTGCTTGCAGCCAAGATGGACTGAAGCCCTTTTATGCTCATAACCCGGCTCCGCCAGTAAGGATTTTTTTGATGACTATATATCTGACCTTCACAAATGATCTTTTCCATACACTTCCGACATTTTACCTGTTATTTTTACCCTCAATTTAATAGGAAAAGTCTCCATTTTGGGGCAAGAAACAAGCAAAAAACACCGCCAAGAAGACCAAAGCCCCTCCAGTTTCAAAGAAAGATAAGGCAGTCATTAAGGAGTCATCACTAATGGGCGAGTCACAAATAGCCGACGTTCAATCAAATTTATTTAACCATCCTTTACTGAAGTCAGCTAATATCTCTTTTTCTTAGGGTGATGTTGATAAGATGTCGGCTGAAGATACTGAGGTAATTTCCATTTCATCCGGCTCAGAATCCTTCTTCCGAACAAGAACAAGGCAGGTCATCCGGAAAATAAGCTTCTCACACCTAGATGCTTACTTAGATCCCAATTTTGTTTTGAAGCAAGCTCAACATAAGTCAAAGCGCAAGACCCTAAGTGGTAGTGGTGACCTTGCAGCCGGCTTACCCAATAAGTCGGCTGCCTGTAAGCGCATGACTCACGTAACTTTCAATCTGATTCTTCCCTTTTCCAAAGGCAACTTGAATTGTCAATCTTTTTAATCATCCCGACTCTATTACCCGGAGTCACCACCTCTGTCAGGTGACTCGACTACTTCCAAACTGACATCCCTTGTGATCAATCCTGGGTGAGTTTCTCTTTTGTTAAATGCTTGCCTTTACACACCTTTTGGCACACTGTTGATAATGTCTTCTTGTTTTATAGGGCCCAGGACAAGGCCAAGAAGAGGAAAATTGGTGATCCATCCACCGATCCTGAGGCCCCTAAGCAAGGTAATCCCAATTCGACTGCCACGGAAGTTTAAGCGAGTCATCCTTAACATCATCAGGAGATCCAAGCTAATGTCATTCTTCAACCTGAGCCAGCTAGTGTCGACGTTGTGGATTCTGAGGTTGACCCGGCGATGAGTCTGGACCCGCCTAGTCCTCCCAAGACAACAAAAGAAAATCCTTGTGACAAGAACGAGGAGGTTGTAATTACTCGGTCGGGTTATGCCATCCTTAGGGTCTCCAAAGTGTTCACAAAACTTGTTGCTGAGGATGAACCAATACAGCCAGAGAAAGGCAAAGCCAAGCTGGAGCTTCCAAACTATGACTTCATGTTGGTTATTTGGATCGTCTTGCAACAAGCCGGGAGATGGAAGTCGGCCTTGCTTCCAAACTATTGTGTACTTAGCATATCCTTATCTAGCCCCCAAAGGGCTGGCTCATTTTTGTGATATGAGTCGGGTCTTTGATTAGAGGCATTTAAGAATTCAACCTGTAGCCCCCAAAGTCCGGCTCATCTTCTGGAGATGAGACGGGTCTTTTGTAAATATTTGAAGAATTCGACATGTAGCCCCCAAGGGTCGTCTCATCTTCTTGAGATGAGTCAGGTCTTTTGTAAATGTTTAAATAATTTGAGCTGTAGCCCTCAAGGGCCGGCTCATCTTCTTGAGATGAGTCGGGTCTTTTTCATATCCTTGTCTTGGAAAGAGTTGATATACATTAGCTCCAAGTGTGAATGATATTGCTTGCAATTTGCTTGGAACTTGATATAATTATTCGTTATATGCAATTGAATCTTGTGCTCTTATCATGATCGTTGAATATCCTTGCTCTTTTATGCAGAAAGCCTTACGGGAAGCCGAGTCAAGTGTGACTGACTTGAAGAAAGATTTGGAATCAGGGCAAAACGCCCAAACCGCCGCTGAAGAGAAACTACGCCTCACTTTGGAGGAACTGGAGAAAACGAAGGCACTTCTTGAAAAAACAAAAAGAATCCTTCGATGTTGAGAAATCTGCCTTGCAAAAGCGCGTAGAAGATGCTAAGATGGGAGAAAAGCTGTAAAAACTCATATCCTGAAGATGCATAGTTTGGAAGCTGTAAAAACTCATATGCAACGTATCTTTGGTAATTGCCCATATGACCGAGGCTATCTTTCGTAATTATCTTGTGGTAACTTGCAAAATCTCATGTTTGTAGATGCAACACCTGGCGATTTTGATGCTTATGTTGTTTTGCAGGCCCAAGGACATCCAGCCTCCAAGAGAACAACTTACTTATGCTGAAGGCTGTGTACACCTTAACCGAGCAACTATATGCTGGAGGCCGGCTTGCTATTAATGCTGTAATGGGAGAAAAGGAACCGGTGATGCTCATGAAGGACAAGCTGAAATTCCTTCCAATGCTTCCCAAACAAGTCAAAGAATTGAAAAGATCAGTCGCTCGGTCTGGCGCAACTTCTGCTTTGATCCGTCCCTTTGCCTAAATAGAGGAGCTTGATCTGACAAAGATGGCCAGAGGCTTTCCTGAGCTCAAGGATGATGGCACGGCTTTCGATGAGGCTGATTATCTGAAATGTGTCAAGTCGACTCGAGTGTTGGCCACATAACTTGTTGTTGGGATGGGTCTAAGAGGATATCAGGCAGCTTATGATGCGAACAATTCACGAATTCAACCGCCCACCTTCATATCAGTAGATCTGATTCCTTGGCGCCGTAAGCACACTTTTGCTCCCGAAGTTGATCTGTCCCCTATTCTGAACAAAAAGGCTGTATTTCACTCCCTAACTCATTGCAAATGGGACGTGGACACTCTTCAGATTGTTGAGCCGGAAGAGGCAGAAGAGGATGACCCGGAGTCAGCCCAGGCGAAACAGCAAACTAAGGTTAATCCAGACGGCTCGAAAGGTAGAGCTCTTGAATGATGTGTGATAAACAATTTAAGTCGCTTGTTTCCTCTAGCCCCGATGTGTCGGACAAGACAGATGTTTTGTGATTCTCGAATTGAGTCTGTAATAGGAGTAGTTTGAAAAACTTCTTGAATTTTTTTGTCATGCCTTCGTGCATGTTTGCATCTGTGAAGTTCTGCAAGAAACTTTGATCCTTTTGATATGTTTTGATGATTGCTGATTGCATTACCTTTTTTGCTTGTCTGCTATGCTCGATGATCCTTTTGATGGAAACAAAGAAGTCAGATCAAAGAATGAGCCGGAAGGAAAACCTGGCACTCAAAGCTCAAGACTTGTTTGAATTATATTGAACCGGTCATAATATGACGACGGTTGGGTAACTCGGACGCTCATGCATGAGCCAGTAATAAAACAATAATGTACCTACAAAATCTTATGTGGTGGCAACAGTTAACAATATCAAGCATTGTGTTGTAAGCTGGCTTAATGGGTCTCAGCAATAAAGGACTGGCTTTCGAGGCTCAGTCGGATAAACCAGCTTTTCTGAGCTAGATCGGAAGTTCTAATCACTTAATTTTGGTTAAACCAAAATCTTATCTTTCTACAAGAATTTATAGTGCAACCTGGTTCAAATACCAAACTTACACAACAAGTATAAATAGGTATGTTGTTTTATTTGAATAATTCTATGTTATGATGACATGTGCATGTAAAAAATGTGCCGGCTTTCAAGGCTCGACATAAAGACCGGCTTTCGAGGCTCAAGTCTTGCTTCAATGAAGCGGGTATGATAAACCGTGGTTTATCCTAGCTCTCTACATGCCGGCTCTCTCGTCAATCAAGCCGATGTTTTAACCTTAAGAAGTTTAGGGTCCCGAAAAAGGATTGACTCTTTACGAGTACATGGGGTCACCTGATCGGAGTCGCATCAAGCATACATGCAGGTTTAACCACATGTGGCATTTTTCTTTTGCTGGGTCAAGAGGGTGAGAAAGCTGAACTCGATGAGTTGGAAGCCCCCAAATGACCAATATCTTTGTGGCATTTTTGTCAGGTCACAAAGGTGAGAAAGCTAAACTCAATGAGTTGGAAGCCCCCAAGTGCCCAAAAAATAAAGACTCAGGCCAAGTTTGTAGCTGAAACGACAAGAACTCCAAATTTTGGGTAAGACGACTTTATTGAAATATAAAGAAGTATGTACATAATTCGCAGGAGGGGGGAGTACAAAAGAAAAGGAGCCGGTTGCTCTAAACATAATATGGTCGTAGACGAGCAGTGCTCTAGGGCCGACTTATTTTCTCCTTAGTGGCATATAATCTTCCTTGCAAATCTTCCAAGCAATATGATTTATTATTTGACAACTCAAATACTAATGGTACTGACCGTTGTTCAACTGCTTGGGATTACTCTAGAAGTTGCCTTGGTTATTATATTAATTGTTCTCACCAAGATGTTCTTCATTGCCATTATTTGCTTGATGCTGGAAACCGGCACCTAAGCCGGCCTGCGACCCGCAAGGACCATGCTAGCTAGGGTGCCCATCACCATTGCCTCCTGGATGACATTGGAAAGCCTGGTTAGGGAATTCCTGCATGATGTAGCAGTTCTCCCATGAATGAGCAAACGGCTTGTCCGGGGTATTGTGTTTGGGACATGGTGCTTTGAGCGCCTCCTCATAGTTATGAGGTTTATTCCCATTGCAAGCCCCTCCAGGGTGACCATTGTGGCATTGGTTTTTGAAGCCAATGTTAGTGTGGGCAACGAAATCTGACCCGCCATCTGGTTGCTTCTGTTTACCATTATTATTTTGGTGCCCTTGGTTACCACCATGGTTATGCTGGCCCTTGTCTCCTTCACCCTTCCTACCTTTGCTAGTTTTATCTTCATTCGAGTCGGGATCTTTTATGCCATCTGACTCGGCATACCTGGTGAGGACATCCATTAAGACGCCCATATCTTGTACCTTTCTCTTGAGTCACCCGAGCTTCAGGACCAGCGGCTGGAAGTGGAAATTATTTTCTAGAATCAGGATGGCTTGAGCCACCGTGATGTTGTCTGATGAATGTACGATTTCCACGACCCGACGGGTCTAGTGATGGGTCGACTCATCGACTCGCTGGACGCAATGTTGAAGGTCTACTATTGTCATTGGCCTTTTGCACGTTCCCTGGAAGTTCTTAATGAAGCGTTCTTTGAGCTCCGACCAAGTGTTGATGGAATTGGGCGGTAGATTTTTTAACCATGTTCGAGTTAGCCCCTCCAGCATCATGGTCAGGTACTTGGTGCATACAGCATCACTCACATCAAGTATATCCATTGCCAACTCATAGCTTTCGATCCAGGCCGCCGGCTCATGATCCGTTGTATAATTTGGCACCTTACGAGGCCCTTTGAAATCTTTGGGCATGTGCTCTGAACGGAGAGCCAGTGACAAGCAGGGTATCCCAATTGTCCTACTATTGGTCCTAGTTTCCGTTTGAGGAGGTAGTTGTTGGATCATCTGTGCTGCTGCTTCTGCCTCTGCTTCTCGTGCTCCCCTAGCCGCATCAACAATATCCTGTGCTCTAGTTAGTGCAGGCCGGGTTGGGGGAGTCTGGAGCTGTTGCTTGCGCCCATTGCTAGAAACAATCGAAGATTCCAAGTGACAATTCTGGCTATGGCTGGCGTACGAGGTGGAGTGCATCCTATCTTGGCTGTAGGAATAATGTGCTTGTTGTACCATTGCTGTTTTTAGCATCTCTACGGCGTTCATTGCCTCAACATCAACAGGGGTATTACCTAATATAGGCAATGATTCCAAGTGCCAGGTTGCAGCCAGAAAATTGTCAATAGGGTTAGAAAAATGACCCCGTGGCATCTGAAAGCGTTGTGGCAGTGAAGGAACTAGTGGTGGTTGGGGCGGCTCATTTTGTTGGTTTGCAAGCAGTTGTCCAGTGCTATCTCTTGAGCATGCGTTGGTTTTCCCTTGAAGAGGAAAGGGTGATGCAACGAAGTAGATAATTATTTCCCTCAGTTTTTGAGAACCAAGGTATCAATCCAGTAGGAGGAACAAGCAAGTCACCAATGGATGCACCTACACAAATAATCAAACTCTTACACCCAACACTATAAAGGGGTTGTCAATCCCTTCACGGTTATTTGCAAGGATTAGATCCGATAGAGATAGATGTAACGAGTGCGGAAAGTAAAAGGTAAATAAATTGTAGAAAGTATAGATCTGCAAATATATGATGGAAAACAGACCCGGGGGCCATAGGTTTCACTAGAGGCTTCTCTCTTGAAGGCAAATATCATGGTGGGTAAACAAATTACTGTCAAGCAATTGATAGAAAAGTGAATAATCATGTAGTTATCCAAGGCAATGATCATGCGTATAGGCATCATGTCCGTATTAAGTAGACCAAAACGATTCTGCATCTACTACTATTACTCCACACATCGACCGGCTCCTGCTTGCATCTAGAGTATTAAGTTCATGAAGAACAGAGTAACGCATTAGGAAAGTTGACATGATGTAGAGGGATAAACTAAAGCAATATGGTGAAAACCCTGTCTTGTTACCCTTGATGCCAACAAGACAATACGTGCCTCGCTACCCCTACTGTGTCACTGGGTGAGGACACCGCAAGATTGAACCCAAAACCAAGCACTTCTCCCATTGCAAGAATTACCAATCTAGTTGGTCAAACCAAACCAATAACTCGAAGAGACTTGGAAGGATATGAAATCATGCATATAAGAAATTAGAGGAGATTCAAATAAGGTTCATGGATAATCTGAACATAAACTCACAATTCATCGGATCTTGACAAACACACCACAAAAGAGGATTACATCGGATAGATCTCCATGAAGATCATGAAGAACATGGTATTGAAGATCAAAGAGAGAGAAGAAGCCATCTAGCTACTAGCTATGGACCCGTAGGTCTGTGGTGGACTACTCAAGCATCATCGGGGGGCAATGGAGTCGATGTGGATGCCCTCCGTGATCGAAACCCCCTCTGGCACATTACCGGAAAAGGCTCCAAGATTGGATCTCTCGAGAATGGAGGCTTCCGGCGGCGGAAAAGTATTTGTGTCGCTCTTTTCGATGTTGGGGGAATATTTGCGTATTTATAGGCCAAGAATTAGAGTTAGGAGACCGCAAGGAGGTGACAAGCGTGCTAGGCGTGGCTAGGGGGGCGCACCTAGCAATCTTGTGGCGCTCTGGCATCTCCCCTTACGTGCACTCCAAGCTTGGATGACTTTTTTCCTTGCAGAAAAATTCCTTCCAAAGGCTTTATTCCGTTTGGACTCCGTTTAATATTCCAGATCTGCAAAACTCAAAAACAAGGAAAAAAACAGAAACTGGCACTTGTCTCTAGATTAATAGGTCGGTCCCAAAAATAATATAATAGCATATCAATGCATATAAAACATCCAAAACATATAATATAATAGCATGCAATCATCAAAAATTATAGATACGTTGGAGACGTATCATCCAGGCCCCGGTGTCTGCTGAGGGGTGTTGAAGAGTCGTTGTGGCTCGAGGTTTGGTGGCAGTCCGCTTCAATGTCTCCTTTGGTAAAGCACTTCAGACGCCTCTCTCTATCATTCTAGCTACCAAGCCTCACGCCTTAAGGCGTTCTGACTCATCACGTATGCAGGCCTGCAGTTCTGCCATCTTGTCATTCTCAGCATCAATTTCCCTCTGCACCTCAGTCATCTGGTCTCTCGGCTTCGTCAATTCCACGTTACACCCTTCCTGGTTTTCCGCCGTGATGGGACTCTTCACAACTTTTGCCATCTCAGCCATGAGCTCTCCCATGGCTTGAGCTGGTGTCTTGCCCGACCCGCCAGATCCAAAGTCCGCTCCGAGCATGCATAGGTTCTAAACCGTTGCGGTCCCTACCATGTAAACGACGACTGGCCTAGTTGACTCATGGACTTCCTCGGGGGATTCAACCTCCAAAGGCCCTCCGAGTCTACCATCGTAGAGAGGACAGATCGACTCGGTTTCCCTAGTAGAAGAGTCTCCATCTGAGCCGCCAAGAACGCCTTCGCTGCTCGCCGGCTCTTCCTGGAGGGAAACTCCCTGAGTAAAACTGATGAAGAGGTGATGCCGGTCGTCTTGATCTCGGTCGGTCCATGCGGGACGAGCCGGCTCGTCGATGTCGATGTAGAAATCCGGCTCGCCGACGGTAGCACCAAGCCTATCAAGGGGGATCGGGTGCTCATTCTTGGATGAGCCGACCTTGATATCCCAGATTGGGTCATTGACGTAGATCTTATCGCGACAGCTTTTGATCATTTGATCAACCGTGAACTTCCCAAACCATGGATAGGTTCCCTTTGAGATCTCAATTCCACCGGGAATTAGCCCCACGGTGGGCACCAGCTGTCGTGGTTTTGTCACGGAAGATATTCTCGTGTAAGAACTTAGGTGTGAGGCCATCGCCACTGGGTGGCGACTCAAAGGGATCGAACGAGAACAGGAGGCGGGTTTACCCAGGTTCGGTCCCTCCTATGGAGGTAATAGCCTACGTCCTAGTTTGTGTCTATATTAATGGACATCTCGATTACAAGGATGCGGAATCGCTAACCTAGCTTTCGAGGGTGTCTAACTTAAGTCCCTTGGCCCCGGGGGCTCGCCTTTATATATAGGTCAAGGCCCTAGGGTTTACAGTAAAGTCCGAGTCATATCATGACTTGTAACCTATCATGTATCTAACACGCCTTACCTCTCAAGCAAGGAAATCTTTCAGCGTGATCTGCCCTGTGGGCCTTGAACCATTGTCTCTTGGTACTTGGGCCTCCGGCAACTTGCTTAGCAACCGCCTTCATGTTGGGTTACGTAGTAGTAAATCAAGAAAATTCCTACGACCACCAAGATCTATCTATGGAGAAACCAGCAACGATTAAGGGGAGATTGCATCTTCATGCCTTTGAATATCGCTATACAGAAGCGTTACAAGAACGCGATTGGTGGAGTCGTACTCGCAGCGATTCAGATCGTGGTGGATTCCGAACTTAGCGCCGAACAACGGTGCCTCCATGTTCAACACACGTGCAGCCCGGTGACATCTCCTACGCCTTGATCCAGAAAGGAGGAAGGAGAGGTTGAGGGAGAGATCCGGCAGCACGACGACATGGTGACGGTGGAGCTACATGGTCTCTAGCAGGGCTTCGCCAAGCACTACGGAGAACGAGGAAGAGGAAGGGTAGGGCTGCGACGAGAGAAAGAGAGAGAACTCGTGTGTTTGGCAGCCCCAAACCCTCCACTATATATAGGAGGAGGGGGAGGGAGGGTGCCGCCCTAGGGTTCCCACCCTAGGAGCTGCGGCCAGCCGTAGATGGCCTTCTGGCCAGCGGCCAGAGAGGAAGAGGGGTGCGGCTGCCCTAGGGTGGGCCTTAGGGCCCATCTGCCCTAGGGCTTGCCCCCTCCCACCTTCAGCTGCACCTTGGGCCCTTGTGGGGGCTCACCAGCCCACCTAGGGGCTGGTTCCCTCCCACTTGCGTCCCATGCAGCCCTCTGGTGCTAGTGGCCCCACTTGGTGGACCCCCGGAACCCTTCCGGTGGTCCCGGTACGTTACCGGTGATTCCTGAAACTCTTCGGGTGACCAAAACCTCACTTCCTATATATGAATATTTACCTCCAGACCATTCCGAAGCTCCTCGTGGCATTCCGGATCTCATCTAGGACTCCGAACAACCTTCGCTAACCACGTACACTATTTCCCTATAACCCTAGCGTCATCAAACCTTAAGTGTGTAGACCCTACGGGTTCGGGAGGCACGTAGACATGACCGAGACACATCTCCGGTCAATAACCAACTGCGGGATCTGGATACCCATGTTGTCTCCCACATGCTCCATGATGATCTCATCGGATGAACCACGATGTCGGGGATTTAATCAATCCCGTATACAATTCCCTTTGTCTACAGGTATGATACTTGCCCGAGATTCGATCGTCGGTATCCCTATACCTTGTTCAATCTTGTTACCAACAAGTCTCTTTACTTGTTCCATAACACATCATCCCGTGGCTAACTCCTTAGTCACATAGAGCTCATTATGATGATGTCTTACCGAGTGGGCCCCAAAGATACCTCTCCGTCACACGGACTGACAAATCCTAGTCTCGATTCGTGCCAACCCAACAGACACTTTCGGAGATACCCGTAGTGTACCTTTATAGCCACCCAGTCACGTTGTGACGTTTGGCACACCCAAATTATTCCTACGGTATCTGGGAGTTGCACAATCACATGGTCTAAGGAAATGATACTTGACATTGTAAAAGCTTTAGCAGACGAACTACACGATCTTGTGCTGGGTCTTGTCCATCACTTCATTCTCCTAATGATGTGATCCCATTATCAATGACATCCAGTGTCCATGGTCATCAAACCGTGACCATCTATTGATCAACGAGCTAGCCAACTAGAGGCTCACTAGGGACATGTTGTGGTCTATGTATTCACACATGTATTATGGTTTCTGGTTAACACAATTATAGCATGAACAATAGATAATTATCATGAACAAGGAAATACAATAATAACCATTTTATTATTGCCTCTAGGGAATATTTCCAACAGTCTCCCACTTGCACTAGAGTCAATAATCTAGTTACATTCTGATGAATCGAACACCCATAGAGTTCTGGTGTTGATCATGTTTTGCTCGTGTGAGAGGTTTAGTCAACGGATCTACGACATTCAGATCCGTATGTACTTTACAAATATCTATATCTCCCTCCTGAATGTAATCACGGATGGAGTTGAAGTGGCGCTTGATGTGTCTTGTCTTCTTGTGAAACCTAGGCTCCTTGGCAAGGGCAATAGCTCTAGTGTTGTCACAAAATAGAGTCATCGGGCCCAATGCATTGGGAATTACTCCTAGGTCAGTGATCAACTCCTTCATCCAGATTCCTTCCTTTGCTACTTCCGAAGCAGCTATGTACTCCGCTTCACATGTAGATGCCGCCACGATGCGTTGCTTGCTGCTGCACCAGCTTACTGCCCCTCCGTTCAAAATATACACGTATCCGGTTTGTGACTTGGAGTCATCTGGATCTGTGTCGAAGCTAGCATCAACGTAACCCTTTACGACGAGCTCTTCAGCACCTCCATATACGAGAAACATGTCCTTGGTCCTTTTCAGGTACTTCAGGATATTCTTGACCGCTGTCAAGTGTTCCGCTCCGGGGTCACTTTGGTACCTCCCTACCATACTTATGGCAAGGTTGACATCAGGTCTGGTACACAGCATGGCATACATAATAGAGCCTATGGCTGAAGCATAGGGGATGACACTCATCTCTTCTCTATCCTTTGCCATGGTCGGGCATTGAGTCGTACTCAATCTCACACCCTGTAACACAGGCAAGAACTCCTTCTTGGACTGATCCATATTGAACTTCTTCAATATCTTGTCAAGGTATGTGCTTTGTGAAAGACCTATGAGGCGTCTCAATCTATCTCTATAGATCTTGATGCCTAATATGTAAGCAGCTTCTCCAAGGTCCTTCATTGAAAAACACTTATTCAAATAGGCCTTTACGCTTTCCAAAAGTTCTATATCATTTCCCATCAACAATATGTCATCCACAAATAATATGAGAAATGCTACAAAGCTCCCACTCACTTTCTTGTAAATACAGGGTTCTCCATAAACCTGCATAAACCCAAATGCTTTAATCACCTCATTAAAGCAAATGTTCCAACTCCAAGATGCTTGCACCAGCCCATAGATGGACCGCTAGAGCTTCCATACCTTGTTAGCATCTTTAGGATCGACAAAACCTTCCGGCTGCATCATATACAGTTCTTCCTTAAGGAAGCCATTAAGGGATGCCGTTTTGACGTCCATTTGCCAGATCTCATAATCATAAAATGCAGCAATTGCTAACATGATTCGGACGGACTTCAGCATCGCTACGGGCGAGAAGGTCTCATCGTAGTCAACTCCTTGAACTTGTTGATAACCCTTAGTGACAAGTCGAGCTTTATAGATGGTCACATTACCATCTGTGTCAGTCTTCTTCTTAAAGATCCATTTATTTTCTATGGCTCGCTTATCATCAGGCAAGTCCACCAAAGTCCATACTTTGTTCTCATACATGGATCCTATCTCGAATTTCATGGCTTCAAGCCATTTATTGGAATCTTGGGCCCGCCATTTCTTCTTCATAGTTTGAAGGTTCATTGTTGTCCAACAAAATGATCTCCAGGACAGGGTTGCCGTACAGCTTTGGTGCGGAACATGTCCTAGTGGACCTTTGAATAGCAACTTGATCTGAAGTTTCATGATCATCATCATTAACTTCCTCTCCGGTCGGTGCAGGCTCCACAGAAACAACCCCCGTGTCGCGCTACTCTCCGGTTCGAGTGGGGGTAAAATTACCTCATAAAGTTCTATTTGTTGAAAATATGCCCTAGAGGCATTAACTAAAGTGTTTATTATTATATTTACTTGTTCATGATAATCGTTTATTATCCATGATATTATTGTATTGATTGGAAACACATTACATGTGTGGATAAATAGACAACACTTTGTCCCTAGTATGCCTCTAGTGAACTAGCTCGTTGGTCAAAGATGGTCAAGGTTTCCTACCCATTGACGTGTGATGTCATTTGATAACGGGATCACATCATTAGGAGAATGATGTGATGGACAAGACCCAAACTACAAACGTAGCATATGATCGTGTCAGCTTATTGCTACTGTTTTCTGCATGTCAAGTATATGTTCGTATGACCATGAGATCTTGTAACTCACGGACACTGGAGGAGTGCCTTGTGTGTATCAAACATCGCAATGTAACTGGGTGACTATAAAGGTGCTCTACAGGTATCTCCGAGGGTGTCTTTTGAGTTGGCATGGATCAAGACTGGGATTTGTTACTCCGTGTGACGGAGAGGTATCTCAGAGCCCACTTGGCAATACAACACCACAATAAGCCTTGCAAGCAATGTGACTAAGTGTTAGTCACGGGATCTTGTATTACGGAACGAGTAAAGAGACTTGTCGGTAACGAGGTTGAACTAGGTATGGAGATACAGACGATCGAATCTCGGGCAAGTAACGTACCGAAGAACAAAGGGAACATCATACGGGATTAACTAAATCCTTGACATAGAGGTTCGACCGATAAAGATCTTCGTAGAATATGTAGGAACCAATATGGGCATCTAGGTTCCGCTATTGGTTATTGACCGTAGAGGTGTCTCGGTCATGTCTACATAGTTCTCGAACCCGCGGGGTCTGTACACTTAAGGTTTGGTGACATTTCGGTAGTATAGAGTTTTGTATGGTGGTGACCGAAGGTTGTTCGGAGTCCCGTATGAGATCTCGGATGTCACGAGGAGCTCCGGAATGGTCTGGAGGTAAAGATTCATATATCGGAAGTCCTGTTTGGTCGCCGGAAAAGTTTCGGGCTAATCGGTAGTGTACCGGGAGACCACCGGGAGGGGTATTTCGACCCAAGAGGCTTCATGGGATGTGGGGGAGTGAACACCAGCCCTTTGTGGGATGGTGGAAGTCCCACACAAGGCCCATGTGGCTAGGGAAGAAAAGCCCAAAGGGAAAAGGTGGAAAAAAGGCAAAAAGGGAGGAATCCTAGTCCTACTAGGATTGGAGGAGGAGTCCTCCTCTCCTCCGCACTTCGGCCAAACCAAGGAGGCTTGGCCCTTGCGCCAAGGCCTCTCCTCCCTCCCTCTTATATATACTGGAGGTTTTAGGGGTTTTGCACTAGTTTTTTCAGCCACGTGCTACCCGTTCCTCCAGTGCATAGTTTCTCCTCTAGATCGGATTTCTGTAGTGCTTAGGCGAAGCCCTGTCGGAATAGCTCCACCACCATCGCCGGAGCGCCGTCATGCTGCCTGAGAAATTTCTACCTCTCCACTCCCTCTTGCTAGATCAAGAAGGCGGAGATCGTCATCAAGTTGTACGTGTGTTGAACACGGAGGTGCCGTCCGTTCGGTGCTTGATCGGGACAGATCGTGATTGGATCGCGGGACACTCGGTGATTTGATCGCAAAGATGTTAGACTACACCAACCGCGTTTCTTAACGCTTCCTTCTTAGCGATCTAAAGGGTACATAGATCCACTCTCCCTCTCGTATATGCTCATCACCATGGATAGGTCCTGTGTGAACGTAGGAAAAAATTTTGTTTCCCATGCGACGTTCCCCAACAGTGGCATCATGAGCTAGGTCTATGTGTAGATGAGATCTCGAGTAGAACACAAAGAGTTTGTGGGCTTTGATGCTTAGATTGCTTCCTCCCTTGGTCGTGTTTTGGTTCGGCGGTATTGTGAGATGAAGCGGCCCGGACCAACATTACTCGTACGCTTACGAGAGACCGACTCCCTCAACCGCAACTTGTTGCATAGATGCCTTGCGGGTGCCAGTTTCTCTCACTTTAGTTGGATCGGATTTGACAAAGGCGGTCCTTGAGAAGGTTGAAAAGCAACTAGTGTATCACCGTTGTGGTTTTTGCGTAGATGAGAATTGTTCTTGCTAGATACCCGTAGCAGCCACATAAAACATGCAACTACAATTAGAGGACGTCTAACTTGTTTTTGCATGGTATGTTGTGATGTGATGTGGCCAATTACATGATGTGATATATGTGATGTATGAGATGATCATGTGATTTATAGATTATCACGACTTGCATGTTGATGAGTACGGCAACTGGCAGGAGCCATAGGGTTGTCTTTAATTATTGTATGACCTGCGTGTCAATCATTAAGCGCTATGTAATGCTTTACTTTATCGCTAAACGGTAGCAATAGTAGTAGAAGCATGTTGGGTATGACAACCCCGATGGAGACACATTTATGGAGATCATGGTGTCGTGCCGGTGACGATGGAGATCATGTCGGTGCTTTCTAGATGGAGATCAAAAGCACAAGTTCATGGTCATATCATTTCACTTATGATTTGCATGTGATGTTAATCCCTTTATGCACCTTGTTTTGCTTAGGACGACGGTAGCATTATAAGGTGATCCCTCACTTAAATTTCAAGATGAATTGTGTTCTCCCCGAGTGTGCACCGTTGCGAAAGTTTGTCGTGTCGAGACACCACGTGATGATCGGGTGTGATAGACTCTACGTTCACATACAATGGGTGCAAGCCAATGTTGCACATGTAGAACACTCGGGTTAAAATTGAAGAGCCTAGCATGTACATACATGGCCTCGGAACACAAGAGACCGAAAGGTCGAACATGAGTCATATAGTAGATATGATCAACATAATGATGTTCACCATTGAAACCACCTCAACTCACATGATGATTGGACTTGAGTTGGTGAATTTGGATCATGTGACACTCAGATGATGTGAGGGATGTCAATTTGAGTGGGAGCTTTAGTAATTTGATTAACTAAACACATTATCTTGAACAATAGTCTAAGTAACCTTTGCATATTTGTGATGTAGATCAATGGCTCGCGCAGTAGCACCCCTGAATTTTAATGCTTTCCTAGAGAAAGCTAAGTTGAAAGATGATGGAAGTAACTTTGTTGACTGGGCCCATAATCTGAGGATTATCCTCACGGCTTCCCAGAAATCATATGTCCTTGATGCACCGCTTGGCGACCAACCAGAATACATGACCTTTGAAGACGTTAAGAACGCTTGGGAGGCACGTTATGGAGATTACTCAATAGTTCAGTGTGCAATATTGTATGGCTTAGAACCAGGACTTCAAAGACATTTTGAACGTCATGGAGCATATGAGATGTTCCAGGAGTTTAAGTTTATCTTTCAGAAGAATGCCCGAATCGAGAGGTATGAGTCCTGCGATAAGTTCTATGCTTGCAAGATGGAGGAGAACGGGTCTATCAGTGAACATATACTCAGAATGTCTGGGTATTCGACTCGTCTAGCAGAGTTGGGAATTGCCCTTCTACCAGAGGCGATCACTGACAGAGTTCTTCAATCACTGCCACCTAGTTACAAGAGCTTTGTGATGAACTATAACATGCACGGGATGAACAAGTCAGTCGCTGAGCTGTTTGTGATGCTAAAAGTCGCTGAGACTGAAATCCAGAAAGAACATCAAGTGTTGATGGTCAATAAAACCACTAGTTTCAAGAAGAATGGCAAGGGCAAGGGCAAGGGACAGAAGGGTAAAACCAAGAAGGATGGCAAAGCAGTTGCCACTCCTGTAAAGAAGCCCAAGCATGGACCCATGCCAGAAACTGAGTGCTTTCATTGCAAGGGAACTGGTCACTGGAAGCGGAACTGCCCCAAGTACCTGGCTGACAAGAAGGCGGCCAACGACAAACAAGGTATATATGATATACATGTTATTCATGTGTACCTTACTAGCTCTCGTTGTAGTGCATGGGTATTTGATACCGGTTCGGTTGCTCACATTTGCAACTCAAAACGGGAACTACGGAATAGACGAAGGCTAGCAAAGGATGAAGTGACGATGCGCGTGGGAAATGGTTCCAAGGTTAATGTGATCTCCGTCGGCATGCTCTCTCTTCGATTACCATCGGGATTAGTGATGAACCCGAATAATTGTTATTTTGTGCCTGCGTTAAGCATGAACATTATATCTGGATCTTGTTTATTGCGAGACGGTTACTCATTTAAATCAGAGAATAAAGGTTGTGCTATTTATATGAGTAATTTCTTTTATGGTCATGCACCCAACGTGAGGGGTTTATTCATATTGAATCTTGATAGTGATGACACACATGTTCATAACATTGATGCCAAAAGATGTAGAGTTGATAATGATAGTACCACTTTCTTGTGGCACTGCCGTTTAGGTCATATTGGTGTAAAACGCATGAGGAAGCTCCATGCTGATGGACTTTTGGAGTCACTTGATTTTGAATCACTTGACACATGTGAACCATGCCTCATGGGCAAGATGACTAAAACGCCATTCTCTGGAACAATGGAACGGGCAAGTGACTTATTGCAAATCATACATACTGATGTGTGCGGTACAATGAATGTTACAGCGCGTGGTGGATATCGTTATTTTCTCACCTTCACTGATGACTTAAGTAGATATGGGTATATTTACTTAATGAAACACAAGTCTGAAATACAATTTCAGAGTGAAGTTGAGAATCATCGTAATAAGAAGATTAAATTCCTGCGATCTGATCAAGGAGGTGAATATCTGAGTTATTAGTTTGGCAGTCACTTAAGATAGTGTGGAATTGTTTCATAGTTGACACCGCCTGGAACACCATAGCGTAATGGTGTGTCCGAACGTCGTAATCGAACCTTATTAGATATGGTGCGCTCTACGATGTCTCTTGCCGATTTGCCATTATCGTTTTGGGGTTATGCATTAGAGACAACTGCATTCACTTTAAATAGGGCACCATCAAAATCGGTTGAGACGACGCCATATGAGCTATGGTTTGGCAAGAGGCCAAAGTTGTCGTTTCTTAAAGTTTGGGGATGTGATGCTTATGTCAAAATGCTTCAGCCGGAAAAGCTGGAACCCAAAGCGGAGAAATGCGTCTTCATAGGATACCCGAAAGAGACAGTCGGGTATACCTTCTATCTCAGATCCGAAGGCAAAGTGTTTGTCGCTAAGAACGGAACATTTCTTGAGAAAGAGTTTCTCTTGAAAGAATTGAGTGGGAGGAAAATAGAGCTTGATGAGGTTATTGAACCTTTATTTCAACCAGAAAGTAGCGCAGCATAGAAAGATGTTTCTGTGGAACCTACAATGGTTGAAGAGGAAGTTAATGATGATGATCATGAAGCTTCGGATCAAGCTGCTATTGAACCTCGTAGGTCCACAAGGCCACATACTTCTCCTGAGTGGTATGGCAACCCTGTCTTGGAGGTCATGTTGTTGGAAAACAATGAACCTACGAGCTATGGATGAGCGGTGATGGGTCCGAATTCCAAGAAATGGTTAGAGGCCATGAAATCCGAGATGGGATCCATGTATGAAAACAAAGTATGGACTTCGGAAGTATTACCTGAAGGGCAAAAGGCCATTCAAAACAAATGGATCTTTAAGAAGAAGACAGACGCGGACAGTAATGTCACTGTCTATAAAGCTCGACTTGTGGCAACGGGTTTTTCACAAGTTCAAGGAGTTGACTACGATGAGACCTTCTCACCCGTAGCGATGCTTAAGTCTGTTAGAATCATGTTGGCAATAGCTGCTTATTTTGACTACGAAATTTGGCAGATGGATGTCAAAACAGCGTTCCTCAGCGGTTTCCTTGAGGAAGAATTGTATATGATGCAACCAGAAGGTTTTGTCGATCCAGAGAATGCTGACAAAGTTTGCAAACTCCAGCGATCCAATTATGGGGTGGCGCAAGCATCTCGGAGTTGGAATAAGCGCTTTAATGAGGTGATCAAAGCGTTTGAGTTTATACAAGTTTATGGAGAAGCTTGTATTTACAAGAAAGTGAATGGGAGCTCTATAGCGTTTCTAATATTATATGTGGATGACATATTGCTGATTGGAAACAATATAGAATGCTAGAAAGCGTGAAGGAATATTTGAACAAGAGTTTTTCAATGCAGGACCTAGGAGAAGTTGCTTTCATATTAGGCATTAAGATCTATAGAGATAGATCGAGACGCTTAATAGCACTTTCATAGAGCACATACCTTGATAAAGTTTTGAAGAAGTTCAAAATGGATCAGTCCAAGAAGGGGTTCTTGCATGTGTTACAAGGTGTGAAGTTGAGTAAGACTCAATGCCCAATGACTGCAGAAGATAGAGAAAAGATGAGTGTCATCCCCTATGCTTCAGCCATAGGCTCTATCATGTATGCAATGTTGTGCACAAGACCCGATGTCAGCCTTGCCATAAGTATGGCCGGAAGGTTTCAAAGTGATCCTGGAATGGAGCACTGGGCAGCGGTCAAGAATATCCTTAAGTACCTAAAAAGGACTAAGGAAATGTTTCTCGTTTATGGAGGTGATGAAGAGCTCGTCATAAAGGGTTACGTCGATGCAAGCTTTGACACTAATCCGGATGACTCTAAGTCACAAACCAGATACGTATTTATTCTCAACGGGGGAGCGGTAAGCTGGTGCAGTTCCAAGCAAAGCGTGGTAGCCAATTCTACGTGCGAAGCGGAGTAGATCGTAGCCTCGGAGACAGCGAAGGAAGGTGTCTGGATGAAGCAGTTCATGACAGATCTTGGAGTAGTGCCCAGTGCATTGAATCCAATGAACCTGTTCTGTGACAACACTGGTGCCATTGCTCTGGCCAAGGAACCAAGGTTTCACAAGAGTACCAGACACATAAAGTGACGATTCAACTCCATTCGCGATTACATCGAGGAAAAGGACATAAATATTTGCAAAGTGCACATGGATCTGAATGTTGCAGACCCATTTACTAAACCTCTTCCAAGGGCTAAACATGATCAACACCAGAACTGCATTGGTGTTTGATTCATTACAATGTAAATCACATGGTGATGAGATCTAGATTATTGACTCTAGTGCAAGTGGGAGACTGTTCAAAATATGCCCTAGAGGCAATAAATAAAGTGTTTATTATTATATTTCCTTGTTCATGATAATCGTTTATTATCCATGCTATAATTGTATTGATTGGAAACACATTACATGTGTGGATAAATAGACAACACTTTGTCCCTAGTATGCCTCTAGTGAACTAGGTCGTTGGTCAAAGATGGTCAAGGTTTCCTAACCATTGACATGTGATGTCATTTGATAACGGGATCACATCATTAGGAGAATGATGTGATGGACAAGACTCAAACTACAAACATAGCATATGATCGTGTTAGTTTATTGCTACAGTTTTCTGCATATCAAGTATATGTTCCTATGACCATGAGATCATGTAACTCACGGACACCGAAGGAGTGCCTTGTGTTTATCAAACGTCGCAACGTAACTGGGTGACTATAAAGGTGCTCTACAGGTATCTCTGAGGGTGTCTGTTGAGTTGGCATGAATCAAGACTGGGATTTGATACTCCGTGTGACGGAGAGGTATCTCAGGGCCCACTCAGTAACACAACATCACAATAAGCCTTGCAAGCAATGTGACTAAGTGTTAGTCACAGGATCTTGTATTACGGAATGAGTAAAGAGACTTTCCGGTAACGAGGTTGAACTAGGTATGGAGATACCGATGATCGAATCTCGGGCAAGTAACGTACCGAAGAACAAAGGGAACATCATACGGGATTAACTGAATCCTTGACATAGAGGTTCGACTGATAAAGATCTTCATAGAATATGTAGGAACCAATATGGGCATCCAGGTCCCGCTATTGGTTATTGACTGTAGAGGTGTCTCGGTCATGTCTACATAGTTCTCGAACTCACAGGGTCTGCACACTTAAGGTTTGGTGACGTTTCGGTAGTATAGAATTATGTATGGTGGTGACCGAAGGTTGTTTGGAGTCCCGGATGAGATCCTGAGCATCACGAGGAGCTCCGGAATGGTCCGGAGGTAAGCATTCATATATAGGAAGTCCTGTTTTGGTCACCAGAAAAGTTTCGGGCTAATCGGTAGTGTACCAGGAGTGTCGGGAGTGTACCGGGAGACCACCAGGAGGGGTATTTCAACCCAAGAGGCTTCATGGGCTGTGGGAGAGTTAATACCAGCCCTTTGTGGGCTGGTAGAAGTCCCACACAAGGCCCATGCGGCTAGGGAAGAAAAGCCCAAAGGGAAAAGGTGGAAAAAAGGCAAAAAGGGAGGAATCCTAGTCCTACTAGGATTGGAGGAGGAGTCCTCCTCTCCTCCCCACTTCGGCCGAACCAAGGAGGCTTGTCCCTTGCGCCAAGGCCTCTCCTCCCTCCCTCTTATATATACTGGAGGTTTTAGGGTTTTTGCACTAGTTTTTTCAGCCACGTTCTACCCGTTCCTCCAGTGCATAGTTTCTCCTCTAGATCGGATTTCTGCAGTGCTTAGGCGAAGCCTTGCCGGAATAGCTCCACCACCATCGCCGGAGCGCCGTCACGCTGCCGGAGAACTCTTCTACCTCTCTGCTCCCTCTTGCTAGATCAAGAAGGCGGAGTTCGTCATCAAGATGTACGTGTGCTGAACGCGGAGGTGCTGTCCGTTCGGTGCTTGATCGGGACGGATCGTGATTGGATCACGGGACGCTCAACAATTTGGATCGCGAAGACGTTCGACTACACCAACCGCGTTTCTTAACGCTTCCCGCTTAGCGATCTACAAGGGTACGTAGATCAACTCTCCCTCTCGTAGATGCTCATCGCCATGGATAGGTCCTGTGTGAACGTAGGAAAATTTGTTGTTTCCCATGCGACGTTCCCCAACACTATTTTCCTCCCACTTACTTCTTTCGAGAGAAACTCTTTCTCTAGAAAGTATCCACTCTTGGAAACAAAGACTTTGCCTTCGGATCTGAGGTAGAAGGTATACCCAATAGTTTCTTTGGTGTATCCTATGAAGACACACTATTCCGCTTTGGATTCGAGCTTCTCTGGTTGAAGTTTCTTCACATAAGCATCGCATCCCCAAACTTTCAGAAACGATAGCCTAGGTTTCTTTCCAAACCATAATTCATACAGTGTTGTCTCAACGGATTTAGACGGAGCCCTATTTAAAGTGAATGAGGCAGTCTCTAATGCATATCCCCAAAATGATTGCGGTAAGTCGGTAAGAGACATCATAGATCACACCATATCCAATAGAGTGCGATTACGATGTTCAGACACACCATTTCGCTGAGGTGTGCCAGGCGGCGTGAGTTGTGAAACAATTCCACATTTCCCTAGGTGCGTGCCAAACTCGTGACTTAGATATTCTCCACCATGATCAGATCGTAGGCACTTTATTTTCCTGTCACGTTGATTCTCTACCTCACTCTAAAATTCCTTGAACCTTTCAAAGGTTTCAGGCTTGTGTTTCATTAAGTAGACATACCCATATCTGCTCAAGTCATCAATGAGGGTGAGAACATAATGGTAGACACCGCGAGCCTCGACGCTCATTGGACCGCATACATCAGTATGTATTATCTCCAACAAGTCAGTTGCTCGCTCCATTGTTCCGAAGAATGCAGTCTTGGTCATCTTGCCCATGAGGGATGGTTCACACGTGTCAAATGATTCAAAATCAAGAGACTCCAAAAGTCCATCATCATGGAGTTTCTCATACGTTTGACACCAATATGACCAAGGCGGCAGTGCCACATGTAAGTGGGACTATCGTTATCAATCATACATCTTTTGGTACTCACACTATGAACATGTGTAACATCACATTCGAGATTCATCAAAAATAAACCATTGACCAGCGGGGCATGACCATAAAACATTTCTCTCATACAAATAGAACAACCATTATTCTCAGATTTAAATGAGTAGCCATCTCGCATCAAGCGAGATCCAGATACAATGTTCATGCTCAAAGCTGGTACTAAATAACAATTATTAAGGTTTAAAACTAATCCCAAAGGTAGATGTAGAGGCAACGTGCCGACGGCAATCACATCGACCTTGAAACCATTCCCGACGCGCATCGTCGCCTCATCCTTTGCTAGTCTCCACTTTTTCCGCAGCTCCTGCTTGGAGTTACAAATGTGAGCAATTGCACCAGTATCAAATACCCAGGAGCTACTACGAGCGCCGGTAAGGTACACATCAATAACAAGTATATCACATATACCTTTAATGTTGCCGACCTTCTTATCCGCTAAGTACTTGGGGCAGTTCCGCTTCCAGTGACTGGTACCCTTGCAATAAAAGCACTCAGTCTCACGCTTGGGTCCATGCTTGTTCTTCTTCCAGGCAACTTGCTTACCGGGCGCGGCAACAGCTTTGCCGTCCTTCCTGAAGTTCTTCTTACCCTTGCCTTTCTTGAAACCAGTGGTCTTATTCACCATCAACACTTGATGATCCTTTTTTATCTCGACCTTCGCTGATTTCAGCATCGAGTACAACTCGGGAATGGACTTCTCCATCCCCTGCATGTTGTAGTTCATCACAAAACTCTTGTAGCTAGGTGGGAGCGACTGGAGGATTTTGTCAATAACCGATTCATCCTGAGTCAAGCGGTTGTGCAACCCAGACATTTTGAGTATGTGCTCGCTCATAGAACTATTCTCCTCCATCTTACAGCTGAAGAACTTGTCGGAGACATCATAGCTCTTGACCCGGGCATAAGCTTGGAAAATCAGTTTCAGCTCTTGGAACATCTCATATGCTCTGTGTTGCTCAAAACTCTTTTGGAGCCCCGGTTCTAAACTGTAAAGCATGCCGCACTGAACCAGGGAGTAATCATCACAGCGCGACTGCCAGGCGTTCATAACGTCCTGAGCCGCTTGAAAATGGGTGCGTCACCTAGCGGTGCATCAAGGACATATTATCTTTTGGAATCTATGAGGATGATCCTCAAGCCACGGACTAGTAGTTACTTCCATCATCTTTCAGCTTGGTTTTCTCTAGAAACGCGTTGAAGTTGAGGGCAACATTAGTGTTGGCCATTGGATCTACAATATAGATTGGAAAGACAATTTTAGACTAAGTTCATGATAATTAAGTTCACATAATCAAATTATTTAATGAACTCCCACTTAGATAGACATCTCTCTAGTCATCCAAGTGACACATGATCCATGTCAACTAGCCCGTGTCTGATCATCACGTGAGACGGACTAGTCATCCATGGTGAACATCTCCATGTTGATCGTATCTTCTATACGACTCATGTTCGACCTTTCGGTCTTCCGTGTTCCGAGGCCATGTATGTACATGCTAGGCTCGTCAAGTCAACCTAAGTGTATCGCATGTATAAATCTGGCTTACACCTGTTGTATGCGAACGTTAGAACCTATCACACCCGATCATCACGTGGTACTTCAGAACAACGATCCTTGGCAACGGTGCACAGTTAGGGTGAACACATTTCTTGAAATTTTATTGAGAGATCATCTTATTTACTACCGTCGTTCTAAGCAAATAAGATGTAAACATGATAAACATCACATGCAATCAATATAGTGACATGATATGGCCAATATCATCTTGCTCCTTTGATCTCCATCTTCGGGGCACCATGATCATCACTATCACCGGCACGACACCATGATCTCCATCAACATGATCTCCATCATCGTGTCTTCATGAAGTTGTCTAGCCAACTATTACTTCTACTACTATGGCTAACATTTAGCAATAAAGTAAAGTAATTACATGGTGATCTTGATTGACACACATGTCATACATTAAATTAAGACAACAACTATGGCTCATGTCGGTTCTCATACTCATCGACATGCAAGTCGTGAATCCTATTACAAGAACATGATCAATCTCATACATCACAATACATCACATCACATCCTTTAGCCATATCACATCACAAGGCATATGCTGCAAAAACAAGTTAGACGTCCTCTAATTTGTAGTTGCAAGTTTTACGTGGCTGCTATAGGTTTCTAGCAAGAATGTTTCTTACCTACGCCAAAACCACAACGTGATATGCCAATTGCTATTTACCCTTCATAAGGACCCTTTTCATCGAATCCAATCCGACTAAGGTGGGAGAGACAGACACCCGCTAGCCACCTTATGCAACAAGTGCATGTCAGGCGGTGGAACCGGTCTCACGTAAGCGTACGTGTAAAGTTGGTCCGGGCCGCTTCATCCCACAATACCGCCGAATCAAGATAAGACTAGTAACGGTAAGCAAATTAACAAGATCGACGCCCGCAACAACTTGTGTTCTACTCGTGCATAGATTCTACGCATAGACCTAACTCATGATGCCACTAATGGGTTACGTAGTAGTAAATCAAAAAAATTCCTACGACCACCAAGATCTATCTATGGAGAAACCGGCAACGAGTAATGGGAGATTGCATATTCATACCTTTGAAGATCGCTAAGCGGAAGCATTACAAGAACGCGGTTGGTGGAGTCATACTCGCAGCGATTTAGATCGCCGTGGATTCCGATCTTAGCGCCGAACAACGGCTCTCCGCATTCAACACACGTGCATCCCGGTGACGTCTCCTACGCCTTGATCCAGCAAGGAGAAAGGAGAGGTTGAGGGAGAGCTCCAGCAGAACGACGGCATGGTGACGATGGAGCTGCGTGGTCTCCGGCAGGGCTTCGCCAAGCACTACGGAGAAGAAGGGTAGGGCTGCACAGAGAGAGAGAGGACTCGTGTGTTTGGCAGCCCCAAACCCTCCACTATATGTAGGAGGGGGAGGGAGGGCACAGCCCTAGGTTCCCACCCTAGGAGTTGCGGCCGGCCCTAGATGGCCTTCTGGCCGATGGCCAGAGAGGGAGAGGGGTGCGGCTGCCCTAGGGTGGGCCTTAGGGCCCATCTGCCCTAGGGTTTGCCCCCCTCCCACCTTCAACTGCGCCTTGGGCCCTTGTGGGGATGCACCAGCCCACCTAGGGGCTGGTTCCCTCCCACTTGCGGCCCATGCAGCCCTCTGGTGCTAGTGGCCCCACTTGGTGGACCCCCGGAACCCTTCCGGTGGTCCCGGTACATTATCGGTGATTCCCGAAACTCTTTCAGTAACCAAAACCTCACTTCCTATATATGAATCTTTACCTCCGGACAATTTCGGAGATCCTCGTGACATCCGGGGTCTCATCCGGGACTCCAAACAACCTTCGGTAACCATGTATACTATTTCGCTATAACCATAGCGTCATCGAATCTTAAGTGTGTAAACTCTATGGGTTTGGGAGGCACGTAGACATGACTGAGACACCTCTCCGGTCAATAACCAACAGCGGGATATGGATAACCATGTTGGCTCCCACATGCTCCGCGATGATCTCATTGGATGAACCACGATGTCAGGGATTCAATCAATCCCGTATACAATTCCCTTTGTCTACCGGTATGATACTTGCCCGAGATTCGATCGTTGATATCCCTATACCTTGTTCAATCTCGATACCGGCAAGTCTCTTTACTCGTTCCATAACACATCATCCCATGGCTAACTCCTTAGTCACATTGAGCTCATTATGATGATGTCTTACCGAGTGGGCCCCAGAGATACCTCTCCGTCACACGGAGTGACAAATCCCAGTCTCGATTCGTGCCAACCCAACAGACACTTTTGGAGATACCCGTAGTGTACCTTTATAGCCACCCAGTCACGTTGTGACGTTTGGCACACCCAAAGTATTCCTACAGTATCCGGGAGTTGCACAATCTCATGGTCTAAGGAAACGATACTTGACATTGCAAAAGCTTTAGCAGACGAACTACACGATCTTGTGCTATGCTTAGAATTGGGTCTTGTCCATCACTTCATTCTCCTAATGATGTGATCCCGTTATCAATGACATCCAATGTCCATGGTCATCAAACCGTGACCATCTATTGATCAACAAGCTAGCCAACTAGAGGCTCACTAGGGACATGTTGTGGTCTATGTATTCACACATGTATTATGGTTTCCGGTTACACAATTATAGCGTGAATAATAGATAATTATCATGAACAAGGAAATACAATAATAACCATTTTATTATTGCCTCTAGGGCATATTTCCAACACTTAATCGCTTCGTCTTCTTGAGACGTCCCATCTTGAGCGTCTCCAAAGCCGCCGATAGGTTAACCTGGCCCAACAGGGCGGGTTACACCACAGGGTTACATCCCGGACAAGACCTGACTCCCTACTTATTGGCTCATCGTAGAATGACTGACACACAGAAGGCGGATGTCATCGATTGAGGAAATCTGATCCCACCATCTCGATAGTGAGCCCAGTAGCCTTCAAGCAGAGAATTTGGGTGGTGGCGATGGAGAGCTTGTTGTTTTGGTTGCAAAGATGGCTCAATTCCTTGTTATGGACCGGCAGCTCCTTTGAGGGCTTGGAGAAATTTGGGTACTCTTTCTCCTTTATGTAGCACCACTCCCCGCGCCATTCTTCCCACTTCCAATGCAGGTTGCCGGTAGGGTACACTTCCTTGTGGTTGGCGCAGGGGATCCAAGTAACGCTGCCAGAGAGAGTGCCCCCTTGTATGCATGGATAAAAGTAGTGTCAGAAGAGAGCTATATTGGGCACTACCGTTACAAAATTCTCACACATGTGCATGAAGACAGACATGGTGGTGACGGCATTTGGCGTAAAATCCAGAAGTTTGAAGTCGTATGTCAACATCAAATTAGTGAAGAACGCAGAAAAAGGGGAGGACCAGCCTGCCTGCAGTAGAAGTACGTCGTGAAGAACGGGTACTTCTCTGTGTCAGGCTTGCCGTTGCCGGGGAGCACCACCGGCGCAACGTTTGCCTTGGTCTCCTTTCTCCACATAGACGCGCATTGCTGGATGAGGTCGTTGTCGTTCAACACAAATGGGTAGAAGATGATGCGAGTTCTCCGCGCCACCAAAATGGCTTCCTTCCTCTTCTCTGCCTCGGAGTCAACAGGCTCCTTGGCTTTCTTCTCCACGGCCAGAGCGACAGCTTGCTTGGACTTCTTTGGCACCATGGCAGGCCTGAGAAGTTGGAAGGCGTAAGCGAGTGGGAATGGTGAAGTGGCAGAGTGCTTTGTTTTGCTCAAGGTTGAAGATGGCAGCGGCAGCGAGATGGGGAATGGCTGGATGATATGAACAGCACATGTGTGAGTGCCCCTTTTATAAGGCGGAAGGCACATAGGGTGCCTCTCTCCGCCTGACGTGGCCATGCCTTTTTAGGCGCATGACCCAGGCGTTGTTTCGCTCCACCTCTCCAATGCCCCACATTTAATGTGTGTCGTGGGTAGGCAGTAAAAATCATCATTGCGACGCAGTAACTCCCCGCCACGTGTGTTTGTGCACTGTTTTGGGTCTAGCCCAAACCCATCAGAGACGCTGGTGTGCCTCAGGACCGGGGGCTCCTGTCAGTGTACTAACAAATGGGTCATTTAGTACCCTGACTTATGCTCATATGATAACAACTCATCGTACGGCAAGCCTTGCCGGAGGATAGCTGCGCCCAAGACACAACCAACTGAAGACCAAGCTCCGAGCATGCCATCTTGCCGGCAGGAAAAGACCCGGCAACCTCCGTGCCGACAGGCTCCCACTAGCAGGCCACCGCTCCACCTCATCAGCCTAATTGTCACTTATCAGTGAGGTGTCGAGCGGGCGGGCGGTTAGGTAGAGCCTGTCGAGGCAGGTGGTAGCTCCAGAGGATTAATCCACCTTTATTAACACATGTCCGAGTGGCGTGGCGAAGGAATAAGAGGTAGTTGGGAGGATGGCATAGAAGGAGAGACCATCCTTGTCGGGAGACGACGCCGGCGTGACACCTCATGATGCATTTAATGTGTTTGTCCTAAGCCGTCAGAGTTAGGTATGTGGCACTGTAGCCACTGCCAGCATAGTGTTTTTACTATTTTTCCACTGTGGTAACCCCTTTCCATATAAAAGGAGGTCCATGGAAACATTTACAAGGATCGAGTCCCTATCCTTTTGCATGTAGTAGTTGCACGTCCGTTCATCCTTGCCGGCAAATTGTACTCTCTATAAACAGGACATAGACCCATAATCCACCAAAGCGAGAGTAGCGTTTTACACCTCACGGTGGCCCGATACCTGGGTAAATCCGCT
Source organism: Hordeum marinum (assembly GCA_022496015.1). Classification (NCBI taxonomy): domain Eukaryota; kingdom Viridiplantae; phylum Streptophyta; class Magnoliopsida; order Poales; family Poaceae; genus Hordeum; species Hordeum marinum. The sequence continues at coordinate 326,803,539 of CM039677.1, forward strand.
ACATTGAGTGTTGTTTCCGCCCTTTGTGCACGTCGATTCTGCTAGTAGAACTGCAAAGGGGCCTTGTCGGTCTCATAGATTGTCGTACCTCAACAGGCATACGCTGTAGATCTAATGGTGAGGGGGCCACCGGTGGCTTACAACGATGGTGGAGGACTCCTGTGACGGTGCGACGGCGAGGGGGACTTCAAGGCGATGATTCTGATAGCTCCGGTGACCTCTGATGACGGCGAAGAGCTTCGGTCAATGCAGACAAGGGCAACGAATAAGTTGATAGTGTTAGTTGTAGTCGAGGGTGACCGGAGGAAGCACAGTGTCAACAATGGTGAAGGGTGGGGTTCGGTTCCTCTAGAGAGGCACTACAGGGAGCAAAGAGGGTGTCGGCATGGGGTTTTGGCAAAAATGAGCCGCATGTCTCGGCTTTTATAGCGTCTGTGACTTGGAGAAGGGGTTGGGGCTCGGGTGGCATCAAATCGTGTTGGATTTAGTTTCGATGGGAGTTGCCGACGAAATTTGGAAGGAGGAGGAAGGTGACCGTGTAGACTTTCCATTGGGAGGGGTGAGCTCCACGGTTAGTGAGAGGAAGGGGAAGGAAAGGGGTTATCACCCTATCGGATACCGATTCGGAGCGGGTGAAGCCGGCTCGGTCGTGGGGTTGTGGGCTTCGTCCATTTTTTCTTGTTTAAATAAAATATAGAAAATAAAAGGAATAAAAATTAAAACAAATTTTGTAGTAAACATATTATATATCAAAATTCTTAGAATTTTATATAGAAAAATATGAAATATTTTTCTCTGCAATATAAAATACTTTAAAAAAAATGAGAACTCCAAAAGAGTATGAATTGATTTTTTTCAAATACTTTCCAAATAACTTTTTGTTTGTTTCAAATTTCATTTTCGCAAATATTCTGTATGATAATGAAGGAGTCATATTTGCTTCTTCCTTTATTTTATTTGAATATTGGAATTGATTTTTTGAATCACGTAATAGGATAAAAAACAAAAGAAGGATTGAAACGGAATTCCCAAATGATTCCTCATTACTTCCCACTCTATTTACTATATTTTGAAGAAGTCTTTTAATCTTCTTGTAAAAATCATTGGGTGGTATAAGGTTTTCTCAAAATTCAAAATTTCAAATGGGAGTCAAAATATAAGAATTCAAACTAAAATGCATAGGGATGCCAAATGGAATATTTTGGGAAGTCCTTTAATTCCCTCTCATCAAATTTTCAAAAAGTTTCAAATTCCACTCACTTTCAAAGAACAATCATTATTATTTAATTTAATGACATTCCAAAATTTAATTGTTTTGGATGTTACAATTACTTTCAATGAATAATCTGATCATAAACCCAGAATTCATCGGACCCCAACAAACATACCGCAAAAGAAGATGGCATCGAATAGAACTCCAAGAAGATCGAGGAGAACATGGTATTGAAGATCAAAGAGAAAGAAGACGTCCTCTAGCTACTAGATATGGACCTGTAGGTCCGTGGTGAACTACTAACGCATCATCAATGAAGGTAGCAACGTTGATGTAGATGACCTCCATGATCGATTCCCTCTCCCATAGAGTACCCAAAAAGGCTCCTAGATGGGATCGCGGAAGAACAAAGTCTTGCGGCGGCGGAAAAATGTTTTGGGTGTCTCCCTATTGGTTTGGAAATATATGTGAATTTATAGAAGTGGAATTAGGTCAAACGGGTTTGTGGAGGAATCACGAGCTCAGGGGGCAAGCCCTACCCCCCAGGGCACACCAGATGAGCTCGTGACTCTACCGTACGTCTTCTAGCCTCCACCCGAACCTTCTAGGGTCTCTTTTGGTCCAGAAAAACTCATAGTAAAGTTTCATCGTATTTGGACTTCGTTTCGTATTGATCTTCTGAAAAGTCAAAAACACGCAAAAATAATAAAATAACATATAATTGCATATAAAGCATTCAAGATTGATAATATAATACCATGAAACAACCAAAAAATATAGGTACATTGGACACGTATCACCCCCTGAAGAATGTGCTTGTAGAAATAGCACTCCCCGTGTGTTTTATGAAACGCCAACTTGTACGCAGACTTGACAAAAAAACTACAACTTTCGTTGGCCCCCAAACTATCATGTCCTCACCTAATTTAGGCGATGCTCTAATCTGCAAAATTTCCTCCACATCCGTAGGCATGAAATATTGCTTCAGCAAAACAACGTCCCAACAAATCATTGTCATTTAGTAGGTCTGATCCAAAACTTATATGGCATAACCCCCATGGCAAAATTGGTTTGTATGAAAATGGAAGGATCAGGTTATATCTCCACACCGGGATGCTTTTTCTGTTACCAACGCTCCATATTAAAACATTTTTGCAAAATATCAAGGCCATGACTTATTCCTTTCCATGATGATGACACGTTCCCTGTGAATACTCTATCCTCAAGTTTACCTTGTGGATAGCATCTTGCCTTAAGTACCTAAGCACACAAGTTGTCTGGTTTAGATATCAATCGCCAAGCTTGACAGGCCAACAAAGCTTTATTGAACATTCGGAAGTCTCAAAAACCCACACCACCTTTATCTTTAGCTTGTAAGTGATGGCCACAACCTCTCCGGTGAACTTTTATTTATATTTCGAGGCTCCCTAGTAAAATTCCTCACCATTCTCGTGAGGTCATCCTATACCGAAAAGGGTAGTTTGAAAACACCCATAATATAGGTCTGTGAAGCCCGGGCCACAGATTTAATTAACACATCCCTACCCGGCTGAGCTAGCAAACCATCACCCCACTGGTTAAGACGCTTTGTGATACTTGCCTGCAAATTCTAGAAGCGACCTTTTGACATACATTCCTTAGGACTACAGAGACCAAGGTGCTTTTCCTCAAACACCAAACTTGTGACATTCAGGGCATCCCTAACTTGATCCTGAATCACAACAGGGAAAGCGCCACCAAAAAATATTGAGCATTTATTTTAGTTCATGCTTTGTTCAGTAGTCGTACCATATAAGTCTGGAGATGCCTTCACCTTTTCCGCCTGGGATCTAGAGGCCTCGAAGAATAAAAATGTCATCAACAAATAACAAGTGAGATATGCCTGGACCTCTTCTACATACCTTAACCGAGGTGATATCACCCATATCCACTTTACTTTTCAAGATAGCTCATAAACCATCTGCCACAAATAGAAATAAAAACGGTGAGAGTGGGTCACCGTGCCAAAAACCACATGATGGTGCAAATGAATCCAAGAGGGTCCCATTTAGTTTTACAAAATATCTCACCGATGTGAAACACACCATTGTCCGGTCACTCCATCGCTCAGAGAAACCCAACTTTTGCATGAGCTACCTCCAGAAAACCTAATCCACTCTATCATATGTCTTTGACAGATCAAGTTTATATGCACAAAAACTTTTTGTAGGATTCTTCTCGTCCTTGATGTAGTGCATACACTCAAAGGCCACGGGTGCATTATCGGTAATCATCCTACCTGGAATAAAACACGCTCTTCTCCGGTGAAATTAAGTTGTCCAATAGTTGCCTCAGCCGGTTAACAAAAAAATGATATAGTCTTATAAATAACATTGCAAAGGCTAACGAGCGTGTAATTAGACAACTTGGTGGAGTTAGGAATTTTAGGAATAACAATGATGGAAGTAGAGTTTACCCCCTAGAGCATGAGACCGTCCAAAAGAAATCCTTAACCTTAGCAAGAACATCGTCCTTAAGTATATTCTAGTTTCGCTGGAAAAAAATCGGTAGGAAAACCATCTGGCGGCCCTGGATCTTTTAATGGGCCAATCTAGAACAAGGCGTCTGCAATCTCCTTATATGTAAAAGGTGCACATAGCTTTGCATTATCCTCATCCGACACCTTGGACCCAAGGAGATCAAGTACAGAAGACGCATCGTGAGAGGAATCTGCTAAGAAAATATCCTAAATACTCATAAGCCAGCTTTCCCATCGCAGCAAGATCAGTTAGGGTTGGGTGTTTAGTTTATATGGTTAATATGGTTCGGTTTATTTGGTTTTTTTATAATTTCAGTTTTTAAGAAATAAGAAACTGAAATAATCACACAAAATTAAGAAACCGAACCATATTAATCATATTATATCGGTTCGGTCTGTTCGGTTAACCGAAAAACCAAAATACATCCACTTGTCAGTATAAGTGTAATGACTCAAGAGTACTGATTTGGATTGTTTAATATGTATAAAATAATCACAAGAGCTAGCAACTTTAGTATCATTCTATGGTATATTCGGTCAAGCAAACTAGTAAACATAATTAAGTAAAAAAAATCACATGAAACGTGAAATGTAATATGTGCGAGGAATACGTGATGCCTACAAACTATTACACTTTTGGAAGCAAGGTATTACATGGGGTGTGATGCCTACAAACTATTACACTTTTGGAAGCAAGGTATTACATGGGGTATCTTACATATCGATTTGTTCGGTCTATTCGGTTTCTAGGCACTAAAAACCGAACAAAAACAAAACACCGAACAACCTTAAAATTTCTCACCGAATCAAAAATCGAACCACCAAATTAACCGACAAATCGGTTCGGTTTTTCGGTTTTCGGTTTTATAGTGCCCACCCCTAAGATCAGTGTGCACCTCCATGATACTATCTATTAGATCACGTTTTAATTGTTCATCGCCCTCTAGATAACCTTGCTCTTGAAATACTTTGTGTTTCTATCACCCTCCTTTGATTCTATATTGTTTTAGCCACAACAGCTCTTCATGATATAATAGATCGTTCATTTTGTCTGTTATCCTATGAATATCATGATTGTCAGCATTCATGTGCATCCGCTCCTCCAGTTGTGTCCGTGATTTAGCAAGCTCCTTAGTAACATTCCTAGACTTCTTACTCCATCAACCAAGAGACGCTATGGTATCTGGAACACCGTGCACACTATTACCCATGCTTCCTTAATTACCTCCCTTAATGTGGCATCTCTTTCCTAGAATAATTCATATCGCTTGCTCCTAATGCCTATTGTACCCAGGTCAACCGACCCCTTTAACAGAATAACCAAGTGGTCTGAGCATAGAGAAGGGATGTGCAAAACATACGCATACACGAACATGTTCCTTCATGCACTAGTTGCCACTACCTTTTGAGGTTGAACTCTAAAATTGATCCCTCCACTTTGCCTTTTATCATAGGTAAATGGAACACCAACAATACCCGAGTTTACCAAGCCACATAGCTCAAATGTCTCAGGAAAGGCCACCATCTGCGCACCTGCCTTTGGTGTGGCGTACATATGCTTGAAGTCCCAATGCGCCTCATTAAAATCACCAACCAGTAACATGGCGGATTATTGACGTTTTTCAAATTCTACAGCTTAGCCCCCATGAGGTGTCTATTCTCGACTCAAGGATCCCCATGTACAAATGTTGCTCGACATTGCTTGGTATGTTGGTGAACACAAACTAGGGTATCAATATAGCGCTCATTTTTGTCAACAATATGTACATCATAAGATTCATACCAAAAGAGAGCCAAGCCACCATTCATACCATTACTATATATCAACACCAGAGTAACCTTTAAATCCTAAAAGACCATGAATTCTCTTCATCTTTTCTTGCTTTTGTATTGTACTACCTCGGTACACTTTTATAAGACGTTTTAGGTCACTAAAGTAGTGGTCTAAAACGTCTTATAAAAGTTTAAGGAGGGAGTATCAGATTGGAAAACCATCATGGGGGAATGCGACTAACAAAGTGTCATTAATTCTTGAACTGACTGGTTATTCCCCTCCCTGGCAGTTCCAACCTAGGAAATTCATTGGGCTCGGCGGTCCTCCAGCTCAGAGGCCGTTTTGTTTGAGATATGAGCGTCAACACCATCTTCTCCCTCACCTTGTCTTCTCCTTTTAACAATTGGCATCTTCTCTGGGGTAGTATTAGGTGGCACCTCTCCCTCATAAACTTCTGCAGCACCCCCGTTTTCAATCATAAGAATTGTGGTTGACACCTTCCCGGCCAAATTTGGCATAGCTTGACCCATGAGATTGATTGTACCATCCTCTCTTACAAGTTTCTTGCGAGCACTTCTAGCATCCACCCCAAGTGCCTCAATATTGTACTGTGAATAATCCATGCCTACGACATCTGAGGGGTTGTCCCCCCTTCCACGGCCACCAACCACACCTGCTCTACCACCTTTCTCAACTCTGCCTCCTCCACCACTCCTTCCACCATGGCTAGACTAAGCATAGGTGTTCCTCCCTCTCTGTGATCCTGCCCAACCTCCTCCCCTACCGCCCCTTGTGCCACTGCTGATTGGCTCATTAGTCTAACCAATCTCCCCATTCTCATGTGTTGGGTTCATGAACGCCATCACCACATTCCTCGACTACGTGTCCCATACAATCACAGAAAAAACAAAATTCTGGGAGCTTATCATAGCTAACTAGGTTTTTTTGTCCTCTCCTTTGAAGTAATAGCCACAAAGCGCACTAGAAGTTTATTAACATTCACAAACAATCTCACACACAGATAACTTGAGGGTTAATTTTTCTTTCATTGACAACTACTATAAACAGAGGTTCTCCTACTGTAACATATCTAGTGCATATTCCGTTGATCAGGGAGACCTCCTAGTCAGTTCATCGGGGAGACCTTTGATTCTTGCCCATAGATGGAACCTATCCAGTGCATATTCCGTTGCATTGGTGAAACCATCATACTCCACTGTAACAACTGAATCCCTATGAAACTAAACAACCAGATCCCTATGAAACTACCACGGACCCCCTTCCATAACACGCTTACAATCCCCCAAGAAGTGGCATTAAGCCAAGAACAAGTTCATCCCTTTGATGTTAAATGCGACCTCTTGAGCACACGACCAAGCATTCCTCATGGCGTTCAACAAGGCCGCATGGCTGAAGGGGCACAATGTATGAACCCTAAACATGGCCAACCATCGTACCTCCTTCATCAAGTCGTCCAACTCATCCGACAAATCCAGGTCTTCTTCCTCTTTATCGTGCAAGTTCAAGCCCTCGAAATCATCTTCAAGGGTCGGGTCAGGATCGTAGTGGTCCCTATCTCCCTCTTCTTCCTCCTCTAGATCTGTTTCGACAGGTCATGCCTTCTCTCCCACTTGATCATCCACGATCGGCGGGTTGGACAATCCATCTCCCGAACCTCCCTCAACATTCACATATCCGATCTGCTGCTCCCCCATATGATCTCGAGTCAACTCTCCACCCTCCAAGCTCCGAAGATCCTCCATGCAACGACCAACAAACACTGCCGTTGATGATTGCTTGGAAGGCCCAAGCACAACACCAATGAAATTACGTGGACTCCGACCGCCTCCGAGGACAGGGTAGACCCTGGTGTCTCGCCTAGGGGGGAGGAGAGGCCTGCTCCTTATGTTGATAGGGGTTATCCTCCTTTCTTGAAGAAAAAAAGAAGAAAAAAAGAAGTTTGATCCCTCTTCCTACCATTGTTCTTTTTCTTTCTCCATTCTTTAAGTTGTTGTAGATCTGTAGGTCTCTTTGGCCTTCAATTTTTTTTGTGTGTTGCAGGGGCACTTCAGACAAATAGTACTGTGTTGCACGCACAGCAGAGCACAGATGTTGGTTTCTAAAAGTACTTGGTAGGGGTCCGTCCATCTGGATTGAAGCGCGTGGCTGTACTTGCTCGTCACAGCGTAATAAGTTCTTGTCTGCACAAGTCCTCTGTCCAAGTGGGGAAACATATACAGGGTTGTAGCATTACATGGAATCGTCAGGAACTGCAAATCTGGACAGATGTTTGAATGTGCGGGCCAATAATCTGGTCAGTACAAACAGGCTAATGCCATTTGAAAATCTGTAGGGGGCGGAGAGGAATTGAAACGTTCAGGTTGCCAAGTAAACATGGCAGCATTGATACATAGATACACTTACGTGATGACTGACGATGTTGCTTTTCTGCCACAACGAAAGGATTGGCAAATCAACAGGTAATTCAGTTGGGATCGCGGCGAATAGAGGCGTTGCCCCTGAACTCAGCAGTAAAACATGACACGTTTCACGTTCTCCTTGAGGTCAGGCAGAGGCTTAACAGCAACATTCCCTGCAGCTCTACCGCCGCGTGCACCAGTAGGGCCACGGCCCGTCGTGGCACCACTCGCAACCGAGCCACCGTCGGAGGTATCCGGTTCCATGTAGAACCGAGCTCGAAAAGCCGCGAGGTGAGCATAGTATGCCGGAGGCACTGCACATGAAACCAGTACACTGAGAAGACGCTATACCAGAGAGTGGATAAGGTTTTAACATCGACTAGATATAACCAAATAGAGGTTTTTGACGCGTTCGCTTACCAATCGATACGGAACGGGTGCACCTTGCGTAGCTGCAAGAATAATAACGGTCAACTTCACTGGTCGTGAGTGTAAATATCGGATTAGCGTGACGGTAACTTACGTGTAGCACAAGTTGTTCGTGAGAGTCTGCAAACCATCCGCGGTAAAATTGTTCTCATCCCAAAGGACATGGTAATGCGCAGGGCGGCTTGTTCCCTGAAAGCAATGTAATGCAAGGTTAGATCAAGTCCATCCCATCAACGAAGAATGCTCTCATTTCTACCGGTGCAGAAAAACTGACCTGAATGCCAGCATGGCTACAAAGGTAGAAATCGAACTCGGTAGGATGGCAGATCTTTGAATCAACCACGGTACCTAAAATAAAATATAAGATGGTAACTAAAAGTTGACTTTGAATTCAGTAACTGAGCTTTCATGCATAGAGTCGACAAGCTACACAAAACAAGTAAACTCAATAACAGGGCAAACAACTCACCAGGCAGTATGTTTCCACTTTTTCTATCAACACTTCGCTGATCGTTGTGGTTGTTGGCAAATAACCGTGTATGATGACGCTTCTGGACCACCACAAAGGTAACGGGTGGCTGATAATTGGGCTCCAAGGATGCGCAGGCCTACGTTTATTAAACCAAAATGTTCAGGCTCCATGCAGATATCATGTGAGAATATTTAGAGAAATGAAATCTCACCTTTCTAATCGCATCAAGCTCATACAACAGAACCTGATAGAACTGTCCTTCACTAACACCATCCCTGAAATTGGGCAATTGTGTGAGGTTTTAGAAAATAATGCCAATTGGACATGCTTAAATTAAGATTAGTACCTGTAGAATATGATCCTCTGGGGTTTTTGACCAGTTGATCTCTTAAAGGAAATGAGAAGTTCTCTGCATAGTCAATAGAACATTTATATTCAGGTATAGAGGTATTATTGCAAGTGAACAAATTCAGGTCTTTACTCCTGGCGATGGGTATTAACATGTATATCCTGTGCATGTCTGCATATTAAATATGTGAACTTCTGCACGCACACCATTCAAACAATATTCAGATATTGCAAGTGAACAAGATCATACCTAACCATTCCACCAGTTACAGTCCCTCTCTGAGGATCTTGCCACACTTTAAACAGATCTTGTATCAACTCCTGGCGACGGGTTTGTGCACTCACCAATCCAGCATACTTGGTGACCTCGGGCCAATCTTGAGAAGCAACAACCTGCATGAGCATGAAATCATCACAAATCATTGGACGACCAACCTGATGAGCATGCCAACAGTAAAACTGAAAAGTGGATGTTCGGCATAGAAAGAGCAAACTTTCACCACAAAATAATGCATACGTAATGATTTAAAATTGACATGTTATGCACCTACAGCTGCGATGGAAGGGCTAGAATCTTCTCCAGGATGGGGATGGGTAACATCAGCACCAAATATAATGGTTGGTCTGTCACTAACAAGGGGAATTCTCCTTGACAAAGCATCGACAAGTACAGTATTTCTTCCTCCCACCTAAAGAGTACAGGAATGTGAAAAAGAAGTATAGACGGAAAAGATCTACAAAAACCAGGTTGGCAGTGGGCAGAAGCCACAGAACAGGACGAACCTTAACATTGATTTTAAGGGCGACATTTGCAAGATACTGCGGGCTCATCTTAAAAATATGTTTCGTGAGACAGCATTGAGAGACCAATCCAAGATCTGTTTCACATATTCTTTTGAGATTACCTGAGGAATGATTAGAAGTTAAGAACAGTACAACATCAAAAACTGATAAGAATAATAGTTAGTATTTGAATTAGATAATACACTACTCCCTCCGTTCCACAATTCTTGCCGTTTTAGTTCAACTAAAACCACGGCAAGAATTGTCAAACGGAGGGAGTAGGTATCTTTTGAATTAAAAAAGCATACCATAAAGAGAACCATTATTGTCAGGCAAAATTGCAACAAGCAGGTCAAGTTCCCTGCCCAGTGGTTTCAGAACATTCATGGCATCTCGATAGCGTGCCTTGAGTACTCTTTCTACATGTTCAGGTCTCGCAGATAAAGGAGGAAGCAGAGAATCCACTGAGAAGTCCTATGATGAGAGGATACAGAGCATGTGAGAAAGAGGACACTGAGACAACTAAATCAACATATTGAAAAAGAAATGTCTGGAGCACTGTTTAGATGACATAGACCTACCATCCCAGATGTTTGGCACATGCTAGCCAGTTCATGACAGAAATTCCCCGCGGCACTATCTTGGACATTCCGAGAAAAGTTGATGCATATCCAGTCCTTAACTCTCCCACCATTGACCATTTTCTGGAACAAGCGTATTGCCAAGAAAATTAATTAATCATAGACAGTACTGTAAACCAAATACTGGAAGAGATACACAAGAATACCTAGTTTATATTGAGGGAGTTTCGGGGAATTTACTTTAAGAGCATACCTTATTCATCATATTCCATTGGCCAATTCTTGGCAAGACATCCTTCTCTCTGCCACTATCATGGTACTTAAGCTAATAGTAAAGAACAGTAATCAGACATCCAGGAGAAGGCATAACATAAAATTATATAAAAATAAAATAGACTTCAAAGTTCAAAGATGTCAACCATGTGTTGAAACATTTAACTTACTCTAGGGGGAGGTAGGATTCGAGCTTCAACTGATGCAAGGCGTTCATCAATCCTTATACCAAACTCCTGCGCATATGGATCCGCATGGTATGCGTTGTGATTCACCGTCTGGTAACCAGAACAAAACCAGAAACAGGTTCAACATGGAGCCAATCTTGGTGTAAGAAAAGAGAATGAAACCGACTATGATTATATATGCAACAGAAAGGATAAATACATGGCCATCTGTAGCTACCACAAGGAGCAATTTAGCCAATCAAACCACCTTAACATGTATTCTCTCTGTATAAAAATGGAAGAGCCTACAAAAACGTCTTATATTTTGGTACGGAGGCACCAGACTCTACTTGCAATAACAAGTTATTGGACATCTTTTCAAATATCACTACCAAGTCCAAATTAGCATAAGAAAAAGGAAAACCAGGTCCACTGTAGTAGATAAATGATACGAAATTGGACGAGCTTATATACATAGCTGAAAGCATGTGTGACTAAACCAAAAACAGATCCTGGCTAAAAAGAACAATCAAAGTACTACAGTGAAACAGAAATAAATCGGTTTAAAGTAGTTCACACCACAAAATGCGGCAAAGTTACCTGCAAAATGTCCAGCTCCCGCTGCTGGGGACGCTGGCAGGTCACTTTAAGAAGAGCAGTTATCTGCTTCTCATTCAGTCGTTTCGTGTAACGCTGTCCCTCGACAATCTTACATACCTGTAAAAGGAACCAGCTTATGATACAAAATGGATGTGTCTATAACTCTTTAACTCTATGTAAAATGCCAAACGTTTTTTACCGTTCAATATGTTAAAAAAGTATGATACAAGATAATACAGGTTGTTTAGGATACCAACCTCCATCGGAAGATAATTCGGTTTCTGTTGGTTGCCCACTTGCAAGCAAGGTAAAGTAGTATGCTGAATGTTAAAACCATATGTCTCCTGGAAATAGTGCAATACTGTCTTAACAGTACCATGGTCATCTATAGGGAAACTGTCACACGCCAAACAAGTGTGATAATCAAATTAACAGCGTGATGGACATGATAGAGGCTTCACATATAGGTAAGTGAACTACATACGTTAATTCTCTTGTTGCTTGTGAGGTAAGACCAAATATACGATACTTTCTGCGCATATTGCCTCTATGTGTGACTTCAACTTTTACACCTCGTAGGGCCTTCTTGATCTGACCAGTGAAAAGGACGGAAGCTTGTCAAAAGTGAGCCGAAAATAACAAATTAAGCATGTACTCGAAAACATATGAGTAGAATATAAACCATGTGATAGTCGATAGCAGTAGTGGTCGATAGAATAACCTAACCTTCACACGGTCAGCATCTGATAATGGTCTGACTGAGACGTTTCTGTTCAAGAGTTGTGCAACAAAATCAATCACGGGAAGAGGCTCAATGAACGCTGTAGATGACATGTCTGCAAGCGAAAATGTCAAGCTATTTCAAGATGCTAGAGAAGACCAGAATCAGTTTAATGACTTCTCCCATATCTTAGGACTGGACTGGACATGGAACAACTTTTATCCAGCAATTCAAGCATGTCAGGTGACAAAAACATCTAAACATAAACACACCATCCAAGATTCAAGGTTTCCAAAAATGCATGCTCCTAATATTAGCTGCTTTTTACCATGACACTCGAATATGATATCGTGTTTTCCAATTATTAATCTGCAAAACTGTAGAACAAAGATGCTATTAAATAGGTAGGAGCTTATAACGATATGGGCACAGGACGGCATATTGAGGGCAGTTCAAACTGTGGACAATTTTGCGATATTGATGGCTCCTATATCTTTCTCTCTCGACATTACTAATCTATTGGAGCAAACATGACTCATATATCTGTAATTTGTGAACTTTACATGCGATTGTTCACTACCTACTAATCATCCTAAATGCAAGAGGCCAGAGTAGGAAAATATTTAGCAGTAGTCAAATATTTCATCTACTACGAGTTATGCTGATAGAGTGATAGGAAAGTATTCTAAAATGGTTGCTATTCTGAAGTGGAAACTATGATTGCTCTTCTCATACAGTACTATGGTTTGTGAAGACAAAGAATTAGGATCTAACCAATATTCAATGAAAGTCCCATCTGTGTCGGCCGTATACTCTGGTAAAAACCACGCCAACTTTCCAAGCCATCACCAAGTTGCTGGCGCCTCCCTAAGTTAGGTGAATAAAATGATCTGGCAACTGGGGAATACCTGCATATGAAAAGTGAAGAAATGTTCAACAGCCATGCTAAAAGAATAACACCTATACAAGCACACGGTGGGAAAACTTTACCTTGCAGTAGGTAATTCACGTAGAACAATGTCAAGCACTTGAATAGCTTCTTGAGGAGCATCTGGCTGCTTCCCAGCTAGAAACATAGCTAAATGATGGAGATCGGCACGCGTGGCGAATTTTATGACGACCGTAAAATGTTTTTCACGCCTTAAGACAAGGAGATATATCAGCAAGGAACATAAACTGTATCAGCTCATGGTTATGTCCAGAATAGCAAACCTTTGTGCAACTTGCGCACCACCAAGTTTATCATCCTCATCCTGAAGAACAATATTAAAGGTCCTAGAAGTAAATGGCAACGGTCCAGCAGTATATAGGCTCTTCCTTCCATCATAGGCAGGAAGACGACCACCCAAAAGAGAATGTCTGTAGAGTGTTACAAGTTGTCCCATGACAGCACGATTAACACCACGGGAAGGAATGTCGGGTGTTATAGACACCTGATGTGATATCAAATGAAAGCTCATGAGAGGAACATATTATATGTTCAAGAAGTTCTGCAAGAATGGGACCTTACATCATACTGGTGAAGATCTTTATCAGGCAATTCAGCAGAGAAATGATTTGCTTTCACGATGCACCTACTGCCAAATGTACCCTTGCCAGGCCTCATTGGAAATCTTACTGATTTAGTTGACGATGGTGCTGATTGGATACCCTGTCTAGAGGAACTTTGACCCAAGATATCAAGTTGCTGAAACTGTAACTGGATTTGTCCAGTGTTGATCTCAACATGTGGTGAGGATGAGGCAGTTTCGGGGGGTGAAGGCGTAAGCACCAGAACTGGGTTCTGGACTTGTGGAGCTTGGTGCAGTTCGGGAAGTGTTATTGATGGAGTAGCAGGAACTCCACGTCCATGACTCCCACTCCTACGCCCGTCATGGTATGGTTGTGGTGTTCCTCTTTGGCGTGGGGCACCACGGCCATAATACCCATGTGCTTGATACTTAACAGGACCACCAAATGGTTGATGTGATGCTGGATCCTGAAAATGTGCACCACATCTCAGGTGTTGTCCACCACCACGACCACCTTGTTGAGAATATTGAGTATTGGCATGTAGCCGATCGCCACCTCCATGCTGTTGAGCTCTCTCAACCCGCTGTGATGGATCCTGTCCAGGGTTTCTTGGAGCATCGCGAGTTTCAGTACTTCCACGGGCGCTAGGAGGGGTATATCTTTTATTTTTCATCATAGGTAAAGCTGCAAGGTAAAGCAAATAGTTTTACTATTGATGTTGGTAACATATACAATAACCAGCAGGCACAGAAAGATGAAGACTAAAGAGGATCAAGACAGATAACATAGAACTGAAGAGCACTACGTTTGCTAAATATTATGGCCTAAACTGGAAGACGGGATTTGTAATTCTTTTCAGGCAGCAGCGGGCATAGTAACATATTCTTTATCACTGTGTGCATACAACAGTCTTTGTTTTGTCCCAAATGAAAAAAAGGAAAATTAAATCATACTAGTACCATATATTTATGTTTATTAAAAAAACATTCACCACATAAAAGAAGTGCATTATATAAACCAAAAAGGAAAAAAAACTGAATCTTGTTGTCCAAAGCGAAACTGAAAAAAGAAACTTGTTTATATAATTATATGCCATCAAATAGCGTCGACTTAAATCATATGCTACTGGAAATCCCTCAATTGCTTACGTTCCACTCGGCCACCAACTTTCTCGTTATTGCCATCAAAGTTCACCTCATGTTAAAGTCTTCTGAGTCCTCTGATCATTGGGTCAATGCCCCTTTTCCCCTCAGTGTTACATAAACTAGTGTTGATACTTCGTGGCATCCTGCTGCTACTGCTGTGTATCCTAATGTACTGACTTGCTCCTGCTGCTGTGTGCAAGCTGTGTTTGGTTGCAGTTTTTCATGGAACATTTTTTTGCAGTTTGAAAATGGCAACTCCAAAACTCTTGCATTTTTCAACGGATACTTGAATGCATTTTGTTTTCAACGAGACAACACCAACAAAACTGAACATAACCTAACATTTAAGTTCAACATGAAAACTTACCATTTTCAGTACCAACATGGCAAATCTAAAAAATAAATTCTAGGATTGTCGTATCTGAACTTTCACATCACTAATTCCATACAGCTCTTTATTGAAGTCACGGTTAAAATCAAAACAAGTCCATAACATACTATTCAACCGTGCCAACGAACGAAATTGATTCTGCAGGTATGGAAAGGAAAAGAATCTTGCCGTGGCGGAGTCGCCGGGCGTTGGCCTTGCTGTTGAGGTCGGGAGGCACGACCTCGCTTTCATGGAGGCCAAGCGCGGCCTCGCTGGACATGGCGTGAAGGCCGACGGCGTGGGGTAGGGCAACGTGGGGCGGCGCCAATCGTTCCCCCAGCCGTCAAGGGAAGGGGACGGGTCGCTGGAGCGGCCGTCATGGTCTCTTGGGTTTTGGGGCGATGGAGCCGCCGGGAGGAGGCTCACCGGTCGCGCTGGCTCTGGCTGGTGTAGGAGCCGCCATGGCGCCAAATGGCGATGTGCACGGGCGGCGGAGGGGATAATTTTGGGGACTATTGAGCAGGCGACTGAATTTTTTCTTTCTTTCCGTCCGTCGGATTGATCACAGCCGTTAGAAATCCAACGGCTGCGGTATCTTCTTCCTCCTCCCGACCTTCAATCGTATCACCAGCGGCACTTCAGCGTGCCAGCTTGCCGCCTCATCCTGCTTGAACGGTTGAACCGATGACCATGCACCCCGCACATGTACCTGTCAAGCCTTCTCACATTGTTTCCACATATGACCATGGCGTCGGTTCTTCGATTCAACTGACACACTAGAAAATTTTCGAATGCATGCTTAATACTCCTTTCGTCTCAAAATAAATGTTTTAACTTTGTATTAGCTCTAGTATAAAATTGTATTATGCTTGAAATATTTATTTTCGAATTAAGAAAGTAATAATAGCGAACACGATGAATATTTGGAATTTGATATTTCACCCTACTTTCACTTTGACATCTCGTCGTTACATAAAAGTACATTTGCACAACCTTCTTTTATTATTGGGTTTTTATCATTTGTGTCACTAGTTGTGTCCCACTATTCAATTTTGCCACTAGAAGTTTCAACTCCTCAAAAATGCCATTGTTCCTTGAGATGCTTGCTCAAAAATGTCATTAGATATCTCAAAAGTGCCATCGTTCATTAGATGTTTGCTCAAAAATGACATTAGACATCGCTATTGTCAGGTCAAACTTGTTGATCATGTTATATGATGAAAATACCCCTATACACACATGGCAGGTCCCTTTATATCACAATGATAAGTGTGAACCCCACTTGTTAGAAGTAAGCAAGCAGATAATTTTAGAGGAAAATAAAAATGTTGTTGGGATGAAGTGGGACCCATACTTTAGTGTAGTGAGATAGAAGGAGAACTGATATGTTGGTCTATCAGTATTTTGGTCATTTCACATGGAAAATGAGATTTGAGCTCACATTAATGGTATCCAGTGGCATTCTTGAGCATGCGTCTAATGAAATGATGGCATTTTTGAGCAGTTCAAGGCAAAACTGAGTAGTAAGACACAACTAGTGGCATAAATGATAAAAATCCTTTATTTTTTATATTTCTTCTCTTAACTTTTCGGATTTGAGCTGCTTGTGTAATAGCAAATACGATGAGTTTTCGGGTTTGATCTTTTGTCCTAGTTTTTACCTTAACAATTTCCCTTCCATGACAACACATTTTTTCCAACATTTTTCTGTTTGAATATTTTTACGTTCACATGATGTGTACGATGAGTTTCCGGGTTTGATCTTTTGTCCTAGTTTTTACCTTAACAATTTCCCTTCCATGACAACGCATTTTTTCCAACAATTTTTCTGTTTGAATATTTTTACGTTCACATGATGTGAATGTTTTGGATCAAAATTCAGTGATGAAATACCCCTTCGGTCGATTTGTGGAGGTAACTGACTCCTCTCCTCCTTATTTAGATGTTCCTTTTCTCCGCAATGAAGGAAGCAAAAACTTGTGCAGGGCATCCGCTACTTATAGTTAAGCTTCTTGGTGAAGTAGACCTTCCTGATTCAACTAAACGTGTCACATATAGCCGTGTCCATCCAAGTGGTTTGGCCCATGCATCCATGTTGTTACTGCTCTATCGGTCGTCACTTAAGTCGGGACCTTTCTCGCCACCATTTTGCAAGTCGTTGCCGTTATGTAGTTTGTGGCCACCCAATTCACCGTCTCAATGAACGTTGTCGTATCGACCTTGTAAGTCGCATAGACACCCATCACGCCACCTCTGTGCAGTTTATAGTCAGGTAGTTCGCTTCACTCATGAATGCGACCGCCTAGCTTGTTGTCTTACTGCTCCGTCTTAGTTTGTCTCCATATACGTCCACATTAGGAGAATAGTCTAGACGAGGGGGACGGGAGGGAAGGGTTGTGGTCAAGTAAATGACGTTAGTGGTATTTATAGACATTTAGAGCGGAGCTAATCTATCATAGAGCAAATTGTGAAAGTAAAAGTTGGGCAAAAAATCCATTGCAATGCATTAAGGACAAATTCTCAAAGTGCAAAATGATGGACTGATCTTTGGGGGTTGGGGGAACTGATGAAAGCATGAGAAATTGGTAGGAGTGTTATGCAAAAGTAATAAATGGTGTTAGTGGTATTTATCGACATTTAGAGCGGCGCCAATCTGTCATAGAGCAAATTGTGGAAGTAAAGTTGGGCAAAAGATCCATTGCAATGCATTAAGGACAAAATGTCAAAGTGCAAAATGATGACCGAATCTTTAGGGATTGGTGCACTGATGAAAGCATGAAAAATTGGTAGGGGTGTTGTGCAAAAGTTGTATGCATTCTACTAAACAGGAGAGAGTGACATGGATGGAGCCTCATTACCATAAGTCCATAATCATGTTGACCTCCGATTAGTTCAACTTCTTTCTAACCATAACTCTTCGGTATCCGATTTTGTTGACAACATCACTGACTAGCGGATGATAACATCAACAAGCACGACAACAGTCAAAAGCAGCCACTAATTACCTGATCCAACTCGCACGTCATATCAACTCAAGATCAAACAAAAATACTCTATCCGCAAAGCGGCTAGTTGAAGAGACATGAAATCAATAGTGTCCATCCTTTGATTTGATTCAAAATAATTTAATAAGATTATTTGATGATTAGATTCCTTAAAAAATATCTAAATTGATTGTTTGATTCGTTGGATTGAATTCTATGTAAAAAATATTTAATAAGCCATTTATACTATATTTCATGGAAAATCTAGCATTCACTTAAAAAAATCCTTTGTTTTTCTTATGACATAAAAACACTCTCTGTTCAAATTCTATGATTTCCTATGATTCGCAACAACAACAAAATCCCATGATTTCCTAATCCTGTGGAATCAAATGAATATGCCATTTCAATCCTGTTTTTTTTTTATGTTTTTCAATTTCATGCGAATCAAAAAGGTCTGTAAGCTCTGCTAGTGCGGCCATGCGTTAGAAGGCGAAACAAGAATAACATCACCTGGACAATCTTGTAGAGATTCGACGAGCCAAAACAACAAAGGAAATTTACAAACTTGCAAGAAACGGATAGAACGAGCAAGCAGAAAAAGCGAGTACTTGATCATGGGCAACAGCACCCGTCGTCCGTTCACGCCAACACATACTACTAGTTTCCAACCTGAGCAAAACCATGTGCGGGAAGAAAAATGCGAAGCGTAAATACATACTGCATACCTTGATCATGAGGGGAGTACCCGTTGTCTGTCCGGGAGGCCATCGTCGCAGTGTGTTACCCCGTCAAAGCTGCGCGGCTGCGCGCTCGAAAGATCCCGGCAGGCCGGCCGCCGCCTGCAATGGCTGATCGGTCCCAAATCAGCAGCGGACCAGGGAAGGGATGGAGGATGGAGACGTGAAGGGGGAGGAGATGCGATGCGGGCGTTGGTGTTGTTAATAATTCTTATAGATAGGTAGACAGCTCTTTGTATTTGCTGGTGGGTGGGCGCTTGGTGTACCCGTACGTCCCTCTCACTCGTCGGCCTCCTTGGCGCGCAGAGAAAGGGAAGGGAAGACAGTCGCGCCGCGCAATGTGGCGGCTGATGCGATACCGCACGTACCGCCATCGCGAGTCGCTGCTGGCCATGGTGGGGCGCCGCTAGGCGCTAGCCACCGCACACGGGGGCACCGGGCGCTGTGCGCGCGCGAGCAGGACGGCGATCGGCATCACTGGCCGTTGCTTGCTTAATTTGGCACTTGCGACTTAACAAATCGGCCTAGCTCGGCTCGGTCGGGGCTTAACTGGTTCGTGCGCTCCTCGCTGGCGTGTACTACGTGACCATGACAGGCGCGGACTTGGGAACGGGCCGACTGATCGCCAGCTGATGGTTCATGTGCGCTGCCACTGGCTCGCGCTCGCCCGGGCCGCTAATTATTGGCCATCGTGGGGCTGATAACCCGATGGGCCAATTTATTAGCAAGTGGTGCTTATCCTCCTCTGGGATAACGATGCAATGGATGGATGATGGATGGAGGGCGTTTAGTACTACCAGTAGTATTATTATCGTTTCGTTTCTTCGTAGTTTACAAGAAAGCGCCCCGTCACACGCCACAAGGGCCAAGAAAGGGAGCCCGGTTCCGGCAATGGCGACGGGGGCAACAATGGCTGTAAACGAGACGAGGAAAGCGACGGAGCACCTCCTGATCACTGATCAGCCAGCCGTGATGGAGCACGGGACGGGAATATGCCGTGCCCGTGGACGGAATAAAGTCGAGCTCAGGCGGGCGGGATCGCTCGCTCGCGTCGCGTCGGTGCGGGTGGGCCGCCGACGTGTTCTCTCGGGCCACTCCCGTAGCCCGTATCTGCGCGCGGCTTTCCTTTTTCTTTTCTGGCGTCGAGAAAAGCAGCTGCGAGCGTGCGGTGCTGCTGTTCTTTCTGTACGTATTTCTGTGTGCGCACTCGCACTGGTCCAATGTGAGACTGCAACGCAAATCTGCCCATGCGGTGTGAGTTATTTTTTGGTTTTTGGTGCGGGTTTGGTTATCGGGGGACAAGGTGCGTCTTCACTTGTTTTTCTCCTTTTATTTTCCAAACTATTCCTTTCGGCCAACCGGCTAACGATTTCGACCTGTCGCACCGCTCTTTCGCTGGTCCCACCTCACCTCTTCATGTTTCTTCCTCTCAATTCTTGTGCGCTAACCAGCGTTGATTTGTTGCCATGCTCGACCCCAACCTCTTCCCCGTCATGGTGGCCGGCGAGCGCCTCTCTCTCACTCCTTTCTTTAACGTTCAAGATGTGCGCCTATCCTTATTCAGGCATGGGGTCTCGATAGGGATAGAGACGCATCTAGTCGTTTCGCAAGTACAGTAACATCGCATACATGTATGAAGAGAGAAGTATATGAGTTGGTTAACACTCGCCACAAGCTAAATTACAAGTTCACACCAATTATTCAAACATCATACGAAAGACAGGGCGTCTACGGACGAAAACAAACGAAGAAAAGAAACAATGAAACTGTTTTGCTAGCCCCGAAGATCACGACCAAGGCATCTCTACTCGTCCGGATATGTAACGTACATTCTGTCACGTTCTTCATCATACTTTCACTCAAGCTGCGTCACATCATCTGGCACGGTCTTATCTGCACCTGCACTTGTTTTTGTTGTAGTAATCTGTGAGTCACGGGGACTCAGCAATCTTGTAATCGGGTATCGAGACTATTCAAGCTTATTGGGTTGGATGGGGGATAAGTGTTGAGTTTGCAGCAACACTAAGCATTGTATGGTGGCTAACTTACGAGAACATGAATGTAATTATGGTGGACTAGTAAGACGATCGAGTTCTACCATGATCACTAAGTGATCCTGAACACCTACTTACGTCAAACATAACCCCACTGTGTTTTTTCTCGATTCATGTTTACGAACAGAGACGATCACGGTTACACACACAGTTGGTGTATTTTATTGGAGTTTATTTCAAGTTAACTATAACCGGGTGTTAAACAAAATAACCAAATTGCCATATAACCGTGGGCACGGCTTTCCGAAAGATTTAACCCTGCAGGGATGCTCCAACTAATCCATCATAAATTAACCACACTCTGCGGGAATAACCTCAACCACGGATCTCGTGATCATCCTAGGCAATTCCAAAGAAAATTCGACACCTCGAGACAGCCCGAAGAAGATCAGGGTTCCTCACGCAAGCCATTCGAGAAAGGTAAAACAAGTCCAACAAGACCGCCCGACGTGTCGACGAACCCGATAAGAGCTGCGTATCTCGTTCTCAGGACACGACGGATGGGCTAAGTTTCCGGCTGGCACACCCGTTGGTGGCCCCCGCTACTACCATTTTGGACCAACACTCATGTGGAGCACTGGCCCGGGTTGTTGATTAATCCACGGGGTAGCTAATACCTATGCAATTTCATTAGGTTGTTAAGCAAATGTAGTACCAAAGTTGGGCCTTGCCAGACAAGTTTTTATCTCAAACGAATAATCAAGGGGGTCCCCACAACAACCCCGAGCATGTTAGGAGCGCAAAGTATGGAAACATAACACCGGTAACAAGTAGCTATGGCGGTAAAAGTGGAACAAAACACCGAGCAAAAGGCCAAGCCTTCCATCATACCAAGATATATATGCATTAAATTAAATAGCAGTAAATATTGTGATATCTTCAGATATCCATGTTATCACATGGAAACAACCTGCACCTGCATCTAAGAATGCTATAAGAGGGGTTGGGCAGTGGTAACTTAGCCAAACAAGGTTTACTAGGATGTGGAGGGGTTAGATGCTATCATGGCAATGTAGGAGGCTTGACATTCAAGTGGTAGGTAACGCATAGGTAACTATAAGAGCGAGACATCTAGCAAAGCAAAAATAGTGTTGGGATCCGGGTACGATCATCTTGCCTGTTGGTTCTTCAGAGGAACGAAGAGCGGGGTCCTCGTAGTGGTACTCTCCTGGATCATCGTACTCAGGTTCAACACTCGCGTCTACCCAAGAGAAACAACAACAATAAACAACCAACCAAGGTGCAATGCACAAACAAGATGATGCATGATTTATTTGAAGTATTTAGCATGTCAATCCTAAGCTAGTCATGTTTCTCATGCAATAATTAAGTTATTTACAATTCTAGACATAACCTCATGTTAAGTTGTTTAAACATGCATGATCATGGCAAATATGGATGCATCATGCAAAATCAATGCAAATGCATATGTAAAACGTAGGAAACGGGGTAACGGATCTCACGCTACGCTCACGGCAAGGTACGAAGGCAAACTACAAGACATGGAGGACCATGGGCTATTCCTTGGTATTCCAAGGTAGCCACTGGTTAGGAAATAAAAACCAACCACAATAGAGCCAAATATCAAGCAAAACAATGGAGCATAGCTCCCACAAGTCTCATAACACTAACACACACAATCTGTCTCAAAACAGCAACAAAGCAACTCCCAGAACAATTATTTAGAGCTATAGGATGTTTCTGACCTCAAACAAAGCATGAACAGAAACTACATAACATGCATATCAAATCATCCAACTACATAAACTGGAAAGGGAGCATGGATCACTAAGCATGCAGCTCACAAGATGACATGATGAAACAGATTCTAGGGACTTAGTGAAAATCACAGTTTTCTAGAATCTGAGTTAAGCTGATAGCAAGTTGACAACAGAAAAAAATGATGCTAGAGACCATCTCGTGGCATGAAAATTAACAGGATGATAGAGGACAACATCTACTACAAAACACTAGCACTGAGCTTGAGCTAAAACACAACATATCACTTGCTAGCATCCACTTAACATGGCATAAAAATATTAACAGATTCTCAGACTTGGAAATATTTAGCATGTTACAGTCAACAACATTTTATACTCCACTTTGGAGCAAAATTCCCACTTATATGCAAGTCTAACATGTCAAAAGAAAATACCATGGCATAATACTCATGAAACACTACCACTTCCATTTTGACACAAATATCATAGCATGCATGGATTAATTCTAACTAAAATCACAAAATGACATATTGGGACAAAATGAGATTTTGTAAAACTTCTCAAATGACAAATCCAATTGCACCAATGGATTCTTTGGGAATTTCTACCCCAATTCCATATGTCACACTCATATGTTTGCTTTTGAAAAACTCCCAAAACCAAGCTCGAAAATAACATGCCATCACTCATAAGTTCAAATTTACCCTATTTGAACTTTGCCAAAAATGGCCTAGTCCAGATCTGGACATGTCCAGAAATGGCATTAATCTAACAAAACACAATAAAAGAATAAAACAATTAAAATCGAATAAGATAGGAGGGGTCCCACCTGGCATGACACCAGGGCCCCTCTATGTGGATGACAAGTTGGCCATGGGCCCACTGTCATAGACACACACACACGGCACACTGGATCCAACTGCCCATAGGGGATCCACCTACCGACACATACACAGGGGCATACACCACACACGCACATAGGCACACTAGATCCTCCGTGGCCACACGGGATCCGCTTCACATCTCATTGAGATGCACAAAAAAGAAAATAAAAAGGGGCACAGGGGGGGTTCGAACCCACGACCTCCTGGTCGTCGACGCGAGCCGCTACCACTAGGCTAGGCGGGGTCTTCTGCTAGAAAGGGGCTAGTTATGAAAACATACTAACAGAGCCAGCTTTCTCCTACCTTCAGGCACGCAAGATGGAGATGACATCGGCGAGCCCTCCGGCGACCTGCGGCGGGGCTGTGGAAACTCATCTGCATAGAGCTAGGGCGACCATGACGCGAGGCAGGACGAGCTCGAGCTCTTTGCTCATGGCGGAAGCCGCTTCTGGCGCAACGCATGGCGGAACGGGGTTGCGGGGCGGCTGGATGCGCATGGGGATCGCTATGCAGCAGCACGGCAAGCGCGTGGGGCTAGTGCTCAGCCTAAGCACAGCGAGGTTCAACAGAAGGCCCGGTCTTACTCTTCTGACGAACATATGCAGAGACGGACGAGAGCACAAGGAGCATGTCTAAGCCACGACCAAAACTACACGCACGAGACGCTAGCAATGCAACGGGCAAGGGGAACAGAAGGGGGGATCATACCACCTCACCTAGGACAAGGAGAGGAGGACGGGGTCGAGCTTGAGGCGGTGCTTGGCTCGCGGGGAAACTGAGGCACCTCGCTCCGGTCCAGGTCGAAGAAGATGATGGTGAGGGGGCGCTCCTGGCTTGCGGGCGACGCGCACGTAGAGGAGGAAGACGAAGGCGCTCCCGAAGGCCGATGCACGACGTCGAGGAGGACGAGGACGAGGCGGGGACGCTACCCCGCGCTCGATCTGAAGCTTGCTCGGAGCTCCGAGAGCATGGCGTTAGCAAGGCTTGGGGGCGCCCTTACCTACGGCGGCGGGGAAAGGAGAAGGGAGGAAAGGGGAGAGGAAATCCTAGGGTTGCGCACCGATAGGTTTAAAAGGGCGCTCGAACCCTAACGTCGTCTCGACGTCCGCGCCACGGCGGGCGCTCTCTCTCACGCTCACACTGACGCTGACGGAAAGCAGCAACGGTGAGTAGGTAGCCATCCGCGAGGAGGGCCAAGGCTGCTTGGGGGGGCTAGCTGGGCCGCGGGAAGGGAAGGCCCAGGTGGACAAGCTCACACTCTTATAGGGAAAATGTTTTCTTTTTTAAATAAACAACAACAAGATAAATAACCATGCATGAATGACAAGGATTTAGAGAGAAAAAATTCAATCAACAAATTGTACTCTAGTTTATAAAAATGACCTTGGCATTTTTAGAACAAGTTAATTATACACATATTTTAAAATTGAAATCAGTTGCCTTTGTTTATATTTTAAAAATTAGTAACTGAGAGAACAAACTTGAGGAAAAAGCAAAACATACTCACCAGATTATTTAGAAGATGTAAGGGCATATTTCTCCTTAAGTGGTTTTGGTAATTGATGACAATGCTTTTGCGTACTAATCGTGTGCATTGAGCATTTCAGATATCTCATGTCTAGGCACAAGACAATTCAGTGCCCCTTGGAGCCTATTGAAGACGGTTGTTCTCTACGTTTCCTTTCGGTGGATTTGAGTCGTAGGAAAGCCGGACTATTAAGAGGGGGTCCGCTTCGGAAAGGTTTGGGTGGAATCAACACGTACACATCTATTCCTTTGCACCACCTTTCCTTCGCTTCAAAGGAGCTCCAACTCATTTTTCATTCCTATGCAAAGTGAAAGCCTGTGGGGGGTTTGCTTTCAGTGGCCAGCGGTAGTACCGCTCAAGGGAGCGGTAGTACCGTAGGAGCCAACGGTAGTACCGCTTGGTGGAGTGGTAGTACCGCTGTCTCCTTCCCTGGAACTTACGCCTGCGGTAGTAGGCGCGAATGTAATTTTTTTACATCCGCCCTCTTACGGTAGTACCGTCATTCACGTCCGGTACTACCATGCCGGATTTTTTTGCAGTTTCGCCTTCTGCGGAGGTAGGCACGGAAGGAATTTTTTACTTCCCTGCATCTCTAGTGGCAGCCTCTGCCGACCATGCGGTAGTACCGCATGGGCCCGCGGTAGTACTGCTCCGGCGGTTCTACCGCTTGTTTCCTAGTGCAATCGGCTAGAGCCTGTTACTTCTGTGCGAGCGGTAGTACCGCATGTGGCAGCGGTAGTACCGCAAGCCCTCGCGACAGTACCGTGGGTTTTATGGTAGTACCACGACGCGCGGGGCTGAGGGTGTGGATAACGGTTGGATCTTGTCCCCCACTATAAAAGGGAGGTCTTCTTCCTCAAGAAGCTCACCTCTTCCTTCCCAAAACTCCACTGTTGCTCAAAGCTCCATTTTAGCCCGATCTCTCTCCCTAGCCAATCAAACTTGTTGATTTTCTAGGGATTGGTTGAGAAGGCCTTGGTCTACACTTCCACCAAGAGAAATTTGATTCCCCCCACTAATCCCTTATGGATCTTGTTACTCTTGGGTGTTTGAGCACCCTAGACAGTTGAGGTCACCTTGGAGCCACATTCCATTATGGTGAAGCTTCGTGATGTCGTTGGGAGCCTCTAATTCAGTTGTGGAGATTGCCCCGACCTTGTTTGTAAAGGTTTGGTCGCCGCCTTTAAGGACACCAATAGTGGAATCATGGCATATCGCATTGTGTGAGGGCGTGAGGAGGATACAGTGGCCCTAGTGGCTTCTTGGGGAGCATTGTGCCTCCACACCGCTCCAACGGAGACATACTTCCTCACAAGGGAAGGAACTCTAGTAACACATCCTCATCTCCACTGGCTCCACTTTGGTTATCTCGCACCTTTACTTCTTGCAAGCTTTTATTGTGTTATATCCCTTGCTTGCTTGTGTACTTGTTGTGGTTAGCATCATATAGGTTATTCATCTAGTTACACATCTAGCCAACTTATTTGATGCTAAGCCTAAATTGTTAAGGAAAATTTGAAAAGTGTTAGTTTCCTATTCACCCCCTCTAGTCAACCATATCGATCCTTTCAATTGGTATCAGAGCGAGGTTTCTTTATTAAGGGGTTCACCACCCGAAGAGTATGGCTGGCGAAGGGGAGCGTGTGGGAGAACTTCCCGAGGCCATGGGAGTGAACACGGTCTCATGTGAGGATTTGAATGAGGCCTTGTCCTTACTCAAATCCTCCATGGCGACCGAGGTTAAATCCATGTTCAAAGATTTCCTTAATACTCTTAAAATGTCTACCGATGTGGTGCAAGTGGTCAAACCCACTAACTCGACATCAGATGTCTACTCCGGTAAGGAGGGGGCTAGTGCCGACAAGGATAATCATTCTCAAAGAGTTAATGGGTCGGGGAGCTTTGCCTGTGTTCCCCCTCCCGTGGTCTACGGAGGACCGGTGCACCCACCTCATATAGTTAATCTTGGTCCTCCTCTTAAACTTGTTAAGAATGATTTTGCTAACTGAGTTTTCAGTATCAAGTCTCATTTGGATCACGGCTCAATTCATTTCATGAGAGTCATTGAAGAAGGATACTATCCTCATGATCCACGCAATGTTACTCCAAGAGAACAAGTGGATAAACAACTAAATTCTTCCGCCTTGTTCATACTCCAAGCTGCTATTCCTACTGAAGACCTACCTCACCTGCGGCCCTTCACTGTTGCTAAAGAGTGTTGGGAACACATCATCTCCATGTACAAGGGCAGCTCAAGCATTCAACGGTCAAACTATGAAGTTGTCCTTGATCAGTCAGATGAGTTTGTGATGATAGAGGATGAGGAACCGCGTGAGCTCTATAGAAGGGTGACCGCTCTTGCTTTTTCCCTCAAGGATCATGGCAGCAAGGATGTGGATGATACTGGGATCAAGCGTAAGTTCGTGAAGGCCATCATGCCCTACAACAAGACCATGCCCGCTGTCATCCGTCAAAGGCCGGACTTTCACACCTTGTCTTCTGGTGACGTGTTGGATGAATTTATTGAAATGAACATCCTAAACACGACAACTGACAATGCTCTCGCTCGCATTCAACGGTCAAAGAAGTCCTCTCCCAATCTTGCATTGAAGGCTAAGGTTAGTCAAGAGGAAGAAGAAGAAGAAGAGGGTTGCCCCGAGGACACCAAGTATGCTTATCATGAGCACATGGCTCTTGCGTCCAGACAATTTTGGGGCGACAAGAGAAACACAAGGCCCAACTTCTCCAAGAACAACTCAAATGGGTCAAAGGGCAAGCAACATGTGAGAACATGCAACAATTGTGGTAATGCGAGTCACTTTGTGGTGGATTGCCCATATGAGAAGAGGGAAGACAATGGTGGCAAGCTCATTCGCAAAGATAAGGCCAAGTCCTTCCCCAACAAAACCAACTTCATCAAGAAGGCCCCTCACAAGGTATTCGTGGCTCAAGAAGAGTATGCCTTGGATGATGATGTCGATGACGAAGACACAAGCGGTGAAGGAATGGCAATGGCATCCATGGCAATTGCTTCCTCTATCCCATCAAAGGTGTCACTCTTCGAGGCCCCCAATGAGAACATCGTCGCGAGGTGCCTCATGGCTAAAGGTATCACTAAGGTAACCTCCAACGTCAAAACCTCAAACATTAAGACTTCTATTTCTTCCACTCCATCTCTAGATTGTGTGGATGAACATGAGGAGGCGAAAGAGGATAATAATGAGTTTGACAAATTCATGTGTAAACTCAAGGGAGAGTCCAAGAAGCACTTCGTTGCTCTCTTGGAACAACTTGGTGAGGCCCATGATACTATTGAGTCTCAAGAAGAGTTTCTTGAGGAATTGAGAGGTCATAGTCGTGATTATGCCGACGAGATAGCAGATCTATCTATTGCTCTTGAGGAAGAGCAAGGTCTTCGTATGACTCTTGAGGAGTCACAAAATGATGACCTTGCTAAATTACGTAAAGATTATGATCATGATATTGTTCTTAAGTGTGTACTCAAGTCTGAGAAGGTTGCACTTGGGGTGGACCATGATCGACTCAAGGATGAGCTTGACACACTTGACAATGCTCACAAGGCGTTGAAGTGTGCTCATGCCTCTCTTAAGGAGTCGCATGATCAACTCCAAGTGAAACTCACTAAGGAAATTGCCACGTGTCCTCCTTTTGTTCTAATTGATAATGCATCTGCTACTAACCCGTGTTGTGAGCATGCACATATTGTGGAGGAAAATCCTAAGCTAAAAGAGCAGCTTGAAAAGGGCTTGGTAACATGTATCCAAGGTTAGAAGACACTCAATGACCTTCTGAGTAATCAGAAGGAAGTTGTGGCAAAAGAAGGAGTGGGGTTTGCACCCAAAAATAATGAGAAGAAGAAGGTGAACACCAAGGAAGTTCCACCGCTCAAGCAAACGTTTGTAAGAGTAGGAGAAGGTCCTCATGAGAAGAATAAAGACAAAGTTATGTTGGGGAATGCCAAGAAGGGCAAGAACAAGAACACCCACCCCAACAAGACCGGCGACTTTAACCCCTCTTATGTTTTATGCCGTCCTAGTGATGTGCATGTTTATGCCAAATATGTTGGTTCTTCTTATGAGTACATCGAATGGTGTATTTGGGTTCCTAATACCCTTGTTGCTAACATGAAAGGACCCATTAAAGAATGGGTACCTAAAGCCAAACATTGATCTCTTGTAGGGGCTTGCTTCTGGAGGAACATCATGGTTGCTCGATAGTGGAGCGACAAATCATATGACCGGAAGCAAGGACTTGGTGGTGGACGTTTATCCTGACACATCTGTGGCCACCCAAGTCTCATTTAGTGGTGATGCAATTTCAAAGGTATTGGGTCTTGGCAAGGTGATAATCTCTCCGGAACTCTCCATAGAGAATGCTATGCTTGTTGAGACCCTCGCAGACAATTTACTTTCAGTTCATCAACCCGCAACCATCGGTTTTAGTACCTTCTTTGGTATTGACTCCATGACCCTTTTGTGGAGCAAGACTCTTAAAGTAGCTTTTGTTGGGCATGTCGAGAACGGTCTCTATGTGGTCAACTTCTCGTAGCAACCCACTAAGACCTTGACTTGCTTAATGGCTAAAGTTGATGTGGGATGGCTCTGGGATCTCTGGCTAGCCCATGTCAATATGAGATCTTTGCAAAGTCTCCTCAAAGGGGATCACATTCTTGGACTAACAAACGTGAGTTTTGCCAAAGATCGTGCTTGCAGTGCTTGTATCGAAGGAAAGCTACATGAAAAGGCTCATCGTCCAACCACTACAATGTACTCAAAGAGGACCTGAGAGCTCCTTCACATGGATCTCTTCAGCCCTCCATCTTTTGATCGTCTTGGTGGAAGAAAATATTGCTTGGTGATTGTGGATGATTACTCGATATATACTTGGGTTTATTTCTTCAAGAAGAAGAGTGAGACCCAACAGACCGTGATCGACTTTGCAAATGAAGTCTAACGTCAACATGATGGAAAGATTTTGATGATTAGAAGTGACAACGACACTGAGTTCAAGAATTACACCCTAAATGAGTTTCTCAGTGATGAAGGGATAAAGCACCAATATTCCACACCTTACACCCCTCAACAAAACGGTGTTGCTGAGAGGAATAACCGGACGTTGATTGATGCGGCAAGAACCATGATGCCGGAGTTTAAATCTCCATACAACTTTTGGGCCGAAGCCATCAACACAACGTGTCATGCATCAAATCGACTCTATCTCCGCAAAGGCTTGAACAAGACTCCTTATGATATTCTTACCATAAACGAGCCCAACCTCAAATACTTCCGGGTGTTTGGTTGTAAGTGTTTCATTCTCAAGAAAGGTGCTCATTTGTCTAAATTTGAATCTAGAGCCCATGAGGGCATATTTGTTGGTTATGCTGCAAACTCTCATGCTTACCGTGTCCTTAACAAGTCCACGGGACTCATTGAGGAGATGAGTAATGTAGAGTTTGATGAGAATAATGGCTCCCAAGTGGAGCAAAGTGGTCTTTGTGATGTAGGTGATGAAATTTCTCCCAAGCCATAAGAAGAATGGGTGTGGGATACTTCCTACCCGTTGAGGAACCCCTTGTGGCCAAAGGATAAGAACAATGTTCCACTCAAGTGGAACCATCACCGACGCAAGACCCACACGCTTCCGAAGAACAAAATGAAGGTCCTTCACCACATGGACAAGATCAAGGGCAAGATACTTCTCCTAATGATGGTGTTTCACCAAGTGATGCCCAAGATCAAGGTCCTGTCTCCGAGCTCGTTCAAGATCAATATCTTCTTCAAGAACAAGAGCAAGCTCACGAAGGCGCTCAAGATCATCAAGATGATGAATGTTGTCCCTCAACCTTCCATGGAGGAAATCTTAGAGAGACGAGCCGCCAAGAATGCTGCCAAGATCAAAGCTAAACAACATCTGTTGGAGAACATCTACGATGACTTGCAAAAAGGGGTAACCACTCGTAAACAGTTAACAAACTTTTGTGAACATCACACGCTTGTTTCTTGCATTGAGCCCCTTAAGGTTCAAGATGTGCTTGAGCATATGGAGTGGGTTGAAGCTATGCACGATGAACTCAACAACTTCGAGCGCAACCAAGTGTGGAGATTGGTGCCACGACCTAAGGAGAACCACAATGTTATTGGAACTAAATGGATCTTCAAAAACAAGAAAGATGCGCACGGTATCGTCATTCGCAACAAGGAAAGATTGGTGGAACAAGGATACTCCCAAGTCGAGGGTATCGACTATGGTGAAACTTTTGCTCCTGTTGCTCGCCTTGAATCTATTCGCATGTTGCTTGCATATGCCTCTCATCATAACTTTCAATTATATCAAATGGGTGTCAAGAGTGCTTTTCTTAATGGTCCTGTTAAGGAGTTGGTATATGTCAAGCAACCCCCGGGGTTTGAGGATCCCAAGTTCCGAAATCATGTATACGTTCTCAATAAGGCTCTGTATGGCCTTAAGCAAGCCCCACGCGCGTGGTATGAGCACCTTACCGAGATGTTGAAAGACCATTGGTTTGAAATTGGGAAAACTGATCCCACTCTTTTTACAAAGAGGGTCAACGGGAACTTGTTCATATGCCAACTATATGTTGATGATATTATTTTTGGTTCTCTGAACAAAGGTTTCAATGAAGAATTTTCCACTTTGATAACAAACAAGTTTGAGATGTCTATGATGGGAGAGTTGAAGTTCTTCCTTGGTTTCGAAGTCAAGCAACGAAGTCAAGGTACCTTCATCAATCAAGCCAAATACACTCAAGACATGCTCAAGAGGTTCAAGATGGATGAGCTCAATCCTCCCAAGGCCAACACTCCCATGCCACTGAAATGCCATCTTGACAGTGATCCCAATGGTAAAGCGGTGGTTCAAAAGGTATATTGCTCCATGATTGGATCCTTGCTTTACCTTTGTGCATCTAGACCGGATATCATGTTAAGTGTGGGTATTTGTGCACGATTTCAATCCGCACCTAAGGAGAGTCACCATGTGGCTATCAAGTGAATCTTTCGATATTTGGCTCATACCCCAAACTTTGGCTTATGGTATCCCAAGGGGGCTTCGTTTGATCTCGTTGGATATACTAACTCGGATTGGGCGGGAGACCGTGTGGATAGAAAGTCCACTTTTGGAGGCTGCCAATTTATTGGTCGGTCTTTGGTAAGTTGGTCTTCAAAGAAACAAAATTGTGTTTCTCTCTCGTCCACCGAGGCCGAGTATGTAGCTGCTGCCAGTTGTTGTGCACAGATTCTCTGGATGAGGCAAACTTTAAAGGATTATGGTGCCAATTGTGACAAAGTGCCTCTTTACTGTGATAATGAAAGTGCCATTATGATCTCCAGCAACCCAGTTCAACATTGCAAGACGAAGCATATTAATATTCGTTATCACTTCCTTCGGGAACACATCAAGCGTGGAGACATCAATCTTATTCATCTGAGCACTAACGAACAACTGCAGATAATTTTACAAAGCCATTAGATGAAGCAAGATTTCGCGAGTTAAGGCATGAGCTAAATATCATTGATTCGAGCAATGTGGATTGACTTAGTGCACACCTCCCCACACTCATCTTTATGTCTTGTCTAGGTGTAGGCATGGATTTAGGGGGAGTCTAGTTCTCTCAATGACTATCCCTCCTCTTATTATGCATAAACTAATCAAAGTCTTTCACATTTGCCATTTTTGATGGTTACTGTGCTTCAAAAGATGAGTCTTGGTCATGGGCCCAAGGATAATTCTTCGCGGTGCCATACCATTTGACTCAAACATAGGTGGCTCTAGGGCCACTGCCCTCTCTTCATTCAAAGTAGAGGCTCTCTGTTTGGTCCAATTTTTTCCTTCTCCTCCATTGGACCATGCTTTTGTTTTTGACTTGCATCTTTGATTTATCTTGTCTCTCGTTTTGGTGCGAAAAACTTTATTTCTCTTCTTCTCTTTTCTCTATGAAAATTTGCACTTTGTGGGCAGCACGGTACTACCGTGGAGATTCACAGTACTATCGCTGGGAGCGGTACTACCGCTTATCACGCGGAAGTAAAAAATTACTTCCGCTTGTTGAGCCGTACTACCGTGATGACCACGGTACTACCGTGTCGTCGAGTGGGCGTGGGGGTTAAGAGCCGACAGGGGGGTTTTCAATCTCCCTCATACCCCATTATGTCTTCCCCTCGCGTTTCTCTCTCTCTCCTCCTCACAACCGGCGCCGGAGCACCTCACCAGATCTCTGTCTCCGACCACCCTCCTCCTATTCCCTCCAGTGGGATCGTTCCCCACCTCGTCCTCTTGCCATGGACCTCGGTATTTCCCCGAACTCTTCTTGTTTTGCTTCTCTATTTTTGAATCTAGGTTTAGGGGAAATATGAGATGGTCTAGTGTTGTTTGATCCAATCTGTGCATGAGGAGATGGTTTGAGTGTGTTAGTGCAGTAGAAGTGCGTATTGATAGGATACAACGGGATAACTTTCGATCTACGGTAGTACCGATTTGATCTTTCGATCTGTGTTCATGCGAAATCCGCCCCGTGCGGTACTACCGCTCGTCGGGCAGAAGTAAATTTCTACTTCCGGTGCTGCCATGGTACTACTGCTCTCCGCGGTACTACCGCATCCGGAGCGGTAGTAATTTTTTACTTCCGCTCGCTGGGCAGCAGTAAAATTTTACTTCCGCTCTAGCCGCGGTACTACTGCTGCCAGCAGTACTACCACGTCTGGTTGGTAGATTTTTTTTACTTCCGCATGCACCACCGATACTGCCGCTTGATCCGAAGCTACCTCACTTTGTCTTGTTTATTCTCACTTCTACATGCTTTTCGTGTCTCCTTTCGTCTTTGCCTTACCTTTTTCATTTGTCCATTGTGTTTGCATTGTGTGACATAGGTGGTGGCTCTGGTTCCGACTCTGTTCCAAGACACTCCAATCCCTCTTGTGGCACTAGCTCCAAGCGTCTCCGCAATCCAGATGCTCCTAAGGGATCCAATGACCCACCCCGCCATTTCAAGCAGACCGCATCCAAGATCAAGCCACAAGTTGACAACTATGAGGACATGCCTCAAGCTGAGTTTCTGTCTCGATGGTTGATCGATCCCTATGTCAAACCAAGGGAAGTTTCCAGGGCCAATGAGTTGTTCTGGACCAAGCAGCAGTATCTCATCCACATTGATGTGATCAAGGGCAAGAAGAATCTATATGTTCCTGTCCAATACATTGATATGGCTCATATGAGGAAGCATCCGACATACTTCAGTGAGGCTCTGGGTTTGATGGAGCAGTTTGCTATCGAGGACATCATCTCGTTCCACCTTGACTTTGATCCCAAGATAGTGGGTCAGTTCTTTGCCTCTGTCCACTTCCACACTGATGAGCAGCGGACCATGACTTGGATGACCAATGGCGAGAGGCTGTCTGCCACCTGGAAGGACTTTATGGATCTTCTGCATGTTCCTGATTCAGGGCTTGATGTGCCACTTGGACTGCACCCTCACAGCAACCCCCACCCATCACGTAAGGAGCAGCTCATGCCATTCTATATTTTGAAGACTTTACCCTCTAGTGAGCGAGTTTCTGTGCTCAACACTCTATTTCCTTGCATGGGAGACAAGGACAAGGTTCACTCCTATATGGTGGATATGTTGCTACTATATGAGAAAGGAAGAACTGAAGAACTTGACACCCTTGATGTGTCTCACATTATGTGGACCGAGCTTCGCACTGTTGTGTTTCATCGTAAGGTCCCCATTTATGGGCCCTACTTGTTCCTCCTGATTCGTACTACTTGGGAGAAGACCCATCTGGGTGAGGACTTACAGGAGCACTTGTTTCTTCATGATCCCATTCGTCTACGTATGAAGGACAAGTGGGCAACACCACCACTAGGCCAGCTCCTGCTCGTATGGAGGTTGATGAGGATGAGATCGAAGAGGAGGAAGATGACAGTTCTGAGTCCTATGTGCCACCGTCTTCTGAGCCATCTTGGGCCAAGAAGCTCTCTCACAATATGAGGACCTTGTTCTACATGCAGGCCAAGGGTCAGTATCAGGCTCACGTTGCTCAGAAGGAGAGTCGCCAGCGTGACAAGCGGATTCTGAGGAAGCTTGGTGAGACCATCTCGAGTGGGTCTGAGAAGGACATCACTCCTGAGGCCACTTGGATGGAGAAGTAGCAGTTCCAGTGGGCTGATTCAGATGCGGAGTCCATCCCAGACGCATCAGAGGAGGAGCCAGATGACTGATCTTTCTGCATGGGAGCTACCACCTATGTGTTAGGTGTCCTCTCTGCCTTTTTGGCATATCGATGCCAAAGGGGGAGAGAGTGTAGTATTTGCGAGTATTTGCATTGTTTTTAGTCGTCTCTTTGCTTTCGTTGAACTTTGGTTTATGTCGTTTGTGTGTGAGACCAGGAGACTTCCTCTATCATATGGTGTGAGACATATGCTATCACTCCTACCTTATTATTGTCTAGTATGATTCGTAGCTTCTGAGTCTGTCTCATATGTAGCCTTATCTTCATGCTCACATGCTATTCCTAGCTTCCATACTTAGTTTTTGTTCATTCTATTACAAGGATTGCATTGCTTATAAAATATAGGGGGAGTGTTGATCCTAGTGTGTGTGCCTTATAGTCCAAAGCATATCTAGAGTATGCACACATCCAGGGGGAGCTCGTCTATATTTTGTAGATCTTGGGTTTGCATATGCTCATTTTATATCTTTATGTGCAAATCCCATATTGCCATCAATCCACCAAAAAGGGCGAGATTGTAAGGGCATATTTCTCCTTAAGTGGTTTTGGTGATTGATGACAATGCCTTTGCGGACTAATCGTGTGCATTGAGCATTTCCGATATGTCATGTCTAGGCACAAGACAATTCAGTGCCCCTCGGAGCCTATCGAAGACGGTTGTTCTCTACGTTTCCTTTCGGTGGATTTGAGTCGTAGGAAAGCCGTACTATTAAGAGGGGGTCCACTTCAGAAAGGTTTGGGTGGAATGAACACGTACACATCTATTCCTTTGCACCACCTTTCCTTCGCTTCAATGGAGCTGCAGCTCATTTTTCATTCCTGTGCAAAGTGAAAGCTTACGGGTGGTTTTCTTTCAGTGGCCAGTGG
Organism: Hordeum marinum; assembly: GCA_022496015.1. Taxonomy (NCBI): domain Eukaryota; kingdom Viridiplantae; phylum Streptophyta; class Magnoliopsida; order Poales; family Poaceae; genus Hordeum; species Hordeum marinum. Next base: position 326,839,908 of record CM039677.1, read on the forward strand.
TAGTACCACTCAAGGGAGCGGTAGTACCGTAGGAGCTAGCGGTAGTACCGCTTGGTGGAGCGATAGTACCGTTATCTCCTTCCCTGGAACTTACGCCTGCGGTAGTAGGCGCGGATGTAATTTTTTACATCCGCCCTCTTACGGTAGTATCGTCATTCACGTCCGGTACTACCGTGCCGGAATTTTTTGCAGTTTCGCCTTCTACGGAGGTAGGCACGGAAGTAATTTTTTACTTCCCTGCATCTCTAGTGCCAGCCTCTGCCGACCATGCGGTAGTACCGCATGGGCCCGCGGTAGTACTGCTCCGGCGGTTCTACCGCTTGTTTCCTAGTGCAACCAGGTAGAGCCTGTTACTTCCGTGCGAGCAGTAGTACCGCATGTGGCAGCGATAGTACCACAAGCCCTCGCGGTAGTACCGTGGGTTTTACGGTAGTACCGCGATGCGCGGGGCTGAGGGTGTGGATAACGGTTGGATCTTGTCCCCCACTATAAAAGGGAGGTCTTCTTCCCCAAGAAGCTCACCTCTTCCTTCCCAAAACTCCATTATTGCTCAAAGCTCCATTTTATCCCGATCTCTCTCCCTAGACAATCAAACCTGTTGATTTTCTAGGGATTGGTTGAGAAGGCCTCGATCTATACTTCCACCAAGAGAAATTTGATTCCCCCCACTAATCCCTTGCGGATCTTGTTACTCTTGGGTGTTTGAGCACCCTAGACGGTTGAGGTCACCTCACAGCCACATTCCATTGTGGTGAAGCTTCGTGGTCTCGTTGGGAGCCTCCAATTCAGTTGTGGAGATTGCCCCAACCTTGTTTGTAAATGTTTGGTCGCTGCCTTAAAGGGCACCAGTAGTGGAATCATGGCATCTCGCATTGTGTGAGGGCGTGAGGAGAATACGGTGGCCCTAGTGGCTTCTTGGGGAGCATTGTGCCTCCACACTGCTCCAACGGAGACATACTTCCTCACAAGGGAAGGAACTCCGGTAACACATCCTCGTCTCCACCGTCTCCACTTTTTGTTATCTTGCGCCTTTACTTCTTGCAAGCTTTTATTGTGTTATATCCCTTGCTTGCTTGTGTACTTGTTGTGGTTAGCATCATATAGGTTATTCATCTAGTTGCACATCTAGCCAACTTATTTGATGCTAAGCCTAAATTGTTAAGGAAAAGTTTAAAAGTGTTAGTTGCCTATTCACCCCCTCTAGTCAACCATATCGATCCTTTCAATTGGTATAAGAGCGAGGTTTCTTTATTAAGGGTCTCACCACCCGAAGAGTATGGCTGGCGAAGGGGAGCGTGTGGGAGAACTTCCCGAGGCCATGGGAGTGAACATGGTCTCACGCGAGGATTTGAATGAGGCCTTGTACTTATTGGGACAAAATGACATTTTGTAAAACTTGCTCAAATGAAAAATCCATTTGCACCAATGGATTCGTTGGGAATTTGTACCACTAGGATAGGCGGGGTCTTCTTCTAGAAAGGGGCTAGTTACGCAAAACATACTAACAGAGCCGACTTTCTCCTACCTTCAGGCATGCAAGATGGAGACGACGCCGGGGAGCCCTCCGACGACCACCAGAGCCGGCGACCTACGGTGGGGCTGCGGAAACGCAGGGGAAACTCATCCGCGTGGAGCTAGGGCGACCACGACGTGAGGCAGGACGAGCTCGAGCTCTTTGCTCATGGCGGAAGCCGCTGCTTGCCTCTGGCGTGACGCACGGCGGAACGGGGTTGCGGGGTGACAGGATGCACGCGGCGATCGCTATCTAGCAGCGTGGTGAGCTCACGGGTCTAGTGCTCGGCCTATGCGCAGCGGGGTTCAACAGAAGGCCCGGTCTTACTCTTCTAACGAACATATGCAAAGACGGACGAGAGCGCGAGGATCACGTCTAAGCCATGACCAAAACTACGTGCACAAGACGCTAGCGATGCAACGGGCGAGGGTAACGGAAGGGGGGATCATACCACCTCACCTAGGACAAGGAGAGGAGGACGGGTCGAGTTTGAGGCGGTGTTTGGCTCGTGGGGAAACTGGGGCGCCTCGGCTCCGATCCAGGTCGAAGAAGATGACAGTGAGGGGGTGCTCCTGGCTTGCGGGCTACGCGCACGTAGAGGAGGAAGACGAAGGCGCTCCCGGAGTCCGATCCACGACATCGGGGAGGACGAGGACAAGGCGGGGACGCTACCCCTCGCTCGATCTGAAGCTTTCTCGGAGCTCCGAGAGCATGGCATCGCCGAGGCTTGGGGGCGCGCTTACCTACGGCGGCGGGGAAAGGAGAAGGGAGGAAAGGGGAGAGGAAAACCTAGGGTTGCGCATTGGAAGGTTTAAAAGGGGGCTCGGACCCTAACGTCATCTCGATGTCCGTGCCACGGTGGGCGCTCTCTCTCTCTCACGCTCACACTGACGCTGACGAAAAGCAGCAATGGCGAGCAGGTAGCCGTCCGCGAGAAGGCCGAGGCCGCCCGAGGGGGCTAGCTGGGACGCGGCGAGGGAAGGCCCGGGTGGGCAAGCTCACACTCTTGCAGGGAAAAGGTTTTCTTTTTGAAAATAAACAGCAACAAGATAAATAACCATGCATGAGTGGCAAGGATTTAGAGAGAAATATATATATATTTTGAATTAGCAAATTGTACTCTAGTTTATAAAAATGACCTTGGCATTTTTAGAACAAGTTAATTATACACATATTTTAAAATTGAAATCTGTTGCCTTTGTTTATATTTTAAAAACAAACTTGAGGAAAAAGCAAAACATACTCACCAGATTATTTAGAAGAGTTGGAACATTTTTAAGGCATTAAAATAGCATTACAACTACCACATTCTATATTATTGGAATAAGAAGAGAAAGGGGTAGTTGTTATGAAATGGGGACACTAAGGAATGGTAATACATAGAGGAGCACTCCAATCAAAGCCACAGATGCACTGACCCCACAACACATGCAATCACTTCACAACAATCACAAGCACAAGCAAGGCAACAAAAGTTATGCATTTGATATGGTGACCATGATGGCATGATGCATGACGCATGGAATAACAAGAGACAAGGTTGAAGTTCAAACTCATAATGGCATTCATAGGGGTTCACACAAGGAAATATAACAAATAGGGCAAGGATTACACTTGGGCTGTTACATTCCTGCTACGGTCATCCATCACAACGCCACGCTGAGCGCCATGTAATGAGCATCCATATCTTTACTGCTTCAGACGACGTCCATGTTGCAGCGTCATCGGATGGGATGGTGCGCCCCGTGATGGAGAGTGGTTTTTGTGAATCGCATAGAGGATGTTGTAAACTGCCGGCGACGGTGTTGAGGGACTGAAGATTCTCGGTGCTATGAGCAGCGCACGATGGCGCTGGGACCGACGCCTTCAGTTGATACAAGCGACGCACGACGATGCTAGAACCGGTGATTGTGATTGCTAGAAAGGGGAAAGCGGCAGAGGTGGGACCGATGATTGTGATTGGTACAAAGGGCAGGTGATGGTGTCATGGATTAGAAGGTGCTGATCACGTCGACTCTCGGCCATCTGGGGGAGCTATAGTAAGTTCTTCATTCACCAGCCCTTGGAAGGTGACACTCAGTCCAATGGGGGAGCTTAAGGGCAAAAATGGTGAGAGAGGGATCTACAAACCATTCATTGATGAAGTTGTTGAGGATGTTTGCATCAAAACGAGGCAAGTCTTCAAAACGTTTGGCCTCCTCCTCCTTTTGCTGGACAAGCTTCGCCAGCGCTTCATCATCATACTCATCATCTGAGAGCTCAATAATATTATCAGCATCCATCAAGGAGACATGTGGCTTTGGTCCATGAGCAATAGTAGCTTTCCTTTTCAATCCCTAGTCGTGCGAGATTCATTCTTAGTCTCGGCTGGTTCAACTGGTCGTGATCGTGAAGCCTATGGTGTTGTGGCAACATGCCTCGAAGCCTTCGACTTTGAAGCCTTTGATTTTTTCCATTGGCTTCGGATCAGTGGCATGGACTGATCATTATCTTCCTCTTCATCGAAGGTTTTTGTAGTGAATGAGCATTCAAGAATGCTGGTTGGATCTGGATTCTTTGGCATTCTTGTCCTGACCATACATGGGAAGAAGCCAATCTTGATGGCTCCAACCTTGGTCTTTGGAGGCAAATGTTTGTACATAATACCAGTCCAGGGAGCCTTTTCTGCATTATTTTCTGCATATTCGTCAGTGACAAACTGATAATTGAGCCATTTTTCTGCCCAATATCTTTGAATCCATCGAGTCAAGTTCTTGCACTTAGTATAATTCTCTTCGGAATCAGACTCGTACTTTTCATAGAGATATGGAGGTAGATATTTAGCAGTGTTCTGACGTCTTTGCCTGTCGCCCTTCTTTGGTCCATCATATGTGGCCATTAGCTTCAGCTTTGGCAAAAACTTCACTGGTGAGCGTAACTGAGAACAGGCTCCAGGAGAGTCCAAATGAATCTATAAGGAATTTTGGTAATGAATTTAGACTATGCGATCCTAGCAATTCTGCTACTGACATGTACCTATGAAAGGATTAGAGACGTGAGGGGAATAGAAGAGGTCATATGCATTCTCAGATGATTTTGAAGATAAAGCATGGTTTGCAGACATTGACCTTATTCACCGAAGACATTCACTTTTGTATAGGATATGGTGGTTTCAGATTTGTACAAGTGAGAAATCAAACCAATTTTTGTCAAAAAGTGAAGGCATTAGGTAGACTGAGTTCAATAGTTGAGTGTTGTTTGAAAGGAAGGTGGAAAAACAACAATAAAAAATTTGGGTAACTTTTTAGATCAAAAAGATGATAAAAAATCAGCGATTTGTTTACTGCTGTGAAGAACACAAGGAACAACTCGACGAGGCGGAGAGTCCGAGCGGTTCAATCTGCCACTCCCTAGCTTGGTGGTGGCAAGAGGCTATGGCGGCAACAGAGGAAGATGTTCCTGCCCCACATGAGTATGTCGACGAAGAAGGCTTGGCAGCTAAGCAATTCTTCTTCGGCGGCGATGAATTCCAGTGGTGGCACTAGGGTTTAGAGCTCGAGAGCGGAGGCAACAAGGTAAGAGTAATAATTGCACCGAGGGACAAGTATTTATAAGGACTGTAACATCCGGAAATTTTGGACGGATATGCCCCTGACTCTTCGGTTTAGTGGGACACATGGCGTGCATGCAACACGTCTGACTACCCACTTCCTTATATATGTAGCAACGAGCGCGAGAATTGTTGCGAGAAGGGTGGTAAAGAGTAAAAGTTGAAATTTTAAATGGTTGGTTGGATTTATCTTCGACTGACAAGGATGTAGTGAAGACAATCAACACATGTCAAGTAGAATGCGTATGACTGGAGTAGAATAGTTTTAGGAGAGATAAGAAAAGTTAGAGATTACGGGTCCGATCACATTTGCCTATATAAAAATCGAAGATATAGCAATAGGGCAAATGCTGTAGAGGACAAAACTCCATAATATGCAAAGTATATTCAAGTGAAACATGTGCAAATTCGATAGTAAATTTTCAACTTGAAGATAAACTCTGTTTTTTGAAGACATAGACAACCGCGAAGATAAAAGCAATGTCTTCAGGTGGGGTGGTGGCGTTACCCACCATATAAGAATGTTTGACCCAAACATGATGCACAATTATCGTGGTGCTCTGAAGTCATATTCTTTCTTAATGTGTTCACACTTAGAGTGTAAGTCTTCATGGGTTGAAGACATACAATACTTCGTGTGTTGTGCATCAAAGTCATCAATAAGCATAAGCATTTGGATTTATGTCCATTAAAAAGGAAACTTGAGGATTCTAAGATATTTAGCTCACACCGCAACTTGGAAAAGCTCTTCTCATCAAAAGGCTTCATGAAGATATATGCCAGCTGCTCTTCTGTCTTCACATGCTTGATAACGATGTCTCCCTTCAACACATGATCATGAAGGAAATGACGTCGTATCTGAATGTGTTTTGTCTTCGAGTGTTGTACTGGGTTGTGGGCGATCTTGATAGCACTCTCCTTGTCGCAGTACAGAGATACTTTCTTCTTGTTGATGATGTAGTCCTTGAGTGTCTGCTTCATCCAGAGAAGTTGAGGGCAGCATGCTCCAACAACAATGTATTCAGCTTTAGTAGTGGAGAGTGATGCATAGTTACTTCTTCGAAGACTAGCATACCAGTGAGCGGCCAAGGAAGTGACAGGTGCCTGATGTCGATTTGCGATCAACTCTGTCACCAGCAAAATCCGAGTCTGAATAGCCAATGAGATCAAACTTTGAGCCCCTTGGATACCATAATCCTAGTGTTGTGTTGTGAGCCAAATATCGAAGTATTCGCTTCATTGCGAGGTGATGCGATTCCTTTGGTGCCGCTTGAAATCGGAACACATGCAAACGCTAAGCATTATATCTGGCCTAGATGTACAAATATACAACAAAGAGCCAATCATGGAGCGATGTACCTTTTGATCGAAATCTTTACCATTTTAGTCAGTGCACAGGTGGTCATTTGTTGGCATTGGCTTCATGCATGCCAAACTTCTTGAGGCACTCCTTAAGGTACTTCTCCTAAGATATGAAGATGCCATTTGGTTTTTGTCAAATCTGAAGCCCTAGAAAGAACATCAGCTCTCCCATCATCAACATCTGGTATTGCTCTTGCATCATGAAGCTAAACTCATCACTATATTTATTGTTAATACAACCAAGGATAATGTCAGCCACATAGATTTGACTTATAAACAGTTCACCATCATATGATCTAGTGAAGAGAGTAGGATCGAGTGAACTAGGTTTGAAGCCTTTCTCCTTGAGAAATTCCTTGAGTGTGTCGTACCAGTCCCTTGGTGCTTGCTTGAGGCCATATAATGCCTTGTTGAGTAATAGACCATTTCAGGATGCTTTGGATCTTCAAACCCTAGAGGTTGAGCAACATATACTTCTTCCTCAATCTTACTATTGAGGAATGCACTTTTGAATCCATTCGATATAGGCATATATATCATAGTGGTTAACACAACCAAGCAGTATATGTATGGCTTAAAGTCTAGCAACAGATGCACATGTTTCATGAAAATTGATACCCTCAACATGTGCATAGCCTTGGGATACAAGTCCAGCCTTGTTTCTGACAACTTGGCCAGATTCATCTTGTTTGTTGTGGTATATCCACTTTGTGCCAATGATTTGTGCTTGAGCAGATCTGGTCGCTTGACGAGTTCCCATACGTTGTTGATCTTGAATTGATGAAGTTCTTCTTGCACAGATTGAATCTCCTTAGGTTCCATGAATGGTTCATCAACTTTGGTGGGCTCTAAGATAGATACAAAGGAAAAGTGCCCACAAAAGTTTGCAAATTGGTTATCACTTGAGCGAGTGATAGGACCTGTCGCGTTGATGCTATTGAGAATCTTCTCGATTTGAAATTCATTAGCCACACGTGGATGAGCAGGACAAAGACTTTGATCCTGGTACCGAGCATTGTCTTTGTCAGCAGCATTATCTTCATGATCAACATTCTTCATGATGAGTAGATGTAGGGATGATGAATTCTTCAATCACTGATTCCTTAGGCATGATCTCACCAGTGCCCATCAACTCGATAGCTTCTTCAAGAGGAAGTTCATCTAGCATAGGAGGTAGCTTCTCTCTTTGCGAGCCGTTAGTTTCAGTAAACTGCACATCTACACTCTCAACAATTTTATGGTGAAACGAGTTGAAGACTTTGAAGGTGTGTGAATACTTTCCATAACCAAGTGAAACCCTCATGTGCTTCCGGTGCAAATTTTGAAGTGTGATGTGAATCCCTAATCCAACATTTGGCACCGAAGACTTTGAAATAACTTACATTGGGTTTCTTATCGGTAAGTAGTGCATATGATGTTTTCTTGAAGAATTTATGAAGATATACCCAGTTGATGATGTGACATGCAGTGTCAATGGCTTCAGGCCAGAACTTTCATGGTGTCTTGTATTCATCAAGCATGGTCCATGCCATCTCGATGAGTGTCAAGTTCTTGCATTGCACTACACCATTTTGCTAAGGGATGTATGGAGCAGAGAACTCATGAGTGACACTAAGAGTGTAGAGATAGGTATCAAGTTCAGTATTCTTGAAATCATTGCCATTGTCACTCCTGGTGTGCTTGAAATTAACGTCATAGTTGGTCATGCACATGTTAGCGAAGCGCCCGAAGACATCTTGCACCTCACTCTTATATAGTAAGATGTGCAGCCAAGTATATCGAGAGTAATGATCAACAATTACAAAGCCATAAATATTTGTATTGGTAGAGAAAGTGGAATAATGAGTTGTGTCGAATAAGTCCATATGGAGCAGCTCGAAGAGACGTGTGGTCGTCATGATTGTCTTCGAGGGGTGTTTGGCCCTAGTCATCTTCCCGGCTTTGCAAGCACCACATAGATGGTCCTTCTTGAAATTTACTCCTTCAACACCAATGACGAGGCTCTTCTTGGCAAGAGTATGCAAGTTCCTCATACCAGCATGTACTAGTCGATGATGCCATAGCCATCATTCTGAAGCCTTGTCTAAGAGACAAGCGGCAACCCGTGGTCATGCAGGGAAGTCAACTATGTATAGATCACCTCTTCGAAAACCTTGGAAGACTTAGGTTTTGTCAAAGGACATTAGCACAACACATCAAAATTTCCTAAATATGACAAGCATGTCTAGATCACAAAGCATTGAGACAAACATTAAGTTGTAACCAAGGGATTCAACAAGCATAACATTGTCCATGTGTCGATCCCTTGTGATACAAACTCTACCTAGTCCTAGAACTTTGCTAGTACTTTTGTCAGCGAAGATGATGTGATCTTTGGTTGGAGGTCAAAGAGTTGACTCCATCAACAGGCTTCGATCACCAGTCATATGACTAATGCATCCACTATCTATAATCCATTCAGTGGTGTTGGATTTTTCTTCTTACGTTTGAGAATTAGTCTTGTTCACCAAAGCATGCAATTGTAACATGCATTGATGAAGATGTAGCAGTACACACTGGTAAGTAAACTGGACGATATAAATGGCGAACGCCATTTGCATTAGTTATCTTGCGTCCCTGCAATAATGTTTTCGGATCTCCAAAGATAATATTTGAGTTAAGGTTCATCCCATCTGGAGACCCAATGTTTCATGGATATGTTAGTTCTTCTTAACCACTTACATCTGAAGGGATGGCTTAGAAGCAACGAGAGTAAAGCAGCATCAGAGAATTTAGGCATAGTTGCCCTAATTGAACGTTTCACATGCGGGTTAGAGTACTCATAAGAATACACAGAGAAATTCTTAGTCTTATGAACATGGCGGTTCATGCCATAGTGCTCATACTCATGAGTTTGTTATGCCCTTCCCTGCAGAACATAGTTGTTAGTTCGATCATACAAAGAATTTAGTCTTCTCAAAGACTTTGATCTGGGGTATGTCTTCTTCCTATAAAATGTCGTCATCACTACTGGAATCAGGGAATTTGCTGTCTGCTAGTTCTTTGCCGTCTACTGGCCGACGACAAAGATGGTCCTTGCCGTCAGCTTCCAGAAAACAGATGGCAAAGATCTGACTAATGGCAAAGATTCTATTTGCCATTTGTCAGGTCTTTGTCGTCTACCAGCGGACGGTAAAGAGCCGTAAGGCAGACGACAAAGAGTCGAGGCGGGCCCCACTGCACCGTGGGTTAAGTGTCGAGTCTTTGCCGTCTGCCAGCGAATGACAAAGAGCCATAAGGCGGATGACAAAGAGCCAAGGCGGGCCCCACTACAACATGGGTTAAGTGGAGACATGGTCGCCATGATCCTACTCTTTGCCATCTGCCAGATCCCTTTTTGCCATCTACAATCAGACGATACAGAGGATGGCCACATAACGGCCATCTCCCCACCTCTCTCCACCCCTCTCTCTCCCCCATCTCCTCACTCTCTGTCCCCACCACCACTGCGCCACCCCACCACCAACACGCCGCCCTCCTCCCCTAGTTGGCTCCCTGCGCCGCCCCCTCCCCACCCCCACCACCATGCCAGCCCCTCGCTGCGCCTCCTCCCACCACCGTGCCAGTCCCCTCCCCGCTCCGCCTTCACCACCGCGTCGCCCCCTCCCCTCGCTGGCTCCCCATGCTCCCCCTCCCCTAGAGGGATCCCCATGCCGCTCCCCTCCTAGCGGCACCCCCACCACCGCGATCCCCCCTCCCCTCGTCGGCTCCTCGCGCCCCCGTCTCCCTAGAAGGCTCCCCGCGCCACTACTACAAAATAGGCTGTTAGTGGCGCACCCATTTTGCTATTAATGGCGCACTATGGGTGCGCCACTATTAACACGCCACTAGTAACAAATAGTAATGGCGCACTATGGGTGCGCCACTATTAACACGCCACTAGTAACAAATAGTAATGGCGCACCTCTGGTGCGCCATTAGTATCCCAGATAATAGTGGCGCACCACAGAGTGCGCCATTACTATGTCCAATAGTGCGCCATACTATGCCTCCTAGGGAGCCATATTTGCCTCCACCTATGCCCCCAGGTGCGCCATTACTATGCCCCATAATGCGCCACTGGTATTTGGCCCTGGTGCGCCACTAATGCTCAATATGGTGCGCCACTACTATGAATATTAGGAATTATTATTTTTTGCTTTTTTGGTATTTGCACAGGTTACAAAATACGTTACAACATAGAATATAAACATCACACAATAGAATTCATCATATTAGTCTCCGAATTCGAAATAGCGAACAAAGTTCAAACATTAGCCAAGTTTAGGTCTCGAGACATTAGCAAAGTTCATCGTATTAGCCGAGTTTATCGTCACATTACAAAGTCAATATCGATCATCTAAACTACCATCACATAGAAGAGAGCTGCGGTCACAATGAGCATCATCATGATGAAACTGGTCTTCATCCGGTTCCTCCTCCGCTCCCTCCTCTCTCCCGCTAGATAGCGCTCGTATCTAGCTTCCGCCTCCGCCCTAGTGGTGTACCATTTGTAAATGTTACCGCTGAAATGGTGAACCTGTCTCTGACACTCCTCCAAGTCGTCGTAGACTCCGGGAACCTTACCCTTGTACACGGCATACGATGGCATCTCTATGCACTAGACAAACAAAATGTTAGTAGCAATTCACAGATAATATATAAGCAATATATAAGTATGCAACAAAAGGATCAGAAGAGAAAAGCAACACATTGATAGCACGATTCGTGGTACTACTAATAAATAGCATCGATTACATATAAGTTGAACGACTGTCCAAACTAAATTGACATACAAGTTCATTAAAGTTTAATTACAACATGAGCTAAACTCTTCTTCCAGAACTACATAGCATCAATACTTTTGACTCGGTTTAGGGACCGGAGCATGGATGAAGCCGCCGTCTTTCATGATGGTCATGAATGTGCGGTCGTTGTCATCCTACATTTGTAGCGTTGTTTCTATTTCACTGTTGGACGGTTGATATTTGAGGTAGAACTACCCTGAGGTACGAAGGAAATCTTGATAGATGATTTCCGCAATATCCGACTGGATGCGAAAGAATTCTTGTCTGATGTCCGCGTCCTGGATTTCCGACAAGCGTGTGGCCCAATCTTTGAGATTACTTGGTAGCATAAGGTGATGAAGGTCCCGTATGATCACCCGCATGTGATGGAGGGCATAGTAGGCATCCTTCTGACTGCCAGGCGGCTGCTTGACACAGGGGAACGTCATTACATGGGTGAACATGTGCTTGCCGTACCTACAAATTTGCCTCCTGAAGGTGCCTCCAGATTTGGCGTAGCGGGGAGAGCATCATCAAGAACTTTCTTGATATTTGTGTAGTCTTTATTTGACTGACGGTCTGAGTCGAAATACGTGGCCATGGAATATTTCGGGCTTAAGAGGATGAGTGTGCAATGTGTGTCACTGCACAAAACACGGAATGTTAGAAAAAAAAGAACGATCAAAATCTAAGAAATCATATGTTACGGGGCGGTGAGGGGATGACTTACTCGGAAAAGTAAGGCACGAGGAAGTTATCCTTATCTGGGTTCGCCAGAATGACGCCTTCAAGGTATGAACTCGCGACGTGCCGGTCCCCAACGCTGCCCAAGTTCTTGGCACGCATGTAGAAGGGGTCGACTATCACGATGTCCGTGGACTTGTCTCTAATGATCCGCATCTCCATACTGAGCGAAAATAGCCGAACGAAGGTGTAGTGCAACGGATAAAGGTTAAACATAGCAAAGATGTCATCAAACCGCAGGACGATCATATGCCCGACGGTGCCCTCGACAAAGCCCTTGCCCTCTGGCACCTTGGCCACAAAAACCGGGTATGCCACATCATTCTCGGTGAGACGCTGCTTCTCCATAGTAAGAACACCGTCATGCAGACTCCGCATAGCACCGGTTGCAGCATTGAGCAGATTAGTCGGTAGCATCGGCCTACCCGCCACATACACCCTCCTCAAGATATCCTTAGGTATTGGTGGCCTGTCCTGAGCATGGATCGTACTCGGTGCCGGCTGGCTCGCACCCTTGTTATTTTTTTCTTTTCCGTGCCTTTTGCTTCTTCTAATGTAATGGGATCGAGTTCTGCTCAGAGACCACCTTCTTGAGTGTGTTGGGGCTGATAATATTTCGCACCTCGGCTATTTGAGTCTCGGTGAAGGCGGCAGCTGGAGGCGTCTCCTGAGAACTGAACAGACGACACCTGTTGCAATTGGGTTTCTCCGCGGTACCAACTAGATCCTGATCATCTTTTGCAGGGTTGGGTTCTTGAGAAAGAGGCCCCAAGAATTCGTCACCGTACCCATCTTCATTGATGTACTTATCGACGTTGGAAAATGTACCGTCATCATCGTCCGGATCCTGTGCCATATGCATGTCCGGATCAGCTGACGGCGGTAGCGTTGCGGCGGTCTTGCCATGGCTTGGCGCCGGCACGACTGGCGGTGTTGTCTGTGAGGTGGTGTCCCCCGCCCCCAAACGAATCTGGCTCTTCGGCCAAAGCATGTACCCGTTTAAGCAGGGACTAAGGGTCATCACATCATCTTCGTCGGCCCTAGGGGGTCGATACGGAGGTAACAAGTCGTCGCAGCCCCGCAGCACCCAAACTAGTTGAACCCTATACACGGTGGGTGGCATCAGATTACCGTGGAACACACGGTTGCCCGGTTCAATGATTTTGGCCTTGGCGACATCGATCAACTCGCCAGCCATGAAGTGTAGGAGAGTGCATGGAATGTTGGCGGCGCCCTGCGAAAACATGTAGGGCGTCAGGGATGCTCAGTCAAAAGCAAGGAGATGAAGTAGTCATCGGCCGAGGCTTAGTTACCGTGATGGCATCGAGCTCGGCTAATGTCGAGGCACCGCCAACGGCGGGCGTGCAAGTAACGGAGGGGCCGCTTGCTGCTGAGGTGCCGGCCGGCGTATTCTTCCCACACCTGGGTGCATTGAGCTCCAATACCGGCGCCGACGCCGGAGACACCAATGCCGCCTTCGCGCGGAGACACCAATGCCGCCTCCGCCGAAGACACCATTGCCGGCGCGTTGTGTGAGTTGTTGCCCATGAAGCTGGTAATCGGGGGCGGCCCCTGTTGGCCGCCCGCAATCCACCCCCACAGCCCCTCAAGCAAGGAAGGCATAATGATGGTGATTGTCGCTCCCAGTTGGTCTCGCACTTGCTCTTGGACTATCTATGGAATCCGCGCCACTTGTGCCTTGAGTTCATTAACCTCGCGCTCCTGGCTTTTCGAGCTGGTCTTTCTCTCCTTTCGCCCAACCTTATAGTATTCTGACCATTTCGTGGACAAGCCTTCGCCGGCCACACGACCAGCTGACGACGGCTTACTGAACTTATCCTTTTGTTTCAGAACGTTCAAAGCCCTATTTAAAGAGGTGTCCCAAGGGGTAGCAGGCGGGGAGCTCTGAGACCCCGTGCTACTGCTTTCAGTTTCCTCCGAAAGGAACGTGAACCATTTAGAAATTTGGCTTCATTAATTAGAATGCAACCATATGGAGCTAATTACGTGGGGTGTATTCCTTACCAGAACACGCTCAAGCTCCTTCACCTTCGCATCCGTGGTAGGCTCCCCTATTACCGGGTCCACCTTGTACCGGGCCCTGACATAGTTCCTGGTCTGCTTTTCATGGTATTTATCGAAGAGGGGTGGTAGGCCTTGCGCAGCACGCTCCGCGTCCTCCTTGTCCCATTTAGATTCCGCCACTCTGTAACCGTCGGGACCGAGTTTGTGGACCCCTAAGTTCAAGTCCCGCATATCTTTCCCCCACTGACTTGATTCCGCGGATGCGCTGCTCTCGCACTTGATCTTGAACTCCAGGTAGTCCTCTTCGCTGATCGAAGGATTTGTCGCCTTGATCTTCTCATAACTATCACCACTTAGAATCCTTCTCTTCACCGCGGCTCTCCAAGTAGCCGGGGCCATGCTCATCTTCGTGAGGGTGGCATTGTTCACTTTATTCCCTGAGAGGCGTGTGTTTGCAAAGTCACTAGGGAACTTGCATCGTTCGTGCAACTTCGTGAAGAGGAGGTTGCGCAAATTCCCTCGGTCAGGATGCCTTAGGTTCTCAGTGTTGATCGAGCCGGTGCTCCGAAGAATGCACCCGAGTTGTCCCGCGTACCCACGGACTAATTCCTTGGGCGCCGTTGGATGCCCACTGGAGGACACTTCAGTAAATTCCTCCTTGACGGTGCCAAGCACGTTCGGGCGCCGGTCCTTCCGTTGCCTCTTCGGTTGGCTGCCATCTGTGCATTCGGTGCCATCATCAGTGGTGGCATCCCCGACGGCACCATCAATGGTGTCATCCCCGACGCCACTAGGGGTTGTGTAGTCGGGACCGGTGTCTTCCGCGGCGTCCTCATTGCGGTGAGGTTCTTCCTCCATCTCCTGGGACAGCTCCCAAAATGGCTTGCCCGAACCGCCGACCTCATCGTTGTCGGCCATGTTCGCTCTAAATAGGAAAAAAAGGCTACTAGAGTTATTGGATGAGATCAGGTAGTATCTAAATGTTGATTAATTTTTGTTTCGGTTGAGAATCAGGCACCTTCTAGGTCAAGAAAATTGGGCATGACCTTTGCTAATTTTCTTGACCTAGGAGTGCCCCATTCTCAACCGAAACGGAAATTAATCAACATTTCAGGAGAAAGGGGTAACTATTTGCCCCATTCTCAATCAACAGCAAGTTCGAGTCAAGACCCACATTCCACAAGCAAATTGACAGGCTGACCAATGAAAACTAAAGAAGTGTGATCCAATTGACAGCAAGTATACGTCAACACGTCTAGTCAATGTGCATGCTAGCATCACCATCTAGTCATAAAGATGGTCCAAGTTAGGAAGCACTTTCCAACCATATGCCAAACAAGGACTTAGCTCTGACTTATGAAGCACTTTCCTCCTAGGGAATGAAGGTTCCTGACGCTAATAAAAAAGTTGTTGCTAAGCTTACAATATTCCAAAGAGCAGATATATTCCAAAAAAATATTGTGTACTTCATGTTGTTGGTCAGTGGCTTTACCGTTTAAACTTTACCTGTTCCCTCATCCTACCTCAGCTATCTACCAAATCCTGATTTGCAAACCTAAACTATTAGTGCATCAATTATAATTTAGAGAAGTTCAAAAAACTCAGGGACATCTAAACTATAGGATGCTTTGTGGGATACAAAGAAGTCCATGATGCTTGCAAAATGGATGGACAGGAACAGTGTAGAGTCTTTTAAACAACATATACTTAAGGGCATTGTAGTGCTTAATTAACACTTCTTTTTATACATGGATGATTTTTGCCATTATCCTAGTCCTTGTGTTGCTTATCAGGACTAGATGTAGCTTCATTTTGCCATTATCTCCCTGAACCCTGACACACTCATGATCTCCTTGCAATTGATGCTCTGCTCTACGCTACCCTGCCCTTTTTTTATGAACATAATGGAGGGGAAAGGAGTTATTAAGTTCTGTTGACATGCTATAGATCGTACACAGAAAAAATTAATCTAGATTAATAGAGCACATGTGTAGATCGAATACCAATTGTTTATAATACTAATCTCAATGTGGACTAATTAACAGAGCACATGAAAAATTCATCTAGATGAAGTGGACCTTTGTAGTGCTTGTAGAGAGAATAAATTTCCACAGCTTGAGAGACAAATCGTATTACATATACAGGATATGCAAATATCAATACAAATCAAATTATAAATATACAATAATAGTGGATACTGACCTATAAGTATAAAAGCCAAAGCATGTGAGATGAATACAACAATGTCCATGGGAGGTCTGTCACAAAGCTAGGAACGCGAGAAGACAAATTTCCCATGTGTAGATCAACCAATGATGGAATCGTGTTGCGTTAGTGGTGAACCTGCGGGGAAATGACCATGAGGGGAGAGCGGTCGGACCTGCGGCGAGGCGGGGCGTGCGGCGGCGGCGGTGATCGGGCGGCGTGCGGCGGCGATGCTGCATCGTTTGGCGGCGCAGCCGGGAGGGGGCGTCCTGGCGGGGTCGAGCGGCGACCGGCGACCAGCGACGGAGCAGGGTCGGATGGTGACGGAGCGGGGTCGGCTGCCAACCCTAGCCTGATGCGTGAGCGAGAGCAGATAGGGGATGAGGTGTTTGCGTGCGTTTCGTGTGTATATCGAGAGGAAGAGTTACCAATGGCGCACTAGGTGGGGTGCGCCATAAACAAGGATAGCAATGGCGCACTATTGCGAGGTGCACCATACACAAGTATAGCAATGGCGCACTATTGCGGGGTGCGCCATAAATACCGGGGATAGCAATGGCGCACTATTGCGGGGTGCACCATTACTATTTTTTTTGGATTTTTAGTTAATGCTATAATATATTTCGTTTGTGCAAAGAAGAGTTTGTGCTCGTGCGTCTAGTTTCTTTAGAGTGTGCTCGTGTGCAACACATGCATTTGCATGCCCAAATAAAAAGCACAACATGTTGGTCCCCTCTTCTCTCTCCCCTCCTGCCCTATCCTCATCACATGCATGGTCTTCGTCTATTTTTTTCTTCTTCTCTCAATCGAATACTTTGTAATTCGCGTTGGGTGACTTCCTTGTGTACCATGTCCGCGGACCACGTCTAGACACAAAAAACGAGCATATACTAAAGGAATTTGTGGGTCGGCGTTGGAGATGCCCTTAATATAGGGTATAGATATGATATTGCGTAAGATATAGTGCATGGAGAGTATCCTTCACGTATTTAATATAGTGCATGGAGAATATATATGATAAATGCACAAAAGAAATCAAGTGACATGAAATACCAATCATCAAAGATTGAGCTTGCCACTGACACATGTACACACGCGGCCGACACGTCATGATTCGATCTTTGCTATATTTTCATAATCTTCTTGCCCTTCTTTCTCGCGGTTGAATAATTTAGGCCCGGAACCCCTTGAGTTCTTCTCTTGAATGGACGTCCTTTAGGTTGGGTGGTCCTGCTTCTTCTTGTGGTGTATGGTACTTCATCGTCGTCGTCATCTTCCATCTTCGGATCGCCGTACTTGTCGAAGTCTTGCTCATTGACGACTCCATCCATTCCGATGATGTTCCTTTTGCCTCTCCTCACAACAACACGACTGGGCTTTGACAGGTCGGTAATGAAGAAGGATTGGTCCACTTGGCAAGCCAGTACCCATGGCTCATTTTTCGCGGTGACGTTTGCGCCCGCGGTCTTGGATTTGGCTTCGGGTATAACCATGGTGGTGAAATACCGGTCTTCTTTTAGGATGCTCTTGGCCCATCTGACACGGAACATCAGGACCTTCTCTCCAGCGTAGCTCAGCTCCCAGATCTCCTCGATCCTTCCGTAGTATCTGTCCTTGTCGTTACCGGTGTAGGATTCCATCGTTACCCCGGAGTTCTGATAATCACTCTTCATGTCCTTTTCCTCGATGTAGAATGTGTAGCCGTTGATATCGTACACCTCATAGGTCATCAGGTTATGCTCAGCGCCCTGTGACAAGGCGAATATGAGTTTTTCTTCCGCGGAAGAATCGTCATGTAAAGGGTACGACAGAAGCCTGTCCTTGAACCAACGCGTGAAACATGAGTTGTGCTCTTTGATTATATCTCCATCTGTCCTCTATTGGCCTCGGTCATTGCACATCTTCTCAATAAAGGTTTTGTGCTCTACCACCCAAGGATCGACCACGTCTATGTGTTTTAGCATGACTAGGTTTGCTCTTTCAAAGTTGGCGAGTCAACCCTTGAAGTCGACATGCATTTCGCGGCAACCCTCACGGTGACCCCATCCAGCAAGCCTGCCGAGGTGCCTATTGACGGGAAGACCAACGAGGTTCTCGATGCCTAGATAATTCGTGCAGAAGGAGATGCACTCTTCGGTCAGAAAGCCCTTGGCTATGCTTTCATCTGGACATGCCCTGTTGCGAACATATCCTTTGATGACACCATTCATCCTTTCGAGCGGCATCATGCTGTGCAGGAACGTCGGCCCGAGTTGGATGATATCCTCGATGAAATGGACCAGCAGATGCACCATAACGTCGAAGAATGCGGGCGGGAAGTACATCTCAAGCTCGCACAGTATCACCACGATCTCTTCCTGTAGCCTTCTGAGTTGCTTCACGCCAACCGACTTCCGAGAGATGACATCGAAAAAGTTGCATAGGCCAAATAGCGTTTCACGAACGTGCGCGTCCATGATCCCACGGATTGCAACTGGAAGTATCTACGTCATTAGCACGTGACAATCGTGAGACTTCATCCTGCTGAACTTCTGCTTCGCTGAGTCTAGGTATCTCCTTATCTTCCCCGCGTAACCGTAAGGAAGTTTTACTCCTACGAGGCAGGTGAAAAACTGCTCGATCTCCTTCTGACTTAGAGTGAAGCACGCGGGAGGGCATTCATATTCGATCTTCTTGGCCTTTTTGCCTTTGTTGCGACGACTTTCCGTGTCCTTCGCCTCATCATCATCATCATCATCATCATTAGGGCATTTTGCGCGAAGCTCCTCCCTGATGCCCATTGATTGCAAGTCTGCCCTTGCTTTTGGCCCATCTTTGGTCCTCTCTGGCATGTTGAGCAGGGTACCAAGCAGACTCTCGCACACGTTCTTCGTGATATGCATGACATCAAGGCTGTGAGGCACACGGAGGATCTTCCAGTACGGCAAGTCCTAGAAAACAGACCTTGTTTTCCATACCTTCAGCAGCGGCTCTGGCGCCTTTCGCTTCTTTCCCGGCGGTGGGCACTCTTTCCAATTTTTCAACAGCTCGTCTATTTCCTCGCTGCTCCTCGTACGTGGGGGTCTTCGGGGTTCGGTTTCACCATCGAACAGATCCTTGCGTTTTCTCCATGCGTCATCGTCGCGAAGCCACCTTCGATGTCCCATGAACACGGTTTTCGAAGACCCGGGATCTCTATCTAGCTAGCGATACGTTGTGTCATCCATGCACCTAACACATGCACTAAATCCGTGGACCACCTGCCCCGTGACATATCCGTAACCGAGAAAGTCGTGCACCGTCATGAGCAGTGCGGCTCTCATAGGGAAATATTGTTTCGCTGCGGCGTCCCACGTATTGGTTGGCATTTTCCACAGCGTGTCTAGCTCCTCTTTCAGCAGCCCCAGATACAGATTGATGTCGTTCCCTGGTTGTTTCGGCCCTTCAATTAGCATACTCATGTGAATGTACTTCCTCTTCATGCACATCCAGGGGGGAAGGTTGTACATCCACACAAACACATGCCAGGTGCTATGTGTGCTTCTCTGGCTGCCAAACGGATTGACTCCATCGATGCTCGTGCCCAGCACGATGTTCCTTGGATCGTCCCCAAATTCTGGGTGTTCGAAGTTCAACGCTTGCCACTGGCTCGCATCCCTAGGGTGACTCAACATCTTGTATTTTTTATTTATCTTCGGATCATTTCCGTCATCTTGTCGCTTCTTCTCCTCCCTATCCATGTGCCAACATAGGAGCTTTGCTAGCTTAGGGTCCGCGAAATACCACTGCATATGAGGAGTGATCGGAAAGTACCACACCACTTTTCGAGGAGCTTTCTTCCTCTTCTTGTATCGAGTGACGCCACACACCGGACATATGGTAGACTCTGTGTGCTCGTCCTGATAAATAATGCAATCGTTCATGCAAACATGGTATTTCATGTGCAGTAAATCCAGAGGACACACGATTTTCTTCGCCTCCTCCAAACTGGTCGGGCCCTTGTTCCCCTTGGGAAGACGTTCGTGCCAGAATGACATGTTCTCGTCGAAGCATGCGTCGGTCATTTTGTGTTTTACCTTCATCTCCAAAGCCATGAGCGTTACTTTCAGGCGGGTATCCTCGGGCCTGCATCCTTCATACAATGGAGTAACCGCGTCTATCTCTATTTGATCCAGGTTGGCATTCTCTCGGGCGCCAGCTCTTGTGTTACCCGTCTGCTTGAGAAGCAGCTCTTGAATATGAGGGTCCTGCACCCAGCCCATCGATGGTCCATCGTCGTCTGCTCCGCCATCTTCATCTTCATAATCATGCCCTTCGTCTTGATCTTCCTCATCATTATGTCCGGCACCTTCTACATGATGACCGTGTCCTGCATCTACTTTGTGATCATGTCCTGGAAATTCTTTGTCTTCTCGCCCGCCCTTGCCGCTATTGTCTTGCTGCCCTTCCTTATTTCTTGCCCGGCCCCCATGGACGACTTCATAATCATCTTCATCACCTTGCCACCGATAGCCATCCATGAAACCACGCACGAGCAGGTGGTCCCGCACCTGTCCGGAATCCGGGTCCATAAGGCTCTTCAGCTTGCATCTTCGACACGGGCATCTTATCTCCGTCTCGTTCTTTTGAAGCATCTCGGCGTTCGCAGAGCTCAAAAACCTATTCACGATGCCTTCGGTCATCATGCGGACCATGGTCGCCTGCGGGGTAGAGCAAAACAATATTTTAGAACCAAAAAAAATTTGGTATGACTTTGCCTAAAAATAGGACCAAAAAGAATAAATAGTGCCAAATTCTTGCCGAAATGGAAATGAATCAAAATTCCGGCATAATATTGGCAACATTTAGGGGAGGGTCATCACCACAAACAATGGCGCACCAGAAACATACGTAGATCTAGGCCATAAAAAGTGTGTACGTTGGAGGGAGAAAAAAGTAGATCTAGAACATAAAGAAAGCTTTCCCCTTACTTACCTATCAAAAAAGGAAATTTAACCACTTAATTTGGGTGAATCTATGGTGCAAATGAGGTGAGGAGGAGGAGGCAGCCGAGACCAAGCTTGGTAGCTAGAGGTGGAGAGAATGAAGTGGGGAAAGTGAGTGTGGTAGGTGGCTGTAAAAAATTAAATATCTAGCTGCTCTCAGGTTACCAATGGCGCACCTCCTAAGAATGCGCCATTGGTAACCAGGGTTACTAATGGCGCACTTGGTGCATGGTGCGCCATTACTAGTTTTGAAAAAAATTGAAAAAAAATTGTTAGTAGTGGCGCACCGTATGTGTGGTGCGCCATTAATAGTTAAAACTAGTGATGGCGCTTCCACCTGGTGCGCCACTGCTAAGTCTGGGGAGGGGTGTGGGGCCAGGACACAATTAGTAATGGCGCACCACACACCAGGTGCGCCATTAGTAATATGGCTATTAATGGTGCACCAGTATCTGATGCGCCACTGCTATATAGCAGTGGCGCACCACATACATAGTGCGTCACTAATGTCTATATTAGCTATAGCCCTTTTCCTAGTAGTGGCCGCCCCCTCCTAATAGCTCCCCACCCCCCCGCCGCCCTGGTCTCCCCCACCCAACTCCGGTGAGTGCCCCCACCCCCACCTTTTTTTGTTTTTTCCTGTTTTTATTAAGTTAGTTAGTTAGTTACTTTAATAGGTTAGTTAATTAGTTTACTAGGTTAGAAGAACTTAGAATAAATGATGCACTTTGTTTTTATAAGTTAGTTAGTTAGTTTACTAGGTTAGAAAAACTTAGAAGAAGAAAAGAAAAGAAGAAGAAAAAGGGAAAAGAAGAAATAATAATAGTAATAGTAATAAAAATAAGAAGCAAAAGAAGAAGAAGAAGAGGAGGAGGAGGAGGACAAGGAGAAGAAGAAAGAAGAAGAAAGAAGAAGAAGACAAAGAAGAAGAATAAGAGGAGGAGGAGGAGGAGAGGAGGAGAAGAAGAAGATCAAAAAGAAAAAGAAGAAGAAGAAGAAAATGAAGAAGAGGAAAAAGAAGAACAAGAGGAAGATGAAAAGGTACCACTGACCCCCAATGCCACTGACCATTGACGCCATTGACCACCGACGCCACTGACCCCCCGACTCCATTGAGTACCCCCGACGCCACTGACCCTTGACCCCCGACCCCCGACACCTCTTCGGCCTCCTATTGACCGAAAAGGTGCTCTTCAGCCTTCTAGAGGCCGACAGGGTCATAGTTTTGTAAATTGTGTGTTAGGTCATATATTTTCCGATTTTTTATGAAAAACATCATATTCGTGTTGATCGGGTGGATTTCAATGTGCAGTTGTTTCATCGCTGTGAGGGTCTGTTGTTCAACGACCTTCCCATGCGTTGGACAAGCTTTGCCCCTGTGTTTGTGGGTGAGCACAAATGACTTCTCCTCCTCCCCCCTTAATTTGCCCTGTTTCGGTCTTCGTGCCGATGAAACTTGCTAGCTATAGGTGTCTTCAATCATCAGTATGCATGACCAGTATGCGTCTCCCGTTCGACAGGCCGACATCTATAAATTTGGATGTCTTTGCATATTTATAACCGCCGTCCTTTCGAATTGTCCAACGTTATCCATGGACAACCCAAGTATGAGAAGATTGGGTTTGTTTTCTCATGTGCTCTGGTTCGGATCCGATGCAGAATTTCGTCAGTGCCTCCCTATTGTTCTCAAGGTACACATCCTCTCTGCTTATTGCCAAGATTTGTATCAAGAGAACAAAGTGGAGGTGCTTTCAAATTTCTGTGTCGGATCCGGAGCAAAGCATGGGGAAATGAACCCAATCTACACATACTCGGGTGGGATTAGGATCTATCTTAATCTATTAGCGTGTAGGTTGCATGGACGTAATAAAACTGACAAACTTGATTAAACTATGAATATGTCTGCTGAATTATATATATATTTCTTGTGTGTCCAGTAGCTAGGCAAGATGAGTGATCGTGCATGGATGTACACTGGACACACCAGTCAGACAGGCATGACCAAAGAATGCTTTACAAATACCAAGGGGTTTGTGAGAGACGCTTTTGCAAGTGGCCAGGAGAAAACATGGTGCCCCTGTCCCTAGTGCGACAACTTTAAAAATCAGAGATATGTTGAAATGGTTAAACACCTGCAGAAGTGGGTTTTTAAGCCTAATTATATGGTGTGGACTTTTAATGGTGAGTCTGCCCAACGTGCCAGAGCTGAGGGGGTTTCTCGTTGCACCGACGAGCATGGTACCGGGATCAAAGAAATGGTGCAAGACTTTGATGATGCTCGGGATTCGAACGATGAGATGGAGGAATCTGCAAAGCATTCTATGAAATGTTGGAGTCTTCAAAATGTCCTCTCCACGAGCACACTGAGCTTTGTCAGCTTGATGCCATCGCGCAAGTAATGGCTTTGAAGGCTCAATTGAACCTGGGCAGAGAATGATACGATGCGATGATGACAATATTTGGACACTTTCTACCCAAAGGCCATGTACCGCCTGCAAACCTGTACCAGTCGGATAAAATCCTCCGTGTACTTAAGATGCCCTATGAGAAGATAGATGCATGTGAGAATGGATGTGCCTTATTTAGGTTTGAGTATGCGGACTTGAACTACTATCCCATTTGCAAGTCTTCCAGGCATGTTGTCGTAGACAACGATATGAGTGAGAAGATGCAGACAAAAATCCTTATTAATGTTCTTCACTATATGCCAATCATACCAAGACTTCAACGCATTTTCATGGTCGAAGAGACAGCCAGACAGATGCCATGGCACAAATTGGGAAAAAGAACCGAACTAGATGCAGATGGGAATCATATGTTGGTACACACTTCAGACGATTTTGCATGGAAGCATTTCCATGCATTAAATAAGGATGAAGCGACAGATCCAAGGCATCCTCGAGTCGCCATCATCACGGATGGGTTCAATGTGTTCGGTATGACGGCAACCCAATACAATTGTTGGCCTGTAGTTGTCATTCCACTCAATCTCCCCCTCGGAGAGATTATGAAAAGAAAGAACATTTTCCCGACGTTGATAATTCCAGGGCCCAACTATCCGAGGAAGAATATGAATGTGTACATGCAGCCGCTTAAGGATGAATTGCAGGAAGCTTGGGATAATGGGTTCAAGACATACGATGCCGCTACCAAAAAAACTTCAAAATGTATGTGTGGTACATATACTAGATGCATGACTTGCTAGCGTATGCCTCATTCGTTGGCTGGTGTGTGCATGGAAGGTTCCCCTGGCCCACATGCAAAGCAGCTCTTGAGTTCCGTTGGCTGCAAGCGGGTCACAAGTATTCTTGCTCCGACATGCATAGACAGTTCTTGGATCCTCGCCATAAGTTCAGAAAAGACAAGAAGAATTTCATCAAAGGTAGAGTTGTCAAAAACTCTGCACCACCCGCCTTGACAGGCCAACATATGTTGGATCAGTTAAACGCTCTCGAGTCGGATCCAAATCGTCCTTGGTATTTCAAAGCGTATAATACGGAACACGCATGGACTCACAAGTCATGCTTATGGGATCTTCCTTACTTCAAAGACCTCGTTTTCCCACACAACATCGACGTGATGCACACTGAAAAGAATATTGCCGAGTCCATTTTTGGTACATTGTTCGACATAGAGGGGAAGTCAAAGGATAATCCTAAGTCTAGAATCGATCAGGAGGATCTATGTGATAGACCATTACAAAATATGCGACAAGCGGAAGGAAAGCATAATTGGATAAAGCCAAAGGCATGGTTCAATATTGGAAGGCTGGTTATGAGGGAAATGATCTTGTGGGTGAAAATGCAGTTGATGTTCCCCGATGGTTATGCAGCGAATCTAAAGAGGCGAGCGAGTCTTGATAAATTGAAGATATTTGGTCTCAAGAGTCATGGTTGGCACATATGGCTTGAGAGGGTAATTTCGGTGATGCTGCGTGGCTTTATCCCTGAGGATGAAGGGCTAGTATTGGCAGAGCTAAGTTATTTCTTCTGTTCTCTTTGTGTTAAAGAACTATCGCCTGGCGTGCTTGATGAAATGGAAGAGTTGGCGTCGGAGTTGATTTGCAAGTTAGAGAAGATCTTTCCACCGCGCTTCTTTAATCCAATGCAACATTTGATTTTGCACCTCGCGACCAAGGCAAGATTGGGGGCCCATGCAAAATCGTTGGTTCTTCGCAACTGAGAGGATGTAGAAGACGCTTCGAGCAAAATGTAAAAATAAACGTAGAACTGAAGCATCGATGGCCGAGGCATTTATTACTAAGGAGGCGGCAAACTTCGCGACGACACACTACGAAGCGAAAAATCGTCATTTGCATAATCCGAAGCCTCGGTACAATGATGGCGACCCAAAACAAAGTCGACCTAACCTCAGCCTATTCAAAGGAAAGCTCACACCAGCCGGTACTTCTGAAGGAAAAGCGTTGGATGTCGATGAATGGCGAACCATTTTGTTGTATATCTTCAACAACCTAACATAAGTGCGGTCATACATCGAATAAGTTGTAGGTACATTAAGTTGGAAATATGCCCTAGATGCTATAATAAATTAGTTATTATCATATTTCCTTGTTCATGATAATCGTTTATTATCCATTCTAGAATTGTATTGATCGGAAACACAGATACATGTGTGGATACATAGACAACACCATGTCCCTAGTATGCCTCTAATAGACTAGCTCGTTGATCAAAGATGGTCAAGGTTTCCTAGCCACAGACATGAGATTTCATTTGATAACGGGATCACATCATTAGGAGAATGATGTTATGGACAAGACCCAAGCTATAAACATAGCATATGATCGTGTCAGTTTGTTGCTATAGTTTTCTGCATGTCAAGTATCTGTTCCTATGACCATGGGATCATGCAACCCACTAACACCGGAGGAGTACCTTGTGTGTATCAAACGTCGTAACGTAAGTGGGTGACTATAAAGGTGCTCTATAGGTATCTTCAAGGGTGTCTGTTGAGTTGGCATGGATCAAGACTGGTATTTGTTACTCCGTGTCACGGAGAGGTATCTCAGGGCCCACTCGGTAATGCAACACCACAATAAGCCTTGCAAGCAATGTGACCAAGTGTAAGCCATGGGATCTTGTATTACAGAACAAGTGAAGAGACTTGCCAGTAACGACATTGAACTAGATATAGAGATACTGACGATTGAATCTCGGGCAAGTAACATACCGATGAAAAAAGGGAACAACATATGAGATTAACTGAATCCTTGGCATAGAGGTTCAACCGATAAAGATCTTCATAGAATATGTAGGAACCAATATGGGCATCCAGGCCCCGCTGTTGGTTATTGATGGTAGAGGTGTCTCGGTCATGTCTACATAGTTCTCGAACCCGCATGGTCTGCACACTTAAGGTTCGGTGGCGTTTCGGTAATAAAGATTTATGTATGGTGGTGACTGAAGTTTGTTTGGAGTCCCGGATGAGATCCCAGATGTCACGAGGAGATCCGGAATGGTCTGGAGGTAAGGATTGATATATAGGAAGTCCTGTTTTGGTCACCGGAAAAGTTTTGGGCTCATCGGTAGTGTACCGGGAGTGCCAGGAGGGTACCGGGGGCCCATCGGGAGGGGTGTCTTTAACCAAGGGGCCACATGAGCTGTGGGAGGAGGCAAACCAGCCCTTGGTGGGCTGGCCGAATCCCCCACTAAAGTCCCATACGGTTGGGGTGGAAAAACCAAAAGGTGGAAAGTGTTTCCAAGTGGAGAGGAGGAATCCTACTCCTAGTAGGATTGGAGTAGGAATCCTCCACCTCCAATTTCGGCCAACCTTTGAGGGTTTGAGGCTGCTTTCTCCCCTCCCTACCTCCTATATATACTAGAGGACTTGGAGGGAAGATCTAACCCTAATTCCCACGTGCTCCCTCTACTTCATCTAGATTGGTTTTGTCCTCTAGTCTAGTTTGGCGGTGCTTAGGCGAAGCCCTGCTGGAATAGTTCCATCACCATCGCCGCCACGCCGTTGTGCTACCAGAGAACTCATCTACCTCTCCTCTCCCATTTGCTGTATCAAGAAGGCGGAGATCATCATCGAGCTATACGTGTGCTGAACGCGGAGGTGTCGTCCGTTCGGTGCTAGATCGGAAGGACCGTGATCAGGATTGCGAGACGATTCGTGATTTGATCGCAGGACGGATTGTGATGGGATTGCCGAACGGATCGTGATTGGATCGCGAGATGGATCGTGGTGGGATCGTGGGATGCTTGGCGATTTGGATCGTGAATACGTTCGACTACATCAACCGCATTTTTAACGCTTCCCACTTAGCGTTCTACAAGGGTATGTAGATCCACTCTTCTTCTCATAGATGCTCATCACCATGGATAGATCTTGCATATGCATAGGAATTTTTTTGTTTCCCATGCAACGTTCCCCAACAGTGGCATCCTGAGCTAGGTCTATGTGTAGATGAGATCACGAGTAGAACACAAAGGAGTTTGTCGGCATTGATGCTTAGATTGGTTCCTCCCTTGGTCGTGTTTTGATTCAGCGGTATTGTGGGATGAAGCAGCCCGGACCAACCTTATTCGTACGCTGATGAGAGACCGGTTCCATCGACTGACGTGTTACTTTGTTGCACAAAGATGGCTGGCGGGTGTCTGTCTCTCCTACTCTAGTTGGATTGGATTCGACAAAGGCTGTCCTTGAGAAGGTTGAATAGCAATTTATGTATCATCGTTGTTGTTTTTGTGTAGGTAAGAATTGTTCTTGCTAGATACCCGTAGAAGCCACATAAAACTTGCAACAACAATTACAGGACGTCTAACTTGGTTTTGCAGGGTATGTTGTAATGTGATATTGCCAATTACATGATGAGATATATGTGATGTATGAGATGATCATGTTTTGTATAGAATATCACAACTTGCATGTCGATGAGTATAGCAACCAGCAAGAGCCATAGGGTTGTATTTAATTATTGCATGAACTGCGTGTCAATCATTAAGCGCCTTGTAATCCTTTACTTTATCGCTAAGCGGTAGCAATAGTAGTAGAAGCATGGTGGGCGCGACAACCCCGATGGCGACACGTTGATGGAGATCATGGTGTCATGCCGGTGACGATGGACATCATGTTGGTGCTTTAAGGATGCAGATCAAAAGCACAAGTTCATGGCCATATCATGTCACTTATGATTTGCATGTGATGTTAATACTTTTATGCACCTTGTTTTTCTTAGGACGACGGTAGCATTATAAGGTGATCCCTCACTTAAATTTCAAGATAAATTGTGTTCTCCCCGAGTGTGCATCGTTGCGAAAGTTCGTCGATTCGAGACACCACGTGATGATCGGGTGTGATAGACTCTACGTTCACATACAACGGGTGCAAGCTAGTGTTGCACGTGCGAAAACTCGGGTTAAACTTGAGGAGCCTAGCATGTACAGACATGGCCTCGGAACACAAGAGACCGAAAGGTCAAACATGAGTCATATAGTAGATATGATCAACATGATGATGTTCACCATTGAAACCACCTCAACTCATGTGTTGATCGGACTTGAGTTGGTGAATATGGATCGTGTATCACTCGAATGACCGGAGTGATGTCAATTTGAGTGGGAGTTCTTAGATAATATGATTAATTGAACTCATTATCACGAACATAGTCAAAGTGTCTTTGCAAATTATGTTGTAGATAGCTCGCGCTGTAGGTCCCCTGTTTTATTGATACATTCCTAGAGAAAAGTAAGTTGAAAGATAATGGTAGCAATTATGCGGACTAGGTCCGTGGTCAGAGGATTGTCCTCAGTTGTTGCACAAATGGCTTATGTCCTTGATGCACCGCTCGGTGCGCCACCCCCTCTAGCATCGTCTATGGATGTTTTGAACATCTGACATGCACGTTTTTGATGACTACTTGATAGTTCAGTGCGTCTTGCATTATGGCTTAGAATTTAGGCTACAAATATGTTTTGAACATCACGGATCATATGTGATGTTCCACAGGCTGAAATAGGATTTCAGGCTCATGCCCATGTTAGAGGTATGAGACCTCCAACAAGATTCATTGCTTGCAAGATGAAGGAGAATATCTCAACTGGTGAGCATGTGCTCAGATTGTGTGGGTACTACAATTGCTTGAATCTAGTGGGAGTTGATCTTCCAGATAAGATAGTGATTGATATAGTTCTCCAAGTCACTATCACTAAGATACTAGAGCTCTGTGATCAACTATAAAATGCTAGGGATGGAAATAATCATTCGTGATCTATTCGCAATGTTTGACATTGCGAAGGTAGAAATCAAGAAGGAGCATCAAGTGTTGATGGTTAGTGAAACCACTAGTTTCGAGAAGGGCAAGGACTAGGGGAGAAAATTCATGGATGGCAAGTCGGTTGCTGCTCCAGTGAAGCAACCCAAGGTTGAACCCAAACCCGAGACTAAGTGGTTTTATTATGAGGAGAACGGTCATTGAGATGGAACAACCCTATATACTTGGTAGATAAGAAGGTTGGCAACGTCGATAGAAGTATATTTGATACACGTGTTATTGATGTGTACCTTGCTAGTACTCCTAGTAGCACCTGAGTATTGGATACCAGTTTGGTTGCTAAATGTTAGTAACTCAAAATAAAATCTACGAAATAAACGAAGGCTAGCTAAGGGTGAGGTGACGATGTTGGAAGTGTTTCCAAGGTTGATGTGATCACCATCGCACGCTCTCTCGACCCTCGAGATTAGTGATGAACCTAAATAAATGTTATTTGGTGTCTGCGTTGAGCATGAACGTGATTAGATCATGTTTATTGCAATACGATTATTCATTTAAGTTAGAGAATAATGGTTATTCTATTTACATGAATCATACCTTCAATGGTCATGCACCCAATGAGAATGGTTTATTGAATCTTGATCGTAGTAATACACATGTTCATAACATTGATGCCAAAAGATACAATGTTAATAATTATAGTACCACATACTTGTGGCACTACCGTTAAATGTCATATTGGTGTAAAGCGCATGAAGAAACTCCATGTTGATGGATCTTTGGACTCTTTTGATTTTGAATCGGTTGAGACATGCGGACCATGCCTCATGGGCAAGATCACTAAAACCCCGTTTTCTGGCTTGATGGAACGGGCAAGTGACTTAAAGGAAATGATACATGTTGATGTATATGGTCCAATGAGTGTTGTAGCATGCGGTGGATATCATTATTTTCTTACCTCCACTGATGATTTGAGTAGATATAGTGTATATTTACTTAATGAAACACAAGTCTGAATCGTTTGAAAAGTTCAAACAAAATCAGAGTGAAGTTTGAGATCATCGTGACAAGAAGATAAAATTTCTATGATATGATCGTGGAAGTGAATATCTGAGTTACGAGTTTGGTATAAAACTTAAGAAATGTGGAAGTTGTTTCACAACTCACGCCACCTGAACAACATAGTGTGATGGTGTGTCCGAACGTCGTAGTCGTGCTCTATGGGATATGGTGCGAACTATGATGTCTCTTATCGATTTGCCACTATCGTTTTGGGGTTATGCATTAGAGACAACTACATTCACTTTAAAAGGGGCACCATCTAAGTCCATTGAGATGACACCGTATGAGTTTTGGTTTGGAGGAAACCTAAGCTATCATTTCTTAATGTTTGGGGCTACGATGCTTATGTGAAAAAGGGTTTTTCACCGAATGCTCGAACCCAAAGCGGACAAATGCATCTTCATAGAATACCCTAATGTAACAGTTGGGTAAACCTTCCATCTCAATTCCAAGCACAAAGTGTTTGTTGCTAAAATGGGTCCTTTCTCGAGAAAAAGTTTCTCTCAAAAGAATTGAGTGGGAGGAAGATAGAACTTGATGAGGTTGTTGAACCTTTGTTTCAACTAGAGAGTAGCACAACGCAGAAAGTTGTTTGTGTGAGCCTACGTTAGTTGAAGAGGAAGTTAATGATGATGATCATGAAGCTTTGGACCAAGTTACTATCGAACCTCGTAGGTCGACAAGGACGCGTACTGCTCCTGAGTGGTATGGCAACCCTATCTTAGAGGTCATGTTGTTGGAGAACGATGAACCTATGACCTATGGAGAAGCAATGATGGGCCTAGATTCCGAGAAATGGTTAGAGACCATGAAATCCGAGACGGGATCCATGTATGAAAAACAAGTATGGACTTTGTAAGTATTACCTGAAGGGTGAAAGGCCATTCAGAACAAATGGATCTTTAAGAGGAAGACGGACGCGGACGGTAATGTCACTGTCTATAAAGCTCGACTTGTGGCAAAGGGTTTTTCACAAGTTCAAGGAGTTGACTATGATGAGACCTCCTCACCCGTAGCGATGCTTAAGTCCGTCAGAATCATGTTAGCAATAGCTGCATATTTCAACTATGAAATTTTGTAGATGGATGTCAAAACAACATTCCTTAACGGTTTCCTTAAGGAAGAGTTGTATATGATACAACCGGAAGGTTTTTGGCGGATTTCGGGCTCCACAAAACCCTTAAGATTCAAACACAGGGGCGTGTGCGAAGATCCCCAACAGCCTCGCTTGACCTAGCTCGCTACTTGATGAACACAACAAAGAACTCGCACGATGATGAGGAAGAAGATGAACACAACAGTTTACCCAGGTTCGGGCTGCTGCGAAGCGTAATACCCTACTCCTGGTTTGGTGGATTGGCTCTTGTGGAGGTTTGGGTGGATGAACTAGTTCAATGTGCTTGAGCCTCGTGAGGGCGCTCAAGGCATGTTCTTGGCTGGCTCTCTCGTGGTAGTGCGTGGGGTGACTAAGTGTTGGATCGTATCGGTTCTCGCCTCTACGAAGAAGCCTACCCTCTATATATGGCGGTGGACCGGGTTCTCTTCCCTTATTGCAATGGCAGGAAGGGATCCCACAATGGCCAATTTTGAAAGGGAACAGGGGTTCGTGCTCGCCCTGCCCAAAGGCGGTCTTTGCTTGCAAAGTAGGTGTCGATGCCGCAGGGGAGGGCTAACTGATGATGTCCGTCCTGTGGAGCTGGTGGTTGTAGTCTTGTTGCACCGGAATGGAAACCTATGGGGGTGATTTGGTAACCCGCGTATGTCCTTGCTCCCTCTGCACCAAAGGGGAAACCGCGCCACCTGGCGCCCTGGTCCTTGCCTGTCCTTCCTTATGTCATCTTTGACTCCTGAAGTAGGGCCTTGCATCAAGATCTCCGCCGCTCCGGAGGGGTCCCGAGGAGGCCCATCCTTCGCGGGTCTTGTCGCTGTTCTTCCTTGCAAGGCCAGGGCCCTCGCGAGGGCCTTGTCTTGAGTGGGGCCTTGCCTGGTCCCAATTGGTCGATGAAGTGGGCCACGTCCAGGGCCGCAGGCAGGAAGGTCTGGGTACCCTTGTTCCCAGAATGCCGATAGTAGCCCCCGGGCCCAAGGCACACCCGTGCTGGCTTACGAGTAAATCTTGGAGGACGGCCCAAAGCACCGCGGGCCCCAACTGCCTGCGGGCCAGGCTTTATATGTGGTAGCCCGAAAACTTGTCATCCCTTCTTCTCCGCACCGGACCAACCATAGCAAGGTTTGACTATCCACCCGACTCTCGCCTCAGAGCCGTCTTCGTCTCCTGCCGATTCCGCCGTCTGTTCTCCCTTCTTGCGCGACTCCAACCCCCTCCGCTGAGCCGTCGTGCGCCATGTTGTTTCCCCCCTTCGTCCTCCTTGCCATGTTTCCAGAGGGGGTGAAAGGCGGAAGCTTGAGGGGTCCGTCCACCGCAGCGTTGCCCCATCCCGCACTGGGCCGGTCATCGGTGGTGAACCTCGAGGGGTTGGAGAAAGTCCAAGTGGTAGTCGCGGCCGGCTCCAATGAATGGGGGGCCACCAAGATCTGGCCAGGTTCGCGGCCTTGGGGCGAGATGGCTGCCTCCGCTGTTCCTCTTCATATCCATTCTCTCCTCTCCGGCGTACTGCCAACATTTTCGAGCTTTCTCATTACTGTGCTTTCGCATTACCATATCCGCGTGCTCCACCTTGACCCTGGCTCTGTCATTCTCCTCTCGGCCTTCGTGTTCCTGTGTGAGGCCTTTGTTGTTGTTTCCCCCTCCGTGGCCTTGTTACGCCACT
The DNA here is from genome assembly GCA_022496015.1 of Hordeum marinum. Classification (NCBI taxonomy): domain Eukaryota; kingdom Viridiplantae; phylum Streptophyta; class Magnoliopsida; order Poales; family Poaceae; genus Hordeum; species Hordeum marinum. The sequence goes on from CM039677.1 coordinate 326,873,184, forward strand.
TCTTCTCCCTTGAGTTGGCTTCTGAGGAACAGTGTTCCGGGTGCGTGTCCTTGAGAATGGTGGACGCATCGGCCCACGGGGCCCTTGACGCCGAACTCTTCCCGGAAGAAGAAGGGTTTCGACTGTAGTGGGTGTATGTTGAGACTACCGAGGTTGAAGCTCTGTTTCAACCCCCGCTGACCCCCGCAACGCCGAATCACGGGTGGATGCACGAGGAGCTTGCTGACCCTGGGCTTGCACCGGTCCTGGCCAAGCTGGCAAGGCTGAGGCAGGCGGGCGTGACGATGCCGATGGTGGTGCAGGAATTCAATCGCCGATGAATCGCTCCTCTTCGGCGCCACTCCCGTCCGATGTGGGCCTTCGTGGGTCCCCGTGACCCAATGCGGATCCAGGTCCCACCTCTTTCCCCTGATGTCCTGCGCAAGCTTCTTTGCCGCCTGACTGGTGGTGAACCTACTGAGCTCCCACGGGACGGCTTTCCCTTGTACAACTTCAAGGCCTGAGAGGTCTTCGTCGTGAAGATGCCACACTTCGACGAGTGGGGGTTCCTTCCTCATGGGGAGGCACGCCGTCAGGGTGCCTCGCTCCCGGGGGCTCCGGCCTCTGAGGAATCGGGTCATGCCGCCTTCCCCGTGGCCGAGGTGGGCCGTGTCTTGCCGCCCGTTCCCCCGGCTCTTGCCCCAGATCGAGCCGAGGTCAGGGGCGGCACTCGGTCGTCGGTGGAAGTCACCGTCCTTGCCACTGATCATCAATCGTCAGTGGCCAGCCCTCTGCCCCCGGGTCCCCGCATCGGCTGAAAAAGGAAGGCGCCCAGGGGCGATCGCTCCTCAGCGCCGTGGGCTCCGGTGAAGACGAAGTGGGTCGCCATAGACGAGTAAGTGCCCGTACCCTCCTCCGTCCTTCTTTTCAGCGCCTTCCTTCTGGGCTTTATTCCGTAGGCTCCCCATCGACAATGGGGGAGGTGGGCCGGGGTCGCTTGCTCCTGCGGTCGCTGGGCCTCTTGCGGTCTCTTCTCTCATACGCCACGGGGTTCCATCCCCCGACGCACCCGCGCCTAAGCCCATTCTGATGCCTGGTGGCCCTTGGTGCAAGTCCCCCGCGGTTCTCTTTGCCCACGGTCTGCGGCTCCCCCGAGTGGGGCCTCTTCCCCTAGCCGCGGGCCCTTCCAGGGTCGTGATGCGTTGCCCCCTAGACCCTCTTTTCTTGGCGATGTGGGGCCCCAGGGGATGCTTCCTTCTTTTGGGATGCCTGTACATGAGCCCCCAGCCCCCGAGCATAGGTTCATGCCGGGAGGCCCCTCGTGCATCTTCCCCGTTTTCCATGGAGAAGGTGGGAGTTCTGGGTGGCCGCTTGAGCTTGCTGAAGACCTGAGCACCTCGCCATGGGGTTTTCTCCATACTGCGGTGGACGTGCTCCAAGGCCTAGGGGTGGGGCTCGCCAACAATGATGCCCGCTTGGAGAAGGAATGCCAGCGCCTTGCGTTGGGGTGGCGCCAGCTTGAGGTTGCTGTGAACCTCGGCCGTCTGCAGTGTGAGTGCGCCCGCAAAAAGGTAGAAGGGTCCCTTGCCGCGGCGGTGGAGGCCTGCGAACGCGCCCTTGCCGAGGCTCAAGAGGACGATTGCCGCCATAGGGCCTCTGAGGATCGCCTCAAGGAGTTCCAGGCCCTCAATGTCGAACTTGAAAGGCAGATCCAGCCGCGGAGGGCCACGCTCGCGGATTCGCCGGTCGAGCTTCTCCCTGCTGGTGCGAGCCCCCTGGCGCCTGTCGACTCGTTGGTGTTGGAAGCGTTGGAGCAGAGCCTGGAGCAGAAGAGGCTGGAGGTGAGGGAGCGCCAGGCGTCGCTTGGCGAGGAGTCCCTTGCCTCCCGCGAGGCGAGGATACAAGGGAGGTCGACAACAGGGTAACAAAGCTTGGTGTCCCCTTCTCCATGATTATCGCGCGAAGCTGGATCTCCAAGAGTCCCGTTTCCCTTAATGACGTAACCTCTTGAAAGGCGAGGTTAACGACCTCAAGAAGAAGTTAGACTAAGAGGAAGGGCACCGGCGAGCCGCGATGGACGACCAGGCGTCTGCCAAGGCCGAACTAGCTTTTCTTTATAAACAAGTGAAGGGTGTTACTTCCCTGGCAAAGGAGACTTTGGACGAGGCGGTCTGTGCTCTCGACCACCAGCACATGCGCTCCCAGATCTTCTAATCCCTCGAAAAGAGGGCCAGGCGGGCCTTGGACGACATCTACGGCGCGAGTGTTTTGAGCCCCTTGGTTCCAAACGACGCCATGTATCTGGGCTTCTTTTCCACGGTGTGGAGTGCCTTGAGGTGGGTGTGGAGAAGACCCACGCGCTTGTGGAGGAGAAGAGTCATGACCTACTCTAGCGGGCGGCCTCAAACATCTTCTGCCACCTCCTTCGTCTCGACCCACACTTCGATATTAAGGCGGTGCTTGGTCCCATTCCTGAGGTGACCCGCGCTGCCCTCACCAATCGGGTCCAGGACCATGTGGACGACCTGGTGGCGGAGCTTTCTTCTAATGAAGCGTAGGGCCGTGCTTGAGTGGGGACGTGCAGGGCCGTCGCCGCTTGACAACGACGAGAGTTTTGGCGACGGTTTGCTTCCCTCGAGTAGCCTTCTTGTGTTCCTGACAGGGTTCTGCACGTGGCCTAATGACAACTTTGATGTATTTTGATAGTACCTTTAAATATGTTCCCAGATGACGAGGTGTGTAACGTCATGCTCCTCTCGACCGGGGTCATCGCCAGTCCGGTTGTAACGCCTAAGGGGTGGCGACGATTTAACTCGTGCCCATGGTTCCGTCTCAGGCTCTTCTCCCTTGATCGTGGGACGATTTGGGGGCCTTTTCGGCACTCTACGTCTATATGTCCTAGTCCCACACATTTCCTCACCAATGTTAGGTACAATCGGAGAGTACGCACTTCACGAGGCGAGGCCCCGGTACTCCTAATGCCGACCGGAAACCATGGATGGAACTAGGAAGTCAAGTGGCATTATGATCGGTAAGGCTCCCGAGGCGCGTGGCCCAGGAGCCCCCTTTTTCGACGCTCAAACCGCTCTACATTATCAGGTCCCAGTCCCATGCATTTCCCCACCACCGTTAGGTACGACCGAAAATCAAGGACGCACTTCACGGGGCAAGTCCCCGACACCCCTAATGCTGACCAGAAACCAAGGATGGCATCAGAGGGGACGAGTGGCCTTATGACCGGTAAGGCTCCTGAGGCGTGCTGCTCAGGAGCCCCCTTCGATGCTCGAGCGATCCCCCATTCCGTCCTTCCATGTGCCGCCTCAGGAGGCCCTGGGCCCCCCCGAGACCCCATGCTGTGATGTTGTGCTGTGGTCGGAGCCCACAACTCCTCGCAAGACGTCGATCCAAAAAGAGAGACAGAGAACTCAAGATCGGTAAAATGAGAGAACAAAGAGAAAAAGTCCCCGCCCCTCTTTTCTTTTAAAACATAGGATCACGAAATCTTTGAGCTTCTAGGAGGCTCAAGCACAAAAAGGGCCATTGAAGGCTGCAACTTGAAATACAAAAAGAGTGAGAAAACGGCCGCGTCCGGCATTTTTTTCTTTGGGGTTGTCCCCGCCTTCATCTTCCCCCAACGTTGAGCATAGGGCATCCATGTCGCATGGGCATAGCCATTGATGGGCAGTGTTGTCTTCTCCGCCAACTTTGGGCTGTGGCTGCCACATTGTATGGGAGGTACCCCTCTGCATCCTCAGGGGGCCCTGGGCATGTACAACCCGCTAATTATTATGTGAGAGTGTCATGGGTTTATGTAGGTCCCAGGGGTGTATAGGGAGCCCCATGCCTCATAGGCAAGGAGCCCACTCGCAACCCCCGGGCTCGTCGCGGCGAAGTGTTGTCTACCCCGGGCAAGCCCCCGAGCGTAGGGGAAGCCCCTTGCGCTCTCTGGCCGGAGAGCCCGCCCCGGCAAAAGGTCCTAAGTTTCCTGGACGTTGCCCCAACACACCTTGCTGGGGCCCCCGGGTTCCCCATGCCGGTACTCGGGGCCCTGTCCCCAGGCCGAGCGAGCTGGGCCTGGGGACATGGGCGAGTACATGTTCGCCCGCCGACAATCGAACGAAACCCGTCCTGGCGACATGGGCGTATGCTCCACCTTCCGTCCACAAGCGAGTGTCATGCGCCTCGGACACGAGGGCGCATGTTCCACCCTTGGCCTCCAGGTTGGGATCGTTTGGCCCAGGGACATGGGTGTGTGTTCCACCCTCCATCCCCAAGATGGGGCCTCTTAGTCCGAATACGAGGGCACATGTTCCACCCTATGTTCCCAGGTGAGTGACACCTGCTCCCCAGACCCAGACATCTGCCTGAAGCAGCTCCCTACCAGCAGGCGTGCCTCGTGAGGATCCCCGCGCCGGGCATCCTCGCGAGGCCAGTCCCGTGAGCCGCCCCCATGAGGTTGTATGTACCTGTCCGCCCAGGGGCTCCTTGCGAGGTCGCGTGCATGTCTCCTGCTGCCGTGGTATCCGATGCTGCTCTCTCCATGGCCCGGGCGCACGACAACATGGTCATTGTCGAGTTGCGTGGGCCCCCGTCGCAGGCGTAGTCGAGCCTCCGGTCCTCCTTCTTGGTTCCAAAAACCACGCCGGGAAACGCAAAGCGACGCCCCCTTCGTGCGGCCGGGGCCCACCCTCCCGGCAGCTCCTGCCAAGTCCCTAGAAGGAGCGGGCCGGCCTAGATGTCTCGAATTCGCCTGCGTGGTCCAGGCTATGTGTACTCCGGTTGTGTGGGTCCATGGGCGCGGGCCCCATGGTGGTGCACCTGGGTTTCGTCAGCGATGGTGTCGCGCTTAGGAGCACGTCTGGGCTCGCCAGTGAAGTGGCGGCGGGTGGCATGTTGGCATCGAAGCTCGTGCACCACGAGGAGCGCGACATGTGTGTGTGTTGGGTCTTGGCAAACTTGGAGGGGCGGCAGCATGACCTGAACGCGAGGAAGGGCCGGGGCGACAGGGGCGTTCCGTGTGGTTGGTGAATGCGGCAGCCCCTAGCGCATGTCAGGGACCCGACCGGTGTTGACGCCCCCTGACGGGGTGGTAGAGCGCCGCATGGCGTTTCGGCCTGCTTGTGCCGGCCATGCCACGCGTGCGGCTCGCCGCTCCGCGCGAACTCGTCGTCCTCCTGCCATGAGTGCTACGAGCGTCGGTCGGTCGAGACCTAATGGAGATTTCGACACAACCCCTACCTGGCATGCCAAATGTCAGATTTCGAGCTCCACAAAACCCTTAAGATTCGAACACAGGGACGTGTGCGAAGATCCCCAACAGCCTCGCCCGACCTAGCTTGCTACTCGATGAACACAACAAATAACTCGCACGATGACAAGGAAGAAGATGAACACGACAGTTTACCCAGGTTTGGGCCGATGCGAAGCGTAATACCCTACTCCTGCTTTGGTGGATTGCCTCTCGTGGAGGTTTGGGTGGATGAACTAGTACAAGGCATGTTCTCGGCTGGCTCCTTCATGGTAGTGCGTGGGGTGACTAAGTGTTGGATCAGATCGGTCATCCCCTCTACGAAGCAGCCTACCCTCTATATATGGTGGTGGCCCGGGTCCTCTTCCCTTATCGCAATGGCGGGAAGGGATCCCACAATGGCCAATTTTGAAAGGGGATAGGGGTTCATGCTCACCCTGCCCAAAGGCGGTCTTCGTTTGCAAAGTAGTTGTCGATGCCGTAGGGGAGGGCTTAGTGATGACGTCCGTCCTGCGGAGCTGGTGGTTGCGGTGTTGTTGCACCGGAATGGAAACCTTTAGGGGGTGTTTTGGGAACCCGCATATGACCTTGCTCCCTTTGCACCAAAGGCTAAACTGCGCCGCCTGGTGCCCTAGTGCTCGCCTATCCTTCCTTGCATCATCTTTGACTCCTGAGGTCGGGCCTTGCATAGAGATCTCCGCCGCTCCGGAGGGGTCCTGAGGAGGCCCATCCTTCGCGGGTCTTGTCGCTATTCTTCTTTGCAAGGCCAGGGCCCTCGTGAGGGCCTTGTCTTGAGTGGGGCCTCGCCTGGTCTCATTTGGTCGATGAAGTGGGCCACGTTCTCGACCGCAGGCAGGCAGGTCTGGGTACCCCCATTCCCAGAACGCCGACAGTTTTGTCGATCCAGAGAATGCTAACAAAGTTTGCAAACTCCAGCGATCCATTTATGGACTAGTGCAAGCATCTCGGAGTTGGAATATACACTTTGATGAGGTGATCAAAGTTTTTGAGTCTATATAAAGTTTATGAGAAACTTGTATTTACAATAAAGTGAGTGGGAGCACTATAGAATTTCTGATAAGTATATGTGGTTGACATATTGTTGATTGGAAATAATGTAGAATTTCTAGAAAGCATAAAGGGTTGTTTGAAAAGAGTCTTTCAAAGGAAGACCTGGATAAAGCTACTTAATTGTCGAGCATCGAGATCTATAGAGATAGACCAAGACGCTTGAAGAGACTTTCAATGAGTACATACCTAGACAAGATTTTGAAAGAGTTCAAAATGGATCAGTCAAAGAAGGAGTTCTTGCCTGATTTGTAAGGTGTGAAGTTGAGTAAGACTCAAAGCTCGACCACGGCAGAAGAAAGACAAAGGACGAAGGTCGTGCCCTATGCCTTAGCCATAGGCTCTATATAGTATGCCATGCTGTGTACCACACTTGTGTGTGCCTTGCCATGAGTCTGTCAAGGGGTACAAAAGTGATCCAGGAGTGGATCACTAGACATCGGTCAAAATTATCCTTAGTAACTAGAGGACTAAGGAAATATTTCTTGATTATGGAGGTGATAAAGAGTTCGTCATAAAGGGTTACGTCGATGCAAGCTTTAACACCAATCCGGACGACTCTTAGTAGCAATCTGGATACATATAGTGGAGTAGCCATTTGGAATAGCTCCAAGTGGAGCGTGGTAGCAGTGTCTACAGTATGACATAGAGATTTGCAAAGTGCACGCGGATCTAAATGTCATAGACCCATTGACTAAAACCTCTTTCACATGCGAAAGATGATCGAACTCCAGAACTCATTGGGTGTGAGATTCATAACAAATCACATAGTGATGTGAGCTAGATTATTGACTCTAGTGCAAGTGGGAGACTGTTGGAAATATGCCTTATAGGTAGTAATAAATTAGTTATTATCATATTTCCTTGTTTATGATAATCGTTTAATATCCATGCTAGAATTGTATTGATCGGAAACTCAGATACATGTGTGGATACATAGACAACACCATGTCCCTAGTATGCCTCTAATAGACTAGCTCGTTGATCATGGTCAAGGTTTCCTAGACATAGACATGAGATGTGATTTGATAACGGGATCACATCATTAGGAGAATGATGTGATGGACAAGACCCAAACTATAAACATAGCATATGATCGTGTCAGTTTATTGCTATAGTTTTCTTCATGTAAAGTATTTATTCCTATGACCATGAGATCATGCAACCCACGGTCACCTGAGGAGTACCTTGTGTGTATCAAACGTCGCAACGTAACTGGGTGACTATAAAGGTGCTCTACACGTATCTCTGAGGGTGTTTGTTGAGTTGGCATGGATCAAGACTGGGATTTGTTACTCCTTGTGACGAATAAGCCCACTCAGTAATGCAACATCACAATAAGCCTTGCAAGCAATGTTACTAAGTGTTAGCCACGAGTTCTTGTATTAGGGAACAATTAAAGAGACTTGCCATAACGAGATTGAACTAGGTATAGAGATACTGATGATCGAATCTCGGGCAAGTAACATACCGATGAACAAAGGGAACAACATACATGATTAACTGAATCCTTGGCATAGAGGTTCAACCGATAAAGATCTTCGTAGAATATGTAGGAACAAATATGGGCATCCAGGTCCTGCTATTGGTTATTGACCATAGAGGTCTCTTGGTCATGTGAACATAGTTGTCGAACCCGCAGGGTCTGCACACTTAAGGTTCAGTGACGTTTCAGTAGTATAGAGTTATGTATGGTGGTGACCAAATGTTTTTTGGAGTCCCAGATGAGATCCTGGATGTCACTAGGAGATCCGTAATGGTCCGTAGGTAAAGATTGATATATAGGAAGTCATGTTTTGGTCACCGGAAAAGTTTCGGCCTCATCGGTAGTGTACCGGGAGTGCCAGGAGGGTACCAATGGTCCATCGGGAGGGTCGTCTTGACCCAAGGGGTCACATGGGCTGTGGGAGGAGGCAAACCAGCCCCTGGTGGGCTGGCCGAAGCCCTCACTGAAGTCCCATGCAGATGGGGTGGGAAAAACCCAAAGGTGGAAGGTGTTTCCAAGTGGAGAGGAGGAATGCTACTCCTAGGACGATGGGAGTAGGACTCCTCCACCTCCAATTTCGGCCAACCTTTGAGGGTTTGAGGCTGCCTCCTCCCCTCCCTCCCTGTTATATATACTATAGGATTTAGAGGGAAGAGCTAACTCTAATTGCCACGTGCTCCGTCTACTTCATCTAGATCGGTTTTCTCCTCTAGTCTAGTTCGGCAATGCTTAGGCGAAGCCCTGCCGGAATAGTTCCACCACCATTGCCGCCATGCTGTCGCACTACCGGAGAACTCATCTACCTCTCTGCTCCCTCTTTCTGAATCAAGAAGGCAGAGATCATCATCGAGCTGTATGCGTGTTGAACGCGAAGGTGCCGTCCGTTCTGCGCTAGATCGGAAGGACAGTGATCAGGATCGCGAGACGATTCTTGATTTGATCGTGGGACGGATATTGATGGGATTGCGGGATGGATCATGATTGCATCTCGAGATGGATCGTGATGGGATCATGGGATGCTCGACGATTTGGATCGCGAAGATGTTTGACTACATCAACCATGTTTTTTAATGGTTGCCGCTTAGCGATCTACAAGGGTATGTAAATCCACTCTTCCTCTCATAGATGCTCATCACCATGGATAGATCTTGCGTGTGCATAAGAATATTTTTGTTTCCCATGCAACGTTCCCCAACACATTATTGTTTTGCAACTTGTAATTCCTAAGAACTACTCTTATTCCCGGATATTTTATATAGTCAATACGTCGCCAAATTCTCGGATGGAGTGGTCATCCAAAAGGATTCCGTCGAAGAGTATGAGCTCCTGGTGAAGCAAGGAGGTGGCTATCCCGGTTTCATCTCTTGGTTCAAACAAATGGTAATTACCATTAATGGACCACTTCATTTCTTCGTCTTATTTGCGACTAATGCAACAATCCTTTCATATTAAACTTGTAGGATAATTCAGAGTCTATGGACGCCGAGCAGAGACACGCCACTAATGGTTTTGACTATAAGTTCCGTTCATTTGACAGATACGACATCAACGGGTATCGCTTTCGTACCTTTGGCAAAGAGCTATCTATGCCCAACCTAAAGACTACACATTGTTGTGTCTCTGCTATCGGCGAAGGAGGTACAAAGTACTATGGAAGAGTTGAAGCAATTTATGAACTTCTATTCTATGGTGAAAACCCACCGAACATCGTAGTCTTCAAATGTCATTGGTTTCAGCCGAAGGAGACTAGAAGGACTCATGAACATATAGGGCTAGTCGAAATAAAACAAAGCACCCACTTAGATGTGCCCGATGTCTATATTATGGCTCAACAGGCGATCCAAGTTTTCTATCTACCGTGGGCCTGCCAAACTGATCCAAATCTGAAAGGTTGGGATGTCGTTTATGATGTGCCGCCACATTTTAGACCACCTCCCCTCAATGAAGAGGATTATGAACCACACATTAACCAATACACATATGAAGGGGAATTCTTCCAAGAAACACGTATTTCCAAAAAACATTTCAAGAACCGCTCTACTTCACCCTGGAACATTGAAGTAGACAGTGACAATGAATCCTACTTAACCCCTGAGCCGGAACAGGAAGAGATGAAACAAGAAGAGGTTACTGATGTGAATGACCTGTCAATGCTTAACCGATTACATGACGGAGGCCTTTCGCACATTGTTCCTGATAGTAATGATGATCATGCATTTATTGATGATACTGATGATGATGATGATGATGATGCATTTATTGATCCTAGAGAATATATAGACGATCAAGATTATTATTAATTCATGTCAGGTAATCAACTTTTAGTTCATGCTAGGTATATGATGATGCACTTAAATTATATACATTTTATTATTCATGTTGGTATTCAATTTTATTTTGTACTAATTTCGTTTACTATTTGTCATGACAGTTGTTGAAGGATGGTGAGACAGGGTCGAGAGCACTTCGCGGTTCCTTTGTCGGAGGGTGATTGGATGAGTACTTCCCTTCCCGTGGACTCTCTCTGTAGAGCGTTGTATTCTAGTTTGCATACACTGGTGGCCGCTTCTTCATTGACCCCCGTGAGAGGAGGTCGGGGGAAGAAGAGAGGTACACGTGGGAGAGGAGGTCGCAGGAGAGGTAAGGTGGCTACTACTCCTTCCTCGCCGCCACCCCTAGGTTATTCACCCGAGCACAAGACTGCTAGGGTGGACCCGTATGAGGATGCGGCTGCGCGGACTCCGGTCCACAAGCCTCGGGTCGATGAGCCGTCGACCTACAAGACTCCTGTCCTAGAGGCTTCGTCCCACGTGACTCCGGAGCAGAGTAGGGATGAGGGCACGTCCCGGCAGACCCAATGGGATGCGTGGCCGAAGGAGCCTAGTGGCCATGTTGATGGTGGCGGGGATCATTTTTCTAATAGCAACGAGGAGGTGGCTGAGGGGGCCACCATCTACCAGCATGGTAGTACACGGCTCCCGCCCGTGCCGGCGAACCGCGAGCTGAGGTGGTCGATTAGGCCTGATGGGGAGAGGTAAGTCCATGTACTCTTTTTTAACCTTTTGCCTTCACGTTTTTTCAAACATCTAATGTGTTGGCTTTGTCTACAGGGGTTGTCATCAACCCCAGGATGCCTGTAGGCCCAACAACGTCCTTGCTGTCCTTGTCAGGCAAAACTATCACGCCCAAGATGCACGCCTATCCATTTGAAGGCACAAGGGCCTCGCCAGGGATAGAGGCGCATCTTGCCATTCACAAGTATAGTATCATTGCATCATACATTATAGAAGAGATGAGAATACAAGTTGGCTTATACTCGCCACATACTAAATTACAATTCCACACAGAGTTCAAATCATCAAGGTGAAGACAGGGTCCGACTAAGGATGAAATCAAATGATAAAACAGATGCAAATGACACTATCTCACTATCCCAAAGATCACGACCATGGTCCTCTACTCATCCGGGTAAGTCACATACATCCGGCCTCTTTCCTCGTCATACTCCCACTTGAGCTGGGTAAGATCATCTTGCACGTACTCATCTGTACCTGTACCTTGAGGGTTGTAGTAATCTGTGAGCCACAAGGACTCAGCAATCAAGCGCCTGGGTACCAAGACTATTCAAGCTTAAAGGTTGGGATGGGGTATGTGTTTAGTTTGCAGCAACACTAAGCATATATGGTGGCTAACTTAGGTAACATGAAAATAAATAGAAGTGTCCTACGATGAATGATTCAATCTAGTATGACCTCTATGAGATCCTGAACACTTACTTACGTCAATCATAACCCCACCGTGTTCTCCCTCGAATCATGTTCACGAACAGAGATGATCACGGTTACTCACACAGTTGGTGTATTTTAATTAGAGACTTCAAGTTTACTATAACCGGGTGTTAAACAAATATCCAAGTTGCCACATAACCGCGGGCACGACTTTCCGTAAGATTTGACCCTACAGGGGTGCTCCAACTAATCCATCACAAATTAACCACACTCCGCGGGAATAGCCTCGACCACGGATCTCGTGGCCATCATAGGTAATTTCAAAGAAATTCCAACACCTCGAGATAACCCGAAGAAAGTCAGAGTCCACACGCAAGACATTCTATAAAGGTAAAACAAATCCAGCAAGACCTCCCGACGTGTCGAAGAACCCGATAAGAGCCACGTATCTCGTTCTCAGGACATGACCGGATGAGTGCAGCGTACGGTGTCCTGATAGTAATCTCCCAAGTTGCCCCGGGTTGGCCCCGTACACGACTCTAGTTTGGACCAATACTCATGAGGAGCATTGGCCCAGGGTTGATTAATTATCCACGGGGTTGCAAAGACCTATGCAAATTTTATTAAGTTATTAGCAAATGTTGTACTAATGTTGGGTCTTGCCAGACAAGTTTTAATCTCAACCGAATAAACAAGGGGGTCCCCGTAACAACCCCGAGCATGTTAGGAGCGCAAAATATGGAAAACATAACACCGGTAACAAGAAACTATGGCGGTAACAGCAGAACAAATCACCTAGCAAAAGGCCAAGCCTTCCACCAATACCAAGATATATATGTGCATTAAATTAAATAACAGATAATATTGTGATATACCTAATCCATGTTATCACATGGAAAAACTTCACCTGCAACTAAGAACGTTATAAGAGGGGCTGAGCAGCGCTAACTTAGCCATTCAAAGATTTGCTAGGATGTGGATGTTAGAGTCTATCATGGCAATTACGAGGCTGATATCAAGTGGTAGGTAGCGCAACTGTAACGATAAGAGCGAGATACTAGCAAGCAAAAATAGTATCGGGATCTGGGTACGATCATCTTGCCTGTTGGTTCTTCAGCAAAACAAGTAGCGGGATCCTTGTAGTGGTACTCTCCTGGGTGCTCGTACTCAGTATCAACACTCGCATCTACCCAAGAGAAACAACAACAATAAACATCCAACCAAGGTACAATGCGCAACCAAGATGATGCATGATTCATTTATGAAGAATTAAACATGGCAATCCAAAACTATTCATGTTTCATATGCAAGGGTTGGTTATTAATGAATCTGGACAGAACCTCATTTTAAGTTATTTAGACATGCATGAACATGGAAAATATGGATGCATCATGCAGAATCGATAGAAATGCATATAAAGAACGCAAGAAACAGAGTTACGGTTCTCACGATACGCTCATGACAAGGTACGAAGGCAAAACACAAGACAACAAGGCCATGTGCTGATTCTTGGCACTCCAAGGTAGCCACTAGTTAGGCAATGAAAAACCGACCACAATAGACTCAAAGATCAAACAATTCCATGGATTATAGCTCCCACAAGTCACAAAACAATAAAACAAACAATCTGCCACAAAACAACAACATAGCAACTTACACATCCCACAACTTGAGCTACAGGAATCCTACAACCACAAACAAGGTATTGACAAAAACTACATAACATGCTTATTAAATTATCCAACTACAAAATCTGCAAAGGAGGAACACATAAATAAGCATGAAGCTAGCAAGTAGGCATGGTGAAACAGTTTTCTGGGACTTACTGAAAATAACAGTTTTCTGGAATCTGAGTTAATCTGGTAGCATGTTGACAACATAAGTTAAAGGTGCTAGATACCACCTCTTGGCATGAAAATTAACAGGGTGGTATTAGACAACATCTACTCCAAAATAGTAGCACTGAGTATGATCTAATTCACAACACATCACAAGATACCAACCACTCTATATGGCATAAAAATAACATCAGATTCTCAGACTTAGAAATATTTAGCATGTTGAAAATAGAAACATTAATTTGGCTACTTTGCAGCATGTTTCCCACTTATATGGGTTATTCTCATTTAAACAAAAATCCCATGGCATAATAGATATAAAACACTAGCACTTCCTAGTTGGCACATACCCCAAAGCAAGCATGGATTAAATCATGCAAAAATGACAAAGTAGCATCACAGCAGAAAATGACAGTTTTATAAACTTGCTCAAAAGTGAAATCTGAAAGCACCGATGGATTCCTTGGATCTTCCTACCCCAAAAGCATGTGTCACACTCATATGTTCATGTGAAGCAACTAGGCACAATCTATACTAGGAAAATATCGTCTACTCCTATAAGTGAAATATTACTCTAAATGGACATGAGCAAAAATGGACATAAGCAGATTTGGAAACTTAGTTTAACATGGAAATGATCTAACAAACCTACACATGCATAAACAACAAAGGATATGGCAAGTGGAGGAAAGGACCCACTTGTCACCTCACACACATACACCCTACACACACCATTACAAGGCAAGCACACACATGCTCTATATATACCCAAGGACATATGAGCACAAATACCACTCATGAACATACCACCCATGAGGGGGGTGTTCATCCACACACCACTCACATGCACCATGTATGCATAAAGCATATGGCACATACACATCACCTCACATGCACAAGTGCACATGGGCACTCACACTCACACACAAGCTGATGTGTGTGGGTGTGCATCCACACACATATGCACACATATATGCACAAGGCATATATGCATATGCATATGCATATGACTGTACACTCACACACTCAATTACACATGCATGTATACAACATATGTATACACACATACACCACTCCACACATATGTATGTATGCTTAGCACCAGTTTGCACATACACACATACATACATATAGAAAATAAGAAAAACAAAAGAAAAACAAAATAAAAACAAAAGAAGAAAAACAAAACCAAAAAGGAGGGAGGGGTCGGGCTCGAATCCACGACCACCTGGTCGATTCCCCCCGAACCACACCACTCTGCTACGCACACAGTTGTTAACAGAGGAGCCATCGACTACATTAGTACACACACACACACAACTACTGACGAAACTGAATCCAGACGACACGGCGACAGGCAACGACGCGCACAAATCCGGCCAGCACGCGGCGTCACGGGGGTCTTCGACAAGGAGAAGCTACCGCGGGGTCTACGGGAAGCTACAGGGGTCCAATCCCCTGCTCGCCTTGCGACGAGGAGGACGGAGGCAAGCCCTCAAGGCTCTGCCTTGCGGCACGGCAGCGACGAGCAGCTACGATGACGGCGTGCTAGAAATGGCAACAGGAGGGCATCACGGTGACTCACCGAGGGGGAGACGACGACAAACGGTGTGACGAAGGGGAAGGAGAGGCGGAGACGCGGCGACGACGAAGAGGAAGGAGGCTGGCGACATGCTCCTCACCTCCTAGCGGTGGGAATGGAACACGGGGACGATCCCCAAGATCCATGCCATCACCACTGAGGACAAGACCCACCGGAGACGTGGCGACGGCGGCGAAGACGACCGACGACCTCTGCTCTTTGAACTCTGTGCTCACCAAAATTCTTACCTGACAGAGGAAAGAAGGGATGGAAGGAGGGAGATGGAGAGGGAGATGGGAGCTGCGGCGACGCGAGGGGAGAGAGGAACCCTAGCGGAGGGGCACGCATGCCGAGGGGGGACTAAATACCCACAAACTGACGGCGACGGGTGACGGAAAAGGGGACGGCGGACGGTGCTCTCTCTCTGCTCGCTGACGAAGAAGACAGATGGGGCAGGTAACCGTTCCTCGAGCGGGCTGGGCCGCAGGAAGGAAAGGCCCATCTCCGGCGCTCACTCTCGCAAACAAATAAACAGAGAAGCTTTCCTTTTTAAAAAACACCACAATACAAGGGAAAAACCCTAGAGAAAATAAAAGGTTTTTGTGCAGAACAAAATTCCTTTTGCAAGAAAGTAAATTGCACTATTTAATAAAAATATTAAGATGAATTTTAGGACAAGTAGTTTAAATATTTTTTAAAATAGGCAGCCCCCTGTTATTTAAATGCCACAAATACATAAAGCTCAAAACAATAAAAGACCAACACTCACATGCTCAAAACATATTAGGCTAGCACTTGAACATTTTTAAATAATTTAAATAGCAACTTAATTCTGTTTAACAAATAACATGAAATAAAAAGGGGAGGGGTATTGGAAGGGTTGTTTGAAAAGAAAAGAGAGGGGAAAAGGAAGCACTACTGGAATCAGAAGATTTGCCGTCTACCTCCACTTTGTCGTCTGCTAGCGGACAACAAAGAGTGGCTTTGCCATCAGCTAGCAGAAAGCAGACGGCAAAGAGGTGGCAGACGACAAAGGGTGGCTTTGCCATCATCCACTTCTATGCCGTCTACTAGTGGAAGGCAATGGAGGTTTGCCGTCCGCTAGCAGACGGTAAAGAGGGAGGGGTCCCACTGACGACCCAGCCCGCAAGTTGACCTAACGGCCCCCCTCTTTGACGTCCGCTAGCAGATGACAAAGATGGGGGTTAGCTAACGGTTAACGCCCCCGGCCCGCCTCTCTCTCTTTCTCTCAATCCCTCTCTCCTCTCGCCGTCGCCCGTCGCCCCCGCCACCGCCCGCGCCCAATACCGCCCCGTCAACCCCGCCGCCGCGTGCTCCTGCCATCGCGTCACCCCCGCAGCCGCGCACCCCCGCTCCCCCGCTGCCGCGTGCCCCTGTCGCGCCACCCTCCGCCCCCTCCGCCCCACCGCCGGCGTCGGCCTCCTCCATATCCACCAACGCTGGCCTCCACCTCCCCCACTCCGGTGAGCCCCCCCTCTCTATTTTTTCATTTTTTAGTTAGGTTAATTAGTTGTAGTTAGGTTAATTAGTTGTAGTTAATTAGAAGAGGAGAGAATAATAAGAGGAGGAGAAGGAGATGAAGAAGAAGAAGAAGAGGAAGGAGAAGAACAAAAAGAAGAAGAAAAGGAGGAGGAGGAGGAGTAGGAGAAGAAAAGAAGAAAAAGAAGAAGGAGTATAATAATAAGAAGAGGATGAGGAGGAGGAGGAGGGGTGTGTCGGCGCCAACGTAACCGGGTCGAGGATCGCCAACACGACACCCCCGACCCCCCGACCCCCGACATGACACCCCGACACCATGACACGGCACCCCAGACCCCGATCGACACGACACCCCCCACACCCCGACCCGGACACCCTGACCCCGACACGACACCCCAACACCCCGACCCCGACATGACACCGTCGACACCCCGACCACGACACGACACCGTCGACACCCCGACCCCGACACGACACCCCGACACCCCGACACGGCACTCCCGACCATGACATAGCACCCCTACCCCGACACGACAACCCCGACACCCCTACCCCGACACGACACCCCCGACACCCCTACCCTGACACGACATCCCCGACACCCCGACCCCGACACGACACCCCTGACACCCCGACCCCGACACGACAGCCCCGACAACCCGACCCCGACATGACACCCCAATACCCCGACCCTGACATGACACCCCCGACACCCTGACCCCGACACGACACCCCCGACACCCCGACCCCAACACGACACCCCCGACCCCCCTGACACAGCACCCCGACACCGACGCGGCACCCCAGACCCCGACACAGCACCCCTACCCCAACACGACACCCCCGACACCCCGACCCCCTACACGACACCCCGACACCCAGACACGGCACCCCCGACCCCGACATAGCACCCCTACCCCGACACGACACCACCAACACCCCGACCCCGACACGACACCATGACACCCCGACACGACACCCTAGACCCCGACATAGCACCCCTACCCCGACACGACACCCCCGGCACCCGACCCCGACATGACACATATATTATTAATTATTATTATAATGTGAGGTATTCAATTATTATTATTATGTACATATATATTATTAATTACTTCATGTTATTAGGTATTCGATTTTTTTATGTTGAACTAATTTCGTTCACTCTTCGTCATTCAAGGTGTTGATAGATGGTGGGCGGGGATTGAGAGGGCTCTGAGCCTCCTTCCTCGGCGCGTCCTGGGAGGGGTGCTATTATTCCACCCCAGAAACCCCGGAGAGCGTTGGTACACAGCATGTAGACACCGGCGGGCACTTCTTCTTCGACCGGGAGAGGTCGGGGAAGCCGAAGAGAGGTGCTAGAGGTAGGAAGGCTGCTGCGCCTTCCTCGCCGCCACCCCCAGCTGATTCTCCTGACCACAGGAGTGCTCCGTCTCAGATGGACCCATCTGACTTGGACCCGTCTCGGACTCCAGTCCACGAGCCTCGGGTCGACGAGCCTCGGGTCACCGAGCCTTCGTCCCAGGAGACTCCGATCCTAGATTCTTCGTCGCAGGAGACTCGGGTCCCAAAGTCTTCATCCCACGTGACTCCGGAGGCTAGTGGCCATGCTGATGGTGGCGAGGACAACTTGTCTGAGGACACCTATAGCGAGGGCGAGCCGGTTGAGGAGGGCAAGAAGGTCTACCAACATGGTTGTACAAAGCTGCCGCCCGTGCCGACGACCTACGAGCAGAGGTGGTTGATTTCTCCTAATGCAGAGAAGTAAGTGCATTTACTATTTTTTAACCTTTTGCCTTCATGTTTCTTCAAATTAATATCTAATGTGTTGGCCTTGTCCTACTGTAGGGGTTGCAAATACGAGCGTGGTGTCCGCAGGCCCAACGAGGTCCTTGGTGTACTTCTCCGGCACCACTTCCCGGGGAAGGTCGAGTTGCCCGATGAGGGTGAGTATCCACAGGTAGCACTGACCTGGGAAATGTACAAGGATGCCCCGGCCCCGCCACAGGAGATGGTCGACGGTGTCTTGTGCGAGACGGTGGCTGACATTGTGATCCGTCGCTTTTCGGTAATTTCTACTTTACATAATTAAAAATCAACAACACCTAGTGATTGTACTAATTAGTGTTGTCTTGTTTGATTGTGGACGTTCTACAGGTGTCTTGAGGAAGATGAGGCGAAAGCGGCTGTTGTTCTCAAAGCCGAGTGCAAGCGCCTACTTCAGAACTTACGGCACGAGGCTCGGGTGCAGGCTATTCGAGACTACTACGCCTCGACTAACATTAAGAGGGCCAAGAACAAGTGCCGCAAAATTATCTGAGTAAGGAGAAGTTAATGAAGGTAATTATCTATTCTTCAGGCCTTGTACTTAGTTTCTTTGATTTGATTCGTAGGCGTAGGTCTGAAATTTCTCTTGTCTAACTTAGGTGCCCCTGAGATGGTGTGTGGATAGGATGGACTGTTGGGAGGCATTGGTGGATGAGTGGTGCTCTCCCCAATGGCTAGCCGAACACAACAAGGCCAAGCATAAGCGTGCCCAAATGAGAGGTGTGCCACACCATCAAGGGAGCTCCAACCTGTTTGAGTTCGGGGATAACTGGGTATGTGGTTTGCTTCATGATTCATGCAATTTCATTCTGCATGCTAGCTTGAGACCTTAACTAATATTTTGTTCCTCTCTTTTAGGCGCGACACAACAAGAAGGAGGTGCCACCTCTGCTCGACCTCTATGCCATGGCCCATACTGCCTCGTACAACAAGGCCAAGGCATTCTCTGAGGATGACCTCAATCATCCACAGAGCTTCAGCAACATTTCCTCCCACAACAAGCTCGTGAGGTATAGGGATGAGGGGAAGGTGAGGAAAGGGGAGGACTTCAACCCGAGCCAGAGTCCTTTTGATCAAGAGCTCGTGATGATATCTGGTGGCGGGAGGCCCCATGGCTCGATAGCCATTGGGGATGGACTGCTACGTTGTCCTAGAACTCTCCTGGAGATCAAGAAGCGCCAGACGAGCTCTGATCCTGAGATAAGGCCTTTTCCACGACCAATGGAGCTCGCCATTGAGGCTAGGGCCCAGGAGCTTCTGGCAGAGGCAAACAGGCAGGCGGCGCAGAGGGAGAGGGATATGGAGGAGAGGACGGCTAGGCTATTGGAGGAGGAGAGGAACCGGAACGACGCGTCTCACCGGGCCTTATACGAGCTCCTCGTGGTAAGTTTGTCCTACATATTAGCCAAATCATGCACGTAATGTTCGTTTCATCACTAACTAATATGAATGACTCGTGAAAACAAAATGTGCAGACCATGTGCCAGAACAATGGTCAGACCCCTCCGTTGATGCCCCATATTGCTATAGCACTCACAGTGAGTTTCATTTAAATGTTCATTAGTTACTTGTATTCACCTTTGAGTTGCATCATGCTAAGGAGACATTTCAAATGATCTTTGGTGCAGTGTGGCTCCCGACAAGCATTCACCGATCCTTCTATGTCTGTCGCAAGCCCGACCGGTCCTTCTACGTCTCACCCTGGCGCAAACCCTACCGGCCCTTCACCTCCGTGTTGATGGTAAGTTTTCCCAAGTTTTTCATTAACAAATACATACTTAGCTTAAGAAATGACCTATACTTAGCTTATTGTCCTCAAAAATGACTTGATATGCTTAGTTAGCTAGAAAATGGTATATTCCACCTAGGATAGCTATAAAATGACCTATACTTAGCATTTTTTCCTCCAAAATGACTTGATATGCTTAGTTAGCTAGAAAATGGCATTACTACCTATTATAGCTCAATAATGATCTATAGCTAGCTTAGCTAGTTCATTTATGACACAATTAGCTCACTTAGGTACAAAATGGCATAACTACCTAGGATAGCTCAATAATGATCTATAATTAGCTTAGCTAGTTAATTTATGACATAATTAGCTAAATTAGGTAAAGAATGGCATAATAACCTTGGTTTAGCTCCAAAATGACATATACTTAGCTTAGTTTCCTCAAAAATGACATAATAACCTTACTTACCTCCAAAATGATATATTCTACCTAGGATAGCTATAAAATGACCTATACTTAGCATTTTTTCCTCCAAAATGACTTGATATGCTTAGTTAGCTAAAAAAATGGCATTACTACCTTGGAGAAGAGGAGAGGAGAGGAGAAAAAGAAAGGGCAGATAAATTCTTCTTCTTCTTCTTCTTTTTCTTCTTCTTTTTATTCTTTTCTTCTAGCTAGTCTTCTTCTTCTTCTAACTTTCATCTTTCCTACTTTGCAGATTTGCTATAGATGAGGAAGCTTGCATTGATGGAGTCTACTCTTCTACTTCTGCTTCCTTTGTGTTTATGGAAACTTGTTGGAAACTTGTTTTGGATATGTATCTTGGATATGTTGTTCGAAACTTGTATATGTTGGATATGTTGTTGGAACTTATTTGGTATGCTTGTTGGAACTTATTGTTGGTATGCTTGTTGAAACTTATTGTTGGTATGCTTGTTGGAAACTTGTATTGTTGATATGTTGGATATATATGTTATATTCTGTCAAATTGAATGATTTTAAGAAAAAACAGAAAAATAGGGGCTATATAGCCACTTTGCCGTCTACTGGCAGATGGCAAAGACCTTTGCCGTCAGCTAGCAGACGACAAAGATGCCACGTGGAAGCTACCTATGCAACCTGGGGCTGGCCTAGGTGGGTTCTTTGCCGTCCGCTGGCTGATGACAAAGAACTAAGGTCCTTGCTGTCTGCCAGCGGACGGCAAAGCGTGCCGTTAAGCCCTTAACGGAGCGAAGGTGGCACATATGTCGTCCATGCCCTTTGCCGTCCGCTGACAGACGACAAAGATTCAAAGGTCTTTGCCGTCCGCCAGCAGACGGCAAAGCGCCCTTTACCGTGGCTTATTCAGCTGGACAGTTGGCTGTCTGCTGGCTGACGACAAAGCCTTTGCCGTCCGGGATGCATGCCTTTGCCGTCCGGGATGGCTGACGGCAAAGTGCCTGATTCCTGTAGTGAAGGAGGGCTGCATCACCAATCCCCAAGCACATCACACAACACAAGAAAACACCCACAACAAACCACAAGATACAAGGTCACTTCATAGCTAGGCATGGCATGATGAATGCATGATGCATGATGCATGAATTCAAAACAAAGCATGGCATGACAAGGTGTAATTCAATCATAAAGCTCATGGCACAAGGTTCATACAAGAGATTACATGCCAAAAAAAGGTAGGGACAGCACCTGGGCTGTCACAACTCTCCCACACTACAAGAGGATCTCGACCCGAGATCTAGGAATGAAAGAAGTCTGGAAATTCGGAATGGAGAAGGTCCTCGCATTCCCAAGTAGCTTCTTTGTCAGAATGATGAGACCACTTCACCTTGAGGAACTTGATAGACTTTTTGCGAGTCTTATGCTCAGTTTCTTCGATAATTGCAACTGGATGCTCACGATAAGAGAGATCTTCTTGGAGATCGATGTCTTGGAGGTCAATGGTTCACTTAGGAGTCTTGAAGCATCTCTGGAGCTGAAAAACACGGAAGACATCGTGCACATTTGCGAAATTTGGAGGAAGCTCTAGTTGATATGCAAGTCCGCCTCTCTTGCCAACAACTTTGAAAGGACCAACAAAACGAGGAGCTAGCTTCCCTTTAATTCCAAACCACTGAGTTACCTTCATGGGAGAGACTCTGAGATAGACTATATCATCCACTTGAACAGAAACATCCCAATGTTTGTTATCATAATAACTCTTCTATCGAGACTAAGTTGCTTTGAGGTTCTCGCGAATGACATGGCCCTTTTCTTCTGCTTCAGTGATCATGTCATTGCCCAATATCTGATGCTCACCGGTTTCAGACCAGTTGAGCGGGGTATGACACTTTCTGCCGTAGAGAATCTCGACAGGGGCCTTTCCTGAGCTAGCTTGAAATCTATTGTTGTATGAGAATTCAGCATATGGAAGGCAGTCATCCCATTTCATGCCGAACGAAATCACACAGGCTCTAAGCATATCTTCAGGGATCTGATTGACTCTCTCAACTTGACCACTTGTTTGCGGATGGAACGCAGTACTGAAACGGATCTTGGTACCCATAGCAGTCTAGAAGGACTCCCAAAACATGGTAGTAAAGATGCTTCCACGGTCAGAAGAGATGAGCTGAGGAATACCATGCAAAGATACCATCCTTGACGTATACAACTCTACAAGCTGAGCTGCTGAGATAGATGTTGGAAATATACCCTAGAGGGAATAATAAATTAGTTATTATCATATTTCCTTGTTCATGATAATCGTTTATTATCCATGCTATAATTGTGTTGATCGGAAACTCAGATACATGTGTGGATACATAGACAACACCATGTCCCTAGTATGCCTCTAATAGACCAGCTTGTTGATGAAAGATGGCTATGGTTTCCTAGTCATGGACATGAGATGTCATTTGGTAAAGGGATCACATCATTAGGAGAATGATGTGATGGACAAGATCCAAACTACAAACATAGCATATGATCGTGTCAGTTTATTGCTACTGTTTTCTGCATGTCAAGTATATGTTCCTATGACCATGAGATCATGCAACTCACTGACACCGGAGGAGTACCTCATGTGTATCAAATGTCGCAACGTAACTGGGTGACTATAAAGGTGCACTATAGGTATATCCGAGGGTGTCTGTTGGGTTGGCATGGATCAAGACCGGGATTTGTTACTCCGTGTGACGGAGAGGTATCTTAGGGCCCACTCGGTAATACAACATCACAATAAGCCTTGCAAGCAATGTGACTAAGTTTTAGTCACATGATCTTGTATTAAGGAATGAGTAAAGAGACTTGCTAATGACGAGGTTGAACTAGGTATGGAGATACCGACGATCAAATCTCGAGCAAGTAACATACCGAAGAACAAAGGGAACATCATACGGGATTAACTGAATCCTTGACATAGAGGTTCGACCGATAAAGATCTTCTAGAATATTTAGGAACCAATATGGGCATCCAGGTCCTACTATTGGTTATTGACCGTAGAGGTGTCTCGGTCATGTCTACATAGTTCTCGAACCCACAGGGTCTGCACACTTAAGGTTCGGTGATGTTTCGGTAGTATAGAGTTATGTATGGTGGTAACCGAAGGTTGTTCGGAGTCTCGGATGAGATCCCGGAAGTCACGAGGAGCTCCAGAATGGTCCAGAGGTAAAGATTGATATATATGATGTCCTATTTTGGTCGCCGGAAAAGTTTCGGGCTCATCAGTAGTGTACCTGGAGTGCCGGGAGTGTACCGGGAGACCATCGGGAGGGGTATTTCGACCCAAGAGGCTACATGGGCTGTGGGAGGATGAATACCAGCCCTTAGTGGCCTGGAGGAAGTCCCACAAAGGGACCATGCAGCTAGGAAGAAAATCCCCAAAAGGAAAAAGGTGGAAAAAGGCAAAAAGGGCTAAATTAGGAAGGAGTCCTAATCCTACTAGGAGTGGAGGAGGAGGACTCCTTCCTCCTGGTTCGGCCGACCCAAGGGCTGGATCCGTGGGATCCAAGCCTCCTCCTCCTCTCCTCCTATATATACTCGCGGTTTTAGGGTTTTGGCACAAGATTTTTCAGCCACGTGCTACCCGTTCCTCTAGTGCATAGTTTCTCCTCTAGATCGTTTTTTTGTAGTGCTTAGGCGAAGCCCTGTCGGAATTACTCCACCACAATTGCCGCAGCGCCATCTCGCTGCCGGAGAACTCTTCTACCTCTCCTCTCCCTTTTGCTTGATCAAGAAGGCACATATCGTCATCGAGCTGTACGTGTGCTGAACGCGGAGGTTCCGTCCGTTCGGCGCTAGATCGGAAGGACCATGAACAAGATCACGAGACGGATTGTGATGAGATCGCGGGACAGATCGTGATGAGTTCACGGGACGGATTGTGATTAGTTCGCGGGTTGGATTGCGATGAGATTGTGGGACGCTCGGTGATTTGGATCGCAAAGACATTCGACTACACCAACCGCGTTTCTTAATGGTTCCCGCTTAGCGATCTACAAGGGTATGTAGAGCCACTCTCCCTCTCGTGGATGCTCATCACCATGGATAGATCTTGCGTGTGCGTAGGATTTTTTTTTTCCTGTGCAACGTTCCCCAATAGTGGTATCAAAGCTAGGTCTATGTGTATATGAGATCTCAAGTAGAACACAAAGAATTTGTGGGCGTTGATGCTTAGATTGCTTCCTTCCTTGGTCGTGTTTTGGTTCAGCGCTATTGTGGGATTAAGTGGCCCGGACCAACCTTACTCGTACGCTTACGAGAGATCGGTTCCATCGACTTACGTGTAACCTCGTTACATAAAGATGGCTGGCGGGTGCCTGTTTCTCGTACTTTAGTTGGATCAGATTCGACAAAGGCGGTCCTTGAAAAGGTTGAAAAGAAACTTATGTATCACTGTTGTTGTTTTTGCGTCGATGAGAATTGTTTTGCTAGATACCCATAGCAGCCACGTAAAACATGCAACAACAATTAGAGGACGTGTACCTTGTTTTTGCAAGGTATGTTGTGATGTGATATGGCCAATTACATGATGAGATATATGTGATGTATGAGATGATCATGTCTCACGATACGCTCACGACAAGGTACAAAGGAAAACACAAGACAACCAATGCCATGGGCAAATTCTTGGCATTCCAAGGTAGCCACTGGTTAGGCCACGAAAAATCAACCACAATAGACTCAAAAATCAATCAATTCCATGGCGTATAGATCCCACAAGTCACAAAACAATAAAACAACAATCTGCCACAAAACAACAACATAGCAACTTACACATCCCACAACTTGAGCTACAGGAACCCTACAGCCACAAACAAGATATTGATAGAAACTACATGATATATACATCAACTTATCCAACCACACAATCAGAAACGGAGGCACACATCAATAAGCATGAAGATATGAAGTTGACATGAACAAACAGTTTTCTGGGACTTGGTGAAAATTCCAGTTTCTCTGGAATCTGAGTTCATAAAGTAGCAAGTTGACAGTAGTAGTGAAATATGCTAGAGACCACCTCTTGGCATGAAAATTAACGTGATGGTAGTAGACAACATCTACTACAAATAACTGATGCTGAGCATGCTCAAATTCACAACACATCACAAGATACCATCCTCTCTACATGGCATAAAAATAACACCAGATTCTCAGACTTGGTAGTTTTTTTAGCATGCTGAAACAGAAACATTAAGTTGGCTACTTAACAGCATGGTTCCCGCTTATACGGGTGATTCTCATGTTAAACAAAAATACCATGGCATAATAGATATAAAACACTAGCACTTCCATGTTGGCACATGCCCCAAAGCAAGTAAGGATTAAATCATGCAAAAATGACAAAGTAGCAACACAACTGAAAATGACATTTTTATGAACTTGCTCAAAAGTGGCATCTGAAAGCACCAATGTATTCATTGGCTCTTTCCATCCCAAGAACATGTGTCATACTCATATGTTCATGTGAAACAACAAGGCACAACAAGATAGCAAAAACAATCACCTATTCACATAAGTGGTTCATACTCTAATTGAACATGAGCAAATATGAGCAAGGCAGATTGGAATCTTAGCTAGAGATGGAAATGAGCTAACAAATACCACATGCATATAATCAACAAGGGATGAGTCAAGTGGGAAGCCCACTAGTCACCCACACACACATACACTCTACACCACACACACTCTACAAAGCACACACACACATGCTTCATATGCCTAAGGGCATATGAGCACAAGCTCACTCATGACCATACCACCCAAGAGGGGGTGTTCATCCACACACTTATTCACATGGCCATATATGCATAAGCACATGTCACACACACACACTCACTCTCACAAGTGCACTAGGCGCAAAACTCTCTCACACACACTCCCACAAACAAGCATGCATGTAAACTCTCACCACACTAGGTCATGCATATATGCACACTCTCATGCACATACGCACACATAGGGGTGTATGCATGAAGCACACACGCTCCCAACACACAAAAACATACACATGCACATATGCTCTCATGCATACACACATACATCTACACATGCATATGTACTCTTATGTACATACACATACACACACATATATAAGCACCAAGCACACCACACACTACAAATCACAAAAGAAAACAGAAAGAAAACCTACACTTGCTCAATTCTGCATATACACACATATAATGCAAGGAAGAAAAAGAAACAAAAAATAAAAAATAAAAAAGGGGAGGTACTTGGGCTCGAACCCAAGACCTCCTAGGTCTTACCCCACAAACCAACCACTCTGCTATCGCTGCGTTTGCTAACAAAGGGGGCGCTCTACCTATCTTAAGCACACACATGCACTAACTATCTGATGGACTGAACCGCCACACACTCTGACAGAGCAACGACGCAGCACGGGGCAAGCTCCGGCCATCTCCGGCGAGGCGGAACACTGGCGGGGTGCGCAATTCCCCTAGGAGTGCGAGGGACAAGGACCCGACGCGCGGGGAGCAAGAATGGAAGGGCAAAAAAATAGTACGCATACTGCATCTAAGGGCAGAGCACCGAGAGCGTGAAGTTGACACGAACGAAACTACACGTACATGAGGCTAACAAGAAACCGGGCGAGAGGAATGGAAGGAGGGGTATACCTCCACTACCTAGGACATGAATAGGAGGCGCGGGACACGACGGAGCGACGACTGCGAGTCGAAGAACTCTGACACACTCCTGTTCCGAGACGTCGAGGAAGAAGACACCGATGATGAGGGGCTCCAGGGTTGATGGCGTCGCGTGCATAGATGAGCAGACTTCAGGGACTCCGGGGCGTCGATCCTCACCGTCAGGGAGGAAGAGGACGATGCAGAGGATCTACCCCAAGCACGTGCTCGAGCTCGACCGGAGCATGGCGGACAGGCGAAGGCTATGGCGTGGGCTCTTACCTGAGCGGCGGCGCGAGGTGGGAGAGGGACTGAATGGGGCCAGGGATGCTAGGGCTAGGTCGGGGACACCTTATAAAGGGGTCTAGGGTCGATGGACGGCCATCAAATCACCGGAGTTGGCGACGTGGCTACTTTGGATGTGCTGCCGTATAGAGTTGAACGAACGTGCGCGCTGGGAGGCCGGCTGGGCTGCGCTAGCGCTCGGCCTCGCTGCTGCTGGGCCAGGAGAGTCCCAGCTAGGGGACAGCTCTCTCCCTCTCACAAAAAGGCTTTCTTTATTTTTTTAAACAACAGCAACACAAGCCAAAACCAGACAACTAGAAAAAGATCTTGTGAAAACAAAATAGAATGGGACTCACTAAATAATGCACTATTTAAATAAAATATTAAGTTAATTTTTTTAGGACAACTAATTTTAATTCCTTTTAAAATAACAGCCCCTGTTTTATTAAAGCACAAAAGCATACCACTCCAAACATCCAAAAGAACCACACTCTAAATTAAATATACATATAGGGTTACCTCTTGAACATTTTTAAGCATGTTAATTTGCAAGTTAATTTTGTTATGAAAATAACATGTGAATGAAAGGCATTAGGTTGGGGTTTTTGATGAAAGAAAGAGAGGGGAAGATGAAGGAGGTTGCACACATGAACTCCACCCACACTCAAATCACATCACAACACAAGTCACACTCCCATCCACCACACCATTCAAAGACACATGAAAACAAGCAAGGCAAGATGAATGCTATGATGGATGAAATGATGCATGAATGCACAACCACACATGGATGACAAGTTGCAAAACATCAATAAGCTCATGAAACAAGGTTCATACAATAGGTTACATGCCATAAAAGGTAGGGACAACACTTGGGCTGTCACAACTCTCCCACACTACAAGAGGATCTCGACCCGAGATCTAGGAACGAAAGAAGTCCGGAAATTCGGAACGGAGAAGGTCCTCGCGTTCCCAAGTAGCTTCTTTGTTGGAATGATGAGACCACTTCACCTTGAGGAATTTGATAGACTTGTTGCCAGTCTTACGCTCAGTTTCTTCAAGAATTGCAACCGGATGCTCATGATAAGAGAGATCTTCTTGGAGATCGATGTCTTGGAGGTCAATGGTTCGCTCAGGAGTCTTGAAGCATCTTCGGAGCTGAGAAACACGGAAGACATCGTGCACGTTCATGAAATTCGGAGGAAGATCTAGTTGATATGAAAGACCACCTCTCTTGCCAACAACTTTGAAAGGACCAACAAACCGAGGATCCAACTTTCCTTTAATTCCAAACCGCTGAGTGCCCTTCATGGGAGAGACTCTGAGATAGACTAGATCATCCACTTGGAAGGAAACATCCCGATGTTTGCTATCGTAATAGCTCTTCTGTCGGGACTGAGCTACTTTGAGGTTCTCGCGAATGACATGGCACATTTCTTCTGCTTCAGTGATCATGTCATTGCCCAATATCTGACGCTCACCGGTTTCAGACCAGTTAAGCAAGGTACGACACTTTCTGCTGTAGAGAATCTTGAAAGGGGCCTTGCCTGAACTAGCTTGAAAGCTATTGTTGTATGATAATTCAGCAAATGGAAGGCAGTCTTCCCATTTCATGCCTAATGAAATCACACAGGCTCTGAGCATATCTTCAAGGATCTGATTGACTCTCTCAACTTGACCACTTGTCTGCGGATGGAATGCAGTGCTGAAACGGATATTTGTAGCCATAGAAGTCTGGAAGGACTCCCAAAACTTAGAAGTAAAGAGGCTTCCACAGTCATAAGAGATGAGTTCAGGAATACCATGCAAAGACACTATCCTTGACGTATACAACTCTGCAAGCTGAGCTGCGGAGATAGATTCTTTGACTGCCAGGAAATGAGCAACTTTTGACAGCTTGTCGATAACCACAAAGATGGCATCGTTGCCTCTCTTGGACTTGGGAAACCCAATGACGAAATCCATCTCAACATGATCGAATTTTCACTCTGGGATAGGCAAAGGCCGAAGAAGACCTGCTGGACGTTGATGCTCTGCCTTCACTCTGCGACAAACATCACACTCGTTCACGAACTGAGCAATTTCACATTTCATGCGAGTCCACCAGAAGGTTTGCTTGAGATCCTGATACATCTTGGAACTGCTTGGATGAATGGATAGAAGAGAATTATGTGCTTCATCCATGATAACCTTTCTGAGATCACCTTTTGGAACCACAAGACGGTCCTCAAGGAACAAGGTATCTTTGTCATCAACACGAAAGCACTTATACTTTGGAATTCTCTTGGACACACCTTTCTTCACTTTCTTCACCATAGCGTCAAGAAGCTGCGCTTGGAGAACATGCTCTTCCAGAGTCGGAGAGACTTGAAGATTTGCAAGAAATCCTTGCGGAATCATTTGAAGGTCGAGCTTGCGGAATGCTTCACAAAACTCGGGCCGAAGAGGCTTCAAGATGAGATTATTGCAGTACGCCTTACGGCTGAGCGCATCTGCAATGACATTTGCCTTCCCGGGAGTATACTCAATGCTTGGATTGAAGTCCTCAAGCATTTCCACCCAACGAGACTGCCGAAGATTGAGATTGGGTTGAGTGAAAATGTACTTCAAGCTCTTGTGATCGGTGTACACCTCAATTGGTCTACCCAACAACAAATGCCTCCAAGTCATTAGAGCATGCACAACTGCCGCCAACTCAAGATCATGAGTGGGGTAGTTCTTCTCGGCAGGCTTCAACTGACGCGAGGTATAAGCAACAATCTTCTTGTCTTGCATGAGAACACCACCAAGGCCTTGGAGAGAAGCATCACAGAAAACTTGGAAAGGCTTAGACTGCTCAGGAGGAACAAGAGCTGGAGCTGAAGTCAGTCTTTGCTTGAGCGTATTGAACGCCACATCACACTCATGAGACCAAACAAACTTGACACTCTTCTGGAGGAGATTGGATAGAGGCTTAGCAATTTGAGAGAAGTTCTCCATGAATCTTCTGCAATAGCTAGCAAGCCCGCGGAAACTCCGAAGCTGCTTCACATTCTGAGGAGGTTCCCACTTCAAGATTGCCTCAACTTTCTCAGGGTGCACTTTAATTCCCTCGGCAGAGATGACATGCCCGAGGTACACCACTTCATTAAGCCAAAACTCACACTTGGAAAACTTGGCATAGAATCGGTGCTCTCTTAACTTGTAAAGCACAAGGTGGAGATGCTCTGCATGCTCTTCCTCTGTCTCCAAGAACATAAGGATATCATCCAGATAGACCAAGAAGAATTCATTCTTGAAATGAGAGAAAATGAAATTCATCATTCTTAAGAAGGTTGGAGGAGCATTAGCAAGACCAAACGACATGACAGTGTACTCATAAGAGCCAAAACTCGTCCTGAAAGCGGTCTTGGGAATGTCTTTTTCGCGAATGCGAATCTGATGATAACCCATGCGAAGATCAAGCTTCGAGAAAACCTTGGCACCTTTTAGTTGCTCAAACAACTCATTGATGTTGGGAAGTTGGTACTTGTTTCTGATTGTCTTCTTGTTCAATGGTCGGTAGTCGACACAAAGATGATTCGTGCCATCTTTCTTCTTGACAAACAAAACACCACAACCCCATGGAGAACACTCTAAATTAAATCTACATATAGGGATACCTCTTGAACATTTTTAAGCATGTTAATTTGCAAGTTAATTCTGTTATGAAAATAACATGTGAATGAAAGGCATTAGGTTGGAGTTTTTGATGAAAGAAAGAGAGGGGAGGATGAAGGAGGTTGCACACATGAACTCCACCCACACTCAAGTCACATCACAACACAAGTCACACTCCCATCCACCACACCATTCAAGACACATGAAAACAAGCAAGGCAAGATGAATGCTATGATGGATGAAATGATGCATGAATGCACAACCACTCATGGATGACAAGTTGCAAAACATCAATAATCTCATGACACAAGGTTCATACAATAGGTCACATGTCATTAAAGGTAGGGACAACACTGGGGCTGTCACAATTGTGTTCTCCTCGAGTGTGCACCGTTGCGAAAGTTTGTCGTGGCGAGACACCACGTGATGATCAGGTGTGATAGACTCTATGTTCACATACAATGGGTGCAAGACATTGTTGCACATGCAGAACACTCGGGTTAAACTTGACGAGCCTAGCATGTACAAACATGGCCTCGGAACACAAGAGACCGAAAGGTCGAACATGAGTCATATAGTAGATATGATCAACATGATGATGTTCACCATTGAAACCACCTCAACTCACGTGGTGATCGGACTTGAGTTGGTGAATTTGGATCATGTATCACTCGAATGACCGGAGGGATGTCAATTTGAGTGGGAGTTCTTCAGTAGTATGATTAATTTAACTCATTAACATGAACATAGTCAGTAGTGTCTTTGCAAATTATGTTGTAGATTACTTGCTCAGGCTGTAGCTCCCTTGAATTTTTATATGTTCCTAGAGAAATAGAGTTGAAAGATGATGGTAGCAATATTGTGGACTGGGTTCGTGATCTGAGGATTTTCCTCATTGCTGCACAGAAGACTTATGTCCTTAATGCACCGCTCGGTGCGCCACCCCCCTCTAGCATCGTTTGTAGATGTTGTGAACATCTGACAGACACGTTCTGATGACTACTTGATAGTTTAGTGTGTCATGCATTATGGCTTAGAATTGAGGCTCTGAAATGTTTTGAACGTCATGGAACATATGCGATGTTCTGAGAGCTGAAATTAGGATCTCAGGCTCCTGCCCGTGTTGCGAGATATGAGATCTCCAACAAGATTCTTTGCCTGCAAGATGAAGGAGAATAGCTCAATCGTTGAGCATGTGCTCAGATTGTCTGGGTGCTATAATCGAGTGGGAGTTGATCTTCCAGATAAGATAGTGATTGATATAGTTCTCCAAGTCACTATCACTAAGCTGCTAGAACTTGGTGATGAACTATAAAATGCCAGGGATAAAAATAATGATCCCTGAGCTGTTCCCGATGTTTGACACCGTGAAGGTAGAAATCAAGAAGGAGTGTCAAGTGTTGATGGTTAGTAAAACCACTAGTTTCGAGAAGGGCAAGGGCAAGGAGGGAAACTTCATGGATGGCAAGTCAGTTGCTGTTCTAGTGAAGCAACCCAAAGTTGAACCCAAACCCGAGACTAAGTGCTTCAATTATGAGGAGAGCGGTCGCTGAAGCGGAGCGACCCTAGATACTTGGTAGATAAGAAGGCTGGCAACTCCAATAGAAGTATATTTGATATACGTGTTATTGATGCGTACCTTGCTAGTACTCCTAGTAGCACTTGGGTATTGGATACTGGTTCGGTTTCTAAATGTTAGTAACTCGAAATAAAAGCTACGGAATGAACGGAGAACTAGCTAAGGGTGAGGTGATGATGTGTGTTGGAAATGTTTCCAAGGTTGATGTGATCAATATCGCACGCTCTCTCTACGTCCAGGATTAGTGACGAACTTAAATAAATGTTATTTGGTGTTTTGCGTTGAGAATGAATGCTGTCATTTCTTAATGTTTGGGGCTGCAACGCTTGTGTGGAAAAATGTTTTCACCTAATGAGCTTGAACCCAAAGCGGACAAATGCATCTTCATAGATTACCCTAAGAATAGTTGGGTGAACCTTCTATCTCAGATCCAAGCATAAAGTGTTCGTTGCTAAAATTGGGTCCTTTATCGAGGAAAAGTTTCTCTCGAAAGAATTGAGTGGTAGGAAGATAGAACTTGAGGAGGTCGTTGAACCTTTGAAGAGGAAGTAAATGATGATGATCATGAAGCTTCGAATCAAGTTACTATCGAACCTCGTAGGTCGACAATGATGTGTACTGCTCCTGAGTACAAATGGACCTTTAAGATGAAGACAGACGCTGATGGTGAATGTCACCATTTATAAAGCTCGACTTGTCGCAAAGAAGTTTCCACCAAGTTCAAGGAGTTGACTGCAATGAGACTTTCTCACTCGTAGCGATGCTAAAGTCTATTGGAATTATGTTAGTTGTTGCTGCATTTTTCAATTATGAAATCTGGCAGATGGATACCAAAACATCATTTCCTTCCTTAAGGAAAGGTTGTATGAGATACAACCAGAAAGTTTTGTCAGTCCTAAGGATGCTAAAAGGTGTGCAAGCTTCAGTGATCCTTCTATGAACTGAAGCAAGCATCTCGGAGTTGGAGTATACAATTTGATGAGGTGATCAAAGTTTTGAGTCTATACAAAGTGTATGAGAAACTTGTATTTACAATAAAGTGAGTGGGAGCACTATAGAGTTTCTGGTAAACATATGTGGTTGACATATTGTTGATCGGAAATGATGTAGAATTTCTGGAAAGCATAAACGGTTGGTTGAAAAGAGTTTTTCAAAGGAAGACCTGGATAAAGCTACCTAATTGTTGAGCATCAAGATCTATGGAGATAGATCAAGATGCTTGATGAGACTTTCAATAAGTACATACCTTGACAAGATTTTGAAAGAGTTCAAAATCGATCAGTCAGAGAAAGAGTTCTCGCCTGATTTGTAAGGTGTGAAGTTGAGTAAGACTCAATGCCCAGTGACTGCAAAAGATAGAGAAAAGATGAGTGTTATCCCCTATGCTTCACCCATAGGCTCTATCATGTATGCAATGCTGTGCACAAGACCCGATGTTAGCCTTGCCATAAGTATGGCCAGAAGGTTTCAAAGTGATCCTGGAATGGAGCATTGGACAGCGGTCAAGATTATCCTGAGTAACTAAAAGACTAAGGAGATGTTTCTCGATTATGGAGGTGATAAAGAGTTCATCGTAAAGAGTTACGTCGATGCAAGCTTTAACACCAATCCAGATGACTCGTAGTAGCAATCTTGATACGTATAGTGGAGCAGCCATTTGGAATAGTACCAAGTGGAGTGTGATAGCAGTGTTTACGGTTTGACATAGAAATTTGCAAAGTACACACAGATCAGAACGTCACAGACCCGTTGACTATAAGACCTCTCTCACATGCAAAGCATGATTAAGCCCCAGAACTCATTGGGTGTTAGATTCATAACAATGCGAATCACATGGTGATGTGAACTAGATTATTGACTCTAGTGCAAGTGGGAGACTGTTCGAAATATGCCCTAGAGGCAATAATAAATTATTTATTATCATATTTCCTTTTTCATGATAATCGTTTATTATCCATGCTATAATTGTGTTGATCTGAAACTCAGATACATGTGTTGATACATAGACAACACCATGTCCCTAGTATGCCTCTATTAGACTAGCTCGTTTATCAAAGATGGCTATGGTTTCCTAGTCATGGACATGAGATGTCATTTGGTAACGGGATCACATCATTAGGAGAATGATGTGATGGACAAGACCCAAACTACAAACGTAGCATATGATCGTGTCAGTTTATTGCTACTGTTTTCTGCATGTCAAGTATATGTTCCTATGACCATGAGATCATGCAACTCACTGACATCAGAGGAGTACCTTGTCTGTATCAAACGTCATAACGTAACTAGGTGACTATAAAGGTGCTCTATAGGTATCTCTGATGGTGTTTGTTGGATTGGCATGGATCAATACCGGGATTTGTTATTCCGTGTGACGGAGAGGTATCTCAGGGCCCACTCGATAATACAACATCACAATAAGCCTTGCAAGCAATGTGACTAAGTGTTAGTCATGGGATCTTGTATTACGGAACGAGTAAAGAGACTTTCCAATGACGAGGTTGAACTAGGTATGGAGATACCGACGATCGAATCTCGGGCAAGTAACATACCGAAGAACAAAGGGAACATCATACGGGATTAACTGAATCCTTGACATAGAGGTTCGACCGATAATGATCTTCACTGAATATGTAGGAACCAATATGGGCATCCAGGTCCCTCTATTGGTTATTTACCATAGAGGTGTCTTGGTCATGTCTACATAGTTCTCGAAACCGCAGGGTCTGTACACTTAAGGTTCTGTGACGTTTCGGTAGTATAGAGTTATGTACGGTGGTAACCAAAGGTTGTTCGGACTCCCGGATTAGATAGCGGACGTCACAAGGAGCTTTGGAATGGTCCATATGTAACGATTGATATATAAGAAGTCCTATTTGTGTCGCCGAAAAGTTTTGGGCTCATCGGTAGTGTACCAGGAGTGCCGGTAGTCTATCGGGAGACCATCGGGAGGGGTATTTCGACCCGATTAAGAGGCTACATGGGCTGTGGTAGGATGAATACCAGCCCTTAGTTGGCTGGAGGAAGTCCCACAAAGGTCCCATGCGGTTGGGAAGAAAAAGCCCAAAAGGAAAAAGGTGGAAAAAGGCAAAAAGGGCTAAAATAGCAAGGAGTCCTAATCCTACTAGGAGTGGAGGAGGAGGACTCCTCCCTCTTGGTTCGGCCGACCCAAGGGCTGGATCCTTGGGATCCAAGCCTCCTCCTCCTCTCCTCCTATATATACTAGAGGGTTTTAGGGTTTTGGCACAAGATTTTTCAGCCACGTGCTACCCGTTCCTCTAGTGCATCGTTTCTCCTCTACATCGGTTTTCTGCAGTGCTTAGGCGAAGCCCTGTCGGAATTACTCCACCACCATTGCCGCAGCGCCATCTCACTGCCGGAGAAATCTTCTACCTATCCTCTCCCTCTTTTTGGATCAAGAAGGCCGAGATCGTCATCGAGCTGTACATGTGCTGAACGCGGAGGTTCCGTCCGTTCGGCGCTAGATCGGAAGGACCGTGAACAAGATCACGAGACGGATCGTGATGAGATCGCGGGACAGATCGTGATGAGTTCACGGGATGGATCATGATTAGTTCGCGGTTTGGATCGCGATGAGATTGCAGGACGCTCGGCGATTTGGATCGCGAAGACGTTCGACTACACCAACCGCGTTTCTTAACGCTTCCCGCTTAGCGATCTACAATGGTATGTAGATCCACTCTCCCTCTAGTAGATGCTCATCACCATGGATAGATCTTGCGTGTGCATAGGAAATTTTTTGTTTCCCATGCAACGTTCCCCAACAATAGATTCTTTGACTGGCAGGAAATGAGCAACTTTTGACAGCTTGTCGATAACCACAAAGATGGCATCGTTGCCCCTCTTGGACTTGGGAAACCCAGTGATGAAATCCATCTCCACATGATCGAATTTCCACTCTCGGATAGGCAAAGCCTGAAGAAGACCTACTGGACATTGATGCTCCGCCTTCACTCTGCGACAAACATCACACTCGTTCATGAACTAAGCAATTTCACATTTCATGCAAGTCCACCAAAAGGTTTGCTTGAGATCCTCATACATCTTGGAACTGCCTGGATGAATGGATAGAAGAGAATTGTGTGCTTCGTCCATGATAACCTTTTCAAGATCACATTTTGGCACCATAAGACGGTCCTCAAACAACAAGGTATCTTTGTCATCAACGCGAAATCACTTATACTTCGGAATGCTCTTGGCCACACCTTTCTTCACTTTCTTCACCATAGCGTCAAGAAGTTGCGCTTGGTGAACCTGATCTTCCAGAGTCGGAGAAACTTGAAGATTGGCAAGATCCTTGCGGAATCATCTGAAGGTTGAGCTTGTGGAAGGCTTCACAAAGCTTGGGTTGAAGAGGCTTCAAGATGAGACTGTTGTAGTACGCCTTACGGATGATCGCGTCTGCAATGACATTTGCTTTCCTAGGAGTATACTCAATGCTTGGATTGAATTCCTCAAGCATTTCCACCCAACCAGACTGCCGAAGATTGAGATTGGGTTTAGTGAAAATGTACTTAAAGCTCTTGTGATCGGTGTACACCTCAACTGGTCTACACAACAACAAATGCCTCCATGTCATTAGAGCATGCACAACTGCTGCCAACTCAAGATCGTGAGTGGGGTAGTTCTTCTCAGTAGGCTTCAACTGACGCGAGGTATAAGCAACAATCTTCTTGTCTTGCATGAGAACACCACCAAGACCTTGGAGAGAAGCATCACAGAATACTTGGAAAGGCTTTGACTGCTCAGGAGGAACAAGAACTAGAGCTGAAGTCAGTCTCTGCTTGAGCGTATTGAACGCCACATCACACTCAGGAGACCAAACATACTTGATACTCTTCTAGAGGAGATTGGACAAAGGCTTAGCAATTTGAGAGAAGTTCTGCACAAATCTTTTGCAATAACTAGCAAGCCCGAGGAAACTCCGAAGCTACTTCACATTCTGAGGAGGTTCCCACTTCAAGATTGCCTCAACTTTCTCAGGGTGCACTTTAATTCCCTCGGCAGAGATCACATGCCCATGGTACACCACTTCGTTGAGCCAAAACTCACACTTGGAAAACTTGGCATAGAATAGATGCTCTCTTAACTTGTCAAGCACAAGGCGGAGATGCTCTGCATGCTCTTCTTCTATCTTCGAGAACACAAGGATATCATCCAGATAGACCAAGATGAATTCATTCTTGAAAGGAGACAAAATGAAATTCATCATTCTTGAGAAGGTTGGAGGAGCATTCGCAAGACCAAACGACATGACGGTGTACTCATAAGAGCCAAAACTCGTCCTGAAAGCGGTCTTAGGAATGTCTTCTTCGCGAATGCGAATCTGATGATAACCCATGCGAAGATCTAGCTTCGAGAAAACCTTGGCACCTTTCAGTTGTTCAAACAACTCATTGATGTTGGGAAGTGGGTACTTGTTTCTGATTGTCTTCTTGTTCAATGGACAGTAGTCGACACAAAGACGATCTATGCCATCTTTCTTCTTGACAAACAAAACACCACAACCCCATGGAGATGAACTTGGTCTGATCAGACCCACACGTTCTTGCTCATCTAGCTGCTTCTTCAACTCTTTCAGCTCTTTGGGGCCAAGTTTATACGAGCGCTTGCAGACCGGTTCAGTTCCGGGCTTGAGATCAATCACGAACTCGACTGGCCGGTGCGGAGGCATTCCTGGCAATTCTTCTGGAAAGACATCTTCATACTCATTCACCACCGGAATTTGAGAAATTGCCGAGATTTCACCCTTCTCATTAAGTGCAAAGAGACGGATTGTGTCATCACGAGCAGTGAAAATAATCACGTCTTCTAAAGGATGAGTCAGCTTGATTTCCTTTGCTTGACAATCAATATAAGCCTTATTCATAGCCAGGAAGCCCATGCCCAAAATTAGATCAATGTCGGAATTACCGAGAACAATTGGAGAAGCCAGAAAAGAATAATTGTGCATCTTGGTAGAAAAATCCGAAACAATGCGATTGGAATTCGACATCTTACCGGGCGACACCAGAGACAAAGACTTAGGCAAATCTTGATAATCAAACTCATTCTTGACAAAGAAAGGGCGAGACATGAAACAATGCGATGCACCAGAATCAAATAACACTTTTGCAGGAATAGAATTAACCGAGAGATTACCCATAATCACATCATTGGACTGCTCTGCTTCACCTGCATTCACCATATTCACCCTTGCGGTCTTGGAATTATGCTTCACCATAGCATTGCTTGGAGGCTTGACTAGAGGAGGGGGCAGAAGACGCCGCTGGTTGCACTTGTTTGCATAGTGACCCTTCTGGCCACACTTGTGACAAGTCACCTCAGAAAGCCGGCGAACATTGCCTGGAGGAGGAACAAGAACTGCCTTGGACGCCTGGGGTCTCTGCTGGAATCCTGGCTTGGGTGGGTGGGAAGAACCACGGCCACCGAACTGATTCTGCTGCTGAGGACAACGAAATGGAGGAGGATTTGGCACCCAATACTTCTGCTGCTTGGGAACCATCTGAGAGCTGGAAGAAGAAGAATATGAATCGCTTGAACGCATCTTTGAGTTCTCCAACTTGAGCTGAGTTGCCTCGACCTTCAAAGCCATGTTGTAGAACTGATCAAACTCACGAGACTCTTGATGAACTAGGCCTGGCAGAAGCTCATCCTTGAGACCACCTCTGAACTGATAGATCATAGCCTTGTCATCTAGAACATCTTGCTTGGCATAACGGGGTAGATTCTGGAACTCGATGTTGTATTGGTAGACAAACTTGCTTCCCTGGTTCAGGTGCCTGAACTTCTCACGCATCTCCTCGACAAAGCTTATCGGAATGTAATGAGCCCTGAAGTCATGACGGAAATCGTCCCAAGTAACAGCATGATCGCCCCTGGAATCCTTATACTGCTGCCACCAATCAGCTGCTTGACCCTTGAGCTGTAACGATGCAAATCTGACAAAGTCCTCTGGCCTGACATTGCTGCACTCAAAATGCTTACTCGTATCACAAAGCCAATCATCAACATCAAAAGGCTTCTCACAACAGGTGAAAGACTTGGGCTGGTTGGCAAGGAACTGATTGAGTGTCGCAAATTGAGGCTGATTCTGAAAATTCCCTTGAAATCCTTGCTGACCCTGCTCCCTTTCTTGCAACAACCTGAGAAACATCTGAGTGTTCGCATTGGTTGCGGCTATCACAGCTTGCCAAGCTTCTCGAGGAGGATGCGGAGGTGGGGGCGGCGGGGGTGGTGGTGGAACATCAGTCTGCTCCTCACCACGACCCGGATTGTTGCGAGTTGGTGGAGCCATCCTGAAGATGGACAAAACGCATCAGCACCTCATTTATAAGATGAATTCAAAAGCTGAATCAAATGCTTGAAATAAATTGAACAAATAGCAACATAGCCTTCCTACTGAAAAATTAGTAAGAATGCTTCTTCGGTTTAGTGGTAACATCATCAGATATTAGAAGCCACTTGCAATAACAAAAAAGTATTGAGCTAACTGCTCGGAACAATGTATATGCGCACATACATCTGAAGAAGATGATCCTAGATAACTACGAGATTTCCCACCTATGAACTTCCGAAAACTTTCAGGTTATGCAATCCGGTGTGGGGGATACAAGGAGGAAATATCTCACACAACTAGCAATCCTACACCCCAACTGTATCCATCCTTCAACACATAACCAGAGGTTCTCGCAAATTCATCTAACTCGAATCCTCGAACTCACAACGATACTAAACCATGGTGGTACCCCGGATGCCTCCCCAGTACTGGGTGACTCCGACCTTATCTCACCACGATACGTATTGAAGTAATTCTGAACACTTCCGTCATGAGATATCAAGGAAGCTGAATGATAACAATGTGCCAACATTTCCTGGAGCTCGACTCCCTGGAAGAAATCAAGTCAGATAGGAGGCACCAAGACAGAACCCTGTCACATCGGTATCATATAGACTCCAAAATACCCGCGTGATCCTAAATTTTTTTTGAGCGAGAA
Organism: Hordeum marinum; assembly: GCA_022496015.1. Taxonomy (NCBI): domain Eukaryota; kingdom Viridiplantae; phylum Streptophyta; class Magnoliopsida; order Poales; family Poaceae; genus Hordeum; species Hordeum marinum. Next base: position 326,913,819 of record CM039677.1, read on the forward strand.
GAGGAGTAGAATCAAAATTCCTAAGTCGGATACCTCACCAGAGCATACAAGAGGAGTAAAAAGAATCCTACTCTCCGATATAACTAGACTCAAAATAGTTTTTACTAGACTCGACTCGGTCAAGTTCGATCAAGGAAAGGCTCCTATGGTCGTATGGTTCTGAATACCAACTTGTCACGCCTAAGATGCGCGCCTATCCATTTTAAGGCACGAGGGCCTCGTCAGGGATAGAGGCGGATCTTGCCGTTTGCAAGTATAGTATCATTGCATCATACATTACAGAAGAGATGAGAATACAAGTTGGCTTACACTCGCCACATACTAAATTAGAATTCCACACAGAAATCAAATCATCAAGGTGAAGACAGGGTCCGACTACATACGTAATCAAACGATAAAACAGATGCAAATGACACTCTCTCGCTATATCAAAGATCACGGCCATGGTCTTCTACTCATCCGAGTAAGTCACATACATCCTGCCTCTTTCCTCGTCATACTCCCACTGGAGCTGGGTAAGATCATCTTGCACGTACTCATCTATACCTGTACCTGGAGGGTTGTAGTAATCTATGAGCCACAAGGACTCAGCAATCAAGTGCCCGGGTACCGAGACTATTCAAGCGTAAAGGTTGGGATGGGGTATGTGTTTAGTTTGTAGCAGCACTAAGCCTATATGGTGGCTAACTTATGTAACATGAAAATAAATAGAAGTGCCCTACGATGAACGATCGAATCTAGTATGACCTCTATGAGATCCTGAACACTTACTTACGTCAATCATAACCCCACCGTGTTCTCCCTCGGATCATGTTCACGAGCAGAGACGATCATGGTTACTCACATAGTTGGTGTATTTTAATTAGAGTTTACTTCAAGTTTACTATAACCGGGTGTTAAACAAATATCCAAGTTGCCACATAAGCGCAGGCACGGCTTTCCGAAAGATTTGACCCTCCAGGGGTGCTCCAACTAATACATCACAAATTAACCACACTCCACGGGAATAGCCTCGACCATGGATCTCGTGGCCATCATAGGTAATTCCAAAGGAATTCCTACATCTCGAGATAACCCGAAGAAAGTCAGAGTCCACACGCAAGACATTTGATAAATGTAAAACAAATCCAGCAAGACCTCCCGACGTGTCGACGAACCCGATAAGATCCGCATATCTCGTTCTCAGGACACGACTGGATGAGCGCAGCATACAGTGCCTAATAGAAATCTCCCGAGTTGCCCCGGTTTGGCCCTGCACACAACTCTAGTTTGGACCAACACTCATGAGGAGCACTGGCCCGGGGGTTGATTAATTATCCACGGGGTTGCAAAGCCGTATGCAAATTTTATTAAGTTATTAGCAAATGTAGTACCAATGTTGGGTCTTGCCAGACAAGTTTTAATCTCAACCGAATAAACAAGGGGGTCCCATAAGAACCCCGAGCATGTTAGGAGTGCAAAATATGGAAAACATCACACCGGTAACAAGCAACTATAGCGGTAACAGCGGAAGAAAACACCTAGCAAAAGGCCAAGCCTTCCACCAATACCAAGATATATATGTGCATTAAATTAAATAACAAATAATATTGTGATATGCCAAATCCATGTTATCACATGGAACAACTGCACCTGCAACTAAGAACGCTATAAGAGGGGCTGAGCAGCGCTAACTTAGCCATTCAAAGGTTTGCTAGGATGTGGAGGTTAGAGGCTATCATGGCAATTAGGAGGCTGATATCAAGCGGTAGGTAGTGCAATTGTAACGATAAGAGCGAGATACTAGCAAGCAAAAATAGTATCGGGATCCTGGTACGGTCATCTTGCCTTTTGGTTCTTGAGTGAAACAAGTAGCGGGATCCTCATAGTGGTACTCTCCTGGGTGCTCGTACTCAGTATCAACACTCGCTTCTACCCAAGAGAAATAGCAACAATAAACATCCAACCAAGGTGCAATGCGCAACCAAGATGATGCATGATTCATTTATGAAGAATTAAACATGGCAATCCAAAACTATTCATGTTTCACATGCAAGGATTGGTTATTAATGAATCTGGAAAGAACCTCATGTTAAGTTATTTAGACATGCATGAACATGGCAAATATGGATGCATCATGCAGAATCGATAGAAATGCATATAAAGAATGCAAGAAACGGAGTTACGGTTCTCACGATATGCTCACGACAAGGTACAAAGGCAAAACACAAGACAACAAGGCCATGGGCTAATTCTTGGTATTCCACAAAACAATAAAACAAACAATCCGCCACAAAACAACAACATAGAAACTTACACAACCCACAACTTGAGCTACAGGAATCCTACAGCCACAAACAAGGTATTGACAGTAACTACATAACATGCGTATTAAATTATCCAACCACAAAATCTGCAAAGGAGGCACACATAAATAAGCATGAAGCTAGCAAGTAGGCATGATGAAACAGTTTTCTGGGACTTAGTGAAAATAACAGTTTTCTGGAATCTGAGTTAATCTGGTAGCATGTTGACAACATAAGTTAAAGGTGCTAGAGACCACCTCTTGGCATGAAATTAATAGGGTGGTAGTAGACAACATCTACTCCAAAATACTAGCACTGAGCTTGATCTAATTCACAACACATCACAAGATACCAACCACTCTATATGGCATAAAAATAACAGCAGATTCTCAGACTTACAAATATTTAGCATGTTGAAAACAGAAGCATTAAGTTGGCTACTTTGCAGCATGTTTCCCACTTATATGGGTGATTCTCATGTTAAAAAAATACCATGGCATAATAGATATAAAACACTAACATTTCCTAGTTGGCACATACCCCAAAATCAAGCATGGATTAAATCATGCAAAAATGACAAAGTAGCAGCACAGCAGAAAATGACAGTTTTATAAACTTTCTCAAAAGTGAAATCTGAAAGCACCAATGGATTCCTTGGCTCTTCCTACCCCAAAAGCATGTGTCACACTCATATGTTCATGTGAAGCAACAAGGCACAATCTATACTAGCAAAATATCATCTACTCCTATAAGTGAAATATTACTCTAAATGGACATGAGCAAATATAGACCTAAGCAGATTTGGAAACTTAGTTTAACATGGAAATGATCTAACAAACCTACACATGCATAAACAACAAAGGATATGGCAAGTGGGGGAAAGGACCCACTTGTCCCCTCACACACATACACCCTACACACACCACTACAAGGCAAGCACACACATGCTCTATATATGCCCAAGGACATATGGGCACAAATACCACCCATGAACATACCACCCATGAGGGGGGGCGTTCATCCACACACCACTCACATGCACCATGTATGCATAAAGCATATGGCACATACACATCACCTCACATGCACAAGGGCACATGGGCTCTCACACTCACACACAAGCTCATGTGTGTGGGTGTGCATCCACACACATATGCACACATATATGCACAAGGCATATATGCATATGCATATGACTATACACTCACACACTCAATTACACATGCATGTATACAACATATGTATACACACATACACCACTCCACACATATGTATGTATGCTTAGCACTCACACACAGACACACATATAACAGAAAAGAACAAACATAAATGCACCAGTTTGCACATATACACATACATACCTATAGCAAAGAACAAAAAGAAAAGAAAAAGAAAACCAAAAAGGGGGAGGGGTCGGGCTCGAACCCACGACCACCTGGTCGATTCCCCCTGAGCCACACCACTATGCTACGCACGCGGTTGTTAAGAGAGGAGCCATCGACTACACTAGTACACACACGCACACGAAACTACTAACGAAACTGAATCCAGACAACACGACGACAGGTAACGGCACGCACAAATCTGGCCAGCACATGGCGACACGGGGGTCTCTGGCGAGGAGAAGCTACTGTAGGGTCTACGGGAAGTTACGGGGGTCCAATCCCCTGCCCGCCTTGTGACGAGGAGGACGGAGGCAAGCCCTCAAGGCTCTGCCTTGCGGCACGGCGGCGACGAGCAGCTAGGGTGACGATGCGCTAGCAACGGCAATAGGAGGGCATCACGACAGCTCACCGAGGGGGAGATGACGACGAACGGCGCGACGAAGGGGAAGGAGAGGCGGAGACGCGACGACGACGAATAGGAAGGAGGCCGGCGATGACCCGCTCCCTTGCGGACGACGGCGACGCAATTGGCACCGCGGGGAGGTGCTCCTCACCTCCTAGAGGCAGGAATGGAACGCAGGGACGATCCCTGAGCTCCATGCCATCACCACCGGGGACAAGACCCACCGGAGAAGCAGCGACGGCAGCGAAGACGACCGGCGACCTCTACTCTCTGAACTCTCTGCTCACCTGAATTCTTACTTAACAGAGGAAAGAAGGGGTGGAAGGAGGGAGATGGAGAGGGAGATGGGAGCTGCGGCGGCGCGAGGGGAGAGAGGAACCATAGCGGAGGGGCTCGCACGCCGAGGGGGACTAAATACCCACGGGCTGACGGCGACGGGCGATGGAAAAGGGGACGGTGGACGGTGCTCTCTCTCTGCTCGCTGACGGAGAAGACAAACGGGGTAGGTAGCTGTTCCTCGAGCGGGCTGGGCCGCGGGAAGGAAAGGCCCATATCCGGCACTCACTCTCGCACAAATAAACAGAGAAGCTTTCCTTTTTTTTAAACACCACAATACAAGGGAAAAACCCTGGAGAAAATAAAAGGTTTTTGTGCAGAACAAAATTACTTTTGCAAGAAAATAAATTGCACTATTAAATAAAAATATTAAAATGAATTTTAGGACAAGTAGTTTAAATATTTTTTTAAATAAGCAGCCCCCTGATATTTAAATGCCACAAATACATAAAGCTCAAAACAATAAAATACCAACACTCACATGCTCAAAACATATTAGGCTAGCACTTCAACATTTTTAAATAATTTAAATAGCAACTTAATTCTATTTAACAAATAATATGAAATAAAAGGGGGGGTATTGGAAGGGTTTTTTGAAAAGAAAAGAGAGGGGAAAAGGAAGGAGGGTTGCATCACCAATCCCAAAGCACATCACACAACACAAGAATACACCCACAACAAACCACAAGATACAAGGTCACTTCACAACTAGGCATGGCATGATGAATGCATGATGCATGATGCATGAATTCAAAACAAACCATGGCATGACAAGGTGCAATTCATTCATAAAGCTCATCACACAAGGTTCATACAAGATATTACATGCCAAAAAAGGTAGGGACAACACCTCGGCTGTCACATGTGATAGCCTGGCATATTAGGGATGATAGACTACTCATATGAATAAGAAATTCCTTCTTTTCCGGGAGCCCATTCGAACAGAATTCCCAGGTTAAGCGTGATTGGCTTGGAGTAGTTCTAGGATGGGTGACCGTCCGGGAAGTTGGTCCCGGGTGCGCATGAGTGAGGACAAAGTGTGCAGAAAAGACTAGTATTGATCTGTGAGGCCAGTCTAGATGCCGCCAAGAGTAACGACCACCGGCGGGTGTGTCCGGGGCGTTACAAGTTGGTATCGGAGTCGACCCTCGCGGTTACACCGATGTTTGCCGATAGGTGCGCGATTATCTTGTTCACGAAGTTGGCCCATCATGGCACACAGAATGACACATGTATCGGACTGGAAGCATAGACGTTTGTACCAAGAGGGAACGCTCCTGTGTCCCGATGAGGACGTCGGTTCCTCTGAGTGGTGGTGTATGTGATAGCCTGGCATATTAGGGATGATAGACTACTCATATCAATAAGGAATTCCTTCTTTTCCGGGAGCCCATTCGAACAGAACTCCCAGGATAAGCGTGCTTCGCTTGGAGTAATTCTAGGATGGGTGACCGACCGGGAAGTTGGTCCCGGGTGCGCATGAGTGAGGACAAAGTGTGCAGAAAAAACTAGTATTGATCTGTGAGGCCAGTCTAGATCCCGCCAGGAGTAACGACCATCGGCGAGTGTGTCTGGGGCGTTACAAAATCTTCCCGGGGTTTGTCTAGTTGCCCGGTGATGGTAAGGTACCAGAGTTAGGACTGACCTGGGAGCATTACTTGGCTACACCGGCCCCGCCTAAGGAGAGGATCGACGGTGTTTTGTGCCACACGAGGGTGGAGATGGTGACGAGACAGTTTTGGGTAATTTCTCCTTTACACAATTAAAAATCAACAATAGCTAGTTATTGTACTAATAAGTGTTGTCTCATTTGATTGCAGATCTTCTACAGGTGTCAAGAGGGATATGAGGAGGCCGCATCAAAGACTATCAATCAGCAATGCAGGCGCCTACTACAAAACTTTCGGCACGAGGCTCGGGTGCAGGATGTTCGAGACTACTACGCCTCATGGCATATTAGGAAGGAGAAGTCGACGTGCCATGGAAATAAGATGGAGAAGGAGAATTACATGAAGGTAATTACGTATTGTTAAGGCCTTGTACTTAGTTTCCTTCATTTGATTCATATTTTTTTATTAACTTAGGTGCCCCCGAGATGATGTGCGGATAAGATGGATTGTTGGGAGGCGTTGGTGGATGGGTGGTGCTTAGAACAACGGCTAGCCATCCACAACAATGCCAAGGACCGGTTTGCCAAAATGGTTGGTGTGCCACACGATCAAGCGAGTGCCAACCTAACTCAGTTTGGTCAGAATTGGGTATGTGGTTAGCTTCATGATTCATGTAATTCATTCTTAATTGTAGCTTGAGTCCTTTACTAATACTTTGTTCCTCTCTCTCTTTTAGGCGCATCACAATAAAACGGAGGTGCCATAGATGTACGACCTCTATGCGATGACCCATACTGCCTCGTACAAGAAGGTTAGGGCATTCTCTGAGTCTGACCTCGATCATCCCGAGAAGTTCACCAACATATCATCCCATAACAGGCTCGTGAGGTATAGAAATGAGGGGAAGGTGAGGAAAGGGGAGGACTTTAACCTGAGCCAAGGGCCTATTGATCCAGATCTGGTGATGATAGCTGTGGGCGGGAGGACCCATGGCTCTATTGCCATTGGAGATGGCCTTATACGTTGTCCTAGCATTCTCTGATAGATTAAGGCATGCCAAACGAGCTGCTGTCCGGAGATAAGGCCTCATACATGGCCAGTCGAGCTCGCCATCGAGGTTAGTTATACGTACTCACATATCTTTCATCATTACGTTGTGTGTGTGAACAAAGATGATTACAATGCTAACGAGGAGTTGTGTTGCAGGCTGCTATTCAGAAAGAGAGAGAGGCAACACATGCGCTTATGGAGGAGAAGGAGAAGGAGATGGAGGCGAGGATGGCTAGGTTGTTAGAGGAGGAGAGGGCACGGTCCGATGTGTCTTACGGGGCCACCTATGAGCTCTTCGTGGTAAGATTATTCTTCATATTTTTCAAATCTTGCATTTAATGTTCATTTCATTAATAACGAATATCATTAACTTGTGAAAACCAAATATGCAGACTATGTGCGAGAGGAACAGCTAGACCGCTCAGTCGATGTCAATCATTACCATGACTACAATGGTGAGTTTCATTTGAATATTGCAATGATCTTTTCAGTGTCATCATGCTAACGAGACATTGCAAATCATCTTTGGTGTAGCATAACGCCGGAGTCGCATCACACAACCCTTCTCCAGGGAAGCCTTCTGCAGGTGAATCTGGCCCGAGCAACCGCAGTGCCTCACCTCCGTGATGACGAGGACGGTAAGCCCCAAACTTAGCTCATTTTCTCAAAGAAAGAAAAACTTAGCACTTGGACATTGATGGAGTGTCTTCTTCGTCTTCTTCGTCTTCTTCTTCTTCTTCTTCTAATTTTCTCAAAAAAATTAGCACTTAGACAAACTTAGCACTTAGCACTTAGACAAACTTAGCACTTAGCACTTAGACATTGATGGACGGCCTTAAGCACTTAGCAATTAGCTCATTTTCTCAAAAAACAAACGCTTCTGCATATTCTTCTTCTTGTTCTTGTTCTTCTTTTTCTTCTTCTAGTCTTCTTCATCTAACTTTTGTATTTCCCATTTTGCAGATTAGAGTCACTTCACGGAAGCTTGCATCGATGGAGTGCTTGTGTTTCATGGAGTGCTTATGATTTTATAAAGGGGCAGCCCGGTGCATGTAGCTCCTGCTTGCGCAGGGTCCGGGGAAGGGTCCGACCACTTTGGGTCTATAGTACGCAGCCTTTCCCTACATTTCTGTAAGAGGCTGTTTCCAGGACTTGAACCCGTGACCTCATGGTCACAAGGCAGCAGCTTTACCACTGCGCCAAGGCTCCCCTTCAGTGCTTATGATTTTATATCGTTGAATAATTTTAAATTTGCCACATATGTGAAACTTGCTACTTGTTGTTGGATTATATTTGTGTTCGTTGGATGATCATCAGCATGGCAAGAATATTGTTATTGTGATAAATGTACATATTTTTCCTGTGAAAATTGTTTTATATATGAAAAAACAGAAAAACTGGGGCAATAGTGCCACTTTGCCGTCTTCCACTGACGGCAAAGCCCCTTTGCCGTCAGCCACCGATGGCGAAGGCACCACATGGCACTCACCTGTGCAACCTGGGAGTGCCAGGCCCGATGCAATTTGGTCCATTTGCTGCCCGGGGGCAGACGACAAAGGCGGGGCTGACAGCAAAGGTAGGGTTGGCAGATGGAAAAGGGACCAGACGACAAAGGGGGTGTCAGTGGACGGCAAACGGCCCAGACGGCAAAGATGGTGTGTGGTAGACGGCAAAGTCTTCAGTTCTTTGCCGTCGTCGGCAGATGGCAAAGCACTGCTGTTAGCCACTAATGGGGCTCACTCCAGTGGAGGCCGTCCAACCGCGTTGCTGTCTGTAAGCCGAAGACAATTTTTCTGCCATCCGCTAAGCCAAAGCAGATGACAAAGTACTCCTTTACTTGGGTTTCCAGTGCCAGAAATTTTGCCGTCCGACAGCTGACGGCAAAGGCTTTGCCGTCAGTGGTCCTGCCCTTTGCCGTCAGCTATGGCAGACGGCAAAGTACCTGATTCCTCTAGTGTACGACCCGACCTACCGTCTATCGGCCACCATGTCGGAGATGCGGTACCTTGTCGGGGTCGTCATGAAGAACACCCTTCCCGTGTGGGCCATCTCAAGGTGGAGGGGCTCGAGAGATCTTGCGAACTTCTTCCTCGCTGCTGGCTACCGGCACCTAACACGCGGCTCTGATGTGATGTTCCACCTGGAAGAGGTTAGTGCCATGGGAGGCATTGCCATTGGCCTCATTGCTCGCTTCACTAACCGCCTCCATGCCCACTTCCTCCGCAGCAAAGTCTTCAGGTGTAAGTGTGAGCTCATCGCCTTCACCACCCACAACATCTTCACCAACTTCAACAACGTCTTCCCCATTGCCAACGACATGCACACTCTCCCCTACAACATCGAGGATGAGGAATGAACTTGGTGGTGGAGGGGGCCGGCCGTTCTAAGTTATTTGGAAGGATGCTACTATAAGCCTGAACATTAATTTTTAGTTATGCAATGTGTGTTTTCCTTATGTGTCAAGGTATATCCATCTATCTATGTAATATATTAGATCTATTTCCTGATCTTGATGTCATAATATTTTGATATGTTGTCAAACAGTTTCGGAGCTAAAAAAATGTTGGGCGGGTTGGACGTCAAACTAGAAATGTGGGAAAAACTTCATGGAAAATCATACAAACTTAATGTAAATAAATTAAAGTGCATGCAAACAACTCGAAATACAATCATATGATTTCATACATATTTTATTTAAAGTAGTACAACAAATTCGGCACGACTCTACTCCCAAATCCTAAACTAAATCTTCATGTTCAACCTGCGAGCGACACGCGTCAAGCACGTCGTCGAAGCTAAGGCCATCCCAGATGGCATGTCGCCCGACGATGTTAAAGTGTGGCATCGCGACGAGGTTGTCGAAGCGCTGCCTCCGCACAACGCAGTCCTACTTGAGGATCTGTAGCCATGCAGGATTTTTAGGATTGAATCATGGATGTGCCCTCTCCTCTGGCGTCAGACTAAACGAAAGCGATGGACGACACACACAAAGGGCACCATACCGACGGCAGTGACAAACGCCACCAGAAGCAAGCCCCCCCCCCCCGCGCGCACTCACAACCCATCCTGATGGTAGATGAATGTCCGATGGCGTGGGGACGTCGCAGATGGCGATAAGCTTGGCTTCACGGACAGTGATATTGTGCGGCCACACCATGGATGCAAAAGGGAGGAGCGAGAGGAGATGCTAGGTTTTGTGCTTTAGTGGCATCAGCGCCAGATAGGGTTCTGGACGTGAGTGGGGAAATGGTATTGGGGCTGCATATATGGCACAGGAAGGGGTGGGTTTGCGACATTAAGCCACCATCAATAGGCGTGGTGGCACAACTCCCCGTGTGTGAAAATGCAAGGAGAAATAGCATGCGACATTGATTAAATTTTTCATGCCCGTGGGTCCCACACGTCAGCCGCAAACTGTGTAGGATCAACCAACGACGCAAAATTAGTAATGCATGAGGCCAAATGTGGGTCCCTTACGACTGTATGCACTGGTCGATGCGAATGTGTGCGCCTTACATGGTGGTCCCACGCATCAGCACCGGCGATATGGATGCATGCATTCTTACATGGCGGTCCCACACGTAAGAAATAGCGATGTGGATGCATGCGCCTTACGTGGCGGTCCCATGCGTCAACACCGACGATGTGAATGTCGGCCCTACATGGTGGTCCCATGCGTCAGCATTGATGCTATGATGGTCAAAGGCTTTGACCCGACAGCAAGGCCTCGTTTGGCCTCGGCGAGGTGCCGGCGAGTGGAGGAGGGGGAAAGTGAGTATAGCAAAATGGGAGGGGCAAAACTAAGGAACTTGGGGCACACAAATAGAAATCCCTAAAATATATGTACAAAGGAGCGATTGTACCCGACCATTTATTTGTCTCGCGGGCGCTCTAGTCATAGTATGAGGCGTAACTATGTTAGCGATGTCACATCTAAAAGTTGTAGATGTATCTATGATAGCTATGTCCACATCATAGAGTGATATACATTGTGATCGAAATCTTTACCATTATTGTCAGCACAGAGGTGACTAATACGTCTCCAACGTATCGATAATTTATGAAGTATTCATGATATATTTACCCAGCTTTATAATAATTTTATATGGTTTTTATGCACTTTATATGATTTAATTGGAACTAACCCGGACTGACGCTATTTTTAGCAGAATTACTGTGGTGTTTTTTTTGTGTAGAAAATAAAAGTTCTCGTAATTGCCGGACACTTGTTGACGATTTTTCTGGAACGAAGAACCACTAGAGGAGGGCCACTAGGTGCCCCCAAGCCATTAGGGCGTGCCCAGGGAGGTGACCGTGCCTTGATAGCCTAGGACCACCCAGTGGCTCTGTTTAGCATGATTCTACGCTAGAAAATCCTATAAATACAGAAACCCTCAGAAATAAACCTAGGACTTCTCCTCCGCTGCCACAAGTCTCTGTATTGAACAAAACTCATCTGGAGCCCTGTTCCGGCACCCTGCCAGAGTGGGAAATCATCACCTCAGGACATCTTTATCATCATGGCAGTCTCCATGACAAAGGGGGAGTGGTTCACCCTCGGGGCTGAGGGTACGACCCAGTATCTATGCGATTGATCTCTCGCTCTCATGTTATTGAGATGCCACGATCTTGATGTATCATGAGCTTTATTAACTTAGTTGGATCATATGGTGTTCTTACCTCACTATCTTGATATGATGAATTGAGTCTTTCCCTTTGAGGTTTTGTTATCTTAGATTGAATATTGGATTTGAGATCACCTAATGTATGTCTTGCATGTGGATACTCGTGGTGGCAATGTGGTGTTTTATCGATTCACTTGATATATGTTTTTGTACTCAACTTGCGGATTCTCGTGGTGACAATGGGGTGATCTATGCATATGGATTTATACACGTTATTGTCCTAATCTCTCCGACAGTAGTATTGGGGTACTCTTTGAAGTTCTTTGTGTTGGATTGAATATGATGAATCCGAAATTGTTTGATGCATATCGTATTATTGACTCATGGATACTTGAGGTGACATTGACATTAGAGCTGATTGATGCATATCATATGGTGTTATTCAAATATGAAATCTAGGGTTGTTTGTGACACTTATAGGAATAGCTGAATAGATTGATAAAAAAGGAGAACCTTGAGGTGGTTCTACTACCTAAAGCAATTTCATCTTATGTCTTCCACTATATATGAACTTGGAGTGATTCTTTGTCGCGCTTTGAGGGAGAATCATATGATTCTATTATGTTAGCATTGTTGAGAGATTGCAATAGTGAAAGTATGAACCCTAGGCCTTATTTACAAGCATTAATATACTGTTTTCCTTGCTGTTTACTACTTGTTACCTTGCTATTTTTTGTATTTTGAGATTACAAAAAGCTATTTCTACTGTCCATACTACACTTATATCGCCATCTCTTCACCGAACTGGTGCACATATACAATTTGCCAATGTATTGGGTGTGTTGGGGACATAAGACATTTTTTGTATTTGATTCCAGGGTTATTTGATAGAGACCATCTTCATCCTTCACCTTCCATAGATTGATAAACCTTATGTCATCCACTTGAGGGGAAAATTTCAATGTCCTACAAAACTCTATGCTTGGAGTCCCAAGACGAGTCTACAAGAATAAAGTTGTGTAGTAGACATCAGTGATCATTTGTCGGCATAGTAATTTTGAGGCCGTTGCGGTCTTGCTTACCGAATTTCTTCAGGCTATCCTTCAGGTGTTTCTGTTGAGAGATGAATATGGCATTGCATTGTTGATGAATTTAAAGGCCTAAGAAGAATTTCAGCTCCCTCGTCATGGACATTTGGTATTCTTCACTCATCATGAAGCCAAATTCATCACTAGAACATTCGTCAATATAAAGGAAGATAATATCACCCACATATATCTAGCGCATGAACAGTTCATCATCATTAGATTTTGTGAAAAGGGCTGGGTCAAATGAATCAGGTTTGAATCCATTGTTCTCCAAGAATTGCTTCAGTGTGTCATACCATGCCCGTGGGGCCTGCTTGAGTCCATAGAGGGCCTTGTTGAGTCTAAAGACTTTGTCGGGATGCTTAGAGCCTTCAAAACATGGGGGTTGCCTAACATGTACTTCTTCCTCAAGCTTACCATTGAGGAATGCACTTTTGACATCCATTTGATTATCATATAATGTTATGATGGTTAGCATAAGCAAGCAATACACAAATGGCTTCAAGTCTAGCAATAGGTGCAAATGTTACAATGAAGGCAATCCCCTTTGCGTGTATGTAGCCTTGAGCTACATGATGGGCCTTATTCCTCACTATTTGCCATTTTCATCTTGTTTGTTGAGGTAAATCCACTTGGTGCCAATAATGTTGTGCTTGCAAGGATCAAGACGCTTGAGTAGCTCCCAAACATTTTTGAGCTTGAATTGACGCAATTCCTCTTGCATAGCTTGAATCCATTTAGGCTCAAGAAATAATTCATCAACTTTGGTGGGTCGTCTGATAACGAAAAAAGCATAGTGCACACAAAATTTAGCCTCATGTGAATCTTTTGAGCAAGTGAGAGGACCTGGTGCATTTATGTTGTCGATGATTTTGTTGACCTACACTTTATTAGCCACTCTTGGATGAGAAGGTCGACAACTTTTTTCAGTGTTGAGCATTTACTTCAGCACCATTTTCTTCAACATTATTTTCTTCATCAGTTGAAGATAGATGGGCTGACGAAAGCAGTAGTAAGAACAAAGCCTACCATACCTAACCCTAACTCCTCCTCATATTCCTCCTCTTCTTCAGTATCATCAGATTCATTAACATAGTCCATTTCTTTGCTCGCACAAGCATGGGCTATACTAGAGCTGTCCTTCTTATAGGATGAAGATTTTGAAGAAGACCTTGGTGAATTCTTCTTCCTCTTGCTATTAGAACTGTCATCCTTGTTCTTCCCCTGTTATTCTTTGATTCCTTTTCCTAGAGAGTGAAATCAGTGATGTAGTGGTCTGTCTTGTTGTATTTGTGATAGGTTCTATTTTTGTCGCGTGAGGAAGATTCGACCTTCTTCACATGATCCCTTGAAAATTTTCCAAAGTGACCTCTTCTGGAGAACTTCTGGAATTTCCTCACTAGCATAGCCATCTCACGACCAATTTCATCAGGATCACCAAGACTATTGTCATATTGTTCAGATGAGGAAATTCATTTTTCCTTCAAAACCAAAGATCTTCCATACCTTGGCCCGTAGAGGCCTCTATTCTTAGAATGTTGAAATTCATGAGTATTGAGCCTCTAAACAATATTAGAAGGATCCAATGACTTGTTGTCAACATGCTCTTGAATCATCAATGATAGTGTGTCAAATGAAGAATCAGGAGATCTCAGAAGTTTCTTCACCACCTCGTGGTTGGTGATGTTAATAGCACCAAGAGCTTGAAATTCATTGGAGATATCAATGAGGCGGTCGAAGGTTTGTTGAACATTTTCATTGTCGATCCTTCTGAAGTGGTTGAAGAGATTGTGAAGAACATCATCTCGGGAGTCACGTTGAGTTGAGATCCCCTCGTTGACTTTGAACAGCCTGTCCAAGATAAGCTCTGAGTTCTCCAAAGTAGTCACTCTACGATTTTGTCCTTTGCCTGGATTCCAACATATGATATTCGTCGAATGAGAGTCAAGTTTCTTGAATGTCTTCACATTAGCAACTTTGAAACTTAGTCCCATGGGTAGAACGCCATTCTCGACAAAAGAGAGATCATTGTCAATAGCCTCAGATGCATGCACATCTGATTCTTACACTAGGGGTAGTCCGTGCCTTCAAGAGATGGCATGCAACGGAGATCTTGATCATACCTATGGTCGACATAACTAAAATCTAGATGGTTAAACCAAAATGACACAAAACAACGGAGTACCTTACTCTGATATCAATTGAAGTGCATTATATCGACTAGAGGGGGGGTGATTGGGCGATTTTAACAAATTTGTTGCTGAAGAATTACTTAGTGACGAAATATAAAGTTACCAAATGCTACATAGTGGATAAAGTACTTAAGTGCATGTGAAATAGATTAACAGCAAAGTCATCATAATGAAATGGAGCATAAACATGGATAGAGTAAAAAGCAATCATGATAAGATAGAGAGAAGCACAACGCTTGAAGAATTGACATTGAAGAAATTGGGAAAGTCTTCAGTCAAAGTCTTCACAAAAAGGGAGCAATTTCATCAACATACAAATGAGTAAATGGAAGATTGAGAAAACAAAACCCGGTAACTCAATGAAGACACTGGATTTATTTAACCAGTTCCAACGTTGTGACAATTGTATGTCTTCTTAGGGCGACTTGAGATTGAACTCCGGAGACACTAAGTCTTCACCATATTCCCCTTGAGCTAGAGTCACTTAGACTCCATCCAATCACTCGTGGTAAGTCTTCAAGGTATACTTCGAAAACCTTCGCATACTTTTTCACTGGCATGCCACAATTGACTCTTGGGTGCTAACAACATGACACCTAACCGTATAAGATCACAATCTTCAAAGGTAAAAATCATCGGATCCACACAATACAATTTCCTGAGTGATGCCCAATCACTTTTGGCTCTGAGTGTTTGGGTTTTTCCTCAATTAGGTTTCTCTCAAAGCCGTGAAAGGATGGGTTGCTCTAGATTGAAAGTTGTCAATCTCTCTCTTGGAGCACCAACCAACTATACTAGTTGTAGGGGTGGCTATTCATAGCCAGGGGAAACCCGATATGATTTGACATAAATGTCCCTCCGGACATAACTATTGTGAGGATAAGGATCCACTTGATAGATGGCGCTAGCACAACAACGGTCAGAAATTTGAACTCTCAGATTCGTTGGGGCTCTCAAATTCCTCTCGATAGACAAATCGCACTGGCATAATCCTAAATCCTTAGTCGGACCAATTTCGACGGCGACCAGAAGAACTTCATCTCCTTCACTAAAGAACTTTACTGCATTGCAGGAGATTTCCAAAGTCTTCAACTCGAAGAAATAGGCAGGTGTTGTGTTTTAGTATCACTTGGAAATACGCCTATGTATCACCTAAACTCACTTTAACAGTATGGTGTTTCCTATGATTCAAAAGAAGAAAAAACAAACTACGAAAACAAGGTCTTCAAGCTTCCAGTACTTCACTTCAATTTCTTAAGGTTGCTCCAAATTCTTCACTTCAATTTCATGAAGGGTCACACAGAATTCTTCACTTGATGAAATTTAGTTTTAGGGGTCGTGTTTTGGCAGTTAAACCAAATCTTCACGGACTATAACTCATGTGTATACTCACACACACATTAGTCCCTTAACCATTTGTCTTCAAAAAACCACTAAGAGGGCACTTGATGCACTAACAAGATTGCTTTCTTCAGATCTGATGGTTGATTTCGGTGTGGAGATGCAAACTATGGGCATGGTGTGACGTAGAGGGATGGTGGTGCAGAAGTTGCGACCGGATATCACATGTAGCTATTGGGATCCAAAAAATTGGTAGGGACAACACATAAGTGACGTTGATGGTATGGTGGTGCTACTCGACCACCCGATCTCAATCTCTGGGGTGAAAACCTTGGTGTTCCCCCCATTGGTTATACCTCACAATGGTTATTTTTTATGCCAATACCTTGTTGAAAACATTGCTTAGATATTCTTAGATTGACTATTCAGGGTGAAAACCTATATTCTAGCCTCGGATGGTTGAATACCGTGACAGGGGGGGGGGGGTTGAGTGTCGCTCCCTTCCTAAAGGCGTTATCTTTGAAGAATTTCATCTCTCGTGTGGTGTCATAAGATGGTTGGTGTGGGTGTGATCTTTATTGTTGTTTATCGGTCATGGATCTGATCACTTTGGAGATTTTTCTCTTGCCTAGATATAGCTTTGGTCTTACCTGATTTTGCTATTTGTCGACGTATTTTGTGTGTGTGGGGGGGGTGTCATGGTATTGACTATGTGCATCCTATCTATGCAAAGGTCGTTTTTTTATATTTTTATACTCTTGATGCTTCATATTGAGCCAATAAAATCCACCCTTTGTTGAAAAGGAAAAAATAGAGGATTGTAAGATGTTAGTAAATCATCCTGGCAAGTATTGTCATAAAAGGATTTCAGCTTGCTCTTTAAATTGAAATTATAGTATTCCTCTGTTCTGAAATAAATGTCTTAACTTTGTACTAACTTTAGTGAGAATTTTTATTTTGGGATAGGGTGAGTGGTAAAGAGCATATTCGGAGCAAAAAAAGATGGTTTGTACATGGTGTTCATCGTCATACTGTACTAAGTTAGGTAGAAGTATGACATGAGTGGAGTAGGCAAGGATAACTTTTAATTCATTCAGAACTACAAGATGAACGAAGGAATCCACAGTTACACTACACAAGGTCAAGAGTGTAGAAGAATCCAAAAAAATTAAAAGCATCTATCTATCCAGGAGGATAAACTTCAGATCAATCTACTTCCTGAACACACAGCCCATCGCGTCTTCTTTCTGAAGTAAAGTTGTGATCTAAACGTTCTTTCTTTTTTGAAGCAAGGAAAAAGGTTTGTCATTTTTATTAATTAAGAAAAAGAGTAGACATAGTTCCCCCAAGCTAGAAAGTACAAATCACTCTCACGACATTACACTACTCAAATACTTCGCACATGCACGAGCCTAAAGAGAGGCTTCATCCTTAATCTTGGTAGATGTAGGGGCGACTATGTTGCGGAAGATCCTGGTGTTGCACTCATTCCAAATTTCCCACGCAAAAAAGAATCATCAAGGTGTTAGGAGCCTTGCACGAGTCACCCCTTCTGTGAGAAACCTGATCCCACCAAACTTCCACAAAGAGCGCAAGTCTCCAGTCTGTCGGGTCGATGTCATCGTGAAGGAGAAGTCTAGTCTTAATCTCCACCCACACACACACACTCTGAACCGACATTGGAAGAGGACGTGAGCGGCCACCTATCGAACATGTTTGCAAAGAGGGAAAAGGTTGCAGTGGGCCATCCCCAATGTTGCAACCTCTCAGCAGTCCACACCATATTCTGGATAATTAAACAAGCAAAAAATTGCACTCTGGGGGGGCTAAGATTTCCAATCAGTTGTGATGATGGCTGAGGCGGTGAGTCCCACGAGATGAGTAGTGTGCATAGAAGACATCAAGTAGACACCATATTTAGTGAGATTCCAAATAATTGCATTGTTGACTCTAGGAGTGAGGATGAAATCAGAGAGCTTCTCCCAAATTGTCGCCAATTGCTCAGTATGCTCAAAACTGAGGCCCTTAGAGGTATCAATGTTGCGGACCCAAGCATTGCTGGTAAGAGACAATCAAATAGAGCTTGTTTTCTTCCTAGAGAGATCAAAGATCTTCGAAGCAATATGCGTGAGACGAATACCGTCCACCCAAGGTGATTCCTAGAAAGTGGCGTGATGACTATCGCCAATGGTAACATGAGTGGTAGCCGCAAAAAGAGATCTATCATCGCCAGAGCATGGTGTACCCATGCCAATTCAAGGTTTAGTGGGGTGAGGCCACTCAGACTAAACACTCTTATATTTCTTTACAAAGGAAGTGTCTGCATACAAAAAGAATCAGAAGCCTTTCCACTCGGTTGATAAACCAGAATTTAATTTTAGGAAACACCGGTCCAAATCAGTAGTACCTATCAAGGGAGGAAAAGGTTTAACTAGACTTGAATTCAGAGAAACAAAGAACGCGCAAAGATATTAGCTACTACTACTTGACAATTCAGAGACCAAATTCGCCAAGAATCTGCTAAAAGAAGAAGCAATCTTTCCAGTTGGTGCAGCACCCTCCAAACCACAAGTAGGTAAACTAGAACACAAAGCTCAACAATCAAGCGTGGCGGGCCATGATATCACACACGGCAGAGGTGGCGACGGCCAAGACGATAAACCGACCGCATTCACGAACTAGAGGGAGAGTGTCGGACGGCACTAGCGAATTGTTTCTTCTTTTATGACATCGGTGTGTAGTGACACATCAACCTGCCCAGTCAGCAAGATTAAAGATAATACCACCTGCAGATTTTAGGGGATAAATTGTCATGATTAATTAGCATGTATTATTTAGGAAAATGTTTGGGAACGGAGCATCGTCCGAACTCTATGTCGGCCACGTCCAAGCGCGCTCCGCCCCACAAATCCACCATGTTACACGTAGGATGCGAGGCCCTCCACGCTATTGTTTTTCTTCAACCACCTATGGATCTCGCCCCATCCCCGTCTCTCTGCCTCCATAGTTGTAGCACATAGCGCCAACGTCTGCATCTCTTGCCTCCATTGTTGCAGTGCCTGAGTAACTCACCATCAGTCATGGAAGACCGAAGCCCCCGCCGGCCATGGATGTAGCATTCACCCCACCATGGTTCCAGCACGCTTGACATCAGATGCAACAAGGCCATTGAACAAATCCATTCCTGTCGGTTGCAACTTCCATACGCCCTGTGCTTTGTACCTCACCACTGATGAGCCAGACGGCGATGGATGACACTGGAGGCTTTTGTAGAACCGGTATACCCCGTCATGTTGTATCAGTTTAGAAAAAAGCTTCAACCCCCTAGATGGAACACTTCAATCGTATCTATAGAAAGCTACAAGCGGCAACGCCATCGCGGGGAAGCTACAATTGTTGACACAAAATGCTACAACCTTGGCTGAAAAAATATTCAATCGAAACAACGACAAATATCCTTGACCAAGCGGTGCTAAAAACAAAATTGTTGTAACCGTCGATAGAAAAAGCTTGGACTATAGTTGGAAAAGCTCCAACTATTGAGAGAGAAAGCTACAACCACATGCTATGCAAATCAAAAAAGTTGCACCCGTTGACAGAAATGCTTTAGTCGTATGTATGAAAATCTTCAACCGAAGTCCGGCGAGGGGGAAAGATACGAGCGGTGCCGGGGTAGGCGAGTCAGATATGCTACATCAATTGTTTTTGCTGGAACTGAAACTTTCTTTTGCTACGTCTGTGTGAATTTTTGGTGCTACTCGCACCCCGAGAGGAGATGCATATTTTTGTGAGCTCATTGTCGGGGCGTCGTGTCCGGTAAAACATCACCATTGGAGCGTGGCTATCGTGCACTGGAGTTGCGAGCGGTGAGACCAGAGCTGCAAGCCTGCAACCATGGGTGCACACTGCTCCATCCACGGAGGTGACATGCACCCGAGGAGACATAGGTGATGCCGATGATCGGTGGTGAGGGCGACGATCGATGGCGAGGGCAGTGACCAGTAGCGAGTGAAAACGAGGAGGCATGGTAGGCGGTTGACGTGTGCGCGGGGGGTGGGGGTAGGCATTCGGCGCGTGGGAGATGTCCTCTCTGCTTTTCCAGTGTGAGAGGTTGACGATGGGCCAGATCTAACGGTTACGCTCGTTTAGATCGTACAGCTCTGGGCCGACTGACCAAAAAGTTGGGTCGACGTGCCAGAACCTAGCATTGGCCTATTTTTAGGGGGGGAATCTCCCCTTCTCTAGACATTGTGTGGTTACATATAAGCAACGGACGTGTCTCTCTCAAATCGTCCGAGCAACCGACATCGAATATGATTGTTCGAATCGTCGTGCTTCTGCGACACATATCTTCCAGTTAATATAAGCTGAATCCTAACCATAAATCAACAGAAGTTCAACCATTTGTTTGTTTTGATCTCAAACTTAAATGAGGAAAACATTTGTTTTCCAGTGGAAGAATTTTTCTTTTGCCTAAACAACAACTACAAGCGCCACGTGTATTGGTGGGGGCCGCCCACGTGCCGGCCTTATCTCTTCATCTCGAGCGAGCTCGATCCCCTTCGTCACTTTTCCTTCACATGCTCGTTTTTCACTCGTCTTATCTCCTTAAAATCCACTCGACCCCCTTTGTCCCGCACGTATCTCCATGGCTCAATTAGAGTGTCGATCGCCATGGCCTGCTTCCCAAGGTTCACCTATTGTCATTCAAGGTCCACAGTGTTGTGATCCATTGATTTTTGTTGACGAAGAGTCAGTACTGTGGCACAGCCTCGTCGTTGACTTAATTCTTGATGATGTTGCGACCAGACGTTGTTGCCGATGTTGTGACGCTACGCTCCTTGGTGTTGTGACATGGTGATATGTCTCCAACGTATGTATAATTTTTGATTGTTCCATGCTATTATATTATCTGTTTTGCATGTTTTATTTGCATTAATATGCTATTTTATATTATTTTTGGGACTAACCTATTAATCTAGAGCCTAGTGCCAATTTCTGTTTTTTCCTTGTTTTTGAGATTTGTAGATAAGAAATATTAAACGGAGTCCAAACGGAATAAAACCGTCGGAATTATTTTTTCTGGAATGAAAGGAAACCAGGAGACTTGAGAACCAAGGCAGGGGAGCCACCGTGGGGCCATGAGTCCTAGGGACGCGCCCGAGGGGTAGGGCTCGCGTCAAAGGGCCCATGTCAGCTCTCCCAACCCTAATCTTCGGCCTATAAATTCCCAAATATTCCATCATTATCAGAATGAGCCACAAAAACACTTTTTCGCCGCTAGAAGCGTCTGTTCCCGAGAGATCCAATCTTGGAGCCTTTTCCAGTAATCTACCGGAGGGGGATATGATCAAGGAGGGCATCTACATCAACTCCATTTCCCCTTCAATGATGCGTGAGTAGTTCACCATAGACCTTCGGGTCCATAGCTAGTAGCTAGATGGATTCTTCTCTCTCTTTTCTCTTCAATACCATGTTCTTCATGATCTTCATGGAGATCTATCCGATGTAATACTCTTTTGCGGTGTGTTTGTCGAGATCCGATGAATTGTGGGTTTATGTTAAGATTATCCATGAATTGTGGGTTCAATCTTGCGGTGTCCTCACCAAGTGACAAAGTAGGGGTAGCGAGGCACATATTGTATTGTTGCCACCAAGGATAACAAGATGGGGTTTTCATCATATTTATTAAGTTTATCCCTCTACATCATGTCATCTTACCTAATGCGTTACTCCGTTCTTCATGAACTTAATACTCTAGATGCAGACATGAGTCGGTCGATGTGTGGAGTAATAGTAGTAGATGCAGAATCATTTCGGTCTACTTGACACGGATGTGATGCTTATATGCATAATCATTGCCTTGGATATCCTCATAATTATTCACTTTTCTATCAATTGCTCAACAGTAATTTGTTCACCCACTGTAATACTTGCTATCATGAGAGAAGCCTCTAGTGAAACCTATAGCCCCTGGGTCTATTTTCCATCTTATACTTTCAAATATAAAACCAAAAATACCAAAAATACTTTGCTGCATTATTTTTACCTTTTGTTTTACTTTCCATTCAAGCAATCTATCTCTATCATATCTCATCCTTGGAAGTAACCTTAAAGGGATTGACAACCCCTTTATAGCGTTGGGTGCAAGAGTTTGATTCCTTGTGTAGGTACACCTATTAGAGACTTGCTTGTATCTCCTACTGGATTGATACCTTGGTTCTCAACAACTGAGGGAAATACTTATCTACTTTGTTGCATCACCCGTTCCTCTTCACTGAAACCAATGCATGCTCGAGAAGTAGCAAGAAGGATTTCTGGCGCTGCTGCCAGGGAGATCTACATCAAGCCTACCAAGTACTCATCACAAACACATCTCTTGCATTTACATTTTTTGCCATTTGCCTCTCGTTTTCGTATCCCCCACTTCTAAAATGATTTTCAGAAAATACCAAAAAGATTTGCCTTTTTATTCGCCCTTTTTCGTTCGTCTTTTCGTTTGCTTGCTTGTCTGCTTGATTTCTTGCTTTGTCAAGATGACTCAAGAGAATATCAAGTTGTGTGACTTTTCTAATACTAATAATAATGATTTTATTAGTACTCCGATTGATCCTACCACTAGTGCGGAATCTTATGAAATTAGTGCTGCTTTGCTCAATCTTGTTACCAAAGAACAATTTTCCGGCCTTGCTAATGAAGATGCTGCCTCCCATCTAAATACTTTCATTGAGTTGTGTGATATGCAAAAGAAGAAAGATGTGGATAATGCTTTTGTTAAATTGAAACTATTCCCTTTCTCACAACGAGATCGTGCTAAAACTTGGTTTTCATCTTTGCCTAAAAATAGTATTGATTCGTGGAATAAGTGTAAAGATGCTTTTATTTCCAAATAATTTCCGCCGGCTAAAATCATCTCCCTTAGGAATGATATAATGAATTTTAAGCAACTTGATCATGAGCATGTTGCACAATCTTGGTAAAGGATGAAAGTTATGATTAGGAATTGCATGTAACAGCCCGAGACCAACGCTCTAGAAGATTCTAGAAGATTCCCCTTTTATTTGCATTCTCGTCTGTGTTTCGTCTGATTGTCACATTCATCATCGCATCATTCGCATCATCTGCATAGCATCGTCACTTGTTTTCAAAACTTGCATCCGTTCGTAGTTGCCGATTCTCTCTGTTCTTGCCGTTGCATGTTTCGAGACCAGCCGCACACACACGCGCCCACGACATCGTTTAAAAAAACCATTTTTAAACTGCGCAAAAAATATTCTTGGATTGAGTCGAAACTTGGCGTGCGATCTTATATTGTAGGTAGACCGTTGTCAAATTTTGTCGTGTTCCGAGTTCGTTTGATACCCCTTCGGTCATCGGTAGCAGTGCGGTCATCGGTTTATTATCGGACGTTTTCGGTGTTTTAAAACCTCATGTCATGGGCCACAATTCTTTCTCTCATCCCCACCTGGCCCAACTACACAGCCCATTAGCCCAATCTAGCCACTCCCTCCGTTCATAGTCATCAGATCGTTATCGGACGGACAAGGTCCAACCCCCAACCCTAGTGCCTTCCCTATTTAAACACCATGGAGAGAGAGCCCCTCACTCTCTAGGGTTTCGTCCATGTAAAATTGCAGCCACCCCCTAGAAAACCCCACCTACTAGCCCTCCTCCTCAAGATCCCGCAACCCCAACCATCTGCCCATTTTCGGCCCTCGGATCGCGATCTAGAGGCTGAAAATCGCCCAAAATCCCACCTACCGGACATGTTTGGCGGCCAACCCTGATGTGTCCAGCGACCGCAGAGCAGCCCACAGTTACGCACCCGAGCTCTTCGCCCGTGCCGCCCCAGCCAGCGACCGGCCCTCGCCGGAGCAGCCGCCGCCGACGACCAGGAACCCCCTGGCCGAACCTCCTCCTTCTCCTCTCCTCTCTTCCTTTCCTTCTCCTTCCCCATCTCACCTCCTCACCCTACGGGCTCTCTCTCTCCCGCAGGTTCCAGCCCGCCATGGCCGTCGCCGCTCGAGCTCGCAGCCGCCCCTTGACAGAGGAGCTCGCCGCCGCCCAAATCCGACCGGCCTTCGTCAGATCTAGCCGGCCCCGCCCCATTCCCGGCCTCCTCGTCGACCCCGTCGCAAGAGTGCCCCGTCGTGGCCGTCGCCCTGCCTCACTGCATCGGGCGCTCGAGGACGACGCTGCTCCCGCTCGCATTGACCCGCGGGTGGGCTGGCCCAGCAGCCTCGCCTCCCCTTTAGCCCAGCTCCAACTGGCCCATGAGGCCATGGTGAGCGCTGCCTATTCCACGCCTGAGCGCCATATAGTTGTCATGCGTCCTTGTCTGGTTTAGGCATATTTGTATTATGTCATAATTAATAAACCGTGCATCAGATTAAAACTTTTGCTATATGTAAGATGTGTAGAATTTCGCGTAGTTTATCAATGTCCCAATATCATCCATGCTTAAAATATTTAGCATGCCATTTTCTGATATTTTGCATAATTGTCATGATTTTTTATTACGCATGATTACTTGACGTGCATCAGAATTAAGAAAAACCATATATTAAAATGTTCATATTATCGGCATCGCATTTTCATGCATGGAAAACCTGTTTATTAAAATAGTGGCATTTAACTTGCATTTATGATTGCTAGTAGGTGATTAGGCCAAATACTTGCATAATTAATTGTGACTTATTTTTCCACATGAACCTATGCATATTATATATGTTTTCGGGGTAGAAAAATCCACTTTAATTTATCTGTGCATTTAGTTTTGACATTTGAGTAAGTTGTTTGCATGTCATTTTTGTGGTGATACCCATTTGTTATTTTCGTGTGATTAAATACATGCATGATATGAAATAATTTTGAACATGAGATGTGCCTTTGATATGTGTCCTAGCACCTGGTCATTTTGCTTGCCATAGAAATGCATGTTTAGGTGTTGTTTTCTTGTTGTCTACATGCTATAAAATTACTACTGTTTTGAGGGTCCAAAATATTTCGAAGTCTGGAATCTGTAATATTTTGTTTCTGTCTTGCCATGTGTTTTGCTAGTGATCTAGAACTCCTTCGGGGTTGGTGTAATGGAGTTATTTGTAGTAAATAATGTCCTTTAGTATGCTGTTAAGTTTCATGCCATAATATGACCTGTAGCATATAGTTTCACTGCTGTCAATATGCCTTCGTGATAAAAACTGCACTGTCAAAAACTGCTATTTTCACGAAGTCTGAAACTGTTTTCATGTAGCTACCTTGTGAGCTTCCTACCATGTGACCCATGCATGTTTTGAATATGATATGTGAAGATGAAATGTTGTGTGTGTTGTATCCTACTGCCCCATGCTTAGTTTGTGCATTTTAGAATAGTGTAACTTATTGTTTTCATGTGTGCAAAATGCCATGTTGCTGTTTTGGGCAGATTTCAACTAAAACTTGTGTTGGTTGTATTTGTTGAACTGTAGCTCCGTTTTGAACATGTTGCATATGAGACTTGCTTAGAATCTCATGTAGTTTCATAATAACTTGATGCATTCATGATTTGAAATGTTTGTGATTGTATTTTCCATGCGTTTGCATTCATGACACGTGCATTTTGTATTGCTTATATCTTTTATGACCGTAGCTTCGTTTGAGATGTTCTACATATGTAAATTGACTAGAATGACGTGTAGAATTGCATGGTATAATTAATTATGTTGTTTAACAAATATAAAATATGATTAGTTCAGATCTGGACCAATTTCAAAAATAACATATGAGGTCATTTCGGAAATACTATAAGTAGTTTCTGACCTCATTTAAGATGCCTAAATAGTGTAGTTTACTTATGCTTCACCTCTTTCCATGCCACCTAAACGGGAATGAACTAAATAATTCAAACGTGGAGTTTCGTCAATATGCAACTCGTTGCATATTGAGTTTCACTTTAATGTGTAGTAGTTGTTTGTTGTTCTTGCCATGCCATGTCATGCGTCACATATTAAACTAGACATGCATCATATTTGCCTGTGCATCATGTCATGCCTATGTTGTGGTCTATCTTGTGTTGATTCTTTGTTTCCGGATAGCTTCTTCTCGATAGAGTTCCGAAAGCGTTCGGAGTGTGAGGATTCGTTCAACTACGTTGGCTCGTCTTCTTCATGGACTCGTTCTTCTTCCATGCGGGATCTCAGGCAAGATGACACATTTCCCTGGATACCACTACTATCATTGGCATGCTAGATGTCTCGTTTCTATCGCTATGTCTCGCTACCTACCACTTGTTTGTCAGGCCTCCCAACATTGCCATCAAAAGCCTCTAACCCTTCCACATCCCAGCAAATCGTTGTTTGACTATGTTACCGCTTGTTCAGCCCTTCTTATAGCGTTTCTAGCTGCAGGTGCAATTGCTTCCATGTGTCGACATGGACATTCTTTTGGTATATCACAATATTTCTGCTATTTAATTTAATGCACATATATATTTGGTAAGGGTGGAAAGCTTGGCCTTTTGCTCGGTGTTTTGTTCCACTCTTGTCGCCCCTAGTTACTTGTGAACCGATGTTATGTTCCATAATTGAGAGCTCATAACATGCTCGGGGTTGTTATGGGGACCCCCTTGATTTTTGTTTTAGGATAAAGCTTGTCTGGCAAGGCCCAACATTGGTACTACATTTGCCTAATAACTAATAAAATTGCATAGGGACCCGTCGACACCCGCGGATAATTAATCAAGAACCCGGGCCAGTGCTCCTCATGAGTGTTGGTCCAAAATAGAGCACTATGCAGGGCCAACCCGGGGCAACTCGGGAGATTTCTATGAGGCCACTGTATACTAGATTATCCGCCATGTCCTGAGAACGAGATACGCGGCTCCTATCGGGATCGTCAACACGTCGGGAGGCCTTGCTGGATTTGTTTTACATTTCTCGAATATCTTGAGTAAGGAACTCTGATATTCTTTGGGCTATCTAGAGGTGTCGGATTTCCTTTGGAATTGCCTAGGAAGATCACGAGATCCGTGGTTGAGGTTATTCCCGCTGCGTGTGGTTAATTTGTGATGGATGAGTTGGAGCACCCCTGCAGGGTTAAATCTTTTTGAGAAGCCGTGCCCGCGGTTATGTGGCAAACTTGGATACTTTGGTTAACACCCGGTCATACCAAACTTAAAGTAAACTCTAATAGAATACACCAACTGTGTGCGTAACCGTGACTGTCTCTTTTCGTGAATTCTTATCCGAAAGAGAACACGGTGGGGTTATGTTTGACGTAAGTAGGTGTTCAAGATCAGTTAGTGATCATTGTTAGTTCACGTCTGTTATGCGTAGACCACCATACTTTACTTTCTGTATTCGTAAGTTAGCCACTCAAACAAATGCTTAGTCGCTTGTCGCAGCCTCACCACTTAACCATACCTCACTCATTAAGCTTTAATAGTCTTGATACCCTTGGAAGTTGAGTCCCTGTGGCTCACAGATTACTACAACAACAGTTGCAGGTACAGGTAATGCGGTGATTTGATGTGAGAGTGTTGCTTGTTTGATTTGGAGTTCTTCTTCTTCATCAATCTAGGATGGGTTCCAGGCGGCAGCCTCGGATAGCAAGGGTGGATGTCATTTTATCATTTGATTTCATCCATAGTCGGACCCTGCTCTTCTGTATGATGTTTGAGTATGTTGTTGTATTGATGTGACTCTGACGTAGCTTGTGGGGAGTGTAAGACAATTCCATATACTCATCTCTGTTGTACATGTAGTTGTAATGATATCCATTCTTGCAACATGACGAGATGCGCTTCTATCCTCGTCGAGGCCCTCGTGCTGAAACAAGGATAGGACCACATCTTGGGCATGACAAGTTGGTATCAGAGCCTGTACTGACCTAGGAGCCCCCTTGATTGATCGAACTTGGGCGAGTCGAGTCTAGAGAAAAAACTGTCTTGAGTCTAGTTATATCGGAGACTAGGTTTCTTTTTACTCCTCTTCTATGCTCTGGTGAGGTAACCAACTTAGGAATTTTGATTGTACTCCTCTTCTCGCTCAAATTTGTTTTAGGATCACGCGGGTATTTTGGAAACTATATGATGCCGATGTGACGGAGTTCTGTCTTGGTGCCTCCTATCTGACTTGATTTCTTTCGAGGAGTTGAGCTCCAGGGATTCTTGGCACATCATTATCATTCACTTTTCTTAGTATCTCAGGACGGAGGATGTTCGAAATTGCTTCAATACTTATCATGGTGAGATAAGGTCAGAGTCACCCTGTACTGGGGAGGCGTCCGGGGTACCACCATGGTTTAGTATCGTCGTGAGTTCAAGGATTCGAGTTAGATGAATTTGCGAAAGCCTCTGGTTATGTGTTGAAGGATCGATACAGTTGAGGTGTAGGTTTGCTAGTTGTGTGAGATATTTCCTCCTTGTATCCCCCACACCGGATTGCATAACCAGAAAGTTTTTGAAAGTTCTTAGGTGGGAATTCAAGTAGGTACCTAGGATTATCTTTCCAACAAGTACATAGTGGGTATGTATTTGTTCTGGCTTGTTTCGTAAGCCTCATCCTTTGTTTTTTTTCGAAATTGTAATTCGAGTTGCTTCGATGTCAAGTGGTGATTTCATATCTTGCTAAATAGTGTTCTCATATTTCTGCGGGAATGCTAATTCTTTTCATCAATCAAGTTATCATATCAATTCTTTTTCTACCGGTGTGCTTCTCTTAAAGATAATTCTATCATCTCCAATATTGCAAGATCAATCCTCATATTTTGTTCTGGAGTTATGTCATATATTCCAAGTTTTCTTTGTTTTCCCGCCATCCTGCTCGTTTTCTTCAATGATTAAATTCTCATCCAAGTGTCTTTCTATTCATGTAATGCTTCCGCTATCTTTTCTTCGATCTTGTTTCCGGTGATTCTTTGTGAATATTCTCAAGAGTTTCGTTTTAAGATATATACTCATATTCCTTGTTCTCATTGTTATTCTTCTCCGGTGATTCTTTATGAATATGCTTAGTGCTCAAGTTATCATTTATTGTATTCATCTTTGTTTTCTTTTCCGGTGGATCCAATTCAAGTTCTTGGTGTTCATCATATCATTTTCGTTCTCTATTTGCCTCCCATGTTGGAATTCTTTTTCAAGCCTGTCTTGCTTATTCTTATCTCTATTCTATCCGGAGTGCTAAAGATATCTCAGAAGACATTCATTTTCATTCTTGTCCTCTTAAATTATTTCAAGGGTTTCATACCATCAAGTTCTTAATTTGTACCGGTGCAGTCTCTCTTTTAATCAATTGTCTCAACGGTGGTTTATTTTGAGTGGGCCCATAACCCATAGGTTTTTCCCCCAGATCCTACCTGACTCTTCTAATCTTTCCAGAGATGTCCTCAAGTTCTTTTGAATATGATGTAAGAATGACTTTCATCAGTCATATTCCTCTTCCATGATCACTTCTAAATCATTTTCATTGTTGGCTCAACCTTTTATTTATTCATTGTTCCGGAGTGTCTTAGTAATTCGTGGTGTTGTTTCTCGTCATCATTCTAAGCATTGAAGACCGAAGGAGAGTTCTCTTCAGTCGTTGTTCGTTCTTCTAGACTCATGGTTTCAGGTTGTTGCTGCCATCTCAATTGTTTGATCATGAGTTATTCCTCCCATATCTATCTCGTGCATTTCAGAATTGTTTTCATTTCTTGATCCTCCGGTGGCCATCATTTCAGAAGATTTCTTCATTCTCAGCTTTTAGCTTTCATTCTCAAAATTCTTCTTATTGTTGTCTCTTCGTCGTCTCTCAATTATTCCGGTACTTCGTTCAAGTTTTCTATTAGGTGAATCTTGATCTCGTCATTCTCATGTCTCCTCTTTACTTTCTAATTCTTTCCGGTGTTCTCGTTCAAGACTTCTTCA
This sequence comes from Hordeum marinum, assembly GCA_022496015.1. Taxonomy (NCBI): domain Eukaryota; kingdom Viridiplantae; phylum Streptophyta; class Magnoliopsida; order Poales; family Poaceae; genus Hordeum; species Hordeum marinum. The sequence goes on from CM039677.1 coordinate 326,944,016, forward strand.
AGTTTGTGATTTGTATCTCTCTCTTCAATTCTTTGCAAGAAGAATAAGTGGTGTGTGAAATCAGTTGCTTGTCATCAACTTAACTTCATGAAGGATAGGCATATCGTAAATTTTATTCTTGTTTCATCCAAGTGATCTCAATCCTTCTTCCGGAGTGTTCATGATATCAAATTCCTTATCCCAAGTGGTCATCTTTCTTTTCCGGATTTCCTAGTTTTTCCCAAGTATCTTGTCGCTAAGATTCATTTAGTCATAGCAAGGCCTCAATCTTATTCTTTTTCATCCTTCAATTCTTTCTATCATCCTTACGTTCTTTCTATCATCCTTTCGATTGAGAGTCTTTCGGAGGTTCTTCATGGTGGTTCTTCAAGATTTCTTTCATTTTCAAGTGTTCTTAAGATTCTTGTTGGAGATGCTCAAGTGTTGTTTATCTTGGATTTCTAAGTGCAATTCCTTATCCATTGTCTTTTGAGGTGGTATTATTAAATTCTTGATTATGAGGAGTCTCGGAGAAAACATTGTCAAGAATAAGATAAGTAAGCCCATCATTCCTTTCTCGGAGTTCTCCTGGGTTGGATATCACCTAAAGCATTTCCTAAGGTTTGTTGCTATCATAGTGTCATAAATGATTCAAGTTTTCTCCTCCTCTTCTTCATGAAAGAAGTTTTGCATATCTTGTTGCTCTCAAGCAATCAATTGTTTTTGTTGTAGCAGGTTGTCACCTCATAATTTTGAGATGCTTCCCACAAGCCCATAACAAGCTATTCTTTCTTTGTTGATTTTTTTTCAACAACCCCGTTCAATCTCTTCTTGTAAGATGCTTCTCAAGTTCAAGGGTGGTAGAAGTTGTTATTTTCTTCGCCGTTCTCTTCTCTTCAAAGATCTAGCTTCTATTATTTTGTTGTTCTGGAGGCATAGTGGTGTTGCTCTTGTCAACTATCATCTAGTTTGATTAAGATCATGTTCTTTATTAGCTTATTCATTTAACCGAAGCTTTCATATTATGCAGTTTTGATTTTGATCCAACCGAAGCTTGGTGTATCTCTGTCAATTTCTTTCCATCATATCTAATTTTTCTTCTCTATCCTACCGAAGTGCTGCCGAAATTTCTTGTGAATTCTTGCTTGTTCCTTGTCTCGTTCTTCATCTCTTTCCAACCTTCATGTTTCATTGGTTTCACTCATTTATCAAAGAAGCAACTAAGTTTTACCTCTTTCTCTTTCTCTTCCCCTTTTCATTATAGATCTCGGGACGAGATCCTCGTGTAGTGGAGGAGAGTTGTAACAGCCCGGGACCGATGTTGCCGAAGATTGTAGAAGATTCCCCTTTTATTTCCATTCTCGTCTGTGTTTCGTCCGATTGTCACATTCATCATCGCATCATTCGCATCATTTGCATAACATTGTCACTTGTTTTCAAAACTTGCATCCGTTCGTAGCTGCCGGTTCTCTCCGTTCTTGTCGTTGCCTGTTTCGAGACCAGCCGCACACGCACGCGCCCGCGACATCGTTTAAAAAAACCATTTTTAAAGTGCACGAAAAATATTTTTGGATTGGGTTCAAACTTGGCATGCGGTCTATTTATATTGTAGGTAGACCATCTGTCGAATTTCGTCGCGTGCCGAGTTCGTTTGATACCCCTTCGATCATCCGTAGCAGTGCGGTCATGGGTTTATTATCGGGCGTTTTCGGTGTTTTAAAGCCTCGTGTCACGGGTCACAATTCTTTCTCTCATCCCCACCTGGCCCAACAACACAGCCCATTAGCCCAATCTAGCCACTCCCTCCATTCATGGTCATCGGACCGTGATCGGACGGACAAGGTCCAACCCCCAACCCTAGTGCCTTCCCTATTTAAACACCATGGAGAGAGAGCCCCTAACTCTCTAGGGTTTCCCCCGTGTAAAATTGTAGCCACCCCCTAGAAAACCCCACCTGCTAGCCCTCCTCCTCCAGATCCTGCAGCCCCAACCATCTAACCATATTCGGCCCTCGGATCGCGATCTAGAGGCTGAAAATCCCCCAAAATCCCACCTACCGGACATGTCCAGCGGCCGACCCGGACATGTCCTGCGACCGCAGAACAGCCCGCAGTTCCGCACCCAAGCTCCTCGCACGTGCCGCCCTAGCCGGCCCCCGGCCCTCGCCGGAGCAGCTGCCACTGGCGACTAGGAACCCCCTGGCCGGACCTCCTCCTTCTACTCTTGTACCTTCCTTTCCTTCTTCTTCCTCATCTCTCCTCCTCACCCTGCGGACTCTCTCTCTCCCGCAGGTTCTAGCCCGCCATGGCTGCCGCCACTCGAGCTCGCAGCCACCCCTCGCCGGAGGAGCTCACCGCTGCCCAGATCCAGCCAGCCTTTGTCAGATCCAGCTAGCCCCGCCCCGTTCCCGGCCTCCTCGTCGACCCCGTCGCCGGAGTGCCCCGTCGTGGCCGCCGCCCTGCCTCGCTGCATCGGGTGCTCGAGGACGTTGCCGCTCCCGCTCTCGTTGACCCACGGGTGGGCTGGCCCAGTAGCCTCGCCTCCACTTCGGCCCAGCTCCAGCCGGCCCATGAGGCAATGGTGAGCCCCGCCTGTTCCCCGCCCGAGTGCCATATAGTTATCATGCGTCCTTGTCTGGTTTAGGCATATTTGTATTATGTCATAATTAATAAACCGTGCATCAGATTAAAACTTTTTCTATATGTAAAATGTGTAGAATTTCGCGTCATTTATCAGTATCCAAATATCATCCATGCTTAAAATATTTAGCATGCCATTTTCTGCTATTTTGCATAATTGTCATGATTTTGCATTACGCATGATTACTTGACGTGCATCGGAATTAAGAAAAACCATATATTAAAATGTTCATATTATCGGCATCAAATTTTCATGCATGAAAAGCCTGTTTATTGAAATAGTGGCATTTAAATTGCATTTATGATTGCTAGTAGGTGATTAGGCCAAATACTTGCATAATTAATTATGACTTATTTTTCCACATGAACCTATGCATATTAAATATGTTTTTGGGGTAGAAAAATCCATTGAATTTATCTGTGCATTTAGTTTTGACATTTGAGTAAGTTGTGTGCATGTCATTTTTGCGGTGATACCCATTTTTTATTTTCGTGTGATTAAATACATGCATGATATGAAATAATTTTGAACATGAGATGTGCCCTTTGATATGTGTCCTAGCACCTGGTCATTTTGCTTGCCATAGAAATGCATGTTTAGGTGTTGTTTTCTTGTTGTCTACATGCTATAAAATTACTGCTGTTTTGAGGGTCCAAAATATTTCGAAGTCTGAAATTTGTAATATTTTGTTGCTGTCTTGCGATGTGTTTTGCTAGTGATCTTGAACTCATTTGCGGTTGGTGTAATGGAGTTATTTGTAGTAGATAATGTCCTTTAGTATTCTGTTAAGTTTCATGCCATAATATGACTTGTAGCATATAGTTTCACTGCTGTCAATATGCCTTCGTGATAAAAACTGCATTGTCAAAAACTGCTATTTTCACTAAGTCTGAAACTGTTTTCAAGTAGCTATCTTGTGAGCTTCCTACCATGTGATCCATGCATGTTTTGAATATGATATGTTAAGATGAAATGAAGTGTGTGTTGTATGATACTACCCCATGCTTAGTTTTTGCATTTTAGATTAGTGTAACTTGTTGTTTTCATGTGTGCAAAATGCCATGTTGCTGTTTTAGGCAGATTTCAACTAAAACTTGTGTTGGTTGTATTTGTTGAACCGTAGATCCATTTTGAACATGTTGCATATGAGACTTGCTTAGAATCTCATGTAGTTTCATAATAACTTTCTGCGTTCATGATTTGAAATGTTTGTGATTATATTTTCCATGCATTTGCATACATGACATGTGCATCTTGTGTTGCTCATATCTTTTAGACCGTAGCTCCGTTTGAGATGTTCTATATATGTAAATCAATTAGAATGACGTATAGAATTGCATGATATAATTAATTATGTTGTTTCACAAATATAAAATATGATTAGTTCAGATCTGGACCAATTTTGAAATTAACATATGTGGTCGTTTCAAAAATACTATAAGTTGTTTCCGACCTCATTTAAGATGCCTAAATAGTGTAGTTTACTTATGCTTCACCTCTTGACATGCCTAACAACATTTAACATTGATGTGTACCTAAACGGGAATGAACTAAATAATTTGAACGTGGAGTTTCGTCAATATGCAACTCGTTGCATATTGAGCTTCACTTTAATGTGTAGTAGTTGTTTGTTGTTCTTGCGATGCCATGTCATGCATTGCATATTAAACCGGAAATGCATCATATTTGTCTGTGCATCATGTCATTCATATGTTGTGGTGTATCTTGTGTTGATTGTTTGTTTCCTGATTGCTTCTTCTCGATAGAGTTTCGCAAGCGTTCGGAGTGTGAGGATTCGTTCGACTATGTTGGCTCATCTTCTTCATGGACTCGTTCTTCTTCCATGCGGGATCTCAGGCAAGATGACACATTTCCCTGGATACCACTACTATCGTTGCCATGCTAGATGTCTCATTTTTATCATTATGTCTCGCTACCTACCACTTGTTTGTCAAGCCTCCCAACATTGCCATGAAAAGCCTCTAACCCATCCACATCCTAGCAAACCGTTGTTTGGCTATGTTACCGCTTGTTCAGCCCTTCTTATAGCGTTTCTAGATGCAGGTGCAATTGCTTCCATGTGTCGACATGGACATTCTTTTGTTATATCACAATATTGCTGCTATTTAATTTAATGCACATATATACTTGGTAAAGGTGGAAGGCTTGACCTTTTGCTCGGTGTTTTGTTCCACTCTTGCCGCCCCTAGTTACTTGTGAACCGGTGTTATGTTCCATAATTGAGCGCTCCTAACATGCTCGGGGTTTGTTATGGGGACCCCCTTGATTTTTGTTTTAGGATAAAGCTTGTCTGGCAAGGCCCAACATTGGTACTACATTTGCCTAATAACTAATAAAATTGCATAGGGACCCGCCGGCACCCGCTGATAATTAATCAACAACCCGGGCCAGTGCTCCTCATGAGTGTTGGTCCAAATTAGAGCACTGTGCGGGGCCAACCCAGTGCAACTCGGGAGATTTCTATCAGGCCACCGTACACTAGCTTATCCGTCGTGTCCTGAGAACGAGATACACGGCTCCCATCAGGATCATCGACACGTCGGGAGGCCTTGCTGGATTTGTTTTACCTTTCTCGAATGTCTTGAGTAAGGAAGTCTGATCTTCTTCGGGCTATCTCGAGGTGTCGGATTTCCTTTGGAATTTCCTAGTAAGATCACGAGATCCGTGTTTGAGGTTATTCCCGCTGCGTGTGGTTAATTTGTGATGGATGAGTTGGAGCACTCTCACAGGGTTAAATCTTTTCGAGAAGCCATGCCCGCGGTTATGTGGCAAACTTGGATACTTTGGTTAACACCCGGTCATAGAAAACTTAAAGTAAAATCTAATAAAATACACCAACTGTGTGTGTAACCGTGACTGTCTCTTTTCGTGAGTTGTTATCCGAAAGAGAACATGGTGGGGTTATGTTTGACGTAACTAGATGTTTAGGATTACTTAGTGATCATTATTAGTTCACATCCGTTATGCGTAGACCACCATACTTTACTTTCTATATTCGTAAGTTAGCCACTCAAACAAATGCTTAGTCGCTTGCTGCAGCCTCACCACTTCACCATACCTCACCCATTAAGCTTTAGTAGTCTTGATACCCTTGGAAATGAGATTGCCGAGTCCCTGTGGCTCACAGTTACTACAACAACAGTGGTAGGTACAGGTAATGCGGTGATTTGATATGAGCACGTTGCTTGTTTGATTTGGAGTTCTTCTTATTCATCAATCTAGGATGGGTTCTAGGCGGCAGCCTGGGATAGCAAGGGTGGATGTCATTTTATCGTTTGATTTCGTCCGTAGTCGGACTCTAGTCTTCTGTATGATGTTTGAGTATGTTGTTGTATTGATGTGACTCTGATGTAGCTTGTGGCGAGTGTAAGCCAATTCCATATACTCATCTCTTCTGTACATGTACTTGTAATGATATCCATTCTTGCAACACGACGAGATGGGCTTCTATCCCTGTCGAGGCCCTCGTGCCAAAATAAGGATAGGACCGCATCTTGGTCATGACATTGCCCCACGCATGGTTTCAGTTTATGGATGATTATACAAATTTTCTATGCTGGATTGAATTTTGCTTCTAGGAATCTCTTAGATTCCGCCGTGGGTGGTACTTTCATGGAAATCACATTAGGAGAAGCTACTAAACTCCTAGATAATATTATGGCGAATTACTCTCAATGGCACACCGAAAGATCTCCTACTAGTAAAAAAGTGCGTGCTATTGAAGAGATTAATACTTTGAGTGAAAAGATGGATGAATGGATGAAATTGTTTGCTAGTAAAAGTGATCCTATTGATCCTAATGATATGGCTTTGTATTCTGTGATTGGAAATAATAATGAATCTTTCAATGTGAATTTTGTAGGTAGGAACAATTTTGGTAATAACGCTTATAGAGGTAATTTCAATGCTAGGCCATTTCCTAGTAATTCCTATAATAATTATGGTAATTCCTACATCAATTCTTATGGAAATTATAATAATATTCCCTCTGATATTGAGAGTAATATTAAATAATTTATTAGTATGCAAAAAGGTTTCAACGCTATGATTGAAGAAAAATTGCTCAAGATTGATGATTTGGCTAGGAACGTCGATAGAATTTCTCTTGAGATTGATTCTTTAAAAGTTAGATCTATTCCACCCAAGCATGATATTAATGAGTATTTAAAATCCATGTGAATTTCTTTTGATGAGTGTAAGGAAAGAATCGCTAGAATATGTGCTAAGCGTGAATGGCTTGAATAAGTGTGTTCTCGTGATAATATTGATGAAGATCTTAAAGTGATTGATGTGACTCCTATTGAATCTTTTTCTCCAATGTTAATATTGATAAGGATGGGACTATAGATGAGTCAACTTTAGTTGAAAGGCGTCCCAATGATTCGGAGTTTATAGATCTTAATGCTAAGATTGATAAAAGTGGGATTGAAGAGGTCAAAACTTGAAATAGCAATGAACCCACTCTTTTGGATTTCAAGGACATTAATCATGATAGATGCTCCTTAATTTATTGTATTTCCTTGTGTCAATCCATGTTGAACTCTCCTCATGCTTTTAATCAAAACAAAGTTGTTACTAAACATATTGTTGATGCTATGATGAAAGCTTTTGAAGAAAAACTTGAGTTGGAAGTTTCTATACCTAGAAAGCTATATGATGAGTGGGAACCTCATATTAAGATTAATATGAAAGATTATGAGTGACATGCTTTGTGTGATTTGGGTGCTAGCGTTTCCACGATTCCAAAAACTTTATGTGATGTGTTAGGTTTCTGTGAATTTGATGATTGTTCCTTAAATTTGCATCTTGCGGATTCCACTATAAAGAAATCTATGGGAAGAATTAATGATGTTATTATTGTTGCAAATAGGAATTATGTTCCCATAGATTTCATTGTTCTTGATATAGATTGCAATCCTACATGTCCTATTATTCTTGGTAGACCTTTCCTTAGAATGATTGGTGCAATTATTGATATGAAGGAAGGGAATATTAGATTCCAAATTCCAGTAAAGAAAGCCATGGAACACTTTCCTAGGAATAAAACAAAATTACCTTATGAATCTATCATGAGATCTACTTATGGAATGCATACCAAATATGACAATACCTAGATCTATTGCGTTTTGCCTAGCTAGGGGCGTTAAAAAATAGCGCTTGTTGCGAGGCACCCCAATTTATTTTGCTTTCTACTTTTTGCTTCTGTTTTGGTGTGTTTTGCACATTATTAATTATCTAGTAATTTTGTTTTTGTGTTGTAATTAGTGTTTGAGCCAAGTAAAATCTTTGGGGTGATCTACGGTGTTTGTTGATTTGATCTTGCTGAAAAACAGAAACTTTTGCGCTTAGTCCAGGAATTTTCTAAATTTTTCAAAGTGTCGAATTATCTTAAATTTTTACACAAGATTTAAATTAAAATGATCCCGAATTTCCTAAGTTTAAAGAATTTTTAGAGTTCCATAATTATTCGAAGTTTACAGATTGCTACAGGTTGTTCTATTTTTGACAGATTCTGTTTTCTTTGTGTTGTTTGCTTATTTTGATGTATCTATGGGTCGTATCGGGGCTATGAGTCATGAAAAAGTGAGAATACAGTAGGTATTACACAAATATAAATAAATAATGAGTTCACAACAGTATCTAAAGTGGTGATTTATTTTTCTTATACTAACGGATCTTATCAGTTTTCTGTTGAGTTTTGTGTTGTGAAGTTTTCATGTTTTGGGTGAAGATTTGATGGACTATGGAATAAGGAGTGGCAAGAGCCTAAGATTGGGGATGCTCAAGGAAACCCAAGTCATATTTAAGGATACCAAAAAGGGTAAGCTTGAGGATGCCCCGGAAGGCATCCCCTCTTACGTCTTCAATCCATCGATAAATTTACTTGAGGCTATATTTTTATTCACCACGTGATATGTGTTTTGCTTGGAGCGTCTTGTATGATATGAGTCTTTGAGTTTTAGTTTGCCACAATTATCCTTGCTGCACATATATTTTGAGAGAGACACGATGAATCATGAATTTATTAGAATACTCTATGTGCTCCACTTATATCTTTTGAGCTAGGCAATGTTGCTCTAGTGCTTCACTTATATCTTTATAGAGCATGGTGGTGTTATATTTTATAGAAATCATTGAACCCTCGTTCCCCACTTATATTATTTTGAGAGTTTCTTAAAAAATCATGGTAATTTGTTTAGGTTATGAATTTAGTCCTAATATAATGGGCATCCAAGAGCGAGATAATAAAAACTTTCATATTAAGTGCATTAAATACTATGAGAAGTTTGATTCCTTGCATATAGTTTTGAGATAACAGAGATGGTTATATGAGAGTCATGCAAGTGAGTATTTGTGAATTGGAATAGATACTTGTGTTAATGCTTGTGATTCTCGTAGCATGCACGTATGGCGAACCGTTATGTAACAAAGTTGGAGAATGATTTGTTTAATGATTGTCGACCTTTGTGTGAGGGTCGGGAGCGCGCGATGGTTAACTCCTACCAACCTCTCCCCTAGGAGCATGCGTCTAATGCTTTGTTTGATAACTAATAGAGTTTTGAAATAAGTATGTGAGTTCTTTATGACTAATGTTGATTCCATAGATTATACGCACTCTCACCCTTTCATCTTTGCTAGCCTCTCTAGTACCGTGCAACTTTTGCCAGTACACCAAACCCTCCTTCCCCAAAACAGCCACCATACCTACCTATTATGACATTTCCATAGCCATTCCAAGATATATTGCTATGCAACTTCCACCGCGCAGTTTTTCATGACTTTCATCATCACTTCATATTGCATATAGAGTCATACTTTGTCATAGGTATCGAGTTGTAATTTTTTTTGAGTTATAAGTAAATAAAAGTGTGATGATTTTTCATTAATAGAGCATTGTCCCGTGAGAGAAAAGGATGATGGAGGCTATGACTCCCTCACAAGTTGGGATGAGTATCCAGACTTTACAAAAAAACTAAAAGAGGCCAACGAAGCCCCAAAAAAGAGGCCAAAGAAGCCCACCAAAATAAAAAAAAAATCTGTTTTTATCATTTACCTACTCGAGGACGAGCGGGAATTAAGCATGGGGATGCTGATACGTCTCCAACGTATCTATAATTTTTTATTGTTCCATGCTATTATATTATCTGTTTTGTAGGTTTTATATGCATTATTATGCTATTTTATATTATTTTTGGGACTAACCTATTAATCTAAACCTAGTGCCAGTTTCTGTTTTTTCCTTGTTTTTGAGATTTGCAGATAAGGAATATTAAACGGAGTCCAAACGGAATAAGACCTTCGGAATGATTTTTTCTGGAACGCAAGGAAACCAGGTGACTTGGGAACCAAGGCAGGGGAGCCACCGTGGGGCCACAAGCCCTAGGGGTGCGCCCAGGGAGGTAGGCATGCTGGGCATGCTTGTGGGCCCACGACAGCTCTCCCAACACTAATCTTCGGCCTATAAATTCCCAAATATTCCATCATTATCAGAACAAGCCACAAAAACACTTTTCCGCCGCCAGAAGCCTCCGTTCCCAAGAGATCCAATCTTGGAGCCTTTTCCGCTAATCTGTCGGAGGGGGATTCGATCACAGAGGGCATCTACATCAACTCCATTACCCCTCCGATGATGCGTGAGTAGTTCACCACAGACCTTCAGGTCCATAGCTAGTATCTAGATGGCTTCTTCTCTCTCTTTCTCTTCAATGCCATCTTCTTCATGGTCTTCATGGAGATCTATCCGATGTAAACTCTTTTACGGTGTGTTTGTCGAGATCCGATGAATTGTGGGTTTATGTTCAGATTATCCATGAATATTATTTGAGTCTGTTCTGAATTCTTATATGCATGATTTCATATCTTTGCAAGTCTCTTCGAGTTATTGGTTTGGTTTGGCCAACTAGATTGGTAATTCTTGCAATGGAATAAGTGCTTAGTTTTGGGTGCAATCTTGCGGTGTCTTTGGGATATAACCCCATGGTAAGACCAGCCTAGGAGGGGTCGGGTCATCCCTGGCGGCTCATAATCAAGACCCGTGAGGCGGGCTGAAAGACGTAGGTGTGGCTACATGGCGGCTTACCAAGATGGGCCAAGATGAAGGCCCAGACAGAAGATAGTATGAAGACCCGGGCGGTTAAGCCACCCGGTTTGCCCAAGCTGGCAAGGCGACTTAGAGAAGGATTGACAACGTTGTAAGAGTCGGTGTAGGACTCGTGTAACCCGAGGCCTTGATCTCCTATATAAATGTGAGACCCCGGGGCGGCTTAGACATAAATCAATCAATCGAGAACTAGGTCAAGTGAATCCGCTCCATTGTAACCGATAATCCAATCAATACAACACAAGAAGGATGTAGGCTTTTAACTCTTTTTGAGGGGCCGAACCTAGGTAAACTCGTGTCCCTCATCTCAACCAACACCTTTGAGTCCGGCACCTTAGCAATGGCCTCAGATCTAAGTCTTCGGACATCTGTCGTGACAAAACCACGACAGTTGGCGCCCACCATGGGGCTAGCACTCGGTGGTGTTGAGTTCTCAAAGGGTTCTCTCCCAAGGATCGAGGGGTATGCTGTTGGCAGGATGAACAAGAGTCGCCATGGCCAGCTCTACATGGAGACGCCGGCTGGGCCGCCGAGGCTGACTCAATTGAGTACGGTTTCCGGATCCCCTTCGGCGGAATCTACGTCTTCATCGGCAAGATCGGCGGATCTAAACCCGGGCCGGACATCTGCACCGACATTGTCGAGATGGCCCAGCGCGCACAACCCGCCCGACACATGCAATCCGCCCGTGCTGACCTGGCCAGGAAGCGTGTCTTCGTCGGCTTTACTTAGGGCATGGACTTGAAGATTCTATGCCGCGGGAAACTCTCATCTACTCGAAGGATGGATCTTCGAGCAGAGAGACAGAATCGATTTACCAGCTTCACAATAAGGGGCTCGGGGGCTATGTCGAGCCTTACCCCGAGTCACAATATCATGAGTCAGAGGATTATGAGCCGCCGAGCCGTGCTGCCATCTTCATGGCAGGTTCAGCACCAGCCCCGAGCAGCACAGCCGTCGGTGCAAACTGGATCGGGGGCTGGTAGGCCGTCGGCTCAGGTTCTCCTAGATCTGATGAACGAGCTTACAACCCTGATGGCCACCGAGGTCACAACTGAAAATCAAGTGGCCTGGAACACGGAGATCGCGAGGCTGAAGGACCAGATGACCGAGGTCCAATAGGAGATCAATGCGCTGAAGGATCAGATGGAGGCGGAGGCGGAGGCAGAGCGACTTAGGGCGGATGCTTTCCACCTTGAGTTGGAGGAGCAGTCTACATCAGCGGTTCAGCGGATGAGGCATCAGTCCTGCTTGCTGGATCAGTATGAGGCCAGAAACCTTTTCAACACGCCAGGAATGGGACGGACAACGGAAGTACCCAGAAGCCGGCCTGCAGTTCAGTAGCTTTACCCGCCCGGATGGAACCAGACCTCACCAATGTCTTTCCCAACGCCGACGGGTCATTATTCCAACCCGGCGGAAAACTTGGTGGCGGCAGCAACCTAGCATGGTACAATCCCTATCTCGGACGAGGCGCCTTTTGCAGAGGAGGTGCGGAACGCTATTGGATACCTGTAGACGGTGATGGCCCAACAGGAGAAGTACACTTACAGCCGGAGTCACGTGCATTCAACCCCCATCCCAAGCCGCAGCTACAGCTGGTGTTATGAATCACTGGCGGTTTCTAGCAGTGACCAACACCAGAACCCGCTGCAAGTTGATCGGGCGGCTCTAGATGCTCATGCACTAGTGGATTGGGCGAGAGCACAACGAGGGGCAGCGGCTCTGGCGGCAGCGGTGGCTCATCAAGAACCCGCAGATGCGCCTTCCACCTTGGTAGGAGCAGGAATAACCTCAAGGGTTGTGGGAGTGTCGTGCTTAGTGCCGGCTTTGCGGAATGAGCGGCTGCCGAACGATTTCAAGGGCCCTCGCAAGGTCCCCAATTATACTGCTGACCTACCCCCGGAAGCTTCGATTGAAAGCTATGAGCTGGCCATGGAGATGTTAGACGTCAATGTGTAGTATGTGCCAAATATTTCATCATGATGCTTGAAGGACCGGCTCGCACGTGGCTGAAGGGCTTGCCACCCAACACCATTAATTCCTGGGCATATCTAAAGGTGAAGTTCATCAAGAATTTCCAGGAAACGTGCAAGCAGCCCATGATGATTGTGGATTTGGATCATTGTGTGCAATAGGAGGACGAATCGGCTCATCATTGGGTCCGGCGGATCTCAACTATCATCCACTCATCTGAGCAGATTACGACGGCTCAAGCGGTTTTGATTCTGAAAAAGAATTTCCACTTTATGCCTCTGAAGCAGAAACTTGGCCGGCTCAAGCGCTCATGTCAAGACATGGGGGACTCATGGTGGCTCTCACCAAGTACGACGACTCTGACAATACGAAAGACCCAGGCTCTGATGAGGAGAAATTAGGTTAGGGTAAGAAGAATAACAATGGTAAGGGTGCGGCTGGCAGCGGCAGCCATGGCAAGAGGAAGAGTTCAGACGATGGGTCAGAATTGGTGGCAAACATGAGCGCCGGGAACAATCGTGCTAAGGGCAATGGGAACTTTGGGCAGCCCTTTAATAAGGGTAAAACTCCTTTCAACCTGGAAGAGATGCTCAATAAACCTTGTTTGAAGCACAACCGGCCCAATAAGCCGGCGAGCCATACATGGAGGAATTGCCACATTATGCGGCTGTTTCAGTATTACAGCTTGCGGCAGCATCATAACAATGGTGGTGGCCCGCCTGGCGGCTCAGGGCTAGGCGGGTCAGGAGCCGGTCTCGGCGCTTGCGGCTCTGGATCCGGCTGTCAGGGTCAGGGCAATCAAGGAGGTCATCATCAACAATCTGGTGGCAGTAATCAGCAGCACAATACCCAATGTGGGTATCAAAGTAATCCGAAGCAGGTCAGCACGGGTTGACAAGTTCTTACAAGTTCTGTTATGTGCTATGGTTGATGTTTCCTTGTACTAACAATGCATCTGAGTATGAAGCTTTACTTCATGGCCTCCGGGTAGCGAAGGAGATGAACCTGAGCCATGTTTGACGTCTCGGCGACTCAGATCTCGTGGCCTAGCAAGTTTACGGCACGTGGGATTCTAAGGACCCACGGATGGCGGCTTATCGTCAGGCAGTACATATCATCGTTGGCTACTTCAAGGGGTATCAGGTGGATCATATTGATCGTCACAGGAATGAGGCGGCTGACGCATTATCAAGGCTGGGCTCCCAATGAAAGTCGGTGCCACCTAATGTTTTCTTGCATGTACTACATCACCCGTTGGTTAAGTTACCTTCAGAGGAAGACCTGGCTATACCTGACCCGGAGGGGCGGCTAGTGGCGGCTCTGCATGCTATCCTTGACTGGACGCTGCCTTACCTAGCGTGCTTGACTCACGGTGAGTTACCTGACGATGAGACCTTATCAAGACAGATCATCATGCGATCTAAGTCTATGACAATCATCAATGGTGAGTTACATAAGTGCAGCGTTACCGGTGTTTTTCAACGTTGTGTTTCACCTGAAGAAGGTAAAGAAATCTTGAATGAAATTCACGCTGACGATTGTGGTCATCACGCCGGCTCAAAATCTCTGGTGGCCAAGGCTTTTCGTCATGGTTTCTTCTAGCTGGCGGCTCATAAGGATGCACAAGACTTGGTTCTCAAGTGCAATGGCTGTCAGAAGTTCGGGTGGCGTGCTCACGTGCCGGCTCAGGAATTACGAATGATTCTAGTTACCTGGCTGTTTGCAGTCTGGGGGCTTGATATGGTCGGGCCCTTCAAGAGGTCCAAGGACAAGAAGACCCACCTCTTGGTGGCAATGGACAAGTTTACCAAGTGGGTGGAGGATGAACCGGTCAGCAAGTGTGATGCGGCTATGGCGGTTCAGTTTGTCAGAAAGCTGATTTACCATTTTGGTTACCCTCATAGTATCATCATAGATAATGGTACGAACTTATCCAAGGGGGCTATGCAAACGTTCTGTGAAAGTGAGAACATCCGGCTTGACGTTTCTGCGGTTGCTCATACACAATCCAATGGCGAGTCAGAGCGCGCTAACCAGGAAATCTTGAGAGGCATCAAGCCTCGGCTTATGGTTCCTTTACAGTGAATGTCGGGTTATTGTGTAGAGGAGTTGTCATCAGTCTTATGGAGTATCAGAACTACTCCCAACAGATCAACATGTTGTACGCCTTTTTTCATGGTTTATGGCGTAGAAGCCGTGTTACCAAGCTATATATGTCATGACTCACCACGGATGGCGGCTTATGTTGAGGCGGATAATGAGATAGAGCGTCAAGACGCGTTGAATGCTTTGGATGAAGAGCATGATCTGGCGGCGGCTCGATCGGCGATTTATCAACAAGACCTGCGTTGCTACCATAGCCGCAGAGTCAAGACCCGGACATTTCAAGAAGGCGACTTGGTGTTGTGTTTGATTCAATATCAGATGGATGCGCACAAGTTATCTCCTCCATGGGAAGGACCTTTTGTGGTCAGCATAAATCTTAACAACGGATCGTATTATCTCATTGATATACGAGACGAGTCAAGCACTTCTGGGCAAGAGACCCGGCGGCCGTGGAATATAGCTCATCTGCGGCCTTACTATACTTGAGTCATCAACACTCGACATTGTACACCATCATTGTACATATCACACACACACACACATATATATATATATGTAAAGTTGGCTTCCCTACAAGCCAGGTCCGCTGCCATTTCATGTATATCAGGTTGTGCAAAAGTTGACTCCATCAACAAGTTTATCTGGGGGCTTCCAACACATCGGGTTCACCTTACATACCCTTTTGATCGGCTCTTCGGCCACAGTAAGGCGGGTTATATACCCAAAAGTTGACTCTGCCAACAAGGTCATTTGGGGGCTTCCAACCCACTGAGTTTAGCTTACACACCCTCTTGATCGGCTCTTCAACCATCGCAAGTTTGAGCTAAACCTGCATGTATGCTGCTGCTGCTCCGCTATGTGACATGCCAAACTCTTGCCAGTTAATCTCAATTAGAGACCCTGAGCTGTTCAAACATATTTGGCAGCCAATCTCGCTAGAGACCCCGTACTGGTCAAGGTTAAACCGGCGGCTCTTGTCATGTGAGGGCCGGCTTACGGAAAGCAAGGACAAACTCACCCATCTGTCGCTGACTCTTTTCTATGTAGCCCGTTTCATACTCTTAAACAGTTACTCTTTTAAATACCCTGCACTGTTTAAGGTTCAACCGACGGATTTGTGTCATGTGAGAGGCAGTTTATGGTCCATCAGGGTACTCATGCCCTGCTGCGTCTCTTTCTGGTTTGTTATGCTCTTAATGGTTAATCTCGCCTAGAGACCTTGAGCCGTTCAACGAAATTTACGGTCACTCTCGATGGAGACCCTGTACTATTAAAGAGTTCTAGTAGCGAGTCCACCGAGAAGAACCGGCATATGAGTTTTCGAAAAAGCAAGGTTAGGAAAGATTTGACATCCCTGGGTTGTGCTTTTTCAAGCCGCCCTCACAACAATCCAGAATATATTCTACTGTTTGTCTTTGCAGGCTTTGTCTCTTAAGATATGTTGCCATGAAATCTGATGACAAGATATGAGTGAAACACAAAACAACTAAAGATATATCAAGTTGTGCACGTGCACGATGGCATGGTCCAGACAATCAAGGTTTTTCTTAGCCTATTACAAAGCTCTCCACAGAGCCCAAAAAGCAAGACTTAAAGTTTTTGTACACTGCTCAAACTTCGGCGGGTCACGAAGCCGGGTTATGCCACTACAGGATCAACTTATTCAGCTTGACCGTGGGTCATCCCGCGGTGGGTCTTCGACCTCCTCGATCTAAAGATTGTCCACATCCCAGTTGCAGTTTGTTAATGCTTCAAACTGGGCCTCGTCAAAGAGGGGAGATGGGTCAATTTCAAGGGCAAAGAGGTGCTTACGGCGTGCAGGAGTTAAGTCCCTAGCTTCAAAGGTTGGGTAGTATACTCGTTTGTTATCAGTGTTGTAAGCCGCCTGGTACGTTGACAGATCAACTTCATCTGCTAGTACCGATGCAAGTATTCTAGAGGCTTTCATACAACGGGCATAGTCAGCTTCTGTGAACTCTAAGCCGTCATCTTTTTTGGATGGAAAGCCATCCATCATATCTTCAGCAGTTAGCTCCGGGGCAAAGGACAAAGCCTGACTTACTGTAGTAATTGCTCCCTTTTGGCGGCTGATCGCTTGAGCTCTTCGATTTGCTTCGGCAGAGTTGATAAGAGTTCTATCATTCCCTTCATGAACTTGTGGATGCTCTCTTTATTCAGCATGGCTCTAATAGTACAAAGGGTCCTGCAGTATAGCTTCTCTGACAAGGTGTATATGACTTTCATCTGCAACAGGCTGTCTGAGGCGAGCTGGCGGCTTCTTGGACCTACAAAGACAGGTTTAGCATTATAAGCCGCCTGCGTAGGTTTTTCAACAAGTAAATTTGCTCATTTTTCAGTACTTACCAAATATGGCATCAGTCATCCTCAAGATGTGGCGCTTAAGGGTCTGCAACTCATCTGACACAACCTTGAGCCGCTGATCAGCGTCATCTGCATGCTTTACCAGAGCGGCTTGATCCGCTTCAGCGGTCTTCTTGAAAGCAACAAAGTCAGATTGAACCTTTGCAAGTTCTGTCGCAGCAACCCGATATCTCTCCTTTGCTTCACCCCGGGGGATTTCTGGGAAGCAAGATTGCCCTTTAAGCCGATCAGATCAGACTCGGCCTTGCTCAAAGCTTCCTGTGACATAAAAAATCAAAGTTTCCCAATAGGAGTAAGTCGCTAGGTTAAAATATTAGTGGATGATCAGCTAAGGGAATATAATGCAAGTCTCAAGCAGATTGCAAGCAATATACTCGACACTCGGGGGCTAATGTCTATTCATTCTCCAAGTATATAATGAAGTTCTGGCTCATCTTCATCAAGTTAAGCCGGCACTTGGGGGGCTAATGTCTATTTTCTCTCCAAGTCTACAATGAAGTTCTGGCTCATTTTCATCAAGTTAAGCCAGCACTTGGGGGCTACATATGTCTCTTCATTCAAGTAAGTTAAACCGATACTTGGGGGCTACATCGACGGTTTCCAAGTTTATAGGGAAGTTCTGACCCATTATTACTATACTGACCCGGACTTGGGGGCTACCATTGATCAACTTATCAAAACTGAGTACCGGCTCAATATATACATATTAAAGAGATACTTGGGGGCTATAGGCTAAGTTGTTCTACTGATGACACGGATTGGAAGACCCGGTTTACTATTTGCAATGCTAAACCAGCTCTTGGGGGCTACATAAGGGTATAAGGGAAGGCAGGAGTACCTCATATTTTTTCTTCATCAAACCGACAAGTTTGAGCTCCATGTTCCGGCTTGTGGAGAGGCAGTTCACATAACCAGCATGTAATTCATCTGTAGTTAATTTGTCCAGCATGGGGAATTCAAAGTCTAGTTTGTCAGGCGAAGAAGCTTCAGCCTTGTCTGTGTGCTTTGTCAATACATGGGGTTAGGGAGGTTAAAAACTCGTCCAAGTGATGATGACGTCCAGAAGAACGGTGTCTTCGATGGCTGTTGAAGGACTGAGGGGCTTAGAATTGGCCCTAGGAGGACTATCGGTTGCCATCTCATTGGCCGCCAGCTCAGAGGACCGATGAGTATCCATAGGCACATTTTTCATAGCCACAAAGGGCTCAGCATGAGCTGCAAGAGAATCCGGCTTAGCAGTATCCGACTCTTGGGCAGTGGGGGCAGAAGTAGACCCGCCTGTCTTCCTTCGTTTTGCTTGAGCCCTGGAAAACACAGAAGATTGTTATATAAATGTCAAAGATGGTAAAGGGACATGAGGAAGACACAAAAGCAAGTACTCCGGGTTGATCTTCAAAGGCCGCAGCTTAGTCGCTGTAGAGTCGCCTGACGATGGGGGCGTTTCCTGAAAGCAGTTAAGGCAATATTGAATAGAGTAAGGTTATGATGCAAGGTTGACAAAGCTGGACTTAGTTAAATGAATACCTCAGCCGGCCGCTTCCACTGAGTTGGAGAATTGGATAACCCGGCCACAAGATCTTCAGAGCCGGCGCTCCGGGTTTGGCGTAGGGAGGTGTGTTGTTGCTTTTTCAGAAGAAAATTGGGGTCTAAATGAGCAAGAGGATGAGAAAATGGGAGTTTTCGGAGGACCCGCCATATCTTGTTTGGTGGAAGGTGTTCTGAGTCAGATAAAATGTAGGTTACCTCAGGAGCGTTGGCATGGCTTGTCTCCGATTCCTCCTGTGAATAATTATTGTCAATAAGGCGCATGAAGAGACAGCCAAGAGAGTCAAGTTCTACCTCCGATACATCAACCTCGGGCTATTCTTGGATAGCAGTCTTCTTCTTATGGCTGCCGGCTTTCACCAGAGTTTTCTTCTTCGCAGGAGGAGTATATTTTTTCTTTGAGAAGCCGGAGTTGGCCTGAAAGCAAGAGTCGCCAAAAAAGGTTAAAGGTTGCTATATATATACAGTTAACACAGAGGTAAAAGAGATTTGAAAGCCGTACTTACATCTGTGGCCGGATTTGCAGCACCAAAGGTCTGTAACCCGACGGCACGGCAAGCTTCTTGGGACTCACGGCAAAGTCCCTTGATGGCAGAAACAATGTTCTCTTCGGTCAGTGTGGTGTGATTGAAGCAGACAGGGTCAGTTGAGTCGCCCGTATACTCACACATAAGACAGTCCCGCCGGCTCAGTCACATGATCTTCCAAGAGATCCAACAGCGGGTTAGATCAATTCATGTCAGACTGTTTGCCAGGAGGGCTCTAATCTTGGCGAAGGCTAGAGCAAACTTTGCTTGTGCTGAGGCCGACATTCGGTCTGGAAGTTCAGCCGTGGTGTAGAGCCGGGTAGGACGGTAAACCGGCAGTGGATGCTCTCCCTCTGGAGAAGTGTCTTTGCAATAAAACCAAGTTCTATTCCAATCCTTGGGGTGACTTGGCATTCGAATAGCTGGCAAATCCCTATCCCGCTCCTTTGGATGGAGACTCCGCCGAGTTCTAAGCTTGGGCCAGCCACCACTTCTGCTTGGCGGTTGACATAAAAGAAGTCACGGAAGAGATCCACGGACGGCTCTTCTTGTAAGTAAACCTCGCAAAGGACTTGGAAGTTGCATAAATTGGAGACAGAGTTGGGCACAATGTCCTGAGGATGCAGCTCGAAGAAATGGAGGACGTCTCAGAAAAAATTAGACCCAGGCGGGCTGAAACCGCGCGCAAGATGGTCAGCAAAGATGACAATTTCACCCTCTTGAGGGATGGTTTTTTCTCTTGACCTGGAACCCACCAATGAATAATACTTTGATCTGGTAAGGTTCCTGCGTCTACAAAATCTTGCAAGAATTTTTCGAAGACCATAGAGCCGACCCAATTGCAAGAAGAAGACGCTCGAGACATGATGGCGGGTTAAGGCTGTGAAGGGTAGCGGTATGCGGCGGGTTAGAAAGTGATAGACAACTAGGATGGCTGACGAATTTAAGCACTATGATGCTAAGCTGCTAGTACAATTTATTGGAAGAGACAGAAGTTTGGCGGCGGGTTAAGGTGGACAAAGCCATGATGCAAAAATCGCTAAGGGCCTATAAACAGGTTTTGTGGGATAAACTCAAGATGCAAGATCTACGAGCTAAGGAAAAATCAGGTTTATTTTAACCCTAGTGAGGAAATGTGGAAAAACAAACAAGTCTAAACGTAGGAAGGGGAAACAACTACAGATCTATGTTGGGCTGTTGGTGACTCTACACGACCTGCCGTAGTAGGAAGACAAACATTGCGAGATCTACGGAGTTACTCGTCAGTTGGCATTGCAGGAAAAGCTTGTGTACTAATGGGGTCGATGAACTCGAGAGTGTTTGAGATATTAAGCTATGGATCTAAGGGGGGAAGAAGGACATACCAGAAGGGACACGACGGACACGGGCGAAAATCTGGTCCGCTCAGGTTGATGCAGCGGCCTGGGTTAATGACGGCGATGAAGCTTCACCAGCGTGATGGAGCTCGGTGGCGAAGGCGTTGAGAGGAAGAAAAAGAAGTGGAGGCGGCGGAGGAGAATGAAAGGACCCCTCACGGTCCTATTTAAGAGACTGGAAGGCCCAACGGTCGCAGGAATCAAGGCGGCGGAAACTGACCGACTGAGACGGACGCCTCAATTTCCAGGACGACGGTTTTAATGAAAGATCCGTTGCGGACATCACGAAATCTTTTGGGCATATTCCATATGACTTCACGGCGGCTTATGTATTTTATTTTTCAGGCGATGAAGTGTGAGACTCCCCGCCAAGTGAGTTTGAAGATTGACATGAGCATGCTCAAATCAACCTGGGGCCTAATATTGGGGATATAACCCCGTGATAAGACCCGCCCAGGAGGGGCCGGGTCATACCTGGAGGCTCATAATCAAGACCAGTGAGGCGGGCCGAAAGACTTAGGCCTAGCTATATGGTGGCTTACCAATATGGGTCATGACGAAGGCCCAGAAAGAAGATGGTATGAAGACCCGGGCGGTTAAGCCGCCCGGAGACGGTTTGCCCAAGATGGCAAGGCCACTTAGAGACTAGATTGACTATGTTGTAAGAGTCGGTGTAGGACTCGTGTAACCCGGGGCCTTGACCTACTATATAAATGTGAGACCCTAGGGAGGCTTAGACAGAAACCAATCAATCGAAAACTAGGTCAAGCGAATCCGCTCCATTGTAATCGATACTCCAATGAATACAACACAAGTAGGACGTAGGCTTTTACCTCTTCTTGAGGGGCCGAACCTGGGTAAACTCATGTCCCTTGTCTCAACCAACCCCTTTGAGTCCATCACCTTAGAAATGGCCTCGGATCTAAGTCTTCGGACATCTGCCGTGACAAAACCATGACAGTGTCCTCACCCAGTGATAAAGTAGGGGTAGTGAGGCACGTATTGTATTGTTGCCATCGGTGTTGTCGGTGTTGCGTTTGAAGTTTTTATTTGAGACGCATGGTGTTGGGTGATAGGTATTCAATGTATCTATGATTTTAAATTGTTTCACACTGTTATATTATCAATATTGTATGCTTTGTATGTCATTTATACCACTTTTTAGGACTAACCTATTAAATTAGAGCACAGTGCCTATTTTTGTTTTTTGCCTATATCTTTGTTTTCCAGAAAAACTATACCAAATGAAGTCCAAACACGCTTAAACTCTACGGTGATTTTTTCTGGACTACATGACACCCTAGAAGCTTCCGCCCTAGAAGCTTCGGGAAGGCACCAAACGATGCCCGACCCAAAAGCTCTGGTGGCGTGCCCCAATGGGTAGGGCGCGCAGATACGTCTCCAACGTATCTATAATTTTTGATTGTTCCATGCAGTTATATTATCGATCTTGGATGTTTTATAATCATTTTATAGTCGTTTTATATCATTTTTGGTACTAACCTATTGACATAGTGCCAAGTGCCAGTTGCTGTTTTTTCCATTTTTTTACATCATAGAAAATCAATACCAAACGAAGTCCAAATGCCATGAAACTTCACGATGATTTTTTATGGGCTAGAAGGAACACAACGGGCCCTGGCTGTGCCTGGGGGGTTCCCCAAGGGGGGCACAACCCACTAGGGCGCGCTAGGAGGCCCAAGCGCTCCCTGGTGGGTTGTGCCCACCTTGGGTGCCCCCCGGACCGCCTCTTTGCTCTATAAATACCCCCAATATTCCAGAAACCCTAGGGGGGACAGACGAAATATTCATCCAGCCCCCGCAGATTCCAAAACCACCAGATCCAATCTAGACACCATCTCAGATGGGATTCACCACCTCCATTGGTGCCTCTCCGATGATGCATGAGTAGTTCTTTGTAGACCTTTGGGTCCGATGGCTTTCTCTCTCTCTCTCGCTGAATTCTCAATACAATGGTCTCTTGGAGATCCATATGATGTAACTCTTTTGCGGTGTGTTTGTTAGGATCGATGAAATTTGAGTTGATGATCAGATCTATCTTTTTATATCCATGAAAATTATTTGAGTTTCTTTGATCTCTTATATGCATGATTGCTTATAGCCTCGTATTTCTTCTCCCATATTTGGGTTTTTTTTGGCCAACTTGATCTATTTAACTTGCAATGGGAAGAGGTGCTTTGTAGTGGGTTCGATCTTACGGTGCTTGATCCGAGTGACAGAAAGGGAAATGACACGTATGTATTGTTGCTACTAAGGATAAAACGATGGGTCTATCTCTACATAGATAGATCTTGTATACATCATGTCATCGTTCTAATTGCATTACTCCGTTTCTCCATGAACTTAATACACTAGATGCATGCTGGATAGCGGTCGATGTGTGGAGTAATAGTAGTAGATGCAGGGAGGAGTCGGTCTACTAATATTGGACGTGATGCCTATGTAATGATCACTGCCTAGATATCATCATGAGTATTTGAAGTTCTATCAATTGCCAAACAGTAATGTGTTCACCCAATGTCTTCTATTTTTCTCGAGAGAAGCCACTAGTGAAACCTACGGCCCCCGGGTCTTTCTTCTCATATATTTGCCTTTGCGATCTACTTTTCTCTTGCATTTATTTTCAGATCTATTAAACCAAAAACTACTAAAATATCTTGATGCGTTATATTTATATTTATTTTATTTGTGATCTATCTATCAAATTACTACAAATGTTTCTCCCGTCTCTGTGCCAATTTCAGGTGTCGTACCCTTGAAGGGATTGACAACCCCTTTAACACGTCGAGTTGCGAGGGTTTGTTATCTATGTGCAAGGGCTGTTTATGTTGTGTTGCTCGGTTATCCTAATGGTTCAATAACCTTGGTTTCATATCTAAGGGAAATACCTACCGCCGCGGTGCTGCATCATCCCTTCCTCTTTGGGGAAATACCGACATAGCTTCAACTGCGATCAAAAGGAATTTCTGGCGCCATTGGCAAGGAGACATCACCAACATCTACCAGGTTCCTAATCACAAATCTCATCTCCTTGCAATTTACATTACTTGCCATTTGCCTCTTGTTTTCATCTCCCCCACTTCACAAAAAATGTCGTTTTATTTGCCTTCTTTCCGTTTGCCTTTTTCGTTTCTGATCTCTTGTTTGCTTGTGTTTCCATGTGTCTCTTATTTGCTTGCATCTTCTCTTGCTAAAAATCTATTGATATCGATCCTCATCCACTTGCTAATATTTTTAAAAGTCCAAATTATGATGAACCAATTGCTAGTAAGTTGAGTGCACGAGATTATCTTTATGAAGTTTTGCTTGAGATTCATGAATCTGAAAATTGTGATAAAGTGTTCAAAGAAGGAATTTATAAAGTGATTCATGATAGCTCCTTGAATGAAAATCATGATTGAAATGATGTTATTATAAATTCTATTAATGTCAATTGTGTTAATAATATGCAAAACCCCAAGCTTGGGGATGCTAATTTTGATATGTCCACTACTTATTGTAATGATCATGATTGGGGTGATTCTCCTTACACCCTTGAAAATTTATTTTAAGCCTCATGATGAATATGTTTGATATAATATTGAAAGTGGGTTTGGAAGAGTGTCAACTCTAGGTAATAATGATCCCACTACTTTGGAGCATGATCGATCTTATGAAAATTTTGATAAAGGTGGGCTTGGAGAGGTCATGACTTTATTTGATGATCCCACTATTTTGGAAGAGTGTCAAGTTTGCATGCATGTGGATCACGAAAAGAATATCTTATGTGATAGTTATATTGTTAAATTTGATTATGATCCTACATGTAATTATTATGAGAGAGGAAAATATGGTTGTAGAAATTTTCATGTTACTAAATTACCTCTCGTTATGTTGAGACTGTCAATATTTTATTCTTCTTCTTTGCATATGTTAGAAGTTTCTTGTCTTGATAGTTTCTTTGCTTATAAAATTCCTATGCATAGGAAGTATGTTAGACTTAAATTAGTTTGCCATAAGTTTCATGATGATCTTTTTGTGTTTCAATTCTTATCTTTCATGTGAGCAGCATTGAAATCTCAAAGCCTATCTTAATGGCTATAAAAGAAAGAGCTTGTTGGGAGGCAACCCAATGAATAAATTTTATTTTTGTATTTTTATTTCTGGTCTTGAGTTTTTTCAGAATTATGCCCCTGTTATGATTGTGTTTTTTGTGTTTTAGTTAGTGTTTGTGCCAAGCAAAGCCTTTGGGATCATGTTGGGCGATAGTTGCCTTGATCTTGTTGAAAAACAAAAACTTTGTGGGCCAGTCACAAAATTATTAAAAATCACATAAGCGTGATAAAACTCTGAATTCTTTACACAAGATTTATACACAAATTTCTCATGTTTTCCTAATTTTTCATAATTTTTTGAGTTATAGAAGTATTCGAACAAATCAGATTACTCTAGACTGTTCTATTTTGACAGATTCTGTTTTCTTTGTGTTGTGTGTTTATTGTGATGGCTCTATGGTTTTTTTTGATGAGTTTTTGCCATACAGAAGTTGGAATACAGTAGATATAATGGAAAAATAAAATATGAATGGGTTTGCAATAGTACTTATAGTAGTGATTTGTTTTCTTATACTAACGGATCTCACGAAG
Source organism: Hordeum marinum (assembly GCA_022496015.1). NCBI lineage: Eukaryota > Viridiplantae > Streptophyta > Magnoliopsida > Poales > Poaceae > Hordeum > Hordeum marinum. Next base: position 326,969,316 of record CM039677.1, read on the forward strand.
GTTTTGTTGAGTTTTGTGTGATTGAAGTTTTCAAGTTTTGGGTTATCTTATGATGGATGAAGGAAGGATGGAAGAGCCTAAGCTTGGGGATGCCCCAACATCCCAAGCTATTATCCAAAAGTGAGCAACAAGCTAAGCTTTGGGATGCCCCCGAGTGGCATCCCCGCTTTCTTCCAATGATCATCGGTATTTTACTCAAAACTATATTTTTATTCATCACATGATATATGTGTTTTGCTTGGAGCGTCTTGTATAATATGATTCTTTGCTTGTTTTATTTTGTTTTTTAAGTTTTGATCCCTTGCTGGATACACCTATTAGAGAGAGCCAAAATTATGTCATGACTTGTTAGAATTTCTCTCTATGCTTTACTTAAATTTTTTATGAGCAATGGACTTGCTCTAGTGATTCACTTATATCTTTTTGAGCACGGTGTGCTTAGTATTTTTGAAGAAATGCTCTCTTAGTTCACTTAGATTTATTTGAGAGTTAGTAAAATTTTCAATAAATTCTCTCTTGCTTCACTTAAATTATTTTGAGAGAAAGAAGAAAAAGTATGCTCTTGATCTTCAATTATATTTGTTTGAGCTTATGGGAAGCAACACATGAAAATTAGTCCCAAAGTGATAGATATCCAAGAAGGATATAGTAAAAACTTTCATGAAGATCAATGGACAAAATAAACTTGATTCTTAGTAATAGTTTTGAGATATGATGATGTGATATGTGAGTTATGTTGATGAGTAATTATGCTTTAGTAAGAATATTGGTGTTAAGGTTTGTGATTCCCTATGCAAGTACGAAAGACAATAGTCATGCAATGAAATTATATCCTACTTGTGATGCATTATTGAGTGTTATTTATGCTTAATGATTGCTTATGGGATTATCTGTCTCTTGGTTGGTCGCTTCCCAGTCTTTTGCTAGCCTTCATTTTTCACCAAGTATGAGCTCTACTTGTGCATCCAAATCCTTAAACTTAGTTTTTGCCACATGAGTCCACTATACCTACCTATATGCGGTCCGTGCCGTTCTAAGCAAATTTGTATGTGACATCTCTAATTTCAAAATAAACTCCTCTTTTGTGTGTTTGTTTCGCTCGCGTAGCGGTGAGGGGTGGGTAATATTTTCCATGCTAGGTGTGTTATTCTCACGATGAGTGTTTATTCACTTGTCATTGCACGAGAGTAAGACAAAGGTATTAGGGATGCCCAGTCCCGAAATGCAAAAATTAATTTACTTTATGTTGTCAAATAATAAATTCCTTGGAAAGTGTTGGTATGGAGGGCACCCGTCGATACGATTAGCCATGGAAAGTGAAAGTATGGTGGAAAAAGGAATAAAATATATTTTCTGTTTGGGAACCGCCTATGATATATCTAGCATGGAAAGTGTTGGGAACTCTAAGTCGTTTTCGTTGGTGGGATGGATACACGTCCCAAAATGTTTTTTATCTCTAAGTTTTTCACTTTGAGCTCTGGCACCTCTACAAATCCCTACTTCCCTCTACGAAGGGCCTTTCTTTTACTTTATGCAATTTTTATTTTTGAATTTCAGTCTCCATCTTCTCTTACCAAAGCACCAACTAGGAGTCAATATGATCGTACTTAAGTATTGGGTGTAGCTAATATTCGAGTGTGTTTCATGAATGGATCAATGTTTGAGCATGATGGGCTAGGGATAACTTATTTTAGCGTTGATATTTTGAAAGACATGGTTGCTTGTTGGTATGCTTGAGTATTTAAATTATTATGTCAAAACTAGACTATTGCTTTGAAAAAATAAAAGTCCAAATGTCGATGCTATAAGGAAAAGAATATCATATGACATGTTAGGCAGCATTCCACATCAGAAATTCTATTTTTATCACTTACCTACTCGAGGACGAGTAGGAGTTAAGCTTGGGGAAGCTAATACGTCTCCAACGTATCTATAATTTTTGATTGTTCCATGTTGTTATATTATCAATCTTGTATGTTTTATAATCATTTTATAGTCATATTATATCATTTTTTGGTGCTAACCTATTGACATAGTGCCAAGTGTCAGTTGCTGTTTTTTCCATGTTTTTGACATCGCAGAAATTCAATACCAAACGAAGTCCAAATGCCACGAAACTTCACGATGATTTTTTATGGGCCAAAAGGAACACAACGGGCCTGGCTGCGCCTAGGGGTGCTCCGACGGGGGCACAACCCACCAGGGCGTGCCAGGAGGCCCAGGCACGCCCTGGTGGGTTGTGCCCACCTCGCGTGCCCCCGGACCGCCTCTTTGCTCTATGAATACCCAAATATTCCAGAAATCCTAGGGGCAGATGAAATATTCATCCAGCCGCCACAAAATCCAGAACCACCAGATCCAATCAAGACACCATCTCGAATGGGGTTCACCACCTCCATTGGTGCCTCTTCGATGATGCGTGAGTAGTTCTTTGTAGACCTTCAGGTCCTTAGTTAGTAGCTAGATGGCTTTCTCTCTCTCGCTGAATTCTCAATACAATGGTCTCTTGGAGATCCATATGATGTAACTCTTTTGCGGTGTGTTTGTTGGGATCAATGAACTTTGAGTTTATGATCAGATCTATCTTTTTATATCCATGAAAGTTATTTGAGTTTCTTTGATGTCTTATATGCATGATTTCTTATAGCCTCGTATTTCTTCTCCCATATTTGGGTTTTGTTTGGCCAACTTTATCTATTTATCTTGCAATGGTAAGAGGTGCTTTGTAGTGGGTTCGATCTTACAGTGCTTGATCCCAGTGACAGAAAGGGAAACGACACATATGTATCGTTGCTAATAAGGATAAAACTATAGGGTCTATCTCTACATAGATAGATCTTGTCTACATCATGTCATCGTTCTTATTGCATTACTCCGTTTCTCTATGAACTTAATACACTAGATGCATGCTGGATATCGGTCGATGTGTGGAGTAATAGTAGTAGATGCAGGCAAGAGTCGGTCTACTACTCTTGGACGTGATGCCTATGTCATGATCATTGCCTGGATATCATCATGAGTATTTGAAGTTCTATCAATGGCCCAATAGTAATTTGTTCACCCACCGTTTGCTATTTTTCTCGAGAGAAGCCACTAGTGAAACCTACGGCCCCCGGATCTTTCTTCTCATATATTTGCCTTTGCGATCTACTTTTCTCTTGCATTTATTTTCAGATCTATTAAACATAAAATACCTTGCTGTGTTTTATTTCTATTTATTTTATTTGCGATATATGTATCAAATTACTACAAATCGTTCTCCCGTCTCCATGCCAATTTTAGGCGTCGTACCCTGGAAGGGATTGACAACTCCATTAACATGTCGTGTTGCAAGGATTTGTTATCTGTGTGCAGGGGCTGTTTACGTTATGTTGCTTGGTTCTCCAACTAGTTCGATAACCTTGGTTTCATATTTGAGGGAAATACCTACCGCCAATGTGCTGCATCATGCCTTCCTCTTTGGGGAAATACCGACGTAGCTTCAAGCGACACCACATGCCATGTGAGATTATGTGGCCCCTGTGGCTCTAGCTGACTTAATTTGAAAGTAGCGAACACGAATCAAACCAACATGATGGAAGTGACTAGATGAAATTCCCGTGTACCCTCAAGAACACTTTGCTTATTATAAGAGATCCATTTGGCCTGTCCTTTGCCACGAAAGGATTGGGCTACCTTGCTGCAATTTATTTACCGTTACCATTACTTTTTCATTGCCAATTATCTTGCTATCAAACTACCTGTTGCCTACAATTTCAGTGCTTGCAGAAACTACCTTGCAAAAAATCCCTTGTCATTTCCTTTCGCTCCTCATTGTGTTCGACACTCTTACTTATTAAAAGGACTACGATTGACCCCTACACTTGTGGTTCATCAAGACTCTTTTTTGGTGCCATTGTCGGGGAGTGAAGCACTCTTGGTAAGTGGAAATCGGTAAGGAAAAACAAATACTACGTGCTGAAATTTATTGTCACTTGTTACTATGGAGAAATATCCTTTGAGGGGTTTGTTCGGGGTATCTTCACCTTGACCGGAACCAAAATTAGTTTCCCCTAAACCTACTAAACCTACTAAAAATATTGGTTATGAAATTCCTTCAGGTATGATAAAACAATTGCTAGCTAATCCTTATGCATGTGACGGAACTGAACATCCCGATATGCACTTAATACATGTGGATGAAATTTGTGGATTATTTAAGTTTGTGGGTTTATTCGGAGATGAAGTTAATAATAAGGTTTTCCCATTATATTTTAAGGGGAAAACATTGACATGGTATATTCTATGTGATGATATTGGATCATGGAACTGGAATCGATTGAAATTGGAATTCCCCTAAAAGTTTTATCCTATGCATCTAGTTCATCATGATCGGAATTATATATATAGTTTTTGGCCTCGTGAAGGAGAAAGCATTGCTCTATCTTGGGGTAGGCTTAAGTCAGTTTTATACTCATGTCCCAATCATGATCTCTGGAGAGGAATTATTATTCAAAATATTTATGCTCGGCTTTCTCATAATGATCAATCCATGCTCAATACTTCTTGTACTGGTTCTCTTTTGAAGAAGACTACTGAATTCTAGTGAGATCTATTAGAAAGAATTAAATGCAACTCTGAAGATTGGGAACTCGATGAAGGTAATCAATCAGGTATTAAGCTTGAGTTTGATTGTCTTAAATCTTTTATCAATACCGATGCTTTTCACAAGTTTAGCACCAAATATGGACTTGACTCGTATATAGTAGCCTCTTTTTGTGAATCATTTGCAACTCATGTTGATCTCCCTAAGGATAAGTGGTTTAAATATCATCCCCCTATTAAAAAGGAAATCAAAGAACCGGTCATAGCTAAAGAAGAAACTATCATTTACAATGTTGATCCAGTTGTGCCTACTTCTTATATTGAAACCCCACCATTCACTGTTAGGATAAAGGAACATGCTAAGGTATCAACTGTGGTTCACAAAAGTAATATTAAATCACCTAAGCCCTCTGAACAAATTAAAGTAGAACTTAGTGTTGCTGTCATTAAAGATCTCTTGGTAGAATATATTGATGGACATGTTATTTACTTCTGTGATGAAGCTGCTAGAATTGCCAAACCAGATGAAAAAGATAAATATAGACCCGTAGTTGGCATGCATGTTGTCTCAATAAAAATAGGAGATCCTTGCTATCATAGCTTATGTGATATGGGTGTTAGTGTGAGTGCTATTACTTTTACTTTATACCAAGAAATTATGAATGATATAGCACCTGCTGAAATAGAAGACATTGATGTTACAATTAAACTTTCTAATAGAGACACCACTTGGGACTGTTAGAGATGTTGAAGTCTTGTGTGGGACAATAAAATATCCTACTGATTTTCTAGTTCTTGGTTCCCCACAGCATGACTTTTGTCCCATTATGTTTGGTAGACCTTTCTTGAACACCTTAATGCAAAGATAGATTGCCAAAAAGAAAACGTGAGTGTTGAGTTTGGTGATGTGTCACATGAGTTTAAATTTTCCAAGTTTAGTAGGCAACCCCACAACAAGGAATTATCTAGTAAGTATTAAATAATTAGCCTTGCTTCTATTGTCGTTCCTCCTACTGATCCACAAGAACAATATCTGCTAGACCATGAAAATGATATGCACTTGTGTGAACGAAAAGAAATAGATAAAATTTTCATTGAACAATAACCTCTACTAAAACACAATTTTCCTATTGAAACTCAAGGAGGTTATCCTCCACCTAAAGGTGATCTTGTGTTTGAATTAAAACAACTGCCTAACACTTTGAAGTATGCTTATCTTGATGAGAAAAAGATATATCATGCTATTATTAGTGCTAACCTTTCAGAACATGAAGAAGAAAGATTATTATAAATTCTGAGGAAGCACGGGGTTGATATTGGATATACTCTTGATGATCTTGAGGGCATTAGTCCCACTCTATGTAAGCACAAGATTAATATGGAACCTGATGCTAAACCCAACGATGATTGAATCCTAAGATGAAAGAAGTGGTAAGACTGAAATATTAAAGCTCCTAAAATTAGGTATTGTTGGGGAACGTTGCATGGGAAAAAAATCTTACGCACACGTAGGATCTATCCATGGTGATGAGCATCTACGAGTGGGAGACTAGATCTACATACCCTTGTAGATCGCTAAGCGAGAAGCATTAAGAAACGCAGTTAATGTAGTCGAACATCTCCAGCCGTCCCGTGATCCAATCACGATCCGTCCCAATCTAGCGCCAAATGGACGGCACCACCAGGTTCAGCACAAGTACAGCTCGATGATGATCTCTACCTTCTTGATCTAGCAAGAGGGAGCAGAGAGGTAGATGAGTTCTCTAATAGCAGGAAGGCATGACAGCGGTGGTGGTCGAACTATTCTAGCAGAGCTTCGCCTAAGCACCGCCGAAAACTAGGGAGGCGATCTAGTGGGGAGAGAGGGCAGCACCGTGTCCTTAGCGTTTTGTGCGGCTGCCCTCTCTCCCCTCCAATAAATATAGGAGGGAGGGGAGGGGACGGCGCCCCTAGGGTTCCCCCCTAGAAGTCGGCCGAAGGGAGAGGTGGAAGAGTCCACCTCCAATCCTACTCCAAGTAGCATTGCAATTCTACTTGGAAACCCTTCCTCCTCTTGGGTTTTTTCCTTCTCCCACCTCCTAGACGCATGGGCCCTTAGGCGCTGGCTTTCCCAGCCCACTAAGGGCTGTTGAGCCACTCCTAAGGCCCGTGTGGCCTCCCGGCATGGGTGGCCCCTCCTGGTGGTCCCCCGCAACCCTCCCGGGACTCCCGGTACGCTACCGAAGTACCGTGAACTTTTCCAATGACCAAAACGGGACTTCATATATCAATCTTTACCTCTGGACCATTCTGGAGCTCCTCGTGATGTCCGGGATCTCATTTGAGACTAGTAACAATCTTCGTTCACCACCATACATAACTCAATACTACCAAAACGTCACCGGACGTTAAGTGTGTAGACCCTGCGGGTCAAGAACTATGTAGACATGACCGAGACACCTCTATGCTCAATAACCAATAGCAGGACCTGAATGCCCATATTGGTTCCTAAATATTCTACGAAGATCTTTATCGCTTGAACCTCTGTGTCAAGGATTCACTTAATCTCGTATGTTGTTCCCTTTGTTCTTCGGTACGTTACTTGCTCGAGATTCGATCGTTGGTATCTCTATACCTAGTTCTATCTCGTTACCGGAAAGTCTCCTTACTCGTTCTGTAATACAAGATCCCATGGCTAACACTTTAGTCACTTTGCTTGCAAGGCTTATTGTGATGTTGTTTTACCGAGTGACCCTTAGATACCTCTCTGAACATGGAGTAACAAATCCTAGTCTTGATCCATGCCCTCTCACTAGAAACCCTCGGATATACTTGTAGATCATCTTTATAGTAACCCAGTTACGTTGCGATGTTTGATACACACAAGGTATTCCTACGGCGTTAGTGAGTTGCGTGATCTCATGGTCATAGGAACATATACTTGACATGCAGAAAACTATAGCAATAAACTAACACGATCATATGCTACGTTCATAGTTTCGGCCTTTTCCATCACATCATTCTCCTAATGATGTGATCCCGATATCAAATGACATCTCATGTCCATGGCTATGAAACCTTGACCATCTTTGATCAACGAGCTAGTCTACTAGAGGCATACTAGGGACACAATGTTGTCTATGTATCCACACATGTAATTGAATTTCCAATCAATACAATTATCATGAACAAGGAAGTATAATAATAATCACTTTATTATTGCCTCTAGGTCATATTTCCAAGAGTCTCCCACTTGCACTAGAGTCAATAATCTAGCTCACATCCTATGTGAATTACATTGTAATGGATCTAACACCCATACAGTTCTGATGTTGATCATGTTTAGCCCTTCGAAAAGGTTTAGTCAACTGGTCTACAACATTCAGGTCCGTGTGTACTTCACAAATATTTGTGTCCTCCTCCTTGATGTAATTGCGGATGGAATTGAAGTGTCTCTTTATGTGGCTGGTCCTCTTGTGAAACCTTGGTTCCTTGGCCAGAGCAAAGGCACCAGTGTTGTCATAGAACAGAGTCATTGGATTCAGTGCACTAGGCACTACTCCAAGATATATCATGAACTCCTTCATCCAGACACCTTCCTTCGTCGCCTCCGAGGCAGAAATGTACTCCTCTTCGCATGTAGAATCAGTTACGACGCTCTACTTGGAACTACACCAGCTTACCGCTCCCTCATTGAGAATAAATATGTATCTGGTTTGAGACTTAGAGTCATCCAGAACAGTGTCAAAGCTTGCATTGACAAAAACCTTTACGACGAGCTCGTGGTCACCTCCATAAACGAGAAAAAATTCATTAGTCCTTTTCAGGTACTTAAGGATATTCTTGACCGCCGTCTAGTGCTCCACTCCTGGATCACTTTGAAACCTTCTGGCTATACTTATGTCAAAACTTGCATTGACGTAACCCTTTACAACGAGCTCTTGACCACCTCCATAAACGAGAAAAAATTCCTTAGTCCTTTTTAGGTACTTAAGGATATTCTTGACCGCCGTCTAGTGCTCCACTCCTGGATCACTTCGAAACCTTTCGGTCGTACTTATGGCAAGGCTATAAGTATTTCAGAAAATTCATTATATCGTTCCTAAGGGAGATGATCTTAGCGGGTGGAAAGCACTTGGAGATAAAAGCATCTCTACACTTATTCTGCGAATCAATACTATTTTGAGGCAAAGATGAAAACCAAGTTTTAGCACGATCTCGTAGTGAGAACGGAAATAGCTTCAATTTAACAATATCATTATCCACATCTTTCTTCTTTTGCATATTAGACAACTCAATGAAAGTGTTTAGATGGGATGCGACATCTTCACTAGGAAGGCCAGAAAATTGTTCTTTCATAACAAGACTAAGTAAGGCAGCATTGATTTCATAAGATTCCACACTAGTGGCGGTTGCAATCAGAGTACTAATAAAATCATTATTATTAGTATTCGAAAAATCACACATCTTGGTATTCTCAGACATCGTGACGAAGCAAGCAATCAAGAACACAACCAAACGAAAGGCAAGCGAAAGAACGAACAGAAGAAGGGCGAATAAAAAGGCAAATCTTTTTGGTATTTTCTGAAAATCATTTTACAAGTGGGAGAGAGGAAAACGAGAGGAAAATGGGAAATAATGTAAATGCAAGAGATGAGTTTGTGATGGTACTTGGTAGGCTTGATGTGTATCCTCCCCGGCAACGGCGCTAGAAATCCTTCTTGCTACCTCTTGAGCTTGTTTTGGTTTTACCTTGAAGAGGAAAGGATGATGCAGCGAAGTAGATAAGTATTTCCCTTAGTTGTTGAGAACCAAGGTATCAATCTAGTAGGAAGAACAAGCAAGTCACCTATGGATGCACCTACACAAACAATCAAAGTCTTGCACCCAACAGTATAAAGGGGTTGTCAATCCCTTCACCATTATTTGCAAGGATTTGATCCGATAGAGATAGATGTAAACGAGAACGGAAAGTAAAAGGTAAATAAATTGCAGAAAAGTATTTTTGGTATTTTTGGTTTATAGATCTGAAAATATATTATGGAAAGTAGACCCGGGGGCCATAGATTTCACTAGAGACTTCTCCCTTGAAGGCAAATATCATGGTGGGTAAACAAATTACTGTCAAGCAATTGATAGAAAAGCGAATAATCATGTAGTTATCCAAGGCAATGATTAGGCATAGAGGCATCACATCTTATCAAGTCGACCGAAACGATTCTGCATCTACTACTATTACTCCACACATCGACTGACTCCTGCTTGCATCTAGAGTATTAAGTTCATTAAGAATAGAGTAACGCATTAAGAAAGGGACATGGTGTAGAGGGATAAACTCAATATGATGAAAACCCCATCATGTTAACCTTGATGGCAACAATACAATACGTGCCTCACTACCTTGATTATGTCACTGGGTGAGGACGCCACAAGATTGAATCCAAAACCAAGCACTTCTCCCATTGCAAGAATTACCAATCTAGTTGGCCAAACCAAACCAATAACTAGAAGAGACTTACAAGGATATGAATCATGCATATAAGAATTCGTAGAAGATTCAAATAAGATTCATGGATAATCTGAACATAAACTCACAATTCATCGGATCTTGACAAACACACCACAAAAGAGGATTACACCGGATAGATCCCCATGAAGATCATGCAGAACACGGTATTGAAGATCAAAGAGAGAGAAGAAGCCATCTAGATACTAGATATGGACCCGTAGGTCTATGGTGGGCTACTCACGCATCATCGGAGGGGCAATGGAGTTGATGTAGATGCCCTTCGTGATCGAAACCCCCTCCGGCAGATTAGCGGAAAAGGCTCCAAGATTGGATCTCTCGGGAACGGAGGCTTCTAGCGGCAGAAAAGTATTTGTGCGGCTCTTTCTGGTGTTAGGGGAATATTTGGGTATTTATAGGATAAAAAATAGGGTTAGGAGACATGCCAGGAGATGGCAAGACTGCGAGGCATGACCAGGGCGATGGTCGTGCCTACCAGGCTTGTGATCTCCTGGTAGATCCCCTCGCATGCACTCCAAGCATGGTTGATTTGTTTCTTTCCAGAAAAATTCATTGCGAAGGTTTTATTCCGTTTGGACTCCGTTTAATATTCCATATCTGTAAAACTCAAAAACAAGAAAAAAACAGAAACTAGCACTAGGCTCTAGATTAATAGGTTAGTCTCAAGAATAATATAAAATAGCATATTAACGCATATAAAACATCCAAAATAGATAACATAATAGCATGCCATAATCAAAAATTATAGATACGTTGGAGACGTATCAGCATATAGACGTACATGATAAAAACAGAATTTTTGATGTGGAGTTCTACCTAACATATTTATCCATGTATATTCTCTATTGTGGCATGAATATTCAGATCCATAAGACTCAAAACAAAAGCTTAATATTGATGCAAAAACAATAATATTTCAAGCATACTAGCAAACCAATTATATCTCTTCAAAATATAATGGCAAAAGAAAGTTATCCCTACAATATCATATGGTCTGGCTATGCTCCATATTCCCCACAGAAAGTATTTATATCATGCACAACCCCGATCACAAGTCAAGCAATTGTTTTCACACCTCTACTTTCTCAAACTTTTTCAACTCTCATGCAATACATGAGCGTGAGCCACGGATATAGCACTATAGGTGGAATAGAATGTGGTGGAAGTTGTCAAGGAAGGGGAGACGATAGTCGCACATCAATTAGGCGTATCAACGGGCTATGGAGATGCCCATTAAAGATATCAATGTGAGTGACTAGAGATTGCCATGCAACGGATGCAGTAGAGCTATAAGTGTATGAAAGCTCAATAGGAAACTAAGCAGGTGTGCATCCAACTTGCTTGCTCATGAAGACCTAGGGAAATTTGAGAAGCCCATCATTAGAATATACAAGCCAAGTTATATAAAGAAAAATTCCCACTAGTATATGAAAGTGACAAAATAGGAGACTCTCTATCATGAAGATCATGGTGATACTTTGAAGCACAAGTGTGGAAAAAGATAGTAGCAATGTCCCTTCTCTCTTTTCTCTTATTTTTTATTATTGGTGGGCATCTAAGGCCTCTTTTTTATGGGCTTTGCTGGCCTCTTTTATTTTTTCATAAAGTCCGGAATCTCATCCCCACTTGTGAGGGAATCATAGCTTCCATCATCCTTTTGCTCACATGGGATATGCTCTAATAATGATAATCATCACAATTTTATTTACTTACAACTCAATGCCTAGAACAAAATATGACTCTATATGCAATATGAAAGTGGTGGTGCATGTCATGATAAAAGGAAACGGTGGAAGTTGCATGGCAATATATCTCGGAATGGCTATGGAAATGCCATAATAGGTAGGTATGGTAGTTGTTTTTAGGAAATATATATGGTGGCTGTTTTTAGGAAGGTATATGGTGGCTGTTTTGAGGAAGGCGTTTGTTGTACCGGCAAAAGTTGCGCGGTACAAGAGAGTCTAGCCAAGGTGGAAGGGTGAGAGTGCGTCTATTCCATGGACTCAACGTTATTCATAAAGAACTCACATACTTATTGCAAAAGTCTAGTAGTCATTGAAGCAAACTATTAAACACATGCTCCTAGGGGAGAGGTTGGTAGGAGTTAACCATTGCGCGCTCCCGACCCTCACACAAAGGTTGACAATCTAGAAACAAATCATGCTTTGACTTCCTTACATAACGGTTCACCATACTTGCATGCTACAGGAATCACAAACCTTTACACAAGTATATTTACCAAATCATAATTAATTCCTAACTTGACTCTTAAAATTACCATCTTTGTATCTGAAAACTTTATACAAGGAATCAAACTTCTCATAATATTCAATGCACTTAATTTGGAAGTTTTTATTATACCCCTCTTGGATTCCTATCATATTAGGGCTAAATTCATAACCTAGACCAGTTACCATGTTGTTTATAGACTCTAAAAACAATATAAGTGAGGTATGAGAGTTCAATAATTTCTATCAGACGCAAACACCACTGTGCTCTAAAAAATATAACTGAAGCACATAGAGCAAAATTGCCTAACTCAAAAGATATATGTGAAGCACATAGAGTATTCTAATCAATTCATAATTCATCGTCCCTATCTCAAAATATGTGTGGAGCAAGGATAATTGTGGCAAACTAATAATCAAAGACTCATATCATACAAGATGCTCCAAGCAAAACACATATCATGTGGTGAATAAAAATATAGCCTCAAGTAAAATTATCGACGGATTGAAGACGAAAGAGGGGATGCCTTCCAGGGCATACCCAAGCTTAGGCTCTTTGGCATCCTTGAATATGACTTGGGGTGTCTTTGGAATCCCCAAGCTTAGGCTCTTGCCACTCCTTGTTCCATAGTCCATCAAATCCATACCCTAAACTTGAGAACTTCACAACACAAACATAACAGAAAACTCGTGAGATCCGTTACTATAAGAAAATAAATCACCACTTTAGGTATTGTTGTGAACTCATTATTTATTTATATTTTTCTTATACCTATTGTATTCTAACTTCTCCATGGTTCATACCCCATGAGACAACCCATAGATTCATCAAAATTGGCAAAGAACTCAAAGAAAACAGAATCTGTCAAAAACAGAACAGTCTGTAGCAATCTTAAAACGCCATATACTTATGTAACTCAAACAATTCTGACAATTAGGAAAACCAGGGAAATTTGTATATCAATCATTTGTAAAAATTTCACTCATTTTACGCTATTAAAAATTTAGAAAATTCCTGGACTGAGCGCAAAAGTTTCTGTTTTTCAGCAATATCAAATCAACAACCACCATCGATCACCCTAAAGGTTTTACTTGGCTCAAAAACTAATTAAAACACCAAAACAGAATTAGTATAGAAGTAATAATGTGGTAAACACTCAAAAACAGAAGCAAAAACAGAACACAAAAAATAAAATTGGCTTGCCTCCCAACAAGCGCTATTGTTTAACGCCCTTAGCTAGGAAAAACGCAATAGATCTAGGTATTGTCATCTTTGGTATGCAATCCAAAGGTAGCTCGCAAAATAGATTCGTAAGGCAATCTTATTTTATTTCTAGGAAAGTGTTCCATGCCTTTCCTTAATGGAAATTGAAATCTAATGTTTCCTTCTTTCATGTCAATAATTGCACCAATCATTCTAAGGAAAGGTCTACCAAGAATAATAGGACATGTAGGATTACAATCTATATGGAGAACAATGAAATCTATGGTCACATAATTCCTTTTTGCGACAATAAGAACATCATTAATCCTTCACATAGGTTTCTTAATAGTGGAATCCGCAAGATGCAAATTTAGAGACCAATCATCAAGATCATGGTAACCTAGTACACCACATAAAGTTTTTGGAATCGTGGAAACACTAGAACCCAAATCACACAAAGCATGGCACTCATAATCTTTGATTTTAATCTTAATAGTAGGTTCCCACTCATCATGAAGCTTTCTAGGGATAGAAACTTCTAACTCAATAGAGATAGAAACTTAATAGAGAAAGCATGTAGAGAAAGCTTCATGTAGAGAAAGCATGTAGAGAAATCTTAATAGTAGGTTCCCACTCATAATCTTTGAGTTAGAAGCTCCCTAGAAAGCATGTATAAACTTGAGTGTTTCAAAGATTAGTATAGAAGCATCAACGATATGTTCAATAAAACCCTTATTTTGACTATAAGCATGTAGAGAATTCATCATGGATTTTAACAAGGAAATACAATAAATAAAAGAGCAGCTATCATAATTAAAGTACTTGAAATCCAAATGAGTGGGTTTATTGCTATTCAAAGTTTTGACCTCTTCTATCCCACTTTTATTAATTTTAGCACAAGGATCTATAGACTCTGAATCATTGGGACGCTCTTTAACTAAGGTTGACTTATCTCCAAACCCATATTTATCAAGATTTAAATTGGAAAACAAAGATTCAATAGGATTCACACCAACCACTTTGAGATCTTCATCATTATTATCACGAGAACACACCTTTTTAAGCTATTCGTGCTTAGCACGTATTCTAGTGGTTCTTTCCTTACTTTAATCAATAGAAATCCTCATAGGTTTTAAAGAATCATTAATATCATGCTTGGGTGGAGTAGATCTAACTTTCAAATAATCAATCTCAAACGAAATTCTATAAACATTCCTAGCCAAATCATCAATCTTGAGCATTTTTTCTTCAATCGTAGCATTGAAACCTTTTGCGAACCAATAAATTCTTTAAAAATATTCACAAGATCAGAGGGAATATTATTATAATTTCCGTAGGAATTTCTGTAGGAATTACCATAATTATTAGAGGAATTACTAGGAAACGGCCTAGGGTTCAAATTACCTCTATGCGCGTTACTACCAAAATTGTTCCTACCAACAAAATTCACATCCATAGATTCATTATTATTTACAATCAAAGAATACAAAGGCATATCATTAGGATCAATAGAATCACTCTTACTACCAAACAATTTCATCAATTCATCCATCTTTTCACTCAAAGTATTTATTTCTTCAATAGCATGCACCTTTTTCGTAGGAGGAGATCTTTCGGTATTCCATTGAGAGAAGTTTGTCATAATATTATCTAGGAGTTTAGTAGATTCTCCTAATGTGATTTCCATAAAAGTACCACCCGTGGTTGAATTTAAAAGATTCCTAGAAGCAAAATTCAATTCCCCATAAAAAATTGTATAATCATCCATAAACTCAAACCATGTGTGGGGCAATTCCTAATCATTAATTTCATCCTCTCCCAAGATTGTGCAACATACTCATGATCAAGTTGCTTAAAATTCATTATATCGTTCCTAAGGGAGATGATCTTAGCGGGTGGAAAGCACTTGGAGATAAAAGCATCTTTACACTTATTCCGTGAATCAACACTATTTTTAGGCAAAGATGAAAACCAAGCTTCAGCATGATCTCGTAGTGAGAACGGAAATAGCTTCAATTTAACAGTATCATTATCCACATCTTTCTTATTTTGCATATCATACAACTCAATGAAAGTGTTTACATGGGATGCGACATCTTCACTAGGAAGGCTAGAAAATTGTTCTTTCATAACAAGACTAAGTAAGGCAACATTGATTTCATAAGATTCCACACTAGTGGCGGGAGCAATCGGAGTACTAAGAAAGTCATCATTATTAGTATTGGAAAAATCACACAACTTGGTATTCTCAGACATTGCGAGAAAGCAAGCAATCAAGCACATACGCAAACGAAAGGCAAACGAAAGAAAGAACGGAAGAAGGGCGATAAAAAAGGCAAATATTTTTGGTGTTTTTTGAAAATCATTTTAGAAGTGGGGGAGAGGAAAACGATAGGAAAATGGCAAATAATGTTGAAAGTGTGTTATATCGACTAGAGGGGGGTCAATAGGCGGTTTTTATAAATTCATCACTTGAGGATTTCAACTTGAGGAATTTGAAATGTGGTGAATAACTAGCAGCGGTATAGGTACTCAAGTGCATGAGAAACCTAAGGATAGCATAGTCATCATGATGAAATAAAACATGCACAGATTATAAGTAGCGTGATACAGGATAAGTAGGTGAGGAACAAGGTAACTTGAAGAATTTGAGATGAGGAAGTTGTGAAAGTCTTCGGTCAAATTCGTCAAACAATAAAGATCAATTTCATCAACAGGTATATGAGGAAATGAAAGGGTTGAGGAAATAGAACCAGTTAGCTCGATGAAGACAATGGTTTGATGACCTAGTTCCAACCGTTGTGACAGTCATACGTCTGGTTTGGAGTGGCCTGGTATTTAAACCAGAGGACACATAGTCCCAGGACACACAATCCTTATTGTATTCTCCTTGAGCTAAGGTCACAAAGTCCTCACCCAACACTCGTGGTAAGTCTTCAGGGTAGACTTCCAAAACCCTCACAAACTAGTCACTCGGCGATCCACAATTGACTGGTGGATGTTCTAGACCAAGGTCACTCCGCGATCCCCAATTGACTGCAGGATGCACTAGACCATGACGCCTAACCGTCTGGAAGATACACAGTCTTCAAAGATAACAAGCATCAGTTCCACACAGTAACAATCTCTTAAGTGATGCTCAATCACTTTGGGTTTGGTTGTTTGGATTTGGATTTTTCCTCACTGATTATTTTCTCTCAAAGTCTTCGGAGGATGGGTTGCTCTCAAATGACAAGTGTCAGTTCTCTCTCGGAGCAGCCAACAAACTACTGGTTGTGGGGGTGGCTATTTATAGCCAGGGTGCTACCTGACAAGATAAGACATAAATGCCCCTAATGATATGACCGTTATGTGGATAAGATGATTGGGGACATTTGGCGCTAAGCACAACAATGGTCGGATTTTTGAACTATGAAAGTCCTCAGGCTTATCATATTCCTCACTTGTAGGCAATTCGCACTGGAGAAATCCTAACTCCTCAGTCATATCAATTTGATCAGAGACAAGAAGAACATCACCTCTGTCACTGAAGAACTTGACTCAACTGCAAGAGATTTCCAAAGGCTTCACTCGAAGGTTTGGATAGGTTGAGGCTTTTGGAGTTGAGTATCAGTTGGAAATTTTCCTTAGTATTACATCGGCCCCCTTTAACAGTACGGCGTTTCCTATGACTCAAATAAAGGAAATGAAACTAAGAAAACAAAAGTCTTCACTCTTCATAGTCCTCGTTCATATCTTCAAGGTCACACCAACTTCTTCATCTTCAAAGTCTTCAGGGAATACCAAAGTCTTCAGGAAAGTCTTCACTCAAAGTCTTCAGCTGAAGACATATTTTTAGCGGTCGATAATCTTCCAATATATCAAGCTCCTCATCAACTGATAGAGCCTCTGCACACTCACAAACACATTAGTTCCTTAACCTATAAGTCTTTAGTACACCAAAATCACTAAGGGGCACTAGATGCACTTCCAATCTCCCCCTTTTTGGTGATTGATGAAAAATAGGTTAAGTTTTCAACGGGGATAAACATATGAAGTGTAAGTACTGAGTTTGAGGAATTTGATTGCAAGATATAGAAGAACTCCCCCTGAAGATGTGCATATTTGAGGAATTTGCTTTGGACTTCAAATGCACATGGCAGGTTAAAAACATGGAGAACTCCCCCTATATCTTGTAATTCATACACGCATTTAACATATTATATGAAGAATTTGAAATGCATTATGAAAATGGCGTCTGATGAAATTCAGCATGCATGCATTATGGTGCTAGAGGAAATAAGCATGTGAAAAGCAGTTCAAAAGAGTCAGGCCACCATCATACTTAAGTTTACAACTAAACCAACAAAAGCTTCCGAAGAGCGAGAGTTGTAACTTAAACAAAAAAACAGCCCATATATAAAGACCTGCTTGAAGACTAACTCAAATTTTCTCCCCCTTTGTCATCGAAAACCAAAAGGGACAAAAGAGTGAGGACTAACGCCCCTAGAAGAATATCATCATGAAGGTGATGGAGGAGCACCAGCATTGTCGGGGTCGTTTGTCGATCCAAGGTCTGCCGCAGTGTCGTTAGTATCATCAGCTTCATCGGTCTTGCGCGATGAAGAATATGAACTTGTAACCAGCTCAGGAACTTGAACTTTCTTGAATTTCTTTTGAGGAGGATGAGACCAGTCAAACTTCTGCTAAAAATCCATGTCCTTGAGTTCCTCAGGAGTTTTGAGATGTTCGAGTGGCCCATGTGCGATCAAAGATTTCATGCACATAGTAGTGATTTTTCCTCACAGAGTTCTACGTCACAGTCATGTTCTGAAGAATTGAAGCAAGCTGACGCTTCACCCACTTGTGATTGCGATCAACCTTCTGATGAAGACTTATGAGAAGCTCACGATCAGTCATCACACGGGGGGAAAACTCTCGCGGCTTTTGCGCTGAGGATTTTGCAGTAGTGTCCTGGGCAGCAGTGTCATCATTGGTGGAGTAAGATGCAGCTTTGCGAAACTGACCATCCAATGGACGAGTACCTTCATCAATGACAGCTTTGCCTTTTCCTTCAACTGAGGCAATTGTGTTCTTGAGGACTTCAATCGGAGGCAGAAAGCCGAAGTGATTTTGGAAGTCAACTTTGAAGGGAATTGAAGACCTTGATCTGATGAATTTCATGATCCAGGGAGCATAAAGCTTCAATTCAAATGGGGCAAATGCTGCATTGGCCAAAGTCCTCATGAAGAATTCATGGTAATTGATGGGAATCCCATGAATGATGTTGAATAGCATGTTCTTCATGACTCCCTCAACTTCTTCTTCTGAGTTGTGACCCTTTTGAAGACAAAGGGTGTTGGTGAGGATGCGATAAACCGTCCTGGGCACATAGAGCAAATCCTTCACAAGGAATGTGGTCCTTTGAGCTTTTCCAGGAGCCAATGGCTTCATCGGCACTTGCATCATATGGTTGGGCGGAGCAGGTTCATCAAATAGGCAGCGGGCTTCTTCTGAAGGAATTGAAACTGGGACTGACCGAAGCAATTCTGATGCTAGTGCAGTGTAGTGAGTAGATCCAGTCATCCAGTCCAAGACCCATGAGCTGACGTCAGAAGCATTACCTCTGATGTGCAAGGTGACATAGAATTGAATAATTAGCTCTTCATTCCAATCACAGATGTCCATGCAGAATGGAAGAATGTCTGGGTCATGAAGAACTACGAGCACCGGTGTGAAGGATGGGATTGTTTCCATATCCGCATGAGGAATTTGATGGTGCTCAAAGACTTTCTTGTTGTCAAATAGCATTGATACATAATAGTTCATCTGTGTAGGAGTCCTGAATCTGGTGAGACCGGCTCTTGCAGTGTCATATGGATTGGGTCCAGTGAAGAAAATGTGCTCATTGAAGAAATTGGTCTTGATGAATTTGGATAGCTTTTAGCCTTTGAATGGCATCCTAGGCTTCGACTGAAGGTTTGGCTTGCAGCGCCCACAATCTCCTTAGGCATTTGAGGAATTTCTTCAGACTGAGGAATTTTCTCAGCATGTTCCTCAGTGGTAGTCGGAGCAACAATTTCCTTAGCTGATGCAACTACAATATCTTCAGTGGCGGTTGCAGCCAAGTTATCAGATCCTGTATGAATTTCTTTAGTTTCGGCTGGAGAACGAGGAATCTGAGACAGAGGAGTGGTCATTGGGGAATTTGAGTGAGCAGCTTCCCAATATTCATCATTGATAATAGGTGTCGTGTTTCCAATGTCCACGTCCTCATCAATTTCTTCAACACCGGACTCTTCAGCAGTCAACTGAGGCTGGGCGATGATACATGTGGAGTTGAAGCATTTGCTTCCACTTCAGTTTCTTCATCAATCTGCTCAGAGGTTGCAGCAGGCTTATCCTTTTCTTCTTTGTCATCATTTGGGATGACATAGTCAACACCAAATGGTACAATTTCATAAGTTGGCACATAGCTTATCGGAGTTGCATCAATTGGTTCTGTTGAAGAACTTGGCAGTGTCTTCAATTTCTTCACTATTGAGGAATCTGAAGTTGATGCTTTTCTTTTCAGTGCCTTCTTCTCCGCAGCCTTGGTTTTCTTCGCTTCTGATGCAGAAAGAAGGTTGATGATCTTCACCCTTGATGATTTTACTGTTTCTGCAGAGGGTGAAGGAGGAGCATTTTCTTCAGGCGCAACTGATGCAGTCGCCCTTGTGGTCCTAATTTCCTCAGTCGCAACAAAAGCTTCAGCTGGCCTGGCAATTTCTTCACGCACAATAGTGGAGGTTGTCCTGGCATGTTCTTCAACAGCCTGAATTTCTTTAGCTGCAGGAGTAGTTTCTTCACCAGGCCGAGCAGATTCTTCATCCTGAGGACTTTGTGGTTGCGATCGAGCTGCAACCCTTGAGTTATGGTCCTGAACGGCAGCTTGGGCTTCCCTAACATATCTTACTTTGGTGCCTTTCCATTCAACATTATATTTGTCTTGTTCCTCAGAGAGGCAGCGAATTTCAGACTGAACAGTGATGAGTTGATTTGGAGTCAAATTCATCACATTATTCCTCAGAAATTTTTCTTTTCGAGCCCTACTCCTCTTAGCTCTCAGATCTTGATCTCTTTTCCATTTTTCCTCAGCAATGAAGTGTGTGAGGACATGATCCATGCCAAGAGGTAGGTTCAGTGAGGAAAGTGGGGTGCTGGGAACCTCATGCCATATGTCAATGAAGTTGAGGATCATCTTGGGATCCAGCATAAGAGGAACAGAGCTACCATTGGCTATTGCAGCCTTTTGCTGACTTTCTCTGATGATTTCTTCCAGTTCTTCGTCATCATCCTCAGATCCCGAGGGTACATTCACTACAACTTTGCTAGTGTTAGGACTTGGTCGTTGACCTCGTCCAGCGGTTTTGTTTAACTTCAAGAGAGTAGGACTTGTTGAAGACTGTGCTTGGGCTGAAGAACTTGCTGATGCCCCTAAAGCAATTGAGAAGCCCTCGGTTCTCTGACATGTTGCAAGATGTAAAGGTGTTGAGGACTTTGCGGCAGCAGTAGAGGAATGAGCAGCTACTAAACCAGTGGCTGAGGCCTTTGAAGGCTTTGCTTGAGGAATTTGAAGTGATGATTTTGAAGTTGAAGATTTTGACTTCACAGCAGATTTCCTCACAATAGATTTCTTCGGAGCTCTAGCAGTGGCTCCGGCAGTGGGAGCAGCAGCAAAGTCTTCGTTGAATTTCTTCACAATCTCTTTTGCCTTGTTCGTCGGCTTGGCTTGTTGTCTTTCCCATTCTTATGGAAAGTCATCACCAGTCTTGAGACTAGTGGGATTAGGAGTTTGGTTTGGAGCCAAGGGTGGCCTGTTGGAAGGGAGTTTAATTACGAATTTCTTCATGTACTTGCGAGTGATATAGCGATATTCTTTCCAATCCCTTGCCCATCTTCTCTCAATTTTCTGTATGCGAATCTTTCTCTGCTTTGTTGTTTCCTTGCCATGAGTTTCTTCATGTGGAGTGCAATATTCCTCACACAGTTCATCAGGTATCTCAAACGCATTCTGCACTTCAGGTTTCTTTCCACCTTTCTGTGGCTTCTTCCCATCAGCCATTTTCTTCGGCTGGGGATTCTGAAGATGTACATAGTTTTTCCTCAAGAAATGCTGCAAATGAGTTAAGTTGATGAGAACCTAGTGATTCATCAGCGGACATGTTTGTACCTGTGAACTGAGTATAGGTGCGAGGAATTTGATGAGGTCATATGCGTTCTTAGAAGTTTTTCAAAAACATCAAATGTGAGGAATTTGACCATGGATGTCTTGAGGATTTTCACTAAGTGTTCTTTTATAACATTCCAGAGTTGTGCAAATTTTGAGGATCCACACAATTGAGGAATCTAGAAGAAAATCATAACTTAGGTAAAAACATCAAGTGTATGAACATGTAAGGTGCTTTAGAATGGGATTCTTGAAGAATAAACACCTTTGAGGAAATTGTGGACAACTTGAAGATCAAACAAGGGTAGTAAAAACAGATTTTTATTTACCATGATGAAGAACACGACGAACGGTGAGATGAAATCAAAGATGTTCGTCCGTCCAGATCTCCCACGCCCTAGCTTGGCAGAGGGAGAAGGCTACAGCGGCAGCGGAGTGAAGATTTCCGCGTCCGATGCGAGCACGGCGATGACGAGGTTGAGGCAGTGAAGCTCTTCCACACCGGCGGCGATGATTTTAGCGGTGGCGCTAGGTTTGAGATCGGGAGAGAGTGCGAGTGAGGAGTAACCGAGCTCAGTGAAAGGAAAGGGGTATTTATAGCAGAGGTGAAAACCAATCTGTCCAAAGATTTTGGACCAGATTGCCCCTGACCCTTGCTCTTCACGCGACATGTATCACCCATGATGTGAGTAGTGGCAATAGTGGGGGATCGTGGGTTAACCAGTCGTGGGAATCGGAACGGTTTGAGTGGGAAACGCAGAAAATTTAGATAGTGAAAATTTTAAAGTTTCCATTCGTAAATTCTTCAGCTGTCAAGGATGCAGTGAAGACATTGAATGAGTTTCAAAGTAGCATGCATATGAAGAATTTGTGAACAGACTGGGTTGAGTTTAGCATATAGGGGGAAAGGGTTCGATCACATTCACTTAGATGAAAATCAACTTGAAGAATTAGCAATAAGTGAATGCTATTGAGCACATTGAAAACTCAAATATATATATATATAGTCAATGAAGAACATGAGTTTCATAGTTTGAAGAATTTGAAAAGTTGAGGAATTTGCAAACTTGGGGAATTTGAAAATTTGATGAATTTACAAAATGATAAAAAAACTCAACTTTGAAGAATTTCAACTATGGTTGGTGGCGCTACCCACCGTATAAGAATGATGATTTCAGACACCGTGTACAATTGTCGTAGGGTTCTAAGAATCAAATTCTTCATTAATTTGTACACACTTAGAGGGTTATTCTTCATCGATTGAAGAAAAATGTTACTTCGTGTGTTGCACATCTAAGTCATCAATTTTGCATTGTCTTGCTGACGAATTTGAAGACCTAAGAAGAATTTCAACTCTCCCATCATAGACATTTGATATTCTTCACTCATCATATAGGCAAATTCATCACTGTAACGTTTGTCAGTACAACCAAAGATAATATCATCTACGTATATTTGGCATATGAACAGTTCATTGTCATAGGATTTAGTGAAAAGAGTTGGGTCGAGTGAACCGGGTTTGAAGCCTTTCTTAATGAGGAATTTCTTTAGAGTGTCGTATCCTACCCGAGGGGCCTGCTTGAGGCCATAGAGGGCCTTGTTTAGTCTGAAGACTTTGTCAGGATGCTTAGGGTCTTCAAAACCTGGGGGTTGAGCAACATATAATTCTTCCTCAAGCTTACCATTGAGGAATGCACTTTTCACATCCATTTGATATAATATGATATCATGATGGTTAGGATAACCAAGCAATATGCGAATAGCTTCAAATCTAGCAACAGGTTAAAAAGTTTCATCAAAGTCAATTCCTTCAACCTGTGTGTAGCCTTGAGCTACAAGATGAGCCTTATTTCTTACCACAAGGCCATTTTCATCTTTCTTGTTGTGGTAGATCCACTTGGTACCTATGATGTTGTGCTTATGAGGATCTGGCCACTTGACAAGTTCCCACACGTTGTTGAGCTTGAATTGATGCAATTCCTCTTGCATAGCTTGAATCCACTCAGGCTCCTTGAATGCTTCATCAACTTTGGTGGGTTCTGTGATAGAGACAAAAGCAAAGTGCCCACAAAAGTTAGTCAAATGTGAAGCTCTTGAGTGAGTGAGGGGACCTGGTGCATTGATGTCATCGATGATTTTGTCAATCTGCACTTCATTTGTAACTCTTGGATGAGCAGGTTGACATGGCTAAGGATTTTCTTCAGCACCATTTTCTTTAGGTGTATTAGCATGAATATCTTAATTCGTTGGAATGACTTCCTCAGTGGGTATGGCATCTTCAGTATGCTTCAGCTTAATGGATTACTCAGGGGACTGTTCATCTAACACAGAAGGCAGGTGCTCTCTTTGCGAGACGTCAGTTTCATCAAACCGCACATCTACAGTTTCAACAACCTTATGGTGGTAGGTGTTGAAGACTCTGTAGGTGTGCGAGTCCTTTCCATAACCAAGCATAAAACCTTCATGTGCTTTTAGTGCAAATTTAGAACTGTGGTGAGGATCTCTAATCCAGCATTTTGCACCGAAGACTTTGAGATAACTTACATTGGGATTCTTTCCATTCATAAGTTCATATGAAGTCTTCTTGAAGAATTTGTGAAGATACACCCTGTTGATGATGTGGCATGTTGTATCAATTGCTTTAGGCTAGAAGCGACGAGGAGTCTTGTATTCATCAAGCATGGTGTGAGCCATCTCAACAAGAGTCATGTTCTTGCGCTCCACGATGACATTCTGCTGAGGAGTATATGGGGCAGATAACTCATGAGTAATACCAAGTTCATCAAGATTGGTGTTCTTGAACTCAGTCCCATTATCACTCCTGATATGCTAGATCTTGACGCTGAAGTTCATGGAGGCCCTTGAAGCAAATCATCTAAAGACATCCTGCACTTGTACAAAATAATATGCACCCAAGTGTAATGAGAGTAATCGTCAACAATGACAAAGACATATAAACTTGAAGAATTTGTTAGTGTGCAATAATGAGTGGGGACAAAGAGGTCCATGTGAAGCAATTAAAAGGGTCGAGTCATGTTCATGATTGTCTTCGAAGGATGCTTGGATCTGGTCATCTTCCCAGACTCACATGCACCACAGAGGTGGTCCTTGAGGAATTTGACACCTTCAATGCTAATGACGTGCTTTTTCTTCATGAGTGTGTGCAAGTTCCTCATACCAGCATGTCCAAGTCGTCGATGCCACAACCAGCCTTCTAAGGACTTTGCAAGTACGCATGTGGCAGGCTGAGGACCTATAGAGAAATCAACAATATACAAGTCTCCTCTCCTAAAGCCTTCAAAGACTTTGGAATTGTCAGATTCCATGATGACAACACAACTATATTTTCCAAATATGACAACCATATCAAGATCACAAAGCATTGAGACAGACGTAAGGTTGAACCCGAGGGATTCGACAAGCATCACCTTATCCATGTGTCGGTCCTTTGAGATTGCAACCTTACCTAGACCCAATACCTTGCTTTTTTCCTTTGTCAGCGTATGTGATATGCTTCAGATGAGATGGAGCAATTGGCAAATTCATCAGTAGATTCTTGTCACCAGTCATGTGGTTTGTGCATCCACTGTCAAGGACCCACTCATTAGCTTTTGGAGATTCATCCTGCAAATGAATTAGTACAACTTACGAACGCATATACTTCAGAGTGAAGAATATGACATCAATTTCATCAGACGAAATTTCATCACACAACATAGTAAGTAAAGCAGTGTGAGGACGTAAGAAATGAGGAATTCATTTCTACATGATTAGCTTGCGTCCTTTCAACAATTTCATCAGGTCTCTAGAAAATTCATCAGATGTTCAAGTTCATCTGGAGACCTGACCCTGCAAAAGAAATCAGTTCAATTTCTTCACCACCCACATTTGGAGGGGTGTTAAAGAGTTCGTCATTCTGCGATCACCATATGAGAAGGGAGGCATTGAAGCAAGTGCATTTCGTTTCACAGGACTCATATGAATAAACAGAGAAGTTCTTCGAGGACTTATGAGCATAATGATTTGAAGGATAATGCACATATTCAGAACTCTTAGATTTTCCCTACGAAATAGATGCATTCGCACGAGAATGATGTTTTTAACCATTTGAGGAATTTGGTCCATGTGAAGACTTTGGTCCATAAAAGGAATTTGATCTGGGGTTCCTGTTCTTCATGAGTGGTGTCGTGAGGACATTCAGTTGAAGATTTTGTAAGCAGCTCTTGGGAACCTAGATTTTGTTCATAGGAGAACCGTTCCTGCAGTTAGTTCCAACAAATCTGACAAATACTTCACCTTTCTGATTTTTGAAGAATTTATAGTTGGAGTCAAGTGATTCATCAGAGGAATATGAAGTTTCACAAGTAAAGCCGGATAAAGTGGATGGATCTATAGGAGGTCCTTTTGAAGCAACCCATGAGGTTTTGGGGTACTGCTCAGGTGTCTAGTAGGATCCATTAGCATTGAGTTTCCTCTCAAATGCAATACCGTATTTTCTAGGGTTCCTGTTCAGAATGTGCTATTTGAGGACATCACAAAGGGTTTGATGCCCTTTGAGACTTTTGTACATGCCTGTCATATACAACTCCTTCAACCCTGCATTTTCGTCAGTGATACTTGTGGTATCCTTAGATCGGGAATTTTTGACCATGGGAATAGTTGAAGAATTTGCAGCAATAGAAGCATTTGAACATTCGGGTGAAGAATTAGCAGTTTCACATTCGATGCATTTCAAACAAAGTGGAACAAATTCTTCCTGAGCGGTACTGATCTGTTGAGCCAGTAAGGAATCGTTTTCCCTTTGGAGATCCTCATGAGACACTTTTAGTTTCTCAAGATCTTGCTTTCTTTGAAGAAATTCATAAGAAAGTTTCTCATGATTGGTTAAGAGAGCATTATGATGACTCTGAAGATTATCATACTTTGTCCAAAGACTTTTGAGATTGTCAGACAGAGTTTGAGTCCGATCCACTTCCTCATTCAACAGATCATATCTTTCGTCTAGCATTTTCTAAAGCTTTTCAAGTGCACTTTGTTGCCTAGTAGCAATATTAGCATGTTTGGCATAGCTAGGTTTCACATATTCATCAGATTCACCATCACTTGATTCAGAGGAGGAGTGATGCTTATGTACCTTGGAACCTTTAGCCATGAAGCAATAGGTGGGAGAGCAATCATCATTGCTAACGTCTGAGTCGTTGGAGTATTCATTCTCTTCATCATTGAAGATAGACTTGCTGACGAAAGCTGTAGTGAGAGCAAGGCTAGCGACACCAGATTCAAATTCCACCTCAGATTCTTCCTGTTCTTCATATTCTTCACACTCTTCTTCTGAGTCCATTTCCTTGCCAATGAAATCCCGAGCCTTTCTAGAACCATTCTTCTTGTGCGTTGAGGACTTTGAAGATGAGGACTTTGCAGATGCGGACTTTGAAGATTTCTTATTTTTCTTTAAGTCATCAGAACTATCGTCTTTGTACTTATTCTTCTTTGATTCTTTTTCCCAGAGAGGATAGTCAAAGATGAAGTGACTAGATTTCTTGCATTTGTGACAAGTTCTCTTCTTGTAGTCATCTGAGGAATCTGATTTCCTCAAGCTACTTTTTGATGACTTTTCAAATCAACCTTTCCTTGAGAACTTATGAAATTTCCTCAGGAGCATTGCCAGCTCCTGACTCGGTTCTTCAGGATCATCAAGGCTACTATCAGAATCTTCGCCTTCGGATGAGGAAATTGCTTTTGCCTTCAGAGCACGAGATCTTCCATAGCTTGGGACATAGAGGTCTCTCTTCTCAGCCTGTTGGAATTCATGAGTATTGAGTCTCTCAAGAATATTAGCAGGATCAAGTGACTTGTAGTCTCCACTCTCTTGAATCATCAAAGCTAGAGTAACGAATGAGGAATCAAGAGATCTTAGCAGTTTCTTCACCATGTCGTGGTCGGTGATATCAGTAGCACCCAATGCTTGAAGCTCATTGGAGATATCAGTGAGACGATCAAAAGTTTGCTGAACAGTTTCATTGTCGAGTCTCTTGAAGCGGTTGAAGAGATTATGAAGAACATCAACACGAGAGTCACGTTGAGTGGAAACACCTTCGCTGACTTTGGACAGCCTATCCCAGATAAGCTTAGTAGACTCCAAAGCACTCACTCTATCATACTGACCTTTGCTCAGATGGACACAGATGATATTCTTTGCTTGAGATTCGAGTTGCTTGAATTTCTTCGTATTAGCAGCAGTAATGGTTGGACAAGTGCGGGGAACACCATTTTCCACAACATACCACAGATCGTTGTCAATAGCTTCAAGATGCATGCACATCTTGTTCTTCTACTAGGGGTAATCTGTCCCATCAAAGGTAGGACATCCTGTGGAAACCTTGATCATACCTGCAATCGACATAACTAGAAATCCAGGCGGTTAAACCAAAATCACACAGAACAAGGGGGCACCTTGCTCTGATACCAATTGAAAGTGCGTTATAT
The DNA here is from genome assembly GCA_022496015.1 of Hordeum marinum. Taxonomy (NCBI): domain Eukaryota; kingdom Viridiplantae; phylum Streptophyta; class Magnoliopsida; order Poales; family Poaceae; genus Hordeum; species Hordeum marinum. The sequence continues at coordinate 326,997,512 of CM039677.1, forward strand.
CAACTAGAGGAGGGTGAATAGGCAATTTTTACAAATTCATCACTTGAGGAATTTCAACTTGAGGAATTTGAAATGTGATGAATAACTACCAGCGGAATAAGTACTCAAGTGCATGAGAAACCTAGCCACATCATAGTCATCATGATGAAATAAAACATGCATAGATTACAAGTAGCGTGATACAGGATAAGCACGTGAGGAACAAGGTAAATTGAAGAATTTGAGATGAGGAAGTTGTGACAATCTTGAGTCAAATTCTTCAAACAGTAAAGATCAAATTCATCAACAGGTATATGAGGAAATGAAATGGTTGAGGAAATAGAACCAGTTAGCTTGATGAAGACAATTGTTTGATGACCCAGATCCAACTGTTGTGACAGTCATACGTCTGGTTTGGAGCGGCATGGAATTTAAACCAGAGTACACACGGTCCTTACCGTATTCTCCTTGAGCTAAGGTCAAAAAGTCCTCGCCCATCACTCGTGGTAAGTCTTTAGGGTAGACTTCCAAAACCCTCACAAACTGGTCACCCGACGATCCACAATCGACTACTAGATGCTCTATACCAAGGTCACTCCGTGAACCCCAATTGATTGCAGGATGCACTAGACCGTGACGGCTAACCGTCTGGAAGATACATAGTGTTCAAAGGTAACAAGCGTTGATTCCACACAGGAACAATCTCTTCAGTGATGCTCAATCACTTTGCGTTTGGTGGTTTGTATTTGGGTTTTTCCTCACTGATGATTTTCTCTCAAAGTCTTCGGAGGATGGGTTGCTCTCAAATGACAAGTGTCAGTTCTCTCTCGTCCAACCAACTAGTGGTTGTGGGGGTGGCTATTTATAGCCAGGGTGCAACCTGACATGAGAAGACATAAATGCCCCCAATGATATGACCATTATGTGGATAAGATGATTAGGGACAGCTGGTGCTAAGCACACCAATGGTCGAATTTTCGAACTATGAAAGTCCTCAGGCTTATCATATTCCTCACTTGTAGGCAATTCGTAGTGGCGAAATCCTAGCTCCTCGGTCATATCAATTTCATCAGAGACCAGAAGAACATTGTCTTTGTCACTGAAGAACTTGACTAAACTGCAAGAGATTTCCACAGGCTTCACAGGAAGGACTGGATAGGTTGAGGCTTTTGCAGTTGAGCATCAGTTGGAAATTTTCCTTAGTATTACCTCAGCCCCCTCTAATAGTACGGTGGTTCCTATGACTCAAAGAAAGGAAATGAAACAAAAGTCTTCACGCTTCATAGTCCTCATTCATATCTTCAAGGTCACACCAACTTCTTCATCTTCAAAGTCTTCAGGGAATACCGAAGTCTTCACCAAAGTCTTCAGCTGAAGACATATTTTTAGGGGTCGATAATCTCCGAATATATCAAACTCCTCATCGACTGATAGAGCCTATGTACACTCTAGAACAAATTAGTTCCTTAACCTATAAGTCTTCAATACACCAAAATCACTAAGGGGCACTAGATGCACTTACAAATGTAAATGCAAGAGATGAGTTTGTGATGGGTACTTGGTAGGCTCGATGTGTATCCTCCCCAGCAACGGCACTAGAAATCCTTCTTGCTACCTCTTGAGCTTGCATTGGTTTTCCCTTGAGGAGGAAAGGGTGATGCAACGAAGTAGATAAGTATTTCCCTTAGTTGTTGAGAACCAGTATCAATCCAGTAGGAGGAACAAGCAAGTCACCAATGGATGCACCTACACAAACAATCAAACTCTTGCACCCAAAGCTATAAAGGGGTTGTCAATCCCTTCACGACTATTTGCAAGGATTAGATTTGAAAGAGATAGATGTAAACGACAATGGATGGTAAAAGGTAAATAAATTGCAGCAAAGTATTTTTGGTATTTTTGGTTTATAGATCTGAAAATATATTATGGAAAGTAGACCCAGGGGGCCATAGGTTTCACTAGAGGCTTCTCTCTTGAAGGCAAATATCATGGTGGGTAAACAAATTACTGTCAAGAAATTGATAGAAAAGTAAATAATCATGTAGTTATCCAAGGCAACGATCATTCATATAGGCATCATGTTCGTATCAAGTAGACCGAAACGATTCTGCACCTACTACTATTACTCCACACATCGACTGACTCCTGCCTACATCTACAAGATTGGACCCAAAACCAAGTTCATTAAGTTCATTAAGAACAGAGTAACACATTAAGAAAGATGACATGATGTAGATGGATAAACTCAAGCAATATGATGAAAACCCCATCATGTTACCCTTGATGACAACAATACAATACGTGCCTCGCTACCCCTATTATGTCACTGGGTGAGGACACCACAAGATTGAACCCAAAACCAAGCACTTCTCCCATTGCAAGAACTACCAATCTAGTTGGCCAAACCAAACCAATAACTTCAATAAACTTACAAGGATATGAAATCATGCATATAAGAATTCAGAGAAGATTCAAATAAGATTTGTGGATAATCTGAACATAAACTCGCAATGCATCGAATATTGACAAACACACCACAAAAGAGGATTACATCGGATAGATCCCTATGAAGATCATAAAGAACATGGTATTGAAGATCAATGAGAGAGAATAAGCCATCTACCTACTAGCTATGGACCCGTAGGTCTATGGTGGACTACGTACGCATCATTGGAGGGGCAATGGAGTTGATGTAGATGCCCTCTGTGATCGAAACCCCCTTCGACAGATTAACGAAAAAGGTTCCAAGATAGGACCTCTCGGGAATGGACGCTTTTAGCGGCGTAAAAGTATTTGTGTGGCTATTTCTGGTGTTGAGGGAATATTTGGGTATTTATAGGACAAAGAATAGGGTTAGGAGACCTGCCAGGAGACGACAAGCTTGCCAGGCGTAGTCAGGGGGGTGGCCATGCCTACGAGGCTTGTGATCTCCTGGTAGATCCCCTGGCGTGCACTCCAAGCCTGGTTGATTTGTTTCCTAATAGAAAAATTCATTCCGAAGGTTTTATTCCGTTTGGACTCCATTTAAAATTCCATATCTGCAAAACTCAAAAACAAGGAAAAAACATAAACTGGCACTAGGCTCTAGATTAATAGGTTAGTCCCAAAAATAATATAAAATAGCATATTAGTGCATATAAAACATCCAAAACAGATAATATAATAGCATTGCTTCATCAAAAATTATAGATACGTTGGGGACGTATCAATGTGGTCTGTGAAAGTTCTATTAAGCATATCGATCTATCTCTATAGATCTTAATGCCTAATATGAAAGCAACTTCTCCTAGGTCCTTCATTGAAAAACTCTTGTTCAAGTATTCCTTCATGCTTTCCAACATTTCTATATTGTTTCCAATTAGCAATATGTCATCCACATATAATATTAGAAATGCTATAGTGCTCCCACTCACTTTCTTGTAAATACAAGGTTCTCTGTAAACTTGTATAAACCCAAACACTTTGATCACCTCATCAAAGTGAAGATTCCAACTCCGAGATGCTTGCACCAGTCCATAAATGGATTGCTGGAGTTTGCACACTTTTTTAGCATTCTCTGGATAGACAAAACCTTCTAGTTGTATCATATACAACTCTTCCTTAAGGAAACCATTAAGGAACGCTGTTTTGACATCCATCTACAAAATTTCATAATCGAAAAATGCAGCTATTGCTAATATGATTCTGACGGACTAAAGCATCGCTACGGGTGAGAAGGTCTCATCATAGTCAACTCCTTGAACTTCTGAAAAAACCTTTGCCACAAGTCGAGCTTTATAGACTGTGACATTACCGTCTGCATCCATCTTCTTCTTAAAGATCCATTTGTTCTGAACGGCCTTTCGCCCTTCAGGTAATACTTCCAAAGTCCACACTTTGTTTGCATGCATGGATCCCATCTCGGATTTCATGGCCTCTAACCATTTCTCAGAATCTGGGCCCATCATCGCTTCTCCATAGCTCACAGGTTCAGTGTTGTCTAACAACATGACCTCTAAGACAGGGTTGCCATACCACTAAGGAGCAGTACATGTCCTTGTCGACCTACGAGGTTTGATAGTAACTTGATCCGAAGCTTCATGATCATCATCATTAACTTCATCTTCAACTGACGTAGGCTCCACAGGAACATCTTTCTACATTTCTCTACTCTCTGGTTGAAACAAAGGTTCAACAACCTCATCAAGTTCTATCTTCCTCCCACTCAATTATTTTGAGAGAAACTATTTCTCAAGAAATGATCCGTTTTTAGTGACAAACACTTTGCCTTCGGATCTGAGATAGAAGGTATACCCAACTATCTCTTTTGGGTATCCTATGAAGAGGCATTTCTCTGCTTTGGGTTCTAGCTTTTCAGGCTGATGCTTTTTGACATAAGCATCACATCCCCAAACTTTAAAAAACTACAACTTTGGTTTCTTGCCAAACCACGGTTCATATGGCGTCGTCTCAATGGATTTTGATGGTGCCCTATTTAAAGTGAATGCAGTTGTCTCTAATGCATAACCCCAAAATGATAGTGGCAAATCAGCAAGAGACATCATAGATCGCACCATATCCAATAAGGTTCAATTACGACATTCGGGCACACCATTGCGCTATGGTGTTCCAGGCGGTGTCAATTGTTTAACAATTCCACACTGTCTTAAGTGACTGCCAAACTCATAACTCGGATATTCTCCTCCTCGATCAAGTCGAGGGAACTTAATATTCTTGCTATGATGATTCTCAACTTTACTCTGAAATTGCTTGAACTTTTCAAACGTTTAATACTTGTGTTTCATTAAGTAAATATACCCATATCTAATTAAGTCATATGTGAAGGTGCGAAAGTAACGATAATCACCATGTGCCTCAATGCTCATTGGACCGCACACATCAGTATGTATGATTTCCAACAAGTCACTTGCCCATTCTATTGTTCTAGAGACCGGGGTTTTAGTCATCTTACCCATGAGGCATGGTTCACATGTGTCAAGCGATTCAAAATCGAGCGACTCCCAAAGTCCATCAGCATGGAGCCTCTTAATGCGTTTTACACCAATATGACCTAAGCGTCAGTGCCACAAGAAAGTGGTACTATCGTTATCAACTCTACATCTTTTGGCATCAATGTTATGAACATGTGTATCATCACTATCGAGATTCAATAAGAATAAACCCCTCACATTGAGTGCATGACCATAAAATATATTATTCATAGAAATAGAACAACCATTATTCTCATATTTAAATGAGTACTCACAAGAAACAAGATCCAGATATAATGTTCATCCTTAACACAGGCATTAAATAACAATTATTCAGGTTCATCACTAATACCAATGGTAATCGAAGAGCGAGCATGCCGACGGAGATCACATCAACCTTGGAACCATTTCCCATGCGCATCATCACTTCGTCCTTAGCCAGCCTCCATCTATTCCGTAGTTCCTGCTTTGAGTTGCAAATGTGAGCAACCGAACCGGTATCAAATACCCAAGCACTACAACGAGAGTCGGTAAGGTACACATCAATAACATGTATATCATATGTACCTTGTTTGATGTTGGCCGGCTTCTTGTCAGCCAGATACTTGGGGCAGTTCCGCTTCTAGTGACGAGTTCCCTTGCAATGAAAGCGCTCAATTTCTGGCTTGGGTCCAGCCTTGGGTTTCTTCACGGGAGGAGCAACTGCATTGCCATAATATTGGAGTTACCTTTCTTTCCCTTGACATTTTTCTTGAAACTAGTGGTTTTATTTACCATCAACACTTGATGCTCTTTTTGGATTTCAGACTCGGCGACTTTTAGCATCGCAAACAGCTCAACGACTAACTTTTTCATAGCTTGCATGTTATAGTTCATCATGAAGCTCTTGTATCTAGGTGGAAATGATTGAAGAACTCTATCACTGATCGCCTCTGGCAGAAGGGGCATCCCTAACTCACCCAGACGGTTTGAATACCTAGACATTCTGAGTATATGTTCACTGACAGACCCGTTCTCCTCCATCTTGCAAGCATAGAACTTATCAGAGGTCTCATACCTCTCGAACCGGGAATTCTTCTCAAAGATAAACTTCAACTCTTGTAACATCTCATATGCTCCATGATATTCAAAATGTCTTTGAAGTCCTGGTTCTAAGCCATACAACATTGCACATTGAACTATTGAGTAATCTCCAGAACGTGCCTTCCAGGCGTTCACAACGTCTTCGGACGACACGGGAGCGGCTGGATCACCAAGCGGTGCACCAAGGACATAATAATTTTGGGAAGCCGTGTGGATAATCCTTAGAATGGGCCAAGTCTACAAAGTTACTTCCATCATCTTTAAAGTTGGCTTTCTCTAGGAACACATTAAAATTCAGGGGAACTACTGCGCGAGTCATTGATCTACAACATAAATATGCAAAGGTTACTAAGAATATTGTTCAAGATAATGAGTTTAGTTAATCAAATTACTTAAAAACTCCCACTCAAATTGACATCCCTCCGGTCATCCGAGTGATACATGATCCAAATTCACCAACCCAAGTCCGATCATCACGTGAGATGAGGTGGCTTCAATGGTGAACATGATCGTGTTGATCATATCCACTATATGACTCATGTTCGACCTTTCGGTCTCTTGTGTTCCGAGGGAAAGTCTGTATATGCTAGGCTCGTCAAGTTTAACCCGAGTGTTCTACACGTGCAACACTGGCTTGCACCCGTTATATGTGAACGTAGAGTCCATCACACCCGATCATCATGTTGTGTCTCAAAATGATGAACTTTCGCAACAATGCACACTCGGGGAGAACACAATTTTAACTTGAAATTTTAGTGAGGGGTCACCCTATAATGCTACAGTCTTCCTAAGCAAAACAAGGTGCATAAAATGATTAACATCCTATGCAAATCATAAGTGACATGACATGGCCCTGAACTCGTGCTTTTGATCTGCATATCCAATGCAACAACATGATCTCCATCGTCACCCTCATGACACCATGATCTCCATCAACTTGTCGCCATCGGGGTTGTCAACCAACTGTTGCTTCTACGACTATTGCTAACTCATAGCGATAAAGTAAAGCAAAACAGTGAAATAAATTAAATACAACCCTATGGCTCCTGCCAGTTGTCGTACTCATCGACATACAAGTCAGGATATTCTATACAAAACATGATCATCCCATCATGTAATTGGCCATATCACATCATAACATACCCTGCAAAAACAAGTTAGACGTCCTCTAATTGTTTTTGCATGTTTTACGTGGCTGCTACGGGTACCTAGCAAAAACGATTCTTACCTACGCAAAACCACAACAGTGATACACAAATTGTTATTCAACCTTCTGAAGGACCGCCTTTGTCGAATATGATCCAACTAGAGTAGGAGACACACACACCCGTCAGCCATCTTTATGCAATAGAGTCACATGCCAGTCGATGGAACCGGTCTCTCGTAAGCGTACGAGTAAGGTTGGTCCGTCTGCTTCATCCAACAATACCGCCGAATAAAGAAAAGACCAAGTGAGGAAGCAATCTGAGAATCAACGCCCACAAACTCCTTTGCATTCTACTCGTGATCTCATCTACGCATAGACCTAGCTCATTATTCCACTGTTGGGGAACGTTGCATGGGAAACAAAAAAATCCTACGCACACGCAAGATCTATCCATGGTGATGAGCATCTCTGAGAGGGAGAGTGGATCTACATACCCTTGTAGATCTCTAAGCGAGAAGCCTTAAGAAACGTGGTTGATGTAGTCGAACGGCTTCGCGATCCAAATCGCCAGCCGTCCCGCCATCCAATCACGACCCGTCCCGATCTAGCGTCGAACGAACGGCACCTCTGCGTTTGACACACGTATAGCTCGATGATGATCTCTGCCTTGTTGATCCAGCAAGAGGGAGCAGAGAGGTAGATAAGTTCTCCGGCAGTGTGAAGGCGCAGCGGCGGTGGTGGTGGAACTATTCTGGCAGGGCTTCGCCTAAGCATCGCTGAAAACTAGGGAGATGATCTAGTGGGGAGAGAGGGCTGCACCGTGGCCTTAGGGTTTTGTGTGTCTGCCCTCTCTTCCCTCCAATATATATAGGAGGGAGGGGAGGGCTGGCGCCCCTAGCATTTCCCCATGGTAGTCGGCCGAAGGGATAGGTGTAGGATTCCACCTCCAATCCTACTCCAAGTAGGATTGCAATCCTACTTGGAAACCCTTCCCCCTCTTGGGGTTTTTTCCTTCTCCCGCTTCCTAGCCGCATGGGCCCTTAGGGGCTGGCTTTCCCAGCCCACTAAAGGCTGGTGAGCCACTCCTAAGGGCCATGTGGCCTCCCGGCATGGGTGGCCCCTCCCGATGGTCCCCTGAAACCCTCCCGACACTCTGTGTACACTCCCAAAGTATCCGAAACTTTTCCGGTGACGAAAAACAGGACTCCCTATATATCAATCTTGACCTTTGGACCATTCTAGAGCTCCTCGTGATGTCTGAGACCTCATCCGAGATTCCGAACAACCTTCGGTCACCACCATACATAACTCAATACTACCAAAACGTCACCGAACGTTAAGTGCGCAGACCCTTCGGGTTCGAGAACTATGTAGACATGACCGAGACACCTCTACGACCAATAACGAATAGCGGGACCTGGATGCCCATATTGGTTCCTACATATTCTACAAAGATCTTTATCGGTTGAACCTCTTTGTCATGTTCTTAGGTATGTTACTTGCCCGAGATTCGATCGTCGGTATGTCTATACCTAGTTCAATCTCGTTATCGGAAAGTCTCTTTACTCATTCCATAATACAAGATCCTCGCTAACACTTTAGTCACTTTGCTTGCAAGGCTTATTGTGATATTGTATTACTGAGTGGGCCCATAGATACCTCTTCGTCACACGAAGTAACAAATCCTAGTATTGATCCATGCCCACTCAGCAGACACCCTCGGAGATACCTATAGAGCATCTTTATAGTCACCCAGTTACGTTGCGACGTTTGATACACACAAGGTATTCCTTCGGTGTCAGTGAGTTGCATGATCTCATGGTCATAGGAACAAATACTTGATATGCAGAAAACTATATAAATAAATTGACACGATCATATGCTACGTTCATAGTTTTCGTCTTGTCGATCACATCATTCTCGTAATGATGTGATCCCATTATCAAATGACATCTCATGTCGATGGCTAGGAAACCTTAACCATCTTTGATCAATGAGCTAGTCTACTAGAGGCATACTAGGGACACAGTGTTGTCTATGTATCCACACATGTAATTGAGTTTCCAATCAATACAATTATAGCATGTATAATAAAAAATTATCATGATCAAGGAAATATAGTAATAATCACTTTATTATTGCCTCTAGGGCATATTTCCAACTGGTATAATCTATCCCATAGCCGATAGTAGATGGGTAAGTCCCGTTCATTGTGTCCCTAAGAAGGGAGGTATTACTGTTGTTCCTAATGATAAAAATGAACTTATCCACACATAATTGTCACTGGTTATAGAATGGTAATTGATTTTAGAAAATTAAATAAAGCTACTAGAAAAGATCATTACCCTCTTCCTTTCATTGATCAATTGCTAGAAATATTATCTAAGCACAGACACTTTTGTTTCCTGGATGGATATTCCGGTTTTTCTCAAATACATGTGTCACAATATGATCAGGAGAAAACCACCTTTACTTGTCCTTTTGGAACCTATGCTTATAGACGTATGTCTTTTGGTTTATTTAATGCACCTGCTACCTTTTAAATATGTATGAGTGCTATATTCTCTGGTTTTTGTGAAAAGATTGTGGAGGTGTTCATGAATGATTTTTTTTGTTTACAAAACTTCTTTTGATGATTACTTAAGCAACCTTGATCGAGTCGTGCAGAAATGTGAACAATCTAATCTCTTCTTGAATTGGGAGAAGTGCCACTTTATGGTTAATGAAGGCATTGTCTTGGGGCATAAAATATCTGAATGAGATATTGAGGTGGAGCAATCTAAAGTTGATGCAATTAAGAAAATGCCATGTCCTAAAGATATTAAAGGCATTCGGAGTTTCCTTGGTCATGCTAGTTTCTATAGCAGGTTTATTAAATACTTCTCCAAAATTTCTAGGCTTCTTACTAATCTTTTACAACAGGATATTCCATTTGTTTTTGACGATGATTGTGTAGAAGCCTTTGAAACACTTAAGAAAGCGTTAACTTCGGCACCTATTGTTCAACCACCTAAATGGAACTTGCCTTTTGAAATTATTTGTGATGCTAGTGAGTATGTTGTTGGTGTTGTTATAGGACTAAGAGTTGATAAGAAATTAAAGGTTATCCATTATGCTAGCAAAACTTTGGATAGTGCCCAAATAAATTATGCTACTTCTGAAAAAGAATTTTTAGCAGTTGTGTTTGCGTGTGATAAATTTAGATCTTACATTGTTGATACCAAAGTTATTTTTCACACTGATCATGATACTATAAAATATCTTATGGAACAGAAAGATGCTAAATCTAGACTCATTAGGTGGGTTCTCTAGCTCCAACAATTTGATTTACATACCACTGATAGGAAAGGAGCTGAGAACCCCATAGCTGATAACTTGTCTAGGTTATTAAATATTCTTGATGACCCACCACTTATTGATGGTAGTTTTCCTGGTGGACAGTTAGCTGCGATAAATGTTTCTCAAAACACTCCTTGGTATGCTAATTATGCTAATTACATTGTTGCTAAATATATACCACCTAGTTTCACATACCAACAAAAGAAATAATTCTTCTATGATTTAAGACATTACTTTTGGGATGACCCACATCTTTATAAATAAGGAGTAGATGGTATTATTAAACGTTGTGTACCTGAGCATGACCAGGAACAATTCCTACGAAAATGTCATTCCGAAGCTTATGGAGGACATCATGCAGGAGATAGAACTGCTCATAAGGTATTGCAAACTGGTTTTTATTGGCCTACTCTCTTCAAGGATGCTCGTAAGTTTGTCTTGTCTTGTGACGAATGTCGAAAAATTGGTAATATCGGTAAGCGTCAGGAAATGCCTATGTATTATTCACTTGTTTGTTGAACCATTTGATGTTTGGGGTTTTAATTATATGGGACCTTTTCCTTCCTCTAATGGGTATACTCATATTTTGGTTGATCTTGAATATTCTACTAAGTGGGTAGAAGCTATTCCAACTAGCAGTGCTGATCATAACACCTCCATTAAAATGCTTAATGAAGTTATCTTCCCGAGGTTTGGAGTCCCTAGATATTTAATGACCGATGGTGGTTCACACTTTATCCATGGTGCTTTCCGCAAAATGCTTGCTAAATGTGATGTTAACCATAGAATTGCATCACCCTGTCATCCTCAATCTAGTGGTCAGTTTGAACTTAGCAATAGAGAAATAAAATTAATATTACAAAAAACTATTAGTAGGTCCTGAAATAATTGGTCTAAGAAACTAGATGGTGCACTTTGGGCCTATAGAACAACTTATAAAAATCCTATAGGTGTGTCTCCATACAAAATGGTATATGGGAAAGCTTGTCACTTGCCTCTAGAGTTAGGACATAAAGCATTTTGGGCAATTAAAGAACTCAACTATGACTTCAAACTTGCCGGTGAAAAGAGGTTATTTTATATTGGCTCACTAGATGAATGGAGAACCCAAGCTTATGAAAATGCCAAACTATTCAAAGAAAAAGTTAAAAGATGGCATGACAAACGAATCCAAATGCGGGAAATCAAAGCTGGACAATTTGTACAACTCTCATTTTAGATTTTTTGCAGGAAAACTTCTTTACAAGTGGGAAGGACCATATGTTACTGAAGAGGTTTATCACTCTGGAGCTATCAAGATTAATAATGCCGAAGGTACTAACCCGAAGGTGGTCAATGGATAGGGAATTAAACATTATATCTCACGTATGCCTATTAATGTTGAAAGCAATATTATCCAAACCATGACACCAGAGGAACACATAAGAGAAACCTGTCGAAACACTCCAGAATCGTGAAAAAGAAGAGGTACGTAATACGGTAAGTAAACGAACTCCGAAAAATCTGTAAAATATTTTCTGACAGTTTTCGAATATTATAAAAAATAGGAAAATAAGATATAAACAAGAAAGCAACCGATGTGAGCATGATACACCAGGGCGCACCTGCCCTCCCTAGCGCACCCTGGTGGGTTGTGCCCTTCTCGGGAACCTTCCCGACTCTGTGTTCCTTCCATATGATTGTTTGCCAAGAATAAAAATTATCTATATATACCCCCTATTGTTTTGACCACTGCATCGTGGAAATATTCTCTATTCTCGTTTCATGTTGTTTTCTTGACATGTCTAAAAATATATCGTCTCAAGATTCAGAGGGGGAGAGCTATGTTGCTGACTATCTTGCAAACCCTAAGGTCTAAGGAGAGGTGGATCATTATGGATGGACCACGGATGAGGAGGAAGACGCCAACATGAAGGAAGCATAGGATTGTAGCTCTGAGGAAGAGGGTGACCCACTTCCTTAGCCCGAAGACATGCATGTGAAATTCAAGAAGTCAAGCCTACCTAAAGGATACAAACCCGAGGTTCAATTTATTCCATATTGTTTTCTGCAGGAGAGCAAGGTAGCATTATGCAAAAAGATATTAAATCTCAAGTTAGAAAATGACGATCTAAGGGAGGAAAATTTTATGCTCAAGTATAAAGTGAAGAAGGTCACTTCGGCACCACCACCTTCATCATCTTCACCACCAAAGGGGACGTACACGGGTATGGGCACTCCCCTTGGCTTGAGCCAAGCTTGGGGGACACGCCCCGGTATCATATCACCATCACTTTTTACCTTTAATTTTTATTTAGATCCTTAGATTTTTCGTTCTTTAGTTGAATAAAAGTTTAGTATGATTTATTTTCGAGTGCTAGTTTCGTGATCTATCTCTCTATGTAATCGAGCGAGAGTTATATAATAAAGTTTAGTTTGAGCTCTTGTTTTGTTGCTTTCTTGTTACAATCATAATAAAAGAAAATAAATTAAAAGGATCATATGTTAATCTTATGGTGAGTAATGACATCACATACGGAAAAGTATAAGTGGTAAAATTTATTGGAGATTGACAAACATGGCATTAGTCAATGATGCAACTCATGAAAGAATTAATTAGGGAAGAGAAGATTCACATGCAAATACACTATCTTGGACATTTTCTATGATTGTGAGCCCCCATATAATATTATATGCCAAAATTGTTGACGTTGGACAAGGAAGAAAACGTAATGATTTATGTTTTTTCATATTCACATGGAAGTTATATTGTCATAGGTCCTTCAACATGTGGTGCTTGCTCAATATCTTCGCTAGCCAAAACAAATCCGCACTAAGTAGAGATAGTACTTGTGCATCCAAAACCCTAAACCCAAATTCATGTTTTGAGAGTCCACCATACCTACCTATGGATTGAATAAGATCCTTCAAGTAAGTTGTCATCGGTGCACGAAGGCAATAAAAATTTCTTCTAAATGTGTTTGATCAATTAATGTAAGAGAAAACTGAGCATTGTATGAACTTGTGATGGCAAAGTAATAAAAGAGATGGACTTCATAATAAAGTTTGCTATCACAGGGGGCAATATAACGTGATGTTCTTTTACACTACGGAATTTGGCATACAAACAAAAAGTGCATGACAACCTCTTCTTCCCTCTGTGAAGGGACTATCTTTTACTTTTATGTATTTACTTTTTTGCAAGAGTCATAGTATTATTCCCTATTCCTTTTTATTTTTCTATTTTTGCAAGCATCATGTGGTGAGGAAATATCTAGGCACATATATCTAGTTGGATATGAGTGAGCATGAATTATTATTCTTGACATCACACTTGAGGTGAATACGTTGGGAGGCGAAACTATAAGCCCCTATCTTTCTATGTGTCTGGTTGAAACTTTTTCCCCATGGGTATACTATTAGTGTTAGCAAACATAGAAGATTAAATGATGGTTGAGTATGTGGACTTGTGAAAAGACTCTGACACAAGACCCTTCCTGAAAATATGACGAATTGTACTTGCAAAGTTGACTGAGAACATAGTTTGTTGGTTTTCAATAAGGTTTATGCTTTATACTTCTATGTTGGGATGAATTGTTACTTGTTCATAAGAAGTTATCTGATGATGTTATAAAATAAAATTTATATGACAGAGTTCCATGATAAAGTTTGATGCTGCTATGATAATAAGCATGATGCTACTATGTCCGTATTTTGTTTTTATCGACACCTCTCTCTCAAACCATGTAGACATGTTTTTCGATATTAGCTTTCGCTTAAGGACAAGTGAGGTCTAAGCTTGGGGGAGTTGATACGTCCATTTTGCATCATGATTTCCTACTGATATTTATAATGTTCTTATGCATAATAATGCTTTATGGAGTAATTATAATGCCTTTTCTCTCATAATATGCAAGGTTTGCACAAAGAGGGAGAATGTCGGCACCTAGAATTCTGGATCTGAAAAAAGCATATTAGATATACCTATTCTAGACATCTTCGAATGAGCTAAAACTTTACGGAGAATTTTTTTGGAATATATAAAAAATACTAGAGCAAATAACTACCGGAGGGGGCCACCTGTTAAGCACAAGACACCAGGGCGCGCCAGGCCCCCCAAGCGCGCCCTGGGGGGTTGTGCTCAGAACGGCCTGCCTCCTGAGCCCATCTTCTGATATTTAAGGTGTTTTGACCTAGAAAAAAATAAGGAGAGGACTCTCGGGACAGAATGTCGCAGTCTCGAGGCAGAACTTGTGTAGGAGCACTTGTGCCCTCCGACGGAGCGATTCCGCCGGGGGAACTTCCCTCCCGAAGGGGGAAATCGAAGCCATCGTCATCACCAACAACCGTCTCATCTTTGGGAGGCCATTCTTCATCAACATCTTCAACAACAACATCTCCTCTCAAACCCTAGTTCATCTCTTGTGTTCAATCTTTGTTTTGGAACCTCAGATTGGTACCTATGAGTGACTAGTAGTGTTGATTACATTGCATAGTTGATCTCTATATGATTTATTTGGTGCAAGATTATATGTTCAGATCCATTATTCTATTTAATACCCCTCTGATCTTGAGCATGAATATTATTTCACTACTGGAATCAGAAGATTTTCCGTCTGCCACCTCTTTGTCGTCCGCTAGCGGACGGCAAAGAGTGGCTTTGCCATCAGCTAGCAGAAAGCAGACGGCAAGGAGGTGGCTGACGGCAAAGGGTGGCTTTGCCATCAGCCACTTCTTTGTCTTCTGCTAGCGGACGGCAAAGGAGGTTTGCCGTCTGCCAATAGATGACAAAGAGGGAGGGGGCCCACTGACGACCCATCCCGCAACTTGACCTAATGCCTCCCCCCCTCTTTGCCGTCCGCTAGCGGACGGCAAAGAGGGGGGCTAACTAACGGAAAACGCCCCCCGGCCCGCCTCTCTCTCTCTTTCTCTCCCCCTCTCCTCCCCGTCACCCCCACCCCGAACGTCCCCCACCCTCGCCGCCCGCGCACACGGTTGGCCGCCACCCGCGCCCCTCACCCCCACCCCCGCCACGCCCCCCACCCCCGCCGCCCGCGCACACCGTCGGCCGCCGCCCGCGCCCCCCACACCCACCCCCACCGCGCCCCCCACCCCCGCCGGTCGTGCCCCCACCCCCACCGCCCTCGCCCCTGCCGCCCGCGCCCCCCACCCCCACTGTCGTGTCGCCACCGCCGACCGCCACCCACTCCCACAACCCTGCCCCGTTCTCCCTCCCCAGGGCCCGCGCCCACCACCCCGCCGCCCGTGCCCATGCCCCACCGCCAGCATCGGCCTCCTCCACCTCCACCAACGCCGGCCTCCACCTCCCCCACTCCGGTGAGCCCCCTCCCCTGTCTATTTTTTCGTTTTTTAATAGTTTAGTTAGTAATTTAGTTAGTTAGTTGTAGTTAATTAGTTTAGTTAGTAATTTAGTTAGTTAGTTGTAGTTAATAGTTTAGTTTAGTTAGTAATTTAGTATTGTAGTTAGGTTAATTAGTTGTAGTTAATTAGAAGAAGAGAGAAGAAGAAGAGGAGGAGAAGGAGATGAAGAAGAAGAAGAAGAGGAAGGAGAAGAAGAAAAAGAAGAATAAAAGGAGGAGGAGGAGGAGGAGGAGGAGAAAAGAAGAAAAAGAAGAAGGAGAATAAGAAGAAGAAGAAGAAGAGGAGGAGGAGGAGGACGGGAGCGTCGGCGCCGACGTAACCAGGTCGAGGATCGCCGACACGACACCCCCGACACCCCGACCCCCGACATGACACCCCGACACCACGACACGGCACCCCGGACCCCGAGACGACACCCCCGACACCCCGACCCCGACACGACACCCCGACACCCCGACCCCGACACGGCACCCCCGACACCCCGACCCCGACACGACACCCCCCGACACCCCGACCCCGACACGACACCCCCCGACACCCCGACCCCGACACGACACGGGTCATATATTTGTGAATTATGAGTTAGGTCATATATTTTTCGATTTTGTTATACAGAACATCATATTTATGTTGATCAGGTGGATTTAAATGTGCAGTTGTTTCGTCGCTGTGAGGGTCTGGTGTTCGACGACCTCCTCGTGCGTTCAACGAGCTCCGCCCCTACGTTCGTGGGTGAGCACAACTGACATCTCCTCTTGCCCCCTTCATTTCCTCTGTTCTGGTCTTCGTGTTGATGAAACTTGCTAGCTATAGGTGTCTTCAATCATTAGGATGCGTGACCACTATGCATCTCCCATTCGAAAGGGTTGCATCTATAAATATGCATTCATTAGCATATTTATAACCGTGATTCTTTCGAATTGTCCAACGTTATCCATGGACAGCCCGAGTACGTGTATATTGGGTTCGTTTTCCCATATGCTTTGCTCCGGATCCGATAAAGAATTTCGTTGGTGCCTTCCTAGTTGTTCTCTGGGTACACATCTTCTCTGCTTATTGCCGAGATGTGTATCAGGAGAACAGCGGGGAGGTGCTACCGAAATTATGCGTTGGATCTGGAGCAGAGCATGGGAAAACGAACCCAATCTACACATACTCGGGTGGGATTAGGACCTATCTTTACCTACTAGCGTCTAGGTTGCATCAATGTAATAAAACTGACAAACTCTATTAACTGATGAATATGGTTTACTGAATTATGTATATATTTTGTGTGTGTCTAGTAGCTAGGCAAGATGAGTGATCGTGGGTGGATGTACACCGGTCACACTAGTCAGAAAGACATGACCCGTGAATGGATAACAAAAACCAAGGAGTTTGTGACAGTCGCATTTGCAAATGGACAGAAAAGAACCTGGTGCCCTTGTGTCATTGCGACAACTGTAAGAAGAAGTCAGAGTTTGAAATGATCAAACACCTACAAAAGTGGGGTTTTACGCCTAATTATACGGTCTAGACATTTCATGATGAGTCTGCCCAACGTGCCAGAGCTGAGGTGGTTCGTCGTCGCACCGACGAGCATGGTACCGGGATCGAAGACATGGTGCAAGACTTTGATGATGCTAGAGATTCAGATGATGAGATGAAGGAATTTGCAAAGGCATTTTATGAAATGTTGGAGTCTTCAAAATGTCCTCTCCACGAGCACACTGAGCTTTGTCAGCTGGATGCCATCGTGCAAGTCATGGCTCTAAAGGCTCAGTTCAACCTGGGCAGAGAATGCTACGACGTGATGATGACGATATTTGGACGTTTCTACCCAAAGGCCATGTATTGCCACCAAACCTATACCAGTCGGACAAAATCCTACGTGCGCTTAAGATGACCTATGAGAAGATAGATGCCTGTGAGAATGGATGTGCCTTATTTAGGCTTGAGTATGCGGGCTTGAACTATTACCCCATTTGCAATGCTTCCAGGTATGTTATGGTAGACAACGGTATGGGTGAGAAGAGTCAAACCAAAATCCCCATTAATGTTCTTCGGTATCTGCCAATCATACCAAGACTTCAACGTCTTTTCATGGTCGAAGAGACGGCCAGACAGATGACGTGGCATAAATTGGGAAAAAGAATAGAACTAGATGCACATGGGAATCCAATGTTGGGACACACTTCAGACGCTTTTGCGTGGAAGCACTTCAATGCATTACATAAGGATAAAGCGGCAGATCCAAGGCATCCTCGAGTTGCCATCAGAACGGATGGGTTCAATGTGTATGGTATGATGGCAGCACAATACAGTTGTTGGCCTGTATTTGTCATTCCACTGAATCTCCTCCCGGAGAGATTATGAAAAGAAAGAACATTTTCCTGACGTTGATAATTCTAGGGCCCAAATATCCGGGGAAGAATATGAATGTGTACATGCAACCGCTTAAGGATGAATTGCAAGAAGCCTGGGATAATGGGATCAAGGCATACGATGCCGCTACAAAAAGAACTTCAAAATGCATGTGTGGTACATGTACTCGATGCATGACTTGCCGGTGTATGTGCTATTCATTGGCTGGTGTGTGCATGGAAGGTTTCCGTGCCCCACATGCAAGGCAGCTCTTCAGTTCCGTTGGCTGGAGGCGGGTCGCAAGTTTTCTTGCTTCGACATGCATAGACAGTTCCTTGATCCTGACCATAAGTTCAGAAAACACAAGAAGAATTTCATCAAAGGTAGATTTGTCAAAAACACTGCACCACCTGTGTTGACAGGCCAACAGATCCTGGATCAGATAATCGCTCTCGAGCCGGATCCAGATCATCCAGGGTATTTCAAAGGGTATAATACGGAACACGCCTGGACTCACAAGATATGTTTGTGGGATCTACCTTACTTTAAAGACCACCTTTGCCCACACAACATCGACGTGATGCACACTGAAAAGAATATCGCGGAGTCCCTTTTTGGTACATTGTTCGGCATAGAGGGGAAGTCAAAGGATAATCCTAAGGCTAGAGTCGACCAGGAGGCTCTATGTGATAGACTGTTACAAAACATTCAACAACCGAAAGGAAAGAAGAACTGGAGGAAGCCAAAGACATGGTTCATCTTGGAAGGCCAGCTATGAGAGAAATGATCTTGTGGGTGAAAATGCAGTTGATGTTCCCCGATGGGTATGCAGCGAATCTAAAGAGGGGAGTGAGTCTTGAAAAATTGAAAATATTTTGTCTCAAGAGTCATGATTGGCACATATGGCTTGAGCGGGTAATGCCGGTGATGTTGCATGGCTTTATCCCTGAGGATGAATGGCTAGTACTGGCAGAGCTAAGCTATTTCTTCCATCCTCTTTGTGCGAAAGAACTATCGCCTGACGTGCTAGACGAACTGGAAGAGTTGGCCACGGAGTTGATTTGCAAGTTAGAAAAGATCTTTCTACCGGGCTTCTTTAATCCAATGCAGCATTTTATTTTGCATCTCCCGACCGAGGCAAGATATTGGGGGGCCGTGCAAAATCGTTGGTGCTTCACAACTGAGAGGATGCAGAAGACGCTTCGAGCAAAATGTAAAAATAAACGTAGAGTTGAAGCATCGATGGCTGAGGCATTCATTACTGAGGAGGCGGCAAACTTTGTGACAGCACACTACAAAGCCAAGAATCGTCATTTGCATAATACAAAGCCTCGGTACAATGATGGTGACCATGAAAAAGGTCGATCCAACCTCAGCCTATTCAAAGGTAAGCTCGCACCAGCCGGTGCTTCAAAATCAATAGCGTTGGATGTCGAAGAATGGCGGACCATTTTGATGTATATCTTCAACAACCTAACAGAAGTGTGTCTGTACATCGAGTAAGTTCTCAGTACATTGTTTTGCAACTTCTAATTCCTTTGAAATGCTCTTATTCCCTGATATGTGATAAGTCACCAAATTCTCAGATGGAGCGGTGATCCAAAAGGATTCCATCGAAGAGTATGAGCTTCTGGCAAAGCATGCAGGCAGCTATCCCGGTTTCATCTCCTCGTTCAAGCAAACGGTAATTTCCATTAATTAGATGATTTCATTTCTTCGCCTACTTTGTGGATAATGCAACAATCCTTTCGTATTAAACTTGTAGGCTAATGCAGAGTCTATGGACTCTGAATTCAGACAAGTCGCTAATGGTTTTGACTATAAGGTCCGTTCATTTGACAAATACGACATCAACGGGTATCGTTTTCATACTTTTGGCAAAGAGCTATCTATGGACGACCGAAATTCTACAAATTGTTGTGTCTCTGCTGTCGGCAAAGGAGGGGTTGAGTATTATGGAAGAGTTGAAGCAATTTATGAACTTACATTATTTGGTGAAAACCCACCAAACGTCATAGTCTTCAAATGTTATTGGTTCCAGCCGAAGGAGACTAGAAGGACTCATGAACATATAGGGCTAGTCAAAATCAAACAAAGCACCCATTTAGATGTTCCCGGTGTCTATATTACGGCTCAACAGGCGGCCCAAGTTTTCTATCTACCATGGGCCTGCCAAACGGATCCAAATTTGAAATGTTGGGATGTCGTTTATGATGTGCCGCCACATTTTAGACCACCTCCCCTCAATGAAGATGATTATGAACCTCACATTAACCCAGACACATATGAAGGAGAATTCTTCCAAAAACACATGTTTCCAAAAAACGTTTCAAGAACCGCTCTACTTCACCCCAGAACATTGAGGTCGACAGTGATAGTGAACCCGACTTCACCCCTGAGCCGGAACAAGAAGAGACGGAAGAAGAAGAGGTTACTGCTGCGGATGACCTGGCAATGCTTGACCAATTACATAGAGGCCTTCCACATGTTGATGCATTTATTGATGATGTTGATGAGCACGTCATTACTGATAGTGATGATGATTATGCATTTATTGATCCCGAAGCATATATAGACAATGAAGATTAATGTTAGTAATGTGAGGTATTCGACATTATCCTTCTGCGTTTGCCGCAACCCCGACCGATCCTTCTGCGTTTGCCGCAACCCCGACCGATCCTTCTACGTCTCACCCTGGCGCAAACCCGATCGGTCCTCCACCTCCGTGATGATGGTAAGTTTTCCCAAGTGTTTTGCTTAACAAATGCATACTTAGCTTAAGAAATGACCTAATTAGCTCCAAAATGACCTATACTTAGCTTATTTTCCTCAAAAATGACATAATAACCTTAATTAGCTCCAAAATGATATATTCTACCTAGGATAGCTATAAAATGACCTATACTTAGCATTTTTTCCTCCAAAATGACTTGATATGCTTAGTTAGCTAGAAAATGGCATAACTACCTAAGATAGCTCAATAATGATCTATAGCTAGCTTAGCTAGTTCATTTATGACATAATTAGCTCACTTAGGTACAAAATGACATAACTACCTAGGATAGCTCAATAATGATCTATAATTAGCTTAGCTAGTTCATTTATGACATAATTAGCTCACTTAGGTAAAAAATGGCATAATAACCTTGGTTTAGCTCCAAAATGACCTATACTTAGCTTATTTTCCTCAAAAATGACATAATAACCTTACTTAGCTCTGAAATGATATATTCTACCTAGGATAGCTATAAAATGACCTATATTTAGGATTTTTTTCCTCCAAAATGACTAGATATGCTTAGTTAGCTAGAAAATGGCATTACTACCTTGGAGAAGAGGAGAGGAGAGGAGAAAAGGAAAGAGAAGGTAAATTCTTCTTCTTCTAGCTAGTCTTCTTCTTCTCCTTCTAGTTAGTCTTCTTCTTCTAGTCTTCTTCTTCTTCTTCTAACTTCCTTCTTTCCCAATTTGCAGATTTGCTTTCGATCAGGAAGCTTGCATTCATGGAGTCTACTCTTCTGCTTGTGCTTCCTTTTTGTTTTCATTTTGTAGGATGAACAATGTGAAACTTGCTACCTATATATGTATGTATGGATGAAACCATTATATGCTTGTTATGGGATATGTTGGCTAGCTCTATATGTTGCATATGGACTTTTCATTTGATATGTATATATATGTGTGTTGGATGATCATATCCATATGGCAGGGATATGATTTGGTATGTATATGTGTTGTTATGCTTGTTTAAAGTATTTTCAAATGTGTGTGTATATATATATGTGAAATTATGTGAAATTGAATGAATTTAATAAAAAACAGAAAAAACAGGGGTTGTGCAGGCTCTTTGTCGTCTGCTCGCAGACGACAAAGACCTTTGCCATCCGCCAGCAGACAGCAAAGCTTCCACGTGGCAACTACCTGTGCAACCTGGGGTAGCACCAGGCCGGCCTAGGTGGGTTCTTTGCTGTCCGCTGGCAAATTAAGTTCTTTGTCGTCTACCAGCGCACGGCAAAGCACGCCATTTAGCCCTTAACGGAGCTGCGTTGCCACGTGTGTCGTCCATGCCCTTTGTCGTCCACTGGCAGACGGCAAAGATGCAAAGGTCTTTGCCGTCCGCCAGTGGACGGCAAAGTGCCCTTTACCATGGCTTATTCAACCGGACGATTGGCCATCTACTGGCGGACGACAAAGCCTTTGCCATCTGGGATGCATGCCCTTGCCGTCCGGGATGGCTGACGGCAAAGTGCCTGATTCCTGTAGTGTTTGTGAGTAGTTACCTCTGTTCTTGAGGTCACGGGAGAAGTCATGTTGCGAGTAATCATGTGAATTTGATATGTGTTTGATATTTTGTTGATATCTATGTTGTGATGCCCTTACTGGTGTCATGTGAACGTCGACTACATGAAACTTCACCATCCTTGGGCCTAAGGTAATGCGTTGTGGAGTAGTTATGAGATTGACGGGGTTCCTACCCCTAGGTAGGCCAAAGCCACGGGGTCTTCCCCCTTTCGCTTCGAAGAAATACCATGCGGCCGGCTGGCTATGGTCGGCTGGATGACGACTGGCGCATGCCTGTGCCGGCTGGCGCCTCGGCCAGCTGGTCAAGGAGCCGGTTGGGCCCTCGGCCTGTTGGGCGCGGCCGGCTGCCCACGGGTCGGCTCTTCCGTTGAATTTGGGACGAACGTGCCCCGTCCCATCCCTCTGTTCATGGAAACAGTGGCTACTTACGCACCGTAGCGCATGGCTACAGTCCAACCGTCCCGGCCACTGTCCTCGGTGAGCGCGACCGGGCGGGGGAATAGTGCCAGCATGCCATCGCCACTCGATTACCTACCCTGGCATTGCTACAGTGCCACCGGCCGTACCGGAGACTTCGGCCGGCTGCCACTAGATGACGCTCCCCGGGCGGCCCGTGCCGCGGCAGGTGGTCGAGGACCAATTGCAGAACCGCTTGGCGGGCCCCAACGGGAGATGGGACCGCTCGGCCAGCGGGCCCCGCCCACGACAAGACGGCACAAGCGGCGGGACCCTCTGGCCAGCCGAAGAGACTACCAGCCGGGGTCCCCCCACCTTGGTACTTTAAGCATATTGTAAGAGCCAGAGGGTTGGCCTCTAAAAAAACCCGAGCCCCCCATGCAACGGGGATAGACAAATGATCACTGACACACACACACGGAACTCTCATCCCCTTCTCTAGTAGCAGAGGTAGACGAGCCGGCTGCTCCTTCTTCCTCCTCTAGACACAGCTCCAGGAGCATCCCTGTATGCATACCCATCCATTCAACTAGACCAAGCAGAACTAGGGGTGTTACCTATCACGGAGGGCCCTAAACCTGGGTACATCGTGTGTCTCCACTGCTTGTGCCCAATCTCGCACCCGGAGCCCATCGGCGTCCTCCGGCCTCAACCACTCACGATAAGCCACCGTGTGGCCATACGCGGCGCCGGCCGGATTCATGCTCCAGGCGGGACCCCTTGCCATCCCCACCGCCGCCGCTTGTCCCGACGAAACCGTGGGGAGCTCGTGGGGCTTGCCCCAGCACGCCCTGCGGGCAAATCCGTCAGCCTCACGGCTGACATCGATGCGCTCACCGAGTGCTTCGGCAGGCTCAGCCTCACCGAGGCTCCGGCCGCTAACGATTACCCGGCGGGGGTGCTCGTCTGCGTTGATCCACCCACAGCAGTGGGCGCACTCGTTGCGGCTCAGCCCAGCGGGTCCCATGATCGCATGGGGTTGATGGCCATCACTTCCTCCACCGCCTCCGGACAGTCGCGGGTCGCGGCTACCGCTGCCACCGCCCGCGTCGGCACGTCTGACCCGCTCGGTGCGGCCCTCCGAGGCTTGAGCACTCCGATCGCCCCGACGGCAAACCCTGACACCGTCGCGGCCGATCTCGAGGCGGATCGCCGCATCCTATTCGAGGATGCCACCGCCCTAGACGCCACGTGGTGCCGCATGGAGGCGGCACAGCGGGAGTATGCTTCCGCCTACATACTCACCCCGGCTGGCACCGAACCCAGCCGGTGTGGGGCTGTGCACGACCGCGGCCGCATGGTCGCCGAAATCCTCGGCAACAAAATGTCCGTCTATGACACCCCCGTGGCTAACCTGCGGGCTCTCAAGGTGGCCTACGAGGAATTGGCCACCTTGGAGGGCGAAGAGCGTGCTGCCCACGAGCGCCACATCAAGGAGCTCATCGATGCTGCTGATGTGCAGCAACATCAGCTTGCAACGGGCGGCGCCGCCACTAAAGGCCCCCGGCCCGAGCGGGAGGGCACGAGAACTGTCGGCCGCCAGGCGGCCCAATACTCCTACTCCCCTCGCGTTTCTGGCTGCCAGGCCGAAGCAAACAACCCTCGGCCCTCTCAGACGCCGGGGGGTGAGCAGCCAGCTGTTAGCAGCCGGCGCACCAATGAGTCGCCTCGGAGCGGCCACCGCCACGAAGCACCGGCATCCGGCAGCCGGCGCAGCTAGGGGTACACGCCGCCTCCACGGCGCAAGTCGCGGTAGTCAGCACCACCCACCATCCGCCCCAAACTCTTGGCTTGACTCGGACCACGTGTCCCCCGCAGCGAGAACGACGCCCGCAACCACATCGACAAACTCGCGCAATCCGCCCTCCTCGAGGAGGAGGACCCGATTGGTCCGGCCTGATTCGGCCTTCGGATTCGCACCGAGCCGTTCCTAACCGGCTTCACACTCCCTAGGGACACCCCGAAATACAACAGGGCCGCCAAACCCAAAGACTGGCTAATCGACTACACCACCGCGGTGAGAATCGCCAAGGGCAACAAGCGCGTAGCCGTTCGCTACGCCCACCTTATGCTGATCGGCTCGGCCCGCACCTGACTCAACAGCCTAGCGGCCGGCAACATCAACACTTGGACGGACTTCGAGGAGGCCTTCGTCCACAACTTCACTGGCACCTACAAGCGGCCTGGTCGTCCCCGTGAACTCGCCATGTGCGTTCAGGGGCCAGACGAGTCCCTCCACGACTATCTCACCCGGTGGACCGAGCTCCGCAACTCCTGCGAGGGGGTGCACGAGGTCCAAGCCGTGCACTACTTCATCGAGGGCTACCGGGACGGCACCCCTCTCAAGCACAAGCTCCTGTGCTCTGAGCCGGCCACGCTCGCCGAGCTCATGACCAAGGCGGACAAATATGCCATGGCCGATTCGGCCATCCGGGTCAAGAAGACCGCGCCCGCCAAGGCAACGACGACGCCGACCATGACCCGACCGGCTACTGACAACCGGCAGCCGCAGAGCAACAAGCGCAAGAACGACCAGCCGAATCCCCGCTACGGGAGCCGGCAGGTAAATACCGTCGAGGATCAGGAGCCGATTGCCCAGTCTTCCGGCCAGCGCCAGCGCACCGGCAAGGCTGCCTGGCTGCCGAAGCTCACCTTCGAGCAAATGCTCGATCTCCCCTGCAAGAACCATTCAGGGGCCAAGCCCTCTACGCACACGCTCTGGCAGTGCAGCTTCTCGCAGCGATTGGCCCGGGGGGATGGCCTTCCGGCTCCTCCCGCGACGCTAGCCCACGCGTCGGCACCGGCCTAAGCGGCCGCCCCGGCGCCGGCAACGGCTCCGAATGACGATCGTCTGATCGACCAGTTTCCCAACCAGGACGGTTGCTACATCATCTTCAGCAGTGAAGAGACGTGCAAACACGCTCAGCGTCGGCTCCGCCGTGAGGTGAACGCCACCATGCCAGCAACTCCCCAATTCATGCACTGGTCGGAGAAGCCGGTCACTTGGAGCTAGGCCGATCACCCTGCCATGATGCCGAATCCGACAGCTATGCCTTGGTCCTCGACCCCACCATCGCCACCAAGGAGCGAGCCTGCCGCTTCTTGCGGGTGCTGATAGATGGCAGCAGCAGCATCAACATTCTCTACCTCGACATGATGCGTAAGCTGGGGCTAAAGACAGAAGACCTCCAAGCAAGCCGGACGGTTTTCCATGGCATTGTGCCTAGGAAGTCCTGCTCCCCTGTCAGCAAAATCACGCTCGATGTCCTCTTCGGTGGACCCAGCCATTTTCGCCGCGAGCCAGTGTTGTTCGAGGTCGTGGACCTTGCGAGCCCCTACCACGCGATGTTGGGTCGGCCGGCTCTTGTCAGCTTCATGGCGGTCCCCCATTATGCTTAACTCGAGCTCAAGATTTTGGGCCAAAAGGGGATCATCACCATCAAGGGCGACTACAAGATGTCGCTCGAATGTGCTCGGGGCGGCAGCTGGCTGGCCGAGGCCCTAGAGATCGCCGAGGAGAAACGGCAGCTCGACCGGCTCGTGGCCCTTGCTGCCAGCCAGTCGACGTGCCGGCTCCACCCTCACAATCCACCGGCGAAGCCTCCTTCCAGCCATCCAAAGACACCAAGAAAATCCCGCTCGACCCAACCAACCCGGC
This sequence comes from Hordeum marinum, assembly GCA_022496015.1. Lineage (NCBI taxonomy): Eukaryota > Viridiplantae > Streptophyta > Magnoliopsida > Poales > Poaceae > Hordeum > Hordeum marinum. The sequence goes on from CM039677.1 coordinate 327,024,147, forward strand.
TCAGTGCGTCAACATCGGCTCCCGCCTCGATAGAAATAGGAAGGCGAGCTTGTCGACTTCCTCCGTGAGAATCGGGACATCTTTGCATGGTCCCCCAAGGACATGTCGGGTGTTCCGAGGAAGTTCGCCGAGCACAAACTCCATGTCCGGTCGGACGTCAAGCTGGTCAAGCAACCCCTGCGCCGCTTCTCCGAGGAGAAGCGATGTACTATAGGCGAAGAGATCACCCAACTGCTCGCAACCGGGTTCATCATGGAAGTATTCCACCCGGACTGGCTGGCCAACCCGGTCCTGGTACTGAAGAAGAACAACCCGGTCATGTGCATCGACTACACCAGCCTGAACAAGGCATGTCCCAAGGACCCGTTCGCCTTGCCGCGGATCAATCAAGTCATCGACTCCACGGCCGGCTATGACTTGTTGTCCTTCCTGGACGCCTACTCAGGCTACCACCAGATCAAGCTAGATCCGAAGGATCGGCCAAAGACCGCCTTCATCACGCCCTTCGGGGCCTACTGCTACATCACCATGTCCTTCGGCCTAAAGAATGTTGGTGCCACCTTCCAACGATGCATGCAAAAGTGCCTCCTGCCTTAGATAGGTAGGAACGTCCACGTCTACGTCGACGACATCTTCGTCAAAACCAAGAAGCACTTCAGCCTCCTCGACGACCTTCGCGAACTTACGCGAGTACAAGATCAAGCTCAACCGGGAGAAGTGTGTCTTCGGTGTCCCCGTCGGACAACTCTTGGGTTTCTTCGTGTCCGCCCGCGGCATCGAAGCTAACCCCGAGAAGATCAGCGCGATCGAGTGCATGCCGAAACTGACCCGGCTCCGCGACGTCTAGAAGTTCAGCGGCTGCCTCGCCTCGCTCAACCGGTTCATCAGCCGGCTGGGAGAGAAGGCCCTGCCCCTCTACGGGCTCCTTCACAAGACGACTCTGATCGAGCCGGGTCAAACCAAGAGGCCAGGCGCCTTTGACTGTCCTGACGAGGCGGACGAGGCCTTCCACAACCTTAAGAAGGCTCTCACCCGAGCGCCCATCCTGGCCGCGTCGGCTGAGAAGGAACCACTGCTCCCCTACATTGCAGCGACCAGCCGCGTCATGAGCGTCGTTCTGGTGGTCGAGCGGCCGGAGGAGGGCAAGTCCTTACCGGTCCAACGACCCGTCTACTACCTCAGCGAGGTCCTTTATGCGTCCAAGCAGAACTACCCCCACTATCAAAAGATGTGCTACGGCATATACTTCGCCGCCAAGAAGGTCAAGCAATACTTCCAACAGCATAACATTATCGTGGTGAGCACGGCCCCGCTAGGCGAGATCATGAGCGGCTGGGACTCCACTGGCCGGATCGCCAAATGGGTCATTTCCCTCGCCGATCATGAGATCCGGTACGAGCCAAGAACCGCCATCAAGTCACAGGCGTTGGCAGATTTCCTCGTTGACTGGGCGAAGACGGAGTTCGTCCCGCCTCCCCTAGACTCCACGCATTGGCGCATGCACTTCAACGGCTTGAAAATGAGGACCGGCCTGGGTGCCGGCATAGACCTCTCCTCCCCAAAGGTGATCAGCTCAAATACGCCCTTCAGATCCACTTCGCTGCCTCCAACAACGTGGCTGAATACGAGGCCATCGTCCATGGCCTCCGGCTCGCCAAGGAGATCGGTATCAGGCGCATCCTCTGCTTCGGTGACTCCGACCTTGTGGTGCAGCAAGTCTCTAGTGAATGGGACGCCAGGGATGCCAACATGGCCAGCTACCGCTTCCTCGTACAACAGCTTACCGGCTCCTTCGAGGGCTGTGAGTTTGATCATGTCCTACAGGCAGACAACGAGGCGGTGGATGCGCTGGCGAAGATCGGCTCCACCCGGTAGGCCATCCTAGCCGGCGTCTCCCTCGAATGGCTGCTCAAGCCGTCGATCAAGCCTTCCCTAGAATCGGAGTCAATTTTCATGCCGGCGGGCGTTGCCGGCCCATCGACGGCCCCGGCCGCCTCTCCGGCAACTTCACCACCGGCTCTCGAATCGTCGGCCGCCCAGCAGGCTCCGATCGAGCCGGCGGCGCCCGAGGTGGCCTGACCTGGCGGCACGACCCTCATGATGATCACCAACCAGCTGGCCCCGGGGGCTGGCGACCCGGCCCCACGGACTGATCAACCAGTCTCGGGGACTCCCAAGCCGGCTGCCGTCACGGCCCCTCGTGGGCCCAACCCATCTTAGCATTCCTTCTGCGGGGCGAGCTGCCTCTGGACGAGGCTCTGGCTAGGCAAATCCAGCACCGGACCATGGCCTACAGCATCATCAACAACGAGCTCGTCCACCACAGCACCACCGGCATCTTCCAGTGATGCGTCGAGCCGGAAAAGGGTCTGGAGATCCTCTTCGACATCCACCAGGGCGAGTGTGGGCATCATGTCGCCTCCCGGAACCTGGTGGCCAAGGCTTTCCGCCATGGCTTCTTCTGGTCGACGGCTCTCGAGGCGGCCAAGAAATTGGTCGACGAGTGCGAGGGCTGCCAACGCTAGAGCATGCAAAGCCACCTGCCGGCAACGGCCCTCCAAACCATTCCCCTCTCATGGCCTTTTGCTGTTTGGGGGCTAGACATGGTGGGCCCATTCAAGACCGCTCGAGGCGGCAAGACGCACTTGCTGGTGGTTGTCGAAAAATTCACCAAGTGGATCGAGGCGCGACCAATCAAGAACCTGGACGGCCCCATGGTCGTCGGGTTCATTGATGACATCACGGTACGCTACGGCGTTCCCTATAGCATCATCACCGACAACGGCACCAACTTCGCCAAGGGCGCACTCGCGCGTTTCTGCTCCAAGCAAGGAATCCGGCTCGACCTGGCCTCCGTCGCTTATCCATAGTCAAACGGCCAGGTCGACAGGGCGAATGGCCTCATCTTGTCCGGCATCAAGCCTCGGCTCGTGATGCCGCTGGTAAGGTCGGTCGGCTACTGGATCGATGAGCTGTCGGCCATCCTTTGGAGTCTCAGGACCACCCCGAACCGGTCAACCGGCTACATTCCCTTCTTCCTTGTGTATGGGTCCGAGGCAATCATCCCCACCGACATCGAGTTTGATTCGCCTTGGGTCGCCCTATACACGAAGAGGGATGCTAATGAGGCAAGAGAAGACGGCGTCCATCTACTCGAGGAAGCTCGTGAACTGGCCTTGAGCCGGACGGCGATCTACCAGCAGAAGCTCCGGCACTACCATAGCAAGCGCATCCGGACACTCTCGTTCTGCGAGGGGACCTGGTCCTCAGACGGATCCAGCGAACCACCGGACAGCACAAGCTATCCTCCCCATGGGAGGGCCCGTTCATCATCAGCAAGGTGCTACACAACAACGTGTACTTCCTGATAGACGCCTAGAAGCCGCAGAAGCGCAAAAGAGATGCTTCCAGTGAAGAGACGGAGCGCCCATGGAACGCAACACTCTTGCGTCTGTGTTTACTGCTGAGGAAAATCAATGTATGTATGTATCCCCGTCCTTTTGGGTTTATGAATGCAATGGGAACCCCAAGCCGGCTCTTGGGGCCCGCCCCGTTTCGTTTCTTTCAAAAGTGTTCCTCACTCACCGGCTCCCCCGCCCGGCTCCCGGGCCCGGGGGCTAGCCGATGGGCCCTAGAAGCACCTCTCTAAAAAAACAGCTAAGTAATGTGAGCCGACCAAACTTCCCCACCCTTACCAACTATAGAACCGGCCCCCGGCTGTTCGGCTGACGGGGCCTCGGGGTGGCAAGGTTTGGCTCACACGAAAGGCCGAAAATAAGGACACCCCCTCGGGGCCCAGCCGGACCATCACCGCGTCTCTGCCGCTCTACTTGTCCCGAAAAAGCCCTCGCGATTCCTAAGTTTTGAACCGGCTCCCCTAAGGCGAATGCCCCGACCCAGCTACAGGCCGACTCCCGACTGACAGGCTGGCGGGGCCAACACCAATGGGGAAAAGGAATAGAAACGGAAAGAGTCGAGGCAGGCAAAAAGGGATAAGGACGAGGCGGTATGAGTCACAAGGCAAACACAACAGAGCATTCATGGCATATAGATTAAGGCAAAAGTGGCCCACGGCCAGCATTCGGTTCATTACACAAACACCCCCGGTGGGTGGATTCAAGTTTTACATGCAGGAAAAACAAAGATAGAAAATATGCCTGGGGGCTTAGGCCACCGGCGCGTCGCCAGTCGGCATGCCCTCAGCAGGCGCATCGTGAGCCGGCTAGGTCCTCACCTCGGAGGTGGTCGCAGTCTTCGGGTCGGCCTCCTTGGCCTTCGAGGCGGGCTCCTCGGTCTCGGCCGTCTTGTTGCTCGAGTCGGTGCTCTCGTCGGCGACTTCGTCATCCGCCGGGCCTTGAGGGATGCCGAAGGAATCCTCGGGCAACGGCTCACCATGCTTGCCAAGGGCCGGCAGGAATTCGTCCGCGTCAACGTATGACGCGAGCTCGTTGGCCCGCTGGACAAGGGATGGCTCGCGCACCTCCCGCTCTACGGCCGGCACGTCCCGCATGGTCGCCAGCCGGCCCAGGTCCACGCCATAGTACCAAGACGTCACGATCCAGAGCGCCATCTGCACTCCGGCTCGAGTAGCCGATGCCTTCCAAGCCTTGAGGCGGGGGACGGCGTGCACCAGCCACTGAGCCATGCAGTGCGCTGGAGCTCCCCCGTGGCCGGGCCATAGCACGGCGATGACCTCCTTGCCGGCGGTCTTGAGCCGCTCCACGCTCCGCTCGAGATTGGTCATCCGCATCTCGACGGCGATCCCAATCTCGTCCATGTCCCACGCGGCATGGTCATCGATGGATCGACCGCACTCCCAAAGATATTCCCGGTGCTCTTCAACGGCGTGCGAAGCACGGCGATGAATCTCCGGGAAACACACTAGATGGAAGAAGAAGAGAAGGAAAGAAAAAGCAAGATGAAACATGAGAAACGGCAAAGGAAAGAGCAACCGGCTGGGGAAGGAGAGAGACGGGCACCTACCTTTGATCGCGTCATCCACCCCAATGGCAAAGTGGAGCGTCGTCTCGTGCTCTGACTTCCGGGCCGCCTCCGAGGTGGCGAGGGAACCCCTGACCTCCTCGAGCGTCTTCTCAAGGCGGGTCACCTCGCCTTGAAGGGCGGCGGTCCTCAGGGTGGCGTCAGCCGCCTCTTTGACGGCCGCTTCCAGGGCCGCCACCTCCCTTGCCGTGTCGGCCTTGAGCTAGTCCTGGGCCACCTCCCCATCGACTAGCAGCACGGCCAGCCGGTCTGTCTCTTGCGCGGCCGCCTGGACACCCTGTGCCAGCCAGTCCTGTTCGGCGACAAGTCTGGTCTTCTCCCCTTGGAGGGTGGCCAGCTCACCTACAAGACACAACCAACGTCAGCCGATTACCGGGGGCTATATGCCGCTCCTACCAAGTGCAACCCACCTTGCACGTGCGCCAGCTCCTCCTCCAGGCGGAGGAAGCCAGATTTGTCGCGGGCGTGGATGGCGACCGCTTCCGCAAACAGTTTCTGCCGCAGAGAGGTTCCCTCCTGTCACAAGACAAAAAGAGGAGCAAAGGTCAAGACATGCTCAAAGGAGATCCGGCCCGGCTGCCCATCAGCTGGTCAGACGGCCCGCATCTCGGGGGCTACACCAAGTGGGTGCGCTCGCGTGCCCCCACTGAAAACTCCAAGGAAAAGGTGTCGGCTTACCTCTGCATGCTGAAGGGTGGCGTCCGCCGCCTCCCCAAATCGGGCCAGCTCCTGCTGGCACCGGTCCGGGACCCTTCCCAAGTCCGTAAAGGATGGGACCGGGCCGCCTTCCTGGGGGGCGGCAGGGCCGACGCGCTTGCCAGCGCTTCCTAGTCCTGGACGACCTCCTACATCGACCGCAGGGTCCCCCGGGCCCGGCCGCCACTGCCGCCCGGGCTTGCCATGGCTCCAGCCACCGGGGGCGGGTTGATGACGGCAAGGGACCAAGAGTCACCTCCCGCCGGCCCCCTTCCCGGTGCCACAGCCGCCTCCTCTCCCGACCGCTCCAGCGCGTCAGTCACGCCAGAAGGCACCTCCACCTCCAGGGCCTCCACCTCCACCGTCGCCGCCAACGCCGCCTCCGGGGCCGCCGGGACCTCCGGCACCTCGACCCGGGCCGGCTCCGCCGCGGGCGGGGTCACCTCCGGCACCTCAGGCCAGGTCGGCTCGGGAGCCGGTTCCGTCGTTTCCTCCCTCGCATGAGTCGTCCCTTGCGCGGGCGGAGGCGCTGGCGGGTCCATGGCCGCCCCTTGCGGCTTGGATGAAGGTCTCGACATGTAGTTGGACTCCGCTGCCGAGTCCAACGCTCGTGGGGGGTCCACTAACCCCCTCCGCCTCCGACCGCTCGAGGTCCTGGAGTGCACGCCCTCCCCCTTGCGTGCCGGACCGGGAGGCTCGCAGCTCCGCGAGCCTCCTCTTTTCCTCCTGCTGGGTGGCCGCGTACTCTCGGGCTAGCCGGCTGGCGGCATCCATCGTCTCCCCCGCCGGCTCCTCATCTTGGAGCTCGATGGGGTCATTGACAAGAACCGGTCGTTAGCCGGCTTGCAAGGCAGAAGCCAAAAACTTACACAAGGACAAAGAACTTACGCGATAACAAGGGGTGGGGCCCGCTTGGCACGTGGCAGCGTCTTCCGTGCGGCCACCTTCACCCGCTTCGGGCCAGGTGGCGGGGCCGCCAGCCCCTCCTGAGCCGGCCTCTTCCTGCGGCCGGCCGCTTCGGCTGCCGGGCCTCAAGTCGGTCGCTCCTCGCTCCTCCAGTCCTGGCGTGCTGCAGGAGGAGGCCCGTCTAAGATCAACAAATCGTCATCATTGCCGTTGTCATCTGTCCAGTCTCCGATGGAGGGGGCAAGAGGGAACTCACCCACTCCACTGCGTTCCCCGGCTGTGCCGGACCCTCCGACCCCGCCAAGAGCGCCGCCTCGCGGACCCGCCGGCTCGTCGACTCCTCTCGAGGAGTCCACTCCTTCTTTCGGGGGGCCTCCTGTCTGGAAGTCTTCAGAGTCGGAGTCCACCCGCTCCGCCTCGAAGATCTGCAAGTGCAGGCCATCCGGCGTGTTCTGTCCCACCAGCAGTTGCGGTCAGCACTTCGACGTAAGTTCACTAGTCGGCTGTCGGCTGGGGAATACTAAACAAGAGTAAACCGCCCTGACGAAAAAACTCACTAGGGGAGGCCGGTTGATGCGGGTTATGGCTCCACGCCGAAAGAGCACGAGGCGGGCTTCAGCTTGAACGTCGTGAGGGCATTCACCTGCTTCGACACCTGAGCCGATGTCAGCTCGACGGTGGACTGCCGGCACGGGTCATGCTAGCCGAACATGTCACAGATCCGGTGTGGCCGCATCTGGAGGGGCGACACTCGGCACGAGACGAAGGCCGCCACCAGGCCAGCAACGACCAGCCCCTCACCGTTCTTCAGTTGTGAGAGCCGGGCGAGCTCGTCCAAGGCCACGCCGCGCGAGGCAGGTCTCAGCCAGTTCTGCTGAGAGGACTGCCGGTTCTCAAAGGGCGGCAGCCGGATGTAGTCCGTCTATGGGTCGACGTTCTCCACGTAGAAGAACGTCCGGTGCCACCACTTGACGGAATCAATGAGGGAAAGAGGAGGAAAGCGAGCAACGCCGCGGCAGCACACCATCGTGCCCCCGGAGGCATCGCTTTTCAGAGGTTTGAGATAGAAGAGGGCGTTGAAAAGATCAATAAAAGGAAGGATACCGAGGTACCCCTCGCACAGCATCACGAAGGTGAAGAGGTACAAAATCGAATTCGGACCAAGGTTGTGTGGCTAGAGGTCGAAGGTGTCGAGCAGAAGACGGAAGAAGAGACTCACCGGAAGCCCGAAGCCCCGGGAGAAGTGCCAAAGGAAAACAACGTGTTTCTCTGGCTGTGGCACCGGCGCTATCTCGTCGTATATGCGCGTGCGGCCACCCGCTCCACCGACCGCAACATGCGTGCGCGGTGCAGCTCGGCGATGTCCGCCTTGACCATGAAGGAACCAGCCCAACTGCCTCTGCGTCCATCGGCCATCGCGGCGGCGGTGCGGTGTGTGGCGGGCGCGGGCACGGGCTCGGGTGTGACGGCGTGCGAGAGAAGAAAATAAGCGATGACAAGGGGCAGCAAGGAGGCAAGGGGGTGCGGGTGTCTCCGCCCCTGCCTTTCCTCTCCTTTTATAGGGGAGGCCACGACCAGGGGATATGGGATCGTTTGCGCCCACTCCTCCCGGAACCTCTACGCGCGTGGGTGGCCTCGGGCTGTAACGGCCGCTTCGGGCACAGAGGATCATGTCCTGCGCTCCGAGGCCTACGAGGGATACGCCTGGGTCCTACCGGGCTAGGCCTGGGCGACGTCTCGTCCCCCCGCGTGCGCGAGACCTGCGGCATCATTACTCACCACGTGTCGCGCCGTGTGCCGGTGCGGGTCCCGAGGCGGCACGCCGAAACCCGAGGCGTCGGATCCAACGGCCGACCCGGCTGCCCCTTCTCCTTCGAGCCAGAGGCGGGTGGCGCTGAGGGGAAACTACCGGCTCCCCACCGTCCACCAGACGCGGGCCCCACTGGCTTCGGGGGCTACTGACGGGGTTCCTACCCTAGGTAGGCCAAAGCCACGGGGTCTTCCCCCTTTCGCTTCGAAGAAAAACCATGCGGCCAGCTGGCTGTGGCCGGCTGGATGACGACTGGCGCAAGCCCGTGCCGGCTGGCGCCCCGGTCGGCTGGTCAAGGATCCGGTTGGGCCCTCGGTCGGTTGGGCGTGGTCGGCTGCCCACGGGCCGGCTCTTCCGTTGACTTTGGGACGAACGTGCCCCGTCCCATCCCTCTATTCGTGGCAACAGTGGCTGTTTACACACCGCAGCGCGTGGCTACAATCCAACCGTCCCGGCCGCTGACCTCAGTGAGTGCGACCGGGCGGGGGACCAGTGCCAGCATGCCCTCGCCACTCGATTACCTGCCCCAGCGTGGCTACGGTGACGCCGGTCGTACCGGAGACGGAGACTTTGGTCGGCTGGCGCTAGACGATGCTCCCCGAGCAGCCCGTGTTGTGGCAGGTGGTCGAGGACCAATCGAAGAACCGGCTGGCAGGCCCCAACGAGAGATGGGACCGCTCGGCCAGCGGGCCCTGCCCACGACAAGACGGCACAAGCGGCGGGACCCTCTGGCCAGTCGCAGAGACTGTTAGGCGGGTCCCCCCACCTTGGTACTTTAAGCATATTGTAAGAGCCAGGGGGTTGGCCTATAAAAAACCAAGCCCCCATGCAACGGGGACAGACAAATGATCGCTGACACACACACACGGAACTCTCATCCCCTTCTCTAGCAGCAGAGGTAGACGAGCCGGCTGCTCCTTCTTCCTCCTCTAGACATAGCTCCAGGAGCATCCTTGTACGCATACCCATCCATCCAACTAGACCAAGCAGGACTAGGGGTTTTACCTCCCACGGAGGGCCCTGAACCTGGGTACATCGTGTGTCTCCACCGCTTGTTCCCAATCTCGCACCCGGAGCCTGTCGGTGTCCTCCGGCCCCAACCACTCATGATAAGCCACCCCATGGCATCTGTCGTGAGAAAACAACGACAGAGACAGAAGCTTAAACCCTAGTTTAGGCGCTACTTCGTAAGGGGCTGATTTGGATCCACATGTGTAATGCTACGGTTAGATTTTATCTTAATACTTTTCTCTTAGTTGCGGCTGCTTGCGAGGGGGTTAATCATAAGTGGGAGGTTGTTCAAGTAAGAACAACACCCAAGCACAGGTCCACCCACATATCAAATTATCAAAGTAGCGAACACGAATCAAACCAACATGATGAAAGTGACTAGACGAAATTCCCGTGTACCCTCAAGAACACTTTGCTTATTATAAGAGATCATTTGGCCTATCCTTTGCTACAAAAGCATTGGGCTACCATGCTGCACTTTATTTACCTTTACCATTACTTGTTTGTTACCAATTATCTTGCTATCAAACTACCTGTTACCTACAATTTCAGTGCTTGCAGAAATTACCTTGCTGAAAACCTCTTGTCATTTCCTTCTGATCCTCGTGGGTTCGACACCCTTAGTTATCGAAAGGACTATGATTGACCCCCTACACTTGTGGGTCATCAACAACCTTGGATAGAAAAAGTTGCAACCGAAACAATGACAAAAATCCTTGACCAAGCGCTGCTAAAAAGAAAGTTGTTGCAACCATTGTATAGAAAAGCTTTGACCGTAGATGGAAAAAGCTCCAACCATTGAGAGATAAAGCTACAACCACACTCTATGCAAATCAGAAAAGTTGCACCCATTGATAGAAATGCTTCAATTGTTTGTTTGAAAATCTTCAACAAGCGACCAACCAGGGGGAAAGATACAAGCGGTGCCGGGGGTAGGCGAGTCGGATATGCTACATTGATTTTTTTGCTGGAACCAGCATTTTCTTCTGCTACGACCATGTGACTTTTTTGCTGCTACTCACACCACGAGAAGTGATGCATCATTTTGTGAGCTCGTTGTCGGGGCACCATGTCCGACAAACCGTCGACACCGAAGCGTGGCAGTCGTGCACTAGAGTTGCGGGTGGTGCCACCGGAGCTGTGAGCCTGCAACCATGGGTGCGCACTACTACATCCATGGAGATGAGAAACACACGAGGCGACACAGGTGAGGGCGGTGACCAGCGGCAAGGAAGACAATCGATGGTGAGGGCAGCAAGGGAAGACGAGGAAGTGAGAGAGGCAGTCAGCGTGCGTAGGGGGCATTCGGTGCATGGGAGATGTCCTCTCCCCTTTTCTGGTGTGAGAGGTTGATGATGGGCTAGATCTAACAGTTATACTCATTTAGATCGTATAGCTCTAGGCCGACCGGCCGAAAAGTTGGTCGGCGTGTCGCCACCTAGCACTGGCCTATAATTAGGGGGAAATCTCCCCTTCTCTAGACATTATGTGGTTACATATAAGCAATGGATGTGTCTCTCTCAAACCGTCTGAGCAACTGACATCAAATATGATTGTTTGAATCGTCATGCCTCTTCGTCACATCTCTTACAGTCATATATAAGTTGAACTCTAACCATGAATCAACAGAAGTTCGACCATTTGTTTGTTTTGATCTCAAACATAAGTGAGCAAAACATTTGTTTTCCAGCAGAAGAATTTTTTCTCGCCTAAATAGTACACTACAAGAGACACGTGTCCTGGTGGGGGCCTCCCACGTGCCGGCCTTATCTTTTCATCTTGAGCGAGCTCGATCACCTTCGTCTCTTTTCCTTCACATGCTCGTTTTTCACTAGCCTTGTCTCCTTAAAATCCACTCGACCCCCTTTGTCCCCGCATGTATCTACATGGCTCCGTCAGAGTGCCGACCGCCATGGTCTACTTCCCAAGCTTAACCTATTGCCATTCAAGGTCCATAGAGTTGTGATTCGTAGATTTTTGTTGATGAAGAGTCAGCACTAAGGCACAGCCTCGTCGTTGACTTAATTGTTGATGATGTTGCGACCAGACGTTGTTGCCTATGTTTTAGGCAATGCTCCTTGGTGTTGTGACGGGGTACTAGCCGGTGTGGCAACGCAACACACTAGAGGAGGTTGGGCTGCTCGTGCACCACTGTTACATGCAACACGAAGGCCGGAGTCAGGCGCCGCTTGCCGCCGGTGACGCAACACAACACGCAAGGGGGAGGTTGTGATATTTGCACTGGTGTTACATTGGACATTTTTTCGCATCACGGGAGCTGCAATGGAGCTCCTCCCAGACTACAATGGAGCACTGCCGGAGCTCCATAGAAGTGTCCCTAGAGTTGCAATGTAGTTTTTCTGGAGGCGTCGTCGGGGTTGCGTTTGAAGTTTTAATTTGAGACGCATGGTGTTGGTCAATGTATCTATGATTTTAAATTGTTTCATGCTATTATATTATCAATATTGTATGATTTATATGCCATTTTATACCACTTGTTGGGAATAACCTATTAACTTAGAGCACAGTGTTAGTTTCTGTTTTTTGCCTATTTCTTTGTTTTGAAGAAAAACCATACCAAAGGAAGTCCAAACAAGATGGAAATCTATGGTGATTTTTTTGGACTACGAGACACCCTAGAAGCTTCCGCCCTCGAGGCTTCGGTAAGGCACCAGACGTTGCCCAGCCCACAAGCTCAGGTGGCGCACCCTCATGGGTAGGGCGCGCCATGTGAGCTTGTGTGGCCTCTCTGTTGGAGATATTTCCTAGAGGCAATCATGTGATGATTTCATTTCTGATGTATTCATGAGTATTTTGTATTGTCCTTGAACATCGTCAGTGATATATATCCATAAGTTTGTGACTTATTTGTGGGACTATGTATTGTATAATGATTATTCTAATGGTCCCTAGTTGTTAAGGTGATGCGGACACATATCCATTACTAGTATACGATTCAGTTGATGAATACGTTTCACAAGTCATGTGCATATATATGCTAAACTGATAGGATGGACTCGGGGATTGAGATCACCAAGTCGGACAGAGCCACTTTTAGAGCAGTGAGCTATTGGCATCTATTAATCTCAAGCACAATGTATATGACATGTCCTAGACCTAAGGTCCTCGCATGTTCTCGGGATGAGGATCTACTTACTTACGGTCTATCAAACTCTAGTCCGTAACTGGGTTGTTATAAAGTTAGCTTTCGGGTGACATGGTTGCCACAATGTCGCCTAGAGGGGGGTGAATAGGCGTTTTAAAATCTTTTATGGATTTGGCTATATCCTACTGCGGAAATAAAGTAAGCGGATACTTTTCAAGCACAAATCCTAAATATACTAGGCTCACTAAGTGCACCAACAACTTAGGATAAACAAGATGAGAACAACAAGGATATGAGTAAGCACAAGTAGGTTACACAAACTTACTCAATGTATATCACAAGATATGGAAATGAATAATACACACAACTATAAGTAAGCAATACAAGCTTCCACAAGTTAAGTCACAAGATATGGAAATGAATGTTACAAGCTAGCAATTCACACTAAGCACAAGATAGAACGATAGTAGCAAGTATGAATTGCGGACTATAAAGTGTTGGTCCAAATAATCTCTTCTATATGGTAACCAACACAATATAACGACGACAACAAGATATAGTGAATGCAAGGTCAAGTGACCAAAGTAAACCACAAGTCATGGCTAGGGTTAGAAATAACCGAAGACACGGAGACGAGGATGTATCCCGATGTTCACTTCCTTGGAGGGAAGCTAGTCACCGTTGGAGGGATGGATGTTACCACAAAGGCACACCAATGCCACGAAGGCTCACCCTATTCTCCCCTTGAGATATCACCACGAAGGTGATTCTCAACCACTAGTGGTAGACCTTGAGGCGGCCTCCAAACCTTCACAAACTTTCCGGGGGACAAATCACAAGTTGATTCCTCACCGGAGCACCCCTACCGCCTAGGAGTCTCCAACCTCCAAGAGTAACAAGATCAAGGGGGAAATGCTCAAGACTTGCTCAAATCACGAATTCCTTTGGTCACAAGAGGGAGTGGGAGTGGATCTATCACTTGATTGGAAAATCTCTCAAGAACTCTCATGAATCTCACCACGATCTAAGATTTGGTGTAGGAGAAGTGAGAGGGAGCCACTTGGGTGTTCTAGGTTTCTTTGGGATGAAGTGGTCAACCCTCTACCAGATTGGTAGATATATATATATATATAGCAGGCCGAGAAAACTAGCCATTTTTGAGTAAGTGGCTGAGATGGGCCGGACATCCGGGCAAGGGCCGGACATCCGATGGCTGAGAATTGCACACACACATATGAAAAGCATAGGCCAGAGTACAGGGCCCGGACATCTGGCCAAGTCCCGGACATCTAGCCAAACTTGGGTTCCCGGACATCCGGCGGGCACATCCAACATTTCGAACAGGTTCTGGACATAGTCGGGCCGGATTTCTGGGAGGATCCCGGACATCCGGGGTGACCCGACAGCCCGGACATCCGGCCAAGTCCTGGATATCTGGCCAAAGAAAAATAGCACGAACCCCAAAACTAAAACATGCATAACTTTCACTTCCGGACTCAGATTTTGATGATCTTGGGATCGTTTTGAAGCTATGGAAAAGCCCAAGTCCTCACATAGAGAACTACCCAAGATTAACCAAAATGGAGGATGCAAATTATGCAAAGCTTTTATCATGTATTTGGGTAACCTATTTGGCTTTGGATTTTCTTTGATAGATGTATAGGCATATTGTATTTGTACTGGATAGGAGTGAAATATGCCTATGTTTGAATATGATGTGAGGAAGTAGAAATAGAATATGTTGACTTGAGCAAATATATCACCAACCCCTTTGATCCCCTCTTAATAGTGTGGGATCCCTATAACTCAAGAATCATAAAAGAACTATACTAGATAGCTTCTAGAAACTCATTCTTGAGCATATTTCCTTTTTGATGGTCATCGATCCTCACAACTAAAGCCAAAGGAACTAATACCTTTGGATAAATCGTTCCATTTGAGCTTGGTGTTGACGTTTATGCTTGGCTCAAGTCAGAACAATGATCTTGATCATTACACTTGCTGAAGACTTCAAATAGCTCCCCCATAAGCCATGTGGGGAGCATTGCATTGTATTCATCTTCATACGTTCGGCGTGTGATCATCCACAAGCTTTAAGCATGTAATCCTTCAGGATGGCTATCTTGAACTTGCCCTTGTCAACCATGATTGTCAACTCTTGATGTCATCCTCTCATGGGCACTTGAAATCTTTCTCTTGATGTAAGTCCATGAGAATCACCTAACCCTCATAGATATAGAGAACACATAGACTGGGTTAGTACACAAAGCGCAATTGAAAAATTCTTACCATACAACAAGATCCCATGTGGTACATGATTTGTGCTTGTGTGTTGACCATCTTTGAATTCAATCTTCGATCTTCATCTTGGTCAACAATTATCTTTGCTCCATGAATAATCTTGATGCACAACTATATGTATATGACATTCATTCTGAATCCATTATGTCTCCTTCTTGCATCACCCATGGAACAAACCTTTCTATATAACTTGATGTCATTGTTTCTTCATAGGAATTTTCATTCATTATCAAGTCTCAATGGATTGCCAATGGAACTTTCTTTCAAATGTATATCTCAATGTAAATATTAGTCCATTAGGATTGTCATTTAATTACCAAAACCATACATGGGGACTACATGTACTTTCATACGGTAGAAATTTTTATTTGGCGCTAGCGTAGCGTATCACGTGTTCCAACAGTGGTATCTGAAGGTTGTGCATGTCAGTGTTGAAGGTTGGTTTCGTGATTGCTTCCATGATCGTGATGCTGAGGTCATGACATGAATTACCCCTACCGGTCGGTTTCTGCCATCAGGGTAGACGGTAGAACATAAATCCATATGAAGCATGCGAAGATCAATGATATTGATTGAACCGGAAGAAAGGTCAACATCGTGGAAATGTGATTTCCATAGTGCTGAAGTCTGTTGGGGCGGTCATAGTAAAACGGGCATAACATTTGCATATGAACTTCGTTTTCGCTCCATGAACTATTAAACTGAACAGAACGAGAAGATGCATTTTACCTTCAACTACTTTGCCATTTTTGGTGAATTTTTTAGGTCAAAATCCTCATGGAAAATAGATTTTAGGGTGGTTTTATTTTCGGCGGTAGAACGTCTCACTTGTTTTTGCAAGGAATACTTGTGATTTGCTATAGCCCATGCATGTTGCTTGTAAATTATTATATCATGACTTACATGTCGTGAGCACGGGAACCGGTTGGAGCCATATGGTCGTCCCATTATTGTATTAATGACATGCGTGTCAACATGCGATGCCTTGTGTTGTAATTTACTCTCATAGCTATTAGTTTGTAATAGCATAGTATGTTATGTAACACTTGGCAGTTGACATCATGGTGTGGAGATGGAGATAACCACAAGGGAAACAATGCATGGAGATGGAGATCTCCATGGGCATGCAGTGCACGTGGAGATGGAGATCACCATTCGTTAATGAAAGGGGCTATGCCATACCACAAATATATAAACTGCATGTGGAAGTTTATCCCTTTTATGTGCCCTCTTTTGCATGATAAATGTTTTAAGTAGGGTGATCCCTCAAAGAATGTCAAGTAAATTTCCTCCCCAATTGATGCACATCACATGTTTAAGTATTTTTAGTGGTGGGCCTATAAAATTAGGGTGCTACTAATTCTCCTTCATGTGGTGTGTTTGTGTCGGACACTTACGAGTGAAGCATTGGTTAACTTGTCATGGCTATCAAAACAGTTTTGGGCCTTGAGGCATAAGAGTTGGTATGGCATGAGATGTCCCCAACAAACAAGATTCATATAGAGATACGATTAGTAAGTGTTGCTTACCAAGTGATTTAGTCTTCTAGCAGTGATGCAAAAGCTCACTAGTTGACATGTGGATCTTGGATCTTGAATCGCTAAGAATCAACGGAGGGATGTTGATTTTAGTAGGAGTAGTGTTCTTATTAAAAATTAATTTTAATTACTCTTTATAAATACATGTCTTAGTGTTTTGCATATTTCTGTTGTAGATCAATGGCACCACCTGCTCAACCAGGTTTTTCATTGAAATCAATCCTAGAAAAGGATAAGCTGAATGGAACAAACTTTACCACCTAGTATAGAAATATAAGAATTGTTCTTGGGCATGACAAAAAGGAACATGTTCTAGAGGAACCCCTTCCAAAGGAACCATCTGAGAATGCTAATGCCACGGCCAGGAATGCCCACCAGAAACTCATTGATGAGTCAAACGAGATCAGTTGTCTCATGCTGGCTTCTATGGAGCGGATCTGTGGTAGCATTTCGAAAATGTTGAGGCTTTCATTATGATCGAGAACCTCAAGAGCATGTTTCAGATGCAGGCCAGGACCAAAAGGTTCAACGTCTGGCGATCCTTGATGGATTGTAAGCTGAAAGAGGGTGATCCACTGAGCCCGCATGTGATCAAGATGACCGGATACATGCAAGCTTTGGATCGGTTAGGCTACCCACTTGGGGACGAATTGTCCAAGGATACAATTCTGGCTTCTCTTCCGGCTAGCTACGGGACGTTCAACTCGAACTACCATATGCACGGCATGGAAAAGAAGCTCACTAAATTGCATGGGATGCTAAAAGTGGCAGAGCAGGATATCAAGAAAGGCACACATCAAGTGAAGATGGTGCAGAACACGGCAAAGTTCAAGAAGGGTTGGTCCAAGAAAAATATTAAGGCAAAGGGCAAGGAGGCAACTCCTACTATCGCCATTGCGCCCAAGTCCATATCAAACACGGGTACTGTTTGCTTTCACTGCAAGGAAACCGGTCACTAGAACAGGAACTGCAGCAAGTGGCTTGCCTAGATAGCTAGGCAAGAAGACTCAAAATGTGACTTCTTCTTTAGGTACACTTGTTGTATATGTTATAGACAATTTTCTTGTTGATAATTCTAGTAGTTGTTGAGTATATGATACCAGATTGGTTGTTCACATATGCAACTTGATGCAGGGGCTAAGAAGGACTACGAATGTTCCAAGAGGAGAAGTTGACATACGCGTGGGGAATAAAGCAAGAGTTGTTGTATTAGCTGCCGGCACCATGCTACTTAATTTACCTTCATGATTTGTATTGGAAGTTGATAATCTTTATTATGTTCCTGCATTAAGTCGAAACATTATTTTGGCCTCATGTTTGATGAGGCAGGGTTATGAATTCAGTATTAAGGATAATGGTTATTTAGTTTACTTGAATAAAATGTTTTATAGCTTTGCACCTATTGTGAATGGGTTATTTATATTATATCTTGAAGGTGAATCAGTCTATAACGTAAATCTTAAGATGCATAAGCCTAACGAGATAAATCCGACTTACATCTGGCATTGTCGACTAGGACATATTAGTCAAAAGCACATGAAGAAGCTCCATGATGATGGAATTCTAACTTCATTTGATTTGGAATCATTTGATACATGCGAGTCCTGCCTACTCAGCAAGATGACTAAGACTCCTTTTTGCAAAGAGTTGTGAGAGGGTGTATGAGCTATTGGAACTTATACATAGTGATGTATGTGGACCAATAAGCACGACGGCTAGAGGTGGTTTCTAATACTTCGTGACTTTTACTGACAACATTGGTAGATATGGATATGTCTACTTGATGAGGCACAAGTCGGAAACTTTTGATAAGTTCAAGGAGTTTCAGAACAAAGTGGAAAATCAACTCGGCAAAGGCAATCAAGCTTCTATGACATGATTGTGGCGGTGAGTATATGAGCTAGGAGTTTGATGATCATCTGAAGAGCTGTGGAATAGTTCCACAGCTCACTCCTTCGGGTTCGCCATAGACAAATGGTGAGTTGAAAGGGAGGAATCGGACTTTATTAGACATGGTTCGATCAATGACGAGTCAGTACGATTTACCCTTGTCATTTTGGGGATATGCTCTAGAAACCGTACCTTTCACACTAAACAGTGTACCATCAAAGTTTGTAGATGACACACAATATGAGATATGGACTACAAAAATTCATAGTTTGTCTTTTCTATAGATTTGGGGTTGTGAAGCATATGTCAAGCGACTTTAGTCAGACAAGCTCACACCCAAGTCGGACAAGTGATTCGTGGGATATCCAAGGGAAACCTTGGGATATTACTTCTACAATCGGGAAGAGGGCAAAGTGTTTGTCGCTCTCAATCGTAAGGCTAGTGGGAGGTCAGTCCGACTCGAAGAAATTCAAGACCCACACGGGGACGTTCCGTCAAGTGATTCAATCACACCGGAGTTGGTCAGGGAACCTGTAGTGGAATCGGCACCGGTTCCATGTAGGTCAAAAAGGTTGCACAATATGCACGACTGTAACATGTTGTTCTTGGAGAACAACGAGCCGACCACATATGCAGAAGCGATGGTGAGCCCTGATTCCGAGTTATGGCTTGAGGCCATGAGATCCGAATTAAAGTCCATGGAAGAAAATCAAGTTTGGAACTTGGTTGATCCGCCAGATGGTGTTCGGGCCATTGAGTGCAAATGGATCTTTAAGAAGAAAACTGGTATGAACGGAAAAGTTAAAGTCAATAAGGCTCGACTTGTTGCTGAAGGTTATCGACAAGTTCATGGACTTGACTACGGTCAGACTTATTCACCAGTAGCGGTGCCTAAATCAATTCGGATAATTCTTGCTATTGCTGCATATTTGACTATGAGATATGGCAGATGGGTGTCAAAACGGATTTCCTCAATGGAATTTAACTGAGGACGTGTATATGACACAACCTGAGGGGGTTTTCGATCAAATAATGTTGGCATGGTATGCGAGCTTTAGAGGTCCATTTATGGATTGAGGCAAGCATCTCGGAATTGGAACATTCGTTTGAATGAAGTGGTCAAACCGTCAAAGAGTCTAGCTTCATTAAGAACGACTATGATCATTGTGTATTCAAGAAGGTTAGTGGGAGCTTAGTTGCATTACTGATCATGTGTGTGGATGCACATATTGTTGATTCAAATGCATGAATATGTCAAGGACTCATTGAAAAAGAGTTTTTTGATGAAAGACTTAGGAGAAGCAGCTTATATTTTGGGAATCAAGATCTATAGATATAGATCGAGAAGGCTTATTGGATTAAGCCAAAGTACGTATATAGAAAAGGTGTTGAAGTGGTTCAACATGCAAGATGCCAAGAAAGGGTTCTTGCCTTGTCACATGGAATTAGTCTTAGCAAGACTAAGAGTGCCTCGACTCTTGATGAGCGAAGACGCATGGATGGGATTATGTATGCTTTGGTTGTCGGTTCCATCATGTTTGCTATTGTATGTACTCGTCCCGATGTTAGCTTTGCTCTAACTGTAGTAGACAGATACCATGCTGGTCCAGGTGAGAGTCACTAGATAGCGGTAAAGAATTTCCTTAAATACTTGAGAAGTACAAAGGATATTATCCTGGTTTATGGAGGTGAGGATGAGCTCGTTCTAAAGAGTTACACTAATGCTAGTTTCCAAGCCGATAAGGATGATATTCGATCGCAATCTGGGTTTGTGTTCATTCTGAACGAAGGAGCAGTGAGTAGGAGGAGTGCCAAACAAGATACGGTAGCTAATTCCACAACGGAGGTTGAGTACATTGCGGCTTCTAAAGCTGCAAAAGAATTTGTTTGGGTGAAGAACTTTATTTTTGATCTTGGAGTGGTTCAGGACTCGTCCAATCTATTGGACCTCTATTGTGATAATAGTGGTGCTATCGCACAAGTCAAGGAACCACAGAACCATCATAAAACACAACACATACTCAGGCATTTTAACCTTTTTTGCAACATTGTCAAGAGAGGCAATGTAAACACATGCAAGATACAATGGATGCAAATGTTATCGATCCATTAATGAAGCCTCTCCCGCAGTCGAAGCATGAGGTGCACATGAGGTCCATGGGCATACGATGCCTAGATGATTTAGTCTAGGGCAAGTGGGAGACTATTGGAGATATGCCCTAGAGGCAATCATGTGATGATTTCATTTCCTATGTATTCATGAGTATTTTGTATTATCCTTGAACATCATCAGCGATATATATCAATAAGTATCTGACTTATTTGTCAGACTATATATTGTATAATGATTGTTCTAATGGTCCCTAGTTTTTAAGGTTACGCGGACACATATCCTTTACTAGTACATAGTTCATTTGATGACTATGTTTCACAAGTCATGTGCATAGAGATGCTAAACTGATAGTATGGACTCGGGGATTGAGATCACCAAGTCAGATAGACCTGTGAGGGATTCCTGGTTTAAGGGGTCCTCGGGAGGCCGAACTGTCTTTCATGGGCTGGACAATATGGGCCGCTTACCGAACATTGCATTGATTGAAGGCCATGTCTCTAGGAAGGAAGCTTCGGGAATCATGGTGTATCCTCCACGTTTGAAATAGTGAATAGGCATGTTTATCCTTTCGACTTGTAACCGACCATGTGTAAACCTAGGTACCCTCAGCATCTATATAACATGGAGGGTTTTAGGTTGTAGTAGAGGATAACTCATATAGGGTTTATCCATTCGATCTTGAGGTAGATCAACTCTATAACCCACATACCATCAATATAATAAGGCAGGACGTAGGGTATTACCTCCATAGGAGGGCCCGAACTTGGGTAAACATCGTCTCATTCGTCTCATGTTACCATCAATCCTAGACTCACAGTTTGGGACCCCCTACCCGAGATCTGCCGGTTTCAACACCGACATTGGTGCTTTCATTGAGAGTTCTACTGTGATCGCCACAGGAATTGATGGCTCGTGTCATCATCAATGAACAAGTCCGCAACATGGACACTTTTGTCCCCGAGCAGATCTTCACTTTCGGCAGCATAGTGTTGCGTGTTGACCCGACCAGCAATCTAGGCCGGGTCAGAAGCTTCGCCCCTGACCAAGAGGTCAGATTCGGGAACCTAGAGTTCTCCATAGACTCTCCAGGCGATCTCTCGCTAATCGGGCTCACAACCTCACCTACCGCACCTAAATACTCCAAGGCTTCAACCTCGGATTTCTCTTTCGGTCCCACCCATGGGATCTACCATGGCGATAACCTGACTCTCAGTTTGGATCCGGCCATAATGCCAGATGACCGGATACCTGTTCTTGCCGAACACTCCCCCAGCGTGGACACAACGGAGCCCAACTCCAAAATCTTCGAGCAGGTTGATCCGATCGAGCTCTCGATACTCAACGAGGCCCAGATCTCGTCAATGAAGATTACCGACGACCCAACCCCGATCCATGTTCAGATCGGTTTCAGGGCGGGCCAGGACGAATTTTTCGTCCCACCCACCACCCACTTGGTAACCACGGTCGAAGATTTAACCAACATCTTGGACTATGCCTCCGAGGAGGCCGAATACATGGATGAGGAGGATTGCGATCCCACCCCTGTTAACACTGGGTGAAGGGCTGCCACCTCCATGTACGAAGTCTACATGGTGGAAACTCCAACCGCCAATGGCGAGCACACACCCAAAATGATGGTGACAAATCGGGTGAAGCGTTGTCAAGGCGCCAGAAGCCGCATAAACGGTCAAAAGGCAAAAAGGGAAGGAAAGCTATCATCGGCACCGGGGACGGAGATACCCCAAAGGACATCGGCGATCCTGATATCCCCGAACACCCGCTAGAGGGTCAGGAGAGACCTGAAGACCAACACAAACCCGATGACCCAAATGATTCCGAGGATGACAACTACCTCCCCCCTATCGAGGAAGAGGACATCCCGGAAGCCGATGATTTCTCCATCCCCGGTAATCTTGAAGACCAAGAATTGTTCAGGCAACAACTTATAGCCACGGCCCGTGGCCTGAAAGCAAAAGAGCGGTAGCTTAAAGCCGAATAGGACAACCTCAACGATCGATGGACGAGATTCCTCTTAGCCAAGGAAGGATACGGTACCGGTCTATCGGACCAACCTAAGAGCTATCCACGCAAAAGGTTGCTGCCACAAGTCTATGATGAGCTCACCGATACGCCGTCTCCCAAACATACCCCATACGAAAAGCCAGACCGCCCTCCTCGAGGACGAGACAAGATGGCTGACGACACCAGTTATAGGCTGACGATACCTCGAATGCGGGGGAAAGAGCAAATAGAGCAAGATGATAGGTTCAACCTGCGACACGACATGGACCACACAGCAGGTCGTACGAGATCCATCTACGGATCCAGAGGGTACTCACCTGATAGATGGGAAGGGTATCGGCCCTGGCTCAACTGCAACAATAGAGCCCGGGAACGAAACGAGGCTAGAACAGACGTTGATTACCGGCACAACATAGCTCGGGTGAGAGGCGCTGCCCACCCATTGTGCTTCACGGACGAGGTGATGCAGCATCAATTCCCAGAGGGGTTCAAACCCGTGAACATAGAGCAGTACGATGGGACAACTGACCCAACCATATGGATTGAGGATTTCCTCCACATCCACATGGCGCAAGGAGATGATCTCCATGCCATCAAATATCTAACCCTAAAACTTAAGGGGCCAGCTCGGCACTGGTTAAACAGCCTGCCCAAAAACTCCATTGGATGCCGGGAAGATCTAGAGGATGCATTCTGATCCAACTACCAGGGCACCTATGTCCGGCCGCCAGACTCCTCCGACATAAGAAACGTCGTCCAGAAGCCAGGAGAGTCCGCTCGGCAATTCTAGAATCGGTTCTTAACCAAGAAAAACTAGATTGTTGACTGCCCGGATGCCGAGGCAGTAGCCTCCTTCCGGCACAATATTTGGGACGAATGCCTGGCTTGCCAGCTCAGCCGAGATAAACCTAGGGCAATGCTCGCCCATACATCACTCATGACTCGATTTTGCGCGAGCGAGGATAACTAGTTAGCACAGAGGAGCCACAACCACGAAGACCCCGGAACCTCCAAAGTTTGGGACGGAAACGGGAAACCAAAGCGCAACAAGAATAAGCGCCAGCACAACAATAGTGACGCCGATGATACGGCCGTTAACACCGGCTTCCGCAATTCCCGACCCGGGCAACGGAAGAAGCCTCCTTAAGGCAATCGCGACGGACCCACCTCGCTGGACAAGATCATGGAGAGGCCTTGCCCGATCCATGGCTCTCAAGAGAAGCCAGCCAACCACACCAACTGCAACTATTGAGTATTCAAACAGGTCGGCAGACTCGCATTCGAGGATCAAGGCAAGAGCCCATGCAGCAAGGACGAGGATGAGCCTCGGGGTCCGATTAGTGGCGGACAAAAGAAGTTCCCTCCAGAGGTGAAAACAGTAAATATGATATACGCCACCCATATACCCAAGAAGGAGAGGAAGCGCGCCATTTGAGAGGTCTACGTCATAGAGCATGTAGCCCCAAAGTATAACCCATGGTCGGCGTATTCGATCACCTTCGATCGACGAGACCACCCGACCAGTATCCATCATGGAGGTTCCACCGCATCATCCTAGACCCCATCATAGACGGGTATCACCTCACTAAAGTCCTAATGGACGGAGGGAGTAGCCTTAAGCTAATCTACTCAGACGCGGTGAAGAAGATGGGTATAGATCCATCAAGGATCAAACCCAGCAACACTATCATTAAAGGAGTGATCCTAGGCGTCAAGTCCCAGTGCACGCGCTCTGTAACCTATAAGTAGTGTTCGGCTCGCCTGATATCTTTCGAAGCAAAGACTTGATCTTCAACATTGTACCTTTCCGCAGCAGCTATCACGCCCTGCTCGTCCTTACAGCATTCACTCACTTTAACGTCGTCCCACACTACGCATACCTCAAGCTCAAGGTGCCCGTCCCCAAGGGGGGCATTATTGTCAACGGAAACACAGAGTGCTCCTTCCGAATTGAGGAACATGCATTGGCCCTAGTGGCTGAATTCCATTACAATGACGATCGGCAAACGCTGACACCTCTCGTAAAGGCACGTAAGGTTGGGAAGCAAGCTCGGTTTCAGCCCGAACTCCCAGAACCTTCCTCACCCCGTAAATAGGGACTCGTCCCCCATCGCACAGCCCTAGGACCAGTGAAGTACGTGCCAAGGAGGCACAATTTCGCGCTCAAAATTTCATGGGCGGCGGTGGGGAAAAAAGAGGGTAAGTGTTCGGCTGGACCGAACTACAACCATCACATGTCTTCAGACACACCACATGCACCATCAAGGGTCTGGTAAGAGCGTACATCTCATCCACACTTCGAAAACTTCTCAAGACCTTGTTTTCAAGATCCGTTCACAGAACAATACCACCCGTTGAGGTGCACCACTCCCTAGGAGGCGCAAGAGCAGACAAGCGACACGGCACATCGAGGACGTTAGATCACCAATCGAAGATCCCTGGTACTGCCACTCCTGGAATAAATTTGCACTTCAAACACCTGTAAATAGTTGCTTTGGCAAGACGAGCAATAAGAGTTGTTGAGAAAAATATAAAATCATTGTACATGGTTGTATCGCCTATCCTTTTTGGCACATATTCTATTTTCTCCCTCTTCTTGTGAAACTGTTCGGTACATTACGATGCAACCGGCTAATAGACCGGGGGCTCGAGTTTAAAAAATTGCCTTATGCATAATTGTTTATGCATTCGGCGTCTTGGAATTCGCTTTATATGCATTGGTTGCGAACTATGTCTTGGGTCAATAGTTGGGTTGCCCGGCTCCTGTGCTTGCCCATTTACGTTCCACTCGTTCTCCTAAAAGGGCAAAGGGAGAACCTCTGCGATTGTGTTTCCAGCTAGCCTGGTCAAGCACCTCAAGGGAGAAATCCGGAAACTGACTATCATAGTATGCAAGAACCGGTCTGTGAATCCGAGACTAAGTATTATAATAAAGACCCTGTTAGAGGTAATTCTGTGTCATACAATGGGTTTGGTATTTGTACAAACCATGTGATATCGGCTTTAGCCGCGGTTTATTCGATCATCACAAATCATCGGGTTCTAGTCATCACCCCCCACCCACCCCCATTATGGTCTCATTGCCTGGTCCGCCGCACTCCACCGCCTTCGTGTACCGAGAGCTCAGCTAAGGGTTATAATGTGTAGGTAGAGACACCCCATGTAGCATCTACATGGGGGTTGAAGCCGATGACTCACAGCTTTCCATTTCAACGGCCATACAGGAGTTATAAGAAAAGCAAAACACTAAAAACATGATAAACCATGCATCATAACCATAAAACGATAAAATGTCTTCAGACATATTACAATACATCTACTCATAAACGTTTTCTTTGGAACACTGAGCCTCTATTGCCCGAGCACCGTCCATTACTATGGAGAAGTATCGCTCGGGGCACCTATGCTCCTTTCCAGGCGATGGAGGAGCGGTGGCTACCTTTGTCGGATCAAGACCCAGCTAGTGCACCTTGGCCCTTGCGAATACCATCTGATCTCCCTCGATACAGGAGGAACACCTTAGCGCATCGATCCGAGGCGAGGCATCACTCAGCTTCTGCACCAGGCCGAAGTAGCTGCTCGGCAAGGGATCGTCAAGCCACTGCTAGATACAGAGATCCTTCATGGCCGGCTCCGCCATCCGGTGCAGCTCCATATGCTGCATCAGCTGATCGACGAGAAGAGGAGAGCGCTCCTGAGTTTTGAATTGCGCCCAGAACAGTCGAGCTTCATCTCCCTCCCCTCGCGAATCATAGAACTGATTCTCGTCCAATGTGCTCTTCTGGAGGTCCGACCAGGCGCCTAAGGAACCCCACACTTCGGTAAGCAATGCAAACTTGCTATCCCCGAAGACACACTGCACTAAATACGACTTACCATCCATGATAACCTTCACTTGGCGGACTTGCTCCTCAAAGAACCGCCTATCCACCCGCTCCTTTTGGAGATCGGACTTCAGAGTGGATAGTTTGGCGGCCTGCTCCTTGCCTCTCTGCTAGAGGTCCTTGCACTTCTGGTCGGCATCTTTGAGCTCCTGCTAGATTTCCTCCACCCGAGCCTCATGCTTCGCACTGGTGGGTTTTAGAGCGGAGAGCACGGCCGCCGCTTGTCCGGCCGCCGCCTTCTCCTCCGCGGCCTCCTGTTTCGTCTTATGAAGCTCGGCCTCGAGCATCTCAATTTCCCTCGCCGAGGTTGCGTAAGCATAAATACATAAATACTGCGTCGACAGTACGATGATGAAAATTTCGGATATCATAATCTGGCTTACCTTGCGCCTCGTCAAATCTCTTATTCAGAGCATCCAGCTCATCTTCAGAGCTCTTGAGCTTCCGATTTAGCTCATCTAGCTTGGCGGCATTAACAACAGCCGTCAATGACGAAGCCTACAAATAACATACCACTATCAGGTTACATGAATACAAACCTCCGAACTATCATAAACATGATCATATGTTCGGTCCTCTTAAGGGCTCATAGAAAATCCCGAACAAATATCATCTACTATTTTGATCGGACTATACTTTATGATTGAACCCCAGGTGAGTTTTTTCTAAACTCACCTAGGGCTCAGGGCTGCTATATATATAACGATAGCACAAAAAGTAATAAATTAATAGAACATTATGTGGCTCATCTGGAAGCCCGTCAGGAGACCCTTGAATGCCTCCTTCAGTCGTTATCAACGGACTGAATGCTTTGTAAAACCGCACCCATGAGGGTGCAGTGCTCCTCGGAGATGGAGGCGCTTGATAGAGCCTCCCCCATCACCGGTCACCCATGGGTCAGTGGTGCCGATGGTGATCGGTTAACCCGATCCCCAACCGGGGATTGAACCGGTGCCTCCGGAGGCGTTGTGCACTCTGGAGACGACCTTGGAGAGGACTGGACATCCCCTCGTCTGGTCTCCTCAGTATTCGGGAGGGGCTCCCCCCTCCCCGGTCTTCAGCGGCTGAGGCGTTAGCCTCGACCATGATGTCATCACCCCCACTGTTGGTGTTCGGCTTTAGAGGAGCCTGCTGCGATGACACCTCTGCAGCGTGCTTTGAAGTGCCCGGAGGAGTGGGGTCTCTCCATCCAAGACTTGGTCGGTGGGAAGAACTCTTGGTGGGCTGCAGATTAACAGGCGCTCACATATTAATAGCATTCAAAAACTTGGTATTAATAGCTTGGGTAGTCTCCGGATTCTTACCTTCAAGTTGGGGGCTTAACCCTTAGGTTCCTTTGAGGAGCCTTCTCGAAATCTTCGGACTCGGCATCCAAGCCCGAACTGTTGTCACACAGAATCACTTGTGCTCAACGCGCTTTCTTCGAGGCAGGAGGAGGTACATCCTCTGTGGCGTCCGATTACGATGCCCTCTTTCTTGTGAGGGGGAAATCACCTTCCCCCTCGTCCTCATGCTCCTCCTCTTGATTTGAGGAGGCATGGGTTTTTTCGAACACTGCCTCCAGCTGGTCCTTGATACGAAGGCCTACTCGTCCTGGTTTCTTCTTCTCCTCCTTCTTCTCTGGCGCCTTGTAGGGCGCCATGACGAGCATCTCCGACAACAGCTCAAACCAGATGTCTTTGGGATGAGGCCCCGGACAGTTGATGCCCGTGGCCTTGCTCAGCCAATTCTGCAGAGGTGATCGGGAAGTGCTTAGATTTTCTTTCAGAAAAATAGAGCCGATAAAACAAAACTATGTTATACCTGGGAAGGAGGGTTATCGGCAGATAGACC
Organism: Hordeum marinum; assembly: GCA_022496015.1. Taxonomy (NCBI): domain Eukaryota; kingdom Viridiplantae; phylum Streptophyta; class Magnoliopsida; order Poales; family Poaceae; genus Hordeum; species Hordeum marinum. The sequence goes on from CM039677.1 coordinate 327,052,258, forward strand.
TCGGTCCTCCTCCTTGGCGGGCCAATTCTCCTGCGCCTTGAACGACACCTTCCACAGCTTCTCCCAAGCGGTTCGGAAGAGCTAACGAATTGTAGGCTCATCGTCAAGCCGATAAGCCCACATGGGTGATTCCTGGCACTGGGAGGGGAGGATGCACCGCTGGAGCATAATTTGGACTACATTCGCAAGCTCTCTATTACCCTTGATCATGGAGGCAATGCGCGCTTGTAGGTTGTCCACCTCCGTATCCGAGCCCCAGTCGAGGCCCTTTCGGAGCCATGAGGTCAATCTGGTAGGAGGACTGGATCTGAATACGGTCGGGTCAGCTCGGCCTTCCTCCCTTGGCACGGTGATATAAAACCACTCTTTTTGCCAAGTCTTGATGGTGTCCAAGAAGGTGTCGGATGGCCATCCAACGCAGGGGAGTTTGTTGATAACTGCCCCACTATAGTCTGTGTGTTCGCCCGTGACACACTTTGGCTTGATATTTAATATCTCGAGCCATAGTCCGAAGTGTGGTTTAACCCGCAAGAAGGCCTCGCAGACGATGATGCAGGCCAATATGTGCATGAAGGAGTTCAGCAGGAGGTCATGGAAGTCGAGTTCGTAGAAGAACATGAGTCCCCTGACAAAGGGGTGGAGCGGGAAGCTCAGTCCCCGGATGAAGTGAGGGATGAAGACCACCCTCTCGCCCAGCTTGGAAGTAGTAACCACCTGGCCCTTCTCTGGTGCGTGGTGGTAGATGTTGGCAGGGAGGTAGCCGGTGTCCTTGAGGTCCCGGATATCCTGGTCGGTGACCGTGGAGGCTTCCCACTTGCCATTGGAGCCAGCCATGACCAAGATCCGAGGGGTAGTTGTGGAAAACCTAGATCTATGTTCTGGAAGCTCAGGAGATTGGGGAGGTGAAGGATGCGAATGGGAAGCATGGTTAGGCCTTGGGGTTTTCTTTCCCTTTTATGAGGCTTATCGCTGGTTGGCCTCTCTTTACTACGTCGAGAATCCCTCCGCTTCCCAAGATATGTGTGTGGTTATACGCGCATGATTAAAACATATCCCGTGTGAAACGGAGCACGATCTGTGCATTAATGGAGCGTGCTGATGAAAACGGCCTCGAGCCGCAAATCGAGTTTTTCCATTTAGTTCAACTGTCATGGTGGGCCGCGACCTTTCGTCAGAAAGGTTGTCCAGGAACACTACTTACTCCTTGACGTTTGGCCTTTGGGGCTGAGCTATTCATGGTGTTCGATCAAACCTCTGATCAGAAAACTACATGTCATCGGAGGCTGGACTAAGCTTGGAAGAAAGAACTCGCCTTGCAAGCCGAAGACTCAGATCATATGAAGCAATTGGAGCTAAGACCCTTGGAGTTGGAGGAAAGTTCGAGGGATACCGAGGCCGACCTATGTTTCATGGGCTGGACAATATAGGCCACTTACCGAACATTGGATTGATCGAAGGCCCTATCTCCAGGAAGGAAGCGGGAATCGTGGCGTATCCTCCATGTTTGGAATAGTGAAGAGGCATGTTTATCCTTTCGATGTGTAGCCGACCATGTGTAAACCCTAGGTACCCTTGGCGTCTATATAAGCCGGAGGGTTTTTGGTTGTAACAAAGGACAACTCATCTATGGTTTAGCCATTCGATATCGAGGTAGATCAACTCTATAACCCACATATCATTAATATAATAAAGCAGGATGTAGGGTATTACCTCCATAGGAGGGCCTGAGCCTGGGTAAACATCATCTCCTTCGTCTCCTGTTACCATCGATCCTGGACTCATAGTTTGGGACCCCCTACCCGAGATCCACTGGTTTCGACACCGACAACCTGCTTTGAGACACAGCAAGATATTGTCATTTGTTAGTCTCAAGTACAATGTATATGACATGTGCTAGACCTTAGGTCCTCGCATGTTCTTGGGATGAGGATCTACTTACTTAGGGTCTATCAAACGTTACTCCGTAACTGGGTACATATAAAGGTAGGTTTCGGGTGAGTCATGAGACATGTCGCGAGACATGGTTGACCAAGATGGGATTTGCCCCTCCATGAGGAGAGATATTCTCTAGGCCCTCTTGAGTGATCAGATTTAGAAAGCATGGAAATGCCTCATGGGTTAAGTGTTAACCCAGTTTGGGAATCTATATCACGGTTGCGAGAAGAGATGTTGATCTACCACAAGGGCGAAAAGTACTTGCCTTGAGCTCGACAACCTATATCATGAGGCAAAAGGAATGTTGTATCTGGACATTGTCGAGGTTCGTCTAACGACTTTGCGCACATATGGAAGTTGGCACATTCTTCTAGGAGCCACAACCGACTATCGACTTGGGTCATGTACATGTGTACATGAACCTATAGGGTCGCACACATAAGGGATTGCAGCTCATTCAGATAGGATCCGAATGAAAAATAGGACTAGACTCGTCGTGGGCCTCAAGTGTTGATCCCACCTTGGAGGCCTATATAAATGGGAGTGGGCGCACCTTTCAAGGTTGATCCTTTTTCTCCCCTCGATAGTCACCGCCACTCCTCACACCATCATGTCATGTGATCGTACCTAGCAGTCCGCCGCCCAATGCTGCCCCCATATGTCGATACCTTGGAGGCATCTCATCTGCAGTGCTTGGACGAACCATCCAAGGGATCCGCGAGGACCTACTCGTGGGAGATCATTGTTCGTGGGAGATCGGCTACACGAGGAGGAGACAAATCGGTTGATCGACTACACGTATCGACAACTCTACTTCCACTGAGTTGACTGCGCGTCTAGTCGTAAACCCGATGTCGTGACCTATTTCAAGAAGCATGTTCTTGGGTGCGCGGTAGAAATTTTTATTTGGCGCTAGCATAACGTACATCGTGTTCCAACACCTTGTGGCTCTGGCTAACTTAATTTCAATTCTATAAATTCACATATATTCAGAAACCCCATAGTAAGACCCTAAACAATTTTATCGCCACCACAATCCTCTATTCTTCTGTGATCCAATCTGGAGACCTTTTTCGGTGCCCTGCCAGAGTGGGATCAATCACGGAGGCCGTATTCATCAACCTTAATGCCTCCATGTTGATGTGTGAGTAGTTCCTTCAGGACCTACGAGTCCATAGAAACAACTAGATCTCTCTCTCTCTCTGATCTACAATACAATGATCTCTTCGCAGACCTACTAGATGTAATTCTTGTGATGTGTTACATTGGGATCCGCTGAATTGTGGGTTTATGATCAAATTGTTCATTGAAACTATTTCAGTCTTTTCAGATCTATTACGTGTGATTTTATAGCTATGTATAATTTCCAATCTATAAATTCTTCTTTGGTCAATTAGCTGAGTAGATCTTCAGAGTAAGTGGTGCATATAGTAGTGGGTTCAATCTTGCGGTGTCCTTACTCTTTGATAGTAGGGGCTGCAAGGCACATATTTTATTGTTGTTACGAAGTATAAAATGATGGGGTTTGAACATATTGCTTGATCGTACCTTGTCTACATTATGTCATCTTGCTTAAAGCGTTGCTCTATTTGTCATGAACTTAATACTTGGATGCATGCTCGATAGTGGTCTTGGGGTGGAGTAATAGTAGTAGGCATTAGTAAATTAACGGTCTACTTGTCACAAATGTAATGCATATATAAGAATCATGCCATAAAGAATCATAATCATAACTATGTGCTATTCTAACAATTACCAACATTAATATGTTTAGCCATCATTGCCATGCCCATGAGATAGATACTTCTAGTGAACGATATGGTCTCGGATCCATTCTCCATTTCTCGCTATTTCTATTTACTTTTATTTTATTTATCTATCTACCACTATTAGATTTAATTCGTGCAATTGGCAAGAACAAAGGGATTCACCACCCTCTTGCCCTTGTTGGGTGCAAGCATTTGCTTTGTGTGTGTGTGTGTGCAGGTGATGTTGATGTTATCTGTGTGGTTTCTACGATTGGTTCAATAATCTTGATTCTTAATTGAGGGAAATACTATTTGCTACTAACTACTTCATCATTTTTTGTCCAAGGAAAACTGAACACCTACACCAACTAGCAAAAGGATTTCTGACGTCGTTGCCGACAGACTTCACCAAACAGCTTAGATGTCTTCTCACGCATTTATCAATTTGCTTGTTTTAGTTTTTTGACATTTTATTTTATTTTCCTTCTTTATAATTAAAAATACCCAAAATTTGTGTGTTTCTATATTGGCTTGAATTGTTATCATGTCTACCACTCAAAAACAATAAGTTGTGCGACTTTTCAAATGCTAATAATAATAATGATTTTATTAGCACACCTATTTCCCCTCTCGCCACTAGTGTGTAGTCGTATGATATAAAAGTTGTCTTGTTAAATCTTATTATGAAAGAACAATTTGCTGGAAATACCAATGAAGATGTTGCATCCATCATAATATATTTTTTGAATTATATGATATGCAAAAGATGAAAGATGTGGATAATGGTATTGTGAAACCGAAATTCTTTTCTTTTTTCTCTTAGAGATCAACGTAAAGCATGGTTTTCATATTTACCGAAAAAATAGTATTGATTCATGGTCAAAGTGTAAATATGGATTTATTGCTAAATATTTTCCTCTTGCTCAGATAATATCTCTTAGAAATCAAAATATGAATTTCAAACACCATGAATAAGAACATGTTGCACAATCATGGGAGAGAATGAAATTCATGATTAAAAATTGTCCCACACATGGATTGAGTTTATCGATGGTAGTGTAAAACTTTTATACGGGACTAAACTTTGTTTCAAGAAACCTTCTAGATTCAGCTGCATGTGGAACATTTATGAGAATAACACTTGGATAATACACAAAGTTCTCAACAACATGACGACAAATTACTCCCAATGGCACTCTGAGCACGCTCCAACATGATGTGAGAAGGAAAATTCTATTGAGGAGTGTCCTCCTTGAGTCAGAAAATTGATGCTATCATGACTATGCTTGATAGTAAAAATGATCCAATAGAACCAAACAATTTTCCTTTTCTACCTTGATTGAGCAAAATAATTATGCTATTGATGTGAATTTTATCTCAAGGGACAATTTCAATAATAATGCTTATAGAGGGAACTTCAATAATCCCAGACCATTTCCTAGTAATCCCTCAATAATTCCTATGTAAATTCATATAATAATAATATGATACCTTATTAACTAGAGAACAATATTAAACAATCTATCATTTATTTGGAAGGTTCTCAACACTATGGTTGAAGAAAAATTGAGTAAAGTTAATGATATGTCTAGGAAAATGGATAGGCTTGTGCATGATGTGGACATTCTGAAAATTAAAATTTTGCCTCCTAATATAGATGAAATTCTTGAAACTTTGAAAGCTATGCAAGTTTTCATTGATTACAATGGCAAAATCATTGACATGCTTAGAGCTAGTAGAGAACAAGAGGAAAATAATGTTGAATTGCACTTTCTCGCTAGTAATGATGAAGATGTTAAAATTATTGGTGTGTCACCTATTGCACCACTGTTTAGAAATATAAAACTTGATAGTGATGGGACTGAACATGAGTCAATTTTACTAAAAAGGGGTCCCAATAATTTTGAGGGTGATGATCATAATGCTATTAATGATAAAAGTGGGTTTGAAGAGGTTGAAATTTTAGATAGTGATGTACCCAGTACTTTGCATTACAAGGAATTTAATTTTGATAATTTCTCTTCAATTAAATGTATTTATCCATTAATAATGCACCCTAATACCTATACACAAAACAAATCTTTTACTAAACATATTGTATAAGCTATTATCAAAGCTCATGAAGAGAAACTTGAGCCAGAAGTCTTTGTCGAAGAAAATTACATGATGAATGGGAATCTATAATTTTAAATTAAAAATAAAATTAAAATCAAAGATTACGGGTGTAATTCTTTGTGTGATCTAGGAGCCAACTTTTCAACCATGCCAAAAGCTTTATACGATATCCTTGGTTTCACTAATATGAGTGTGTCTTCTTTAAATTTGCACTTAGTGGATTCTATAATAATAAGCCTATGGGTAGAGTGAATGAACTGTTTATTCTTACTAACATGAATTATGTGCCCGTGGACTTTATTGTGATTGATATTGAACGCAATAAGTCTTGTCCAATTATACTTGGTAGACCTTTTTGGAGAACTTTAGGTGCGATAATTGTCATGAAGGAAGGTAATATAAGGTTTCAAATTACTCTAAAGAAAGGTATGAAACATTTCCCTAGAGAGAGAAAAACCATCAAATGAATCTATTAATTAGAGACACCTATGGCATTGTTTGAAATATGACAATACGTGATAATATGCATCATGCCAAGTGTCGGTGTAGAAACCGGCGGATCTCGGGTAGGGGGTCCCAAACTGTGAGACTAGGATCGACGCTAACAGGAGACGAAGGGGACACGAGTTTACCCAGGTTTGGGCCCTCCTATGGAGGTAATACCCTACGCCCTACTTGATTGTATTGATGGTGTAAGAGGTTACAGAGTCGATCTACCTCGAGATCGTATGTCTAACCCTAGATTAGTTGTCCTGTCTCTATACCCTAAAACCCTCGGGCTTATATAGATGCCGAGGAGGCCTAGGGTTTACACATGGTCGGTTACATGCCAAAGAGATAAACATGCCTATTTACTACATCGGACGTGGAGCGCAAGCCATGGTCCTCAAAGCTTTCATCCTGGTAACTAGGCCTTTAGGTCATCTGGTGTTTGGTGAGTGGCCCATACAGTTCGGCCCATACCACAGGTCGTCTATCCAAGGACCCCCTAATACAGGACTCCCTCAGTAGCCCCCGAACTTACCTCCAACGCCAAGAGTCTTCAGCTCCAATTGCTTCGTGAACATTTTCTTCGGCTTGCGAGGTGAGTTCCTTCCACCGAACCACAATTCGGCCTCTAATGTCAAATAATTCTTCCGCATTACGGCATGTCCGAACTCTTTGAGATAATCGGCTTTTGAAGGCCAAGCGTCGAGAAAAGGTAATGTTTCCTAATGATCTTTCTGATGAAAAGTCATAGCCCATCACGACCGATAGGTCTGTGCCAGGTACTCGATGTGCGGCTCGAGGCCGTTTCGTCCACACGATCTCTCCACACGGATTGTCTCCTATTTTATACGGGAGGTAGTTAATTATACGGCCACAATGGCTTGCACGTCTCGGGAAGTGGAGGGAATCACGGCGCGGCAAGGGGAGCCCGAATTGACAGACCTCATAAAAGGATAAAGAAAACCTAGAGGCCTCTCACGCTCTCCATTCGACATCTCCGCCTCCTCTTCCCTTGCACATTCAGAGCACAGATCTAGGTTTCTCCCACCCCCGCTTCCGAACTCAGCAATGGCGAGCTCCAATGGCCAGTGGGAAGTTTCCACCGTCAGCAACCAAGACATCCTCGACCTCAAGAAGGCCGGCTACCTCCCCGCCGATATCACTCATCACGCGGCGAAGAAGGAACAAGTAATCCCCACCCCCAAGCCAGGCGAGAGGGTGGTGTTCATACCCCACTTCATCAGGGGGTAAGCTTTCTGCTCCACCCATTAGTCAGGGGCCTGATGTTCTTCTACGGCCTCGACTTCCATGACCTTCCGATGAACTCTATCATGCATTTCTTTGCCTTCATCCTCCTCTACGAGGCATTCCTGCATGTTGATCCACACTTCAGGCTCTGGATGTAGGTTTTCAATATCAAGCCGAAGTGTGTCAGGGACAAGCACGCCGGCTGTGATGGCACCGTCATCGGCAAACTCACGCGCATCGACTGGCTGGCGGGCACCATCATCGACACCATCAAGGTGTTGGGGAACGTCGCATGGGAAACAAAAATTTTCCTACGCACACGCAAACCTATCCATGGTGATGAGAATCTACGAGAGGGAGAGTGGATCTACGTACCCTTGTAGATCGCTAAGCGGGAAGCGTTAAGAAACGCGGTTGGTGTAGTCGAACTTCTTCGCGATCCAAATCGCCGAGCGTCCCGCGATCCAATCATGAACCGTCCCGCAAACACATCATGATCCGTCCCGCGAACTCATCACGATCCGTCTCATGATCTTGATCATGATCTGTCCCGCGAACTCATCACGATCCGTTCCGTGATCACATCACGAACCATCTCGCGATCTCGATCACGGTTCTTCCGATCTAGCGCCGAACGGACGGCACCTCCGCGTTCAGCACACATGCAGCTTGATGACGATCTCCACCGTCTTGATCCAGAAAGAGGAGGTGGAGAGGAGAAAGAGTTCACTGGCAGCGTGACGGCGCTCCGGTGATGGTGGTGGAGCAATTTCGGCAGGGCTTCGCCTAAGAGCTGCAGAAAACCGATCTAGAGGAGAAACTATGCACCGGTGTAACGGGTAGCACGTGGCCAGAAATTCTGTCCAAAAACCACCCAATCCACTAGTATATATAGGAGGAGAGGAGAGGAGAGGCAGCCAAGGCCTTTGTGTCGGCCTAAATAGGAGGTGGGAAGCAATCCTACTTCACCTCCAATCCTAGTTGGAGTAGGATTGCCTTCTATTGGCTGATTTTCCACTTTTTTGCTTTAGGACTTTCTCTCCTGCGCCATGGACCTTTGTGGCTGTTTTCCCAGCCCACTAAGGTCTGGTTATTATTCTCCCACAGCCCATGGACCTCTTGGGGTCGAAATACCCCTCCCGGAGGCCTCCCGGTACACTACCGGCACTCCCGGTACACTACCGATGAGCCCAAAACTTTTCCGGAAACCAAACTGGGACTTCCTATATATGAATCTTTACCTCCGGACCATTCCGGAGCTCCTCGTGACGTCCGGGATCTCATCCGGGACTCCGAACAAACTTCGGTCACCACCATACATAACTCTACACTACCGAAACGTCACCGAACCTTAAGTGTGCAGACCCTGCGGGTTCGAGAACTATGTAGACATGACCGAGACACCTCTACGGTCAATAACCAATGGCGGGACCTGGATGTCCACATTGGTTCCTACATATTCTACGAAGATCTTTATCGGTCGAACCTCTATGTCAAGGATTCAGTTAATCTCGTATAACGTTCCCTTTGTTCTTCGGTATGTTACTTGCCCGAGATTTGATCGTCGGTATCTCCATACCTAGTTCAACCTCGTTACCAGCAAGTCTCTTTACTCGTTCCATAATACAAGATCCTGCAACTAACAATTAGTCACATTTCTTGCAAGGCTTATTGTGATGTTGCATTACCGAGTGGGCCCCGAGATACCTCTCCGTCACACGGAGTAACAAATCCCAGTCTCGATCCATGCCAACTCAACAGACACCATCGGAGATACCTGTAGAGCACCTTTATGGTCACCCAGTTACGTCGCGACGTTTGATACACACAAGGCACTCCTCCGATATCTGTGAGTTGCATGATCTCATGGTCATAGGAACACATACTTGACATGCGGAAAACAGTAGCAATAAACTGACACGATCATATGCTACGTTTGCAGTTTGGGTCTTGTCCATCACATCGTTCTCCTAATGATGTGACCCCGTTATCAAATGACATCTCATGTCCATGGCTAGGAAACCTTAACCATCTTTTGATCAACGAGCTAGTCTATTAGAGGCATACTAGGGACATGCTTTTGTCTATGTATCCACACATGCATCTAAGTCTCCGATCAATACAATTATAGCATGGATAATAAACAATTATCATGAACAAGGAAATATGATAATAACTAATTTATTATTTCCTCTAGGGCATATTTCCAACAGTCTCCCACTTGCACTAGAGTCAATAATCTAGTTCACATCACCATGTGATTCGCATTGTTATGAATCTAACACCCAACGAGTTCTGGGGCTCGATCATGCTTTGCATGTGAGAGAGGTCTTATAGTCAACGGGTCTGTAACATTCAGATCCGTGTGCACTTTGCAAATACCTATGTCAAACTATAAACACTGCTACCACACTCCGCTCGGTACTATTCCAAATGGCTGCTCCACTATACGTATCCAGATTGCTACTACGAGTCATCCGGATTAGTGTTAAAGCTTGTATCGACGTAACTCCTTACGACAAACTCTTTATCACCTCCATAATCGAGAAACATCTCCTCAGTCTCTTAGTTACTGAGGATAATCTTGACCGCTGTCTAGTGATCCACTCCTGGTTCACTCTTGTACCCCCTGACGGACTCATGGCAAGGCACACACAGGTGCGGTACACAGCATGGCATAATATAGAGCATATGGCTAAGGCATAGGGGACGACGTTCGTCCTTTCTCTTTCTTCTGCCGTTGTCGAGCTTTGAGTCTCACTCAACTTTCACACCTTACAAATCAGGCAAGAACTCTTTCTCTGACTGATCCATTTTGAACTCTTTCAAAATCTTGTCAAGGTATGCACTCATTGAAAGTCTCATCGAGCATCTTGATCTATCTCCATAGATTTTGATGCTCAACAATTAGGTAGCTTCATCCAAGTCTTCCTTTGAAAATCACTTTCCAAATGACCGTTTTATGCTTTCCAGAAACTCTACATTATTTCTGATCAACAATATGTCATCCACATATACTTATCAGAAATTCTATAGTGCTCCCACACACTTTATTGCAAATACAAGTTTCTCGTAAACTTTGTATAAACATCAAAACTTTGATCACCTCATCAAAGCGTATATTCCAACTCCGAGATGCTTGCTTCAGTTCATGGAAGGATCAGCGAAGCTTGCACACCTTTTAGCATCCTTAGGCCTGACAAAACCTTCTGGTTGTATCACATACAACCTTTCCTCAAGTAAACCGTTAAGGAAACGATGTTTTGACATCCATCTGCCAGATTTCATAATTGAAAACACAGCAACTGCTAACATAATTCCAACAGACTTTAGCACCACTACGAGTGAGAAAGTCTCATCGTAGTCAACTCCTTGAACTTGTCACAAACATGTTTGCAACAAGTCGAGCTTTACAAATAGTGACATTCACCATCAGTGTATGTCTTCATTTTAAAGATCCATTTGTACTCAATGACCTGCCGTCCAACGAGCAAGTCTACCAAAGTCTACACTTGGTTTTCATACATGGATCCTATCTCGGATTTCATGGCCTCCAACCATTTGTCGGAATCCAGGCCCATCATCGCTTCTCCATAGCTCGTAGGTTCATTGTTTGTCCAATAACATGACCTCCAAGACAGGGTTGTCGTACCGCTTAGGAGCAGTACACATCCTTGTCGACCTACGAAGTTCGATAGTAACTTGATCCTGAAGCTTCATGATCATCATCATTAACTTCCTCTTCAACTAACGTAGGCTTCACAGAAACAACATCCTGCGCTGCGCTACTCTCTGGTTGAACAAAGTTTAAACAACCTCATCAAGTTCTATCTTCCTCCCACTTAATTCTTTCGAGAGAAACTTTTCCTCGAGAAAGGATCCGTTTTGGTAACAAACACTTTGCACTTGGATCTGAGATAGAAGATTCACCCAACTGATCTTAGGGTATTCTATGAAGATGCATTTGTCCGCCTTGGGTTCGACCTCATTAGGTGAAAACATTTTCCACACAAGTGTCGCAGCCCCAAGTATTAAGAAATGACAGCTTAGGTTTCTATCACACCATAATTCACATGGTGTCATCTCAACGGATTTAGATGGTGCCCTATTTAAAGTGAATGTAGTTGTCTCTAATGCATAACCCCAAAATTATAGTAGTAAAACGACAAGAGACATCATAGCACGCACCATGTCCAATAGAGCATAACTATGATGTTCGAACACACCATCACACTATGGTGTTCCAGGTGGCGTTTAGTTGTGAAACAACTTTCACATTGTCTTAAGTTGTATGCCAAACTCATGACTCAGATATTCACCTCCACGATCATATCGCAGTCATTTTTATCTTCTTGTCACGATGATCTTTAAACTTCACTCTGAATTTGCTTGAACCTTTCAAACGATTCAGACTTGTGTTTCATTAAGTAAATATACACTATAGCTACTCAAATCATCAGTGAAGGTAAGAAAATAACGGTATCCACTGCACGCTACAAGACTCACTAGATTGCATACATCAACATGTATCATTTCCAATGAATCACTTGCCCGCTCCATCCGACGGGGTCCTTTAGTCATCTTGCCCAAGAGGCATGGTTCGCATGTCTCAACCGATTCGAAATCGAATGAGTCCAAATATCCATCACCATGGAGTTTCTTCATGCACTTTATACCAATATGACATTTTGCGGCAGTGCCACAAGTATGTGGTACTATCATTATTTAACTTTGTATCTTTTGTCATCAATGTTATGAACATGTGTATTACTACGATCAAGATTTCAACAAACCATTCTCACTGGGTGCATGACCATTGAAGGTATTATTCATGTAAATAGAATAACTATTATTCTCTGACTTAAATGAATAACTGTATTGCAACAAACATGATCTAATCATGTTCATGCTCAACGCAAAACACCAAATAACATTTATTTAGGTTCGTCACTAATCCTGAAGGTTGAGAGAGCGTGCGATGTTGATCACAACAACCTTGGAAACATTTCCAACACACATTGTCACCTCACCCTTATCTAGTTCTCCGTTTATTCCATAGCTTTTATTTTGAGTTACTAACATTTAGCAACCGAACCGGTATCCAATACCCAGGTGCTACTAGGAGTACTAGCAAGGTACACATCAATAACTCGTATATCAAATTTGTCGATGTTGCCAGCCTTCTTATCTACCAAGTATCTAGGGTTGTTCCGCTTCAGCGACCTTTCACCTCATAATAGAAGCACTTAGTCTCGGGTTTGAGTTCAACTTTGGGTTGCTTCACTGGAGCAGCAACTGACTTGCTATCCATGAAGTTTCCCTCCTTGCTCTTGCCCTTTTCGAAACTAGTGGTTTGATTAACCATCAACACTTGACGCTCCTTCTTGATTTCTACCTTCGCGGTGTCAAACATCGCGAACAGCTCAGGGATCAATATTTCTATCCCTGGTGTATTATAGTTCATCACTAAGTTTTAGTAGCTTTAGTGATAGTGACTTGGAGAACTATATCAATTACTATCTTATCTGGAAGATCAACTCCCACTTGATTCAAGAGATTATAGTACCCAGACAATCTGAGTACATGCTCAACGATTGAGCTATTCTCCTTCATCTTACAGGCAAAGAATCTTGTTGGAGATCTCATATCTCGCAACACAGGCACGAGCCTGAGATCACAATCTCTGCTCCTAGAACATCTCATATGTTCCGTGACGTTCAAAATGTTTCGGAGCCTCAATTCTAAGCTGTAATGCATGACGCACTAAACTATCAAGTAGTCATCGAAACGTGCCTGTTAGATGTTCACAACATCTATAGACGACGCTAGAGGGGGTGGCTCACCGAGCAGTGCATTAAGTACATAAGCCTTTTGTGCAGCAATGAGGACAATCCTCAGATCACGGACCCAGTCCGCAATATTGCTACCAACATCTTTCAACTCTATTTCTCTAGGAACATATAAAAATTTAAGGGAGCTACAGCGCGAGCTAGTAATCTACAACATAATTTGCAAAGACACTTTGACTATGTTCATGATAATGAGTTCAATTAATCATATTACTTAAGAACTCTCACTCAAATTGACATCCCTCCGATCATTCGAGTGATACATGATCCAAATTCACCAACTCAAGTCCGATCATCACGTGAGTTCAGGTGGCTGCAATGGTGAACATCATTATGTTGATCATATCTACTATATGACTCATGTTCGACCTTTCAGTCTCTCGTGTTCCGAGGCCATGTCTATACATGCTAGGCTCGTCAAGTTTAACCCGAGTGTTCTGCGCGTGCAAATCTGGCTTGCACCCGTTGTATGTGAACGTAGAGTCTATCACACCCGATCATCACGTGGTGTCTCAACACGACGAACTTTCGCAACGGTGCACACTCGAGAAGAACACAGTTCATCTTGAAATTCAAGTGAGGGATCACCTTATAATGCTACCGATGTACTAAGCAAAACAAGGTGCATAAAAGGATTAACATCTCATGCAATTCATAAGTGACATGATATGGCCATGAACTTGTGTTTAAGATCTCCATCTTCGAAACACCGGCATGATCTCCATCGTCACCGGCACAACACCATGATCTCCATCATCTTGATCTTCATCAATGTGTTGTCATTGGGGTTGTGGCGCCAGCCCTGCTTCTACTTCTATTGCTACCGCTTAGCGATAAAGTAAAGCATTACATAGTGCTTAATGATTGACACGCAGGTCATACAATAATTAAAGACAACCCTATGGCTCCTGCCGGTTGACGTACTCAACGACATGCAAGTCGTGAAATTCTATACATCACATGATCATCTCATACATCACATATATCTCATCATGTAATTGGCCATATCACATCACAACATACCCTGCAAAAACAAGTTAGACGTCCTCTAATTGTTGTTGCATGTTTTACGTGGCTGCTATGGGTATCTAGCAAGAACGATTCTCACCTACACATAAACCACAACGGTGATACATAGATTGCTTTTCAACCTTCTCAAGGACCGCCTTTGTCGGATCCGATCAAACTAAAGTGAGAGAAACTGTCACCCGCAAGCCATCTAAGCAATAAGTTGCGTCGAGGGAACCGGTCTCTCGTAAGCGTACGAGTAATGTTGGTCCGGGCCGCTTCATCTCACAATCCCGCTGAACCAAAATCCGACCAAGAGAGGAAGCAATCTAAGCATCAACGTCCACAAACCTTTTGTGTTCTACTCGAGATCTCATCGAACCATCAACCTAGCTCATGATGCCACTGTTGGGGAACGTCGCATGGGAAACAAAAAATTCCCTATGCACACGCAAACCTATCCATGGTGATGAGCATCTACGAGAGGGAGAGTGGATCTACGTACCCTTGTAGATCGCTAAGCGGGAAGCGTTAAGAAACGCGGTTGGTGTAGTCGAACTTCTTCGCGATCCAAATCGCCGAGCGTCCCGCGATCCAATCACGAACCATCCCGCGAACACATCATGATCCGTCCCACGAACTCATCACGATCCGTCTCACGATCTTGATCACGATCTGTCCCGCGAACTTGTCACGATCCGTTCCGTGATCACATCACAAACCGTCTCGCGATCTTGATCACGGTCCTTCCGATCTAGCGCCGAACGGACGGCACCTCCGCGTTCAGCACACGTGCAGCTTGATGACGATATCCACCGTCTCGATCCAGCGAGAGGAGGTGGAGAGGAGAGAGAGTTCACCGGCAGTGTGACGGCGCTCCGGTGATGGTGGTGGAGCAATTCCGGCAGGGCTTCGCCTAAGCGCTACAGAAAACCGATCTAGAGGAGAAACTATGCACTGGTGTAACGGGTAGCACGTGGCCGGAAATTCTGTCCAAAAACCACCCAATCCACTAGTATATATAGGAGGAGAGGATAGGAGAGGCAGCCAAGGCCTTTGGGTCGGCCGAAATAGGAGGTGGGAAGCAATCCTACTTCACCTCCAATCCTAGTTCGAGTAGGATTGCCTCCTATTGGCTGATTTTCCACTTTTTTGCTTTAGGACTTTCTCTCCTGCACCATGGGCCTTTGTGGCTGTTTTCCCAGCCCACTAAGGTCTGGTTATTATTATCCCACAGCCCATGGACCTCTTGGGGTCGAAATACCCCTCCCGGAGGCCTCCCGGTACACTATCGGCACTCCCGGTACCCTACCGATGAGCCCGAAACTTTTCCGGAAACCAAACTGGGACTTCCTATATATGAATCTTTACCTCCGGACCATTCCGGAGCTCCTCGTGACGTCCGAGATCTCATCCGGGACTCCGAACAAACTTCGGTCACCACCATACATAACTCTACACTACCGAAACGTCACCGAACCTTAAGTGTGCAGACCATGCGGGTTCGAGAACTATGTAGACATGACCGAGACACCTCTACGGTCAATAACCAATGGCGGGACCTGGATGTCCACATTGGTTCCTACATATTCTACGAAGATCTTTATCCATCGAACCTCTATGTCAAGGATTCAGTTAATCCCGTATAACGTTCCCTTTGTTCTTCGGTATGTTACTTGCCCGAGATTCGATCGTCGGTATCTCCATACCTAGTTCAACCTCGTTACTGGCAAGTCTCTTTACTCGTTCTGTAATACAAGATCCCGCAACTAACAATTAGTCACATTTCTTGCAAGGCTTATTGTGATGTTGCATTACCGAGTGGGCCCCGAGATACCTCTCCGTCACACGGAGTAACAAATCCCAGTCTCGATCCATGCCAACTCAACAGACACCATCGGAGATACCTATAGAGCACCTTTATAGTCACACAGTTACGTTGCGACATTTGATACACACAAGGCATTCCTCCGATATCTGTGAGTTGGATGATCTCATGGTCATAGGAACACATACTTGACATGCGGAAAACAGTAGCAATAAACTGACACGATCATATGCTACGTTTGCAGTTTGGATCTTGTCCATCACATCATTCTCCTAATGATGTGACCCCATTATCAAATGACATCTCATGTCCATGGCTAGGAAACCTTAACCATCTTTTGATCAACGAGCTAGTCTATTAGAGGCATACTAGGGACATGGTTTTGTCTATGTATCCACACATGCATCTAAGTCTCCGATCAATACAATTATAGCAAGGATAATAAACGATTATCATGAACAAGGAAATATGATAATAACTAATTTATTATTGCCTCTAGGGCATATTTCCAACACAAGGGGTGGCAGAAGGAGTGGTTCTACATCACAGAGCCACAAGAACAAGGTCTGCACCCCGCCGCCGCATTAAGATCCGGTCCCCCGACCCGGCTAGCTTCATGGCTCAAAAAGGGCCTCGAGTGGGGGTCAAGCAAGGAGGTGGCTGATATGCAAAAGTGGATCCGTTCCTTGATCGAGGATGGCACCAAGCTGGCTGACGTGGTTCAGGTGATGTTCAAAAGAGACGTCCTCCTCTGCCAGCACCGAGACACCCCACAGTGGGCTCGGAAACTCGACGCTGAGCCCACAGTCCAAAAATTCATATGCACTACGCGGGAGAAGCTGTGGAAGGCGTTCTTCAAATTGATGAAGAGCTGGCCAGCGGAGGGGGAAGACAAGGGCCTCCACACCGCCAAACCGGAGTCCGAGGTACGCCACATCCTAGCTTATTCGGTTTTATTACATAGAAGGTCTATGACCCTTTGTCCAACATGTCTGTGCAGGAATGGCTGAAGAAAGCCACCAACATTCGCAGTCCGGCTCCTCAGCCCGAAGATGAGAGGGACCGGTTGTTGGCCAAGATGCTCGTGGAGAAGACTTACAAGCCTCCCACGAAGAAGGAGAAGAAGAAGAAACCAGGTCAGGCTGGTATCTGCATCAAGGATCAGCCTGATGCTGCTTCCAAAGACACACCCACCTCCTCAAATCAGGAGGAGGCCGAAGAGGAAGAAGAAGAGGAGGAGGAGGAGGACGTCGAGAGCGAGGGGGGAGGCGATCTTCCCCGCACCAAGAGGAGAGCAGCGACCTCGGACACCCCAGGGCAGGCAGACTCTCCTGCCACGAAGAGGC
Organism: Hordeum marinum; assembly: GCA_022496015.1. Classification (NCBI taxonomy): domain Eukaryota; kingdom Viridiplantae; phylum Streptophyta; class Magnoliopsida; order Poales; family Poaceae; genus Hordeum; species Hordeum marinum. Next base: position 327,069,824 of record CM039677.1, read on the forward strand.
TGCGGCAAGTGCGGATGGTCCTGTCCGACGAAAGTTCGGACTCGAGCTCCACATCCGAAGATGCCGAGGAGGTTCCCCGAAGGGGCCTCAGGGTCAAGCCCCCTTCATCCAGGTTAGGATCCGAAAACCCTTGTTTCTGTCGCTAGTAGGCTCGGAGTTTGCTAATACGCAGGTTGTTGGTTCAATAGCCCTCTACGTGTCATCCCCACTGAGGTTATATCGGATGGGGAGACCCCGCCTGTGGAACTGGCGGAGAGCGGGGACGCCTCGCACCCCCCACTCCTGGCGCTACATGGACGCCATGGAGGTGTCGTCCCAACACACTCCAATGGAGGGATACCCTCATGGCCGAAGCTAACGCTTCGGCCACCGAAGAACAAGGGACGATCCCCTGCCCAGACATCGAGGATACCGAAAGAGCGGGTAATCAGTCCCCTCCGAGAACGTCTCTGGAGGGCATGGTGCCTCCGAAGGCATCGGTCCAAACCTTGGTGGGTGATCGGGAAAACCGATCATCCCCGGCACCGTCGACCAACGAGTGGTCGGCCATGGGGGAGGCTCTAGCAAGCGCCTCCATCCCCGAGGAGCACCGCACCCTTATGGGTGCGGTATTAAAAAGCGTACAGTCCGTTGACAACGGACTGAAGGAGGCCTTCAAAGGTCTCCTTGCAGGCTTTCAAGTAAGTTGCCCGTTGTTTGGGTTAAGATGTTATTTAATCATATTTTATACATGGCAGCCCCCGAGCCCTAGGTGAGTTCAACAAACTCGCCTAGGGTCATATCTATAGTTCGGAAAGTAAGTGCTGATGTGATACATATATTGTATGTGTAGGCCCCGACATCAGTGGCAGCCAAAAATGTCGTCGAACTGGACGAGATAAATCGGAAGCTCAAGCGCTCCGAGGATGAGGTGGAAGCCCTCAACAAAAGTTTCGATGAGTCTTGGGGTAAGTTTGAATCAAATCTTAGTATTCTTCCCCGAATTCTATCAATGTGGTCCCTATAGATAAGTCCTTGTCATGTTGCAGCTTCGTCGAAAGAGATGGAAAATCTCAGGGCCGAGCTTCAGTGCGCCAAAGCTGAAGCGTCCGTGGAGAAGGCGGCGGCCAAGGAAGTGGCCACCGCACTCTCCGCCCTACGAGCCACCAGTGATAAACATCAGGCTCATGTGGCGGAGATACAAGATGAGCTCTAGGACGCCAGCAACAAGTGTGATGCCTTGGAGCAAAAGAATAAGGCACTCTCAGCCGAGCTGTCCACCATGAAATCCGATCTTCATCAAGAGCGGGTGGACAGACGGTTCTTCGAGGAACAAGTTTGCCAAGCCAAGGAGATAGCCAATGGTAAGCCATACTCCCTAAAGTGCGTATTCGGGGATAGCATATTTGAATTGCTGACCCGGGTATGGCGATCCTCAGGTGCAGCTGCCAATCTCCAGAAGAGCGTGGCAGAAGCCAACCAGCTGCTCGCCTCACGGGGAGAGGAAGACCAAGCTCGGATGTTCTCGGAGCAGTTCAGAGCCCCCGAGCGTCCTCCTCTGCTGGTGGAACAGCTCAAACTGCTAATGGAGCTGCACCAGCTGGCGGAGCCGGCCATAAGGGACCTTAGCGTCCGCTCCTGGCCCGGCGATCCACTCCCCGGCAACCACTTCGGTCTGGTGCAGTGGCTAATTGAAGCTGCACCCTGCCTCGATGTCGTCAAGCGCTCCTCCTGCATTGAAGGAGTCTGGATGGCCCTGCCAAGGCCAAAGTGCACTGGCCGGGGCTCAATCCGATGAAGGTCGCCACCGACCCGCCGCCACCCAGAAAGTCGCACCGACGCCCCGTGCTGTACTTCGATGGAGTCACGGAAAGTGCACGGGTGATTACGTCATAGTGTTCGGGCAAAAGAATTTTTTAATGAAATTGTAATGTGTCCGAAGACTTGCGATATCTTTGCCTGGTAATAGTATCTGCTCTTATATACTTTTGCCTTCCTTTATAACTCCTGTGTGGTTGCTTGATACTGAAAGATGTGATTCGTCGGCTTCAGCCCCCATGTAGATACTACATGGGGTGTCTATGCCGAAGCACTATGTTCCTTAGCCATATTAACGAAACTCGAAGGTGGTTTGAGTGCGGTATACTAGGCAATCGGACTATTATGCTTTATTTCTTTCACTTAACCGAAGGGGGGCGAAAAGGACTGCGGGAGGTGTACGATTAGCCACCGGGGTTTTGCGATGTTCGGACGAGTCGAGGCCGAAGCCGACATCGTAGTGTTTGCTCAAAGGGCAAATTCTTTGTATAACACGGAATAACCGCTTACGAAGGTTGAGGCGCTTGACTGGACTATCCGGAAGCACAATCGCAGGGGTGCTCCCTTTTCCCTTTTAGCCGAACGAGCGGAACATAAAGGGGCAAGCACAGGAGTCAGGCAACCCAACTTAATGACCAAATACACAGTTCGGAACTGACGCACATAAAGCAAACACCAATACTCCGAGCACACAATGGTTAAGGCGGTTTGAGTTTGAAGTCGAGCCCCGGTCTAATAGCCGGTGACTTCAAGCCATACCAAACAGATTCACAAGAAGAGGGAGGGAAAATTGGTATGTGCCAAAAACAAAACAATTGAGGTGTACTTGCGCCAGGCAACTTCATATTTCCTTAATCAACTCTTATAATTCGGATTGCCAAAGCAATTGTTTATAGGTATGCGAAAAAGAGAAAATAGAAAGGCCTAAAGGAGCTGTTGTACCAGGGGTCTTCAATTGTTGACTAAACGTCTTCGTTATACCTTGTCGCTTGGTGAACCCTGCCTTTCGATATACCTTGATAGGTGATAGTGTTCGGCGAACCGACCTTGCAAACTAGGTCTTGAGAAGTCGCTGATTATGTAGATGGGCTTTACGCCGCAGGTAGGCTCTTTTAGGAGTGCATGTGTCTGGTCCGAAGACGTGTTGATGGTTATAGTTTGGAGCAACTAAACACCCATCAGAAGTTCCCCACTGGCACCCATGGAATCTTAAGTGCGAAGTTGTGCCCCTTCGGCACGTGCTTTGCTAGTCCTGGGGTTGTGCGGTGGGGGGCGAGTCCCTATTGAGGCGAGGAAGGAGGGTTGGAGTTTTCGGTCTGAATCTGAACTCGCTTCCCAGCCTTTTGTGCCTTTACGGGAAATGCTGAAGCCTGTTGATCGTCTTTATAGCTAAATTCGGCCGCCAGTGACAATGCATGTTCCTCTGTTCTAAGGGACTGCTCTATATTTCCACTAACAGTAATGACCCCTTTGGGGCCTGGCATCTTGAGCTTGAGGTATGCGTAATGCAAGACTGCGTTGAACCGAGCAAACGCGGTCCGAATGAGCTACGCGTGATAGCCGCTGCGGAAGGGCACAATGTCAAAGATCAATTCTTCACTGCGGAAGTTATCGGGTGAGCCGAACATGACTCCAGGGTTACAAAGCCCGTGCATCAGGCTTCAACCCCTCGGATCATTCCTTTGAAGGTAGTGCTACTGGGCCTGATCCTTGACGGATCTATGCCCATCTTTTTCATCGTGTCTGAGTAAATTAGATTGAGGCTACTTCCTCCGTCCATTAGGACTTTGGTGAGGTGATACCCATCTATAATGGGGTCTAGGATGAGGGCAGCCGATCCCCCATCATGGATATTGGTTGGATGGTCATGTCGGTCGAAGGTGATCGGGTAAGCCGACCACGGGTAATATTTTGGAGCTATGGGCTCCACAGCGTAGAGTTCCCGAAGGGCCCACTTCCTCTCTTTCTTAGGTATGTGGGTGGCGTATATCATATTCACCAATTTGACTTCGGGAGGGAATTTCTTCTGACCGCCACCTATTGGACCCCGAGGCTCTTCTTCGTCCTCGCTGCGTGAGCTCTTGCCCTGGTCTTCGGGTTGTATTTTGCCAGCCTGTTTAAACACCCAACAGTTGCGGTGTGTGTGATTGGCTGGCTTCTCCGGAGTTCCATGAATTTGGCAAGTCTTGTCCATGATCTTCTCGAGCTGAGTGGGTTCGTCACGATTGCCTTTAGGGGGCTTCTTCCGCTGTCCGGGTCGGGAGTTGCGGAATCCGGCGTTGAACCCCGTGTCGTCAGTGTCGTTACCATGATGCCGGCGCTTGTTCTTATTACGTTTTCGCTTTGAGTTGCCATCCTAGGCTTAAGGTGCCGTTGAATCCTCAACATTGTGGCTGCGCATAGCCAGCCAATTATCTTCGCTCGCACAAAAGCGGGTCATGAGGGAGGTAAGGGCGGACATAGTCCGAGGTTTGTCCTGACCTAGCTAGCAGGCCAGCCATTCGTCCCGAATATTGTGTCAGAAAGAGGCAATAGCCTCGGCATCCGGACAATCGACGATTTGGTTTTTCTTAGTCAAGAACCGATTCCAAAATTGTCGGGCGGACTCGCTGGGCTTCTGGACGACGTTGCTGAGGTCGGAAGAGTCTGGCGGGCGAACATAGGTCCCCTGGAAATTAGAGCGAAATGCGTCTTCCAGGTCTTCCCAGCATCCTATGGAGTTTTCGGGGAGGTTGTTTAACCAGTGACGAGCTGGCCCTTTAAGCTTGAGAGGTAGGTATTTAAAGGCGTGGAGATCATCTCCACGTGCCATATGGATATGGAGGAGGAAGTCCTCGATCCAGACGGTTGGGTCAGTGGTCCCATCATACTGTTCTATATTGACGGGTTTAAACCCTTCGGGGAACTGATGCCGCATTACCTCATCCGTGAAGCATAGTGGGTGAGGGGCGCCCCTGACCCGAGTGATGTCAAGCCTGAAGTCGGCGTCTATATGGAGCCGACTGTGCTTCCGGGCTCTATGGTTTTGGTCGAACCATGGTCTATACTCTGCCCGTCTATCCAGTGAGTAATCCCTGGATCCATAGATGGATCTAGTACGGCCTGCTCTATGATCTAAGTCATCACGCAGGTCGAACCTGTCATTGGTTTCGAATGGCTCCTTACCCCGTCTTCGGGGCATCGCCGGTATGTAAGCGGTGTCGTTGGCCGCTCTGTCATGCCCACTAGGAGGGCGATCTGGCTCGACGTATGCAGTATGATGCGGAGTCAGAGTGTTCGTGAGCTCATCGTCAAATTGTGGCAACAGCCGCCTCTGAGGGTAGCTTTTGGGCTGGTTTGACAAACCAGTGTCATATGCTTCTTCGGCTGAGAGGACTTTCGTCCATCGATCGATGAGGTCGGCCTGTTCGGCTTTAAGTTGCCGCTCTTTGGCCTTCAGGCTACGAGCCGTTGCTATGAGCCGCTGCCTAATTTCTTCCTAATCCTCGAGGTTATGAAGGACGTACAAGTCATCAGCCTCTGGTAGGTCTTCCTCCTCGATGGGGGGGTAATCATCGCCCTCGGGGTCCTTGACGGTATCGAGGTCGTTTTGGTCTGCAGGTTCGTCCGGACCATCGAACGAGTGCTCGGGCACATCGGGATGATCATGATCGGCAGGGGCGTTACCATCCCTGCTATTGATAATAGTTCATCTTCCCTTTTTGCTTTTGGACCGCTTATGCGATTTCCGGCATCTTGATGGCGCGTCGCCCGATTTGTCACCGTCGTTGTGAGGCGTGTTGTCGCCGTTGGTGGCAGGAGTATCCACCATGTAAACATCTTACGTAGAAGTGTCAGTCCAACTCCCGGTGTTAATGGGGGTGGGAGCACGGTCCTCTTCATCCATGTATTCTGCCTCCTCGGAGGCATAGTCTAGCACGTCGGTTAAGTCTTCGAGGGTGGCTATCAAGTGGGTGGTGGGTGGGTCAAAAAATCCGTCCCTGCCCGAACTATAACCGGGCCGGACTTGGATCAGGGCTGGATCATAAGTGATTTTCAACGATGAGAATTGCACCAAGGCCTCATCGACCGCTGAGGGCCCGATTGGATCCAGCTGTCCAGAACGCGTGGAGTCGACCCCCATGAAGCCCACCCCTGGGAAGTGTTCGGTAGGAACACAGGTCCGGTCATATGGCTTGATGGCCAGGCCGGGGTTAGAGATCGGACTACCGCCACGGGTGACCCTATTGGCGTGTCCGACAGAGGGGTTCGAGCTTAAGGCCTCAAAGTCCTCGGGGGCTACGGGCGAAGACGTGAGCCCGATTAGTGACAAGTCACCCCGAGTTGACAGACAACTCTAGGTTTCCAAATCTGACATCCTGATCAGGGGCGAGGCTCTCAACGCGGCCTAGATGACCGGTGTAACTAGCATGCAGCACAATGCTGCCAAAGGCGAAGATTTGTCCGGGGACGAAAACGTCCATGTTGCGGACCTCTTCGTTAATGAAAAGGCGAGGCGTCAATCCCATCTCGCTCACAGAGGAACTCTCAATGAAAGCATCAATGTCGGTGTAGAAACTGGCGGATCTCGGATAGGGGACCCCGAACTGTGAGACTAGGATCGACGGTAACAGGAGACGAAGGGGACACGAGTTTACCCAGGTTCGGACCCTCTTATGGAGGTAATACCCTACGTCCTGCTTGATTGTATGGATGGTGTAAGAGGTTACAGAGTCAATCTACCTCGAGATCGTATGTCTAACCCAAGATGAGTTGTCCTGTCTCTATACCCTAAAACCCTCTGGCTTATATAGATGCCGAGGAGGCCTAGGGTTTACACATGGTCGGTTACATGCCGAAGAGATAAACATGCCTATTTACTACATCAGAGTGGAGCGCAAGCCATAGTCATCGAAGCTTCCATCCTGGTAACTGGGCCTTCAGGTCATCTGGTGTTCGGCGAGTGGCCCATACAGTCCGGCCCATACCACAGGTCGGCTATCCGAGGACCCCCTAATACAGGACTCCCTCACCGAGCTGAACATTAAACAATATCGCTTGTTGGGACTTGGGAGGCAATCCAATATTTATCCCTTTTCTTTTAATTTTTTTTGTCATTTAACTTGACTATTCCTCCGTAGTAATTATGTTTGTATCCTTTATTTTTTCCTGTGCCAACTGAAACCTTTGGGATGTTGAAAAACATTTGTTTACTAGTTTATGCGCAGAAATAGAAACTTTGCGTCTAGAGATTGAGTTCTTACTCTATACAGGAATGTGATAAATTTCTGAATTTTTTACACATAAGTACATAACTGGATTATGTTTTTTACGACATTCTAATTTTTCTGATTTTTAGAGTTATAGAAGTATAACTAAAAAGTGCATCACTATATGATGTTCTGGTTTACACAAATTATGTTTTTGTTGTATAGTGTCATCTTCCTTCATTCTCATTCATCTTTGTCGTCTTTTTTTTATCTTTTCTATGTGAATCACAATAATGCAAAGGTCGAGGGTTATCGGTTATCGTTCCTTTCTAAAAATATAGTACATGAAGTTGCACATCATGTACAGTTTAGTATCGAAAGTTGGAAAATATGGAAAATAATGCTAGAACTTGTCCTAGTGTGCATGTACGATTTAATTCTCGTCCGCGGCTGTATAACTGTATAAGCCGCTCATGTGGCATGACAACGTGGAGTCAGGCCCACAGTCAGTAACATTACGTAGTCAGTGACATCGCGTGGACTCGGACCCCTTAAACTAGTATCAAATCTTGTAAATGGCCCTGAAACGCCATGATGCATGCCTGTTGTGTCCGACTTGTCAGTGAACATTAGAATGGGATAAAGACAATACAAATAAAGCCTAGATGGGGGCGGGTCAAACCCGGTCCTCATTCAATCGCACCTACGGTGCTAGCCACCACACCAGATCACATTTGATATCTATAAAGGATAACTAAGCTTAATATCTTATAGCCGAACATGCACGTGGGCTTTCAATAAGTTATTGTCAATGCGGTCATATTTCATACGTTACTTTCTATTCTTTTAAGAATTTTGTACAGAAATGAGTAAGTTATAATCACAGTAAAAATAAAGTTAGAATATCCATATGTTATAGGGTCTGTCTTAGAGTGTGGACGAACCCGGGTACATATGAACCCGCTTTTTAAAAATGTACTTTAAACACGTTTTGTAATGTCAAAATATTCGAAACAAAATTTTATGCAGACATTTTGCATAAATATGTTCGCGACACAAAGTTTTGTGAAAATAAGTCTTTTTGTTTTGTCTCTACAAAAAAGACAAATTTTAGTGCTTTTAAATAGCGTTTCGCGACAATATGTTTTGTCTTTTTTGCATAGCCACAAAAAAAGTTTTTTCCATGAAACTTTCTGCACACGCATAGAATATGAAGACATCCGCGCACATTTTTTTCTGAATTTTTTGTCATTTCAAAATGTGTTTTTCAAAGTGGGTTCTTATGTACCCAGGTTCATCCATGACTTTCTAGTCTATCTTGGCACATATTTTATTGTTGTTATTAAGTATAAAACGATGGGGTTTGAACATATTGCTTGATCTTACCTTGTCTATATTATGTCGTCTTGCTTAAAGCGTTGCTCTATTTGTCATGAACTTAATACTTGGATGCATGCTCGATAGTGGTCTTGGGCTGGAGTAATAGTAGTAGGCATCAGTAAATTAACAGTCTACTTGTCACAAATGCAATGCATATATATGAATCATGCCATGAACAATCATAATAATAACTATGTGCTATTCTGTCAATTACCAACAATAATTTGTTTAGCCATCGTTGGTATGCTCATGAGAGAGATGCTTCTAGTGAACGATATGGTCTCGGATCCATTCTCCATTAATACAAAAAGGCTATAATTGCTCGCTATTTCTATTTACTTTTATTTTATTTATCTATCTATCACTATCAGATTTAATTCTTTCAATTGGCGAGAACAAGGGGATTGGCATCCCTCTTGCCCCTGTTGGGTGCGAGCAGTTTCTTTGTGTGTGTGCAAGTGATGTTGACGTTATTTGTGTGGTTTCTTCGATTAGGGATGGCAATGGGTATGGTATGGGCGGGTACAAACTTTTTCTGCCCAAACCCATACTCACAAAAACATTTTGTACCCATCCATTTCAATACCCATGGGCATAAATTGGAAACCATACCCATACCCATTGGATATCCTATACCCAATGGGTACAATATATAGCATTTAATTTTTCTGAAGGTAGATAAATGGCTTTGAAATTCAAGTGACGATGGGCGAGCAGTATAGCACTGACACAAACTTCTATTGTGGTGGACTCTTGGATGCGTCAAGGGAGTATTGGCAGGTGGTGGAAGCCTGGCGCTATGGGAGGTGATGGTGGGAATGGGGGATCGATGGATTGAGAGTTGGACATGAGTCTAATAGCGAAGAATCGAGATTTCATATTTTCGAGGAGTCACATGGGACGTAAGAGGAGTGGCGAGCATGTGATTACGGGCCCATGAGCTATGGCCGGTTTAAGGAATCGAGACTTAGGGTGTGACAAGGAGTTGGATGTTGGCACCACTTGTCGTAGGAGTTATTTTCGTTTATTAGCTTTTCATGGGTATCCATTGAGTTATCCATGGGTGTAATTTCGTACCCATACCCTACCCATATATTTTGCGGGTATGGATACCCATTACCCATGGATACAAAATCTCTCCAAGTCATGTCCATGCCCGTTGTTTTCGGGTACCCGGGGGTACCCATACCCATGGGCAAAACTGCCATCCCTATCTCCGATTGGTTCAATAATATTGGTTCTTAACTAAGGGAAATACTATCTGCTACTAACTACTTCATCATTTTCTCTTCAAGGAAAACTGAACACCTACACCAACTAGCAAAAGGATTTCTGACGTCGTTGCCGACAGACTTCACCAAACAACCTAGGTGTCTTCGCACGCGTTTATCAATTTGCTTGTTTTAGTTTTTTGAGTTTTTCTTTTATTTTCCTAGTTTAGAATTAAAAATACCAAAAAAATGTGTGTTGCTATATTTGCTTGAATTGTTATCATGTCTACCACTCAAAAACACTAAGTTGTGCGACTTTTCAAATGCTAATAATAATGATTTTATTAGCACACCTATTTCTCCTCTCACCACTAGTGTGGAGTCATATGATATAAAAGTTGTCTTGTTAAATCTTATTATGAGAGAACAATTTGCTGGAAATACCAATGAAGATGTTGCATCCCATCATAATATTTTCGTTGAATTATATGATATGCAAAAGATGAAAGATGTGGATAATGGTATTGGGAAATCGAAATTCTTTTCTTTTTCTCTTAGAGATCAAGGTAAAGCATGGTTTTCATCTTTACCGAAAAATAGTATTGATTCATGGTCAAAGTGTAAAGATGGATTTATTGCTAAATATTTTCCTCTTGCTCAAATAATATCTCTTAGAAATAAAATTATGATTTTCAAACAACATGAACAAGAACATGTTGCACAATCATGAGAGCAAATGAAATTCATGATTAAAAAATTTCCCACACATGGACTGAGTTTATGGATGGTAGTATAAAACTTTTATACGGGACTAAACTTTGTTTCGAGAAACCTTCTAGATTCAGCTACATGTGTAACATTTATGAGAATAACACTTGGATAATCCATGAAGCTTCTCGAAAACATGACGGCAAATTACTCCCAATGGCACTCCGAGCGCGCTCCAACATGATGTGAGAAGGTAAATTCTATTGAGGATTGTCCTCCTTGAGTCACAAAATCGATGATATCATGACTATGCTTGCTACTAAAAATGATCCAATAGATCCAAACAATTTTCCTTTGTCTACCTTGATTGAGCAAAATAATTATGCTATTGATGTGAATTTTATCTCAAGGAACAATTTCAATAATAATGCTTATAGAGGGAACTTCAATAATCCCAGGCCATTTCCTGGTAATCCCTTGGTAATGCCTATGTAAATTCATATAATAATAATATGATACCTTCTTAACGAGAGAACAATATTAAACAATCTATCATTTATTTGAAGGTTCTCAACACTATGGTTGAAGAAAAATCGAGTAAAGTTAATGATATGTCTAGGAAAATGGATAGGCTTGTGCATAATGTGGACATTCTGGAAATTAAAATTTTGCCACCTAATAAGGATGAAATGCCTGAATCTTTGAAAGGTATGCAAGTTTTCACTGATTACAATGGCAAAATCATTGACATGCTTAGAGCTAGTAGAGAACGAGAGGAAAATGATGTTGAATTGCGGTTTCTTGCTAGTAATGATGAAGATGTTAAAACTGTTGGTGTGTCACCTATTGCACCACTGTCTAGAAATATAAAACTTGATATTGATGGGAGTGAACATGAGTCAATTTTACTAAAAAGGTGTCCCAATAATTTGGAGGTTGATGATCATAATGCTATTAATGATAAAAGTGGGTTTGAAGAGGTTGAAATTTTGGATAGTGATGTACCCAGTACTTTGCATTACAAGGACTTTAATTTTAATAATTGCTATTTAATTAAATATATTTATCCATGAATAATGCACTCTAATACCTATACACAAAACAAATCTTTTACTAGACATATTGTAGAAGCTATTATCGAAGCTCATGAAGAGAAACTTGAACTAGAAATCTTTGTACGAAGAAAATTACATGATGAATGGGAATCTACAATTAAAATTGAAATTGAAATTAAAATCCAAGATTATGGGTGCAATTCTTTGTGTGATCTAGGAGCCAACTTTTCAACCATGCCAAAAGCTTTATATGATATCCTTGGTTTCACTAATACGAGTGTATCTTCTTTAAATTTACACTTAGCGGATTCTACAATTAAAAGCCTATGGATAGAGTGAATGAACTGTTTATTCTTACTAACATAAATTATGTGCCCGTGGACTTTTTGTGATTGATATTGAATGCAATAAGTCTTGTCCAATTATACTTGGTAGACCGTTTTGGAGAACTTTAGGTGCGATAATTGTCATGAAGGAAGGTAATATAAGGTTTCAAATTACTCTAAAGAAAGGTATGAAACATTTCCCTAGAGAGAAAATAAAACCATCTTATGAATCTATTAATGAGAGCCACCTATGGCATTGTTTGAAATATGACAATACGTGATAATATGCGCCATGCCGAGCTAGGAACATTAAACAATATCGCTTGTTGGGACTTGGGAGGCAACCCAATATTTATTCCTTTTGCTATTAATTTTTTTGTCATTCAACATGACTATTCCTCCGTAGTAATTATGTGTGTATCCTTTATTTTTTTTCCTGTGCCAACTGAAACCTTTGGGATGTTGAAAAACATTTGTTTACTAGTTTATATGCAGAAATAGAAACTTTCCGTCCAGCGATTGAGTTGTTACTCTATACAAGAATGTGATAAATTGCTGAATTTTTTACACATAAGTACATAACTGGATTATGTTTTTTACGACATTCTAATTTTTTTGATTTTTTTAGAGTTACAGAAGTATAACTAGAAAGAGCATCACTATATGATGTTTTGGTTTACACAGATTATGTTTTTGTTCTATAGTGTCATATTCCTTCATTCTCATTCATCTTCGTCGTTTCTTTTTTCCCTTTTCTATGTGAATCATCATAATGCAAAGGCCGAGGGTTATCGTCCCTTTCTAAAAATATAATACATGAAGTTGCACATCATGTACAGTTTAGTGTCGAAAGTTAGAAAATATGAAAAATGATGCTAGAACTTGTCCTAGTGTGCATGTACGATGTATAAGCCGCTCATGTGGCATGACAACATGGAGTCAGGCCCACAGTCAGTAACATGACGTAGTCAGTGACATGGCGTGAAGTCGGACCCCTTAAACTAGTACAAATCTTGTAAATGGCCCTGAAACGCCATGATGCATGCCTGTTGTGTCCGACCTGTCAATGAACATTAGAAAGGGATAAAGACAATACAAATAAAGCCTAGATGGGGGGCGGGTCAAACCCGGTCCTCATTCAATCGCACCTACGGTGCTAGCCACCACACCAGAACACATTTGATATCTATAAACGATAACTAAGCTTAATATCTTATAGCCGAACATGCTCGTGGGGTTTCAATAAGTTGTTGTGAATGCGGTCATATTTCATACGTTACTTTTTGTTCTTTTAAGAATTTTTGTACAAAAATGAGTAAGTTATAATCACAATAAAAATAAAGTTAGAATATCCATATGTTATAGGGTCTGTTTAGGACACATCTAGATGTGATCTAGTTATTGCACATCTAAGTGACTCAATTAACACACACAAAAAAGGAAAATAGAAAACACCCACACGAATCTTCATGTAAGATTAGTAACACATGACTTAGATGTACAATACTTATAGCACATCTAGATGTGTTTTAGCAAACTTGTATGTTATAAATAATAATAATGAAACAACTTACTTTAAAAAGTGCTCATGTAATTCTAAAAAGTACTCACACTTTAAAAAAATATTCATATAACTAAAACAATATTTCTGAGTTACAATGTTTTTCTTATATAATTCTAAAACGCGTACATTTATATTTAGTACAAAAATATGAATATAGTTTAAATCTTTTTAGATATTTAATTAAATATTCATATAATTTTAGAAACACATTTTTAATAATCTATGCATGTAATCTATAAGAAAATGTTTATGTTACTTTTAAAAGTGTCTGTGTGCTTTAATGAAGCATGTGTGTTTGCCAAAAAAATATTTGTATGTTTTAACCAAAAATAAATTGAAAAATATGTATGAAAAAGTACCTAGTAAGCCCCAAGAATGCCGATGCTCAAATGAATACTATTTAAATCATACAAACTTTTCTATAAATATTAAATTTATTTTTAGTTACCTGAATATTTATATATTATAATATGTGAATGTGTTTTAAAATATATTTTTTAATCATCATGTTATTATTTTAACTAAATGTATGAACGCTTTTATTAAATATGTGAATTTTTTCACAAATATAAAATAAAATATATGAACATGAATAATCTAACTTTATATTTTAGTCTGACTGTAATTAATTGTTTTATTTAATTCTAAAAAGAAAAAAGGTTAACGTATGAAAAATGGACCATACTGACTGCAACCCATTTATCCCTCGGGTGTATTCCAAACATACCTGGCCAAACGGGCCGGCACGGCACGGCCCGCTGGTAATCGGGCCCGGCACGGCCCGGCCCGCCGCGACACGATTACTAATCGGGTCGTGCCGGGCCGGGCCGTGTGCCCGGGGTGCCGGCCCAGGCACGGCACGACGGTTAAATGGGCCGGCCCGCGGCACGCCAGCCCGTTTAGTCAATTACATATGTTTTTTCTGGAAAAACAGCAAAAAGATCAAAAAAAATGTAAAAAAATGGCATGTTAGGTACAAAAAATAAATGGAGATGAAGTGTCATCACGTGGATAAATCTTGAGCTTTATTATATATGTTTTTCCGCGGAAAAATAGCAAAAAGATCAAAAAAATATAGAAAATATAGAAAAATGGCACGTTAGGTACAAAAAAATAAATGGAGATGAAGTGTAATGTGGGATAAATCTTGAGCTTTATTAGTGGCTGCCTCATTAAAATCTTCCATCCGTGGGAAGTAAAAGAGTATAAAGCCATGCTCTAGAATTACAAAAAGATAAGAAAAATTACAAAAGAAACAGAAAAAGGACTACAGTACTAATCTACCGATAGTTCCGATGTCGTGTCGTCTTCGTCAAAGTTCATATCTTCAAACATTTTCAGTAGTTCCTTGTTTTCTGCAGTGTGTTAGGCTCTCCTTCTTGATAGCTCCCCATCCTTCACGGACATTAGTGTTCTCACCATATCAGGAGTGAGACTAGTTCTTCTTTCCTCAATTATTCTTCCAGCAAGGCTGAAAGCGGACTCCGATGACACAGTAGAGACGGGTACCGATAACACATCACGTGCTAATATTGAAAGCACCGGAAATGTAAGTTTGTGCTCTTGCCACCACTGGAGTATGTTGAAGTCTTCCTCAATATCTAAATCGAACACGACTTTGTCACTGTTGAGGTACTTTGCTAACTCCCCGGAACCTTGAATCGCGAATGTTGATGTGGAAGAGCTTCCGGCGGTAGAGGAGGAGGAAGAACCAAAGATCTTGCTCCATGCTCCTCTTTTTTACCTGTAGTAGGTGCTGGTGGAGGTCGTTGCATTCGGACTCCAGCATACTTTTGCTCATACTTAGCAAAAATATCATAAAGCTTTTCACGAGCCGTGTTAAAGTCACCCGTATAATCTAAACTTAGGGATGCAGATAGTACATTGAGTGCGCTACGATACCCTTCAAATTTAGCTTTGGGATCCAAGATAAATGCAAATGCATACAACAGTGGAATATCTTTCCAATATTTTAAAAACTTGGTTTTCGTGTCGGCAACAACATTAAGTAATAATCCATCACCTTCATATGCTTTCAGATGACTAGCAATGTCTAATAAGGTATGCACCATCAAAGGAGATGTGGGGTAATAAACCCCAGACAAAGTTATTGTTGCATCATAGAACAACTCAAGAAATGCATACAATGATGTAATAACATGCCAAGTAGGTGAGTAGAGGTTCAGCCCCATAATTTGCATTAATGAAACCATTGAAAGGAACTCTGTCTCGAATAACTGCCTTAAGCATCAAATATGTAGAGTTCCATCTAACAGGCATGTCTGAATTAAACTTATGAGGAGTTGCGTCTATAGCAATGCAATATCTCTTATAGTTTAAAATTCTTTGAGTTGAATTCGAAAGATAAGATATTGCAGTGCGTATGCATTCAACGTGTGATTCACATAAATGTAAAGCACTTTTAGCAATAAGATTAATGATATGGCAAACACAACGTTGATGCATTAAAAAGGATGCAGCATATACGGAGAATATAGGAGTGAGGGTGGTCATTGCACTGGTGTTTGCTGAAGCATTATCCAAAGTTATTGCGAAAACCTTGTCGGCAATATTAAAATCATTCACAACTTTGAGTACAGCTTCAGCAATGTTTTGACCACTATGTGATACATCTATTAATTCAAATTCTATGACTCTTTATTGTAGATGCCAATATTCGTTAACATCATGAGCTATTACACTAATGTAGTCTTGCTTAGCCCGACCAGTCCATATATCAGATGTTAACGAAACTAAAAAAGTGCACGTAGAAAATTCTTCTTTTAATTTCTCTTTACCAGTTAGGTATAGATTTTTAATATCCCTACTTGTAGTTTGTCTAGAAACTGGACTATAATTAGGATTATGACAAGTTTGAATATATGCAACGAAACCGTCAGATTCACCAATGCCTAGTGGTAAATCATTAGAAGCAACAAAACGGCATAAACCTTCTCGTGCAACATTAGCATCGTACACGAAATTGCTTACCGTACCGTCAGGGTTGAACCTGAGTTGAGTTTGCATACCTGCCCTTGCTGAGCTCGACGCGCTTGTTGCGTCCACCTTGGCATGGGCGTCCGCATGCCTCTTCAGGTGGCCGGTTTCCGCCTTGGCTTCTCCGGTTAGTTCCTTCCGGCACCTTTTGCACCTTGCCGTCACCCTCTGTACACCGTCCACGATGGATATTTCTTCATCGAAATATTCCCACGCAGGAGAGGTTCTACGACGAGCTCTCCTTGCACCCAGGCTGGTGGAGGAACCCGTCCCGCTACTATAATTGGTTTGACATTCGGGTTCAGGAGAGGGGTCGAGAGTGGGATTTTCGGTATAGGCATGTTGCATGGGTGGGGGCATGGTAGTGGGATTAATGGTCGGAGGAAAGAGACTATAATCATCCATATCCCCAACCCCAAGACCGAAATCGGAGAGTGGGAAGCTAGTATTGGCATGATCATCCATGTTTGAGTGTGAGAAATATGTGGGCTGGGTGGCCCTATTTATAGCAAAAAATTGATAATTTTTGGACTAATTTGACCCTCTAACGGTCAAAAATTTAAATTTATACATTACAGTAAAATAACACCCTAATCCCCCTAAACCACCCCCAGCCCCGCTCCCCCCTCCCGCTCCCCCCGCTCCCCCAACGGCTACCTGCGCAAAGCGCAGTGCGCCCAGCGGCTCCCTGCCGAGCGTTGCACCCTGCCCCTGCCGACGCTATCGTGCCGCCTGGCGCCTACCGTGTGCACCTTCATAGTCACCTAGTTACGTTGCGACGTTTGATACACACAAGGCAATCCTCCGATGTTCGTGAGTTGCATGATCTCATGCTCATAGGAACACATACTTGACATGTAGAAAACAGTAGCAATAAACTGACACGATCATATGCTATGTTTGTAGTTTGGGTCTTGTCCATCACATCATCCTCCTAATGATGTGATCCCGTTATCAAATGACATCTCATGTCAATGGCTAGGAAACCTTGACCATCTTTGATCAACAAGCTAGTTCACTAGAGGCATACTAGTGACAGTGTGTTGTCTATTTACCCACACATGTAATGTGTTTCCAATCAATACAATTATAGCATGGATAATAAACGATTATCATGAACAAGGAAATATAATAATAAACACTTTATTCATTGCCTCTAGGGCATATTTCCAACATCGGTTGCCATGGGGTCTTCATAATTGTGGTTGCGTCTTGCCAGCCAATTGTCCTCGCCCGCGCAAAAGCGGGTCATGAGGGAAGTAAGGGAGGACATGGTCCGAGGCTTGTCCTGGCCTAGCTAGCGGGCCAACCATTCGTCCTGAATATTGTGTCGGAAGGAGGCTATAGCTTCAGCATCCGGACAGTCGATGATTTGATTCTTCTTAGTCAAGAACCGATTCCAGAATTGCCGAGCATACTCGCCGGGCTTCTGGACGACATTGCTGAGATCAGAAGAGTCCGGCGAGCAGACATAAGTTCCTTGGAAATTGGAGCGGAACGCATCTTCCAGGTCTTCCCAGCATCCAATGGAGTTTTCTGGGAGGCTGTTTAGCCAGTGTCGAGCTGTACCCTTAAGCTTGAGAGGGAGGTATTTGATGGCATGGAGATCGTCTCCTCGCGCCATGTGGATATGGAGGAGGAAGTCCTCAATCCATACAGTTGGGTCAGTGGTCCCATCATACTTTTCTATATTCACGGGTTTAAACCCTTCGGGGAATTAATGCCGCATTACCTCATCTGTGAAGCACAATGGGTGGACAGCGCCTCTGGCCCATGCTATGTCGTGCCTGTATTCGGTGTCTGTGTGGGTCCGGTTGCGTTCCCACACTCTGTTGTTATGGTCGAACCATGGTCGGTACCTGCCGCGTCTATCGGGAGAGTACTCTCTGGATCCGTAAATGTATCTTGTGTGGTCTGCTCTGTGCTCCAGGTCGTCTCGCAGGTCGAACCTGTCGTTGGGCTCTAATGGCTCCTTACCCCGTCTTCGGGGCACAACTGGTATATAATCGGTGTCGTCAGCCGTCCGGTCCCGACCACGAGGGGGCGGTCTGGCTTGTCGTATGGAGTAAGGTTTGGAGACGGAGTATCGGTGAGTTCATCGTCGAATTGTGGCAACAGCCTTCTCCGAGGGTAGCTCTTGGGCTGGTTTGACAGATCGGTGTCGTTTGCTTCTTCGGCAAAGAGGACTTTCGTCCATCGATCATTGAGGTCCTCCTGTTCAGCTTTGAGTTGTCATTCTTTAGCCTTTAGGCTCCGAGCCGTTTATATGAGCTGTTGCCAGATTTCCTCTTGATCTTCGAGGTTATCAGGGATGTACAATTCATCGGCTTCCGGTATATCTTCCCCTCGACGGGGAGACAGTGATTGTCTTCGTCGAAGTCGTTGACATTATTGGGGTTGCTTTGATCCTCAGGCCCTTTCGGACCCTCTAACGGGTGCTCAGGGATATCGGGATTGCCATGATCAGCGGGGGTATCACCGTCCTTGCTGCTGATAATAGCCTTTCTTCCCTGTTTTCCTTTGGACCGCTTATGCGATTTCCGGCGCCTTGACGGCGCATCGCCCGATTTGTCGCCATCGTTGTTAGGCGTATTGTTGCCGTTAGCGGCAGGAGTGTCTACCATGTAGACATCGTATGTGGACATGGCGGCCCAACTCCCGGTGTTAACAGGGGTAGGAGCACGATCCTCTTCATCCATGTATTCTGCCTCCTCGGAGGCATAGTCCAGACGTCGGTTAAATCTTCAAAAGTGGCTATCAAGTGGGTGGTGGGTGGGTCAAAAAATTCGTCCTGACCCACACCGTAACCAATCTGAAAATAGATCGGGATTGGATCGTCAGTGATTTTCATCGACGAGATCCGATCCAGGGCTTCATCAATCGCTGAGGGCCCGATCGATTCCTGTTGTTGAACTTGTGGAGATAATTTCCAAGTCGTCCGGACGTGGGAAGTGTTCGTCAAGAATACATGCCCGGTCATCTGGCTTGATGGCCAGACCGGGATAAGAGATCGGTTTGCCGCCATGGGTGACCCCATCGGCATGTCCGAAGAAGGAGCTCGAGGTCAAAGCCTTAGAGTCCTCGGGGGCTGCAGGCATGGCTGCAAATCCCGATTAATGACAAGTCGCCTCGAGAGTCCACGGGGAACTCTAAGTTTCCAAATCGAACCTCTCGATCCGGGGCGAGGTTCTCGATGCGGCCTAGATGGCGAGCGGAGTCAGCGTGCAGCACAACGCTGCCGAAGGCAAAGATCTGTCCGGGGACAAAAGTGTTCACGTTGCGGACCTCCTTGTTGATGACAAGGCGAGACATCAATTCCATCTTGCTCACAGAGGAACTCTCAATGAAAGCACCAATGTCAGTGTCAAAACCGGCGGATCACGGGTAAGGGGTCCCGAACTATGAGGCCAGAATCGCCGGTAACAGGAGACGAAGGGGACACATATTTACCCAGGTTCGGGCCCTCCGATGGAGGTAATACCATACGTCATGCTTGATTGTATTGATGGTATGGGGGTTACAGAGTTGATCTACCTCGAGATCGAGTAGCTAACCCTAGATGAGTTGTTCTATATCTATGCCCTAAACCTCTCCGGCTTATATAGATACCGAGAGTACCTAGGGTTTACATATGGTCGGTTACATACCGAAGAGATAAACATGCCTATTCGCAACATCAAACATGAAGTGCAAGCCGTGCTTTCCAAAGCTTCCATCCTGGAGACTGGGCCATCAAATACTCCGGTGTTCAGTAAGTAGCCCATATAGTCTAGCCCATAAAAATAGGTCGGCCTCCCGAGGACCCCTTAATCCAGGACTCCCTCACCGGTCCTGGAAGGAGAGCAGCCGACCGAGGGACGCATTTGTCTGCCGCGAGGCCCTAGCGTTGGCTCACCGGGCGCTCGTGTCCGGCGGTCTGGATCCTCGCGGGCCCAGCAGCCGGAACACCACACCATCCCCATCACTGGTCCAACAGACTATGAGTCGTACCGGGTCCGGGCGGCACGCCGTGAGAAGGAGAGGGCAAGGGCCATCGAGGTTCGTCTCGCGGTGGATATGACGGAGGCGGCGGCGGCGCGGGCAGCCGCAGAGGAGGAAGCCATCCGCGTCCGCATTGTGAAGAAACAACAACGGAGGAACACATGCTCCCTCGTCCAAGAGCAGAGTCAGGCGGTCTGGGCCATGGCTGGACTGCCACCGAAGGAGGAGAAGGATAGCTGCGGCAGGGACATCTCCGGCGACGAGCAGATCCGGCTGGATCCGTACTACGTCTTCAAACGGTACTTCCGCGAGAAGGCTGGCAAGGACGCAGGGAAGGGCAAGGGCAGCCGTGGATGAAGTCCACCATAACCAAACATGACAAATTTTGGTAGTCCGGTGGCATGTTGTGTGTAATGTGATGGAGTAGCCGGACAATCCGGGTGTGTCGACGTAGTTGCATGAGTTTGTATGGATTTGAGATATGCTAATTGAGATGTCTGGATATGGGGTGTCTAATTTGATAGGTGTCCGGTCAGTACCCGCGGACGCGTTCGGACGTGTCCACGGACGTTTGAGGGATCGAATTTGCTAAATCCGGCTATAGATGCTCGAAGGAGTGTCGGTCAGTTCTGACTTTCGAGGCGTCCGGCCGGATCGAATTTTTATGACCGGTCTGCCGAAACGATTTGAAACGGGTACTAGGGATATGATTGTAGTAGATGCTCTAAAGTGCGAAATTTTTGAACCCGCCGCATTGAAATGGATGGAACCGCAAAGTGCTGTCGATCCGCAGGTCATTATCACTATCCGCACGAGGCGTCGTCGACAACGACGGAGCACTCCACAATGCGTCACCATGCATGTACGCATGTACGCATGCATGCAGCAGCATATACTCGCACTGCACTACGTACACGTAATGATCTCGAATCCACACAGGCGCAGCAATACACAGGCGCGCGCCCCGGCGCCGTCCACGGACAAGACGTGCCGTACGTTTCCTGTCCCCGGCTCCCAGCTCCGCCAGCGTTCGATATCATCAGCTACTCCTCCGCCTGAGCCTGCCAGATTCTTGGTAGGCCGATAGCTCTGCTCCTCCCCTGACCTAGGCACGCGGCGCGCGCCCAGCGATATATAACACGAGCCGGCCGGCAAGGGCAAGTGCAAGCCAGCCAGCCAGCCAGCCAACGCCCCACAGCAACTCCATCCAGGATTCGAGCGAGCGAGCGAGGGATGACAAGGAAGCAGGAGGCATGGAGGAGGAGCGGCTTCGTGAGGCAGTACACCAGGTCCAGCGCGCCAAGGATGAGGTGGACCGCCGACCTCGAGAGCAGCTTCGTGCGAGCCGTCGACTGCCTCGGCGGCCGGGGCAGCGCCAGTACGTTCCTGGCTCCCCTTCGGTTCCCTCCCCTCTGTAGTATCGCCTTGCCCCCTGCCTGACCCATGGTGTGATGCGGAACTGCATGCAGAGGTGACTCCTAAGCGCATTCTCCAGCTCATGGATGCCCGAGGGCTCACCATATCCCACGTCAAGAGCCACCTTCAGGTCCGTCACTTCAATTTTCTTCCTTCCAACTACTACTAGCTTCCATGCTTCCGGCCGGGCTCTCTTGCCTGATGCTTCAGTTCAGACCGTAGCAAGCTAGCTAGCTAGTCGATCTCTGGGATAATCATCGCTTAATCGCCTCTGCCCTCTGTGATACTTGTATCTTCCTTTTGTTGTCTGCACCAGATGTACAGATGCACACCGCACGGCCATGGAAAGAAAGGTGACGGAGGTGCCAAAAATCCTTGGGCCTTTCTTCCTGGTATGTTATAGTTTCTCAATGAAATCTTCTTGCAATCCTTCAGATTTTATTTGGTTTTGCTAAAACACATCTAGATGTGAGATAAGTATTGTACATCTAAGTCATATATCATTGATCTTACATGGAGATTCGTGTGGGTATTTTTTTCTTTTCTTTTTCTTTTTATGTTTGATTTACTCATTTAGATGTGCAATAACTGCCACATCTAGATGTGTCCTAGACACATCCGATTTTATTTTACGTATATGGATAGTGCTTTCTTTCTTGGGAACTACTGTAGTGCGTATTATAGTAAGACTGAAACTTGTTGATGATGATTGGCTGTAATGTAAGACGGCTCTGCCTTGTGGTTTTGGGTTTGCTCGTTTTGTGGCCGTGCATGGGGGGTTCTGATTCTGCCTAACATGATGCTAAAGCAAAGCCAAACCGCTTTCTCATTTCTTCCTTTTGCATGTTCCCACCAGAGACGCAGCCACAACTTGGTCTCAAGAATCACCCGTTTGCCACCGACGAGCGAGGCTCCGAAGGACTCGTATTCCCACCCACGAAAAGGTTTTTGGCTCCTACTTTTCTTAGTTTTCTACTCCCAAAACTGCTCGACATTCATGTAAAAACAGACACTAATGACACATTCTCCACGTCCATTTTTCTCCTTCTCTTTTCTTGGCTTCTCGGGTGAACAGGGCCAAGGCAGGGGCAGCCTCATGCAAGAGCATGCAAGGGAACAGTGATACGAGGGTGATGATTCCTGGCAACCGGTGCTGCATTGATGATTACGTGCAACAGCAAGCAATGTCGTACATGGACAGGATGAGGAACGTAAACGAGGGCCTCCGACGGCACAGCGCTGCTCCTGCAAGCCTCCAGGAATTAGGATCCTGGGTGCAAGGCCCAGAGGCCTCTAAGGTACGCCCACACTTTAAAAAAACGTTGTGCAAAAGCTTATCAAAAGAGGATATATCCATCTTGTCTTAACTGCTTTCCCGCCACTGGATCTTTCCTTTCACATGCATTTTTTTCGAAAAGGTCCTTTCACATGCATGCATGCATGCATCCCTCTCTAGTCTTGTACTAGCATCTCCCTAGCTTATTACTCCTGCATGCATATGGACTATGGTTGAGGCAACATTGATTGAACCCACATCGTTTCTGATGTTGTTCTTGGTAGAGTTCTAGTACTAGCATATGTACAATACTCCAGATGTGCCCCCAGCATCGTATCTTTGACCTATGTTTCTCAGTGTGCACCATGCCATGCCATGCACACCCCTCCCTGACTCCTACTACCGTTTGCTTCCATGTCTCAACATGGGGAAACCTCTGGTGATCTGACTGGCAGGGTCTGATAGTGGCTTTAAATGGGCGTGCAAATCCCAGCTACCAGTAGCTATCAATGGATATCGTATTTCAGAAGGACAATGTGGCGTGGTGTGGTGTATGTAGACTGGACTAGTGATGGTACGTACTACTCCTAGACTAGACTGGTAGACGGTAGTGGTGCTGCATGCTAGTATAGGACGCTGCCAGAAATGGCTCTCGAGAGCCCTCCCTAGTCCCTATCCATGGCAGGAATAATAGCTTTGCTCCAGGCAGGCAGGCACCTGCTCCGGCTAGCTCGTCGACAATGATCGATGTGCCAAAAGGAGCGGCTTTTGCAGCGCTCGCTCGGCTCCAACCCTCGCCGCAGTCGCACCAGCAGTTTTCATCATGGCCGTGGGCTCGATCGGATTCAAAACTACGAACAAACTCATTAAACCTCCTCTGGTATATCATCTGATGCTGTGGCTACTGGCTATGCTAGCTAGCTCCGGTTGCACACACAAGTTGACCAGTAACATGTACTCCCTCCGTTTCGAAATATAGTGTGTCCTCGGTTTCTGTGCTTCAACTTTGATCATAAATTTAACCAACGAGACTGTCTACGACGGGAGCAAAAATTATATAACTGAAAACTTTTTTCGAATACGAATTCATTGATAGCTACTACTACTCACTAGCAGTGTCCAGTTACGGCATGCAAAACACTAATTTATGGTCAAAATTGAACCTCGTAGTTAAACCTCGAAAAACGCGGACGCATATATTTTGGAACGGAGGGAGTACGTATCTAGCCAGTTGAATGTGTGTGGTCTTTTTTCTCCGGATGCACGTTAATACTGTACCTTCCTGCCCTGCCACCGGCTAGCTAGGAGCTTAGGACCAAGCTGATACATGCAGTTCATCTCCTCACGTAGGATCACATCACACACACATGAGCTAGCTGCGTTCCAGGGAAAATTTATTAGGCAGTAACGGCAGGAGAATCAATACCACCTTTTTGCCATGCTTTCAGTTAATAAATTGTTTCAGTAAGTTGATAAATTTGCTATAGCAGTTTGATTTTTGTTCGATCTTTCTGTTTCTTATAAGTTCTAACGCCTCCTGCATATATTGGTTTCACAGGATAGCAAACTGGGAGGAGTCCGTCGTCTGAAGCATGCGGCGAGGCAGTTACCTTCCATGCAGAGCTACGAGAGTGCGTGCTTCCTGTCCAACGGTGCAACCAGCGGAGATTGTGAGCCGGCGGCTTACTTGGGGGCCAACGACTGCTCGCCGTCGCGGTGGTTCGCCGTGGAGCAGAGAGCCGTGAAAGATGTCTCCCCCTGGCCCAGTGAGAGCAGCTGCGTGCTCTCGCCGTCGTCGAGGAGCTTCAGCGACTGCTCGGGGCCTCCGGGCTGCAGCTTTGCTGGGCAGGGAATTAACCTGGAACTTTCCCTGTCGATACCTGGATTGTAGTTTAGAACATTACGCGTGCTAGTAGCTGTTTTTGTAGACAGGTTTCAGCATTGGGTTCTGGTGTTTGTTTCAGCTGATCATCGGGTGTTTCGCATGCCGTAACTGGACTCTGCTAGTGAGTAGTAGTAGCTTTAAGAGATGCCTTGAATATAAGGCAGTATGACAAGAGATGTAATTATGTGAGTATTAACAGTCTTGTTAAACTCTAAAGGACCCTAGGACTGCCATTTTTTCTTTTGTATGTGGCAAGGCTATCAGTAATATTATGTTCAGAAACTGACATAAAACCTACATAATTGGATCAGTATTCCGAAGTACTTTTATCATTGTGATTGTGGTTTATAACTATTGGTAAAATATCGTAAACTAAACATAGTCATAGATAAACTTGACAATCAAAATGTGTCTTACATATCAGGACGGTGAAGAACTAAGGGCATCTACGAGGCGGACGTGCAAACCTCCCGTAATGGTCCTGACCGCGGGAACCATCCAACGCGGTTCTGTATCGGTCCACGAAGCGGTCCGGACGTAATTTCTCATGCAAACCGGAGACATGGACGCGATTTCTTTCGCAAACTGGAGACAAACGTGGGGAGGTTTGCGGAAGTCCAGACCGTTACTTTGCCTGATTTTGACCATCCTGGTCCATAAGAAAACCCTCTCCCCCCCCGCACATGCTTTCCACCCGGCGCCAGCTGCCCGTATTCATGCCGTTGTAGAGCGGTTGTTCCCTATTGAAGAGCGGACATGACTTCTCACTGGCATCGGCATTGAAGCGACTCGCCGGCCAAGGCACCGACCACACGCGTCTCTGGTGTCCGCGCATGTTCAATTTTGGAGACGCGTGACTGGACGGGACGGAGATCTAGCATGCCCATTCAATACCCCATCCGTTCGTATGCCGCCATTAAGCAGGCTCGCCGGCCGAGAAACCCACTCTAGCGTCCCGCATTGACGCCTGGCCTCACTGGAATCCCCTATTTAAGGGCAGCCATACCCAGCTATCTTCACAACACAACACATCCGTCTCCACATCCTCCTCCCTTGCACCACAATCTGCCATGACTGTAGGCGACGAAGGCCCGTGGGACAACCTTTCCCCGGGGATGAAGCACGAGGCGACCACACTTTCTGTCGTGTGGGCGCCGTCGTGCCAGGAGGATCAAGGTCGGCTTGCTGGCTAGCTCGCCTGAGGTCTCCGACAACTACGAGTACCGCACCACGATGGAGATGGGCTCTGATGACACGGCCCTGGCTCCCGTGCCTCCTGTGCACTCCGGCTACACGAAGGCGCAGGCGCAGACGTACTACAACGCTGCCATGGCAAAGGGGCAGCCTGCGTTGGTGCCTACGTCGGCGTTTGAGCGGGCGCTAGAGAAACATCGGCTCACGTTGGGTCAAATCGATGATGGGCGCGCGAGCCAGGAGGCCCTAGCGGCCATGGTCGTGACAAACCCGACCTTCGTCGTGGAGCAGTGTGTCATCTATGATGCCATCCGCTCTCAAGGAGTTGCTCATCAGGAAGCGGCTGCTGCAAAGGCGCAATTGCAGGCGATCGTGGAGGAGAACAACGCCAGCTGCGACTCCTACGCCCCGCCGACGAACCATCAGGCGGTCGGTTGGGACGATGACAACCAAGGCGTAGGATCGAAAGTAGGTCTAGTGAGGAGGTGATTAGACTACTTGACCAAATAAAAACCTAACATTTTCCCAATTTAATTGGTCGGCAGATTTTAGCGATTGTTGCAAATCAAGTTCACCCTACACACGCATGTCTACGAGTATTGGAGCGGAAAGTAAAGACAAGCATATGTAAAAAGGGTAGGGATAAGGAGATCAAACGAAATTGGAGACATGAAGAATTTTCCCGTTATTCCGATAGGTGGTGCTATTGTACATCCACGTTTATGGAGACTTCAACCCACGGAGGGTAACGGTCGCGAGAGTCCACGGAGAGTTCCACCCACAGGGGGTCCACGAAGTAGCAAGCTTGTCTATTCCATGATGGCCTACGTTCACGGAAGACTAGCCTTACTTGAGGTAGATCTTCACGAAGTAGGCGATCTCCTTGCCCTTAAACTTCTTGGTTCAACTCCACAATCAAGAAGAAGGAGGCTCCCAAGCGACACCTAACCAATCTAGGAAGCACCACCCTCCAAAAGGTAATAGATCTGGTAAGTATGATGAACTCCTTGCTCTTGTGCTTCAAAAGATAGTCTCCTCAACACTCAATCATTCTCTCATAGATTTGGCATGGGTATAAGAGATTGATTAGATGGAAAGCAACTTGGGGAGGCTCAAAATCAAGATCCATATGGTTGGAGTGGATGATCTTGATCTCAACACGAGGGTAGGTGGATCTCTGTCAGAAAATTGGATATGGCAAGTGGGTGTTTATTATGAGTGCTTCTCTTATGAGTGAGAGGTGGTGGAGGGGTATATATAGGCATCTCCAAAAATCCAACCGTTACAACATTATTGCCCAACTCGGTGAAACCGAAGTAAAATTCGGTTGCATCTACTAGTGAAAAATGTGGCAACTTTGTCCTTTTCGGTTAGACCTATATATAAATCTTGATGGTACCGATTCTTGAAATTAGCTAACTAGAGAGCTGGTACAGAAACTCGGTTGGACCAATTCTCAAAACTTGGTGGTACCGATTCCTGAAAATGGCTAACGAGAGAGATGGTCCAAAACTCGATTGGTCCTATTCACAAAACTTGATGGTACCGAGATGCTAGGGTTTGGTTGGGCTTATGCCTAGGGTAAAACTCGGTGGATCCGAATTATAAATATTGGCGTCACCGAATTTTGACTATTGGCTTTGGACAAAAGATTTTGTGGGAAAGTGGGTGAGTATTTTGGTGGCTAATCTCTAAGCACTTGAGCAACCAAATCATCATAATTCCCCATCCCCTTCTAATAGTATTGGCTTACCTATGGACTCAAAAATGATTTCCCACAAAATGTAAATAATAGAGTCCTCAAGCTTGAAGCATGGCCAATTCTATTCCTTCCTTTCCTTGGGGAGGTTCTCCACATAATCTTTTAGCCAACCCATGATTGAACTTTTTCCTGAGATACACTTGGTGGAAACAATAGTCCAATGAAATATATATTGTTATTAATTACCAAAACCACCTAGGGAGAAGTTGTGCTTTCAATCTCCCCTTTTTGGTAATTGATGACAACATATAGATCAAAGCTTCGATAATAGATATAATCAATGAATAGCAACGTCGCTTTGAGAGGTATGTGATAAGAAAGAACTCCCCCTAAATTTGTTCATTATTTTAAATTTGCGTTTGAATGCAAATGCACAATTGATAAGGATCGTGGGTCACTCTTCCATGTCACATACAACTTGGTGGTGCACAAAAAATAATATGAGTGGATTACATAAGCACATCACACCAAACATTAAGTGAATGATCATCATATGGACATCTCAAGGATAGCAAAGTAGTAGCATCTCACAAATAGTATATGACCAAACACTGACGAAGTTTACAAATGAACGATAAACCAAATGTTTTAAAATTGCAGAGAGGAACCAAAATGCAACACACACCCTATGATCTATAACCTCTTCCCCTTTGGCAACAAGTTACCAAAAAGTTCAAAGCTATAGAGCTAATCGTTGCTCTGGGCATGGTCTCCTCCATGATACGATAAAGCTTCTCTTGTAGCTGTAGAAGGAATCGACAGAAGAGCATCCACAAAAGCTTCAACTGAAGTCCTCTGAGGTGGTGGAGTAGACACTGGAGGTGCAGGAGGAACTGATGGAGCTATGGCAGGTATTGGTGATGTAGGATTTGTCTCTGGGGCTGGCACAGTAGGAGTC
The DNA here is from genome assembly GCA_022496015.1 of Hordeum marinum. Classification (NCBI taxonomy): domain Eukaryota; kingdom Viridiplantae; phylum Streptophyta; class Magnoliopsida; order Poales; family Poaceae; genus Hordeum; species Hordeum marinum. The sequence goes on from CM039677.1 coordinate 327,098,463, forward strand.
CTGGACTGGGTCTTGAACTAAGTGTAGGTCCTAAGAGGTGGACTGTCATCATCATAATAATCACTGGAACGAGGGCTAGGCACTACATCCACTTCCTTCTTGAGCTCATCCACAGTCTTTGTTAGCTCATCCACCTTGTTGTTCAATGTAGTGAACCTATCTTCCACAATCCTCTAAAGGCTTTCTTGATTGAGAAGGATTTTGTTGATGTCCTTCTACATACCCTGGATGGTGCTGATGAGAAGATTCATTTGCTCACTCTTAGTCCTTGGAATCTGAGCAGTAGTGGCTTTAGCTGCCTCTGCCTCTGCATGTGCAGTAGATGAAGTGGGATGACTGAAGTGGCATGTGAGGACGATCAAATGCATATACATTCTACTACAGCTTGGAGTTGATGAGCATCTGAATTTAAGGAGCATATCCACAAGATCTTTTCTGGTCAACAGCTGTTCTCTTGACTGTCTCAACTATCAAGTCCATCACTCTGAATCTGGTGTGCTTATCTGTGTGGTGTAGTATATTGATGGAATACCCCTAATCATCTTATCATCTCCAGACTTTGGCATCAAAGTATACCTCAAGATAGTGTTGGTGGAGGGTAGTCCAGCTTGCAGATGATAGACAGAGTCAAACTTATGTGAATGCACATGAGTGACAGGAATAGCTTTGTACATATTGGCCATTGAGTTGTGATTCATCTTGGCCCCAGCATAGATATCCAAGTCTCCTTCCTCAGCCCGTGGGGCTCCTAAGATGATAGCCCACTCCTCCACGGTAGACTTCTATCTAACTCCATTAGTAATCCATATGATACGACCATCTAGATAGAAATGAGTTATGGAGTAGAACTGCATGATCATCTCACCATCCCACACAGTGAACTCTCTCCCAACAAAGTTCTCTATATCAATGCATCTGAAGTTGTCTTGCACACCAGGAAAGTAGTCCTCATTCTCCTTTATATAGGCCTAGTTAACATATCACATGTCACTGACTATTAGGCTCTTGTCCAAAAGGATAGTCTCAAAGAAATCCTGTTGTTCCTTAGTGTAGAATCTGTCATCTACAGCAGTCCTTCTCCTGGAGGCATAGGGGTCATCTTCTCTCCATTTCCTTAGCCCTGAATCCCTTCTCTTCTTCATGTCCTCAACAATGGGATGAGCATCATTATGCTCTGACATGTGTGGCCTCAGTTTCCTCCAAACTGTCATGTTCTCTTCCTCATCATCTCTGGAAGTAGAACCCTTGTTCTTTGCAGCAAGAGGAATATATCTAGTAGTCCTATTTGGTTTGGGTGTTGCATGCTTCTTAGTTGCGGACTGCTTGCTCTTAGATGGAGCTTGCTTGGGCATAGCATCTGCAAAGCAGTTTCTTCTTCTTGGAAGGAGGAACTTTGGTAGTTGGCTCTTCCTCCTCCTCCTCTTCCTCGGCTCCAGCTAGGTCTTCAAACATGGAAGTGGGCCTACCAATGACACGTACCGTTATCTTCCTAGCTATCTTCTTCTCACCTGCCTTCTTGGTCAAAGTATTCCTTGGGGGCTCAATAGTCATAGTTTCCCTAGCACTCTCAAGTGCTCTCATAGTCTCGGAGCTAGCATACTCTTTCCTGACTGGCCTCTTAGCTGAAATGGTCTCTCTTGTAGATTTCTTGGCAGTCTTTTCTTTCTTGTCCTACTGCTTCTTGGCCAGAACTTTCTCTGGCACAAACTCTGAGTCCTCCTCCTCATAATTCAACTTCCTCATTGCCCTGGTGGCAGACTTGGGCAGATCATGAGAACTTGGGGTGCCTGGATCTTCTAAAGAAGAAGAACTAGCATCTAGGCTTGTGCCTAAACTCATGTCAACTTCCCTCTCCCTGAAGTCATTCTAGCTATCATCAGACCCTAACATGCTGACCGTGTGAATCGAGTATAGAAGAGCAGAGGGGTGGAGCATCACAAAAATTCAGAAAGTTTTCTCAAATTTGAACTCGGAATCTTAAGTTTAATTTTTTGCAAAAAGGATTTCGGTTCCACCGAGTCAAAATAATTGGAGCCACCGAGACATACAACCTCCTCAATAGAAACTTGGTAGCCTCTTCGGTTCCACCAAAAATGGCCACTTGGTTTCATCGAGACTATTCTCTATAGCCCTAAAACAAAAATCGGTAGAACCAATTTTTTTGACTCGGTGACACTGAGATTCAATTTGCGGATGGTTAAACATAAAAATTCTTTGTTCTCTAATCTAATGGAATTTCTCAAGGATGGAACTTTTTCACATAGTGAGAAGAAGGTGGAAATTAATCTATTGCAGAAGAATCGGACGGGGAGTGCAAAGATTCGAGGCGTTACCCTAACTTGGTGATGGCCTCCTACCATGGCGACAGCGGGTGTGATTGATGTCGACGGCGAGGACCTCCTGTGGTGCAGACGCACGGGAGCGAGGGAGATGTCCGAAGACATTGAGAGGAAGCTAGGGTTTTGTGGGGACCACGGCTTTGAAGAAGTAATTTCAAAATCGGTTCCGCTTGGTATATATATACATAGCTGTCGGTGACACCGGTTCTACAATATCGGTGCCATCGAGTTTCTCTACTGTCAGTTGACAAGGAAACTCAGTGAAGCCGAGATTCATAAAACCAGATCAACCCCAGGCTTCGGTGGAACCGAGTTTTTCGGGTTGGTTACACCGAGTTGCACTGGGGAGGTTTTGGAAGTCATCTCTTAATGAAACGGAACCTCGAGTGCTCCTCACACAAAGGGTTCGAGAAATGCTTGCTCAAATTTTGTGATGAAGCATGAATAGAATTTGAGACGAGAAAGCATAGATAGCTAGAGGGAGGTACTTAGGCATTAATATATATCCAATTGGCCAAAGGAAAATGAAAGCCAAGTAACAACAATTGGATATCCTTGAATAAGAAAAGATATGCATACCAACATGCTCACACAATAATATGTCAAATGAAATATGGCAAACATGCAAAACCACTCTAGTATCTACCAAGCACTTTGGCGATGACGGAGTCATCTATATATGAGTATATTGACTTAGGAGCCAAGTAAGAATACTTGATCATAGGTCATACTCATTGTTTAAGCATATGTGGGGTTGCCACTTTTACATAAAGCATTTTAATGTGTTCACATCTTTAAGAGATGCTTTAACTCAATCCTTATAGTAAATCTCCCCCTTGATGTGACACCCCCTAAGAGGGACAAACTAACCTCGGGTTTTTTCGTAGAAGACTTCATGTGGGTGATGTGGTGATGGATGCTCATAGTTGATGAAGATCATCTTGAGTTGGGAGCAATCCTTGTTATTTCTTACTCTTCTCACCTACATGGGTTAGTCCCACACAAGAGACAAATACAAGGATATCTATGGACATGGAGTGCAATGCATATATGATGATGTCCATGGATTCATTCATTACCTTCTCCCTTGCTTACCTATGAGGGAATGTGTGACTCCTTGAACTATTGTATAAGGTTGATGTTGATTGCAAATAGTCCTTGCCAAAAAGAATGTGAGTGAATTTTGTTGGCGGAGTCACCCCTCAAGAACTTCTCTAGTTCTTCTTCTTTGGGACCCACATAAACTTGATGGGGATCCTTGGAGTTGAAGTAGCACTTGATGATGTAGACACTACTGCATGATGGTGCAAAGACGACACATCAATCAGATAGCCTTGGATGAAACTGTGTGCAATCCATCAATCGCAAATGGTATAGTTCAAGATCCGCCGCCAATGACGAAAACCATGCGTGATGAAGGAACGAGCAAATATGGTTCAAAAAATGGTTGTGTGTGTGATGTGTTGCATACAGTTTGTTCTTATGAACTATTTGTGATTATGGAAGATAATAGAAACGGTTAACAAACTATATATGTGTGCATAGTGTGACATACAGTTCGCCCTGCAAATTGTTTACGCTGATCCAGCAGAACACAAACGAGTTAGACTAAGAAGGCGTGTGTGATACCCAGCAAATAGTTCATTCATCAGAATTGTGTTTGAAGACCAATAATAACCCAAATGATTCATCCGGACAACCGTGTGTCTTGTGGATACCCGGCAAACAGTTCATTCATCAGACATGTGTGGGAAGACCAATAATAACCCAAACGATTCAACCTAACAACTTGTGTGTGTTGTGGGCACACGATTGCTGCTAATAATTGTATGAGATGTGATTTGCTCTGTTTGCACAACATCTATATGCTCTGTTTACAGAACACCAACATTATTGTTGCATAACCAACTTGAACATACAGTTACATAAGTGACTACACAACACATGTACATACCTCAATATAAATTTACAAGAAGTAAACGATCACCAAATCATAATGTTCTTCTGACGACGGTTGCCGACACTGCTTTACTTGTGGCTATATCTCGCCGTCTGTGGGAAGGAGGCATTTCCTCATGTCAATGATCCTCCTGTACATCTTGCAGCTGGTGTACGCGTCATTGGCCGTGTACTTGATGTGTTCTTCATCCGGTTCGTTCACCTAGGTCGTGTGCCAGGCAATCTTGTCCTTGTGGCACTCAGCCTTCATGTCTCTGTAGTAGGGGTCAATGATGGCCGTGGCGAGGTCAACCATGGAGTCTTTTCACTTCTTATTCTCGTTGCCCCAGACCCTGTACTGACCTTGGATGTTGACAACCTTCTGGCAAGACAAGCCCGAGGTCTTGAGCACCTTTAGATTGTTGGTGGTGTCCACCATTGTGAACCTATAGTCGGGGCTGTTGACAAACCTGGCGAAACGCTCGCAAGGCCTTGTGGCCAGGCAGTAGTGGTAGACGAGCACGTGATGGTGCATGCACAACTAGGCGATGAAAACCTTTTGATCATGCCCGGCACGACCACCGGTGTACTCGAGGTCGAAGCTGCCACTTTGTACTTGTCATCCTCATCAAGCAGCTGCTCCAACGTGTTGATGAAGTTCACCATGACCGGGTCATTGGTGTACACCACTGAGAGGTTCATCTTCCTAATGTGGGTGTCCACTTTAACAACAGTGGCGAACTACCGCTCAGCGTTGGCAGTCGCCATTGGATCTATGCGGGAAGGTTGAAGCGATGAAGAGATGTGCATCCTCTCTCTATTATTTGTCATCGTGGGTGTGCTTCTTGGGTTGTCGGGGGGATTACCCCCAGGTAGGCTCAAGGAGACGACTCAATATTTCAAAACATCGGGGGAGCCACCCCCTGCATGCCAAGCCTTAGGAATCAACAAGACAAACGAAGAAGTGAAGAAAGAAGACAAAGTTGCGGCCCGGCCGGCTAGCGGCTCCCATCCGGTTGCATGCTGCTGGCTCCTCCTGGCTGGCTCCTCCCGACTGGCTCCTCCCGGCTGGCTCCTCTCGGCTGGATACTCCTGGTTGGCTCCTCTTGTCTGGCTCCTCCTGGCCGGCTCCTCCTGGCCGACTCCTCCTGGCATCCCGTCGGACACGAGCTGACGACACTGTAGCTGATGGAGTGCAAAGCCTGCCACCCCGCTAAAGTCGGGCACTATTGGCGAATAGTGCCCCACTGTGCACTCGTCACGCGTCACTTCACTGCGCTCCAATAGTGATGCATTGTAGCCTGCATCATGAGTCATATCACATGTCAACCCCCAATAGTGTAATTAGGCCATGTGGGCCACCCCTTGTCCCCTGGGCCTCCCTATATAAGAGGCACCAGGGGAGCTCACCCATGGGCAAGCAAGCGCTCCAAGAGCTCCCTCATTTCTCTCATTCCCCTCTCACCCTCACACGTGAGGCCTTGGAATGGAGCAGGCAGCTCCCTCTTCCTCCTCAAACACAGCTCCAGGAGCAACCCTGTACTGCAAATATACCTCATATACAGACATGCAAGAGTAGGGGTATTATCTCTTCGGAGAGCCCCGAACCTGGATAGAAACCACCGCGTGCCATTACCCTATCCCATCCCGGATCTCCACTGTAGCCTTGCTCTCACCTCTTAAGCCATCCCATGGCATCTGCCATCCTTGCCCCCCTCCCCCGTGAGAAAACGATGACAGGGGTTGTGTGGCATGATCGGAAGGTGGAAGAGACGCAGGTAAATGGCCGCATCAACCGCATGGCAGTTTTTGCAGCGCTTAACTGCATGGTGGCACCGGGAGCGGCACAACATATGGCTCCCCGAACATGCCTGATCGTTCGCGCGTGGACGCCGGTAGAGCGGGCACGCACGGACGCGAGCACCGCTCCCCGAGGCCACATCAACCGCCTCATGGGTACATTCATTCGCGACGGTATGTACAAAATGACCGTTTGCTTTGTAATAAAATGTAAACGTTTTTTATTATTAACCGTCTATGTACTTGTCATTTCTCCCACCTTTGTCTCGTCTTGTCACCGCGTTGCCGCACAAGGATTCCAGTGCATGTTTCGGGAGCACGCAAGTTTCCTGCCCGGCGCGCCGAAATGTCCCAAACACCCAATGCTTCGGGACCGCACAACATTTCTTTTGGGATTCCCGTTCCCGCACAACCGCGCAGGAACGCACGAAAGCTTCCCGTTCCTGCGCAACTGCACAGGAATGCGCGCAAGCTTCTCGCCCGGCTCGCCTTAGTCGCCTGCTTTATAAACCCTCACGGTCGGCCTCTCCACATCGCATTCATCCTCTCCCTGCACGTAGCTTCCCAAGTTTGCTTCTCCCCCAATCGCCAATGGCACCTGTTCGTCGTTGTTGCTTTGCCACTCTGCCAGAGGGCAACTCGAGCTAGGAGGCTGCACCACGTCGATGATGCAGCACCAAGAAGCGTGTAGTGCATGTGGCGTCTTTGTTGGTTGTGCGCACTGCACCCACCATACGCTCCTCCACATTTTCCCGAAGGTAGTTGCTGCCGGCAACTGTCGTTGCCCCCACTCCATCGTCGGTCACCGTTTTGCCACCACACCAACGTCCGCCTTGGCAGCCACCCCACGGTCAGCCGCCGAGGCCATCACCCGCTCCGCCACCGCAACCCAAAGGCGGGAGGAGGAGGCCGCCGTTGAAGCACAACCGCTCGTCTTTTGCGTCAGTGGCCTAGAGTGCTACATACTCTTCCTACATGAGCAGGAGGAGCGCCAGGTCGAGCACGCACAGAGGCTCACCGTCGTCGTGGCCACAAACAGACGCCACAGTTATGGCGTGGAATGAGGAGATTTATGCCGAATCCCGCTGCTTCGAGGAGGCATGCCAGGAGCGGCAGAGGGCAGCAGCAACAGCCGACTAATTCGACTCCTCCAGCTCGTCGATAGGCTTCTCCTCCTCTACCTCTTACTGAACACGCTCGGCAGAGGAGAAGGCTGCTAGTAGTAGCACGAAGCCCCTCCGCAGTAGTATTTAGGGGTCATTTTGTTCAGTTCATCTAACTATAGGTATGGTTGAACTGTACCACATACTTTAAATTAGCTAGTATATATAGTTGAACTAGCTATTTTGGTACTTGGTTGGCAAAAAATGGGGAAAAGTTTATTCGATTCATCTGTCGAGTTGAACTATTTTGTACAAAGACCAATGCTTGATCTATGAATGAAATCTATGTTTACTGAATTTCAGTTGCAAAATTGCATCGTAATAGTGATTTTGTTCATGCAAAATTGGAAAAATCTCAGTGTTTCCAATTTGACAAAAGAAAATTTACCCAATATGACAGATTCGAATCTTACCTGACTCCTGCTGCCAATGCATCGATCGATGCTTACATGGGGTGATTAGTGTATTAAATGTGTTAGAAATTCAAGTCCATGCAATGCATTATTGCTAAGGTCCCTTCATTTAATGATTTAGCAACTAAACTCTTTCATGCGTTGGTGAGTTTCCTTCATTTAAGTGTTTTGCCAAGGTTCATGCGCTTGGCATTGTTTCTTCATGTGGTCACGAAACTCATATCTCTCCTTAATTACCTTCCCACATCAGATTGTTTTTGCATACATGGCAACCTCGGCAGTTGGCACCCGTAGAAGTTGTAGCATCGGGAAGGGCACACGGGTCATCATCCACAACCGTCAAGATGACACAATGAAAAAATTCCTTCGCGCCAAATTTTCGCTTGGCTTAGTAGGGAAGGAACAATTGCCCTTGGTTTGCACATGGGTATTCGGTCCGAAACGTCTTTGGCGACTGGCAAAGGACACGCAACCCCGATGAACATGTGCAGGACACTCCTCGCACGCCACTCGTCTACTCAAACACCTGTCCGCACGCTACCACCTTGCCAATACAGATAGCGACACGTGGACCGCACGTAAATGGTCTGTAGAATGTCCACGAAATATAAATAATACGCTCGCTTGTGATGGTAATGTGACAGATTTTTGTTCCAAAATGCCTTTGTTGGCTATTAATAATGCTTGCTCTTTCTCTCAAAATGGACACTAAAAATACCACAACATATTTGTGCTTTACATGATGATGCCCTGCCCAACATAGACCTTGTGACATAGTTCATATTTGAATTATATACATTAAATGCACATAAAACTCAATTAATGTATAAAAAAGCCATATGAACCGTTAATAGTTTCATATGTTTGCAGTACACACCTACTGCTTTATGTTGTTTCTAGGAAAAATCAAGGAGAAAAGAGGCATCGGATGTCGTTTTTCACCAGCGGATGTGGCATGAATATGTTCCCTAATGGAACCACTGGACGTAGCTTATTGTGTGAGAACCTCATCTTTGTAAGAGGCTTATGACAAAACATGTACAACTTGGTACTTTTTTATCACGACATATGTGTGCCTTGACATGACACCATTCCAGGTTTCATGAATTTCTGACAGAGTTTATTTACGAGAATTTGGAAATCAAGTTTCTCGATATTTGTGGTCAATCCAACATGCTTAGATGTTTGAAGTTCGTTCTCATTTCTTGCATGTGACCTAACACATGCATCCAGGGACACATATATGATTTTTCAACCCATTTTGCCGCCCCGGACCTTGTGATTGTAGATCAAATTTGAATCATGCACATTGAACAATGCATCGAAAACTCAATTAATGTATTTAAAAGCCATATGATCCCTTAATTTATTCATAGTTTTGCACTTCACATCTACATGTCTATGTTGTTTATATAAAGAAAATCAAGGAGAGAAGAGGCATCATATGTCTTTTTGCATGCATATGTGACGTGCATATATAATGTTCCCTATCGAAACCACAAAGCTTCTTGTGAGGAGCTCCGATTTGTAAGGGGATTGTGCAAGATTTGGACAATTTTTTACCACGGCATGTGTGTGCCCTTGTCACGACACCATGCCAAGTTTCATGAATTTCAGACGAGTTTACCATTTACGAGAATTTGAAAACCAAGCATCTCAATGTTTGCGGCCGAGCTAACAGTCAATAAGATGTTAAAAATCCATTCCCATTTCTTGCCTGGGACCTAAATGCATCTAGGGAAAGGTATATTTTATTCAACCTATTTTTTCATGTGTTGGACCTTGTGATTGTATTTTAAATTTGAATTATGCACATTAAACGACTAGAAAACTCAATTAATGTGTTAAGCAGGTCTCACGAACCCTGGAAAAAATCTATAGTTTAGCATGATTGTCAAAATGTTGCTCTATGGTAACTCCAGAAATAAATTCAAGGCTAGAAGAGACAACGGTTGTTGTTTCGCACATAAAATGTGAACTTTCACTATCGGAACACATGACTTTCTTGTGAGAACTTTCGGTTCGTGAGAGGCTTTGTATCAAAACTTGTCAAAAATTGGGCAATTTTTTTACCACAACACACACAGAACAGGGCAATTGATGGCACCATGCCCAAATTTCATGAATTTCTGTCGAGGTTTACATTTACATGAATTTAAAAACTAAGTTTCCCGATGTTTCTGATCAAGCCAAGACGATGATATGTTTGAAATTCGTTGCCATTTATTGCGTGGTACCTAAACATGCAGCCAGGAAAACATATATGGTTTTTCGACATATTTTCATGAGCTATAGATCGTACAATGATTGTAGTTAAAATTTGAATTATGCACATTGAATGCCTAGAAAACTCAATTAATTTACTTAAATGGCCAAACGAATTCTATAAGATTCCATTGTTTCGCACGACACATACATGTTACTCTATGGAGACTCTAGAAGTAAATTCAAGGCGAGAAGAGACATTGGATGTTGTTTCGCACATAAAATGTGAATTGTCCCTGCCAGAACCACGTGAATTCTTGTGAGAATCTTTGGTTTGTAAGAGGTTTATGCCAAAACTTGTCCCGAACTAGGCATTGTTTTTACGACAACACACATGCGCCATGACATGACACCATGCCAAGTTTCATGAATTTCTCACGATATTTGGATTTACTATAATTTGAAAACACGGCTTCTCAAAGTCTAAGATCGAGCCAAAATACCGTGAGGTTTGGAATTCGTTTAATTTCCATTTCTTGCATGGGACCAAAACATGTATCCAGTGACAAATAGTTGATTTTCAACACATTCAGGTGCACTCTAGTATGTGCTTAATTAACTGCAGTTCAAATTTGAACTATGCACATGAAATGTCTAAACAACCATGAATTATTCCATATTTAACACACAATCCTATAGTTGCAAGTTCACTGCAGATAAATGTTATTGCCATCCAAACACCTTCAATTGCCAATGTAACTTTATTTTTCATCTCAAAGCAATTTGAAAATCAAATTCATCGCAAACAGTTCTTGATCATGAAACGTGTGTGATGTGGTATCAAAATATTTTGGGACAATCCTCATATATGTCTTAGGCTGAAAGCTTCAGTCCACCATCGGCGTGTCAACCACACAGTCACACTTGTTCCCCAAGACCACGGTATTGTTCAAGCGTCGCCAGTGAAAGATGGGGGCGTGGATCCGCGTCGTGAGGGCAACTTTGGCGACCCACTCCAGCCCGAGTGCGGCTGCATCAGCCATGAACACGCTCACAACATCCTTGAGCGCGGCCGCACTCTCCGACAGGGCGGCTGCGGCCGCCGAAAGGGCAGCTGCTGCATCTGAGATGACGGCAGCAACATCCGCGACCGGGATAGCAAATGGCGAGAATGGCACGGCAGTTGTCCGTTCCTCGGCGGCCATCGTAGCCCTAATGGCGGCTGCCCATGCCTATGCCGATGCCGCCCATGCCCAGCTCGTGTCGGTCACCACACAAATAGCAGCGGCCTTCTCCGACAACGGTCGGCAACCTACGTCCAAAGAGTTGGCAATCACCGAGAGTGCTCGGGTGGACGTCCATTCGTCGGCTACCTTCCTTGCCAAGATGGAGGTCATCAATTCCCGGACCACGGCCGCCCACGCCAAACTCGTGGTGGCCTTTTCCAAAGAGATGGCGGACGCTAACGGCGAGATGCTTGCAAAATATGTGGTGATGTATGCCATGGAGCCCCTTCCCCTGGAGGTCGTCGAGCAGGAGCTGGTCATTGAGCATGTGGCGGAGATCGGCGAGCGTCAAGCGGAACATTAGTCTTTGTTTAGAGTGCTGGTCTTTTGTTAGAGTAATGTTTAGCTCAACCATCTATGTTTAATTGCTCGATTAAGTAAGTGTGGGTTGTGGTGTAGGCTCTTTTGTGTGGTAACCAAATTAGCAATTGATGTTAAATTACGCAACGACATTGATGACCACTATAACCAGGGAAATTTGGACCAAAAATTTGCCGCCATATCCCCATTCCATCTTCCAATTGAAAATGAAATTGAAGTTCATCACACACACTTTTTTGGAATGAACCGTGTGCAATGTAGTACCCAATCTTACGTCCGAAGCTTGGAGACAAACATTTGCACGTCCAAATTCATCACACATGGGGTATATCACAGGCTTCGTTTGTGATGTGTTGACATCGAGAACTATTATGCACCAAATGAAAATTTTGGGCTGCCATGGAAATATCTACCTCCCTCGCCCCAGTACCAATCAAAAGCCACATCCCCCCCTTTCATCTACCTTTCCTAGTTCAAACCTTCACTGCTTGCTTGCAGCGCCGCCTCCTCGCCGGCGATGCTCCTTCCTGCTGCTCGGCCTCCTCCATCTAGTCATGTAATCCACACCTCCCCAATACCCCCTCATCCCCTCCTCCTCCATCCCACATGGCCCAACCGACGCGACACCTTCCACCCAAATCACTGCCCCATCCTCCAAATAATTGTTGCCGAAAGCCATGGTGCACCCAGTATAGCCAGGATCTCAAAGAGCATTTGGCTACGGAGAAGCAAATCACGGTTGCACGCGCAGATGAGGCAGTTATGGCTTCCATGCGTGTTGAACCCCGGATCTTGGAGGAGCACCTCGCTTTCGAGGCCACCGTCGACGCCTCGCGCGCTGACATCGCCACGTGGTTGGCTGCTATAAATGACATCTCATGGTCTTTTCTCGAGGGCACTGTCGGTGCGTTCGATGAAGACTTTGATGTTTGTCTACACAATGAAGAAGATATCGGTCAACTATAGGATGGTGCCATATCTTTCACCTTGTCCTTTTACCTTTACGTCATTTCAAATTTTAGAAAAGATATTTATGCATATGATTGTTTTCAGTCCTTCTCAAGGCAGTTCATCGATGATTACGTCTCAAACCACATGTATGACCAAGAGCGATGAAGGTATTCATACAACACCCACGGTATAATCTTGAAGTCTTCCTTAAGAGGACGACGGATGGGTGGGCAATCATCCACAAGCACTGGCCTAAAGTTGCGAGGACCTTTAACATCGTTAAAGGCTCAATGAGATTCATCTGTCTATTTACCGTTGCACTTTAACAGTTTTCTAGATGAGATTCATCTGTCTATTTACCGTCTATGATGATACTTAATTTCCAAAGGTTTTAGATGTTGCATTTGAAACTTTGCCTTGTTGTGCAATTGGGTAGCTAGGCAGTATATGCCTATATGATGTTGTACCTTGATGTAATTCAATTATGAAATCCTGGTTGTCGTACTATGAATAAGAAATATATTCTATGGTTGATATAAAATGTTAATTTGATTACTAAATGGATCATAAATAATTGATCAATCAGGCTGATTATTGGGGTTCCCATTGTAGACGGTTTCTAAGACAACGCCGTGGGAGATGACCTAAACAAACCCACATGGTTTCTAGAAAGTTGGCGTGTTGGATTGTTGAGCAATCACACACGTATTCTGGTCGACAACTTTGTGCATTAGGACACCCAATCACAAACGTTTTCACATAGTGTGTGTGATGGGCAGCCCAATGCCAAACAGTTTCTTCTAGACACAGTGAGTGATGTTTTGAGTACCGCAAATGACATAATTATAACAATCATGTGTGATGACCACCCCTATCAAAAATGATGTTATGCAAAAAATTGTGTGTGATCCGCAATACGAAAGGAAACGTACCCTTGTGATTCCTTGTGTGTGATGCTAAGCTTAACTCACACGTCTTCCCCAATATGTCTATTTGTGATGGTCCTTCCAATCGCAAAAGATATTTTTTTTTCACATCATGTGCGACCAGGTGCAGGCATCGCCGACGGGTTTTGCCTGTCGTGTGGGATAGCCTCCCCCCCTATCGCCCACACATGCAAGGCGACGGTTTAAGACTACGTCACGGAAAGGGGTAAAAATTGTTTGTATAGCATGCAGTTGCACTACTGAGAGCTAGTAGTAGCCTTGGGAACCCACTTGACCGTGGCTTGGGACTCATCTTCATATGTGTCAATCTCTCCTTGGAGCTTGTCTTTGCCCTTGAGCTTGTGGTCTTGTGGTGAAAGGTCATCTTGAGCTTTTCCTTGGGAAGAGTATGTTCATACTTCCCTTTGGGGAACAAACTTCGGCATGGGTTATTGACCTTCTTCCATTCAAATACATTGGCGTTGAAGTAGCCAATGCCATGATTCTTCCAGTATCATCTATGCTTGCATACAATTTCCTCAAATTGCTTACATCGGTAAGACTTTTGTAGACACCTTTTTCTATAATCCCTTTGAATAGATAATTTTCTTGCTCAAGTGTAAATTGACTAAGAGAATCATTAGTGGAATAAATAGAAATACTAGAAGCAATATCATTGGATTTATTATTTTTATTGCTACTAGTTGAAGAACCTTTTGTGCCTTTGTTACTAGTTTGCTTAGTCTTGACTTGTAGAATGAATATAGACAAGAGTAGTCGTTTGGCTAGATAAGAGGAAGTCTTCTTTCGAAGATCGTCACTGATAACTTTGAGAAATTCATGTTCTTGCTCCAAATTGAGCTTCTCGAAGCGTAGCTTCTCATGTGTTCTTACAAGCTCTCTATGATCTTCTAGAGTAGATTCATGGGCGAACTTAAGAGTGTTCAATTCTTTAGTTAGTCGCTCTATTTCCTTCTTATCATCATTACATGACTGGTCTTGACTAACGTGATTACTATCAAGTTCATTTTGACTAATATCGGTAGTTTTGTCAAATAGCAAGTTATCATCTTCAACTAAGTCATCCTCATCACTATTAAAGTCAATGTATTCGGGGTGCGATACCTTGGGGCCTTTAGCCATGAAGAAACTTCTACTCCCTTCATTTGGTGAATCAAATATGTCATAGGAGTTGGAGAAAACGAGTGCAAGTCCGGCAACACCATCATCTTGACTATAGTCGGAGCCGGAGTGATAGCTTCTCTCAGAGTGGTTATCGGATTCGGAGCTGGAAACCCATTCGACAACATGAGATTGATGTCTTCTTCTTGTGTAGATCTTGGTGTACTTGTCCTTCTTCTCCGAGTCTTTACTTCTCTAGGAGGGTCTTTGTTCACAACGATCATCTCTACTCCTCTCTCTTCGAGGTGACTCCTCTCATGAGCTCTTTTCTACTAGGAGTATCTTCTCTTCTTTTGTGGGGGGCATGCACTTGTTGGAGCAGTGTCCGGGCCTTCCACAATTGTAATAATTCTGGTCATGACTAGATGAATGATTGTCTTCATATCTTGAATTGGAGCTTGTCTCTTTACCTCTACTCTTGTAGAACTTGTTGAATTTCTTGACCATGAGGCTTATCTCTTCATTGGTTACAAGGTTGTCACTTGATGTAGCGGGAGTGTCACTTCAAGCTTTGTAAGCATCGCTTGACTTGTTGTGAAGTTGTTCATTGTCTTTGAGTGACATCTCATGAGCAAAAATCCTTCCAATGACTTCCGTGGACTTGAGATCTTTGTAGTTTGACATCATTTGGATCAATGTGCACACGGTGTCGTACTTCCTATCCAAGGCTCTAGGTATCTTCTTAATGATGAATTTGTCGGTCATCTCTTCGCTTCCTAAGCCAGCAATCTCATTGGTGATGAGAGCAAGCCTAGAGTACATTTCCACGAATCCTTCACCATCCTTCATCTTGAACTTGTCAAGTTGACTTTGTAGCACATCCAACTTAGATTCCCTAACAGATTCGGTACCTTCATGCATATCAACCAAAGTATCCCAAATTTCCTTTGCATTATCAAGACGGCTAATCTTGTTGAATTCTTCGGGGCATAGGCAGTTGAATAGAATACGCATGCTTGATCATTATATTGCAACATCTTCAATTCTTCCATGGTCACTTCACGATCCGGTTCCTTTCCATCACCAAAGAATTCACCTTGCAAGCCAACACGAACAACAGCCCATACAGCGGGGTTATGACCAAGAATATGCATTTTTATTTTATGCTTCCAACTAGCAAATTTGTACCATCAAAATATGGACCTGTACGGTGAGAATTTCCCTCACTAGACGCCATACTCTCCTAGGTTGTGAGACCAATGCAATGGAGACCAAAGCTCGGTTACCACTTGTAGGATCAAAATTAGGTCTAGAGGGGGATGATTAGACTACTTGACCAAATAAAAACCTAACATTTTCCTAAGTTAATTGGTTGGGAGATTTTAGCGATTGTTGGAAATCAAGTTCACCCTAGAGATGCATGTCTACGAGTATTGCGGCGGAAAGTAAAGACAAGCATATATAAAAAGGGTAGGGATAGGGAGATCAAACGCAATTGGAGACACGGAGATGTTTTCCATTGTTTCGATAGGTGGTGCTATTGTGCATCCACGTTTATGGAGACTTCAACCCACGAAGGGTAACGGTCGCGAGAGTCCATGGAGGTCCACCCACAAGGGGTCCACGAAGTAGAAACCTTGTCTATTCCATGATGACCTACGTCCACGAAGGACTAGCCTTACTCGGGGTAGATCTTCACGAAGTAGGCGATCTCCTTGCCCTTACAAACTTCTTGGTTCAACTCCACAATCACGAAGAAGGAGGCTCCCAAGCGACACCTAACCAATTTAGGAGGCACCACCCTCCAAAAGGTAATAGATGTGATAAGTATGATG
Organism: Hordeum marinum; assembly: GCA_022496015.1. Classification (NCBI taxonomy): domain Eukaryota; kingdom Viridiplantae; phylum Streptophyta; class Magnoliopsida; order Poales; family Poaceae; genus Hordeum; species Hordeum marinum. The sequence goes on from CM039677.1 coordinate 327,114,762, forward strand.
AACTCCTTGCTCTTGTGCTTCAAAAGATAGTCTCCTCCACACTCAATCACTCTCTCACATATTGAGCATGGGTAGAAGAGATTGATTGGATGAAAAGCAACTTGGGGAGGCTAGAAATCAAGATCCATACGGTTGGAGTGGATGATCTTGATCTCAACACAAGGGTAGGTGGCTCTCTCTTAGAAAATTGGATATGGCAAGTGGGTGTGTAATCTGAGTGCTTCTCTTACGAGTGAGAGGTGATGGAGGGGTATATATAGGCATCTCCAAAAATCCAACTGTTACAACATTGTTGCCCAACTCGGTGAAACCGGAGTAAAAACTCGGTTGCACCGACTAGTGCAAAATGTGGCAACTTTGGCCTTTCGGTGATACCGATATATAAATCTCGGTGGTACCGATTCTTGAAATCAGCTAACCAAAGAGCTGGTCCAAAAACTCGGTTGGACCGATTCTCAAAACTCGGTGGTACCGATTCCTGGAAATGGCTAACCAGAGAGTTGGTCCACAACTCGGTTGGTCCGATCCACAAGACATGGTGGTACCAAGATGCTAGGGTTTGGATGGTCTTCCGTCTAGGGTAAAACTCGGTGGATCTGAATGGGAAATATTGATGTCACCGAATTTTGACTTTTGGCTTTGGACAGAGGATTTTGTGGGAAAGTGGGTGAGTATTTTTGGTGGCTAACCTGTAAGCGCTTTAGCAACCAGATCATCATAATTCCTCATCCCCTTTTAATAGTATTAGCTTTCCTATGGACTCAAAAATGATTTCGCAAAATTTAAAATGTAGTCCTCAAGCTTGAAGCATGGCCAATTTTATTCCTTCCTTTCCTTGGGGATGTTCTCCACATAATCCTTTAGCCATCCAATCATTGAACTTTTTTCTGAGATACACTTGATGGAAACATTAGTCCAATGAAATATATGTTGTTATTAATTATCAAAACCACCTAGGGAGAAGTTTTGTTTTCACAAGGCGCCACCATTTCCTTCGTGGACCTCACGTCCACCGAAAACAGACATGGCGTAGAATCCTCCAAGGATGAGTAGGGCATGGGAGGCGGCGGTGCCTTGTGTCCCATGTGGGCCAGTCCGTCTCCCGTATTCTACTCTTACTCGCCGGAGAACGGAGAACGTACCTTCACGTCATCGATACTCATGGAGATGGTGGATGGGAGGAAGACACGGGGTTGGACACCGGGCGCCGCTATCGTTGGATAGATTTAGGCGTGGGTCTTTTTTGTTCTAAATGTTCAAAATGTAATGAAATCTGTTGTGTTTGCATGAAATTCGGCCGTGTTTGCATGAATTTTTTCTGATTGGTTTGAGTTGGTGGGCGGATGTATGCGGCTACGGTTGGATGTCGCCCTCCCGCATTCATATCCGCAGACTGATCCCTCCCCCCCCCCTGTCCGTGGACGGATGCGGAGGAAATCTGTGGTTTGCCGTTGGAGATGCCCTTCGAAGAGAAGCAACATATTTTTCATGTATCCTTCGCATCTAACTCATTTTGTTCCGGTATGATTGTGTTAGCGTCAAAGGAAATGTACTATCCACTAGAGATGCATTTCATTAATGGCAGCTTTCATACCCCAACCGATAGAAGAAAAGGTTGCTCTCTTCCTTCTTTTACAATCGGATCTCTTGCTAGGCTTAGGATACTCAAAGGTTTTGGAGATGAACAAAGCGGCTCAATTGATTGCATGCACTCGAGGTGCAAGAACTGCCTTACGACATGGCATATACAGTAAAAGGGACATAAGAAGGAGCCACCATCATTTTCTTGAAGTCGTGGCCAATCGGGAGACATGGATTCGGCATGCATATTTTGTGATGCTTATATCTTGCAATAATGTCAATGTGCTCCAGTGATCACCACTCTTTTTACGATTAGCTAATGGGGAATCACCACCAGTTGAGTTTGAAGCAAATGCCGCATATACAACATAAGCTACTACCCAACGGGTGGGATATATCTGAAGTGGACTACTTTTGAGAAGCCAATTTAAAGGCCCCGGGTAAGAAAAGACTTCAATTACATAATGCTCAAGCAACTGTTATGAAAGATGTGGAGGTGGCATTTGAGATTTTATAAGGCCAGTTTGTTGTTGTGAGAGGATGGCTAGTTTTGGGATCAAGAGATCCTTTGATACATCATGACAGTGACCATGATCATGCACAACATGATTATTGAAATGAGCGCGGGTAAGATTTGGTTTACTCCTATGAATTGATGAGAAAGTCGGTGCAACCGCGTAGGGAAGACTGGATTCTAAACTTTCTTGAGGTTTACCATGACTTTCAAGATTTCGATACTCACAAAGATCTTCAAAGAGATCTCATCGAGGAGCAGTGGATATGGAATGGATGACAAGACCACTAGTTTTATCTCTATCTTTCATTTCATGTGTGATGCACCATGTGTTATGTTTGATGAACAAATTGTCTTGAATTTGATGTTGTAGACTGATGAACTATGTAATAAGTACTATTTATGTTCCATTTGTTTTGGATTCATTTGAGATGAGTTCTATATTATATGTGTTGAACAAATTTTAATAGTTGAAGAAGGCCAGGTGATTGGATATCTGTCTTACATCACCTGTTACGACAGGAAAAATTTCTAGTACCCTAAAAGCTTGTCTCATATTCTAGGGCATCAACTTTTACATCGTGTGTCGTTGGGCATGCTCTAACGCCAAAGGCAAGGAGGCATCTGATCACATCATGTTAACTGACACTAGCAAAAGGACCGGTGTGTTGCAACGGGAGAAAAAATACCAGCGCTCTTAATTTACAAAAAGTGATGTATAATTTGAGAATTTGTAATTACAACCCAAACAAAAATGATTTTAGTCTACAAAAACACAAAAACACAGTTCAAGGTTTCACAAGTCTTCTATTTCAACACAGCTTGCATACAGATTTAATACATACAGAGAAACGAGCAAGTGACCTTCAATTTTGTCTGCAGCCCTAATTTTGCTAAGGTGTTCATCCCCAATCCAGATCAATACCGGTACGAAAGAAAGACAGATAATGTATTATTTATTAAGACTGCAACCTAGATAGTATTTTTTAAAATGATTAACAGATAAAATAACATGATATTTAGATTCTACATATTTTTCTAATCAAATTCATACATAATATGTTATATTTGGGGTTACATTTTAAAAGATATGAGTATTTTAAAAATATTTAATATGTACTACGGTTTAATATCGAAACATCAGGTGTTTTCTCTAAAATAACATAACGGACTAACAATACCTGTTTGTGCAGGCATACGACCTCAGCATGCAGGCATGCAGTGCAGCGGGTCAAACAGTAGAGATGCTGCTTAAATTCAGGTCGGTATTCACCAGCACCAAAGCCCATCGTACTCATGAGTAACATAAAGTAGTGACATATATATATTACTAGTATAAGTTACTACATTCATAATGGATAGTAACATAAAGATAGTAATATTAAGCCTTTTATTTAGTAGCTTATAGACTCATCATGACTTGATATGCGTTATGTTACTCGTAGGAACAGTAATATGCTAAATTACTCAATTTCTCTCTTCTCATTAAATAGTTGTCACGTCATATTTTTTAATTAGATGACATTTATGTTACTAGCTATGTTGAGTCAGTCACCTCGTGTGCGTGCGCGTGTTGTCTGTCTGTTTCGAGCTGGCGTTGGTCACAAAAAAACGTTCGAGAGCCTTCGCTTGACACCAGTCACGCTGATTTGCTGGCTAAAAGATTGACAGATCAAATCCCTCGGTTCCCCAGAGCCAGAGGCCCCAAGAAAAGCGGTCTAAAAAAGGCGGTTAGAATATACGTACTCGTCAGTTTCTGTGTTTGCCTTTGACGCTGCCGATGGCATCGTCTTTTGTCAAAATCAGAGCGTCTCATCTCACGCAGTACAAATTATGACCATGATGAGCACCCACAGACCACAGTGCTAGATCCCAGAGAAAACGTGCGGGAGGGCGAGGGGTCTCTATCAGCAGCATGCATACGTACTTTGCTACTCCGGTTGCTACTGGATTGCCCGTAAATAATACTCGTACATGAAGTTCAGAGAAACAGTACGCCACCATCATATCCAGCAACGAATTGGTTCAGCTTTGACGCTGGAGCACGCTAGAAAAACGATAAGAAGCTAACCTCCAAGATTGATCAACAGGGGTTTCAACAAGGCTTTGATCTATTGGGTCCACATGTCATGGACACAAAGACAGGTGAAGGCACCGAAGCATAATCCGTTGATCATGATTGCTCAGGCTGACATGAGATGCCCAGCAAGACTGTTTCCTCCATATATTGCCGTTACAGGTGCTCTGATTGGTTGCAGCCGCATTGCCGCATCACTTCTTCTTTGTTTTTGCGTCAGACACCAAAGCCTTGACACAAAGGCGAGGCTTGGCCGAGACGAGTTCAGCTGGGAGAACAGACACCCCGGCCACCGAAGATCCCGCTGGTACCCCGGAAATGGGGAGTACCTCCACCAGTACTGCCACCTGGACATTAGAAATATATTGCTACTGTAAGCGGTAAGTAAGATTAATGAAGGACGTTATAAACAAACTTTCAACTTGGCATACGCTGCAAATTACCTAAATATAATCCAGTGTTCAACTTGACATAGTGCATAAATTATCGTAGTCTAGTTGTCCCCCATACATGTAGATGTTTAATGAACAGTATTAGCTCGCTAGCCAAATGGTAGCGAAACATGCTGTGAAATTAAACTTGCTGAAACTACTGTGTCAGGTGCCAATACCTGACCATACCTATATCATTTTTTTTTTATTTTGAAACGAGGTAAAAGACTTGCCATTTCATTGAATAAGAAGGAGATAGAGTTTCAGTTTGTAGGCCCGCTAAGCGGCCTTATTACACCAGTCTACTCTCGCGGCATCAAATTACATAAATGCTTAGCACCCGCCAAAACCCATATGGACGCTTCATCCTTAATCGCCCTCACAATCACCGCCACCGGCGCTGCCTTGGATCTGAACACTCTGGCATTCCGCTCCATCCAAATCTCCCAGCTCACAAGGTGGAGTAGGGAGGCCATAGCCTTCCTCGGCAGCACGCTGTTGTTGGCGATATCGTCCCACCATGCTCTAACCGTCCCAATGCCAGTCCAAGGTCCGGTATCCGCATGTAGGTGCAGCCACGTCAGAACCTCATTCCAGACCCGGATGGAGAAGCGGCACTTGAATAGGAGGTGCGCCGCAGACTCCTGCACCTGGTTGCATAGGGGGCAGCGATCGCAGTTGGGCCATCCTCGACGTTGAAGTCTATCAGCCGTCCAGATCCTATTTTGCGTGACCAACCATGCAAAAAAATTGCACTTGGGGGGAGGGGGGGGGCATGCCTTCCACACAATGTTCTGTAGGTTGGAACGGATAAGGCCTGCAAATTACGTGAGGTAGGCCGATTTGGCCGAGTAGGTCCCATTGTTGGAAAGCTTCCAAAGGATGGTGTCTTGGACGCCCGTCTGGATGTTGACATGGGAGAGCTTGCTCCAGAGATCAACAAATTGCTCCAAATGGGCAGGTGATAAGCCTGCAGATGTATCAATGAGGGTTACCCAATGGTCATTCGAGAGAGCAAAGGCAACGGTGCCACACTTCTTCCTTGAGAGCTCAAAAAAAATTGGCGCTATGTCTTTGGGGCGGGCGCCATCCAGCCACGAAGATTCCCAAAACTTGGCCTTGGAGCCATCGCCGATCGTCACCTTAGTGGCTGCCGCAAATATTGCGGTCTTTCTTGCTACACGGGACCTTGGTGCCGCACCAAGCTCTTGGCGGGTCATCCCATTCCAACCATAGCCATCTAATCCTTAGCGCAGTGGCGAACTTTTGGAGATTGAGAATTCCCAAGCCCCCATACTCCTTGGGCCTACAGACATGTTCCCAATTAATTTTGCATTTGCCTCCAGTCACTGTGTCTGTACCAGCCCAGAGATAGGCCCGTCTGAGCTTGTCAAGCTTTTGTAGCACCTCGACCGGAAGGTCCAGGGGAGTGATGTGGTAAATGGCCACCGCTGTGAGGACCGCTTTGACCAGCGCCATTCGGCCCGCAATGGCCACATGTCGCCCTCGCCAAGGTGCCAGCTTTGCAGCCGCTTTGTCTTCGAGATGTTGAAGATGGATCTTTTTTAGCCGTCGAAGCGCAAGCGGGAGTCCCAGATAGCGGAAAGGGAAGGAAGTCCGCTCAGCCAGGAAGTGTTGCAGGATGTCATCAAGGTCCCCGTTGGCGCATTGAATGGGGGCGACCACACTCTTTGCGCAATTAGTGACTAGCCCAATGGATTCCCCGAAGGAGGAGAGCATGTTGGCGATGAAACTGACATCCTCTTTGATTGGAGCACAGAAAACCGCTGCATCGTCAGCATAAAGAGAGGCCCTGATGCCCGTGAATCGGCTGCCGAGCGGGTGCAGCATTCCTTGGGAGGTGGCCTTAGCCAAGATGTGGTGCAAAGGATCAATAGCAAGCACAAAGAGCAACGGCGAGAGAGGGTCACCCTGTCGTAGCCCGCATCCATGCTTGATCGGGTCCCCAGCAATCCCGTTCAGCAAGACTCTGGAGGAGGCCGTGGAAAGGAGGGCCGACACCCAACCTCTAAATCGAGTCGGGAAGCCATGGTGAGAAAGGAGCTCCATGATGTAGTCCCATTTGACAGAGTCAAAAGCCTTCTTGATATCCAGTTTGAATAGGAGCATTGGTCTTTTTTTGCGGTGGAAATTCCTGGCCAAGTTTCTGACATACAGAAAGTTATCATGAATACTTCGCGTTTTGATGAAAGCGCTTTGCGCAACGGAGACGAGGCTGTTCATGTGACGGGCCAGCCTAGTCACAAGGATTTTGGCGATGAGCTTTGCAACGGCGTGTATTAGGCTGATTGGTCTGAAGTCTGAGATGTTTTCAACGCCATCTTTCTTGGGGGTGAGGGCGATGTTCGCCGAGTTGAGCCAGTGAAAATTTTCTGCATGTGAGGAGAACTTTTGATCACAAGCATGAAATCGTCCTTGATGATGTCCCAACAGACCTTGAAGAACTTGCCAATGAATCCATCCGGGCCCGGAGCCTTGTCCCCAAGGAGGGCAGAAATAGCAGCCTTGACCTCATCCTCCGTTATGGCTTCTCCAAGGTCGGACAGATCATGGCCCGAAACGGGGATAGCAGCCCAATTGATAGTCTTGGGACGCGGTGTACCCTTTTTGATGATGCTAGCAAAGTGCGCCTGGACAATGCTACTTTTATGCTCATGACTTGTAACCCAACCACTTCCATGCTTCAGCTTATGAATGAGGTTTTTCCGACGCCTTCCATTGATTCTGAGATGAAAGAAGCGCGTGTTGGCATCTCCTTCTTTGACATTTGTAATCCTGGAATTCTGCCTTTTCCTCGCGCGCTCCAGCACAGCCAGCCCCACGACTCTTTTTTTAAGCCTCTTTCGAAGGTCTGCTTCGGCTGCACTGAGCTCTCTGAAGTCTTGTGCCTCATCAAGGCGTAAGATGATATCTAGCGCCATACGTAGTTGGACCTTGGTTTGAGAGAAGAGCGTCTTGCTCCAAGTCCTAAGCTTCTGACTAGTGCGTTTGAGTTTATGGAAAAGCCTTTGATATGGCTGAGTGCACGCAGGGTTCGGTCCAGGCATCCTGGACCGTTTGGTGAAAGCCTGGCATGCGCGTCTAGAAGTTCTCGAAGCGGAATGTCTTCGGTCGTCTAGGACCATCATCATTTCCCAAGAGTAGTGGGCAGTGATCTGATAGAGAAGATGAGAGCGCCTGGAGAATATGCTTGTCAAAAGTGATGTCCCAATCCTCGTTGCAGAAGAAGCCATCAAGCTTGGACATGGTCGGATTGTTTTGCTCATTGCTCCAAGTAAACTTCCTGTTTTGGAGGTGTATTTCTTTTAGCTCGCAGAAATTGAGGCATTTCGGAACCGAGCAATGCGACCGCGGCTCGGGTTTGAGCGGTTCTTGTCAGTGGCACGATAGATTTGGTTAAAATCGCCCGCAAGCAGCCAACCTACCCCGGGGGGCGGCTTCTCCGCATAAGCTCGTTGTCGAATTCCTCCTTAAGGTTATTTCTTGTCGGTCCATAGACTGTTGTGAAGTTGAAAGATGTGTTGGAGGCGAGGATGGTGATCACAGCCAAGAGGGTGTATGTTCCAAATTGCACATTTGCAATCTTTAGTTGATCATCATCCCAAAGAAGGAGGATGCCGCCCCTAGTGTCAATGGCGGGTCTTTGCGCAAAGCCTTTGAGTCTGTGGCCGCCCAGAAAGGCAGCGGTGAATGAGTCAACCACCTCCAGCTTTGTTTAGCTTTGTTTCTTGGAAGCATGCCAAGTGACAGGCCGAGGCAGCGACTGTTTCATTGACGACAGCTTTGCGATTCGGGCAGTTTAAACCTCTAACATTCCACTTGAGTATACTAAGGTTGTGACTATTCATTGTTGACAATGGACGGCTTCATATTGATAGCAACCACAGGCTGAATAAGATTTGACATGCCTCGCCAAGGCAACAAAAAGCAGCTGAGTTGCTCAGCCACAAACAGGCGTAACCCTGGACTATTACAATCTGCTAACATTGGAAACTAACTAACTTCTTCAGGGACGCGTCTTCGATCATGCGGCATCCACAGCATCATCTGCCACCGGGGTGGGCATCTCCGGGCCTGCATCTCCACCATGCTGCAGCAGCGCCTCTTCAACCGCAGTCCCCAGGTCGCAATCCATCCTGAAGAGGTCCCGTAGGGCGGCGACCGCAGAATCTGGCAGCTGCCCGTTGAACATGCCAATGTAACGGTTCAACGCCTCCTGGGTGACCTTCTCTCCTTCGCTCACGATTCCCATCCTCTGGCAGAGCAGCTGCTCAGCCAGCTGTGCGATGGGCATAGCCTGCTGAGCACGCAGCCGGGGGCTGCGCCTGCTGAGGCCGAACCCGGTGACGCCCGCGAGCGTTTTCCTTCGGGCAGTGGGCCGCCGAGGCGGCGGCGAGGCCGGTGCCTGAAGCAGGGGCGGCACCACCGGCAGGAACAACGGGGTGGCATCCGCAGCCGGCGAGGCAGGCACCCCGCAATCCCTGACGGGACTGGCCACTGGGGGCATCATAGGGCGCGACACGAAGATCGGCGTGCGAGGTTCAACCGAACCAGGAGCGGGGCTCAGGTCCGCGGCTGCGTCAGTGGGCGTCGCAGGCACCTCTTCAAGAGTCAAGGATGGCTGGACCAGCGCTCCGAAGCAAGACATCGCCCGACGCAGCCATACTGGGCTTGCAGATGAGGGACGGAGCTCAATGATGTCGCACTAGGGCGTCCGCGGCGAAGGCGGCGAGGAGCGCCCGCGTTGGTCCATGTCGTGAACCACAGGACGGTCCACCGATCGGCTGCGCCGTGAGTGGGTCGCCGCGTCACAGCAGGAGCAGAGCCATTGACAGCTGGCTCCGGGGTCGAGGCCCTGCGCCGCCGGCCCTCGTCATGCCCAGAGTCGCGGCAATCGTCCCTCCTGTAGTCACGGCGATCTTCGCCGTCGCTCCTTCGCGGGGCCATGGAGCGGCTACGGAAGAGGCGGTCACGCCAGGAAGGCTGCCTGTCGCCCCGCCTACCACGGTGATCGTCATCGTCGCGGTCTTCCTCTCGCCTATCTCTGTCTTCGCGACGATGCTTAGCCGAGTCGCCGCGTGCTCGAGGCCGTGGCTCGCCGTCCACCGAGCGGAAGGACCAATCGAAGCGGTTGGAGTAGTGGGGCGGCACGGCACGATGCCGTTGGCGTCAGGGGTGAAGTCCTCGTGTCGGTCGAGGTGGGCAAGGACACATCAACGTAGTCCACACCGTCCAATGATCCCAGAGGGACCTGCGAGCACACCCATGGGCTGGCTGTCCCCCATCGTTAGCTGCACGACCTTGGGGATGCTCGACGGGCTCGCCGACCAGGCCCAAAGGTTGAGCGAGGTGGCATCCTCCCTCATGACCGTGGCTGGCTCGAAGTAGTGAAGCATCGTCTCGTGGCGGAGAACCTGCTCAGCAATCTTGTCGTTCCAGGCGTTCAGCGCCACATTCTCGATGCAGAGACGCACATGGTGGAAGGCGTTAACAGCCTCTGCATGAGCACAGAGACGCCACTTGGCGACATGGACGTCGAGGCCATTTTGCTCAAACCTGCCAGGGGGCGCAGCCACAAGGTCACGGTGGTGCGGGAAGTCGAAGGTGACCAGGAAATCTTCCGGCAGGTGCGGCTTGACCTTGAAGCAGTTGTGGTCGAGGCGGAAGTGCGCGGCAATGGCCGACCGCATCTCATCCGCGGTGACACGCGGGCGGGTGACACCCAGTCAGACGACCGCCGCGAGCGTGGCCAGGCTTGCAGCTTGCACGTCCATGTCTTGGGTTGCAGAGACCATGACGTGCCTCTCCGCAAGGCGGAGGGACGGATCCCCGATGCGCACCATGGCCGCCGCGTAGGACCTCGGTGAGGGAGGCGGGGGGCGACCAGTCACAGCTCCAGCGACCGCGGGCGAGAGGACGGGGAGTGCGAGAGGGCCGGAGGCGACGGGGAGGTGGTGCAGTAGCGCGCATGATGCCCACACCGCTTGCAGCGCCAGCACTTAAGAGGATTTCGGCAGGAGGCTATGCAGTGTCCTTTGTCCAAGCAGCGATGGCAAATGCGCTTCTTCAGCTTGACGAACTTAGCAGAGGCAGAGGGGGAATAAGAGCAAGCTGTCCTCCGTCTTGAATGCAGGGGTCTCCGGTTGTTGGCCCGCCACCAGTACGGCAAGCGGACAGTAGTCCATCCCGCATCGTCGCTTGGGTCAATAGGAGCGGAGGGAGCGGGCGGCGTTGGGCTCGATGCCGGACTCGGCTGGACCGAATTGAATGGCTTGGCAGTCGTCTTCTTGATGCAAGGCCGGTGAGCGCCTTGAATGGCCAGGGGAGAAGTTGAGTCCAGCAGGGTTGCATTGAAGTCGAAGCTCACCTTGCGGGCAACCCCTGCTGCTCCCTGCACCCCAGCGGATCCGCGGAGATCTTCCTCTGGCAGCGCAACCGGGGCGAGGAGCGAGCTTGTCAGGCCCGGCCCTCCTGGCTGCAAAACTGGATCTGGATCCAGCCGGCAGAGCTGCAGCTGCGGGAAGATGGAGAGGGCCAGCTCCCGGCGGCCGAACCTGGGGGAGGGGAACCCCGGCGGGAAGGCCGGCGATGACCTCGGGGCCAGGGCAGCAACAAGGGCCGGAGTGCCGACGGCAGCGGACGTGGAGTTGGCTGCGGGCGCCGAGGCATCGCGTCACAGGAGCGTTGGAGGCGGAGACATGCTTTTTTCATCTAGATGTTTTAACGTCCATACCTATATCATTGTTATTATGATGGAATGACAATGCATACTAGTTAGCATTCAACGCCGCTCTTCTAAAATTTCCAGTCCTTGGTTATAGTGCTGAGTTTCTAACTTTAGGTAGCTGACCAGTAAATTTGCTAAACTGTAACAAATTACTGAAGGATTTGTTCAAAGATACCTCAGGAGATTTGAGATCCACAATTGCGTCCTTAGCAATTGACTTGACAGCAGCAGCAACAACCTTGAAACATTGTTGCCTATCCATTAAAGCTTGTTGAATTGAGCTGTTATTGTCATTCTTCTGCGTCTTATTCACCGTTTCATCAATGCCTCTCCTACTGTACCCAACTGCGAACTTTATCATAGGTTAAATTTATACTCGACTCAAATATGAACTAGGAAATATGGATAGTATCTTGTGGTCAATATATTTCTATTTCCATGAGATATTATTGCTGGTAATAAAGTAACTTCATTCTTCAAAATAAATGCAACATTTAGTAAGCCCCTATGTTATGTGGGTTACGTGTAACAGCACCATCCACAACATGGCCAGATGCCAGATGGCGAAGTCCTCGGGAAGTAGCAGAAGTCTAGCAATGCCCTAGTTCACTATGTATCTTAGTTAGCAGCAGATTGGTATCTAATCCAGTACATACCCTAGTTAGCAGCAGATTTGCATCTAATCTAGTACTCCCTCTGTCCCACAATAAGTGACTCAAAAGTGGCCCAACTTTGTACTAAAGCTAGTGCAAAATTGAGTCACGTTTGAGTCACTTATTTTGGGACGGAGGGAGTACATGTTCCAGTTCCAGGAGGTCAATAGAAGTCCAGCATATTTGGACTGGTTGATGATGACTCCTATATACTCCCTCCGTTCCTAAATATAAGACCTTTTAGAGATTCCACTATGGACTACATACGAAGCAAAATGAGTGAATCTACACTCTAAAATATGTCTATATACATCAGTATGTAGTTTATAGTGGAATCTCTACAAAGTCTTATATTTAGGAACGGAGGAAGTAGTATACAACAGGAATGGCAAGTTATTGAGTAACCTATCAATCCAGAAGACAGTCTTCCCTAAGCTCCTCTCTTCGCCCCCCCCCCCCCCCCCAAGCTACTCCACCGTGCCTGTTATGGTGCTTAGCCGACAACCGTTTACGAGGCTGAGAGCTCCCAGGCCACGTCTTGGTCCTAAGATCACAGACCTCTACCACGGGACCACCCAAGGATGTGATTATTTTTATGGCTCATAATTAAGGGTGACAGGCATGGGGGGCAGAACAATTGTAAATTGCACACACCATCATACCATAGAACTAAATAAAATGCAGGGAACAATCCTAATCAGCACATCCAATCAGTATACAAGACCAGCAATACTAAATATATTTAAAAAAGGGCAATAGTGGAACAAACTATTGGATGAATTTAAATGAAGTTGCAAATTAATCTCACAGTCGAACAGTATTATAGGCAGTAGTGCAATTTTATCCACCTTGATAGGCTCATCTTGATCTTCCTTATTCCTGAAGAAGTCCAGGAACAACTTTGACACAGTGGCATGTAGTTCTGTTTCTGATAGAACACAAGTTTCCTGAATAGGGAATATGCGATGACACCACCTGTCCATTCAGAATAATGATTTAGAAAAGGGTGCAAGCTCAGATTTTCAGTACAAGATTACTGGGAGATATTATATCATTTAAAGAAAAGTAGTGAACTGAGCTTAACTATATGAAAGGACCTAGGAACATTAGCTTCACTGTATGACATACGCACTACTACCTCCATTTCTTGAATAAAATAGTGGCAGAAAGGTTGATGCGACGATTTGGCTCCTGGGCTCAGATGAGCCCGGGCATGAATAGTAAAATTGCCAAAAAAAATCCAAAACAAATTTGCAAGCAAGATGCTCAAATGCGTGATGTCCGTGCAAAATTTCATTAAGTTTGGACATTCGAGGAGCTCGTGGCAAAAAAGACAAATTCTTGGTGATTGAGAAACATTTGATCACCAAAGAACTAGCCATGGACAGGGGTGCGTGGAAGCTAGCAATCCATGTGCCAAAACCATGAGTTGGTTGTGAGATCTTATGAGTTTCAGCTCTAGCCTACCCCAACTTGTTTCGAGGCTTTGTTGTTGTTGAGAAACATTTGAAAAACACAATTCGGAGCCGATTTTGTCGTTTTTGCCACGAGCTCCTGGAATGTCCAAACACCTTGAAATTTTGCGCGGACATCATGCATTTCAGCATTTTGCTTGCAAAATAAATCGGATTTTATTGAAAATATGATTTTTACTATTTTTGGCAATTTTACTGTTCACCAAGAGCAGATGAGCCCGGGCTCAGAATTAAATCTCCGCACAAAGGTTGTATTTATATAAATATAATTTATGATTACATCTAGCAAAGAGAAGATGGTGCATTCTGCCTTTCTAATGCTCTGGTCCACACTACAGATCTGTTTCTGTACGAAAGTACAAGCCAGCTCCCAGTTATAGAATAAGATCCCAACTCTCTCAGTTGGGTAGTTTATCTTTCAAAATAGGAAGGTGTCTTTTAGCTTGGGCTTTAAGCCAATTAGAAATAAGATCTGTGATTGTTACCAAGATTGGATAGGTAGGCCACTATAAAGAGGGCCCCTTTTGAGGAATCAAGCAAGAATTACTTGCCTTCAGGGGCAAGAGCCTCTCCCTAACCCTAGTACACAATGTATTTTTCAGCATACATACGAAAGAAGCAAATATGGTACACAGCCACTACACAGAATTGAGAGATAAAAAAATGAGACATAAGACTGAATCAAGGTTGTCAATATTGTCACGAAAATACTCTAGAAGTGCCATAAGCTGATGCGGAGCATCCTACGGACATCACCATGGCAAGAGCCCCTTTGCCAAGTGACACGTGTGACATCTACTTCAAACATACAAAGGTGAATCTTCTCCTTTACACGTGTCAACTTGTGCCCTTCGAGGATGGTATACTACTTGACCCCTCTCTCGTGTTCATGCATAGATGTGACCGGAGCTACACATTCACCGAGGAGTCCAAGCTCAAGAGTACGCCTACACCATCCGCAAGGGAAGCTTGGAAGCAGAGACGGAAGAAGACAGAGTTGCGGAGTCTACAGCGGCCGGACGTCCGACGTCTTCTGGACGTCCGACGCCTGGAGTCCAGCCCAGCAAGAGGACGAGCAGAACTCTACAGCGGTTGGACGACCGACGCCGCCCAGACGTCCGACAAATCCCAGCCTCCGGACGTCCGAGCCCCCCGAGCCCCTCCGGAAATCTGGAGCCAAGACACCCGCACCGAAATGCTGGATTTCCGAAGCCTTCGGACGACCGACACCCTCCGGACATCCGGTCCTTCGCAAGCCATCGGACGTCCGACAACCTCCGGACGTCCGAGCCTGCCCGTGTGCAGCCACAGGCCTATGGCCTTGTATCTCTCTCCCACTTACCCCTTGGTGGCTAAGACTATATATACTCTTCCTCCACCCCCTTTATAGGGTTAGCAAAGTGATAGCTCATTCATAGTTGAGCTTTGCTCCTTCCTCTACTTCTCTCATGGAGACCGCGGCCTCCACTCGAGAAGATCCCTAGAGGATGTCAAGACCCCTTTCGAGGGAAGATCCGTCTACAGATTTCAAGGCCCATCTCTCCTAGAGATCTGGATGAACTACCCATGTTTCCTTATTTCCATTGTTGTTCTTGGATCTTGATGCACCTCATGTATTGCTTGTGATTTGAGGAGTACTTAGTGTGGATCTTGTCCAATAGAGTGTTTTCCCCTTTTATTTCTCCACGTTTTCCCCTCGTATTCTTCGTGTTCTTCCTCGAATCCACCTCCAATTCGTAAAGATCGGGCCACCCTCGGGTTTGCCCCGTATCATATTGGTATCATGAGCCACGTTGCCACGAATTTGGAGCCCTATCCCTCACTATTCTTGCTTTACTTTGAATTTTTCTCCCCAATTTCGAAAATTCCCCACAAAAATAGCCCCCAAAAACTTCTTGTGATTTGTTGTTCTTGTGAGTTTTTGTTGATTTTGATCCGTGGGTCTAGTGTATGGCAAGTGGATCTACTTCCCTTGGCATTTCGTAGCCCCAATTTTTCTTTTTCCCCTTCAATTTCGAGCCCAAAATCATCAATTTCCGCCCAAAATCGCGTTCCAAATCTCAAATCTCAAGCTGACCCAGACCCTTCAGACGTCCGACACTTTCCGGACGTCCGGACCCGTCTGAAGCACCGGACGTCCGACCATTTCAGGACGTCCGGAACACCTAAACAGCAATGAAATCTCGGATTTCCGGACGTCCGACCTCCGGACATCCAACACTCCTCGGACGTCCGACACCTGTAGAAACTCACTCGGCTGGAATTTTGTTTCGGCCATAACTAATTCATCTGAACTCCGATTTTGACGTTCTTTAGCTCGTTTTGTAGCTATTGACACCCTCCATCCCACAAAAATACTTCCAAAACCATTTGACACCATCAAATATTTTGAATTTTGGCAACTTTGCCTAGGCCCTCCACCATATCATCCGTACTTCCACCATAGACTTCCGCAACCTAACCCATTTTGGTTCCCATTGGATTTGTGGTAGCTTGAGCTGTGATTTGAGTCTCCTAAGGTGTTTCGGCTACTTAGGGACGGGTACTTCATCATCGACCACCGACGACTTGTATTGGTCCATCATCTACATCTACCACAGACAGTTCGACATCGACGACGACCATCCATCCTTTGTGACCATCTTCAACCAAAAGGCAAGGCCGGCTTACCCCGACTTTGTGAAAGGTTAAGTGTGACGAAGGTATCCATTCCATCATACACTTTTCCTTCCTTGCCATTACACCTTGATAGCCCTACCATCTTTGCGAATACCTTCATACCTATTGAGACTAGCTCCGAGTATTGTCGGCCTTCGCGAATACTTGTGCACCATAGTGATACGATATCATATTGTTGCATCATTTGAAATATCATATAGTGCAATTACTTGCTCCTGTGCATATCTTGTGATACTTGTCTCATATAGTTGGTTGAGGCTCAATAAGAATAGTGGAAAGGAAGAGAAGAAAGCAAAAAAAAAGAGAGAAAAAAGCTTTTAAGCAAGAAAGAAAGATCAAAAGCTTATAAGCATAGAGTTGAGCGTGAAAAGAAATACTTGTGCATGAGGATACATGGAATAGGAAACGTTTTGCTTGCATGAATAGAATTGGTGCCAAGTGGTGGATCATGCCCAAACGTGCAATAAGCTAGTGTCTCTCCTTGTGTTTGTGCAACACGAGCTTTGCTCATCCCTATAGTTGCACAAGCCCCATTATCCCACCGCGTGTGTTTCCCTATTGCACTCCTCTATATTTTGTGATCACTTGCTTTGCATTTTGAGTCCATTGGATTTATTTCAACATTTACAATATCTTGGGACTTCATTTTGCTTGATTTTTATGCCACTAACCCCACCGAGCTCCACTATAAGCCACTTGTGTAGGTTATGAGAATTGGACAAGGTTTTTCACCAAGTGCATCTTTTCCTTGCATACATTGTGGTCTTTTGAGATCCATATACAACTTCGGAAAGAGGTAACTTTGGTATGTTCACTCCATCTCGTTCTCACACCTTCTCGAGTGCTTCGATGGATAGAGACGACACATCTCCTTCGGCCTACAACCACAACGACGAGTTCGATGCCATGAAGAACATCATCGACGCCAAGATGCATGCTCAAACGGAGGAGCTCAAGGTCCTCATCAAGAACCGCAAGAGGTCTTCATCATCTTCGAGAAGACGCTCATGTGCACATACTCCCGAGCTACCATCTCCGGCAAGATCAAACCGGCATCGACACCATCAACGACATGAAGAAATAACGACACCAACATCAAGGCGTCCAACAAAGAACAAGTGTGAAGGTCACAAGTTCGACACCAACAACAGCACAATGACTTCACCACCATCTTCACCAAGCGACTTCAAAGCATCTTCGCCTTTGGATATGAGGCATCTTCGCCAACAAGCACTTCAAGAGAAGCTTCCCAAGCTCAAGTCCGCGACTTCCATGAGCTACTACGACCTCGACATTGAGCATGACATTCCTTTCTATGGGAGTCAAGATCCCGAGGAGTATCTCGATTGGGAGCGCAAGTTGGACTACTACCTCAAGCTACTTCAAGTCCCTTCCTAAGATCAAGTGGAGTGTGCCACAAGAAACTTCCACGGCGACGCATCGACATGCTGGCTTCACACTGTTAGGAAATATGCAACTTGTATTTCCAAGAGGCCAAAGGCCAGTATATATACATGTACAGGTGTGGAATATATGCAGGAAACCCCTTATACAATGGGCTAAATACGAAAAGGTTACATGGCTATATATGTAATACTCTAACACCCTCACCCCACCCCATCAAACTCATGGTGGATTAACAACACTGAGTTTGGAGAGATAGAAGCCATGTTGCGCTCGAGTCTGGGCCTTCGTCAGAAAATCCGCCAACTGTAACTCGAAAGGCACATACTGAAGAGCAATAACCTGATCCTGCACACCAGCGCGCACATAGAAAGCATCAACACCAATATGCTTGGTGAGCTCATGCTTCACAGGATCACACGCAATGCTAATAGCACCTGTACTGTCGGATAAAAGCAGAGTAGGTGTAGTGACAGAAACACCAAAATCCTGAAGTAACCACCGTAACCAAGTCACCTCTGCCGTCAAAAGAGCCATAGCTCGTAACTCAGCCTCTGCACTCGAACGGGAAACTGCAGTCTGTTTCTTCGTCTTCCAGGCAATGAGAGAACCACCAAGAAAAACATAGTAAGCAGAAAGTGAACGACGATCGGAGGGATCGCTAGCCCACGTAGCATCCGAATAGGCCTGAAGCTATAAAGAACTAGAGCTAGGAAAGAATAGACGGTGAGAGATCGTGCCCCGAAGATACCGGAGAACACAAAGGAGGTGACTATAGTGAACTGAAGTGGGAGCAGAGACAAACTGACTTAGAATATGAACCGGATAAGAGATATCCGGACGAGTGACAGCTAGATAGACAAGACTCCCAACAAGATGACGATAACGCGTCGGATCAGGCAAGGGGTCACCATCAGTATCACGAAGGTGAACATTGAGCTCCATGGGAGTCTCAACAGTGCGCTCATCAGTAAGAGCAGCATGGGCAAGATCATGTATATACTTTTCCTGAGATATAAAAAACCCATCAGAGGTAGAAGAGACTTCAATCCCAAGAAAGTAGCGAAGAGGTCCAAGATCAGACATAAGAAACTGCTCACTAAGACGGGCCTTTACAAAGGCAATATACTCGGGGTCGTCACCAGTGATGATCATGTCATCAACATAGAGAGAAAGAAGAGTTCGTCCACGAGGTGAAAGGTGGACAAACAACGCTGGATCATGAGCACTCGCTGAAAAACCAGCGGCGGTCACCACAAAGGCAAAACGCTCAAACCAGGCGCAGGGGGCTTGCTTAAGGCCATAGAGAGAGCGACGAAGACGACATACCATGCCATCAGGAACAGAATACCCAGGTGGTGGTTGCATGTAGAGGCCACTGCAAGGAGTGTACAAATAGTGGTCATATGGGCCACAGGAGCAAAAGTCTCATCGTAATCACGAACATGCTCCTGCTGAAAGCCACGAGCCACAAGACGAGCTTTGTAACGCTCAAGAGAACCATCAAAGCGAGTCTTAACCTTGTAGACCCACTTACAAGAATGGGACGAACACATGGAGGAAGAGAAACAAGATCCCATGTACCGATGCGTTCAAGAGCAGCAATCTCCTCTGCCATCGCAAACTGCCATTCAGGATGAACAACAACCTGGCGATAAGAAGTCGGCTGAAGAACAACAGCACCAGCAGTGGAAAAACCATAGTGATCAACAGGCAGAAGCGGACGAGAACGTAAGCCATAGGTAGGCTAAGACGAGGAGGGCACATCAGTAGATGCATCCATATTACGTGATCGACGAGTATAATACTGAGGAAAAGATGGAAGAAGACGAGGAGGAATCGTCGAGGTAGAATCAGGGGGTAGAGACGAAGAAGGCACCGGGGATGAAGGTGCAGAATCCGGTGACATGCGAGATGAGGAAATCGTGGGAGATGGTGGCAGCAAATCATCGGCAATAGGTGGAGAAGCAGAGTTAGCTGGACTGATAGATGAAGGCTCGGTGGGGGTGATAGGTGTGTCAGGAAAGATGAGGAAAGAGATATCCTCCACTGAAAAAGTAAAGGAAGATGGACGCGGATAGAAAGGATGAGACTCATCGAAAGTCACATCCCGGGAAATGCGCATCCGACGACCGATAGGATCCCAACAATGATAGCCCTATGTTCATCACTATAGCCTAAGAAGACACACTCAACAGACTGAGCAGTCAGTTTGGTGCGTTCGCAAGGGGCAAGAAGAACATAGCAAACACAACCAAACAACCGAAGTGTCGAATAATCAGGAGAACGATCAAAAAGACGCTCGAAAGGAACACCACCCTGTAGAGCAGCGAATGGCTGGAGATTGATGAGATAGTGGGAGGTGGAGACGGCCTCAACCCAAAAGTGAGGGGGGAGAGAGGCAGCGATCATCAATGCACGAGCCGTCTCAAGAAGGTGACGATGCTTGCGTTCAGCCACGCCATTCTGAGCATGAGCACCAGGGCAAGAGAACTGAGAAAGAGTTCCTTGCTCAGCAAGAACACCACGCAACATCTTGGAAATATACTCGCCAGTGGAGTCAGCACGAAACACACGAATAGGCGAAGAGAACTAAGTGTGAACCATGGCAGCAAACCGCTTATATATGGAGAGAACTTCACTGTGAGAAGTCATAAAGTTTAGCCAAGTGTAACGAGAGAAATCATCTATAAAAATAATATAGTATCGATGACCCCCTTTCGAAGCGAAGGGAGCCGGACCCCATACATCAGAGTGGACTAAATCAAAAGGACGTTGGGACACTGACTCACTAGTAGGATACGGTAATTGAATCTGTTTACCAAGTCGACAACCCTGACACCCTAAAGAGACATCTCCTGAGACAGACCCCAGAAGGCCTCAACGAACTAAAGACGACAAACGAGAACCACAAAGATGACCAAGTCGATGATGCCACTGCTGGAAGGAGCCGGTAGCTGAAGCGACAGAAGCGGATGGACTGACGATGGTGGTGGCAACGGAAGGAACATGAAGCCAGTCAAGCTCCCAAAGACCCTAAGAGTCACGACGGCAAGGGCCAGCCCCAACCAAAGTGTGCGTTCGACGATCCTGGACAGAACAAGAGCCAACGTCAAGGATGACGCGACAACCAGAATCAGTAAGTTGACCAGCAGAAAACAGATTCATGGTAAGTCGAGGAACATGAGCAACATCAAGAACAGTATAAGAAGTTGTGGTAAGATTGCCTCGACTAGCAACAGAAAGAGGAGTACCATCAACAGTGAGTACATGAACAGGAAAATCAAGCGATTTAAGAGAAGACAGGGGAAGAATGAGAAGACATGAAAAGAAGCTCCGGAGTCCAGAACCCACGAGGATGTACCTGACTGTGTAGAGGGTGGTTGCTCAGTGCGGGAAGCATCAGTCACAGAACCTGCAGTAGCCGTCAAAGGAGAACCTGAAGCGGCAAGCAAACGCTTAAGTCGCAAAATATCCTGCTCAGTCAAAGCGGTGGCTGAAGATGTCGAAGTAGAAGTCCCTGAAGCTGATGATCGTGCCTTACGCAGGTGTTTCTTCTTCTGGAAGCATTGAGACTCAACATGACCATCTGTATTGCAGTAGCCGCAGTGAGGACGAGAGCGACCCTGACCGCCCGTAGGAGTAGGCAAGAGTGGCGGAGCACTGGGGCGGGAAGGAGTCGATGGAGCATGCGGCTGAGCAGGAAACCGGCAGCGAGCATAGAAGGAACCTCAAGTAAACCAGCGCCACGTAGGCGAGTCTCCTCGGCACGAATCTCAGAAAGCGCCTCCATGAGGGAGATACGACCACGAGCAAATAACTGAGCACGCCGGGGCTCAAACTCCTTGCGGTGCCGAGACAAGAACTCGTAGACACGATGAAACTCCAAATCAGCATGCACAGCCTGGCAGCACTGGCAATTACAACAACCAACAGTGCGGCGAGAATCAAGCTGACGCCAGATAGCAGAACTCTGTGCATAGAAATCATCAATGGTAGATTCACCCTGCTGAAGAGCATGTTCCTGGCGAACCACAGACAAGTATAAGGCATCACCAGAGGGCTAATAGCGCTGACAAAGACGGGTCCACATCTCAAAGACAGTAGGAAGGCCCAGAAACTCAGAGGCAAACTGAGGTAGAACACTAGCAGTGAGAACGGCTGCAGCGCGAGCATCATCATCGAGCCACTGGGTGTAAGCAGACAGAGCCTGCTGATAAGTAGAAAGAGCCTCATAAGTCGAAACCCGCTCATCATAAGCACTGACAGCAGCCTCGTCAGCAAGCTTAGTTGTATCCTTCGTAGCCTGAGTAGCATCCGCTGGAAGAACCGGTGGCGTCGGCGGAGTAGGAGCCACAGGAGGAAGCGGACACGGCGGACTGGGGACCTCGCCAGAAAGAACGCCCCAAAGACGAAGACCACGCATATGGATGCGCATGAAGCCAACAAACTCAGTGTAGTTGGTACCATCAAAGATCAACGGACAACGAGGAACAGCAACATAGCCTGACGACGAAGACATTTTTTTTCTTTTCTTTTTTCTTTTTTTTTGCGGTCAATGATCAGCAGAACAAAAAACACCCGTGAGAGCAAGCAGGATTCGGCAAGAGCACCAGCAGCAGGCAGGAACAGCAGCCGGTAGCAAGATCCGTCCCGGACAGTGGATGGAGGCTGGATCTGCAGGTGTGGATTGGGCAGGGGTGCACAAGACGGCGGCAGGAATCAGTGAAGAGCAGACCCGAAGTAGCCAGCCGAACAGAGAGGAGTAGCGGCGGCCGATTCCGTCAGCTTCGATCGAGAGCGCAGGCGGAGGAGCAGCCTGGATCTTGGTGCGGCTTCGATCGAGAGCGGGGCCAGCGAGAGCAAGCCCGCGGCTTCAATTGAGACGGGAGCGAGGCTGGCAGGAGCGATCGAGAGCGGGGCCTTGTAGATGCGATCTAAGAGGGCGGGAGCGGTGGGTTGACCCAGCGGCAGTGGACCCGGCGGCAATTGACGCAGAAGCAGACGGAGGCGAGGGCGAAGACTGGATCGGGAGAGGAAACCGGACTGGAGCGAGGGCCAACGGAGACGAGCGACGACCACGACGAGAGTGGCGGCGCGGAGCGGATCAACGGCACGAGTTGCGACGTGCAAAAAATTGACCTAGCTCTAATACCATATTAGGAAATATGCAACTTGTATTTCCAGGAGGCCAAAGGCCAGTATATATACATGTACAGGTGTGGAATATATGCAGGAAACCCCTTATATAATGGGGTAAATACGAAAAGGTTACATGGCTATATATGTAATACTCTAACACACACATCTTCGAGGAGCTTCGACATGAGTTGGTCCAAGACAAAGAAAGCGATGCGGGGAGGGTTTGTGCCTTCCACCTACACGGAACATCTTCAACGCCAATTTGAGAACACCATACAAGGATCCAAGTCCATCGACGAGTACTTCATGAAGATGAAGAAAGCCTTGCGACGAGCCGGCATGACCAACCCCATCTGGATGAAGTTCTACGTCATGATGGGATTGAACAACGACATCGCCAAGCCTATCTTCAACAACAACTACGAGTCTCTCGACGAACTCTACATTGGTGCTCTCAAGGCGGAACAACAACTCAAGGCCAAGTCTACTCGACCCCGAGCACACTTCGTGATGACCAAGCTCCACGACGACGAGCATGAGGATGGTAGCACCAAGATGTCCAAGCCCGACGAGCTCCAAGACGACGCTCCCAAGTCCGACTTCACCGCCATCCCTCTTTGTGGCATTGACGATGCCGAGTCTACCATGACTCTTTTTGAAGAAGGCGCAGCGACGACTACGACTACGGAGCCACTCAAGGAACATGCTTTGAAGGCAAGCGACAAGGTGGCGAGCAAGGATGATGTTTTCATCTTTGGAGGCGAGAGAGATGATCGAGCATGGGATTTTCCCTTCGGTCATGGAGGAGAGTGATGATGTGATGTGCCATCTTCGGCCTTCATCCACGGCGACGATGACGAGATGGTTGAGCATGGGAGTTTCCCTTCGACCACGGCGACATTTGGAGATGAGTTGAGAGACTTATGCCACCATATTGAGAGTGAGTGTCTTCACCACTAGCCCCATATATGATGAGTTGCCACAATTCACATGTGAGGAGAGCCACAACCCCCACCACTTGAGTGAGACGAGTGACTCCACCATATGTGAGTTTGAGTGCACCTACTTCGAGGGAGTGTGTGAGCCACCACCACATAGAGAGTGAGGTAGTTGATAGGGCATGTGAGGCCACTTCGATTTCTAACAACTTAACCTCTACCTCTATTGTGTCTTCTCCTTTGGTGCTAGGTCCCATACACGATGATGCGCCGATTCTCGACGACTTCGTCCTCCCTTTGGACAAGATGATGGCCATGGTGGAATATAATGCACCCCCCACATGATTCCATCATGATGACGAGGACCACGAGTTGGTCTATGCCACCTCACCTACACCACATGAGTGGAATGTAAAAGGTAACATAGGTGAAGGTGATGCTCTTGTCCCACTAGTGGACATTGATTGCTTGCATGACGTCGATCCACCTATTGCCATGCTTCATGATTATGCGACTTCCTCATGTGATGAATTGCCCATTTATGATGTGTTTCACGATTCTCATGTGGAGTCTATTACTTGTGATGCCATGTTTCATAGGATTACTTGTGAGAACTCTATAGGCCACATCATGTTTGTCAATCCGCTTGACTTGTCATGTGCTATGCATGATATCACCCATATTGCATCTTTTTAATCTCATCGTAGTAACTATGCATATGCCATTAAAATAAATCCAATTTGCACATATGGCATAGATGACAAGCCCATGGTTATTGGCATTTGTTTTTCTTGTGATGATATTGACATGCTTCCTTTACATCACTTGCGCAATTATTCGCTATTGCCATGCCATGACCACCATGCTTTGGATATGCATTGTTTTGGATGTTGTACATATTCTCCATGTTATGCTACCGATATTGCACATGAGGAGACCCCCATAGTTTCCTCATACATATTAGGAGATTGTGTTCCATCTTACACTTTGCATGATCCCCATATTTGTGTGCACAATATGCTTGCCATTGATATGAATGATATGCTTGTGCCCCATACTTGCTACAATTTGTGTCCCAATCATGTTGAGCATAATAACTATCATTGCATGATAGATGACGTATTCCTATACCATGCCTCAAATTTCTTTGAGCATTGCTTATCTTGTGCTAACTCTCATGTGCACATACACATCATGATGAATGATGTGTATATTTACCATGCACACACATTGTTTCGTGTGTCTCCTTGTGTAGGTACAAATGATTCTTCGTCAACCTCGCAAGCGCACGAGTTGACGAAACGAGCTCTAGAGAGCAACGAAGACGTGCGACGCCATGGAGTGCTTACCCTCCACCCACCCTCTTTGCGCAAATACTTCGCGCATTTATTTTACATGGCCCTCACATGGTTATGGCTTATTGTGCATCATATATCCTTTGCCCATATTGCCATGTTCACTTTGCATGATATGCTCACTTCTATGCCTTTGCCATGCCTTTGTGACCCATGCTTTGCATTACACATGACCCATGATTCTCATATTTGTATGTGTATTTGCAAGCTTGGTGGAGATGCTACTTGTTATTGCCATGTTTGCTTTGTGTCCCATGCCCATGATGATATATTGATCATGTTTTGTTCCCGTGCTTACGATATGTCATGTGCATTGTCTATGTCCACTATTTGCACACATGACATATTTGTCATGATTACATCTAGTATGTTGCATCTTCGCACTACTAGCTTGCATGACATGATCACTATGCTCGCTTATGTTGCATCACCGATGTGCTTCTTTCATGCGGTTGATGAGAACCATTGTCATACTTTGCACATACTTGCTATTGAATATTGTCATATGTCTTCATGTATTGCCTTTCTCAAGCTAGATTTGCCATGCATTGAGTGCAACAATGCCTTTAATATTGCTAATGAGATTGCCCCCATAGCTTTCTCACATATTATTGGAGCTTTTGACATCTTTCATGTGAAGCATGCTTGTCTTCCTTCTTTGTACCATATGTCTAGTGCCATGAATATAGCCATTGTTGCATCATATTATTCATGCACTTGTGTTCCTAATGGTTATGTGCAAGAGAAGAGAACTATCATGATGGATGATGTGTTTATCTACCATGCACATACATTCTTTCCTTTGTTGTGTGTATGTGTAGGATGCTTCAACTACATGTCAACCTCCACTTCTCGTGAGTTGACCATTCGAGCTCTTGAGAGCGAGCCATGTTACACCGACGCGTTTCTACATCGCACTTGCTTGCGTATCGGCATTGTGACGGACGCACAAGGTCACGCTTTTGAGATGACATCCTTCTTGATCATGGATATTGTGGCTCGTCCTACTTGTGTTGCTTGTATTATACACATATTCGTCATCTTGGACCACTTACTTGAACACATGTTAGTGATATTGTTTCCACTCATGATTGCCACATCGCCATGCCTCGTGACATATATACCTTGTGTGTTGCATTCAACTTGTGGATTACTTGCTCTTATCATATGCTTTGTTGCAACAATGTCCATTCTTCACATTTGCCATGCGCGATTGCTTGCTACATGCTTGACTTGATTGCCCCACACATGTTGAACACTTTCTCTTTCTATTGTGTTGAGTGCCTCACTATCTTCACTACACCATGTGCACATTATGCTTGGATTGTCTTGGACTTGCACCATGTGTCTAGACACTTCATTTTATTTAGTGTTGTGAATGATCCCTATGCCTACCATAGACCCTTCGTTGAGCACTTGGCGCACAATTGCTGTGACCATGAGGTAGATGCTTGTTATCTTGTCACACATGATTGCATCCTTACCTCACATTTTCATGCTTGTCCCTATTATGCCTTAGATTGTGCTAATTTGTATGCTTACATGCTATGCCACAATACCTTGTCACACCATATGTTATGCATGATGACAACACTTGTGCGGTGATTCACCACTTGAATGCTTGGTTATGCACTAACGCTAACCACATTTGTTTTTCCAAGTGTTTGTCGTATTTGCTCCTTTCACAGGAATTACTAGACGGTGAGACATTGGAGAGTGCCCCTTTAGAGCTTGATCATGATGAGTACTTGGTGATCGTCCACTTCTACACGGCAACGCCATCTCCTTCCCATGGTGATTTGGATTTTGATCCGAGGACGGATCTTTCCCAAGGGGGAGGGGATGATGCGGAGCATCCTACGGACATCACCATGGCAAGAGCCCCTTTGCCAAGTGACACGTGTGACATCTACTTCAAACATACAAAGGTGAATCTTCTCCTTTACACGTGTCAACTTGTGCCCTTCGAGGATGGTATACTACTTGACCCCTCTCTCGTGTTCATGCATAGATGTGAGCGGAGCTACACATTCACCGAGGAGTCCAAGCTCAAGAGTACGCCTACACCATCCGCGAGGGAAGCTTGGAAGCGGAGACGGAAGAAGACAGAGTTGCGGAGTCTACAGGGGCTGGACGTCTGACAGCTTCAAGACGTCCAACACCTGGAGCCCAGCCCAGCCAGAGGACGAGCAGAACTCTACGGCGGCTGGACGACCGACACTGCCCGTACATTCGACACATCCCAGCCTCCGGACGTCCGAGCCCCTCCAGAAATCCGGAGCCAAGACACCCGCACCGAAATGCCGGATTTCTGAAGCCTCCGGACGACCGAGCCTTAATGTAGCAGGGGCCCTGGCCCCCCTTAATGTCACTGGTTTAAGCCTAATACTAGTGTAAACATTGATTTTTTGTTGTTGTTAAACCGGTGTATTTTAACGGTCTGGCCCTCCCCAAGAAGGTTTAGCAACGTTTGGCCCTCTCCATTCTATTTTCCTGGCTCCGCCACTGTCCGGACGTCCGAGCCTGCCTGTGTGCAGCCACGGGCCTATGGCCTTGTATCTCTCTCCCACTTACCCCTTGGTGGCTAAGACTATATATACTCTTCCCCCACCCCCTTTCTAGGGTTAGCAAAGTGATAGCTCATTCATAGTTGAGCTTTGCTCCTTCCTCTACTTCTCTCATGGAGACCGTGGCCTCCACTCGAGAAGATCCTTAGAGGATGTCAAGACCCCTTTCGAGGGAAGATCCGTCTACGGATTTCAAGGCCCATCTCTCCTAGAGATTTGGATGATCTTGGATCTTGATGCACCTCATGTATCCTTATTTCCATTGTTGATCTTGGATCTTGATGCACCTCATGTATTGCTTGTGATTTCAGGAGTACTTGGTGTGGATCTTGTCCAATAGAGTGTTTTCCCCCTTTGATTTCTCCACGTTTTCCCTTCGTGTTCTTCGTATTCTTCCTTGAATCCACCTCCAATTCGTGAAGATCGGGCCACCCTCGGGTTTGCCCCGTATTATAAGCATTTCTCCATGATAGTCTAGCCCACGCCTATCATTCAGCATATAGCCGGTAGAGGCAGGGGATGAGGGTATAGTGCCCATAATAACAAATTAGGAATGAAATCAATAATATTTGAGCATAAAACTGAACAAGGCTGTCATACTGTAGAATAAGTATCATCAGCTAGCATTTCTTCAGTGAACAAAATGCAAAGCTTTCGCATTTTCCATAAAAAAAAACATTTCTTCAGTTCAAGGGAATCTAGAAAAAGATGATTATGTGGAATCTTTGATCCACTTGCTAAAATGACGTATTCGTTCTAGCAGTATGACTAAATAGATGAGCTCATCCAATGAAGTTGAAAACTTACTGTGGGGATTTAAGCTTCCCAGATCTCAGTGAATCAAACACTTCAGTAAGCATCTGAACAACATGAACGCCTCCAGTAGGGAAAGAGAAGAAAAGCAAACCACTCATTGATAGCTTAATCAATGAGAGATTTGAAGTTCTGTCAGGATTTCCACTAGTATGGGAGTGAAGTGGATTTGTTTCTACTTCAATGCTGCCTATTATGATGCAAGAAAATGCACAGAATCAGAAAGATACAGTTAAGTGCACCACCCACAAAGATAATTGACACCTCTAGATCTAGCATGGCCAATAAGTTACCAGGCACAATTTATACTAACCAGTAGATTCTGGCGCATCACCCTTCCCATTTGTTACTGTATCTTCTGAATGTTCAATTTCGGATGCCTCAGAAAATATTTTTCTTTTCTTTGATGCCGCTTCCATAACACATGGTTCCAAGTTTTCAGAACTATGGCTGCTTGCATCGCTAATATACTGTAAACAATGCTGTTATGTTAACATATTTCCACATACGGTGCAGAAATATATGTTCTAGTTCACTGTAAGTTCACAGCAAAAGAGATGTGCACCACATGGTGAATGGATGACATACAGATTCAAGTGCAGCATCATGAGGATAACCAAATTCGAAGTAGCAGTACAAAGACAGAATTGCAGGCCTAGAATTATCAACTGCAGAAGAAAATGGAAGTATAAGAGCGCAAGATTAACCTCTCCAAGAATGGAAATGGCCTCCTTGGTCGCACTTTTCTCTCGTTCTGTAAAATGACAATCGCATCAAAAGAATTGCGACACTGGATAGAAACTAAGTGCATAAGTAAAACTTTACCACAACTAAGATGCGTTTAAAATATGTTCTTGGTCATAATAAGTTTCTGGATGGTACTGCAAGTCACATCAGTGAATCGACTTTTATTTTCTGTCTTCTAATCTACCTTGAACTATTCATTTCTCCTGTCATAAAACAGCCGCAGCTGATCCACCTACTAAAAATGACCCCCTTTGTAAAGAAATATAATCTAAATGCTCTTATATTTCTTTAAGGAGGGAGTACTTTGCTAACATTTGAAATCTTGATTCACTTGGAAGTAGCTTATGTAATAGTATAACCATCGCTGAAATCATGGAAAATACTAATTGCTCAATGTATGTCCAGTAGTATCACACTTTGTGTACTTCGCGATTTGGGTAGTGAAGTGGTGATGTGGTGGTACTAGTGTAATCTGAAGATGCCAGTGCAAAATATATAATTCCATTTAGTTTCATGACATAACACTCACAACAGATGCTAGAAAATGGAACTAACTTTGGGACCTCCAAATTCATAACTAAACGGTACTAGTACTTAGTATGTCGTGACAAAGGAACTCGTATAAATCTAGGAACAGATAGTCAGACATATCGCACTGATGAAGTTTCTAGTCCCCCTCCCCTAGGTATCCTTCAAAATGACCAAACGCGGCAGAATAACGCAAGAGAATCTAGCATGAAGGAGGACGCGCACTGATGGGGCAGGTGATGAGGAAGCCGGAGTGGGAACGGAGGAGGAGGGAGCCCGACGCGCGGTAGTCGTAGCGCGGGAGATTGATCACCGCAGCGTGCTGCTCCCATGGCTGCAGCTCCCGGCCGCCGGCGGCTTCGGCTACTGGCTCCGGCGGCTGCTCGCGGGACGGTGCTGGGGTTTCTGTCTCGTGCTTGGACTCTGGCGCCGCCATGGGGGTTGGTCTGTTGAGTTCAAGGCTCGAAGGGCAGTGGGAATTTGGGGCACCGGGGCTCTCGGACAACTGGTCGCGTTTTGGATGCCCTACCAAAGAAATCACGTCAACCGACTTCGAAGGCGTATTGTTTCCGTAAACAAAGTGCAGAGGCGACCCGGTTAGAGCAACTCCAACGCGCTGACCATTTCGTTCTTTTGCGTCCGTTTGGGTCGCTGCGGACAGAAAAGATGACCCAACGCGCCGACTCAAACGGACGTGCGTCCGTTTTTTGTTCGCCCGTGACCCATTTACGGACCAAATTTGGGCGGTATTTGTGTCGGCGCGGACACAAGACGGACGTGCGTGTCGCCCGCCCTTCTGCTCCCTCTGGCCCGCATGTCGACAGCACATCGCCATCATTTCTCCCAAAAAACGAAAAACCTCCCGCCCCCGCCCGCGCGTGCGGTATGGACGACGACATCGAGGCTGTCACCGGGCTAGCCTCCCTCGCCTTTGCCGACCCTGTCTCCAGCAAAGGCTGCGGCGCCCGCAAGGCGCCGGCGGCGGCCAAGAAGAAGAAGGCGCCGCTGACGAAGGAGCAACGCAACGCGCTCCATGTCGTCGAGTCGGCTAAGAGGAAAGCGCGCCGGCATGAGCAGGAAGCCCGGACGGAGTCAACGGCAGCGTCGGCCCTCCTGATGGCCGCGGACAGAGAGTCCGTCGCCGCCCACTAAACCGATCTCGTTCGCGAGGCCACGAGGCAGGCACTGGTTCTCCTAGGGGTAAACCCTGGGCAGCACTCCACCATCGTTGTCGCCGTCGCCGCTGCCAGCACCGGCTCGTCACGCCTGCCATACCTAAATCCGGACTTGCCGCGCTTGTCGACCGCGCCGGCGCGGGCGCGTCCCTGCTACCCCGGCCAGCCGCAAGCTTCCCGTTTGTCCAACTCTTCGGGCTCGGGTTCGCCGGAGGTCAGCGTCATCGCGCCTGTCACGCTGGCGCCCATCGACATCGACCTCAACACCACGCCTGTGGACGGTGGATCGTCCTCCGGTGGCTCGCGGAAACGCCAGTGTGAGATCCTATCCGATGCCATGTCGCACGCCCGCAACCTGTTTGAGGCAATGTCGACGGCCGAGGACGAGGCCAAGAGCTTGTTCATGGAGGGCCTCATCTACCACGACATTGGGGGCATGCCCTTCGCCCCCGATGAGACACAAAGCCAGGATGGACGAGCCCCCTATATGTCATACGCCCTCGACGATGACACGTTAGATCATTGATGGAAGACCAAGTCGGCTTGGGCTCTTTCCCTCTCGAGCATGAGTTCCCCCGAGGACTACGGCCTCGACGAGGAGGACGATGAGATAGACATCGATGGGAAACCGTTGTTCAACGGGCCCGAGGTCATCACCCAAGCCAATGCAAACGAAGAAGAGGAAGAGCAAGCGGACCAAGGCGTACCCAATTGGTCAGGACACACTCCTTTGTCAAATGTTGGAAGGACGGACAAGACCCCAAGATTGGCGCCTAGCAAAAGGCCTCGGCTTTTTGGCTGTGAGTACATCGGGAGTTCCACAAGAGGAAAAAGTTCAAGACCTACCAATTTGAGAGCAAGTGTGGATGGGTTTCGCTCAGCAAGCGTTGGAGGGTGATCCAACAAGAGTGCAACAAGTTTCGCGCCACCCTTGATAGCATCGAGGCCCGTCCCGTGAGCGGCATTGGCATGAAGGATATGGTATGCCGACATGCTTGCTCATACATGCACACATGCTTGCCGAAATGTTTGCACACATGCTTGCCGAAATGCTTGCACACACACTTGCTTGTCATTGTTGTTTTTTGTGCAACTTATTAGGTCTTCCAAGCTTTGGACGCCTTCAAGGCCCAACATGGTAGGAAGAACTTCACTCTCTCCCATTGTTGGGTGATCATTGATGACCCACAAGTATAGGGGGTCGCAATAGTTTTCAAGGGTAGAGTATTCAACCCAAATTTATTGATTCGACACAAGGGAAGCCAAAGAATATTCTCGAGTATTAGCAGTTGAGTTGTCAATTCAACCACACCTGAAAGACTTAATATCTGTAGCAAAGTGTTTAGTAGCAAAGTAATATGGAAGTAATGGTAACTGTGGCAAAGTGATAGTAACAGTTTGTAGTGTTTGTAACAATAGAAACGGAAAAGTAACTTAGCCAAGATCAATATATGGAAAGCTCGTAGGCAATGGATTGGTGATGGATAATTATGTTGGATGGCATTCATCATGCAACAGTTATAACATAGAGTGACTCGCAACTAGCTCCAATTCATCAATGTAATGTAGGCATGTATTCCATATATAGTCACACGTGCGTATGGAAAAGAACTTGCATGACATCTTTTGTCCTACCCTCCCGTGGCAGCGGGGTCCTATCGGAAACTAAGGGATATTAAGGCCTCCTTTTAATAGAGAACCGGACCAAAGCATTAGCACTTAGTGAATATGTGAACTCCTCAAACTACGATAATAACCGGAAAGAATCACAGTTATTGTCACCCTAAGGGATGCGGATCATAACTCGTAATAGGTGTCTACAACTTGCAAGATAGGATCAAGAACACACATATATTTATGAAAACATAATAGGTTCAGATCTGAAATCATGGCACTCGGATCCTAGTGACAAGCATTAAGCATAGCAAAGTCATAGAAACATCAATCTCAGAACATAGTGGATACTAGGGATCAAAACCTAACAAAACTAACTCGATTACATGATAAATCTCATCCAACCCATCACTGTCCAACAAGCCTACGATGAGATTACTCACGAACGGTGAAGAGCATCATGGAATTGGTGATGAAGAATGGTTGGTGATGATGAAGGCGTCGATTTCCCCTCTCCGGAGCCCAAAACGGACTCCAGATCTGGTCTCCTGAGGAAGAACAGGCGATGGCGGCGGCTCCGTATCGTGAAACGTGATGAACTCTTCTCTCTGGTTTTTTCCTCAACAAATAGGGTTATATGAAGCTGGAGAGGAGGTTGGAGGATCCACGAGGGCCCCACAAGCCTGCTAGGCGCGGCCAGGGGGTGGCCGCGCCTAGCAGGCTTGTGGCATGTAGGTGGCCCCCCTCTGGTTACTTCTTGTGCCAGTATTTTTTATTAATTCCAAAAATATTCTCCGTAAATTTTCAAGACGATCCGAGAACTTTTATTTCTGCACAAAAATAACACCAAGGCAATTGTGCTGAAAACAGCATCAGTTCGGGTTAGTTCCATTCAAATCATGCAAATTAGAGTCCAAAATGTTGGAAATATGCCCTAGAGACAATAAATAAAGTGTTTATTATTATATTTCCTTGTTCATGACAATCGTTTATTGTCCATGCTTTAATTGTGTTGATTGGGAACTAAATACATGTGTGGGCATATAGACAAACATTGTGTCCCTAGTGTGCCTCTAGCAGTCAGCCTCCTCCTCTTCCCCTATATATATGTGAGAGGGAGGGGGCAGATGGACCCCTAAGCCACGGCGCAGACCTTCCTCCCTCTCCAATAGTCTCTCCTCTAGTATATTGGTTCGGCACCGCTTAGCAAAGCTTTGCCAGATCAGCTCCACCACCGCCGCCGACACGCCGTCGTGCTGCCGGCGAACCCACCTACCTCTCTGCTTCCTCTTACTGGATCAAGAAGGCGGATATCTTCATCGAGTTGCACGTGTGCTGAACGCGGAGGTGTCGTCCGTTCGGCACTTGATCGGGAGTACGTGGGACGGCTTGCGATTTGGATCGCGGAGACGTACCACTACATCAACCGCGTTCTTTAACGCTTCCGCTTAACGATCTACAAGGGTACGTAGATCCAATCTCTCCTCTCATAGATGCTCATCTCCTAGATTGATCTTGGTGAAGCGTAGGAATTTTTTTGTTTCCCATGCAACGTTTCCCAACAGTGGCATCATGAGCTAGGTCTATGCGTAGATGAGATTTTGAGTAGAACACAAAGAGTTTATGGGCGTTGATATTCAGATTGCTTCCTTGCTTCGTATTTTCTTGGTTCAGCGGTATTGTGGGATGAAGCGGCTCGGACCGACTTTACTCATACGTTTACGAGAGACTGTGTTCCATTGACTGACATGTGACTTCGTCGCATAAAGATGTTTGGCGGGTGTCTGTCTCTCCCACTTTAGTTGACCCGGATTTGATCGAGGCGGTCCTTGTAGAAGGTTGAAAAGCAATCTTCATAACACCGTTGTGGTTTTGCGTAGGTAAGAATCATTTTTGTTGGATACCCATAGCAGCCACGTAAAACATGCAACAACAATTAGAGGACGTCTAACTTGTTTTTGCAGGGTATGTTGTGATGTGATATGACCAATTACATGATGAGATATATGTGATGTATGAGATGATCATGTGTTTTATAGAACATCATGACTTGCATGTCGATGAGTACGGCAACCGGCAGGAGCCATAGGGTTTTCTTTGATTATTGTATGACCTGCTTGTCAACCTTTAAGCGATATGTAATGCTTTACTTTATCGCTAAGCGGTAGCAATATTAATATGAGCATGGTGGGCGCGACAACCCCGATGAAGACACGATGATGGAGATCATGGTGTCATGCCGGTGACGATGGAGATCATGTGGATGCTTTGGAGATGGAGATCAAAAGCACAAGTTCATGGCCATATCATGTCACTTATGATTTGCATGTGATGTTAATCCTTTTATGCACCTTGTTTTGCTTAGGACGATGGTAGCATTATAAGGTGATCCCTCACTTAAATTTCAAGATGAATTGTGTTCTCCCCGAATGTGCACCGTTGCAAAAGTTCGTCGTGTCGAGTCACCACATGATGTTCGGGTGTGATAGACTCTACGTTCGCATACAATGGGTGTAAGCCAGTGTTGCACATGCGGAACACTCGGGTTAAACTTGACGAGCTTAGCATGTACAGACATGGCCTCGGAACATAAGAGACCGAAAGGTCGAGCATGAGTCATATAGTAGATATGATCAACATGATGATGTTCACCACTGAAACCACCTTAACTCACGCGATGATCGGACTTGAGTTGGTGAATGTGGATCATGTATCACTCAGATGACCTGAGGGATGTCAATTTGAGTGGGAGCTTTAGTAATTTGATTAACTAAACTCATTATCATGAACAATAGTCTTAGTAACCTTTGCTTATTTATGTTGTAGATCAATGGCTCGCGCAGTAGCACCACTGAATTTTAATGCGTTCCTAGAGAAAGCTAAGTTGAAAGATGATGGAAGTAACTTTGTTGATTCGTCCCATAATCTGAGGATTATCCTCACGGCTTCCCAAAAGGCTTATGTCCTTGATGCACCGCTTGGTGACCCACCCGCTCCCGTGTCCTCCAAAGACGTTAAGAACGCTTGGGAGGCACGTTTTGGAGATTACTCAATAGTTCGATGTGCAATGTTGTATGTCTTAGAACCGGGACTTCAAAGACGTTTTGAACGTCATGGAGCATATGAGATGTTCCAGGAGTTGGAGTTTATCTTTAAGAAGAATGCCCGGATCGAGAGGTATGAGACCTCCGATAAGTTCTATGCTTGCAAGATGGAGGAGAACGGGTCTATCAGTGAACATGTACTCAGAATGTCTGGGTATTCGACCCGTCTGGCGAAGTTAGGGATGCCCCTTCCACCGGAGGCGATCACTAACAGAGTTCTTCAATCATTGCCACCTAGCTACAAGAGCTTCATGTTGAACTATAACATGCACGGGATGAACAAGTCAGTCGCCGAACTGTTTGCGATGCTGAAAGTCCCTGAGTCCGAAATCCAAAAAGAACATCAAGTGTTGATGGTCAATAAAACCACTAGTTTCGAGAAGCATGGCAAGGGCAAGAAGGGTAACTCCAAGAAGGGTGGCAAACCAGTTGCTCCTCCTGTGAAGAAACCCAAGGTTGGACCCAAGCCAGAAACTGAGTGCTTTGATTGCAAGGGAACTGGTCACTGGAAGCGGAACTGCCCCAAGTACCTGGCCGACAAGAAGTCGGCCAACACCAAACAAGGTATATATGGTATACATGTTATTGATGTGTACCTTACTAGCTCTCGTTGTAGTGCATGGGTATTTGATACCGGTTCGGTTGCTCACATTTGCAACTCAAAGCAGGACCTACGGAATAGACGGAGGCTGGCTAAGGATGAAGTGACGATGCGAGTGGGAAATGGTTCCAAGGTTGATGTGGTCGTCGTCGGCACGCTCGCTCTTCGACTACCATCGGGATTAGTGATGAACCTGAATAATTGTTATTTAGTGCCTGCGTTAAGCATGAACATTATATCTGGATCTTGTTTATCGCGAGACGGTTACTCATTTAAATCAGAGAATAATGGTTGTTCTATTTATATGAGTAATATATTTCATGGTCATGCACCAAATGTGAGGGGTTTATTCTTATTAAATCTCGATAGTGATGATACACATGTTCATAGCATTGATGCCAAAAGATGTAGAGTTGATAATGATAGTACCACTTTCTTATGGCACTGCCGTTTGGGTCATATTGGTGTAAAACGCATGAGGAAGCTCCATGCTGATGGACTTTTGGAGTCACTTGGTTTTGAATCACTTGGCACATGTGAATCCATGCCTCATGGGCAAGATGACTAAAACACCGTTCTCTGGAATAATGGAACGGGCGAGTGATTTGTTGGAGATCATACATACTGATGTGTGCGGTCCGATGAACGTTGAGGCGCGCGGTGGATATCGTTATTTTCTCACTTTCACTTATGACTTAAGTAGATGTGGATATATTTACTTGATGAAACACAAGTCTGAAACATTTGAAAAGTTCAAGAAATTTTAGAGTGAAGTTGAGAATCATCGTAACAAGAAGATTAAATTCCTGCGATCTGATCGAGGAGGAGAATATCTGAGTTATGAGTTTGGAAGTCGCTTAAGAAAGTGTGGAACTGTTTCACAATTGACACCGCCTGGAACACCACAGCGTAATGGTGTGTCCGAACGTCGTAATTGAACCTTATTAGATATGGTGCGTTCTATGATGTCTCTTGCCGATTTGCCACTATTGTTTTGGGGTTATGCATTAGAGACAACTGCATTCAATTTAAATAGGGCACCATAGAAATCCGTTGAAACGACGCCATATGAACTATGGTTTGGCAAGAAGCCAAAGTTGTCGTTTCTTAAAGTTTGGGGATGTGATGCTTATGTCAAAAAGCTTCAGCCTGAAAAGCTGGAACCCAAAGCGGAGTAATGCGTCTTCATAGGATACCCAAAAGAGACACTTGGGTATACCTTCTATCTCAGATTCGAAGGCAAAGTGTTTGTCTCTAAGAATGGAACATTTCTTGAGAAAGAGTTTCTCTCAAAAGAATTGAGTGGGAGGAAAATAGAACTTGATGAGGTTATTGAACCTTTACTTCAACCAGAGAGCACCGCAACGCAAAAAGATGTTTCTGTGGAGCCTACGACAGTTGAAGAGGAAGTTGATGATGATGATCATGAAGCTTCGGATCAAGTTACTATTGAACCTCGTAGATCGACAAGGCCGCGTACTACTCCTGAGTGGTACGACAACCCTGTCTTGGAGGTCATGTTGTTGGACAACAACGAACCTACGAGCTATGGAGGAGCAATGATGGTCCTAGATTCTGATAAATGGTTAGAGGCCATGAAATCCGAGATGGGATCCATGTATGAAAACAAAGTATGGAATTTGGAAGTATTATCTGAAGGGCGAAAGGCCATTTAGAATAAATGGATCTTTAAGAAGAAGACGAACGCGGACGGTAATGTCACCGTCTATAAAGCTCGACTTGTGGCAAAGGGTTTTTCACAAGTTCAAGGAGTTGACTATGATGAGACCTTCTCACCTGTAGCGATGCTTAAGTCCGTCAGAATCATGTTAACGATAGCTGCATATTTTGACTATGAAATTTGGCACATGGAAGTCAAAACAGTGTTCCTTAACGGTTTCCTTGAGGAAGAGTTGTATATGATGCAAACCGGAAGGTTTTGTCGATCCAGAGAATGCTGACAAAGTTTGCAAACTCCAGCGATCCATTTATGGACTGGTGCAAGCATCTCGGAGTTGGAATAAGCGCTTTGATGAGGTGATCAAGGCGTTTGGGTTTATACAACTTTATGGAGAAGCTTGTATTTACAACAAAGTGGGTGGGAGCTCTGTAGCGTTTCTAATATTATATGTGGATGACATATTACTGATTGGAAACAATATAGAAATGCTGGAAAGCGTGCAGGAATATTTGAACAAGAGTTTTTCAATGAAGGACTTAGGAGAAGCTGCTTTCATATTAGGCATTAAGATCTATAGAAATAGATCAAGACGCTTGATAGCACTTTCACAAAGCACATACCTTGATAAAGTTTTGAAGAAGTTCAAAAAGGATTAGTCCAAGAAGGGGTTCTTGCCTGTGTTACAAGGTGTGAAGTTGAGTAAGACTCAATGCCCAGTGACTGCAGAAGATAGAGAGAAGATGAGTGTCATCCCCTATGCTTCAGCCATAGGCTCTATCATGTATGCGATGCTGTGCACAAGACTCGATGTCAGCCTTGCCATAAGTATGGCCGAAAGGTTTCAAAGTGATCCTGGAATGGAGCACTGGACGTCGGTCAAGAATATCCTTAAGTACCTGAAAAGGACTAAGGAAATGTTTCTCGTTTATGAAGGTGATCAAGAGCTCGTCGTAAAGGGTTATGTCGATGCAAGCTTTGACACTGATCCGGATGACTCTAAGTCGCAAACCGGATACGTATTTATTCTCAAAGGGGGAGCGGTAAGCTGGTGCAGTTCCAAGCAAAACGTGGTAGACGATTCTACATGCGAAGCGGAGTACATCGCAGCCTCGAAGGCAGCAAAGGAAGGTGTCTGTATGAAGCAGTTCATGACAGATCTTGGAGTAGTGCCCAGTGCACTGAATTCAATGGCTCTATTCTATGACAACACTGGTGCCATTGCTCTGGTCAAGGAACCAAGGTTTCACAAGAGGACCAGACACATAAAGTGACGCTTCAATTCCATCCGCGATTACATCGAGGAGAAGGACATAAATATTTGCAATGTGCACACGGATCTGAATGTTGCAGACCCGTTGACTAAACTTCTTCCAAGCGCTAAACATGATCAACACCAGAACTGCATGGGTGTTCGATTCATTACAATGTAAATCACATAGTGATGTGAACTAGATTAATTGACTCTAGTGCAAGTGGGAGACTGTTGGAAATATGCCCTAGAGGCAATAAATAAAGTGTTTATTATTATATTTCCTTGTTCATGATAATCGTTTATTGTCCATGCTTTAATTGTGTTGATTGGAAACTAAATACATGTTTGGGCATATAGACAAACATCGTGTCCCTAGTGTGCCTCTAGCAGTTGGCTCGTTGATCAAGGATGGTTAAGGTTTCCTGGCCATGGACATGAGACGTCATTTGATATCAGGATCACATCATTAGGAGAATGATGCGATGGACAAGACCCAAACTATGAACGTAGCATATGATCGTGTCAGTTTATTGTTACTGTTTTCTGCATGTCAAGTATATGTTCCTATAACCATGAGATCATGCAACTCACTAACATCGGAGGAGTGCCTTGTGTGCATCAAATGTCACAACGTAATTGGATGACTATAAAGGTGCTCTACAGGTATCTCCGAGGGTGTTTGTTGAGTTGGCATGGATCAATACCGGGATTTGTTACTCCGTGTGACGGAGAGGTATCTTGGGGCCCACTCGGTAATACAACATCACAACAAGCCTTGCAAGAAATGTGACTAAGTGTTAGTCATGGGATCTTGTATTACGGAACGAGTAAAGAGACTTGCCAGTAACGAGGTTGAATTAGGTATAGAGATACCGACCATCAAATCTCGGGCAAGTAACATACTGAAGGACAAAGGGAACATCACACGGGATTAACTGAATCCTTGACACAGAGGTTCGATCGATAAAGATCTCCGTAGAACATGTATGAACCAATATGGGCATCTAGGTCCCGCTATTGGTTATTGACCGCAGAGGTGTCTCGGTCATGTCTACATGGTTCTTGAACCCACAGGGTCTCCACACTTAAGGTTCGGTGACGTTTCGGTATAGATGAGTTATGTGTGTTGGTGACCGAAGGTTGTTGGGAGTCCCAGATGAGATCCCGGACGTCATGAGCGGGTTGGTCCAGAGGTAAAGATTCATTAACTGGGAAGTTGGTATTTGAGTTTCAGAAAAGTTCCGTGACCTGCAAGTGGTGTGACGGAGTGTCGGAAGTGTTCCTGGGTGTCCATCGGGTGGGCCCATCTACTCCAAAGGGCCACATAGGCTATGAGAGGGTGCAAGCCAGCCCCTGGTGGGCTGGCCGCACCACCCACCTCAAGGCCCATGTGTCCAGAGGCTTGGGCTAGTCCAAAAGGGTGGGCTAGCCACCAAACTTGGTGGCCAAGCCACCCTGGCCGCCGCCCCACCTCCTTGGCCGCCGCACCAAACCCTAGGGAAACCCTAGGGAGGCCAGCCTCCTCCTCTTCCCCTATATATATGTGAGAGGGAGGAGGGCAGCCGGACCCCTAAGCCATGGTGCAGCCCTTCCCCCCTCTCTGATAGTCTCTCCTCTAGTAGATTGGTTCGCCGCCGCTTAGCGAAGCTCTGCCGGATCAGCTCCACCACCACCGCCGCCACGCCATCGTGCTGTCGGCGAACCCATCTACCTCTCCGCTTCCTCTTGCTGGATCAAGAAGGCGGAGATCTTCATCGAGCTGCACGTGTGCTGAACGCGGAGGTGCTATCCGTTCGACACTTGATTGGGAGTACGTGGGACGGCTTGCGATTTGGATCGCGAAGACGTACCACTACATCAACCGCGTTCTTTAACGCTTCCGCTTAGCTATCTACGAGGGTACGTAGATCTAATCTCTCCTCTCATAGATGCTCATCTCCTAGATTGATCTTGGTGAAGCGTAGGAATTTTTTTGTTTCCCATGCAACGTTTCCCAACACAAAACAAGGGCAAAAGAGTTTGGATAAGTAGATACGTTGGAGACGTATCAACTCCCCCAATCTTAAAACTTTGCTTGTCCTGAAGCAATTCAGTTGATAAACTGAAAGTCATAAAGAAAAACTTTTACAAACTCTGTTTGATCTTGCTGTTGTAAATATGTCTAACTTATGTTCAGATTTTCAGCAAGGATTATAGACTAACCACATTCACAATAATTTAGGTCTCACATTTACTCATAGTAATGACATAATCAACTAGCGAGCAATAATAACAAGTCTCGGATGACAACAATTTTATGAAAACAATCATGATACAATATGACATAATGGTATCTCGCTAGCCCTTTCTAAGACCGCAAAACATAAATGCGGAGCACCTCTGGAGAACAAGGACTGACTAAACATTATAATTCACAGTGAGAGAGATCCAGTCATGCTCATACTCAATATCAATTAATAGCAAGGAATACAAATGACAATGGTGCTCTCTAACTGGTGCTTTTTATAAGAGGATGATGACTCAACGATAAAGTAAATGGAAAGACCCTTCGCAGAGGGAAGCATTGATTTGCAGAGGTGCCAGAGCTCAAGATTTTAAAACAGAGATAGGTAATGATTTTGGAGCGGTATGCTTTCATTGCTCACATAACTACCAAGAGGTTTTCAATATCTTCCATGCTAAATACATTATAGGCGGTTCCTAAACAGAATGGTAAAGTTTTTACTCCCCCTCCACCAATCTATCATGCTCCACGGCGGGCCGAATTCACGGGTACCGTCCATACAAACACAGTTCTGGGGGAGTTTTGTTTAATCATATTTTGCCTTTTATTTCGAGTATGGGACTAGGCATCCTGATTACCAGCCACTTTCTCGTGAATGATAGTGAATCAACACATATCATGAGAATAACCCACCTAGCATGGAAGATACTGACAGCCCCTAGTCGTCACATGAGCGATTTGGGCATACAAAACAGAATATTTATTTGAAGGTTTAAAGTTTAGCACATGTAAATTTACTTGGAACGGCAGGTAAATATCGCATATAGGTAGATATGGTGGACTCATATGGAACAACTTTGGGTTTATTGAGATGGATGCACAAGCAGTATTCCCGCTTAGTACAAGTGAAGGCTAGCAAAGACTGGGGAGCGACCAACTAGAGAGCAACACAATCATTAACATGCTTTGAGATTAACCAACATTGAATGCAAGCATGAGTAGGATATAATTCACTTCGAACATAAATATCATGGAGGCTATGTTGATTTGTTTCAGCTACATGCGTGAACATGTGCCAAGTCAAGCCACTTGAATCATCCAGAGGAGGATACCATTCTATCATACTACATCACAGCCATTTTAATGCGCATGTTGGCACTCTAGGCGAACCATTATTCACTCTTAGCTAATTAAGAATGACATGAATAACTATAATCTCTAATTGTCATTGCAAACGCGTTCAACCCATAATGTACTGAATTCAAAATGATGAGCTAATCATATTTACAAAAGCAAGATAGGTTGTTCATACCAGCTTATTCTCCATCTCAATCTTTTCATCAAATATCGTCATTATTATCTTTCAATTGCACGACCGGACGATGTGAATAATAATAATAGTGCACGTGCATTGGACTAAGCTGGAATCTGCAAACAATAAACCAAAGGAGAAGACAAGGCAATATGGGCTCTTTGTAAGATAAACGATAACGCATATGAGGGCCACTCAATATGTCATCGTGGTCTTCTCCTTACGACCTAAAGAAAATAAAGGAAAATTACTTACATGGGAAAGCTCCCAACAAGCAAAAAGAAGAACGAGAAATCTTTTTGGGTTTTCTCTTTAATGCTACAACTAAGCAACTAGGATATAAAGCTAGAACTAATAATTTTTTTGTATTTTTCTCAAAGTCAATTAAACACATAAGAAGAAAGCATAAAGAAGAAAATAAGCTACTATGGATAGTACAATGAAAAAGTATGAACACTGACAACTAAAGTAAGTGTGTGAACATGAATGTAATGTCGGTGAGAAATGCATACTCCCCCTAGCTTAGGCTTTTGGCCTAAGTTGGTCTAGGACCATGGATGGCCTGGATAATATCCGAAGTCAAAGTTGGGGTTGTACTGGGCTACGGCGGCTACCGCCTGAACCACTGCAACATGAAGGCGAGTGGTTTCTACATTTCACTCGTACTCGTTTGCCTCATCTCTGGTTATAAAATATCTCTGCTTTTCTTGAAAGTTAAAGAAGTCAGGAGCAGGAAGGCTAACATGGACAACACGTTGCTTGTCAAAAATTAGTCGGTACTGGAGGGGTTGTTTGTTTCTTTTGAGAAACTGATAGCGCACC
Organism: Hordeum marinum; assembly: GCA_022496015.1. Taxonomy (NCBI): domain Eukaryota; kingdom Viridiplantae; phylum Streptophyta; class Magnoliopsida; order Poales; family Poaceae; genus Hordeum; species Hordeum marinum. The sequence continues at coordinate 327,158,199 of CM039677.1, forward strand.
AAAGCCTCATAATCAAGAAAAGCAGGGGGTAACTCAATGTCATTCCCTCTTATGGGTACCCCAAGATACTTAGCTACACGGGTGGCATAAATTCCACCAAACAAATCTCCATCCTTAGCATTATGATGTAACCTCCTGGCAATAATAGCCCCCAAGTTATATCGTCTATCTACCATTACCGCTCTCTTAAAAATACTCAGATCAGGCACGCAAAGGTGACTATGTTCAAGTCTACCATTAATACATCTACCTATGAAGAGAGCAAAATAATGTATAGCCGGAAAGTGAATGCTCCCCAAAGTAGCTTGTGTAATGATTCTAGTTTCTCCCCCCCCCCCGTGATGCTATCAAGGAAACATTATATTCATTCTTATGAGGATCGCTACGACTACCCCACTGTGGAATTTTGCATGCGTCATAAAAATCTTCTAGGTCTATGGTATAGGTCTTATCATAAAGATCAAATAGAACAGAATGAGAATTACGCCTAGATGAAAATTCAAACCTCCGTATGAAAGAATCAATGAGTTGATAATATTGCTTGCATCGATCTGAAATGAAATCCTCAAGGCCAACATTCCTTATGTACGCATAAAACTCTTCCTTGAATCCGGCGTTGTCCATGAATTGATCCGACGGCCATTCACAAGGCAGTACTCGAGCTTCCGTGGGTAGTTCAAAATCGAGCTCACGTAGCGCGAGTCTCGGGGCTTTCTTGCTCGAGGAACCACCTCGGTACATTCTCCTCAACATCTTTTCTTCTCTGATTTTTTTTTGGAATTTTAGTGGATGAAAATAAAGGTGAACAAAACTCAACAAACTCATAGCAACTACTCCCTCAAGTGCCTAGAGACCATATCATGCATCAAAACTACTTGGGACCATACAAATTTGACATGCAAGCTCAAGAACAAGGTCACCATAACAACAAAAATTTGCAATATATAAGGCACTATAACAAAAACTAATTGGACCATTGGAGGAGTCACATACCGATGAGCAATCCCCCAAAACAGTTTTGCAAATGGAGCTTTGAGCAAGGAGATCGAAAATGGCAGCAAGATGAGCTGGAACACAGGTTTGAGCAATGGCGGGATTTTTTTGGAGGAAGATGAAGTGAATGGGTGCTGGAATAAGTGGAGGGGGCCACATGGGACCCACAAGCCACAAGGGCGCGCCCAGGGGGGTGGCCGCACCCTGCAGGCTTGTGGCCCACTGGTGCAGCCCCCTGATGCATTCTCAGTGCCAAAAATTATTAAATAATCCAGAAAAAAATCATACTAAATTTCATCTAGGTAACAGAAAGTAAAAGTTAGGTGCGGGAAGTTGTGCTTTCTAAATTCACCCATCTCATGCTCATTAAAAGGAATCCATCAATAAGGTTGATCAAGTCTTATTAACAAACTTCTTTCGAATAACATGAAACCGAAGATTTTTTTAATAACACTAAGTTACTTCAATGGGGATATGCATTTCCCCAACAAGAAGTATATCATATTTCTTGTTAACAGTAGGAAGAGAGAACTCAAAGTCTCCAATAATAATCGTTGGTATTTTTTGTATAGAGTTGATACTATGAACTTGAGGTTGTTTCTTCGAAAAGTGTACCGTATGCTCATTACCATTAATATGAAAAGTGGCATTGCCCTTGTTGCAATCAATAACACCCTCTGCAGTATTCAAAAAGGGTCTACCAAGGATGATCGACATACTACCGTCCTCGGGAATATCAAGAATAACAAAGTCCATCAAGATAGTAGCATTTGCAACTACGACAGGTACATCCTCACAAATACCGATAGGCAGAGCAGTTGATTTATCAGCCATTTGCAAAGAGATTTTAGTAGGTGTCAACTTATTCAAATCAAGTCTACGGTATAAAGAGAAAGGCATAATGCTAACATCAGCTCCAAGATCACACAAAGCAATTTTAACATAATTTCCTTTAATAGAGCATGGTATAGTAGGTACTCCGGGATCTCCTAGTTTCTTAGGTATTCCACCTTTAAAAGTATAATCAGCAAGCATGGTGGAAATCTCAGCTTCCCGTATCTTTCTATTATTTGTCACAATATCTTTCATATACTTAGCATAAGGAGACATTTTCAAAATACCAGTCAAGCGCATACGTAAAAAGACAGGTCTAAGCATTTCAGCAAAGCGCTCAGAGTCCTCATCATCCTTTTTCTTGGATGGTTTAGGAGGAAAGAGCATGGGTTTCTGAACCCATGGTTCTCTTTCTCTACCATGTTTCCTAGTAATGAAGTCTTTTATCATATCTCTTATTCTTAGATTGTGGGTTATCAAGATCATCAGCAGGTTCAATCTCCACATCATTATCATTACTAGGTTGAGCATCAACATGAACATCATTATTAATGTTATCACTAGGCTCATGTTCATCACCAGATTGTGTGTCGGCATCAGAAATAGAAATATCATTTGGAGTCTCAGGTATCTATAACAGGTTCACTAGCAGCATGCAAAGTACTATCATCATTCTTTTTCCTACTCTTATTGGAAGGAATAGGTGCATCAGTATTAGCTCTCTAAGAATCTTGCTCAATTCTCCTAGGATGGCCCTCGGGATACAAAGGTTCCTGAGTTATTCTACCACCTCTAGTCACAACTTTAACAGAATGATCATTGCCTTTACTATTCATCTCATTAAGCAAATCATTTTGAGCCTTAAGTACTTGTTCTACTTCAGTGGTTACCATGGAAGCATGTTTACTAATAAGCTTAAGATCATTGACGGTTCTACTCAAACAATCACCCAAGCGATCAAGCACATAAGCATTATGTTTCAGTTGTCTACTAACATAGGCATTGGAATTTTCTTGCTTCATAATAAAATTATCAAATTCATCCAAGCACTGGCTAGCAGACTTATTATAAGGGATATCTCCTTCATCGAATCTACTGTGAGAATTTACCTCTATTATGTGTGTTGGGTTATCAAGACCATGTATTTCTTCAATAGGTGGTAGATTCTTAACATCTTTAGCTTTAATACCCTTTTCTTTCATAGATTTCTTTGCCTCTTGCATATCTTCAGGACCGAGGAATAGAATACCTCTGTTCTTTAGAGTTGGCTTTGGAGGTGGTTCTGGAATAGTCCAATCATTATCATTGCTCAATATATTATTCAATAGTAATTCAGCTTGTTCAACAGTTCGTTCCATGAAAACACAACCAGTACAACTATCTAGGTGGTCCCTAGAAGCATCGGTTAGTCCATTATAAAAGATATCAAGTATTTCATTTTTCTTGAGAGGATGGTCAGGAAAATCATTAAGTAATTGGAGAAGCCTCCCCCAAGCTTGTGGGAGACTCTCTTCTTCAATTTGCACAAAGTTAAATATTTCCTGCAAGGCAACTTGTTTCTTATGGACAGGATTTTTTTTCAAAGAAGTAATAAATCATATCCCGGGGACTACGCACACAACCAGGAGCAAGAGAATTAAACCATATCTTAGCATCACCCTTTAACGAGAAAGGAAACAACTTAAGAATATAGTAATAGCAAATTTTTTCCTCATGAGTAAATAGGGTGGCTATATCATTCAATTTGGTAAGATGCGCCACGACAGTTTCAAATTCATAACCATGGAAAGGATCAGATTCAGCCAAAGTAATTAAATCAGGATCGACAGAGAATTCATAATCCTTATCAGTAACAAAGATAGGCGAAGTAGAAAACTTAGGATCATATTGCATTCTAGCATTCAGAGTTTTTTCCTTCCACTTGCGAAGCAATTTCTTAAGATCATCTCTATCCTGACAAGCAAGAAAGTCCCTGGCTACCTCTCCTTCCATAACATAACCCTCAGGTATATCAGGCAATTCATATCTAGGAGAGCTAGGTCTAGCAGGTGAATCATAGTGTTCAGTTTCAATAATTTCATCAGATTCAGAAATATTATCAGTTTTAGCATTGGCTCTAGCAATTTGTTAATCAAGAAATTCACCCAGTGGCACGGTATCATCAAGCAAAGTATTATCATAAGCATCATGCATAGCAGAAGTAGCACCATCAATTACTTGTGACATATCAGAATTACTAGCAGGTGGTGGTGTCGCAAACTTACTCATAACAGAAGGTGAATCAAGTGCAGAGCTAGATGGCAGTTCCTTACCTCCCCTCGTAGTAGAGGGATAGATCTTGGTTTTTGGATCTTTTAGATTCTTCATAGTGATCAACAGATATATATCCCAAGTGACTCAGAGAATAAAGCTATGCTCCCCGGCAATGGCACCAGAAAAAGGTCTTGATAACCCACGAGTATAGGGGATCACAACAGTTTTCGAGGGTAGAGTATTCAAGCCAAAATTATTGATTCGCACAAGGGGAGCCAAAGAATATTCTCGAGTATTAGCACCTGAGTTGTCAATTCAACCACACCTGAAAGACTTAATATCTGCAGCAAAGTGTTCAGTAGCAAAGTAATATGGAAGTAACGGTAACTGTGGCAAAGTGATAGTAGCAGTTTGTAGTGTTTGTAACGGTAGAAACGGAAAAGTAACTTAGCATAGATCAATATATGGAAAGCTCGTAGGTAATGGATCAATGATGGATAATTATGTCGGATGGCATTCATCATGCAACAGTTATAACATAGGGTGACTCAAAACTAGCTCCAATTCATCAATGTAATTTAGGCATGTATTCCATATATAGTCATACGTGCTTATGAAAAAGAACTTGCATGACATCTTTTGTCCTATCCTCCCATGGCAGCGGGGTTCTATTGGAAACTAAGGGATATTAAGGCCTCCTTTTAATAGAGAACCAGACCAAAGTATTAGCACTTAGTGAATACATAAACTCCTCAAACTACGGTAATCACCGAAAAGAATCCCAGTTATTGTCACCCTAGGGGGCGCGGATCATAACTCATAATAGGTGTCTACAACTTGCAAGATAGGATCAAGAACACACATATATTCATGAAAACATAATAGGTTCAGATCTGAAATCATGGCATTCGGGCCCTAGTGACAAGCATTAAGCATAGCAAAGTCATAATAACATCAATTTGAGAACACAGTGGATACTAGGGATCAAACCCTAACAAAACTAGCTCGATTACATGATAAATCTCATCCAACCCATCACTGTCCAGCAAGCCTACGATGTGATTACTCATGAACGGTAGAGAGAATCATGGAATTGGTGATGAAGGATGGTTGGTGATGACGAAGGCGTCGATTTCCCCTCTCCAAAGCCCAAAACGGACTCCAGATCTGGTCTCCCGAGGAAGAACAGGCGATGGCGGCGGCTCCGTATCGTGAAACGCGATGAACTCTTCTCTCTATTTTTTTCCTCGACAAATAGGATTATATGGAGCTCGAGAGGAGGTCGGAAGAGTCACGAGGGCCCCACCAGCCTGCTAGGCGCGACCAGGGGGGTGGTCGCGCCTAGCAGGCTTGTGGCCTACAGGTGCCCCCCTTGGTTACTTCTTGCGCCAGTATTTTTTATTAATTCCAAAAATATTCTCTGTAAATTTTCAGGACGATTCAAATTTTTTATTTGTGCACAAAAATAACACCAAGGCAATTCTGCTGAAAACAGTGTTAGTCCGGGTTAGTTCCATTCAAATCATGCAAATTAGAGTCCAAAACAAAGGCAAAAGAGTTTGGAAAAGTAGATACGTTGGAGACGTATCAATCATCAATAAAGAGGAGAAGTTCAAGGAGCAATACGCCGCCATTCGTGCTCGTGGAGGGAAGGAGGGTGTGAAAGAGCTTGGTGAGGGAGAGAAGCCGCGACCACGGGGGAAGAGCAACTCCAAGAAAGAGGACAAGCACGAGGCCACGTCCCTTGCATTGGAAGCTACTTTGCAAGGCACGATTACCGTCAAGGACTCAAGAGAGGAGAAGCGCCGGCAAGACAAGGACGAGCAAGTCCGTGCATTCTTGGAGATACAAGAGAATAAGCTCGCGTTGGAGACGAAGAAGCAAACGAAGATGCTCGCCATCGAGGAACTCAAGGCTGCTACCAAAGCAAGAGAGGTCCGGCTAGCTGCCATGAAGCAAGGGGCCGAGATATTGATAGTGGACTTGACCACGGTGTCCCCAAGGAAGCGGCCTTGCTTCGAGAAGATGCAGGCCGACATGCTCAACAACATCGACTAGTGATTTATGGCCGAGAGCGCCATGTGTTTTTTGTATGCTGACATGTGTGTCGACATGACCACGAACCAGCTGGCATGGTAGACTTCAGTCTCACTTTTTGTATGCTGGCATGTGTTTGCCGGCCGTTAGCTTGCGCGCCCAGCGAACTGCTTGCTCTTTTCTGGAGGCTGTCATGTGTTTGTCGGCCGTTGTCATGTCGCGGGCGCAAACTCTGCCTGGAATGGCATGGCCCCTGGCTTGATTGATGGCCGCGGGCCCTTTTTATTTGAAAACTAAAAATTATGGATGAAAAATGGGTCAGCGCGTTGGGCGATCGGCCGACCCATTTAGAAAAGGAGGCGGACATGCCAATCCAAATGGAGAAAAGGCGAACAAACCGCGCGTCCGTTTGGGTCGGCTGGTTGGAGTTGCTCTTAGTTTTTTGGGGGTGTGGGTAGGCGCTTAAACAAATATAAAATATAGAGAAAACAAAACGATATGACTCACCCGACTGATCACTCTGCATGCGTCGACCGTCTTTGTGGCTGCGAGATCCCATTTTGACAAGACAACTCGAGAGCAACCTCTACCCATAGTCCATGTTGCAACTTGAACATTGTTTTAATCCTTTCGACCATAACAAGGGATGTGTTGCAAAACCGACCAGGCGCTAGGAAGGACGGTGGAGGCTAGATCCTGCAACGGCGCTGACACAAGTCTATATGGGAGAGACCAACGCAGATTTTGTAGCGACGACGATGACACAACTCCCCAAATCGGTTAGGTACTGATCTACATACCCTTTTCCCCTCATTGTATGTCGTTGATTTATGCAGAAATGTTTCTCAAATCGATGAGCTTAGATGACAGGAACTCTGGCATTTTGTTGTGATTGCCAACATACGCCTTATTTTGATCGGTTGAGAGGTTTGTTGGGTCCGGCTACTCCAGTTGTTGGAGCCAGCTACCATAGTGTTACGAGCGTGACGATGAGGTTGTTGTGAGACACCATCGATAGATGCTGCGATGACGGGCGAGTGCCTGGGAGCAAGGAGAGTGAAGTTGCGTCGATTTTGTCATGAGGCTATGACAGTGGGGCAATGAGGGCGGCGACGGTGAGCCATTGAACCTGTGGGTTACCGATAAGGCCTCATGCTAGAACGGGCAGGGAAGGAGGTGTCGCAAGCTCTAGGAGCGATGTTATTGAGTGCAGGACGAGGTTCTGTGATGGCGGCGAGCCCTTGGGGCTTCGAGGTCGGTCGCCTCACTACCGTTCTCTCTCGTACACATGGTGTAATTTTGGGGGCAAAAGCAACTATGCTAATGGAAACAATGCAAAACTGATTTGACAGCTAGGAAACCACTAATCGAATGACACGGGACGTGACCGGTCTCTTTTTTTTTAGGAAAAAAAGAACCTTCATAAATGTCATACGCGTGGTACGAAGTAATTTCGCCCTTACGTTTTTTTATTATAACGTTAGTTGTGAAACATGACAACTTTTTGTTTAGATGACAAATTTTAGTTTTTTTGATTGTTTTTTAGATGAAAATATTAATTGTAAAAACGCCAGTACGGTGGGACGCAAAGGTTTTGCTCCCGAGATCATTTGAGCTCGATAAATAGTAAATTCAAAAAAAAAACATGACTTTTTTTGTGACAAGCATTGATAAAATTTTTAAGTGCTTCCAAAAAATAGTCATGAAATCACATTTCTAGAAGGCATGACGGGAAAAATCGATAGTAAAAAAATGCTACTTTGAAAAGCATTTTGAAATAGTGAATTTGTTTTTTTTGCCACGCCTTACAGGAATGTGATTCCATGATGAATTTTTTTCAGCACTTAAAACTTTCGTCAATGTTTGTAAAAAAGTCATATTTTTCTGATTTGTTTTTATTTATTTTACTGTTTATTAAGTTTAGAAGCATACTTTCGGAGATGTTATAGGAATAGGGTGTGCGTATATGTGAATGCTTGAGTCTACACCTCCGTTAAAGAAAAAAGATGCGCCACCTACTGCGCCAACAGTACTGGGCTTCGCTTCCACGTGACCAGCCCACAATCACAACTAGAACAAATTCGCAGCGAGCTCGATCCAAAACCTCGGACCTCTTTCTCGCCCCCCCCCCCCCCCCCCAAAGCAAAACAATGGAGGCCAAGGCCGACGTTGCCGCCGGCGGCGGCGACGACCTCTCGACCATGCGCGAGCAGTGCCGGAGCATGGAGGAGGCCATCTCCTTCCGCCGCGAGGCGCAGCTAGGCCTCGTCGGCTCCCTCCAGCACCTCGTCCCGGACCTTGTCCCCTCCCTCGACCGTTCCCTCCGCCTTATCGCCGCCTTCAATGACCGCCCTTTCACCCCTACCCCAAATCCCAACGCCGGCGACCCCCAGAACCCCAGCCTGAAGCCCCACCACCGCCGCGCCGTCCCCGACCCGGCCCGCTCCACCCGCCGCAAGACCTCTCCGGGGTCATCCCCGGCCTCCGCCGCCGTGGGCGGCGCTGCTCCCGGCGGCCTCGACGCCGTGCGCACCATGGTGGCCGTATTCCTCCTTGAGCTTATCCCCTTCGCCGAGATCGACGCCGCCGTGCTCGCGCGCCGCCTACAGGCTGAATCTTCCTCAGCCAGCGATGCGGAGCGGGCGGCTCTTACCGACCTAGCGACGGAGCTCGGCGGCTCCGTGCCCGCCGCTGTAGCTCTCGCCCTCCGACGCATAGCTGAGGACAGCGGCGGCGTGCAGATCGAGGAGGCCATGATTGGAGGCAAGCAGATGATGATGGTCTGGGCCATCGACCGTAGCAAGCTCCTCAAAGAGCTACCAGAATCCGCCACATTGTTGTCACCTCAACCTCCACCCATCCCACAGTCGACCTCGTCCGAGACCGATACTAACAGTGCAATCATACCAAGACCACTACCACATCAGCAGCAACAGCCGGATATGTGGGCGCACTCGATGCCACCGATGTTCCCACGGCCCAGGGGCATGACAATGCCGGGGATGCAGAGGATGATGCCAGGATTGATGCCGCTTCAGCGCCCGTTCATGGCTCCAAGCTCGGGGCCTAGTCCTATCCAGCAGAACCAGAGGACCGAGGAGGAGGACCTGAAGGACCTTGAGGTGCTGCTGAGTAAGAAGACATATAAGGAGAAGCAGAACACAAAAACTGGGGAGGAGCTGCTGGATCTCATTCACCGGCCAACGGCAAAGGAGACGGCTGTTGCAGCAAAGGTTTGTTCCTATTCACCCTCCAACGGCAAAAGAGGCGTTAGTTTGCAGTGCCATTGTTCTGTGTAGTTTGAGATGACTAAGTGTCTTGTTATATTGTTGGAATGTTGGCTAGTGTCTAAGCAAACTATGCAAATACTAAACCTATGGAGAAGTCTTGGTAGAATGACCATAAAATCATAAGAGAATGGCTATACATATGTAAACTGTTCACAAAATATTATACTGGGCCATTAGAAAGAATGGGAGTGCTACAAAGATGAGGAGGAAGAAGTCCTAAAAAGGGTGCTCATGTATTTTGGAGATTAGGAAATACAGTTAAAAGTAACTGTACTTAGTACAGAATTGAGACTTTTATGAGCTAAGACAATAGGCACAGCACAAACATGTTGGCTTGGTAATAAATATACACTGGCAAGGAAAACGAGTGGGAGGGGGTAATTTCGTTCTGTTCTGGATGGAATTGACAGATAATTCCGTTCTCCAAACCAAAACGGTCTGCAGAAGCTATTGTGGTACCGGCTATCCGGTAAAAAATACCATGCGGTTCATACTGGTATCGGTGGACAAACAGCAATTTGTGCTCTTTTGTATCAGCTCAGCGTGGTTCTCTTAGCTGTCTCCACAATGTGTTCATAATGTTGGGCAGATTTTTTTTTCTCAAAGATTGAACGTATAACACATCTTATTCTTGCAAGTATGGGTTGGCTTGCTCTTGCTGGAAGCAATACATGGAAGTACCATTGTTTATGTTACACACGTCCAGCATGATCTTCACATATTACAAACCCAATAACAGTAGTTTTCACATATTGTAACGTGCATTAAGTTGTTTTATGATTCTCAATGAATCATTCGGTCTGGTTGGCATCTTCCGCCGTTTGGTTATCATCAACTTTTAGTTTTTACTAACCTTGGTTTTGTATCTGGCAGTTCAAAACAAAGGGTGGTTCCCAGCTGAAGGAGTATTGCACCAATTTAACTAAAGAAGATTGCAGACGCCAATCTGGTTCTTTTGTTTCCTGTGCTAAGGTCAATGTTATTACACTCATTTTGCCTACTCAATGTATACTTCCTCATATTTGTTTTTATTATGTATTTGTCTGAACCAACTTGGTGGATAACTGGCCTTCAGACTGCTTCTTTTAAGCAAATATCTATCTGGTGTAGTTAATGTAATCGCTTCTTTACATTTTCAGGTTGCAGTTTGTCTATAATACGTAAAGTGCTAAGCCACAATTATTCTTCCTCTAAGATAGAATTATATGAAACATATTATGTGAAAATTACCCTTTTTAGCTTTCCTCTGGTTCATTAAATTGAAAATGAACTGGTGTGGGTATAATCGTAGTTGCCATTCATTGCTCCAAATCCATGTCAACACTCAAGGGTATTCTTTCTTCAGTTTCTGGATAATGATTTGGAGAAGCAATTTGAATTAAGATATGTGATGAAGCTAGTCTAAGAGTCATTAGTTGACACATGGCTTTGAACTGAAAATAATATAGTTGTTAAATGTTTATTCAGTTGAGAGATGCTAACATAATACCATATGTTTTTTTCAATTTAATATCCGCATATAAATTTTCTTAATAGTATGCTTGAAAGCTGTACTGGTTTCAGTAGATATTTTTAGCTATTAATGATAATTAGTGTCCAACTTTTTCTTTCATTTTGAGCAGGTTCACTTTCGCCGTATTATTGCTCCACATACTGATACAAATCTAGGAGATTGCTCTTTTCTGGACACCTGCCGCCACACTAAGGTTGGCCATAGAGGCATAAACCGTTTTATGTTAATCTCTTCCTGTGCACCTGTTTTTTTATCTTACACGCATTCTAAAATTGTAGACCTGCAAGTATGTCCACTATGAGCTTGATCAAACACCAGACATAGCTCCAATGATGGCTGGCACCCTTGCTCCCCCTAGGCAAATAAAACCCCATAGAGCTGAATATTGTTCAGAAATAGAGCTTGGAGAGTCACAATGGATAAACTGTGACATTCGGAACTTCAGAATGGACATCTTAGGGCAATTTGGGGTAATTATGGCTGATCCTCCATGGGATATTCATATGGAACTGCCATATGGCACAATGGCTGACGATGAAATGAGAACTCTTAATGTGCCTGCTTTACAAACGGATGGTTTAATTTTCTTGTGGGTCACTGGCCGTGCGATGGAACTTGGCAGGGAGTGGTAAGATTCCGAACCTTTAATTTTCTTCAGAAAAATTGCTAGGAGAGTGAAATATGTTGCCATTTGGCTGGATTTTCTTCATGCTTCATATTTGTAACATCTCGCTGACAATGTTTTTCTCTCCAGTGAAATCTATTTCCATTGGGTAGGTTTTTGTTACCCTTCATACCTGTAACTCAACAGATGATAGTTGCCAAATTTGATATTCTGCATTATATATAATTATATATTCTTTCCTTACTCTTAATGTCCACTATGAACGGCTCAATGTTATTTACTTATTTTCTGTTAAACATCTGTTTGGGAAATAGTAGTTGTTTTCATTGATCCACTGTACCTCCTTTTTATTCTTCAGTTTGGAGCTGTGGGGATACAAGCGTGTTGAGGAAATTATTTGGGTGAAGACCAATCAGCTTCAACGCATTATTCGAACTGGTCGCACTGGCCATTGGTTGAATCACAGTAAAGAACATTGTCTTGTTGGAATAAAAGGGAGTCCCCTAGTGAACAGGAATATAGACACTGATGTTATTGTTGCTGAAGTGCGTGAAACAAGCAGAAAACCTGACGAGGTAATACATCGACTTCAATGGTTCATACTAGCTGCTTCAGAACAAGTGATGCCTCTTCAGTTGTTTCTGTGTAGTTAGATAACTTGCAATAGCTTTGCCAGATTGTTGGTGTTTTCTACCTAGAGATCCGTATACACAGGTTTGGATCCCATATATATAGTAAAACATGCATGTACTAACTTGACATCTAATACAAACCACACAGCTGAAAACCTGTACTCCGTCTGTAAACTAATATAAGATGTTTTAGATAGTGATCTAAAACGTATTAGTTTACAGAGGGAGTTTTTTTTAAATTCGTTCTGATAGTTTTTGTTTCAAGAACACTGCTTCAAGTCTGTTTTGTTTTACAGATGTACGCCATGCTAGAGCGGATAAGCCCAAGGACAAGGAAGCTCGAACTGTTTGCTAGAATGCATAACACGCAAGCTGGGTGTGCATCTCTCCCCTTCTATATTTCTTCTGCATACAAGATACTATCCATGAACTTACCTTTTTGTAATTTTTTCTGTTTAGATGGCTCTCACTTGGCAACCAGGTAAGCGGAACAAGGCTTGTGGATGAAGGGCTGAGGGCAAGGTACAAAGCTGCTTATCCGGACTTCGAGGTGCAGCCACCATCGCCTCCCAGAGCAAGCGCGCCTATGGATGCCGATCAAAGTACTTCATCACAGAAGCCTGTTGCATCAGACGGTGAGCGGCCAGCCTGATTTTGGCACCCTCTGGGCACATGAGACTGCTCTTGCAAGGGTCTACTGTTGTTTGACTACATGTTCTTGTCACCTGTTATCCTTGTCAGTCGTTGTACTTGTAGAATTAGGCAAGGCATGGGATGGTGAAGGAGCGAGCGTAAGCCTTCACTGGTATATCGGCAGTATGCCTGCCGGTCTAAGCCCATCAGTATACTCGATATGTCAGTTCATTATAGAATGACCAAACGTCTGGTGAATTTCAGTTTTGTCCTCCTGTTCTTTGAGGATATCAATTTGTGTTCACTCGTAATGGCGGAGGGGTTTCATCTGCAAAGATGTGCGAGCTTGATTGGCCGATCCATGCTTACGTGGTTGATACATGCGTTGTCTTCTACTACTATGTACTTGGGTTTTTGTGTTTTCTCGCTTATTACTCTGTATGGTTTTGGACCCAGTTTTCCTCGTAAACAGGGTAATTTTATTTAGGTTTTAGTTCTGTTTTTTCTTATAAACTGCATCAGCCAAACAAGAGAGCGATTCTTTCTTGGCATGGCACCTCTGATTAATATATATTCCGGTGGGAGAACTCTTCCCCGACTCCTTGAAAAACTCTAGATAGATTGGAATTTTTCTCATCCTATGAAAGATTCATCTCTTGCGTTGCCGACTTCAGGATTTCTTTATTAACTTGAAGGGTTAGGCGTGCTTTGCCGGTCGTCGGTGTCGTTAAGACTTCATATATAAAGATAAAAATTGGTTTGATGTATGGGGATTATGACAAGTGTTTTTCTTTTTATTTTTTTAATATGTGGTGTTTTAGTGGGCTTTTTCTATGATTTTGTGTATCCGCTAATCAACAAAAACTTATGTGGAAAAGTTTGATGTGTTGATGGCTGCATGTATTATACTGGTTGCGGCCGATTAATTTGAGAAATTGTTCATCTAGTCAAAATCATGAATCGTGATTCAAAAGTGAACACCTCACCTGAATGAGAGGGCTCGATGAGAAATAGTTAACCAGGTCAAATTCATGAACCTCAAATCAAGAAGCTCGACGAATTCCCATTGATTTTCATGTACAAAATATGCGGGCCTCAACGTTGACCGCTGTTCACACAATCGGCCCAATACTGATGGGCTCGAAACACCCACCCTGGTGGTTGGTCATAGGGTTTTAGTGGGGATTTCACTCATCGCAAAGCCGCCTAGGCGCCGACGGCCGTAGCACAACGGCAGAGAAGTGCGGCAAGCGGCCATGGACTTCTGCCCGGCGTGCGGGATGCTGCTGCAGATCCAGCCGGCTACCGGCGGCCACCGCCTGCGCCTCTTCTGCCCCACCTGCCCGTACGTCTGCCCCATCAAAAACAAGGTCTGCCCCCAAACCCAATTCCGCTTCCTCGTCCCCCGCCTCGTTTTGCTCTGGTGCCTCCATCGGGTTGTGTTGATGTGCTTGTTGGTGTGACCCTCGCTTGGCGCAGATCGTGAAGAAGGCGAGGCTAGTGAAGAGGGAGGTGGAGTCCGCGGAATCTGCCCCCAAGACTGAGGGTGAGCCCAAGGAATCGGCCCCCAAGACTGACGGTGAGCCCAAGGCTGATGGTCAGCTCAAGCAATCTGCCCCCAAGACTGAGGGTGAGCTCCTCACCCTTCTTTTTTGCTTCGCTATTTGGAACGTGGAAATATTTCGGCATATCTGCTCTTAGGTTAGTAAGTACGACTTGAATTTCAGAGAATTGGCTGAAAAAATGCGGAATTGTCTTCGCCTTTGTAAGTTTTGAGGCCATGTTTAGTTGTTATATGTGTGATGTGCGTGCGATCTATCTATCGCACATGCTTGTTCTTGAGCGCGCAAGTCGCTCAAGACGGTGATTCTTGCTTAGAAACGAAACGGCTAAAGCATTCCGGCTTCGAAGCTGGAGTTTGCAACTTTCAATCTTATGTCGTGAGGGATGTGACCTATGTTAGGTACATAAATTGATTGTCCTCTTTGCCCTCGATTCAACTTTGTGCCTAACTTAGGGATTATCAGTCGTTGTTCTCCTTCCGGTGTTTATTCAGGAAAAAAGGATGTCACTTGCTTACCAGCTATCACCCCGTATCACCTTTTCTGCGGTGGTGTTGCCATGCCCCAGGCAAATCTACACTTGTCATTAGGAATAGTACATTGCGCTGTGGTCACCTGACTTGGGTCATCCAACTCCCAAATTGCAGATCTAGGTCTTTAAACTTCTTTGAAGTGTTCCTCTCTAGATAATTATTATGTCACCCTCTGTGTGACTGATGAGATGACATGGCATGTTGCCTCATGCCACTGCTTGATTAGTACCCGATGACAAGCATGCCGCTGTAATTTGTGCTCAGCTACCCTAGAGTTTTGGCCTTGTATATATTTCTGAGCGTCAGGGACCCAACGAGATCAAGGAATTTAGGCATAGCTAAGTATATGGCCATGATAATGGCTTTGGTAATGGATGGAAGCTAGATAGGCTGCCCTCAAGAGGTGGGTGTGAGCCACCTCCTTTTATATGATGAGCCCTTTTGTTGAATGGATTGCTGTGCCATGCCTTGATGGCACAAGTCAAATGTGCCATGTCAACCTGGTTGACACCTAGAGTGATCCATTAAACTAGTTTAGTGGCCTAGATAGACAGTTTGAGAGTTCAGTGGCCTACTTGAGCCCGCCGGTCAACTTTTGAGACCAGTAATATGATTTGCTTGTAAGTTTAATGCTTTTGTGCTCACATTTCAGCTAGGGTTCCGGCATAAAAGTGTTCGTTTGCCATACCTCCAGCTCTGACATTGCCTAAGGGGGCTAATGTAAAAGTAATTTAGGATGTTCTTTTAATATTCTTATTAAGGCAAGTGTTCCTTAATATAAATTGATTAGGTAAATAAAGCAAGCAAGGTCACTTTTTTATAAGGAAAAATAGAAAAAAAATCCATACGATCCCAGAAAGGAAAAATGGAAAGTACGGAATAAAATGTTTAGAGAACAAGTATATTAATTTCGTAAGTTAATAGGATCCTTGCTGTGTTTAGTGGCCTAGATAGGCAGTTTGAGAGTTCAGTGGCTTACTATATTTCCTCTCTTTGAAACTTCAATTACATCAGCCGAATACCAACAAAAAAGCTTTATATTTTGTAGTTGAATATCTTCTATAGTGCCAACATATATAGCAGGAAATATCCATTCTGGCATGTTTAGATTGACTTGTTGTACTTACTGCGTTGACTTGCTTGATTCCTCCTCTCTTTTTTCTACAAGAACCTTTTAAGAATGCTTAATTTTTATAGGCCAAAATTCCTCTTTTTACAGAAGTGAAAATCATTTTACCTGTGCTTGTCTGTGTGAAAAGCAATTTCACGGATCTGACCTGACTATGGTACAGCATGTTTATTGTAAACATGGCTAACGTTATGTAAAATTGCAGCTGACTGTCTACACGAGTAGAGCGGATTCATATTTTGCCAAACACGGTGCTAATACATATGATGCATTCACTTTCAGGTACATGAACAAATTGCCACCATGGAGAAACATACTTTTGGCAGATGCAGATTCGATTAGTACAATATGAACATGCGAACATGTGAAGCTTCTTTGATCGAATTATGTTGCGGCACACAACTTGCCAAAAGCCACCAATCTCACGCAAAATAAAGTGATATACATCTGGTGGTGCAGAGGCGGAGAAGCTCACTTCAATGTTGGCTGCTCATTGGACACTTCTTTTATGTGACGATTGCAGCCTTTTTGGTATGGCGATGCTTTTTTGTGTGTGGAAGGTGTTGATTTGGTGTATCAATACTGTTCTTATTCAACCACCAGAAGAATGGGTATGATTTTGAGTCTGCATTAGCTTCCGCTGTCGAAACTTGTATGAGTTTGGGTTATTTACTGTCAGTGGGGTTGAGAAGGCAATGATGGCAAGGGGGTCAGCAGCATGACAGTGGTACACTGGTCCCTTGTTGACAAATACTCCCTCTGTAAAGAAATATAAGAGCATTTAGATCATTAAAGTATTTCTAGTGATCTAAACGCTCTTATATTTCTTTACGGAGGGAGTAGTGTTCTGGGTTGCCGACAATAAACACACACACACAACAGTAGCGCATTTGTGCTTCTTTTTCATGCAAAACAGTAGGAAATTTTTCCTGTATATTTTTCGTACCTTTTTATCAAGAAATTACAAAGGAAAAAAAGGGCCAAGACTAGGATGATGAAATGTACAACAACAGGAGCAATCATCCAAATGACAGACCCATGCCTGTACTTCTTTCTCTTGGAGCTATGGATGAGCCACTTGAACTCCTGCTTGAACTTTGCTCTGCGTGCACTATAACCCTAAAAAATTTGTTGAACAAACCTGCAAAAGTTTGCTTCTTTTTAACCCTCAAACAGCTCTCCTCTCCTTGGCCGCACTATTTTCTGCCACAACTCCTCGCTGCTCTTCCTTCTCCAATGACTTGTCCAGCAAAGTCCAGCAAAGGCGGGCATACTTGCAATCGGTACGATCTCAAGCCGGCTTGTGGTTAGCTGTCAGCAAGATAGATAGTGCTAGCAAAGATAGAATTACCCAGAGATACTGGGGAACTGCATATAAAACGAACACACAAAGATTGAATGTTTCAGCTGCAATATTCATTCCAATACTGAAAACTTCCACAGGTCATATATCTAGAACAGTTGCGTTTTCCCGATGACACATCAAAGTTGTAATGCTGGGAAAACTCGGAGCTAAGCTAAAGAACTAACTAATTATAAACGCACCGCACAGCAGTGCAAATCTACGTCGATGACAATGATCCTACCGATTATTATAGCTCACATTTGCATGAGCAAAAAGACTAAAAAAAAGTGTAGAAACAGGAGGCAGAGGAACATCTAAAGACATTCCCGATGATGTTTCAGACGATACACGATACTCGAACTTAAATATCATCACATGGTAACCACTTCTCCTGTCCCCCTCCTTCCATAGCTTCTTCCCGCATCCTTGCTAATTCATCAAACCAATCTTTGTACTCAACTTCAATCAAATCAAGCTCCCCAGTCAGCATGTCTTGACTATCGGTAATGGAAATTGACGAGCAACCACTCACCAGCTCCGAAGGAGGTGGTGATGCTTCATCTATATGGAAAATCGAAATATTCCTTGACCCATCACCTGGAACATGGTTACAGTCTAGTTTGTGGATTCCCTCTTTGTACCCACCACAGTACATAGTCCCACAGTCATCAGTGCCATCGTAGCTCGGACTTTCAGAACTCCCAGCAAGCTGCGCAGAAAAGTCCGATCCCTCGGAGCACTTTGGCCCCTCCAGGTTAGTTGCACTTGAGACAGATTCTGGATATTTATTCGGCGATGCGCTGATATCTTCAGGATGCATTATACTTTGAACTGACACATAATCAAGTGGCATCTCTAATGGGTTCTGCTGGGAAATAGTTACTTGCCCACTTCCACACGTTTTAGATTCCACATATGGACTCATAGCTACATCATTTGCCAGTTTCCGACCAGGAACAAGATTGACTATCAGAAGGTCAATAAAATCAGCAATGAAAGTAACATCGCAGTCTGCTAACTCCAACTGTTCAACCATTTCCGCAGCAACAGACATAGCTGTGTCAGATTCGAGGTAGAAGAGGAAATGGATATTTCTTGCTTGACCTGCGACAGAAAGTCAATGATATCACAAAAAATATAGTAATGTGAGTTCCAAACAACATAAAGTAAGTCATACCACACAAATCCGCAATCCGTAGAACAAGTGAGACTGAACTATCATCAACTTTCTCGCCCTTCAGATTGAGTTCCGTATTTCTATTAGTTCTAGTGAACTCCAACACGGAATTTTGTGGAGACCCAAGGACATTTTTCTCGCCTGAGCTAGCACACATAGATTCACGAGTTTCGACGTCCATGTGCAAAGATTCCAGAGAGATCCCTACTGCTTTGGGAATTGATGATGGCACCGTAATGCAAGCAAAACCATCTGCATTATCGGGGCAAAGAAATGGATCTTGCAATAGTTCTTTCGCGGACAGCCTCTCAGAAGCAGGAACTAAACATTTCTCAATGAAATTCTTAACTTCAGCATTTACAATTTTGGACAGTGAAGCCGGTTTGACACCCTATAGATTAGAGACAGTAATTTAGTAAAGATGCTGGATTGAAGCACAACTCTAGAACATAAAAAAAAAACTTACCTTAGATACTTTTTTAAAAATCTGAGCTGCATTTTTGCATTCATTGTATGGATATTCAAGAGTGAACATTTCCAACATGCACATACCGAAGGAGTAAATATCGACCAGTTCATCGTAATTCTCATCATATAGCTCAGGTGCCATGAATTCAGGAGTACCTACCAAAATAAAGAAGAGTTCAAATATCATAATGTTGTATCAGGTGCATTTTTTTAATAGAAAATGGTTAGTACTAAGAGTGGGTTGTTGAAAATACACAACCAAATAACATGTCTAAATGAGAAAACAGGTGCCAACTTGGTTTTCACACTTCAAACAACCATGTATTGCATAAGATTATACTGATATAAAGATGTCAAATGGTGGAACCATAACAGACAAAGTTGTCTCGTAAGATCAAAGAACCATAACATATTTGTTCAGCAAACATGGAAGACAATAAACTAGCAAAAATATTATTACCAATAACACTTCTTGCTTTAGGCGTTCTCATAATTGTAGCTAGTCCAAGATCTCCAATCTTAACTTGTCCATGATTGCCATTAACAAAAATATTATCACACTTCAGGTCTCTGTGGATAACCGGAGGTTGGTGGCTGTGCAAGTAATCTAATCCATGAAGAATCTGTCTTGCCCAATTCTTTATTGCTTTCAAATCAACACGTGGATGTTTCCGTCGGTAACTAGAGATGCACAAAGTTGTGATGGTGTCATTCTCAAGAAAGATGGAAGTAGCAGCAGAGCTTGGGTCAATGATTACTTACTGCCTAAGACTGCCAGATGTAAACAGTTCAGTAATAACATTGACTGTCTTCTTTCGATCATCGACCCAATAATTGTAGAACTTCATTACATTTTCATGATTGAGAGATTTCAGTAGATGAACTTCCGAGTAGAGCCTCTCAAGGTTATCTGGACACTGCATCAGCTCATCTATGTTGACTTGATTCCATGCAACTTCGATACCTTCGGCCTCATCAAATGCCTTGTAACTAAATCCAAATTAAGAATGTAACACAAGTTACAGAGTAATAGTCAGAAGAGATGTGTAAAATAGTAAACAGAACATAAGCAATGTAACATTATGATTGCGTAGCAATTTATCATTAACCTGATAGGAATCTGTTTACTGAATGCCACTACACGTCTCCAGAACAATTTAGAGGCTACATTCTGAAACGATGATATTCCCTCGGTCCAAATCACTTCAAACCCAAGTTGCTCAGCCTACCTAAGTAGTTTCTTGGTACATATGGTTATAGAAAGGCTGTCGGGAGTCCAAGATACGATTGAGTACTACTCACCCCGTTCCTAAATATAAGTCTTTCTAGAGATTCCACTACGGACTACATACGAAGCAAAATGAGTGAATCTACACTCTAAAGTATGTCTATATACATCCGCATGAAGTCCATAGTAGAATCTCTAAAAAGACTTATATTTAGGAACGGAGGGAGTACATTACCACTGTTAATTTAGCTGGGGCCTTTCTGGTTATTTTGAACAAACAACAAAGGGTGCCTATACTATGGTTATAAGCCTAGAACTGAGAATATGCATTGGTAACTAGAATGGGAATCATTGGCAATCTTTTAAGGTCCGGAAAAAGAAAACGGGACAACCTATCAATTGACAAAGAAACATAAATGAAACAATATGATGGTAAGGGCATACACAGTCTTGACAGCTCCCCTTCCCAACACCTCATTGTACTGCAACAAGGGGGAACAAAATCAGATCAATACAATAGGAAAGGATGGTTTTGTTGATCATTTTACGTACCCCCTCATCTGCTGATTTTTAATAATCGAATGAGCAAATTGGCAGAATTTTCATAGTGCATTTCCTAATATAGCCCTAATTCAACTTTTATTTCAAAAACACCATGTACTGCTCACAATCTGTCTACCCCAACTTGTTTGGGACTAAAGGCTTTGTTGTTGTTGTATGTGCTGCTCACAATGTGCACGACTCTGCATTGGCACATGGAACGAAGCAACAAAATACTGGAGTACAGTACTAGTTTTTATGACGACAATTTGTTTCACCGCCATGGAAATGTCAAGTCACAATTGCATGAACCGAACAATCAGAGTCCAAGCGAGATCAATCAGAAAATAAAGCACCAGAGGAAAACTCACGCGCAGGTATCGCCCGGTCGGATCCACCTCTATGTATTCAGGATCGGCCGGCTCATCCCGATCACCAAATACTTCCATTTTGGATCAAACGAATTTGTGAACACAGAGAGGACGCGGAAAGAGAAAATGGAGCCAGATCGGTGGAGAAAGCTGGACGGAGGAGGGAGGGGCTTCTACGCGCAGCACGCTGCCGCCCGGGAAGGGGATGACGGCGCGGCGTGTGCCTGGCGTTCAGTGAAGGGCTCGGAGAAGGGGGCATACGAAGGCCGCATTCGACGGGGGCGGCTGCCCGGCGACGTCGGCTTCACCTGTCCCACGGCGACGCCCATTGCCCGGCACCCGGCAGATTGCAGCGGCACCTTATTCTCCGCCGGTCAGTCTCCTCCCGTCGGGTATGCAGAACCCATCACGGCGGGTTCCCTGCTGCAACGTTGGGATTACGGGGAGGCAGAGCCGGCGGCCACCGAGGGTAGGGTAGGGTAGGGTAGGGTGGGTATTGATTTTAGCTTCCCGGAGATGCGCGGGTGGAGGCGGGGAGAAATAACAGGGAGATTGGTAGCGGTGAGGAGGAAAAGGTGGAGGGATGAAAATAGTAACTGACATTCTGTTCGGCTGTTCCGTTAAGATACAGGATTGGTGTCTCGTTTAATTCTCGGATTTTGGATAACCAAAGTTCAAACATACTCTTTTTTCTCTTTCTTTAGTTTTTTTGCAAAAAAATAAAGCCTGTCATTAATTTAAGAAAAACGATTACAATCCCCTTATGACATCTCCAACTCCGATCGTCAAACCGTCTGCATCCGTCCGAACCATGAAAGTCATCCAACACGGTATGTATCGATACGTCGGAACGGTCCGAACCATGATTTTCTCGCAAACCAAAACCAAACCAGGGGTTGCGGGAGCCTGAACAGGAGAAACGTTGGACCCTGACCCCTGGCTCATCCAAAAGGAAAGCGAAGCTCATGCTTTTGTAGTAAACCGGATTGTTTCTGCGTTAACCCTCCCCCCTCCCTTCTTCCATCCCCGACCGCTCTTCACCCAATTTATGTCCTTTTCTCCCACCCTCTCCTTCCTTTCGTCGTTGACACATGGAACGGAAGAACCTGTCAGAGATGGAGGTGGTGGTGGAGGTGTTGGAGGATCAGCTCGGCTACGCGGCAAACTCATCGTGCCGAAAGCGAAGGCTGCAAAGGAGGAGAAGCTCAAGAAGACGATGGCCTCCGGTGGATGTGGTGGTCGTGGCAAACGCAGCGAACGTCGTGGTGGAGGCCACGATGCTCAGACGGGTGCGCCCACAGTACAGACGACACCATGGAAGGAGCATTACAAGCCTCCGTACTATTATGCCACCAAGCAGCTCGGAACTGCCACCAGGAAGGTGCCTTCCAATGTCGATGTAAACGCGGCGCCACTCTTCTTCGAGTGTTCTTCGCCGCAGCTTGTCTGGGCTCGGATGGCGGGCGAGGAGCAGATGGGTGCCCGTACCCTGTTAGCTACAACGCCTAGAGCGGGAGACCCGACGTACGACGACCCGAACAGTGAGATGCTCGACATCATCCACGACGAAGGCGAAGGAGGAAGATTTGGCTATGAGGACGGGCTGATGGAAGACTCAGATCCCACACAGTCCGGTAACTACCCACAATAACAATCCTACACCCATACGGGCACGCAACAATCCTACACACAGACCGGCGTGGGCACATGATACGTCTCCAGCGTACCTATAATTTTTGATTGTTTCATACTATTATATTATCTATATTGTATGCTTTACACACCATTTTATATAATTTTTGAAACTAATATATTAACCCAGTGTCAAGTGTCAGTTGTTGTTTTCTGATTGTTTTAGTTTTATAAAAAACGATACTAAACGGAGCCCAAACACGACGAAATTTTTTGACGATTTTTTTGGACCAGAAGATGACACTGGAAGCTTCGGTAGGAGACCAAAAGCCTCACTGGGATATTAAAAGGCAGGGGGTATATTCAGAAACCCTTAGAGGAGCACTCGAAACAATTCTTCTACTATCGCAAGTGTCTGTTCTTCTGTGATCCCATCTGGAGGCCTTCTTTCGGTACTCTGCTGGAGGAGGAATTCATCACGGTGGTCATCTTCATCAACCTTTATGCCTCCTCAATAATGTGTGAGTAGTTCTCATAGGACTTACGGGTCCATAGCAGTAGCTAGATGGATATCTCTCCTCTCTCTCTCTCTCTCCCTCATTAGATCTTCAATAAAATGATCTCTTCAAAGACCTATTCAATGTAATCTCTGCGGTGTGTTTGTTGGGATCCGATGAATTGTGAGTTTATGATCAGATTATTCATTGAAAGTAATTGAGTCTTTTATGATATTTATTATGTGTGATTTTATAGCCTTGCATTTCTCTCCAATCTATCTGTTTAATTTGACCAATTAGATTGATTTATCTTCAATGGGAGAGGTGCTTGGTAGTAGGTTCAATCTTGCGGTGTTCTCACTCTGTGACAGGAGGAGTAGCGAGACACATATTTGTATTGTTGCTACTATGGATAAAACGATGAGGTTTGAACATATTGTTTGTGTTGGGGAACGTTGCATGGGAAACAAAAAAATTTCTACGCACACGTAGATCTATCCATGGTGATGGGCATCTACGAGAGGGAGAGTGGATCTACATACCCTTGTAGATCGCTAAGCGGGAAGCGTTAAGACACGCGGTTGGTGTAGTCGAACGTCTTCGCGATCCAAATCGCCGTGCGTCCCGCGATCCAATCACGATCCGTCCCACGAACTTGATCACGATCCGTCCCACGAACTTGATCACGATCCTTCCGATCTAGCGTCGAACAGACGACACCTCCGCGTTCAGCACACGTACAGCTTGATGACGATCTCCGCCGTCTTGATCCAGCAAGAGAGAGAGGAGAGGTAGAAGAGTTCGCCGGCAGCGTGACGGTGCTCCGGCGATGGTGGTGGAGCAATTCCGGCAGGGCTTCGCCTAAGCACTGCAGAAATCCGATCTAGAGGAGAAACTATGCACTGGAGGAACGGTAGTGCAAAACCCTAAAATCCACCAGTATATATAGGAGGAGAGGCTGGCGCAAGGGCCAAGGCTCCTATAGGAGTCGGCCGAACCAACTAGGATTGGAGGACTCTCCTCCAATCCTAGTAGGACTAGGATTCGTCCCTTTTTTCCCCCCTTTTCCACCTTTTCCTATTGGGTTTTCTTCTCCAGCCACATGGGCCTTGTGTGGGAGTTTCCACCAGCCCACTAAGGGCTGATATTCACTCTCCCACAGCCCATGAAGCCTCTTGGGTCGAAATACCCCTCCCGGAGGCCTCCCGATACACTACCGGCACTCCCGGTACACTACCGACGAGCCCGAAACTTTTCTGGTGACCAAAATAGGACTTCCTATATATGAATCTTTACCTCCGGAACATTCCGGAGCTCCTCGTGACGTCCGGGATCTCATCCGGGACTCCGAACAAACTTCGGTCACCACCATACATAACTCTATACTACCGAAACGTCACCAAACCTTAAGTGTGCAGACCCTGCGGATTCAAGAACTATGTAGACATGATCGAGACACCTCTACGGTCAATAACCAATGGCGGGACCTGGATGTCCACATTGGTTCCTACATATTCTACGAAGATCTTTATCGGCCGAACCTTTATGTCAAGGATTCAGTTAATCCCGTATGATGTTCCCTTTGTTCTTTGGTATGTTACTTGCCCGAGATTCGATCATTGGTATCTCCCTAACTAGTTCAACCTCGTTATCGGCCAGTCTCTTTAATCGTTTCGTAATACATGATCCCGTAACTAACACTTAGTCACATTGCTTGCAAGACTTTATTGTGATGTTGTATTACCGAGTGGGCCCTGAGATACCTCTCCGTCACACGGAGTAACAAATCCCAGTATTGATCCATGCCAACTCAACAAACACCCTCGAAGACACCTGTAGAGTATCTTTATAGTCACCCAGTTACGTTGCGATGTTTGATACACACAAGGCACTCCTCCGATGTCCGTGAGTTGCATGATCTTATCGTCATAGGAACATATACTTGACATGCAGAAAACAGTAGCAATAAACTGACACGATCATAAGCTACGTTTGTAGTTTGGGTCTTGTCCATCACATCATTCTCCTAATGATGTGATCCCGTTATCGAATGACATCTCATGTCCATGGCTAGGAAACCTTAACCATCTTACGATCAACGAGCTAGTTCACTAGAGGCATACTAGGGACATTGTGCTTGTCTATGTATCCACACATGTATCCATGTTTCCAATTAATACAATTATAGCATGGATAATAAACAATTATCATGAACAAGGAAATATAATAATACACTTTATTTATTGCCTCTAGGGCATATTTCCAACAGTCTCCCACTTGCACTAGAGTCAATAATCTAGCTCACATCACTATGTGATTTACATTGTAATGAATCGAACACCCATGCAGTTCTGGTGTTGATCATGTTTAGCCCTTGGAAGAGGTTTAGTCAACGGGTCTGCAACATTCAGATCCGTGTGCACTTTGCAAATATTTATATCCTTCTCCTCGATGTAATCGCGGATGGAGTTGAAGCGTCGCTTTATGTGTCTGGTCCTCTTGTGAAACCTTGGTTCCTTGGCGAGAGCAATGGCACCAGTGTTGTCACAGAACAGGTTCATTGGATTCAGTGCACTGGGCACTACTCCAAGATCTGTCATGAATTGCTTCATCCAGACACCTTCCTTCGTTGCCTCCGAGGCTGCGATGTACCCCGCTTCGCACGTAGAATCGGCTACCATTCTTTGCTTGGAACTGCACCAGCTTACTGCTCCCTCGTTGAATAAATACGTATCCGGTTTGCGATTTAGAGTCGTCCGGATCAGTGTCAAAGCTTGCATCGACATAACCCTTTACGACGAGCTCTTCATCACCTCCATAAACGAGAAACATTTCCTTAGTCCTTTTCAGGTACTTACGGATATTCTTGACCGCTGTCCAGTGCTCCATTCCAGGATCACTTTGAAACCTTCCGGCCATACTTATGGCAAGGCTGACATCGGGTCTTGTGCACAACATTGCATACATGATAGAGCCTATGGTTGAAGCATAGGGGATGCCACTCATCTTTTCTCTATCTTCTGCAGTCACTGGGCATTGAGTCTTACTCTACTTCACACCTTGTAACACAGGCAAGAACCCCTTCTTGGACCGATCCATTTTAAACTTCTTCAAAACTTTATCACGGTATGTGCTCTGTGAAAGTGCTATTAAGCGTCTCGATCTATCTCTATAGATCTTAATGCCTAATATGAAAGCATCTTCTCCTAGGTCCTTCATTGAAAAACTCTTGTTCAAATATTCCTTCACGCTTTCCAGCATTTCTATATTGTTTCCAATCAGCAATATGTCATCCACATATAATACTAGAAACTCTATAGAGCTCCCACTCACTTTCTTGTAAATACAAGCTTCTCCATAAACTTGTATAAACTCAAACGCTTTGATCACCTCATCAAAATGCTTATTCCAACTCCGAGATGCTTGCACCAGTCCATAAATGGATCGCTGGAGTTTGCAAACTTTGTCAGCATTCTCTGGATCGACAAAACCTTCTGGTTGCATCATATACAACTCTTCCTCAAGGAAACCATTGGGGAACGCTGTTTTGACATCCATCTACCAAATTTCATAGTCGAAATAAGCAGCTATTGCCAACATGATTCTGAGAGACTTAAGCATCACTACGGGTGAGAAGGTCTCATCGTAGTCAACTCCTTGAACTTGTGAAAAACCCTTTGCCACAAGTCGAGCTTTATAGACGGTGACATTACCGTCCGCGTCTGTCTTCTTCTTAAAGATCCATTTGTTTTGAATGGCCTTTCGCCCTTCAGGTAATACTTCCAAAGTCCATACTTTGTTTTCATACATGGATCCCATCTCGGATTTCATGGCCTCTAACCATTTCTCGGAATCCGGGTCCATCACTGCTCCTCCATAGCTCGTAGGTTCATTGTTGTCCAACAACATGACCTCCAAGACAGGGTTGCCGTACCACTCAGGAGTAGTACGCGGCCTTGTCGACCTACGAGTTTCAATAGTAGCTTGATCCGAAGCTTCATGATCATCATCATTAACTTCCTCTTCTACCGTCATAGTTTCCACAGAAACATCTTTCCGTGTTGCACTACTTTCTGGTCGAAGTAAAGGTTCAATAACCTCATCAAGCTCTATTTTCCTCCCACTCAATTCTTTTGAGAGAAACTCTTTCTCAAGAAATGTTCCGTTCTTAGAGACAAACACTTTGCCTTCGGATCTGAGATAGAAGGTATACCCGACTGTCTCTTTAGAGTATCCTATGAAGATGCATTTTTTCGCTTTGGGTTCCAGCTTTCCAGGCTGAAGCTTGTTGACATAAGCATCACATCCCCAAACTTTAAGAAACGGCAACTTTGGCCTCTTGCCAAACCACAGTTCATATGGCGTCGTCTCAACGGATTTTGATGGTGCCCTATTTAAAGTGAATGCAGCTGTCTCTAATGCATAACCCCAAAACGATAGTGGCAAATCAGCAAGAGACATCATAGAACGCACCATATCTAATAAGGTTCCATTACGACGTTCGGACACACCATTACGCTGTGGTGTTCCGGGCGGTGTCAACTGTGAAACAATTCCACACTGTCTTAAGTGACTGCCAAACTCATAACTCAGATATTCACCTCCTCGATCAGATCGCAGGAACTTAATCTTCTTGTTACGATGATTCTCAACTTCACTCTGAAATTGCTTGAACTTTTCAAACGTTTCAGACTTGTGTTCCGTTAAGTAAATATACCCATATATACTTAAGTCATCAGTGAAGGCGAGAAAATAACGATATCCACCACGCGCTGTAACATTCATTGGACTGCACACATCAGTATGTCTGATTTCCAATAAGTCACTCGCCCGTTCCATTGTTCTAGAGAACGGCGTTTTAGTCATCTTGCCCATGAGGCATGGTTCACATGTGTCAAGTGATTCAAAATCAAGTGACTCCAAAAGTCCATCAGCATGGAGCTTCCTCATGCATTTTACACCAATATGACCTAAACGGCAATGCCACAAGAAAGTGGTACTATCATTATCAAGTCTACATCTTTTGGCATCAATGTTATGAACATGTGTGTCATCACTATCAAGATTCAATATGAATAAACCCCTAACATTGGGTGCATGACCATAAAAGATATTACTCATATAAATAGAACAACCTTGATTCTCTAATTTAAATAAGTAACCGTCTCGCAATAAACAAGATCCAGATATAATGTTCATGCTTAACGCACGCACTAAATAACAATTATTCAGGTTCATCACTAATCCCGATGGTAATCGAAGAGAGAGCGTGCCGACGGCGATCACATCAACCTTGGAACCATTTCCCACGCGCATCGTCACTTCGTCCTTTGCTAGCCTTCGTTTATTCCGTAGTTCCTGCTTTGAGTTGCAAATGTGAGCAACCAAACCGGTATCAAATACCCAGGCACTACTACGAGAGCTAGTAAGGTACACATCAATAACATGTATATCATATATACCTTGTTTGTCGTTGGCCGCCTTCTTGTCAGCCAGGTACTTGGGGCAGTTCCGCTTCCAGTGACCAGTTCCCTTGCAATGAAAGCACCGAGTTTCTGGCTTGGGTCCATGCTTGAGCTTCTTTACAGGAGTAGCAACTGTTTTGCCATCCTTCTTGGTTTTACCCTTCTTGCCCTTGCCCTTGACCTTGCCATTTTTCTTGAAACTAGTGGTTTTATTGACCATGAACACGTGATGTTCTTTCTGGATTTCAGACTCAGCGACTTTTAGCATCGCAAACAGCTCCGTGACTGACTTGTTCATCTCGTGTACGTTATAGTTCATCACAAAGCTCTTGTAACTAGGTGGCAGTGATTGAAGAACTCTGTCAGTGATCATCTCTGGTGGAAGGGCAATTCCCAACTCCGCTAGACGAGTTGAATACCCAGACATTCCGAGTATATGTTCACTGATAGACCCGTTCTTCTCCATCTTGTAAGCATAGAACTTATCGGAGGTTTCATACCTCTCGATTCGGGCGTTCTTCTGAAAGATAAACTTCAACTCCTGGAACATCTCATATGCTCCATGACGTTCAAAACGTCTTTGAAGTCCCGGTTCTAAGCCATACAATATCGCACACTGAACTATTGAGTAATCTCCATTACGTGCCTCCCAAGCGTTCTTAACGTCTTCGGAGGTCATGTCTTTTGGTTGGTCACCAAGCGGTGCATCAAGGACATATGATTTCTGGGAAGCTGTGAGGATAATCCTCAGATTACGGGCCCAGTCAACAAAGTTACTTCCATCATCTTTCAACTTAGCTTTCTATAGGAAGATATTAAAATTCAGGGGTGCTACTGCGCGAGCCATTGATCTACAACATAAATATGCAAAGTTCACTTAGACTATTGTTCAAGATAATGAGTTTAGTTAATCAAGTTACTAAAGCTCCCACTCAAATTGACATCCCTTAGGTCATCTGAGTGTCACATGATCCAAATCCACCAACTCAAGTCCGATCATCACGTAAGTTGAGGTGGCTTCAATGGTGAACATCATTATGTTGATCATATCTACTATATGACTCATGTTCGACCTTTCGGTTTCTTGTGTTCCGAGGCCATGTCTGTACATGCTAGGCTCGTCAAGTTTAACCCGAGTGTTCTGCGCGTGCAACACTGGCTTGCATCCGTTGTATGTGAACGTAGAGTCTATCACACCCGATCATCACGTGGTGTCTCAACACGACGAGCTTTCACAACGATGCACACTCAGGGAGAACACAATTTATCTTGAAATTTAAGTGAGGGATCACCTTATAATGCTACCACCGTACTAAGCAAAACAAGGTGCATAAAAAGGATTAACATCACACGGAATTCATAAGTGACATGATATGGCCATGAACTTGTGCTTTAGATCTCCATCTTGAAAGCACTGGCATGATCTCCATCATCACCGGCACAACACCATGATATCCATCATCTTGATCTCCATCAACGTGTCGCCATCGGGGTTGTCATGCCCTGCATGCTTCTACTACTATTGCTACCATTTAGCGATAAAGTAAAGCATTACATAGCGCTTAATGATTGACACGCAGGTCATACAATAATTAAAGACAACCCTATGGCTCCTGCCGGTTGCCGTACTCATCGACATGCAAGTCGTGAAATTCTATACTTCACATGATCATCTCATACATCACATATATCACATCATGTAATTGGCCATATCACATCACAACATACCCTGCAAAAACAAGTTAGACGTCCTCTAATTGTTGTTGCATGTTTTACGTGGCTGCTATGGGTTTCTAGCAAGAATGATTCTCACCTACGCATAAACCACAACGGTGATACATAATTCGCTTTTCAACCTTCTCAAGGACCGCCTTTGTCGAATCCGATCCAACTAAAGTGAGAGAAACTGGCACCCGCAAGCCATCTATGCAACAAGTTGCGGTCGAGGGAACCGGTCTCTTGTAAGCGTACGAGTAATGTTGGTCCGGGTCGCTTCATCTCACAATACCGCTGAACCAAAATCTGACCAAGGGAGGAAGCAATCTAAGCATCAACACCCACAAACCTTTTGTGTTCTACTCGAGATCTCATCAACACATAGATCTAGCTCATGATGCCACTGTTGGGGAACGTTGCATGGGAAACAAATTTTTTCCTACGCACACGTAGATCTATCCATGGTGATGTGCATCTACGAGAGGAAGAGTGGATCTACATACCCTTGTAGATCGCTAAGCGGGAAGCATTCAGAAACGCGGTTGGTGTAGTCGAACGTCTTCGCGGTCCAAATCGCCGTGCGTCCCGCGATCCAATCACGATTCGTCCCACGAACTTGATCACGATCCGTCCCACTAACTTGGTCACGATCCGTCCCACTGAACTATTGAGTAATCTCCAGTACGTGCCTCCCAAGCGTTCTTAATGTCTTCATCATCTTGATCTCCATCAACGTGTCGCCATCGGGGTTGTCGCGCCCAACATGCTTCTACTACTATTGCTACCGTTTAGCGATAAAGTAAAGCATTACATAGCGCTTAATGATTGACACGTAGGTCATACAATAATTAAAGACAACCCTATGGCTCCTACCGGTTGCCGTACTCATCGACATGCAAGTCGTGATAATCTATACATCACATGATCATTTCATACATCACATATATCACATCATGTAATTGGCCATATCACATCACAACATACCCTGCAAAAACAAGTTAGACGTCCTCTAATTGTTGTTGCATGTTTTACGTGGCTGCTACGGGTATCTAGCAAGAACAATTCTCATCTACGCAAAAACCACGGTGATACACTAGTTGCTTTTCAACCTTCTCAAGGACCGCCTTTGTCGAATCCAATCCAACTAAAGTGAGAGAAACTGGCACTCGCAAGCCATCTATGCAACAAGTTGCGGTCGACGGAAACGGTCTCTCGTAAGCGTACGAGTAATGTTGGTCCGGGCCGCATCATTTCACAAAACCGCTGAACCAAAATCCGACCAAGGGAGGAAGCAATCTAAGCATCAAAGCACACAAACCTTTTGTGTTCTACTCGAGATCTCATCTACATGTAGACCTAGCTCATGATGCCACTGTTGGGGAACGTTGCATGGGAAACAAATTTTTTCCTATGCACATGTAGATCTATCCATGGTGATGAGCATCTACGAGAGGGAGAGTGGATCTACGTACCCTTGTAGATCGCTAAGCGGGAAGCGTTAAGAAACGTGGTTGGTGTAGTCGAACGTCTTCGCGATCCAAATCGCCATGCATCCCGCAATCCAATCACGATCTGTCCCGCGATCCAATCACGATCTGTCCCACGAACTTGATCACGATCCGTCCCACGAACTTGATCACGATCCTTCCGATCTAGCGCCGAACGGACGGCACCTCCGCGTTCAGGACACATACAGCTTGATGACGATCTCCGCCGTCTTGATCCAGCAAGAAGGAGTGGAGAGGTAGAAGAGTTCTCCGGCAGTGTGATGGTGCTCCGGTGATGGTGGTGGAGCTATTCCGGCAGGTCTTCGCCTAAGCACTGCAGAAAACCGATCTAGAGGAGAAACTATGCACTGGAGGAACGGGTAGCACGTGGCTGAAAATTATGTGCAAAAACCCTAAAACCTCCAGTATATATAAGAGGAAGAGAGGAGGAGGCTTGGCACAAGGGCCAAGCCTCCAAGGAGTCGGCCGAACCAGCTGGAGGAGGTGGACTCCACCTCCAATCCTAGTAGGACTAGGATTCACCCTATTTTTGCCTTTTTCCACCTTTTCTCTTTAGGCCTTTTTTCCCAAACCGCATGGGCCTTGTGTGGGACTTCCACCAGCCCACTAAGTGCTGGTAAAAACTCTCCCACAGCCCATGGAGCCTCTTGGGTCGAAATACCCCTCCCGATGGTCTCTCGGTACACTACCGGCACTCCCGGTACACTACCGATGAGCCCGAAACTTTTCCGTCGACCAAAACAGGACTTCCTA
The DNA here is from genome assembly GCA_022496015.1 of Hordeum marinum. NCBI lineage: Eukaryota > Viridiplantae > Streptophyta > Magnoliopsida > Poales > Poaceae > Hordeum > Hordeum marinum. Next base: position 327,190,933 of record CM039677.1, read on the forward strand.
TGTATGAATCTTTACCTCCGGACCATTCCAGAGCTCCTCGTGACGTCCGGTATCTCATCCGGGACTCCAAACAACATTCGGTCACCACCATACATAACTCTATACTACCGAAACGTCACCAAACCTTAAGTGTGCAGACCCTGCGGGTTCGAGAACTATGTAGACATGACCGAGACACCTCTACAGTCAATAACCAATAGCGGGACCTGGATGCCCATATTGGTTCCTACATATTCTACAAAGATCTTTATCGGTCAAACCTCTATGTCAAGGATTCAGTTAATCCCGTATGATGTTCCCTTTGTTCTTCGGTATGTTACTAGCCCGAGATTCGATCGTCGGTATCTACATACCTAGTTCAACCTCGTTATCGGCAAGTCTCTTTAGTCGTTCCGTAATAAGATCCCGCAACTAACACTTAGTCACATTGCTTGCAAGGCTTATTGTGATGTTGTATTACCGAGTGGGCCCTGAGATACCTCTCCGTCACACAGAGTAACAAATTCCAGTCTTGATCCATGCCAACTCAACAGACACCCTCGGAGATACCTGTAGAGCACCTTTATAGTCACCCAGTTATGTTGCAACATTTGATACACACAAGGCACTCCTCCGGTATCCATGAGTTGCATGATCTCATTGTCATAGGAACATATACTTGACATGCAGAAAGCAGTAGCAATAACTTGACATGATCATATGCTACGTTTGTAGTTTGGGTCTTGTCTAATGATGTGATCTCGTTATCAAATGACATCTCATGTCAATGGCTAGGAAACCTTGACCATGTTTGATCAACGAGCTAGTTCACTAGAGACATACTAGGGACAAAGTGTTGTCTATTTACCCACACATGTAATGTGTTCCCAATTAATACAATTATAACATGGATAATAAACGATTATCATGAACAAGGAAATATAATAATAAACACTTTATTTATTGCCTCTAGGGAATATTTCCAACAGTGGATACTCTCAAAACTAAAATATTTCCACCTAAAAAGGAAATATCTAAATCTCCAAAATATATCCAATCCACCATAGATGAAATTAGAAAAAAGACGGAAAAGATGAGAGCTAGACATGAATTCTTTGGAAAAAATGTTTGCATCCGATTTTTATGACAATAATGATGAAGATATTAAAATGATTGATGTGACACCTATTGAATAAATGTTTAGTGATACAAAACTTGATGATAGAGGGACTAGAGATGAGTCAAGTTCAATTAAGGTGCATCCCAATTGTTCGGAGGGTGTTGATCTCGATGCTAAAAATGACAAAAGTGGGTTTGAAGAGGTCAAACTTTAGATAGTGATGTGCCCACTACTTTGGATCACAAGGACTTTAGTTTTGATATTTTTTATTTAATTGAGTGTATTTGCTTGTTTGAATCCATGATCAATTCACCTAATTCTTATGAAAAAAGCAAAGCTTTTACTAGACACATCATAAAAAACTCTTATTAAACCTCATGAAGAAAAGCTTGAATTAGAAGTGCCTATACCAAGGAAATTACATGATGAATTGAAACCTACAATTAAAATCAAGATTAAATATTATGAATGTAAAGTTTTGTGTGATCTAGAAGTTAGTGTCTCTACTATACCAAAATCTTTATGTGATGTTCTAGGTCTCATCGATATTAACGAATGTTTCCTCAACTTCCATTTAGAGGATTCCACAATTACAAAACAATTGGGTAGAATTAATAATGTTCTCATACTTGCTAATATAAATCATGCACCTGTGGATTTCACCATGCTTGATATTGAATGTAATCTATCTTGTCCTATAATACTTGGCAGACCATTTTTTGGATCCATAGGTGCAATTATTAATATAAAAAGAAGGTAATATACGATTCCAATTCCCATTAAAGAAAGGGATGGGGCACTTTCCAAGAAATAAAATTAAACCTTCGTATGAATCTATTATGAGTGCCACATATGGTATTACTTTGAAGGATGATAACACTTCAAACTATGCATTACGCCTAGCTATGGGCATTAAACAATAGCGCTTGTTGGTAGGCAACCCAATAGTTATATTTTTTCTTTATTTTATTTTCTTGAGTCAACATGATTATTTTTACTATAATGATTATGTTTGTATCTTTTATTTTGATTTTTTTGCCAAGTAAACCCTTTAGGATGATGTGGATGATAGTTCAATTGATGTTATGCACAAATAGAAACTCTTACGCACATTATTTGGTTTTTTAATGTAATGTGATAAATTGCTACAAAAATTAAAAAATGTTGGGATACAAATTGTTTATGTTTTCCTATTTTTTCTGAATTTTTGGAGTTAAATATGGTTTTAGTCTAGATCATTATGCACTGTTCAATTTTCGACAAATTATGTTTTATTGCATAGTGTGCTTATTTTGATGATGCTATGAATTATATCAAGGGGTATAAGTCATGAAAAAATTAGAATACAATAGGTATTATGCAATGGAAATTATGAATCTATTTATAATAGTATCTAAGGTGAATGATTATTTGATTATACTAACGGATCTCACAAAGTTTTTGTTGAGTTTTGTGTACTGAAGTTTTCCCGTTTTGGGTGAGATCGTGATGGATGGAGGAATAAGGAGTGGCAAGACCCTAAGCTTTGGGATGACCAAGGTACCCCAACATAGTTTTCAAGGAAGACCCAAGCGTCTAAGCTTAGGGATGCCCCGGAAGGCATCCCCTCTTTCGTCTCCAATCTATCAGTAATATCACTTGGAGCTATATTTTCATTCATCACATGATACGTGTTTTGCTTCGAGTCTCTTGTGCTATAGTTTTATTTTGTTTTATTTTTAGTTTTCCACAATCATTGTTTGTTGGACACATCTATTATGAGATACACACATTCATTGTGGTTTGTTAGAATTCTCATTGTGCTTCACTTATATCATTTGAGTCAAGGCAGTTTTGCTCATGTGCTTCACTTATATGTTTAGAGCATGGTGGTAATTATATTTTACAGAAATCATATCCACTCTCATGATTAATTTATACCTTTTTGATAGTTAAATAGGAGTTGGTAATTTGCATGGGTTATACGTTTAGTCTAAAAATGACAGGTATACAAGAGGGATATATTAAAACTTTCATGTAGATCACTGAATAAGAAATGTATGATCAACGGTATTGAGGTTGTAATATGGAAGCTTACTAGTTGGTAAACTTAATTAGTAAGAATATATTTCATTAAATGTTGGTCGTGGCATGACCAGGACGTTGGAGTGTTCTGTATCCTTGATTGATATCCTTTGTGTTGTTTGGGACGGGGGGCGATGGTTAACTCATCCCTAAGAGCATGCATGTATTACTTTACTTCGAGGGATAATATTACACAATAAGTATCGATGTTATTTATGACCAATGTGAGTTTGTGGACTATAAGCACTTCCATCCTTCCGTATTTTGCTAGCCCCTTCCGTATCGTTCATTGCACGTTCTCCCCTTGAGACTTGGCTCAAACTTCGTCGATGCATCCAAACCCCGTGACATGATACGATCCATCACACATAAGTCTTATTATATCTTCCTAAAAACAACCACCATACCTACCTCTCATGTCATTTCCATAGCCATTCCAAGATATATTGCCATGCAACTTCCACGGTTAGTATTCACATGACTTGAGGATAGGGATGGCAATGGGTACCCATTACCCACGTACCCTGCGGGTAAAAACCCTATTAAGGTAAGGGTATGGGACAATTTTTTTGCCATGGGTATATAAATGAGAAAATCTGAAACCCATCGGGTAGAGCTGGTATGGGTATGGGATCATATAACCCATACCCACATACCCATGTCCCCATATAAAATCTATGTAAACACAAAATTATCTCTACAATCTAAACTATGTCAAGTATTTGTGAACTGAAAGTGTAAGCCTATGTATGGTTGTGTATGACTATACGATGTTGTTCACACCTACGTGTTGTTGTTATAATCTATTTTTGTAAACTGTATGATAGGATGCAGTTTATAATTATAAGTTGTTCAAATTGATGTTTTGCAAGTATGGGTAATTTTACCCGCGGGTACCTGTCTACCCTGTCGGGTAATGGGTATGGGGAAAAATTGTACCCGTTGACGGGTATGGATAAGGGTGATGGGTAAGCTCATATGGGACGGGTAAGGGTATGGGGAGGCTCCACCCATACCCATACCCTGCGGGTGCCATCCCTACTTGAGGATTCATTGTCATTTTGTTTTGCATGACCATAGAGCTGACATGATATTTGTGGTGAAGCCACCGTTCATCTTTGTATACATGTTACGCTAGAATCATTGCACATCTTGGCACCCTACCATAGGCATTCATATGTAGTCATATCATTCAGTTTTATCGAGTTGTAAGTAAATAAAAGTGTGATGATCATCACTATTAGAGAGTTGCATAGGTAATGAAAAGAATGATGGAGACCGACGAGTCCTCAAAAAAGTGGGGATGAGGTTCATGATATTGTTCTAAAAATGAGAGAAAAATAAAAAGGAGAAGAGGCAATGTTACCATCCTTTACCACACTTGTGCTCGAAGTAGCATCATGTTCTTCATAGAGAGTCTCCATGATTTGTCACTTTCATATACTAGTGGGAATTTTCACATCATAGAACTTAACTTGCATATTCTAATAACGGGCTTCCTAAAATTCCCGAGGTCTTCATGAGCAAGTAACTTGGATGCACACCCACTTAGTCTTAGTAGAGATCTTTCATACACTTATAGCTCTAGTGCATCCATTGCAAGGCAATCCTACTCCTTGCATCAATATCGATTGAAAGGTGTCTTCATGTCCTAATGATCCGCCAAGATGATGCAAGACTTTCTCTATTTTTGTCTTCCCTTATGAAACCCTACCATCATTCTCTATTCCACGTAAAGTGCTAAGTCCATGGCTCACACTTAGGTTGAGTGAAGTTGAAAATGCCGAAGCATGTGAAAAAGTACGATACAGTTGCTTGGTTTGGCACCGGGGTGTTCATGATTTATGCTCTACGCAAGAAAGACCTAATGCCATTGCTTACATGGTTAAATGAGTTGGGATAACGTTCTTTAGCATTGTTATTTTGAAAAGTAATGGTTATTTGCTAGTATTCATCTATATTATCATTTTGATATTTACTAAGTCACCATTTCTCAGCATTCATTCCTAAATGAATTACATGATTAAGACATGTGTGGTAGCATTAGACATCAAACGTTTTGTTTTTATTATTTACCTACTCAAGGACAAGCAGGAATTAAGCTTGGGGATGCTGATACGTCTCCAATGTATCTGTAATTTTTGATTGTTTCATGCTATTATATCATCAATATTTTATGCTTTACACACCATTTTATATCAATTTTGGGAACTAATATTTTAACGCAATGCGAAGTGCCAATTGCTATTTCTGCTTGTTTTTGGTTTTACAGAAAAACTATACCAAATGGAGTCCAAACGCAATGAAACTTTTTCACACTTTTTTCTGGACCAGAAGACACCCTGAAAGCTTCGGGAGGAGACCTTAGGCCTCACGAGGAGATGACAAGGCAGTGAGGCACGCCCTGGGGGCGTAGGCGCACCCTGCCACCTTGTGGGCTCCTCATGGATCCGATCGCCCTAATTCTTGGCCGATAAATTCACATGTATTCATAAATGCTTATGGAACCACTCGAAACAATTTTTCTGCCATCCCAAACCTATGTTCTTCCGTGATCCCATCTGGAGGCCTTTTCCGGTACTCTGCTGGAGGGGGAATCCATCACGAAGGTTGTATTCATCAACCTTGCTGCCTGCCCAATGATGTGTGAGTAGTTCCCACAAGACCTATGGGTCCATAGCAGTAGCCATATGGCTCTCTCTGTCTCTCCCTCCCTCTCTCTCTCTACCTCTCTCTCTCTCTTGTTTGATCTTCAATACAACGACCTATTCAAAGTTATCTTCAAGATGTGTTTGTTGGGATCGGATGAATTGTGGGTTTATGATCTGATTATTCATTGAAAGTAATTGATGATATTGTGAGATTTATTATGTTTGATTTTGTAGCCTTGTATTTCCCTACGATCTAGATTGATTTATCTTCAGTGGGAGATGTGCTAGGGCATAAAACAATAACGCCTATTGGGGGGCGACCCAATATTTATCTTACGTCAACATGATTATTGCTAATGTAGTAACTGTGTTTTTATGTTTTATTTTATTTTTGTGCCAAGTTAGAACTTTGGGATGTTGCAAATGCTTGTTTATTAGGTTCTATGAAGAAACAAAAAGTTTTGTGTCCACTATTTAAATTTCATTCTGTACTAGAACGTGATCAATTGTTAATCCCCCCACTCAATTAAAAATTGTCTACATTGTCCTAAGTTTTTCAAATATTGAAGTTACAAAATTATAATAATTAATTATATCTTTACTCAGCTTATTAGGTTTTGTTTTCTGACAAATTCCATTTTGTTTTTCCTTGCTTGCTTATTTTGAAGTTTCCATAACTTATATTGGGGGACATAAATTGTGAAAATGATAGGATACGTTAGAAATCATTTGGGAATAATTATGAATCTTGTTTCTCAAGTACATGAATGATGATTTGTTTTTCTTATACTAACCTATCTCACGATTTTTGTTAAGTTTTGTGTGAAAGAAGTTTTCAAGTTTTGGGTGAGATAGTGATACGAGGAGAATAAGGAGCAGCAAGAGCCTAAGCTTGGGGATGCCCAAGGCACCCCAAGGCAATATGTAAAGAATACTCAAGCAAATGAGCTTGGGGATGCCCTGGATGGCATCCCCTCCCTTTGTCTTTGAAATGTTGGAAATATGCCCTAGAGGCAATAATAAATTGGTTATTATCATATTTCCCTGTTCATTATAAACGTCTAATTATCCATGATAGAATTGTATTGATTAGAAACTCAAATACATGTGTCGATACATAGACAACATCGTGTCCCTCGTGAGCCTCTACTAGACTAGCTCGTTGATCAAAGATGGTTAAGGTTTCCTAACCATAGACATGGAGACCACATCATTAGGATATAATGTGATGGACAAGACCCAACCGTAAACATAGCATGTCAAGTATATCTTCCTAAGACCATGATATCATGCAACTCCCTAACACTGGAGGGATGCCTTGTGTGTATCAAACATCACTTCGTAACTGGGTGATCATAAAGGTGCTCTACAGGTATCTCCGAGGGTGTGTTGTGTTTGCATGGATCATGAATGGGATTTGTTATTTCGTATGACGGAGAGGCATCTCTAGGCCCTCTCGGTAATACAACATTGCAAGAAGCTTGCAAGCATTATGACTAGGGAGTTAGCCATGGGATCTTGTATTACGGAACGAGAAAAGAGACTTGCCGGTAACGAGATTGAACTAGATATAGAGATACCAATGATCGAATCGAGCAAGTAACATACCAATGGACAAAGGGAACTGCATACGGGATTGACTAAATCCTTGACATCGTGGTTTGACCAATAAAGATCTTCATGGAATATGCAGGAACCAATATGGGCATCCTGGTCCCACTATTGGTTATTGACTCGAGAGGTTTCTCGGTCATGCCTACGTGATTCTCGGACCCGCAGGGTCCGCATGCTTAACATTTAGTGACACTAGAGTAGTATTGGGATATGTACATTGGTGGCTGAATGTTGTTTGGATTCCCTGATGAGATCCCGGATGTCACGAGGAGCTCCGAAGGTAAATATTTATATATGGGAAGTCATATTTTCGCTACCGGAAAAGTTTTGGATTTTCCAGTATTATACCGGGAAGCTTCTAGAAGGTTACAAAGGATTCCGGAGGGGTCTCGAAGTCCATGGAGGTTTACACTATGCCCCTTAGGATAGCATGGTCTGTAGGGGGCGCCCTAGCCTTATTGGACGAGCCCCTCAAGGGCCCATGCGGCCAAGGAGTAGAAACTCCGAGGGGCAAGGAGGTGCCTTGGGGAGGGAGGACTCCTCCCTCCTGTCCGCCATCCCTTCCTTCGAGGAGGGGTTAGGGCTGCGCCCCTCCTCCCCCTTGCCTCCTATAAATAATGGAGTGGAGTGGAGGGCTGAACACAACAAGTCCTCTCCCTCAAGGCAGCCCTCTCCCTCTCGTCTCTCCCATTCTTCCTCCTTCGTAGTTCCGGAGTCGCTTGGCGAAGCCGTGCTAGCATTGCTCCACCACCACTTCCACCATGCCGTTGTGCTGGTCGAGACCCCATCTACTACTCTGCCCTCGCTTGGTGGATCAAGGAGGAGGAGGAGACATTATCGATCCGCACATGCGCTGAACATGGAGGTGACGTTCGTTCGCCGCTGGATCGCGATTGGATCATGAACATGTACGACTTCATCAACCGCGTTTTTAACGCTTCCGCTTAGCGATCTACAAGGGTACGGAGATACACTCCCCTCTTGTAGCTATGCATCTCCATGGACAGATCTTGCATGTGCATATGATTTTTTTGTTTCCCATGCAACGTTCCCCAACAATGGCATCATGAGCTAGGTCTATGCATAGATGATATGCACGAGTAGAACACAAAGTGTTTGTGGGCATTGATGTTCAGATTGCTTACCTCCTTAGTCTTATCTTGATTCGGCAGTATTGTGGAATGGAGTGGCTCGGACCAGCCTTACTTGTTCTCGCACAAGAGACCGGTTCCACTAATAACCCACAAGTATAGGGGATCGCAACAATTTTCGAGGGTAGAGTATTCAACCCAAATTTATTGATTCGACACAAGGGGAGCCAAAGACTATTCTCGAGTATTAGCAGTTGAGTTGTTAATTCAACCACACCTGAAAGACTTAATATATGTAGCAAAGTATTTAGTAGCAAAGTAGTATGGAAGTAACAGTAATGATGGCAAAAGTGACAGTAGCAGTTTTGTAGTGATTGTAACAGTAGCAATGGGAAAGTAACTTAGCAAGGATCAATATGTGAAAAGCTTGTAGGCAATGGATCAGTGATGGATAATTATGTGGGATGGCATTCATCATGCAACGGTTATAACATAGGGTGACACAGAACTAGCTCCAATCCATCAATGTAATGTAGGCATGTATTCCATATATAGTCATACATGCTTATGGAAAAGAACTTGCATGACATCTTTTGTCCTACCCTCCCGTGGCAGCGGGGTCCTAATGGAAACTAAGGGATATTAAGGCCTCCTTTTAATAGAGAACCGGACCAAAGCATTAGCACTTAGTGAATACATGAACTCCTCAAACTACGGTAATCACCGGAAAGAATCCCAGTTATTGTCACCCTGGGGGATGCGGATCATAACTCGTAATAGGTGTCTACAACTTGCAAGATAGGATCAAGAACACATATAGATTCATGAAAACATAATAGGTTCAGATCTGAAATCATGGCACTCGGGCCCTAGTGACAAGCATTAAGCATAGCAAAGTCATAGCAACATCAATCTCAGAACATAGTGGATACTAGGGACCAAACGCTAACAAAACTAACTCGATTACATGGTAAATCTCATCCAATCCATCACCATCCAGCAAGCCTACGATGGAATTACCCACGAACGACGGAGAGCATCATGAAATTGGTGATAAAGGATGGTTGGTGATGATGATGGCATCGATTTCCCCTCTCTGGAGCCCAAAACGGACTCCAGATCTGCCCTCCCAAGGAAGAACATGAGGTGGCGGCAGCTCCGTATCGTGAAACGTGATGAACTCTTCTCTCTGATTTTTTCTCTCCTAATAGGGTTATATGGAGTTGGATTTGAGGTTAGAGGAGTTGTAGGGGGGCCACAAGCCACCTGGGCACGCCCTAGGGGGGCAACCCCTGGCTTGTGGCCAATGGGTGGACCCCCTCTGGTTGATTCTTTCACCGGTTTTTTTATTAATTCCAAAAATATTTTCTGTAAATTTTTAGGTCAATCTGAGAACTTTTATTTTTGCACAAAAATAACACCAAAGGCAATTCTGCTGAAAACAGTGTCAGTCCGGGTTAGTTCCATTCAAATCATGCAAATTAGATTTCAAAACATGGGCAAAAGAGTTTGGAAAAGCAGATACGATGGAGACGTATCAACCCCCCAAGCTTAACCCATTGCTTGTCCTCAAGCAATTCAGTTGACAAACTGAAAGTGACAAAGAAAAACTTTTGCAAATTCTGTTTGATCTTGTTGTTGTGAATATGTCGAACTGATGTTCAGATTTTCAGCAAAGATTATAGACTAATCACGTTCACAATAACATTTAGGTCTCACATTTACTCATATCAATGGCATAATTAACTAGCAAGCAATAATAATAAATCTCGGATGACAACAATTTTATCAAAACGATCATGATACAATATGATATAATGGTATCTCGCTAGCCCTTTCTAAGACCGCAAAACATAAATGCAGAGCACCCCTGAAGAACAAGGATTGACTGGAAATTGTAGTTCATGGTAAAAGAGATCCAGTCACCATCATACTCAATATCAATTAATAACAAAGCATACAAATGATGGTGGTGCTCTCTAACTGGTGCTTTTTATAAGTGGAGGATGACTCAACAGTAAAGTAAAATAGATAAGCCCTTCGCAGAGGGAAGCATTGATTTGCAGAGGTGCCAGAGCTCGAGCTTTTAAAACAAGGATGAATAATAATTTTGAGTGGCATGCTTTCATTGTCAACATAACAACCAAGAGATTTCACCATCTTCCATGCTAGATACATTATAGGTGGTTCCCAAACAGAATGATAAAGTTTTTACCCCCCTCCACCAATCGAATACACTCCACGGCTGGCCGAATCCATGGGTACCGTCCATACAAACAATCCTAGGGGAGTTTTGTTTCATTATATTTTGATTTGATTTTTGAGCATGGAATTGGGCATCCTGAATACCAACCACTTTCTCTTGAATGGTAGTGAATCAACACATGTCGTGAGAATAACCCACCTAGCATGGAAGATACTGACCACCCCCAGTCGCTACATGAGCGATTCAGGCATACAAAACATAATATTATTTGAAGGTTTAGAGTTTGGCACATGCAAATTTACTTGGAACAGAAGGTAAATACCGCATATAGGTAGGTATGGTGGACTCAGATGGAACAACTTTGGGTTTAAGGAAGTGGATGCACAAGCAATATTCCTGCTTAGTACAAGTGAAGGCTAGCAAGAGACTAGGAAGCGACCAACTAGAGAGCAACAACAGTCATAAACATGCATTGAGCTTAACCAACATTTAATGCAAGCATGAGTAGGATATAATTCACTAGTAACATAAATATCGTGGAGGCTATGTTGATTCTGTCTCAACTACATGCGTGAACATGTGCCAAGTCAAGCCACTTGAATCATTCAAAGCAGGATACCATCCCATCATACTACATCGCAACCATTTAAAAATGCATGTTGGCACTCAAGGACTATAATCTCTAGTTGTCATTACAAACATGATTCATCCATAATGAGCTGAATCCAGAACGATGAGCTAATCATATTTACAAAAAACAAAATAGGTCGAGTTCGTACCAGCTTTTCTCCATCTCAATCACTTCATCATATATCGTCATTATTGCCTTTCACTTGCACGACCGAACGATGTGAATAATAATAAAGGTGCATGTGCATTGGACTAAGATGGAATCTGCAAACAATAACTCAAGGGAGAAGGCAAGGTAATATGGGCTCTTTGATAGATAAACAATAATGCATATGAGAGCCACTCATCATTTTCGTTGTGGTCTTCTCCTTACGACCCAAAGAAAGAAATTTCAAAACAAGAACGAGAAAAACTATTTACACGGGAAAGCTCCCAACAAGTAAAAGAAGAACGAGAAATCTTTTTGGGTTTCCTTTTAATGCTACAACTAAACAGACTAGAAGGTAAGGCTAGAACTAATTTTTTTGGATTTTCTCAAGGTTAATTAAGCACACAAGAAAAAAGCGGAAAGAAGAAATAAACTACCATGGATGGTATAATGAAAAAGTACGAGCACCGACTACTAAGATGAGTGTGTGAACTTGAATGTAATGTCGGTGAGAAATACATACTCCCCCAAGCTTAGGCTTTTGACGTAAGTTGGTCTAGAGACATGGCTGGCCCGGATAATATCCAAAGTCATAGTTCGGGTTGTACTGGGCTGCGGCGGCTACCGCCTGAACGACTGCATCACGGAGGCGAGCGGGTACCGCCTTTCTCTCGTACTCGTTTGCCTCCTCTCTAGTTATAAAATGTCTCCATTTTTCCTGAAAGTTAAAAAGAAGGAAGGAGCAGGAAGGTTAATATGGACAACACGCTGTCTATCAAAAATTAGTCGGTATAGGAAGGACTGTTCGTTCCTCTCAAGAAACTGGTAGCACATTATAGCCTCATAATCCAGAAAAGCAGGTGGTAACTCAATATCATTCCCCCTTATGGGTACCCCAAAATAATTAGCTACATGAGTGGCATAAATCCCGCCAAGAAATCTCCTTCCTTAGCATTTTTATGTAGCCTCCTAGGAATAATAGCCCCCAAGTTATATCGTCTATCACCCATTACTGCACTCTTAAGAATACTAAGATCAGGTACACAAAGGTGGCTAAGATCATGTTTACCGTTAATACATATACCTATGAAGAGGGCAAAATAATGTATAGCAGGAAAGTGAATGCTCCCCAAGGTAGCCTGTGTAATGTTTCTAGCTTCTCCCACAGTGATGCTAGCAAGAAAATCATTATATTCAGTTTTCTGAGAATCATTATGGCTGCCCCATTGTGGAATTTTGCATGCATGGTTAAAATCTTGTAGGCCCATAGTATAAGATTCATCATAAAAATTTAATAAAATAGAGTGCTTATTACGCCTGGATGAAAATTCAAACCTCCGCACGAAAGAATCAGTGAGTTGATAATATTGCTTGCATTGGTCTGAAACGAAATATTCAAGGCCAGCATTTCATGTGTACGCGTAAAATTCTTCCTTGAAACCAACATGAACCATGAATTGATCCGATGGCCATTCAGAAGGCCGCACTTGAGCTTCCCTCGATGGTTCAAGGTGGGGCTCACGTATCGCAAGTCTCGGGGCCTTCTTGCTCGAGGAACCCCCTTGGTATATTCGCGTCAACATTTTTCTTTCTATAAAAAGATTCTGAAATTTTTAGTGACTCAAAATAAAGGTGAATAAAACCCAACAAACCTTATAGTAACTACTCCCACAAGTGCCTAGAGGCTATATCATGCATCAAAACTACTTAGGACCATACAAATTTGACATGCAAGCTCAAGAACAAGGTCACCACAGCAACAAAAATTTGCAATATATAAAGCACTTAAACAAAAACTAATTAGACCATTGGAGGAGTCACATACCGAAGATCAGTTCCCCAAAATAGTTTTACAAAAGGAGCTTTGCACAAGGAGATTGAAAATGACAGCAAAATGAGCTAGAACACGGGCTAGAGCAATGGTGGGATTTTTTCTGGAGGAAGACAAAGTGGATGGGTGCTGGAATAAGTGAGGGGGGCCTACGGGGGACCCACAAGCCAGGGGGCGTGCCCTGTGGGCTTGTGGCCCACGGGTGCAGCCCCCTGATATGTTCTTAGTGCCAGAAGTTCTTAAATATTCCAGAAAAAATCATACTACATTTTCAGAGCATTTGGAGAACTTTTATTTTCAGGTCATCTTTTATTGCATGGATAATTCAGAAAACAGAAAAATAATAGCATTTTTACTTTGTTTAATCTAAATATCAGAAAGTAAAAGTTGGGTACAGAAGGTTGTGCCTCCTAAATTCATCCATCTCATTCTCATTAAAAAGAATCCATCAATAAGGTTGATCAAGTCTTATTGACAAACTTTTTTCGAATGACACAGAACCGGAGAATTTTCGAATAACACTAGGTTACCTCAATGGGGATATGCATGTCCCCGAAAATAAGTATATCATATTTCTGTTTGGCAATGGGGAGAGGGAATTCAAAATCTCCAATAATAATCGTTGAATTTTTTCCAATGGAGTTGATACTATGAACTTCAGGTTGTTTCTTCGGAAAGTGTACCGTATGCTCATTACAGTTAACATGAAAAGTGACATTGCCCTTGTTGCAATCAATAAAAGCCCCTACAATATTCAAAAAAGGTCTACCAAGGATGATCGACATACTGTCGTCCTCGGGAATATCAAGAATAACAAGTCCGTTAGGATAGTAACATTTGCAACTACGACAGGCACATCCTTACAAATACCGATGGGTGAAGCAGTGATTTATCAGCATTTGCAGAGAGATTTCAGTAGGTGTCAACTTATTCAAATCAAGTCTACGATACAAAGAGAAAGGCATAACACTAACACCAGCTCCAAGGTCACATAAAGCAGTTTTAACATAATTTCTTTTAATAGAGTAGGTACTCTGGGATCTCCTAGTTTCTTTGGTATTCCACCCTTAAAGGTATAATTAGCAAGCATGGTGGAAATCTCAGCTTTCGGTATCTTTCTTTTATTTGTCACAATATCTTTCATATACTTAGCATAAGGAGACATTTTTAGAATATCAGTCAAGCACATACGCGAAAAGACAGGTCTAAGCATTTCAACAAAACGCTCAAAGTCCTCATCATCCTTTTTCTTGGATGGTTTAGGAGGAAAGGACATGGGTTTCTGAACCCATGGTTCTATTTCGTTACCATGCTTCCTAGCAACAAAGTCTCTTTTGTCATATCTTTTATTCTTAGGTTGTGGGTTTCAAGATCAACAACAGGTTCAATCTCCACATCATTATCATTACTAGGTTGAGCATCAACATGAACATTGTCATTAATATTATCAATAGGCTCATGTTCATTACCAGATTGTGTCTCAACATCAGAAATAGAAATATCATTTGGGTTTTTAGGTGTATCTATAACAGGTTCACTAGCAGCATGCAAAGTCCTATCATCATTCTTTTTTCCTTTTATTACTGGGACGACTGGGTGCATCAGTATTAATTCTCTGAGAATCTTCTCAATTCTCTTGGGATGGCCCTCAAGATACAAAGCTTCCTGAGTCATTTTACCACCTCTAGTCACAACCCTAGAAGAATGATCATTGTTCTTACCATTCATCTCATTAAGCAAATCATTTTGTGTCTTAAGTACTTGTTCTACTTGAGTAGTTACCATGGAAGCATGTTTACTAATAAGCTTAAGATCATTAATAGTTCTACTCATATAATCATCTAAGCGGTCAAGCATGTAAGCATTTTGTTTCAATTGCCTACTAATATAAGCATTGAAATTTTCTTGCTTAACAATAAAGTTATCAAACTCATCCAAGCATTGGCTAGCAGACTTATTATAAGGAATATCACCTTCATCAAATCTACGGAGAGAATTTACCTCTACTACATGTATCGGGTTATCAAGAGCATGTATTTCTTCAATAGGTGGTAGATTCTTAATATCTTCAGCTTTAATACCTTTTTCTTTCATAGATTTCTTTGCCTCTTGCATATCTTTAGGACTGAGAAATAGAATACCTCTTTTCTTCGGAGTGGGCTTTGGAGGTGGTTCGGGAATAGTCCAATCATTATCATTGCTCAATATATTATTCAATAGTAGTTCAGCTTGTTTAACAGTTCGTTCCTTGAAAACACAACCAACACAATATGTAGGTGGTCCCTAGAAGCATCGGTTAGTCCATTATAAAAGATATCAAGTATTTCATTTTTCTTGAGAGGATGATCAGGCAAATCATTAAGTAATTGGAGAGGCCTCCCCCAAGCTTGTGGGAGACTCTCTTCTTTAATTTGCACAAAGTTAAATATTTCCTGCAAGGCAGCTTGTTTCTTATGGGCAGGACAATATTCTTCAAGAAGTAATATATCATATCCTGGGGACTACGTACACAACCAGGAGCAAGAGAATTAAACCATATCTTAGCATCACCCTTTAATGAGAAAAGAAACAACTTAAGAATATAGTAATAACAATTTTTTTCCTCATGAGTAAATAGGGTGGCTATATCATTCAATTTAGTAAGATGTCCCACAACAGTTTCAGATTCATAACCATGGAAAGGATCAGATTCAACCAAAGTAATTAACTCAGGATGGACAGAGAATTCATAACACTTATCAGTAACAAAGATAGGTGAAGTATCAAACTTAGTATCATATTGCATTCTAGCATTCAAAGATTTTTCTTTCCACTTGCATAGCAATTTCTTAAGATCACCTCTATCCTTACAAGCAAGAAAGTCTCTAGCTACCTCTCCCTCCATAACATAACCCTTAGGTATATTAGGCAATTCATATCTAGGAGATCTAGGTCTAACAGGTGTCTCATAGTGTCCAGTTTCAATAATTTCACCAGTTTCAGAAATATTATCAGTTTTAGCATTGACTCTAGCAATTTGTTCATCAAGAAATTCACCCATTGGTACAATATTATCAAGCAAAGTATCATCACAAGCATCATGCATAGAAGAAGTGGCATCATCAATTACTTGCGACATATCAGAATCAATAGCAGGTGGTGGTGCCGCAAATTTACTCATAACAGAAGGTGAATCAAGTGCAAAGCTAGATGGAAGTTCCTTACCTCCCCTCGTAGTAGAGGGATAGATCTTGGTTTTTGGGTCTTTTGGATTCTTCATAGTGATCAACAGATATAAATCCCAAGTGACTTAGAGAACAGAGCTATGCTCCCCGGCAACGGCGCCAGGAAAAGTTCTTGATAACCCACAAGTATAGGGGATTGCAACAGTTTCGAGGGCAGAGTATTCAACCCAAATTTATTGATTCGACACAAGGGGAACCACAGAATATTCTCAAGTATTAGCAGCTGAGTTGTCAATTCAACCGCACCTAAAAGACTTAATATCTGCAACAAAGTATTTAGTAGCGAAGTAGTATGGAAGTAACGGTAACGATGGCAAAAGTGACAGTAGTAGTTTTGTAGTGATTGTAACAGTAGCAACGGAAAAGTAACTTAGCAAGGATCAATATGTGAAAATCTCGTAGGCAATGGATCAATGATGGATAATTATGTCGGATGGCATTCATCATGCAACGGTTATAACATAGGGTGACACAGAACTAGCTCCAATCCATCAATGTAATGTAGGCATGTATTCCATATATAGTCACACATGCTTATGGAAAGTAAATTGCATGGCATCTTTTGTCCTACCCTCTCGTGGCAGCAGGGTCCTAATGGAAACTAAGGGATATTAAGGCCACCTTTTAATAGAGAACCGGACCAGAGCATTAGCACTTAGTGAATACATGAACTCCTCAAACTACGGTAATCACCGGAAAGAATCCCAATTATTGTCACCCTAGGGGATGCGGATCATAACTCGTAATAGGTGTCTAAAACTTGCAATATAGGATCAAGAACACATATATATTCATGAAAACGTAATAGGTTCAGATCTGAAATCATGGCACTCGGGCCCTAGTGACAATCATTAAGCATAGCAAAGTCATAGCAACATCAATCTTAGAATATAGTGGATACTAGGGATCAAACCCTGACAAAACTAACTCGATTACATGGTAAAACTCATCTAACCCATCACCGTCCAGCAAGCCTATGATGGAATTACTCATGAACAGTAGAGAGCATCATGAAATTAGTGATAAAGGATGGTTGGTGATGACGACGACGTCGATTTCCCCTCCCCGGAGCCCAAAACGGACTCCAGATCTGCCCTCTCGAGGAAGAACATGAGGTGGCGGCGGCTCCATACCGTGAAACGCGATGAACTCTTCTCTCTGATTTTTCTCTCCAAATAGGTTATATGGAGTTGGAGTTGAGGTCAGAGGAGTTGCAGGGGGCCCACAAGCCACCTGGGCACGACCTAGGGGGTCGCCCTAGCTTGTGACTAATGGGTGGATCCCCTTTGGTTGATTCTTTCGCCAGTATTTTTTATTAATTCCAAAAATATTCTTCATAATTTTTTAGGTCAATCCGAGAACTTTTGTTTCTGCAAAAAATGACACCAAGGCAATTCTGCTGAAAACAACGTCAGTCCGGGTTAGTTCCATTCAAATCATGCAAATTAGAGTCCAAAACAAGGGAAAAAGAGTTTGGAAAAGTAGATACGATGGAGACGTATCGTCCATCGAGTGACATGCAACTTGTTTGCATAAAGTTGGCTGGCGGGTGTCTGTCTCTCCCACTTTAGTTGAATCTGATTCGATAGAGGCGGTCCTTGTAGAGGGTTAAAAGCGAACTGTAATATCACCGTTGTGGCTTTGCATAGGTAAGAACGGTTATTGCTAGTTGCCCATAGCAGCCACATAAAACATGCAACAACAAAGTAGAGGACGTCTAACTTGTTTTTACAGGGCATGTTGTGATGTGATATGGCCAAGACGTGGTATGATATATGTGATGTATGAGATTAGGGGTGGCACCCGCCGGGTTTGGGTACGGGTGGAGCCACCCCATACCCTTACCCCTCGCCCCAAACCTTACCCATCACCTATACGCATATCCGTTAACGAGTACAATTTTCCCCATACCCATCACCCGTCAGGGTAGTAGGTACCGGCGGGTAAAATTACCCATATTTGCAACACATCAATTTGAGTAAACAACAACTTATAATAATAAGTATAAACAACAACACTTCATGACACATACTCATAAAGAACAACACATTTTGGACGTGGGCTAGCTGCGGGTTTATGTACATATAATACGTTCAATATACTGGTAAATAATATTTTAAAATTATCTGCGGGTAATGGGTACATGGGTATGGTTTATACTAAACCATACCTGTACCCACTATACTCTATGTGTTTCAATTTTTCTCGTTTATGTACCCATGGGTATTTTTTGACCCATACCCTTACCCTAGTGGGGTTTTTGCCCATAGGATACACGGGTGATGGGTACCCATTTCCATCCCTATATGAGATGATCATGTTTTGTAATACTTATGATGACTTGCATGCCGTTGAGTATGTCAATCGGCAGGAGCCATAGGGTTGTCTTTAATTTATTTCATGTCATTTGCTTTACTTTATCCCTATGAGTTAGCAATAGTTGTAGAAGTAATGGTTGGTGCAACAACCACATGATGACACGATGATGGAGATCATGATGATGGAGATCATGGTGTCATGCCGGTGACGATGGAGATCATGCCGGTGCTTTGAAGATGGAGATTGAAGGCACAAGATGATGATGGCCATATCATGTCACTTATTTGTTTTGCATGTGATGTTTATCTTTTATGCATCTTATTTTGCTTAGGACGACGGTAGCATTATAAGATGACCCCTCAGTAAAATTTCAAGATAAAATTGTGTTCTCCCCAAGTATGCACGATTGCGAAAGTTCGTCGTTTCGAAGCACCTCGTGATGATCGGGTGTGATAGACTCTTCGTTTGCATACAACGGGTGTAAGCCAGTTTTGCACATGTGGAATTCTTGGGTTAAACTTGACAAGCTTAGAATGTACATACATGACCTTGGAACACAGGAGACCTAAAGGTCGAACATGAGTCATATAGTAGATATGATCAACATGGATATGTTCACCATTGAAACCACCTCATCTCACGTGATTATCAGACTTGGGTTGGTGGATTTGGATCATGTCACACTTAGACAACCCGAGGGATGTTGATTTGAGTGGGAGTTCATTAGTAATTTGATTTACTGAACTAATTATCATGAACATAGTCAAAATGTCTTTGCAAATTATGTTGTAGATCAATAGCTCGCGCTATAGCTCCCGTGTATTTCGACATATTCCTAGAGAGAACTAAGTTGAAAGATGATGGTAGCAATTATGCGGACTGGGTCCGTGATCTGAGAATTGTCCTCATTACTGCATAGAAGGCTTATGTACTTGATGCACCGCTCGGTATGCCACCCCCTCAAGCATCGTCTGTGGGTGTTGTGAACATCTGACATGCACATCCTGATGACTATTTGATAGTTCAGTGCGTCATGCTTTATGGCTTAGAATTGAGGCTCCAAAGACGTTTTGAATGTCAAGGAGTATATGAGATGTTCCAAGAGCTGAAATTGGAATTTTAGGCTCATGCCCATGTTGAGAGGTATGAGACCTTCGAGAAGTTCTTTGCCTGCAAGATGGAGAAGAATAGCTCAATTGATGAGCATGTGTTTAGATTGTTTGGGAGCTACAATTGCTTGAATCAAATAGGAGTTAGTCCTCCAGATAAGATAGTGATTGACAAAGTTCTTCAAGTCAACTTCGACCAAGCTAATAGAACTTCGTGATGAACTATAACATGCAAGGGATGGAGAATATGATCCCTGTGCTATTCGCGATGTATTACGCTGTGAAGGTAGAAATCAAGAAGGAACATCTATTGTTGAAGGTTAGTAGAACAACTAGTTTCAAGAAGGGCAAGGGAAAGAAGGGAAACTTCAAGAATGGTAAGCCAGTTGTTGCTCTAGTGAAGAAACCCAAGGTTGGACCCAAACCCGAGCTAGAGTGCTTCTGTTGTAAGAGGGAACAACCACTAAAGTGGAACTGCCCTAGATACTTGGCAGATAAGAAGGCCGACAACATCAACAAAAGTATATTTGATATACATGTTATTGATGTATACCTTACTAATGCTCATATTAGCCCCTAGGTATTTGATACCGGGTGAGTTGCTAAAATTAGTAACTCGAAACGGGAGCTACAGAATACAAGATACTGGTTAAGAATGAGGTGATGATACACGTTGGAAGTGTCTCCAAGGTTGACGTGATCACCATCGGCACGCTCGCTCTACCTTCAGGATTAGTTTTAAACCTAAATAAAATTTATTTGGTGCCTGCATTGAGCATGAATATTATATTGATATTGTTTCTTCGGCATCATAGCATCTCATATAGTTCTTCACTTAATAAGTTCGGGAACAATGAGAAGTTATATTTTATGGAAAAGATTAAGACTCTTGCCTCACTTACATATTTTTAGAGAATTGAATGAGAATCGGTAATTTGCATGAATTATATGTTGGGTCTAAAAATAATGGTACATATGAGTGGTATAGTAAAAACTTGCATGAATTAGTAGATCATTGAATATGATAAGTTTGATTCCTTGCAATAGTTTTGCGATATTGAGGTGGTGTTATGTGGTTTTGCGAGTAAATGATTGAAGTTAATTATGGATATTCAACGAGGTATTCTCTGCAAGTGCTATAACTAACAGTGATAAATAGTTTTATAGCAAGATAACTCGTAACAGGTGACAAGTAACAATAGTAACAAGTATGCAACAAGATAGCCCGATCCTTACTGTAGCAAAGGGCAGACCTGAAAGTACTCTTATATAAAGCAAAGCGCTCCGAGGACACATGGGAATTTCCATCTAGTCATGTTCATCATGTTGAGTTGATTTATGTTCGTTACTTTGATAATTTGATATGTGGGTGGACCGGTGCTAAGGTGTTGTTCTTACTTGAACAAGCAAGCCACTTATGATTACCCACTCTTGCAAGCACGCACAACTACGAAAGAAGAATTAAGATAAATCTAGCCATAATATGAAACATGTGGATCCAAATCATCCCCTTATGAAATAACACATAAACTAGGGTTTAAGCTTCTGTCACTCTAGCAACTCATCATCTACTTATTACTCCACAATGCCTTCCCTTAGGCCCATAATATAGTGAAGTGTCATGTAGTCGATGTTCACATGACGCCACTAAGAGAAGCAACAACATACATATCATCAAAATATCGAACAAATACCAACTTCACATGATTACTTATAACAAGACTTCTCCCATGTCATTGGGAACAAAAGTAACTACTCACGAATCATCACCATGTTCAAGATCAGAGGTGTAATAATAATGAATAAGGATTTGAACATATTATCTTCCATAAAATAAACAAATTAGCATTAACTGCAAGATGTAATCAACACCACTGGTAATTGACAAGTACCAATCTCAGGTTTGAGACAAAGATTGAATACAAGAGATTTACTAGGATTTGAGATGAGATGGTGCTCGTGAATATGTGTAACACCCCCTGTTGATCAGCTACAATAATGCTTGTAACTAAGCTACAGTAACCCATGAGGTGAAGCTAATGCTTTTGGTAAAACAATGTTTGATCACAATTGGGTCAACTCTCTTTTCAAATTCCCATTTGAATTTCAATATTCAAATAAAAGGTGAAATATAAAATTATCAAACCTGGAAACAAAAATCATGTATGGGTTACATATATTCCCCTTATTTGAAACCAACATATTATAAAGCATTTAAGTGCCTCTAAAACAAATAAAACAAAGGCCAAAATATTGTTTATTTGTTGTTTTGAATTATGAAAAAGGTAAACACTTACATTGGTCCTCAAACTTCTACGGTACTGCCTATTATTGCATTTGTAGTAATGGGACAAACTCCATATTTTACAAAAGTAAATTGGTGTTATTTTTAAATCAAACAGGAGAAATTGTTTTAAAATAGAAATAAACAACAAAAAAGAAAAGGAAAAGCCCCCTCCCTCTCGGTCGTAGCCCACTCACCCCCAGCCTCCCCTAACCTTCGGCTACAATGGTCACGGGAAGGGGATAACCACCACGATGCCCCGTGGCCACACGCCGGCCATCCGGCGGCCAGCCCCCTCCGTTAAAATGTGGTGAGAACCCCTCAAACATTAGCCATCACCCTCGCCCCCCATTTGTCCCCCCTCTACCCTGAGCTCGAGCTCGGGCTCGCCGCGACCGTGTCGCCCCGTCGTCGCTACCCCATCGTCGCCCGCGCGTCTCTGGCCTCCTCCTCCTCGGACCTCCCCAAGCCTCACCACCCTATTTGCTGCAACGCTGGTGAGGACGACTCGTCTCTCCCCTCTCTGCCCCGCTCGCCTCCCCATGGCTGATCCTGCGCACGCTCTCCCGCGCACTCATCGCGCTCTACCTCATGCCCGCCTCGCGCCCAACCGCGCTCACTCGCGTCCCTGCGTTCGCCCCTCGTGCACATGCCCTTGCGTGCTAGCACTTACGGGCACCCTCGACCGCCGCTGCCCTATCATGCCCTTCTCGCCCGCACGCCCGCAGCCACCTCGCCAGCCTCGCATGCTTGTTGCTGCCCGCTCTGGCCTCGCCTCCGCCCGCCACTGCTCTGTTCTGGTGTCCGCTCGATGCACCTCTCATGCTTGCCCACGTCTGCCGCGCCCCTTGCTCGCCGACCGGCCATGCTGCTACGTGTGGTGGCTGCCGGTGCCCTGTGGATGCGTCTGTGTCCGAGCCTAGCCACAACTGTGGCTCGCTGGGTCACTGCTCTATGGGCCGCCCATGTGACATATATATATATATAAGAGTTTAAAAATATAATAAATAAATACTATAATTAGTTAATTAATCAATTAGTTAATTAACTAGTGATTTAATTAGTTACCTCAATAAACACTTTGAGTTACACATTGGGTCTATGACAAGGGGGCCCACCCCTTGTTGACCAGTCAACTTTGACTGGTCAACTAGGACCCACCGGACCCACTGGTCAGCCCCTGTTGCATCTCTCGATGCACTGGACCAGGTGCACCTAGCATATTCTTTTTAATTTTCGGATTTAGTAAATTCTAGAAATTCATAAAATGATTGAAAACTTTGAAAATTAATAGAAAATAAACCGTAAGTCAGATGAAAATAATTTATACATGAAAGTTGCTCAGACAAATCCAACGAATCCGGATACGCTGTCTGTTCATCTGTCACATGTCTCTAGCATGATGAAATTGGAACTTTCACTCTAGTTCATCTATCCGATAATTGCCAAAGACCCGGGAAATATTGTTAGATATTCTCCCGCTCCTTCTATAAACCTTAGCACCGCGTTATCTCATCCCTAGCATTGCATGTATATTTATTGTTTCTTCCCCCTCTTCTCTCCGGTAGACTCCGAGACTGACGCTGCTGTCGTGTACGACTACGTCGATGATGTTTAGCCACTTTCGTAGAGTATCCAGGCAAGCCACCACCCCCTTGATCATTCTGATATCACCCATTTCTTTCTCTCTCATGCTTGCATTAGATTTTGCTACTATTGTAGATAGCTCATATTCTGAGGCATAACCTGTTTTTGTAAAACTGCTATTGTACCTTACTGCATATTAAATGCTTAGTGTAGGTTGATTAGTGATCCCCAGTGATCCCACCTTGTCCCTGTTGCCCCTGCTTCATCATCAACGACTCGAAGACTCGATCAACCGGTCGACAAGCCATGCCCGTCACATTCACCTCACTCCCTAGTTATACGACTCTACAGAGCCACCATCAAGTACCGAGGGTGACACCTCATAACATACTCATGATGCTAGCTCTATAGTGTAGCTAGTCGATTGTGGATCTCAGAGGGCGATTCCTCCTTTGCCACTCCTGATAACGACTCTATCATGCAACTCCTCAAGCGCGAACCATCAAGGGTGATTCCTCTCTGGTCACCTTGACGATTACATCCGGTGGGATCCATCAAGGTTGATCCCTCGGGTTTCCCCCTTGATGTTATAGACACACGGTTACATTAACTTTACTACCGAATCATGTTGAGGCCAGGATGACCTGTAGGGTGTTGGTGTAATAATGACGAGGCATGGCCGGGCATTCTTGGCCATTGCCACAAGTCCTCTAGACGGGGCGACGGGACCACATATCATGGATCATTGATCATCACCGCATTTAACAAAACATTAATGGGTTTTGTCGTGGATTTTTCACGGCAAGATGTCCGGGATAACGGACTTAGGTGTGAGTCCATCGCAACTATGTGGTGGCTTGAGAGGGGTTGGTTGGAATCGAGAGACGCAGGTTTACCCAGGTTTGACCCCTCCCAACAGAGGTAAAAGCCTACATCCTGCTTTGTGTCTATATTGATGATGAGGATGATCTCGATTACAATGGTGCGGGATCGCTACCTCTAATTTCGAGAGCCTCTAATTTTTCTATCTCTTAATGACTTGAAGTTGTCTTAGCCTGTCCCTCTAGGGGTGCTCTACCCCTCCTTATATAAGTGGAAGGGGTAGGTTTACATGTAGAGTCCTACCGGGAGTAGGATTAGGACTAGTCTCTCTTGAATCCTAATTCGGGTCTTGTTTCTCTTGTAAGGGAATCCTTCCTATCTTT
Source organism: Hordeum marinum (assembly GCA_022496015.1). Classification (NCBI taxonomy): domain Eukaryota; kingdom Viridiplantae; phylum Streptophyta; class Magnoliopsida; order Poales; family Poaceae; genus Hordeum; species Hordeum marinum. The sequence continues at coordinate 327,215,995 of CM039677.1, forward strand.
TGGTCCTTCTCTGTGAGCCGCCTGACACCGGCTTACATGGTGAGCCTTGGGCCTGGTTGTCCTGTGACCCCGCAACAGAGGTGACCTATGAGTCGCCATACGATGGGCCGGGTCATACCTCCTGCCAGGTCACTAATGAGTCGCCAAGCTCTCCACGCGCAACAGTGAGTCACCGAGTCCCGCCCGGGTCATACTTCTGTCTGGGTTATACCGTGGGGTAATATCCTTGACATTAGCCCCCAGGTTAGCTTGAATTTATTCATGGTAAGCTCCTGAAATAAGAATAATAGATATGTTAAAGGGCCGACTTGCTCCACTGGCCGACTTAATGAAGTAGCTCCTTGAAGATCCGGGTTGCTTCATATTAATGAGTCGTCTTCACAATCATATTGCAGGTCCATGTCCTTTGCAAAATATTGGGAATAAAACACCCACATGCCATTGAGTCGGCCTCCAATGCTTTGGCTTGATGAAAATTTTGGAGATAAGAAAACCATATGAAGTTGAACCGCAAATGATGGGCCGGGTCATAATCTTTGATAATACCAGGTTAAACAACTAGACTCCAATTGACTTGATAAAATTATTGGGAGTAAATAAAACCTGGGTAATGTTGAGCCATCTTTCAATGCTTCAGCTCCACCAAAACATGAGACCTAGTTCACTCAAAATTGATAGCTTGAATATGTTCTTCTATTTTTTATCTCCATATTACCTATAGCCCCCAAGCTCCAAGTTTACCCATGATAACTTGGTGCTTTGAAATAATATATTGGACTATGTTGCCGCCAAGTTCCGGGTTGTCTTGCCTGCAGCAGCCTGGGACTTATAAAACTTCAGCCAGTGTAGCCCCCAACTGCCGGGTTACTTTGCCTGCAACAGCCTGGGACTTTGAACTTGGTGTTGAATGTTGTAGATATATAACTTTGGAGTAAATCCGGGTTGTCATCTAAGTCACCCGATGTGGTTGAATGACTTGAATTTCACATGTGTAGCCCCCAAGGGCCGGCTCATTAGTGTGTGATAGGCCGGGTCTTCAATTTGGACCTCATAATCTGTTTAGACAGCTGAATACTGTATCCCCCAAATGTCGGGTCATTATGCAATAATGAGTAGAGACTTATGTAGAGCTGATTTATGTAGACTTGATGAGCAATGTGTAGCCCCCAAGGGCAAGTAACATACTGAAGAACAAAGGGAACATCATACGGGGTTAACCGAATCCTTGACATAGAGGTTCAACCGATAAAGATCTTCATAGAATATGTAGGAACCAATATGGGCATCCAGTTCCCGCTATTGGTTATTCACCATAGAGGTGTGTCGGTCATATCTACATAGTTCTCGAACCTGCAGGGTCTGCACACTTAAGGTTTGGTGACGTTATGTATGGTGGTGACCGAAGGTTGTTTGGAGTCCCAGATGAGATCCCAGATGTCACGAGGAGCTCTGGAATGGTCTGTAGGTAAAGATTGATATATAGGAAGTCCTGTTTTGGTTCTTGGAAAAGTTTCGGGCTCATCGGTAGTGTACCGAGAGTGCCGGGAGGGTCCCGGGGGACCATCGGGAGGGGTGTATCGACCCAAGAGGCTACATGGTCTGTGGGGGGAGGTAAACCAGCCCCTGGTGGGCTGGTCGAAGGTTCCCCTAAGGGCCCATGCGGCTGGAGTAGTTTGAGAGGGAAAAAACTCAAGGCAGAAAGAGTTTCCAAGTGGGAAGGAGGAGTTCTAATCCTACTAGGATTGGAGGAGGACTCCTCCTCTCCTCCTTGCGCCAAGGCGAAGGGCTGGCCCCTTGTGACCAAAGACTCCTCCCTCCCTCCTCCTATATATACTAGACGGTTTGAGGGTTTTGAGACACAGAAAACAACCACGTGCTACCTCACCTCTAGATCATAGTTTCTCCTCTAGATCGTTTCGTCGGTGCTTAGGCGAAGCCCTGCTGGAATTGTTCCACCACCATCGATTCCACGCCGTCGCGCTGCTGGAGAACTCATCTACCTCTCTGCTCCCTTTGCTGGATCAAGAAGGCGGAGATCGTCATCGAGCTGTACGTGTGCTGAACACGGAGGTGCCATCCGTTCGGCGCTAGATCGGAAGGACCATGATCAAGATCATGAGACGATTCATGATTTGATCACGGGACAGATCATGATGGGATCGCGGGACGGATCGTGGTCGGATCCCGAGATGGATCATGATGGGATCACGGGACACTCGGCGATTTGCGAAGATGTTCGACTACATCAACCGCGTTTCTTAATGCTTCCCGCTTAGCGAGCTACAAGGGTATGTAGATCCACTCTCCCTCTCATAGATGCTCATCACCATGGATAGATCTTGTGTGTGCGTAGGAATTTTTTTGTTTCCCATGCAATGTTCCCTAACAGCGGCATCATGAGCTAGGTGTATGGGTAGATGAGATCTCGAGTAGAACACAAAGGAGTTTGTGGGCGTTGATGCTTAGATTGCTTCCTCCCTTGGTCGTGTTTTGGTTCAACAGTATTGTGGGATGAAGCGGCCCTGACCAACCTTACTCGTACGCTTACGAGAGACCGGTTCCATCGACTAACTCGCAACTTTGTTGCAGAAAGATGGCTGACGGGTGTCTATTTCTCCTACTTTAGTTGGATTGGATTCGATAAAGGCGGTCCTTGAGAAGGTTGAAAAGCAACTTATGTATCACCGTTGTGGTTTTTGCGTAGGTGAGAATTGTTCTTGCTAGATACCCATAGAAGCCATGTAAAACTTGCAACAACAATTAGAGGACATCTAACTTGTTTTTGCAGGGTATGTTGTGATGTGATATGTCCAATTACATGATGAGACATATGTGATGTATGAGATGATCATGTATTGTATAGAATATCATGACTTGCATGTTGATGAGTACGGCAACCGGCAGGAGCCATAGGGTTGTCTTTAATTATTGTATGACTTGTGTGTCAATCATTAAGCGCTATCTAATGCTTTACTTTATCGCTAAGCGGTAGCAATAGTAGTAGAAGCATGGTGGGAGTGACAACCCCGATGGCGGCACTTTGATAGAGATCAAGATGATGGAGATCATGGTGTCATGCCGGTGACGATGGAGATCATGCTGGTGCTTTCAATATGGAGATCAAAAGCACAAGTTCATGGCCATATAATGTCACTTATGATTTGCATGTGATGTTAATCCTTTTATGCACCTTGTTTTTCATAGGACGATGACAACATTATAAGGTGATCCCTCACTTAAATTTCAAGATAAACTGTATTCTCCTCGAGTGTGCACCACTGCGAAAGTTTGTCATGTCGAGACACCCCATGATGATTGGGTGTGATAGACTCTACATTCACATACAATGGGTGCAAGACAGTGTTGCATGTGCAGAACACTCGGGTTAAACTTGACGAGCCTAGCATGTACATACATGGCCTCGGAACACAAGAGACCGAAAGATCAAACATGAGTCATATAGTAGATATGATCAACATGATGATGTTCACCATTGAAACCACCTCAACTCACATGATGATCGGACTTGAGTTGGTGAATTTGGATCATGTATCACTCGAATGACCGGAGGGATGTCTATTTGAGTGAGAGTTCTTAAGTAATATGATTAATTGAACTCATTATCATGAACATAGTCAGTAGTCTCTTTGCAAATTATGTTGTAGATTTGAATTTTATATGTTCCTAGAGAAATAGAGTTGAAAGATGATTGTAGCAATATTGCGGACTGGGTCCGTGATCTTAGGATTGTCCTCATTGTTGCACAGAAGGCTTATGTCTTTGATGCACCGCTCAGTGCACCACCCGCTCAAGCGTTGTATGTAGATGTTGTGAACACCTAACAGGCACATTATGAAGACTACTTGATAGTTCAATGCGTCATGCATTACGGCTTAGAACTGAGGCTTCAAAACGTTTTGAATGTCACATAACATATAAGATGCTAAGAGCTGAAATTGGGATCTCACTCTCGTGCCCGTGTTGTGAGGTATGAGACCTCCAACAAGATTCTTTGCCTGCAAGATGAAGGAGAATAGCTCAATAGTTGAGCATGTGCTCAGATTGTCTGGGTGCTACAATCATTTGAATCAAGTTGGAGTTGATCTTTCAGATAAGATAGTGATTGATATAGTTCTCCAAGTCACTGTCACTAAGCTACTAGAGCTCCCTGATGAACTATAAAATGCCAGGGATGGCAATAATGATCCCTGAGCTATTCGCGATGTTTGACACCACGAAGGTAGAAATAAAGAAGGAGCATCAAGTGTTGATGGTTAGTGAAACCACTAGTTTCAAGAAGGGAAAGGGCTAGGAGGGAAAATTCATGGATGGCAAGTCAGTTGCTGCTCCAGTGAAGCAACTCAAAGTTGAACCCAAGCTCGAGACTAAGTGCTTCTATTATGAGGAGAACGGTCGCTGAAGCGGAACAACCCTTGATACTTGGTAGATAAGAAGGTTGGCAACGTCGACAGAAGTATATTAGATATACGTGTTATTGATGTGTACCTTTCTAGTACTCCTAGTAGCACCTGAGTATTGGATACCGGTTCGGTTGCTAAATGTTAGTAACTCGAAGTAATAGCCACGGAATAAATAGAGACTAGCTAAGGGTGAGGTGATGATGTGTGTTGGAAATGTTTCCAAGGTTGATGTGATCAACATCGCACGCTCTCTCTACCTTCGGGATTAGTGACGAACCTAAATAAATGTTATTTGGTGTTTGCGTTGAGCATGAACGTGATTGGATCATGTTTACTGCAATACGGTTATTCATTTAAGTTAGAGAGTAATGGTTATTCTATTTACATGAATAATACCTTCAATGGTCATGCACCCAATTAGAATGGTTTGTTGAATCTTGATCATAGTAATACACATGTTCATAACATTGATGCCAAAAGATACAAAGTTAATAATGATAGTACCACATACTTGTGGTACTACCGCTAAATGTCATATTGGTGTAAAGCGCATGAAGAAACTCCATGCTGATGGATATTTGGACTCATTTGATTTCAAATCGGTTGAGGCATGCAGACCATGGCTCTTGGGCAAGATGACTAAGACCCCGTTTTCGAATATGATGAAGTGGGCAAGTGACTTATTGGAAATAATACATGTTGATGTATGCGGTCCAATGAGTGTTGTAACGTGCAGTGGATATCATTGTTTTCTTACCTTCACTGATGATTTGAGTAGATATGGGTATATTTACTTAATGAACCACAAGTCTGAGTCGTTTGAAAAGTTCTAGCAAATTCAGAGTGAAGTTTGAGATCATCATGACAAGAAGATAAAATGTCTACGATATGATCGTGGAGGTGAACATTTGAGTTACAAGTTTGGTATACAACTTAAGACAATGTGGAAGTTGTTTCACAACTCACGCCACCTGGAACATCATAGTGTGATGGTGTGTTCGAACGTCATAGTCGTGCTCTATGGGATATGGTGCGTACTATGATGTCTCTTATCGTTTTGCCACTATCGTTTTGGGCTTATGCATTAGAGACAACTACATTCACTTTAAATAGGGCACCATCTAAATCCGTTGATATGACACTGTATGAATTATGGTTTGATAGAAACCTAAGCTTTTATTTCTTAATGTTTGGGGCTGCGACGCTTATGTGAAAAAAGGTTTCCACCTAATTAGCTCGAACCCAAAGCGGACAAATGCATCTTCATGGAATACCATAAGAAAAGTTTGGTATACCTTCTATCTCAGATCCGAGCACAAAGTGTTTGTTGCTAAAACGGGTCCTTTCTTGAGAAAAAGTTTCTCTCCAAAGAATTGAGTGGGAGGAAGATAGAACTTGATGAGGTTGTTGAACCTTTGTTTCAGCCATAGAGTAGAGCAGCACAGAAAGATGTTTCTGTGGAGCCTACGTCAGTTGAAGAGGAAGTTGATGAGGACGATCATGAAGCTTTGGATCAAGTTACTATCGAACCTCGTAGGTCGACAAGGGCACGTATTGCTCCTGAGTGGTACGGTAAACATGTCTTAGAGGTCATGTTGTTGGACAACGATGAGCCTACGAGCTATGGAGAAGCGATGATGGGCCCGGATTCCAACAAATGGCTAGGAGCCATGAAATCCGAGAAAGGATCCATGTATGAAAACCAAGTATGGACTTTGGTAGACTTGTTCGTTGAATGACAGGCCGTTGAGTACAATGGATTTTTTAAAATGAAGACAGACGCTGATCATGAATGTCACCATTTATAAAGCTCGACTTCTTTCAAAGAAGTTTCCGCCAAGTTCAAGGAGTTGACTATGACGAGACTTTCTCACCCGTAGCAATGCTAAAAGTCTGTTGGAATTATGTTAGCAGTTGCTGCGTTTTTCAATTATGAAATCTGGCAGATGGATGTCAAAACATCGATTCTTTCCTTGAGGAAAGGTTGTATGAGATACAACTAGAAGGTTTTGTCAGTCCTAAGGATGCTAAAAGGTGTGCAAGCTTCAATGATCCTTCTATGGACTGGAGCAAGCTTCTTGGAGTTGGAATATACGCTTTGATGAGGCGATCAAACTTTTTTGGGTTTATACAAAGTTTATGAGAAACTTGTATTTACAAGAAAGTGAGTGGGAGCACTATGGAATTTCTGATATGTATATGTTGTTGACATATTATTGATTAGAAATGATGTAGAATTTTTGGAAAGCATAAATGGTTGTTTGAAAAAGGGTTTTTTCAAAGGAAGACCTGGATAAAGCTACCTAATTGTTGGGAATCAAGATCTATAAAGATAGATCAAGATACTTTATGAGACTTTCAATGAGTACATACCTGGACAAGATTTTGAAAGAGTTCAAAATGGATCAGTCAAAGAAGGAGTTCTTGCCTGATTTGTGAGGTGTGGAGTTGAGTGAGACTCAAAGCTCGACCACAAAAGAAGAAAGAGAAAGGAAGAAGGTCGTCCCCTATGCCTTATTCATAGGCTCTGTATAGTATGCCATGCTGTGTACCACACCTGTGTGTGCCTTGCCATGAGTCTGTCAAGGGGTACAAGAGTGATCTAGGAGTGAACCCTTGGACAACGGTCAAGATTATCCTTAGTAACTAGAGGACTAAGGAAATATTTCTCAATTATGGAGGTGATAAAGAGTTCATCGTAAAGGGTTATGTCGATGCAAGCTTTAAACACCAATCCGGATGACTCTTAGTAGCAACCCGAATACGTATAGTGGAGCAGCCATTTGGAATAGTTCCAAGTGAAGTGTGGTAGCAGTGTTTACAGTATGACATAGAGATTTTCAAAGTACACATCTGAATGTCGCAGACCCGTTGACTAAAAGAACTTTCTCACATGCAAAGCATGATCGAGCCCCAAAACTCATTGGGTATTAGATTCATAACAATGTGAATCACATGGTGATGTGAACTAGATTATTGACTCTAGTGCAAGTGGGAGACTATTGGAAATATGCCCTAGAGGCAATAATAAATTAGTTATTATCATATTTCCTTGTTCATGATAATCGTTTATTATCCATGCTAGAATTGTATTGATAGGAAACTCAGATACATGTGTGGATACATAGACAACACCATGTCCCTAGTATGCCTCTAATAGACTAGCTCGTTGATCAAAGATGGTTAAGGTTTCCTAGCCATGGACATGATATGTCATTTGATAACAGGATCACATCATTAGGAGAATGATGTGATGGACAAGACTCAAACTATAAATGTAGCATATGATCGTGTCAGTTTATTACTACTGTTTTCTACATGTCAAGTATCTGTTCCTATGACCATGAGATCATGCAACTCACTGACACTGGAGGAGTACCTTGCATGTATCAAACGTCGCAACATAACTGGGTGACTATAAAGGTGATGTATAGGTATATTCAAGGGTGTCTGTTGGGTTGGCATGGATCAAGACTGAGATTTGTTACTCCGTGTGACGGAGATGTATCTCAAGGCCCACTCGGTAATACAACATCACACCAAGCCTTGCAAGCAATGTGACTAAAGTGTTAGCCATGGGATCTTGTATTACGTAACAAGTAAAGAGACTTGTCGATAACGAGATTGAATTAGGTATGGAGATGCCGATGATCGAATCTCGAACAAGAAACAGACCGAAGAACAAAGGGAACATCATACGGGATTAACTGAATCCTTAACATAGAGGTTCAACTGATAAAGATCTTCGTAGAATATGTAGGAAACAATATGGGCATCCAGGTCCCGCTATTGGTTATTCACCGTAGAGGTGCCTCAGTCATGTCTACATAGTACTCGAACCCGTAGGGTCTGCACACTTAAGGTTCAGTGATGTTTCGGTAGTATAGAGTTATGTATGGTGGTTACCGAAGGTTGTTCGGAGTCCTAGATGAGATCCCGGACATCACGAGGAGCTTTGGAATGGTCTGGAGGTAAATATTGATATATAGGAAGTCCTGTTTTGGTCGCCAGAAAAGTTTCGGGCTCATCGGTAGTGTGCCGGGAGTGCCAGGAGGGTACCGAGGGACCATCAGGAGGGGTGTCTCGACCCAAGAGGATACATGGGCTGTGGGAGGAGGTAAACTAGCCCCTTGTGAGCTGACCGAAGCCTCCCCTAAGGCCCCATGCAGCTAGAGTAGTTTGAGAGGGGAAAAAATCAAGGCGGAAAGAGTTTCCAAGTGGGAAGGAGGAGTCCTAATCCTACTCGGATTGGAGGAGGACTCCTCCTCTCCTCCTTGTGCCAAGGCCAAGGGCTAGCCCCTTGTGCACCAAGACTCCTCCCTCCCTCCTCCTATATATACTAGATGTTTGAGGGTTTTGAGACACAAAAAACAGCCACGTGCTACCTCTCCTCTAGATCGTAGTTTATCATCTAGATCGTTTCAGTGATGCTTAGGCAAAGTCCTGCTGGAATTGTTCCACCAACATCGCCGGCACGCCGTCGCACTGCCGGAGAACTCATATACCTCTCCACTCCCTCTTGCTAGATCAAGAAGGTGGAGATCGTCATCGAGTTGTACGTGTGCTGAACGCGGAGGTGCCGTCCGTTCGGCGCTAGATTGGAAGGACCGTGATCAAGATCACGAAATGATTCGTGATTTGATCGCGGGATGGATCATGATAGGATCGCAGGACGGATCGTGATCAGATCGCGAGATGGATCGTGATTGGATCGCGGGACACTCGGCGATTTGGATTGTGAAAACGTTCGACTACATCAACCGCACTTCTTAACGCTTCCCTCTTAGCGATCTACTAGGGTATGTAGATCCACTCTCCCTCTCGTAGATGCTCATTGAAAGTGCGCTATATCGACTAGAGGTGGGGTGAATAGGTGATTTTTACAAATTCATCACTTGAGGAATATCAACTTCGAGGAATTTGAAATTTGATGAATAACTAGCAGCAGAATAAGTACTCAAGTGCATGAGGAGCATAGTAACAACATAGCCTTCATGAGGAAATGAAACATGCACAAATAGTAAGCAGCGTGATACATGATAAGCAGTGATGAACAAGGTGACTTGAAGAATTTGAGGTGAGGAATTTGTAGAAGTCTTCAGTCAAATTCTTTAGACAGTAACAATCAATTTCATCAACAGGTATATGAGGAATTAGAGGCGTTGTGGAAATAGAACCAGATAGCTCGATGAAGACAATGGTTTGATGACCCAGTTCCAACTATTGTGATAGTTGTACGTCTGGTTTGGAGCGGCCTGGTATTTAAACCAGAGGACACACAGTCTTTACCGTATTCTCCTTGAGCTAAGGTCACACAGTCCTTGCCCAACACTCGTGGTAAGTCTTCAGGGTAGACTTCCAAAACCCTCACAAACTGGTCATCCGACGATCCACAATTTACTGCTGGATGCTCTAGACCAAGGTCACTTTGTGACCCCCAATTGACTGCAGGATGCACTAGACCATGACGCCTAACCGTCTGGACGATACACGGTCCTCAAAGGTAACAAGCGTCGGTTCCACACATGAATTTCTTCAGTGATTCTCAATCACTTTGGGTTTGGTGGTTTGGTTGTGGGTTTTTCCTCACTGATGATTTTGTCTCAAAGTCCTCGGAGGATGGGTTGCTCTCAAATGACAAGTGTCAGTTCTCTCTCGGAAAAGCCAACCAACTAGTGTTGTGGGGGGTGGCTATTTGTAGCCAAGGTGCAACCTGACATGATAAGACATAAATGCCCCCAATGATACGACCGTTATGTGGATAAGAATGATTCGGGACAGCTGGCGCTAAGCACAGCAACATTCGGAATTTTGAGCTATGAAAGTCCTCAGGCTTATCATGTTCCTCACTTGTAGGCAATTCGCACTGGCGAAATCCTAACTCCCCAGTCAGATTAATTTCCTCAGAGACCAGAAGAACTTCATATCTTTCACTGAAGAACTTGACTGAACCGTAAGAGATTTCCAAAGGCTTCACTCGAAGGATTGTATAGGTTGAGGATTTTGGAGTTGAGCATCAGTTGGAAATTTTCCTTAGTATTACCTCGGCCCCCTTTAATAGTACGGTGTTTCCTATGACTCAAATAAGGAAATGAAACTACGAAAACAAAAGTCTTCACGCTTCATATTCCTCGTTTATATCTTCAAGGTCACACCAACTTCTTCATTTTCAAAGTCTTCACAAATTCTTCACCAAAGTCTTCAAAGTCTTCAGCAAAGTCTTCACTTGAAGACATACATTTTTAGGGGTCAATAATCTCCGAATATATCCAACTCCTCATCGACTTATAGAGACTGTGTTGTTGGAGAACGTTGCATGGGAAACAAAAAATTTCCTACGCACACGCAAGATATATTAATGGTGATGAGCATCTATGAGAGGGAGAGTGGATCTACATACCCTTGTAGATTGCTAAGCGGGAGGCGTTAAGAAATGTGGTTGGTGTAGTCGAACGTCTTCGCGATCCAAATCGCCGAGCATCCCGCGATCTCATCACGATCCGTCCCGTAATCCAATCACAATCCGTCCCGCGAACTCATCATGATCCATACCATGATCTCATCACGATCCATCCCGCGAACTCATCACGATCCATCCCGCGATCTCATCACGATCCGTCTCGCGATCTTGATCACTGTCCTTTTGATCTAGTGCCGAACGGACGACACCTCCTCGTTTAGCACACGTACAGCTTCATGACGATCTCCGCCTTCTTGATCCAGAAAGAGGGAGCGGAGAGGTAGAAGATTTCTCCGGCAGCATGACGACGCTCCGGCGATGGTGGTGGAGCTATTCTGGCAGGGCTTCGCCTAAGCACTGTAGAAATCCGATCTAGAGGAGAAACTATGCACTGGAGGAACGGGTAGCATGTGGCTGAAAATCTATTGCCAAAACCCCTAAAACCTCTAGTATATATAGGAGGAAGAGAGGAGGAGGCTTGGCTCCCAAGGATCCAGCCCTTGGGTCGGCCGAACCAAGGAGGATTGGATCACTCCTCCTTATTTTTTTGTCTTTTTTGCCTTTCCCACCTTTTTCTCTTTGGGCTTTTCTTCCCAGCCACATGGGCCTTGTGTGGGACTTCCACCAGCCCACTAAGGTCTGGTATTTACTCTCCACAGCCCATGTAGCCTCTTGGGTCGAAATACCCCTCCCAATGGTCTCCCGATACACTCCCGGCACTCCCGGTACACTACCGATGAGCCCGAAACTTTTCCGGCGACCAAAATAGGACTTCCTATATATCAATATTTACCTCCGGACCATTCCGGAGCTCCTAGTGACGTCCGGGATCTCATCTGGGACTCCGAACAACCTTTGGTCACCACCATACATAACTCTATACTGCCAAAACGTCACCGAACCTTAAGTGTGCAGACCCTGCGGGTTCGAGAACTATGTAGACATGACCGAGACACCTCTACGTTTAATAAACAATAGCGGGACCTGGATGCCCATATTGGTTCCTACATATTCTATGAAGATCTTTATCGATCAAACCTGTATGTCAAGGATTCAGTTAATCCCGTATGATGTTCCCTTTGTTCTTCGGTATGTTACTTGCCCGAGATTCGATCGTTGGTATCTCCATACCTAGTTCAACCTCATTACCTGCAAGTCTCTTTACTCATTCCGTAATACAATATCTCGTGACTAACACTTAGTCACATTGCTTGCAAGGCTTGTTGTGATATTGTATTACCGAGTGGGCCTTGAGATACCTCTCCGTCACACGGAGTAACAAATCCCAGTCTTGATCCATGCCAACTCAACAGACACCCTCGGAGATACCTGTAGAGCACATTTATAGTCACCCAGTTACGTTGCGACGTTTGATACACACAAGGTACTCCTCCGGTGTCAGTGAATTGCATGATCTCATGGTCATAGGAACATATACTTGACATGCAGAAAACAGTAGCAATAAACTGACACGATCATATACTACATTTGTAGTTTGGGTCTTGTCCATCACATCATTCTCCTAATGATGTGATCCCGTTACCAAATGACATCTCATGTCCATGACTAGGAAACCATAGCCATCTTTGATCAACGGGCTAGTCTATTAGAGGCATACTAGGGACATGGTGTTGTCTATGTATCCACACATGTATCTGAGTTTTTGATCAACACATTTATAGCATGGATAATAAACTATTATCATGAACAAGGAAATATGATAATAACTAATTTATTATTGCCTCTAGGGCATATTTCCAGCAGTCTCCCTCTTGCACTAGAGTCAATAATCTAGTTCACATCACCATGTGATTCACATTGTTATGAATCTAACACCCACTGAGTTCTAGGGATCGATCATGCTTTGCATGTGAGAGAGGTCTTATAGTTAACGGGTCTGCGACATTCAAATCCGTATATACTTTGCAAATCTCTATGTCAAACTGTAAACACTGCTACCACACTCCACTTGGTACTATTCCAAATGGCTGCTCCACTATACGTATCCGGATTGCTACTAAGAGTCATCCGGATTAGTGTTAAAGCTTGCATCGATGTAACTCTTTACCACGAACCCTTTATCACCTCCATAATCGAGAAACGTTTCCTTAGTCTTTTAGTCACTAAGGATAATATTGACGGCTGTCCAGTGATCCACTTCTGGATCACTCTTCTACCCCTTGACGGACTCATGGCAAGGCACACACAGGTGCGGTACACAACATGGCATACTATACAGAGCCTATGGCTAATGCATAGGGGACAACATTCGTCCTTTCTCTTTCTTCTGCCATTGTCGAGCTTTGAGTCTCACTCAACTTCACACCTCGCAAATCAGGCGAGAACTCTTTCTCTGATGATCCATTTTGAACTCTTTCAAAATCTTGTCAAGGTATGTACTCATTGAAAGTCTCATCAAGCATCTTGATCTATCTCTATAGATCTTGATGCTCAACAATTACGTAGCTTTATCTAGGTCTTCCTTTGAAAACTCTTTTCAAACAACCATTTATGCTTTCTAGAAATTCTATATCACTTCTGATCAACAATATGTCATCCACATATACTTATCAGAAATTCTATAGTGCTCCCACTCAGTTTATTGTAAATACAAGTTTCTCGTAAACTTTGTATAGACTCAAAAACTTTGATCACCTCATCAAAGTGTATATTCCAACTCCGAGATGCTTGCTTCAGTTCATGCAAGAATCACTGAAGCTTGCATACCTTTTAGCATCCTTAGGACTGACAAAACCTTCTTGTTGTATCTCATACAACCTTTCCTTAAGGAAGCAAACGATGTTTTGGCATCCATCTGCCAGATTTCATAATTGAAAAATGTAGCAACTGCTAACATAATTCCAACAGACTTTAGCATCGCTACGAGTGAGACAGTCTCATCGCAGACAACTCCTTGAACTTGGCGGAAACTTCTTTGCGACAAGTTGAGCTATATAAATGGCGACATTTACCATGAGCGTCTGTCTTCATTTCAAACATCCATTTGTACTCAACGACCTGCTGTCCAATGAGCAAGTCTACCAAAGTCTATACTTAGTTTTCATACATGGATCCTTTCTCGTATTTCATGGCCTCTAACCATTTGTCAGAATCCGGGCCCATCATTGCTTCTCCACAGCTCGTAGGTTCATCGTTGTCCAACAACATGACCTCCAAGACAGGGTTGTCATACCGCTCAGGAGCAGTACACATCCTTGTCGACCTACGAAGGTTCGATAGTAACTTGATATGAAGCTTCATGATCATCATCATTAACTTCCTCTTCAACTAACATAGGCTTCACAGAAACAAATTCCTGAACTGCGCTACTCTCTGGTTGAACAAAGGTTCAACAACCTCATCAAGTTCTATCTTCCTCCCACTCAATTCTTTCGAGAGAAACTGTTTCTCGAGAAAGGACCCAGTTTTAGCAGCAAACACTTTATGCTTGGATCTGAGATAGAAGGTTTACCCAACTGTCTTTAGGGTATTCTATGAAGATGCATTTGTCTGCTTTGGGTTTGAGCTCATTAGGTGAAAACCTTTTTCACATAAGTGTTGTAGCCCCAAACATTAAGAAATGACAACTTAGGTTTCTATCAAACCATAATTCACAAGGTGTCATCTCAACGGATTTAGATGGTGCCCTATCTAAAGTGAATGTAGTTGTCTCTAATGCATAACCCAAAAATTATAGTAGCAAAACGATAAGAGACATCATAGCAAGCACTATTTTCAATAGAGCACGACTATGACGTTCGAACACACCATCACACTATGGTGTTCCAGGTGGCGTGAGTTGTGAAACAACTTTCACATTGTCTAAATTTGTGTGCCAAACTCGTAACTCAGATAATTACCTCCACGATCATATCACAGATTTTTTTAATCTTCTTGTCACGATGACCTTAAACTTCACTCTGAATTTGCTTGAACCTTTCAAACGATTCAGATTGTGTTACATTAAGTAAATATATAGTATATCTACTCAAATCATTAGTGAAGGTAAGAAAATAACGATATGCACCGCACGCTACAAGACTCATTGGATTGCATACATCAACATGTATCATTTCTAATAAATCACTTGCCCGCTCCATCCATCTGGAAACGGGGTCCTTAGTCATCTTGCCCAAGAGGCATGGTTCGCATGTCTCAACCGATCCGAAATCAAATGAGTCCAAAGATCCATTAGCATGGAATTTCTTCATGCGCTTTATACCAATATGACATTTAGCAGTAGGTGCCACAAGTATGTGATACAATCATTAATAACTTTGTATCTTTTGGCATCAATGTTATGAACCCGTGTTTTACTACGATCAAGATTCAACAAACCATTCTCACTGGGTGCATGGCCATTGAAGGTATTATTCATGTAAGCAGAATAACCATTATTCTCTAACTTAAATGAATAACAGTGTTGCAATAAACACGATCTAATCATGTTCATGCTCAACGCAAAACACCAAATAACATTTATTTAGGTTTGTCACTAATCCCGAAGGTAGAGAGAGCTTGCGATGTTGATCACATCAACCTTGGAAACATTTCCAACACACATCGTCACCTCACCTTAGCTAGTTCTCCATTTATTCCGTAGGTTTTATTTCGAGTTACTAACATTTAGCAACCGAACCAGTATCCAATACACAGGTGCTACTAGGAGTACTCGCAAGGTACACATCATTAACACGTATATCAAATATACTTCTGTCGACGTTGCCAGCCTTCTTATCTAGCAAATATCTAGGGTTGTTCCGCTTCAGCAACCGCTCTCCTCATAATCGAAGCACTTAGTCTCGGGTTTGGGTTCAACTGTGGGTTGCTTCACTAGAGCAGCAACTGACTTGCTATCCATCAAGTTTCCCTCCTTGCTCTTGCCCTTCTCGAAACTAGTGGTTTGACCAACCATCAACACTTGACGCTCCTTCTTGATTTATACCTTCACGGTGTCAAACATCGTGAATAGCTCAGGGATAATTATTTCTAACCCTAGCATTTTATAGTTCATCACCAAGTTCTAGTAGCTTTAGTGACAGTGACTTGGAGAACTATATCAATCACTATCTTATCTGGAAGATCAACTCCCACTCGATTCAAGCGATTGTAGCACCCACACAATCTGAGCACATGCTCAACGATTGAGATATTCTCTTTCATCTTGTAGGCAAAGAATCTTGTTGGAAATCTCATATCTCGCAACACGGGCACGAGCCTGAGATCCCATTTTTAGCTCTTAGAACATCTCATATGTTCCGTGACGTTCAAAACGTTTTGGAGCCTCAATTCTAAGCCATAATGCATGACGCACTAAACTATCAAGTAGTCATTAGAACGTGCCTGTCAAATATTCACAGCATCTACAGACGATGCTAGAGGGGTTGGCGCACCGAGCGGTGCATTAAGGACATAAGCCTTCTGTGCAGCAACGAGGACAATCCTCAGATCACGGAGCCAGTCCGCAATATTGCTACCATCATCTTTCAACTCTATTTCTCTAGGAACATATAAAAATTCACGGGAGCTACATCATGAGCTAGTAATCTACAACACAGTTTGCAAAGACACTACTGACTATGTTCATGATAATGAGTTCAATTAATCATATTACTTAAGAACTCCCAATCAAATTGACATCCCTCCAGTCATTCGAGTGATACATGATCCAAAGTCACCAACTCAAGTCCGATCATCACGTGAGTTGAGGTGGTTTCAATGGTGAACATCATCATGTTGATCATATCTGCTATATGACTCATGTTCGACCTTTCGGTCTCTTGTGTTCCGAGGCCATGTCTGTACATGCTAGGCTCGTCAAGTTTAACCCGAGTGTTCTGCATGTACAACACTGGCTTGCACCAGTCTGAAATTCATCACATTGTCTCTCAAAAACTTTTCCTTCCGAACCCTGTTCCTCTTAGCTCTCAGAGCTTGCTCTCTTTTCCATTTTTCTTCATAGATGAAGTGGGTGAGGACATGATCCACTCCAAGAGGCAGATTTAGTGAAGAAAGTGGGGTGCTTGGGTCTTCATGCCATATATCGATGAAGTTGAGGATCATCTTGGGATCCAACATGAGAGGAACAGAACTGCCCTTGGCTATAGCAGCCTTCTGCAGACTTTGCCTGATGATTTCTTCCAATTCCCCATCATCAGCTTCATCATCATCATCCTTAGATCCCGAGGGTATGGTTACCACAGCCTTGCTTGACTGAGGACTTGGTCTTTGACCTCGTCCAACAGTTTTCTTCAGCTTCAACGCAGAAGGGCTAGTTGAAGACTTTGCTGTAGTAGAGGGGCTTGCTGAGATCTTTGGAACTCTTGAGAATCCCTCAGTCCTCTTACATGTTGCCAGATGCACTGGGGTTGAGGACTTTGCAGCTGTCGCAGAAGACAGAGCAGCAACTGTTCTAGTAGCCGAAGACTTTGTAGGCTGAGGCCTTTGGCCTTGAGGGATCTGCTGTGAAGGTTTTGAGGTTGAAGAACTTGTCTTCAATGCAGATTTCCTCATCATGATTTTCTTCGGAGCACTTGCAGAGGCTCCGGCAGAGGCAGCAGCAGCAGAATCTTCATTGAATTTCTTCACTGCCTCTTTGGCTTTCTTTGCTAGCTTGGCTTGCTGCTTGTCCCACATGTGAGGAAAGTCCTCACCAGTCTTGATGCTAGTGGGATCAGCAATTTGATTTGGAGCAAGGGGAGGCCTGCTGCAAGGAGGTTTTACTGCAAATTTCGTTATGTATTTTGGAGTTACATAACGATATTCCTTCCATTCCCTTGCCCATCTCCTCTCAATTTTCCGTAGACGAATTTTTCTCTGCTTGGTCATTTCTTTGCCATGAGTTTCTTCATCGGGTGTGCAGTATTCCTCATACATGTCATCTGGAATCTCAAAGGCAGTGTGCACATTTGGCTTCTCTCTGCCTTTCTGAGGTTTCTTTCCGTCAGCCATTTTCTTCACTTGAGGAATATGAACTCTTGAGGACTCTGAAGAAGTACACAACTTTTCCTCAAGGAGAGCTGCAGATGAGTTAAGTTGATGAGAACCTAGTGATTCATCAACGGACATGTTGTACCTATGAACAGAGTATATGTGCGAGGAATTTGAAGAGGTCATATGCGTTCTCAGAAATTTTTCTAAATAAAATAGGTGAGAGGAATTTGACCATGGGTGTCTTGAGGAATTTCACTAAGTGTTTTTTGTCTCAGGTTCCAGAGTTGTGCAAATTTTGAGGATTCACACAATTGAGGAATCTTGAAGAAAATCATTACTTAGGGAAAAACATCAAATATGTGAAGATGTAAGGTGCTTTTAGAATAAGGTTCATGAAGAATAAACACCTTTTGAGGAATATGAAGAGCATTTGAGGATCAAACAAGGGCAGTAAAAATAAATTTTATTTACCCCGGTGAATAACACGACAAACAAGAGATGAGATTGGGAAGTTCGTCCATTCAGATCTCCCACGCCCTAGCTTGGTAGAGGGAGACATCTACAACAGCGGCGGGGTGAGGGCTTCCGCGACTGATGTGAGTACGACGACGACGAGGTCGAGGCAGTGAAGCTCTTCCTAGCCGGCGACGATGACTTTAGCGGCGGCGCTAGTTTGGAGCTCGGGAGAGGGATGAGATGAGGAGTAACCGAGCATAGTTGAAGGGGAGGGGGTATTTATAGAGGGAGTGAAAACCAATCTGCTCGAAGATTTTGGACAAGAGTGCCCCTGACCCTTGCTCTCCATGCAACAGGTGTCACCCACATACTTAGAGGTGGCGGGGATCGTGGGTTATCCAGGCGCGGGAATCGGAACCGTTTGAGCGAGAACCGCTGAAAATTTTGATAGTGAAAATTTCAAAGTTTCCGTTCGCAAATTCTTCAGCTCTCAAGGACACAGTGAATACTTTGAACAAGTTTCAAAGTAGAACACATATGAAGAATTTGTGAACAGACTGGGTTGAGTTTAGCATAGAGGGGGAAAGGGTCCGATCACATTCACTTAGATGAAAATCAACTTGAAGAATTAGCAATAAGTGAATGTTGTTGAGGACATTGAAAGCTCAAATATATATATATATATATATATATATTTATATATATAGTCAATGAAGAACATGAGTTTCAAAGTTTGAAGAATTGGGAAAGTTGAGGAATTTGAAAACTTGAGGAATTTGCAAATTTGAGGAATTTGATAATTTGAAGAATTTGCAAAAGTGACGAAAAACTCAATTTTGAAGAATTTCAACTTTGGTTGGTGACGTGACCCACCGTATAAGAATGATGGTTTCAGCCACCGCGTACAATTGTCGTAGGGTTCTGAGAATCAAATTCTTCATTACTTTCTTCACACTTAGAGGGTTATTCTTCATTGATTGAAGAAAAACGTTACTTCGTGTGATGCACATCTAAGTCATCAATTTTGCATAAGTGTTAGGATGTGTGTCCTTTTTCAAAGAACATTCGAAGATTCTAAGATATTTAGGTCACACCGCAACTTGCAAAATCTCTTTCCATCCAAGGGCTTTGTGAAGATATCGGCTAGTTATTCTTCAATGGGGATGTGGTCGATGGAGATGTCACCCTTGAGTACATGATCTCGAAGAAAGTGATGACGAATCTGGATGTGCTTGGTCTTGGAGTGTTGAACTGGGTTGTAAGCAATCTTGATGGCACTCTCATTGTCGCAGTAGAGAGGCACATTCTTCAACTTGATGCCGTAGTCCTTGAGGGTTTGCTTCATCCATAGTAACTGAGCACAACATGAGCCAGCAGCAATGTACTCAGCTTCAACAGTAGAGAGTGAGACACAGTTCTGCTTCTTCGAGGACCAACAGACTAAGGATTGTCCGAGGAAATGACATGTGCCTGAGGTTGACTTGCGATCCACACGATCTCCAGCATAGTCAGCATTAGAGTATCCAACGAGGTGAAGATTTGAGCCCTTGGGATACCATAATCCAAGTGTTGGTGTGTGAGCTAAGTATCGAAGAATATGTTTCATAGCCTTATGGTGTGATTCCTTCGGTGTTACTTGGAATCGGGCACACATGCAAACACTTAGCATAATATCAGACCTAGATGCACATAGATACAATAATGAACCAATCATGGAGCGGTATACCTTCTGATCGAAATCTTTACCATTTTCATCAGTGCAGAGGTGGCCTTTTGAAGGCATTGGAGTTTTGACGCCTTTGCAATCTTGCATGTCGAATTTCCTCAAAACATCCTTGAGGTACTTCTCTTGGGAGATGAAGATGACATTGTCTTATTGACGAATTTGAAGACCTAAGAAGAATTTCAACTCTCCCATCATAGACATTTGATATTCTTCACTCATCATATAGGCAAATTCATCACTGTAACATTTGTCAGTACAGCCAAAGATAATATCATCCACATATATTTGGCATATGAACAGTTCATTGTCATAGGATTTTGTGAAAAGAGTGGGGTCGAGTGAACTAGGTTTGAAGCCTTTCTTCATGAGGAATTCCTTCAGAGTGTCATACCACGCCCGAGGGGCCTGCTTGAGGCCATAGAGGGCCTTGTTGAGTCTGAAGACTTTGTCAGGATGCTTAGGGTCTTCAAAACCTGGGGGTTGAGCAACATATACTTCTTCCTCAAGCTTACCATTGAGGAATGCACTTTTCACATCCATTTGATATAAGATGATATTATGATGGTTAGCATAAGCAAGCAATATGCGAATAGCTTCAAGTCTAGCAACAGGTGCAAACGTTTCATCAAAGTCAATTCCTTCAACCTGTGTGTAGCCTTGAGCTACAAGACGAGCCTTATTCCTCACCACAAGGCCATTTTCATCTTGCTTGTTGCGGTAGATCCACTTGGTACCTATAATGTTATGCTTGCGAGGATCTGGACGCTTGACAAGTTCCCACAAATTAGTGAGCTTGAATTGATGCAATTCCTCTTGCATAGCTTGAATCCACTCAGGCTCCTTGAATGCTTCATCAACTTTGGTAGGCTCTATGATAGAGACAAAGGCAAAGTACCCACAAAAGTTAGTTAAATGTGAAGCTTTTGGGCGTGTGAGAGGACCTGGTGCATTGATGTCATTGATGATTTTGTCAATCTGCACTTCATTTGCAACTCTTGGATGAGCAGGTTGACGTGGCTGAGGATTTTCATCAACATCATTTTCTTCAGGTGTATCAGCATGAAAGTCTTCATTTGTTGGAATGACTTCCTCAGTGGGTATGATATCTTCAGTTGCCTTCAGCTTAATGGATTATTTAGGAGACTGTTCATCTAACATAGAAGGCAAGTGCTCTCTTTGCGAGCCATCAATTTCATCAAACCGCACATCTATAGTTTCAACAACCTTGTGATGGTAGGTGTTGAAGACTTTGTAGGTGTGTGAGTCCTTTTGGTAACCAAGCATAAAACCTTCATGCGCTTTCAGTGCAAACTTAGAACTGTGGTGAGGATCTCTGATCTAACATTTTGCACCGAAGACTTTGAGCTAACTTACATTGGGTTTCTTCCCAGTCATAAGTTCATACGAAGTCTTCTTGAAGAATTTGTGAAGATATACCCTATTGATGATGTGGCATGCAGTATCAATTGCTCCAGGCCAGAAGCGACGAGGAGTCTTGTATTCATCAAGCATGGTGCGAGCCATCTCAACAAGTGTCCTGTTTTTGCGCTCCACGACGCCATTCTATTGAGGAGTATAAGGGGCATATAACTCATGAGTAATACCAAGTTCATCAAGATATTCATCAAGATTAGTGTTCTTGAATTCAGTCCCATTATCACTCCTAATATGCTTGATCTTGACGCCAAAGTTGGTGGAGGCCCTTGAAGCAAATCGGGTGAAGACATCCTGCACTTCATTCTTGTACAGAATAATATGCACCCAAGTGTAACGAGAGTAATCATCAACAATGACAAATCCATACGAAGAATTTGTTAGTATGGAGTAATGAGTGGGGCCAAAGAGATCCATGTGAAGCAATTCAAAGGTTCGAGTCATGGTCATGATTGTCTTCGAGGGATGCTTGGATCTGGTCATCTTCCCAGATTCACATGCACCGCAAAGGTGGTCCTTGTGGAATTTGACACCCTCGATGGCAATGACGTGCTTTTTCTTCACGAGCGTGTGCAAGTTCCTCATACCCGCATGTCCAAGTCGTCGATGCCACAACCAGCCTTCTGAAGACTTTGCAAGTAAGCAAGTGGCAGGTCGAGGACCTGTAGAGAAATCAACAATATACAAGTCTCCTCTCCTAAAGCCTTCGAAGACTTTGGAATTGCCAAATTCCATGATGACAACACAACGATATTTTCCAAATACGATGATCATATCAAGATCAGAAAGCATTGAGACAGACATAAGGTTGAACCCAAGGGATTCAACAAGCATCACCTTATCCATGGTTCGATCCTTTGAGATAGCAACCTTACCAAGTCCCAATACCTTGCTTTTTTCCTTTGTCTGCGTAGGTGATATGCTTCAGAGGATATGGAGTGAGTGGCAAATTCATCAGTAGATTCTTGTCACCAGTCATGTGGTTTGTGCATACACTATCGAGGACCCACTGAGTAGCATCCTGCAGATGAATTAGTACAACTTATGAACTCATATGCTTCAGAGTGAATAATATGACATCAATGTCATCAGATAGGATTTCATCACACAAGATAGTAAGCAAGTAGTGTGAGGACATGAGAAATGAGGAATTCATTTCATCATGGTTAGCTTGCGTCCTTTCAAGCATTTCCTCAGGTCTCCAGCAAGTTCATCGGATGTTCAGTTTCATCTGGAGACCTGACCCTGCATAAGAATTTAGTTCAGTTTCTTCACCACCCACATGTGGAGGGGTGGCAAAGAGTTCATCATTCTGCGAGCACCATGTGAGAAAGGAGGCATTGAAGCAAGTGCGCTTCGTTTCACAGGGCGAGGATTAGAGTACTCAAATGAATAAGCAGAGAAATTCTTCGAGGACTTATGAACATAAGGGTTTGAAAAATAATGCACATATTCATAACTCTCTGATTTTTCCTGCGAAACATTAGCGCGAGAATGATATTTTTGACCATTTGAGGAATTTGGTCCAAGTGAGGACTTTCATTCATACGAGGAATTTGGTCTAGGGTTCCTATTCTTCATGAGTTATGTCATGAGGACATTCACTTGAAGATTTTTTAGGTAGCTCTTGGGAACCTAGATTTTCTTCATAGGAGAACCGTTCCTGCAGTTAGTTCCAACAAATCTAGCAAATACTTCACCTTTCCGATTTTTGAAGAATTTGTAGTTGGATTCAAGTGACACATCAGAGGAATATGAAGTTTCACACGTAAAGCCAGATAAAGTGGATGGATCTACAGGAGGTCCTTTCGAATCAACCCATGAGGTTTTGGGGTACTTCTTAGGTGTCCAGTAGGATCCATCAGTGTTGAGTTTCCTCACAAAGGCAATACCCTCTTTCCTAGGGTTCCTATTCAGAATCTGCTTTTTGAGGACATCGCAAAGGGTTTGATGCCCTTTGAGACTTTTGTTGGGGAACGTTGCATGGGAAACAAAAAATTTCCTATGCACATGCGAGATCTATCCATGGTGATGAGCATCTATGAGAGGGAGAGTGGATCTACATACCCTTGTAGATCGCTAAGCGGGAAGCGTTAAGAAACGCGGTTGGTGTAGTCGAACGACTTCGCAATCCAAGTCGCCGAGCGTCCCGCGATCTCATCACGATCCGTCCCGCGATCCAATCACAATCTGTCCCGTGAACTCATCACGATCCGTCCCGCAATCTCATCACGATCCGTCCCGCGAACTCATCACGATCCGTCTTGCGATCTTGATCACGGTCCTTCCGATCTAGCGCCGAACGGACGGCACCTCCGCGTTCAGCACACGTACAGCTCAATGACGATCTCTGCCTTCTTGATCCAGCAAGAGGGAGCGGAGAGGTTGACGAGTTCACTGGCAGCATGACGACGCTCTGGCGATGGCGGTGGAGCTATTCCGGCAGGGCTTTGCCTAAGCACTGCAGAAAACCGATCTAGAGGAGAAACTATGCACTAGAAGAACGGGTAGCACGTGGCTGAAAATTTTGTGTCAAAACCCTAAAATCCTCTAGTATATATAGGAGGAGAGGAGGAGGAGGAGGAGGCTTGTCTGCCAAAAAGCCAGCCCTTGGGTCGGCCAAAGTGGGGAGGAGAGGAGGACTCCTCCTCCAATCCTAGTAGGACTAGGATTCCTCCTTTTTTGGCATTTTCCACCTTTTTCCCTTTGGGATTTTTCTCCCAGCCGCATGGGACTTGTGTGGGACTTCCACCAGCCCACAAAAGGCTGGTATTTACTCTCCCACAGCCCATGAAGCCTCTTGGGTCGAAATACCCCTCCCGGTGGTCTCCCGGTACACTACCGGCACTCCCGATACATTACCAATCAACCCGAAACTTTTCCGGCGACCAAAATGGGACTTCCTATATATCATTCTTTACCTCCGGACCATTCTGGAGCTCCTCTGACGCATGGGATATCATCCGGGACTCCAAACGAATTTCGGTCACCACCATACATAACTCTATACTATCGAAACGTCACCAAACCTTAAGTGTGCAGACCCTGCAGGTTCGAGAACTATGTAGACATGACCGAGACACCTCTACGGTCAATAACCAATAGCGGGACCTGGATGCCCATATTGTTTCCTACTTATTCTACGAAGATCTTTATCGGTCGAACCTCTATGTCAAGGATTCAGTTAATCCTGTATGATGTTCCCTTTGTTCTTCGGTATGTTACTTGCCCGAGATTTGATCATCGGTATCTTCATACCTAGTTCAACCTTGTTACCGACAAGTCTCTTTACTCGTTCCGTAATACAAGATCCCGTGACTAACACTTAGTCACATTGCTTACAAGGCTTGTTGTGATGTTGTTTTACGGAGTGGGCCCTGAGATACCTCTCCGTCACATGGAGTAACAAATCCCAGTCTTGATCCATGCCAAGCCAACAGACACCCTCGGAGATACCTGTAGAGCACCTTTATAGTCACCCAGTTATGTTGCGACGTTTGATACACACAAGGTACTCCTCCGGTGTCAGTGAGTCGCATGATCTCATGGTCATAAGAACATATACTTGACATGCAGAAAACAATAGCAATAAACTGACACGATCATATGCTACGTTTGTAGTTTGGGTCTTGTCCATCACACCATTCTTCTAATGATGTGATCCCGTTGTCAAATGACATCTCATGTCCATGGCTAGGAAACTTTAACCATCTTTGATCAACGAGCTAGTTTATTAGAGGCATACTAGGGACATGGTTTCGTCTATGTATCCACACATGCATTTAAGTCTCTGATCAATACAATTATAGCATGGATAATAATCGATTACCATGAACAAGGAAATATGATAATAACTAATTTATTATTGCCTCTAGGGCATATTTCCAACAGTCTCCCACTTGCACTAGAGTCAATAATCTAGTTCACATCACCATGTGATACGCATTGTTATGAATCTAACACCCAATGAGTTCTAGGGCTCGATTATGCTTTGCATGTGAGAGAGGTCTTATAGTCAACGGGTCTGCGACATTCAGAGCCGTGTGTACTTTGAAAATCTCTATGTCAAACCGTAAACACTGCTACCACACTCCACTTGGTACTATTCCAAATGGTTGCTCCACTATATGTATCCATATTGCTACGACGGGTCATACGGATTGGTGTTTAAAGCTTGCATCGACGTAACTCTTTACGACGAACTCTTTATCACCTCCATAATCGAGAAACATCTCCTTAGTCTTTTAGTTACTAAGGATAATATTGATCGTTGTCCAGTGATCCACTCCTGGATCACTCTTGTACCCCTTGATGGACTCATGGCAAGGCACACACAAGTGCGTTACACAGCATGGCATACTATACAGAGCCTATGGCTAAGGCATAGGGGACGACATTCGTCCTTTCTCTTTCTTCTGCCATGGTCGAGCTTTGAGTCTCACTCAACTTCACACCTTACAAAGCAGGCGAGAACACTTCTCTCTGACTTCATCCATTTTGAACTCTTTCAAAATCTTGTCAAGGTATGCACTCATTGAAAGTCTCATCAAGCATCTTGATCTATCTCTATAGATCTTGATGCTCAACAATTAGGTAGCTTTATTCAGGTCTTCCTTTGAAAAACTCTTTTCAAACAACCGTTTATGCTTTCCAAAAATTCTACATCATTTCTGGTCAACAATATGTCATCCACATATACTTATCAAAAATTCTATAGTGCTCCCACTCACTTTATTGTAAATACAAGTTTCTCGTAAACTTTGTATAGACTCAAAAACTTTGATCACCTCATCAAAGTTCATATTCCAACTCCGAGATGCTTGCTTCAGTTCATAGAAGAATCACTGAAGCTTGCACACCTTTTAGCATCCTTAGGACTGACAAAACCTTCTGGTTGTATCACATACAACCTTTGCTCAAGTAAACCGTTAAGGAAACGATGTTTTGACATCCATCTGCCAGATTTCATAATTGAAAGTGCAACAACTGCTAACATAGTTTCAACAGACTTTAGCATTGCCACAAGTGAGAAAGTCTCATCACAGTCAACTCCTTGAACTTGTCGTATACTTCTTTGCAACAAGTCGAGCTTTACAAATGGTGACATTTACCATCAACGTCTGTCTTCATTTTAAACATTCATTTGTACTCAATGACCTACAGTCCAACGAGCAAGTCTACCAAAGTCTACAATTGGTTTTCATACATGGATCCTTTCTCGGATTTCATGGCCTCTAACCATTTGTCAGAATCCGGGCCCATCAACGCTTCTCCACAGCTCGTAGGTTCATTGTTGTCTAACAACATGACCTCCAAGACAGGGTTGTCATACCGCTCAGGAGCAGTACACATCCTTGTCGCCCTACGAGGTTTGATAGTAACTTGATCCGAAGCTTCATGATCATCATCATTAACTTCCTCTTCAACTGACGTAGGTTCCACAGAAACATCTTTCTGCGCTGTGCTACTCTCTGGTTGAAACAGAGGTTCAATAACCTCATCAAGTTCTATCTTCCTCCCACTCAATTCTTTCAAGAGAAACTTTTCCTCGAGAAAGGACCCAATTTTAGCAATAAACATTTTATGCTTGGATCTGAGATAGAAGGTTCACCCAACTGTTCTTAGGGTATTCTATGAAGATGCATTTGTCCGCTTTGGGTTCGAGCTCATTAGGTGACAACATTTTCCACACAAGCGTCGCAGCCCCAAACATTAAGAAATGACAGCTTAGGTTTCTATCAAACCATAATTCACACGGTGTCATCTCAACGGATTTAGATGGTGCCCTATTTAAAGTGAATGTAGTTGTCTCTAATGCATAACCCCAAAATTATAGTAACAAAACGATAATAGACATCATAGCACGCACCATATCCTATAGAGCACAACTATGACATTCGGACACACCATCACACTATGGTGTTCCAAGTGGCGTGAGTTGTGAAACAACTTTCACATTGTCTAAAGTTGTATGCCAAACTCGTAACTCAGATATTCACCTCCACGATCATATCGCAAACATTTTTATCTTCTTGTCACGATGATCTTAAACTTCACTCTTGAATTTGCTTGAACCTTTCGAACGATCCAGACTTGTGTTTCATTAAGTAAATATACACTATATCTACTCAAATCATCAGTGAAGGTAAGAAAATAACGATATCCACCGCACGCTACAAGACTCATTGGATTGCATACATCAACATGTATCATTTCCAATAAATCACTTGCCCGCTTTGTCGAAACAGAAAACGGGGTCCTTAGTCATCTTGACCAAGAGGCATGGTTTGCATGTCTCAACCGATTCGAAATCGAATGAGTCCAAAGATCCATCAACATGGAGTTTCTTCATGCGTTTTATACCAATATGACATTTAGCGGCAGTGACACAAGTATGTGGTACTATTATTATTAACTTTGTATCTTTTTGGCATCAATGTTATGAACATGTGTATTACTATGATCAAGTTTCAACAAACCATTCTTAGTGGGTGCATGACCATTGAAGGTATTATTCATGTAAATAGAATAACCATTATTCTCTAACTTAAATGAATAACCGTGTTGCAATGAACATGATCTAATCACGTTCATGCTCAACGCAAAAACACCAAATAACATTTATTTAGGTTCGTCACTATTCTCGAAGGTAGAGAGAGCATGCGATGTTGATCACATCAACCTTGGAAACATTTCCAACACACATGGTCACCTCACCCTTAGCTAGTTTCCGTTTATTCCGTAGCTTTTACTTCGAGTTACTAGCATTTAGCAACCGAACCGGTATCCAATACCCATGTGCTATTAGGAGTACTAGCAAGGTACACATCAATAACACGTATATCAAATACACTTGTGTCGACGTTGCCATCCTTCTTATCTACCAAGTATCTAGGGTTCTTTCGCTTCAGCGACCGCTCACCTCATAATAGAAGCACTTAGTCTCAGGTTTGGGTTCAACTTTGGTTTGCTTCACTGGAGCAGCAACTGACTTGCCATCCATGAAGTTTCCCTCCTTGCTCCTACCCTTCTTGAAACTAGTGGTTTGACTAACCATCAACACTTGACGCTCCTTCTTGATTTCTACCTTCGCAGTGTCAAACATCGTGAATAGCTCAGGGATCATTATTTCTATCCCTGGCGTTTTATAGTTCATCACCAAGTTCTAGTAGCTTAGTGACAGTGACTTGGAGAACTATATCAATCACTATCCTATCTGTAAGATCAACTCCCACTTAATTCAAGCGACTGTAGCACCCAGACAATCTGAGCACATGCTCAACGATTGAGCTATTCTCCTTCATCTTGCAGGCAAAGAATCTTGTTGGAGATCTCATATCTCGCAACACGGGCATGAGCCTGCGATCCTAATTTCAGCTCTTAGAACATCTCATATATTCTGTGACGTTCAAAACGTCTCGGAGCCTCAATTCTAAGCCGTAATGCATGATGCACTAAACTATCAAGTAGTCATCAGAACGTGCCTGTCAGATGTTCACAACATCTATAGACGACGCTAGAGGGGTTGGCGCACCGAGCGGTGCATTAAGGACATAAGCCTTCTGTGCAGCAATGAGGACAATCCTCAGATCACGGACCCAGTCCGCAATATTGCTACCATCATCTTTCAACTCTATTTCTCTAGGAACATATAAAAATTCAAGGGAGCTATAGCGTGAGCTAGTAATCTACAACATAATTTTGCAAAGTCACTACTGACTATGTTCATGATAATGAGTTCAATTAATCATATTACTTAAGAACTCCCACTCAAATTGACATCCCTCCGGTCAGTCAAGTGAAACATGATCCAAATTCACCAACTCAAGTCCGATCATCACGTGAGTTGAGGTGGTTTCAATGGTGAACATCATCATGTTGATCATATCTACTATATGACTCATGTTCGACCTTTCGGTCTCTTGTGTTCCGAGGCCATGTCTGTACATGCTAGGCTCGTCAAGTTTAACCCGAGTGTTCTGCATGTACAACACTGGCTTGCACCCGTTGTATGTGAACGTAGAGTCGATCACACCCGATCATCATGTGGTGTCTCAACACGATGAACTTTCGCAACAGTGCACACTCAATGAGAACACAATTCATCTTGAAGTTTAAGTGATGGACCACCTTATAATGCTATAGTCGTCCTAAGCAAAACAAGGTGCATAAAAGGATTAACATCACATGCAAATCATAAGTGACATGATATGGCCATGAACTTGTGCTTTTGATCTCCATCTTGAAAGCACCGGCATGATCTCCATCGTCACCGGCAAGACACCATGATCTCCATCAACGTGTCGCCATCGGGGTTGTCGCCCCCAACATGCTTCTACTACTATTGCTACCGTTTAGCGATAAAGTAAAGCATTACATAGCGCTTAATGATTGACACGCATGTCATACAATAATTAAAGACAACCCTATGGCTCCTGCCGGTTGCCGTACTCATCAACAGGCAAGTCATGATAATCTATACATCACATGATCATCTCATACATCACATATATCACATCATGTAATTGGCCATATCACATCACAACATACCCTGCAAAAATAAGTTAGACATCCTCTAATTGTTGTTGCATGTTTTACGTGGCTGCTACGGGTATCTATCAAGAACAATTCTCATCTACGCAAAAACCACAATGGTGATACACTAGTTGCTTTTCAACCTTCTCAAGGACCACCTTTGTCGAATCCGATCCAACTAAAGTGAGAGAAACTGGCACCCGCAAGCCATCTATGCAACAAGTTGCGGTCGAGGGAACCGGTCTCTCGTACGCGTACGAGTAATGTTGGTCCGGGAAGCTTCATCTCACAATATCGCTGAACCAAAATCCGACCAAGGGAGGAAGAAATCTAAGCATCAATGCCCACCAACCTTTTGTGTTCTACTCGAGATCTCATCTACACATAGACCTAGCTCATGATGCCACTGTTGGGGAACGTTGCATGGGAAAAAAAATCCTACGCACACACAAGATCTATCCATGGTGATGAGCATCTATGAGAGGGAGAGTGGATCTACATACCCTTGTAGATCGCTAAGAGGGAAGCGTTAAGAAACGCAGTTGGTGTAGTCGAACGTCTTCGCGATTCAAATTGCCGAGTGTCCCGCGATCTCATCACGATCCGTCCCGCGATCCAATCATGATCCGTCTCGCGAACTCATCACGATCCGTCCCGCGATCTCAACACAATCCGTCCCGTGAACTCATCACGATCCGTCCCGTGAACTCATCACGATCCGTCTTGCGATCTTGATCACGGTCCTTCCGATCTAGCGCCGAACGGACGGCACCTCCGCGTTCAACACACGTACAGCTCGATGACGATCTTCGCCTTCTTGATCCAGCAAGAGGGAGCGGAGAGGTAGAAGAGTTCACTGGCAGTGTGACGGTGTTCCGGCGATGGTGGTGGAGCTATTCCGGCAGGGCTTCGCCTAAGCACTGCAGAAAACCGATCTAGAGGAGAAACTATGCACTAGAGGAACGGGTAGCACGTGTTTGAAAATTCTGTGTCAAAACCCTAAAATCCTCTAGTATATATAGGAGGAGAGGAGCAGGAGGCTTGGCTGCCAAAAAGCCAGCCCTTGGGTCGGCCAAAGTGGGGAGGAGAGGAGGACTCCTCCTCCAATCCTAGTAGGACTAGGATTCCTCCTTTTTTTGGCCTTTTCCCACCTTTTTCCCTTTGGGATTTTTCTCCCAGCTGCATGGGCCTTGTGTGGGACTTCCACCAGCCCACAAAAGGCTGGTATTTACTCTCCCACAACCCATGAAGCCTTTTGGGTCGAAATACCCCTCCCAATGGTCTCCCGGTACACTACTGGCACTCCTGGTACATTACCGATTAACCCGAAACTTTTCCGGCGACCAAAATGGGACTTCCTATATATATCAATCTTTACCTCCGGACCATTCCGGAGCTCCTCGTGATTTCCGGGATCTCATCCGGGACTCCAAAAAACCTTCGGTCACCACCATACATAACTCTATACTATCGAAACATCACCAAACCTTAAGTGTGCAGACCCTGCGGGTTCGAGAACTATGTAGACATGACCGAGACACCTCTACGGTCAATAATCAATAGAGGAACCTAGATGCCCATATTGGTTCCTACATATTCTACGAAGATCTTTATCGGTCGAACCTCTATGTCAAGGATTCAGTTAATCCCGTATGATGTTCCCTTTGTTCTTCGGTATGTTACTTGCCCGAGATTCGATCATGGTATCTTCATACCTAGTTCAACCTCGTTACCGGCAAGTCTCTTTACTCATTCCGTAATACAAGATCCCGTGACTAACACTTAGTCACATTGCTTGCAAGGCTTGTTGTGATGTTGTATTACCGAGTGGGCCCTGCCAAATGATATCAACTCAGTCTTGATCCATGCCAACTCAACAGACACCCTTGGAGATACCTGTAGAGTACCTTTATAGTCACCCAGTTATGTTGTGATGTTTGATACACACAAGGCACTCCTCCGGTGTCAGTGAATTGCATGATCTCATGGTCATAGGAACATGTACTTGACATGAAGAAAACAATAGCAATACACTGACACGATCATATGCTACGTTTGTAGTTTGGGTCTTGTCCATCACACCATTATTCTAATGATGTGATCCCATTATAAAATGATATCTCATGTCCATGGCTAGGAAACTTTAACCATCTTTGATCAACGAGCTAGTTTATTAGAGGCATACTAGGGACATGGTTTTGTCTATGTATCCACACATGCATTTAAGTCTCCGATCAATACAATTATAGCATGGATAATAAACGATTATCATGAACAAGGAAATATGATAATAACTAATTTATTATTACCTCTAGGGCATATTTCCAACAACTTTTGTACATGCCTGTCACATACAATTCCTTCAACCCTGCATTGTCGTCAGTGATACTTGTGGTATCCTCAGACGAGGAATTTGAGACCACTGGAATTGTTGAAGAATTTGCAGCAGTAGAAGCATTTGACCATTCAGGTGAAGAATTAGCAGTTTCACGTTCGATGCATTTCAAACAAGGTGGAACAAATTCTTCCTGAGCGGTAATGATCTGTTGAGCCAGTAAGGAATCGTTTTCCCTTTGGAGATCCTCATGTGACACCCTTAGTTTCTCAAGATCTTGCTTTCTTTGAAGAAATTCATAAGAAAGCTTCTCATGATCAGCTAAGAGGTCGTTATGATGACTCTGAAGGTTATCATACTTTGTCTGAAGACTTTTGAGATCGTCAGACAGAGTTTGAGTCCGATCCACTTCATAGTTCAAAAGATCATCACTTTTGTCTAGTATTTTCTGAAGCTTTTCAAGTGCACTTTGTTGTTTAGTGGCAATTTTAACAATTTTAGCATAGCTAGGTTTCCCAAATTCATCAAATTAACCTTCACTTGATTCAGAAGAGGAATGATGTTTGTGTACCTTTGATCCTTTTGCCATGAAGCAATAGGTGGGAGCATAATCATCATTGCTGACGTCAGAGTCGTTGGAGTAGTCATATTCTTCACCGTTGAAGATGGAGTTGCTGACGAATGCAGTAGCGAGAGCAAGGCTAGTGACACCAGATTCTAATTCCTCCACAGATTCTTCCTCTTCTTCATATTCTTCAGATTCTTCCTCTTCTTCACATTCTTCAGATTCTTCCTCAGAATCCATTTCCTTGCTGATGAATGCTCGAGCCTTTCTGTAACCACTCTTCTTGTGCCTTGAGGACTTTGAAGATGAGGACTTTGAAGATTTCTTCTTTTTCTTCGAGTCATCAGAACTATCCTCCTTGTATTTCTTCTTCTTCTTTGAATCTTTTTCCCAGAGAGGACAGTCAGAGATAAAGTGATCGGGCTTCTTGCAACAATGACAGGCTCTTTTCTTGTGGTCTTCTGAGGAATCTGATTTCCTCAAGCCACTTTTTGATGACTTTCCAAATCCACCTCTCCTTGAGAACTTCTGGAATTTCCTCACGAGCATTGCCAGTTCCTGACTTAGTTCTTCAGGATCACCAAGGCTTCTGTCTGAATCTTCATCTTTGGATGAGGAAATTGCTTTTGCCTTCAGAGCACAAGATCTTCCATAGCTTGGCCCGTAGAGGTCTCTCTTCTTAGCTTATTGGAATTCATGAGTATTGAGTCTCTCAAGAATATCAGCAAGATCAAGTGACTTGTAGTCTCCATGTTCTTGAATCATCAAAGCCAGAGTATCGAATGAGGAGTCAAGAGATCTTAGCAGTTTCTTCACCACTTCATGGTCAATGATATCAGTGGCACCCAATGCTTGAAGCTCATTGGAGATATCAGTGAGACGATCAAAAGTTTGCTGAACATTTTCATTGTCAAGTCTCTCGAAGCGGTTGAAGAGATTGCGAAGAACATCAACACAAGAGTCACGTTGAGTGGAAACACCTTCGTTGACTTTGGACAACCTATCCCAGATAAGCTTAGCAGACTCCAAAGCATTCACTATGCCATACTGACGTTTGCTCAGATGTCCACAGATGATATTCTTCGCTTGAGAATAGAGTTGCTTGAATCTCTTCACATCAGCAGTAGTAACAGTGGGAGTGACAGAGGGCACACCATTGTCCACAACGTACCAGAGATCGTTGTCAATAGCTTCAAGGTGCATACGCATCTTGTTCTTCCAGTAGGGGTAGTCCGTCCCATCGAAGGTAGGACACCCTACAGAAACCTTGATCATACCTGCAGTCGATATAACTAGAACTCCAGGTGGTTAAACCAAAATCACACAGAGCGAGGGAGTACCTGCTCTGATACCAATTGAAAGTGCGTTATATCGACTAGAGGGGGGTGAATAGGCGATTTTTACAAATTCATCACTTGAGGAATTTCAACTTTGAGGAATTTGAAATGTGATGAATAACTAGCAGCGGAATAAGTACTCAAGTGCATTAGGAGCATAGTAACAACATATTCTTCATGATGAAATGAAACATGCACAATTAGTAAGTAGCGTGATACAGGATAAGCAGTGATGAACAAGGTGACTTGAAGAATTTGAGGTGAGGAATTTGTGAAAGTCTTCAGTCAAATTCTTCAAACAGTAACGATCAATTTCATCAACAGGTATATGAGTAATTAGAGGGGTTGAGGAAATAGAACCAGATCGCTCGATGAAGACAATGGTTTGATGACCCAGTTCCAACTGCTGTGACAGTCGTACATCTGGTTTGGAGCAGCCTGGTATTTAAACGAGAGGACACACAGTCCTTACCGTATTCTCCTTGAGCTAAGGTCACACAGTCCTCGCCAACACTCATGGTAAGTCTTCAAGGTAGACTTCCAAAACCCTCACAAACTGGTCACCGAGCGATCCACAATTTATTGCTGGATGCTCTAGACCAAGGTCACTTTGTGATCTCCAATTGACTGCAGGATGCACTAGACCATGACGCCTAACCGTCTGGAGGATACATAGTCCTCAAAGGTAACAAGGGTTGGTTTCACACAGGAATTTCTTCAGTGATGCTCAATCACTTTGGGTTTGGTGGTTTGGTTGTGGGTTTTTCCTCACTGATGATCTTCTCTCAAAGTCCTCAGAGGATGGGTTGCTCTCAAATGACAAGTGTCAGTTCTCTCTCGGAGCAGCCAACCAACTAATGGTTGTGGGGGGTGGCTATTTATAGCCAGGGTACAACCGGACATGATAAGACATAAATACCCCCAATGATATGACCGTTATGTGGATAAGAATGATTGGGGAGAGCTGGCTCTAAGCACAACAACGGTCGGAAGTTCGAACTATGAAAGTCCTTAGGCTTATCATGTTCCTCACTTGTAGGCAATTCGCACTGGCAAAATCCTAACTCCTCAGTCAGATTAATTTCCTCAAAGACCAGAAGAACTTCGTCTCTTTCACTGAAGAACTTGACTGGACCGTAAGAGATTTCCAAAGGCTTCACTCAAAGGATTGTATAGGTTGAGGATTTTGGAGTTGATCATCAGTTGGAAATTTTCCTTAGTATTACCTCGGCCCCCTTTAACAGTATGGTGTTTCCTATGACTCAAATAAGGAAATGAAACTACGAAAACAAAAGTCTTCACGCTTCATATTACTCGTTCATATCTTCAAGGTCACACCAACTTCTTCATTTTCAAAGTCTTCACCACAGTCTTCAAAGTCTTTAGCAAAGTCTTCACTTGAAGACACACATTTGTAGGGGTCGATAATCTCTAAATATATCCAACTCCTCATCGACTTATAGAGCATGTGTAAACTCACAAACACATTAGTACCTTAACCTATAAGTCTTCAATACACCAAAATAACTAAGGGGCACTAGATGCACTAATAATCATCACCATGGATAGATCTTGCATGTGCGTAGAAATTTTTTTGTTTCCCATGCAATGTTCCCTAACAGGGACTTGCATACTTAATATAAACCGGACTTGAATAATGTAGCCCCCAAGTGTCAGGTCGTATGCCTGCAGCGACTCGGGACTATTCTTTCCATTGCAGAATAAATCATATCCATTATATGGATGACATTGCTTAATGCTTGGCATATCAATGTCGAACCATGCTCCCTATTGTGACATGGTATTTTTGGATGAGGGAATTGTTGGGAGACGTAGTAGTAAATCAAAATTTTCTATGTGTTCACAAATATCTATGTATGGAGAAACCAGCAATGAGTAAGGGGAGAGTGCATCTTCATACCTTTGAAGATTGTTAAGCGGAAGCGTTACAAGAATGCGGATGGTGGAGTCATACTCGTAGCGATTCAGATCGCGGTGGACTCCGATCTTAGCGCCGAACAACGACGCCTCCGCGTTCAACACATGTGTAGCCCGATGATGTCTCCTATGCCTTGATCCAGCAAGGAGGGAGGAGAGGTTGAGGGAGAGCTCCGACAGCACTACGGCGTTGTGACGGTGGAGCAGCGTGGTCTCCGGCAGGGCTTCACGAAGCACTATGGCGAACGAGGAGAGGGAGGAGTAGGGCTGTGCCGTGGGAGAGAGAGATGCGTGTCTCAAACAGCCCCAAGGGCACCACTATATATAGGAGGAGGAGGAGGGAGGTCTACGCCCTAGGGTTCCCACCCTAGGAGTCGGCGGAAGCCCTAGATGGGACTTGGGCGGCGGCCAAGGGAGGGAGAGGTGGTGCGGCAGCCCTAGCTGCCCTAGGGTGGGCCTAGGGCCCATTTGGGCCTAGGGTTTGCCTCCCTCTGTCCTTGCTGTGCCTTGGGCCAGGTGGGAGGGGCGCACTAGCCCACCTAGGGGCTGGTTCCCTCCACCTTTAGCCCATGCAGCCCTCCAGGGCCCGTGGCCCCTCCCGGTGGACCCTCGGAACCCTTTCGGTGGTCTCGGTACATTACCGGTGATGCCCGAAACATTTCCGGTAACCAAAACCTCACCTCCTATATATCAATCTTAGTCTCCAAAACATTCCGGAACTCCTCATGACGTCCGGGATCTCATCCGGGATCCAAACAACCTTCGGTAACCACGTCCACTATTTCCCTATAACCCTAGCATCATCGAACCTTAAGTGTGTAGACCCTATGAGCTTGGGAGACACGTAGACATGACCGAGACACCTCTCCGATCAATAACCAACAACTGGATCTGGATACCCATGTTGGCTCCCACATGCTCCATGATGATCTCATCGGATGAACCACGATGTCGGGGATTCAATCAATCCCGTATACAATTCCCTTTGTCTACCGGTATGATACTTGCCCGAGATTTGCTCGTCGGTATCCCTATACCTTGTTCAATCTCGTTACCGACAAGTCTTTTTACTCGTTCTGCAACACATCATCTCGTGCCTAACTTCTTAGTCACATTGAGCTCATTATGATGATGTCTTACCGAGTGGGCCTAGAGATACCTCTCCGTCATACGGAGTGACAAATCCCAGTCTCGATTCGTGCCAACCCAACAGACACTTTCAGAGATACCCATAATGCACCTTTATAGCTACCTAGTTACGTTGTGACATTTGGCACACCCAAAGCATTCCTACGGTATCCGGGAGTTGCACAATCTCATGGTCTAAGGAAATGATACTCGACATTGGAAAAGCTTTAGCAGATGAACTACACGATCTTGTGCTATGCTTAGGATTGGGTCTTGTCCATCACATCATTCTCCTAATGATGTGATCCCGTTATCAACGACATCCAATGTCCATGGTCATGAAATCGTAACCATCTATTGATCAACAAGCTAGCCAACTAGAAGCTCACTAGGGACACATTGTGGTCTATGTATTCACACATGCATTATGGTTTCCTGTTAACACAATTATAGCATGAACAATAGACAATTATCATGAAGAAGGAAATAAAATAATAACCATTTTATTATTGCCTCTAGGGCATATTTCCAACAGGAATAACATCCATTATTCTGACGGGGCTTTGAAAATCTCAATCATCCGATGTAGGTTATGAAAACCATAATAAAAATCCAGACACTTTGGCTATTTGAATAATATAACCCGGTTTGAAAACCTCAATTACTCAATACTGGCAGTAACAACCATAATGAAAAATCCAGCCATGTTAGCTATTAAGGATTTGAGTATGTAACCCGGTTTGAAAACCGGTTCCTGTAATATAAACCAGGATATCCATGCATGCATGATATGACGATGCAATGATGATGCAATGTATGATGATGTATGTCTCATCCTGTAA
Organism: Hordeum marinum; assembly: GCA_022496015.1. Lineage (NCBI taxonomy): Eukaryota > Viridiplantae > Streptophyta > Magnoliopsida > Poales > Poaceae > Hordeum > Hordeum marinum. Next base: position 327,254,105 of record CM039677.1, read on the forward strand.
GCCGGCTTTAAAGGCATTTCAGGACAAGATAACTCTTGTTTTTATGAAAATATTCTGTTTCTGAAGAAACAAGGCGGAATGCCTGAAACTTGTAAACCAGCCCTCACGTGACATAAATCTGTCATTTAAACCTTGGCAAGTTCAAGGTCTTTAAAAGATTGACATTGCTAAGAGTATGAACAGGCCACATAGAGGAGGGGATATGGTAGACAAGACGAGGTTGTCCTTGCTCACTGTAAGCCAGCTCTCTCGTGACAAAAGCCGCCGTTTAAACCTTGACAAGTTTAGTGTATTTGTGCGAGATTAAGTTTAGAAAAGTTCAGGGTCCCTTATCAAGATTAACTATCAAGAGTTTGGCGGGTCACATGGTGGAGTAGCAAGTTGCAAACAGGCAGGTATAACTCGGAGATGACGAAAAGCCGGGTCAAGAGGAGGTAATAAGCTTAACCCATAGGGCCGAAAGCCCCCCCCCCCCAAAGTGACCAATTTAAAGGATCAACTCATTTTATAGTCTAAACCTGGCTAAGAGGGTTTAAAATCCCTCCTTATAGTACCAGATTAAGGATCGACTCCTTATGGCATAGAAAGCTTGGCCAAGGGGGTTTGAAAGCCCCTAAGTGACCATATGATGATTCAATAAATTCGGGCACCCATGTTTGAACGGTCGCAAGCTGGCGTCTCGTCCTCTTGGGCGACTTTAAATCTTCTGCCAATAAGGTAGTGCACCCATGTTTGAACGGTCGCATTATGGCAGCTCGTCCTCTTGAGCGCATTTAAGTCTCAAGCCAATAAGGTAATGCACCCATGTTTGAACAATCACATTATGCCGGCTCATCCTCTTGAGTGTCTTTAAGTCTTCCGTCAATAAGGTAATAGCCTCCGAGACCAGGTTGTCTTTCTCGCAATAACCCGAGGTTCTTGTTGAAAACGACCAACTATGCCGAGCCATGTCTGTAGCCCCCGAGTCTTAAGTCGACTCGAAAAGGCGGCTTGAGAGTCTTCATTGTTGATTGTGGCATAAGCCGGTATATGGTTAACGAATTATAACTGAAATTTATTGAAGCCAAAAGCGTGTGGTGAGTTGATGATCTTCGCGACACTCATTGTGTGTCCTTAGCGTTGATAACACAACATGAACCCACGGAATGTTGAGATGGCGGGCTATAAATGATCCCATATGATTCTTGTCAGTAATCCGGCCAGCGGTTCATCCCAGCTGGTTGTTGAAGTTAACCAAAACCGTAGTGGCGGCGACTTTTATGCCTATCCATTGAGCCATCCGATGGAGGTAGAGGCTGATAATATATCATGACTTGCTTCAAAATTGTTGAAATAGACCGGATCGCAGGACGGCGACTCATGAGCGCCCGTTGGGAAGTTTGAACGAGCAAGCACATCACCGGCATGTCTATGTAGACTGGACCGTAGAGCGACGACTCATGAGTGTCCGTTTGGGCGGCTTGAACGAGCAAGCGCAACACCAGCATGTTCATGTAGATGTAGAAGTCAGTCATGCGTTTGAAGATGGTGCCATTGTGAGAGTCGGACGTAGCGTGGTAAGCCAGGGCAGTCACGAAAGATGGTCATGGCATTGTAAGCCGGTGCGGTCGCGAGAGATGGCTGTGGCACTGTAAGCCGGTGCGGTCGCGAAAGATGGCCGCAACATTATAAGCCGGTGTGGTCGCGAGAGGCGGCCGCGGCATTATAAGCAGGTGCGCCTGTGAGAGGCGGCTATGGCACTGTAAGCCGATGCGGCCGCAAGAGACGACCGCGACATTGTAAGTCGACATGGTCGGTGAGTCACCCGTGGTATTTATAAATCAGCGCGGACACGCGGGTCATTTGTGGCATGTTGATGTAGTCTAGACCGCGGGGCGGCGGCTCACGAGCGTCCATTGGGCGACTCTAGCGCGCAAGCATGACACCAGCGTGTTGATGTTGACCGGATCATGGGGAGCGGCGGCTAGCACACTTGTTCATCGAATAGTGCGGCATAGATGGATGCTGGCACATGATAATATTTGCTCGAGCTATATATCCATAACACAACCATCGCTCCTTGAAGTGAACAGTTGTCCTGCATAAAAAAATACCGCAAGCCAGAGTAGTTGTTTCTCAAAAGAAAAAATACATCAACAAAAATAGATCGGATGAATTTCACCTGATTCATCCGGACGACGGATGATTCGTATATAGCGTCTGTAAATCACCTTTTGGTACAATTGCTCAATTCCTTTTGATCCGTATATGTATACAAAGGATATTTTTATTGACCCGCTCGAGGACCTTGCTAGATGCTACCATTGATCCTCCTCTTATTCTTTTTCAATTTTTTCTAGAGGGGGGCAGCTACCCTTTTCATTCTCAGTATTTTTTGCATTGGACATAAACAGCTCGCTAGGGGAGCGGTGGCTCGGCCGGCCAGAGGCAGGCGAACAGGACGCGATCGGTCATCGCGAGCCGAACCAAGGACTTGGCCGGTCAGCGTGGCGGCTCACAGGCACGACGGCTTGGCGCGGAGCCACTGACAGTTCAAGAGGAGCAGCAAGCCAGCGAGTGGAAGAGGAGCAGCGATGCGGGACACGGGGGCTCGGATGCTGTCGAGCAGAAACGAGCCGGCCAGCGGGGCAGGCGACTCACGCAGAAGAAGCAGGGGCGAGCCCTGGCAGAGGCAGGCGGGCGAGCAAGGCCACGGCAGTGGCTCATTATGTGAGCACATTTCTCCATGTGTGGTTTTGGGTAATTGATGACACCCCTACGGACTAATGGTTGCCTTGAGTTATATTTGAAGGATTTATCCATAGGCACTTCTTGAAGTCCATCTATTGGGTTTCAAGGAGTTTATATGGTGACCAAGGTGGTACTCAAGGTTTATCCAAAGATTGGTCATGTGGGAGTTGAGCTTATTGCAAACATGTCTTGAAGAATAAGATTGTGTAAGAATTCATGTTTACCTTTAAGACATCACCTTTATGAAGAGAGAAGCTAAGATACAAGGTTGATCAATACTAAGTCAAAAAGTGAATCAAGTTGATCAACACACAAAGCATACAAGATGTACTGAGAGGGATCATGTGATCCCATGGTGTGGTAAGCATTGTCCATTACGCTTTGTGTATTAATCCATGGTCTACGTGAGAGTTCTTTGTGGGGTTAGGTATATTTCCATGGGCTTGCATCAAGAGGCAGATCCCGTACATCCCATGGAAGATGACATAAAGTGGAGATCGTCATCAAGGTTGCGATGTGCAAGATCAAGTAAAGCATCACGGAGAGATCAAGCTTGACGCTCGCCGTTCATTGTGGCGACAATGGACTTGTGAAGATGTGCCGAAAAGTGGCTCGCCCAAAGTGGAGTATGGGGGAGCAATCATCTAGTCTTCATAAAGCCAACGCAATCAAGAAATGTGGTCCATCTTGAGGAAGTCAAGATCGTCAAAATCTAGCTCAAGTGGACTATGCGCAAGGCTAAGGTTTTATATTTTACCGGTCTCATGGTGGTAGTTGAGAGACCGGGTTATAGGATCGATTGCCGTACTATCAAGGGGGCTCTCAAGTGAGTAGCTTGATCGTATCGTTCATTGAGAGCTCAAACCATTGCATTCTTGGCATCATCATATTTCTTGGTTCTTGGTTGGCTTTTCTCTATGTGGGTTCTTGAGCTTGTGTTTATCTTCGTGACAAGGTCTAGTACATCGAAAACGGATTTCATACGCTTCGTCTATTGTGTTTTCGGTGTTGGAAGTTTTACTAGTCTTATTCGAGGAAGGGTTCTCGCCATTTTCTTATGGGCCTTTTATCATTTGGTTTTATTGATATTTCAATCAGGATTGTGTTATCACATGTCGTTAGCTTTCCAACAAACTTTGTTTCATTGAATTCCGAGTCCGTTTGCAAAAGTTGTGGCAGTTGTGGTGTTCTTAAAAGGCTACAACGGTACTACCGCGGCTAGAGCATATGCAATTTTTTACTACCGCTCTGGAGCGGTACTACCGTGGCTCCAAGAGTGGTACTACCGCTCCGGACCAAAATCTCGTCTTATTTACAGCTGTGGTAGGCACGGATTTAATTTTTTAGTATCGCTCCCAAGTAGTAGTACCGCTACCCGTATCAGTAGTACCGCTATCCATAGCGGTAGTAACGTGAGGACGAGCGGTAGTACCGCTCCGGCGGTTCTACTGGCCTTTTGCCTCCTCGGTGTTGTTTTTCAAAGGGGTACTACCGCCCTAGCGGTAGTATCGCTCCTTGGAGAGGTAGCACCGCTCTGTGCGGGCTGTGAGGATAACAGTTGGATTTTTTCCCACCTATAAAAGGGGGTCTTCTTCTCCAATGGACCCCATCTTTTGAGCTCGTGTTCTCCCCCCATTGTTGAACTTCTTCGAGCTTGGTAACTCTCAATCCCTCCAATGATTCTTGCTAGTTCTTGAGGGAAAAGAGAGAGGAGATCTAGATCCACATTTCCACCAATCACTTTCTCCTCTAAGTGAGGGGAACCCCTTGGATCTAGATCTTGGAGTTCTTCGTGTTCTTCTTCGTTCTTCCTCTCATTTCCCTCCCTAGCATTAGTTGCTTTGGTGGGATTTGGGAGATAAGGACTTGGGCACTCCGTGTGCCCTTGCCATTGCATTTGGTGCATAGGTTTGAGTTCTCCACGGTGATACGTGGAAGTGAGAAGTTGAGAAGCTATTACTCTTGGGTGTTTGAGCACCCTAGAGCTTGTTCCTCTTGGGTGCTTTGGCGCCCTAGACGGTTGGTGGTGCCTCGGAGCTCAATCATTGTGTTGCAAAGCTCAGGGCAAGCTTCGGGGTCTCCAATTAGGTTGTGGAGATTGCCCCGAGCATTTGAGGTCACCTCGGAGCCACAATCCATTATGGTGAAGCTTCATGGTGTCGTTGGGAGCCTCCAATCAAGTTGTGGAGATTGCCCCAACCTTGTTTGTACAGGTTCGGTGACCACCCTCAAGGGTCCCTTAGTGGAATCACGACATCTTGCATTGTGCAAGGGCGTGAGGAGATTATGGTGGCCCTAGTGGCTTCTTGGGGAGCCTTGTGCCTCCACACCGCTCCGAACGGATATTAGCATCCGCAAGGGTGTGAACTTCTGGATACATCGTCGTCTCCGCGTGCCTCGGTTATCTCTTACCCGAGCCCCTTTACTTATGCACTTTACTTTGTGATAGCCATATTGTTTCTTGTTACATATCATGCTATCACTTAGTTGTCTATCTTGCTTAACATAAGTTGTTGGTGCACATAGGTGAGCCTAGTTGTTTTAGTTTTTTTTCTTGACTAATTAAACGATAGTTTTATTCTGCATTTGTTCAAGCCTAATTCGTAATTATTTTAAAGTACCTATTCACCCCCCTCTAGGCGAAAACCGCACCCTTTCAATTGGTATTAGAGCCAGGTTTCTCATTATTAGGTTTAACCACCTAGAGAGTAAGGATGTCGACTAGGGGATTAGGATTCTCTAACACTCTTAGTTTCGATGGCACAAATTTTGATGTTTGGGTAATTTGCATGCTTAATCTCTTTAGGGTCATGGACCCAAATTTAGAGCGAATTTGAGATATGGGTTTTTCTCCTCCAAAGGAATCTCCACACATATCTTTAGAGGATGATAAAAACTCTTATCTCAATGCTCAAGCTTCTAATGTGCTTTTTTATGCTTTGAGCAATGTAGTTATATTTGAACTCATGCCATTCCGGGATGCTCATGAGTTATGGACAAAGCTTCAAGATAAATATGGTGTGTCCAAGATTTATAGGGATGATTGTTCTCCCTCCACCTCCGCTCGTGTTGTCTTCTCAACTTCTTTTACTTCACCTACATGTGGATTGCCACTAGGTAATTATATGGTGAGTAGTGATGATCATTGTTATGATGATAGTGGGCTTATTGTTGATAGTTCTTCTTCACTATCTTATTGCGATGCTTCATCTTTGGAATTTAACACCTCGAGCACTTTAAATGTTTCACATGCTTGTGTTTATAGTCCTTGCATATCATGTACAAATAGCTTGACTAAATCTCATGATGATATGCTTTTTATATCTTGTTGCCATGATAAAAATGTATATATATGTCCTCGAGTTGTTGTGCTAACAATGTAGAGGACACCCAACACTCCATGGAACAAGATGTGGTCTTGAATGGTGCTTCAAGGGATCCTACATCATCATCTGTTGTTTCTCACTTTTGCCTTATGGCTAAGGCTTCAAAGGTATCTCCTACTTTGAATCCCAATATATCTCATGATGATGATGTTGATGATAATGATGAAGAGAGTGATAATATTGCTTCCTTAAAACTTAAGGGAGAAATGGTTTTTAAAGCTCTTCATAAGAATAATATTGCTCGTTCCAACTTCATGGAAATCATGTCTATTGCCCTCGAGGGCAAGAAATATATTGAGGAGTTGGAAGCTCATCTCAAGGAGCATGAGGCCATCATTGAGAAAATGGAAGGTCATGAATGTGATTACGCTAATGAGATCGCAGAGCTATCTCAAGCTCTTGAAAATGACCAAACCACCAAGGAATCTCTTGAGGAGACCTTTGCTCTAGAATTATCTAGATTAAAGGAATCCCATGAAAGAGCTCTCGAGGTGGCTAATGATTTTAGAACTAAAAATGATAAGCTTGAAGTTGCACATGCTAAACTCCTTGAGGACTTTGAGCACCTCGAAAATGGCTCAAGGGTCGTTAAGAGTTCAATCATTGAACTCACCGAGTCTCATGCTCAACTTAAAGTTTCATATGCTAAAGAGCTTGACAAGTTGCCTTCTCCTCTTGTTGTTAATGATGATGCTTGTGCTACTAACTCTATTTCTTATGAAGCATCCATATTAAAGGAGAATGTTGAGCTAAGGGCTGAACTTAAGTTGCTATCTAGTAATTATGGGAAATTGGAAGAGAGTCATTAAAAGCTTTCTAGCTATTATGGCGATCTTCTAGTATCTCATAATGTGCTAAAGATAGCTCATGAGGCTAGTACTACTAAGGTAACATCAAGTGATCCTCATGTGGAAATTAGCACTACATCTAGTAGAAATGCTTTATTGCCATGTGCTAGTCCTCGTAGTTCATCTACTCATAATGTTGGTACATCTTGTGATGAATTACTTTCCTTGCCTTGTTGCTCTAACGATGAAGCATATACTTCCTCTAGTACTTGTATTGATACTAACCATGTAGAGGAAATCAAAGAGCTCAAGGCCCAAGTCACTTCTTTGAAGAAAGACTTGGAAAAGAGTCATGAAGGGAAGTCCACACTCAACAATATCTTGTGTGGGCAAAAATCCCCAAATGACAAAGGTGGACTTGGATTCAACTCCAATAAGAAGAAGAAGTCCAAGAGAAACAACAAGAAGGGCCAAGAACAAGTCAAGAACTCGGCCAAGATTGTTTGCTTCTAGTGCAAAATAGAAGGGCACCATGTTAGATATTGCCCTTTGAAGAAGAAGCCCCATAGTGACAAGCAACAAGGGAAGCGGCCACAAGTTCAATCTCATGCTCAACGTCAAGTTAAAGAAAGGCCACTTGCCAAGAAGACCAAAGTCAACGCTCCTCAAGTTGAGAAATCAATCGAGAAGAAAGTAAAGGGTAAATGTTGCTACTTATGTTGTGAGAAGGGTCACTTTGCTTCTTCATGCACTAATGGTAACTTATCCAACCCAATCATTATTGATGATATCTATTCTCTTGGGAAGGATAAGGTTGACAATGTGTTTGCCAAGTTTGTTGGTACTCAAAGTGGTGTGAAGAAAAGAACCATTTGGGTAGCCAAGCCTATTGTGACTAACCTCTTAGGACCCAACTTGGTTGGGGACCAACAAGCTCAAACTTGATCAATAGGTATTGTTGGAGGGCATTGGTGACATGGCTACATTGTGAAAAATTGATGGTTCTTCATCAGTCATATTGTCTCAAGCCAAGTCATGTGGATCATCAAGTGTCTATGAAACACCAATGTTCCTCCTTGCAGTAACTTGTACTTAAATTGAATACATTGTTAGTTACTTGCCCCTTTGCATGTTGTGGTTTTGTACCTTGCATGTGTTTGTATATGTTGTGATTCCTATTTGTTTATCTTGAGAAATCAAGTATGTATGTTGGGTTGCACATCATGTATGTGTGAGTCTTGTGTAGAGCCTTTTTGCATCATGTTTGTATCTTAGTTGGCTCTTTGTGAGAGATTAATGGATTATCCCATTTTGGGGGAGTGATGTGCTTTATGCACTCCACGACCCTAAAAATGTGTGTTCATGAGGAATACCACTTAGTATTGATATTACAAGATTATCTAGCTTCTATTTGGTATGTCTTCTCATGAGAAATTCAAATTATAAATGGACCATTAATTATCTCTTGTTGGATTTCATTTGCCACTTGTTACTAACATTGGGTTACCACATTATGGGGGAGTAATATGCTATGTGCATATTACAAGCCCACCAGAATGTGTACATTTGAGATATTGCCACTTAGATTTGATATTACAATTTTTCTTGTTCCTAGGTGGAATGTTAGCTCTACAAGTGTCATTTTCTTATGATTTACATGTGAAGATGACGTTGGATATCTTTGCAATCTACCAATAGGAAATATTTCAAATTACTTCTTGTCCTTTGACAATTGGTATCCTTTTATGTGGTAGAATTTACTAGTCATATTTGCATTGTATTTTGTTTATCGTTTGTCTTCCTTGCCTCTTGTGGATCTTTCTGAGCGTGCCTAGTGTTTCTATAGATATAGGGAAAGTGATGACCCCATCGTGTGCATTTTGTATTCAAATGCAAATTCTATATAATGCACATCTCTTGAGGGAGCTATCCTATTTTCTGTAGAACACTCTCTTTATGTGTTCATCATAAAATCTTTTGATCTTCATCAAGTGTGTGTTGGTGGGAAGCAAGCCTTCTCTGTATGGTGCTCTGTGCCATCATGAAAATTTGCAGAGGGTTTGGTTTGTTTGCAACCTAGCTCTATTTTGGGGACTTGATACCTCTTGTTTTCCTTCAATTGGTATCTTGTTTCCTTCTATTTGGCATGTGTCAATGGATATCTCATTCCTTGATGTATCTTTTAGTTGGTATCCGTCAAGTGATTTTTTTGTTTGGTATCTTATTTTCACTTGATACCTTTTCTTTTGGCATCTTATCAACTGTGTGTTGAGTTGATTCTTGAAAGATTTGAGCATGCATATTTACTACATGTACTTTCGTTTCCATGTTCTCTTTCCTTGACCCAATATATAGGGGAAACTCCACTATGACATAAATTGGCTAAAGTGTGCATGAAATTCAATTTCTTATCTATATGCACATATTTATGTGGAATTTTGTCCTATATATTGTTGGTACACTAACTGTTTGGTCCCAATAAGTTTGGGTACCACTTTGTTTGTGGTGTTGTTCTAGGAACAATTGGAGATACATTGGACACTCGGCTCACTTACAAGGAAGGTGTTGACACCATGTGCTTATTGGAGCCTTGCTAGGACGATCAAAGAACCATTGTCTACTACATCAATCCAATGCTATCTCGTAACAAGTATCTACTTCATGCATACATTTCTCGCATTCAACTGTTTATAGGTTGCATCATGGCAGGAATTTATTGATTCATTCTTGTGGTACTTGTTTCCTTTCTCAAAGAGTCTCAACGATGATGTCATATTGCTAGTTGTGATGTCTTTGATGTTCGTGTATTGGGAGTTCATTTATGTACAATAAGAAAATATTAGGCTATGTGCTATGCTTTCAAGCAAGGATCTTATTGGTATAGTTATGACTTCCTTGTGGATATCTTGTTTGTTCCTTCTTGTAACTATTTCGTGTGTACATTATTCTTTCTGGATATATCATCACGATTTCCCTCTACCTAGAATCTTATACACATGAGAGAAGTTACATCTCTAGTTGATATCCTCTTTTCTTTCACGTCCACCGTTGCATTTCATTTTTGTTTACTTGGTGGTTTCGTGAAAGAATCTGTCTTGAGTGCGGATCTTATATCCTAGCATCTTGATGCACTCTTTGGTGGTGAAGATTGTTTTCCTCATGCTTGTCTTCACGAGGGTTTTGCCATTTCGATTGGTATACCTCCTCTTGACAAGGCTATCATTTTCCTATCTTCACTAGGGTTTGTCACAAGCTTTGGTTTTTAAATTTTCCTATTAGTAAGCTTGTGAACCATTTTGCTAGTGGTTTGTGTGTGGGAAGGATATGGTTTGCACTTTGTGTCTCATTTCATCAAGACTATGTTGATGCTTTATGCTCATCCTTATACTAGTCTCATCAAGTGCTTTTCCATGACTCACACACATCATTTTGCTTGAGCCTATTCTTAAGATTGCCTCTTTTACATGTTGCTCAACCATATGTTTAGTGCAAGTACTATGTTGTTTGTCTTATCTTATTGCTTGCACTTGTGGTGTGTTTATATTGATTTTGGGGGAGTCATGATCCTTTATTTTGTGCACTTGAATTCGAATACAAATATTATTATTTGTGCACAAATCATGGGGAGCTCCTCTAGTTTCTTTATAAACATTGTTTTTCCCATATAATAATATCTTTTATTCATGTGGCTCGTTGGTCCATGTGATTGATTGTTCCAATTAGTATCTTTTGATTGCTTGCTTCACTCCGGTGTATGTCTTTGTGCCATACGATCCTTTGTGCAATGTTTGGGTTCTCAATATAGTTTGTCTTCCGCCAACTACTTATCATAGGATATGTGTATTTCTTTGCACACGTATTTGAGATATACAAAAAAATTGTAGGAACACCTATTATATTGGATTTCTAAACTTTTTGTCCATTTTGGCAATTGATGCCAATGGGGGAGAAGTTTAGAGAGTTTAGTTTGGAATGCTTTGAGAGTTTTGCTTTTGTTGTTTAAGCATTTGCATCTCACATCCATACATTGCATTGTGTGTGCTTGGTTGTACTTATTTTTCTTATATAAACTCTCTTGAAAGTGGTTGTCATCAATTACCAAAATGGGGGAGATTGTAAGTGCACATTTCTCCATGTGTGGTTTTGGGTAATTGATGACACCCCTACAGACTAATGGTTGCCTTGAGTTATATTCGAAGGATTTGTCCATAGGCACTTCTTGAAGTCCATCTGTTGGGTTTCAAGGAGTTTATATGGTGGCCAAGGTGGTATTCAAGGTTTATCCAAAGATTGGTCATGTGGGAGTTGAGCTTATTGCAAGCATGTCTTGAAGAATAAGATTGTGTAAGCATTCATGTTTACCTTCAAGACATCACCTTTATGAAGAGAGAAGCTAAGATACAAGGTTGATCAATACTAAGTCAAAAAGTGAATCAAGTTGATCAACACAGAAAGCATACAAGATGTACTGAGAGGGATCAAGTGATCCCATGGTGTGGTAAGCATTGTCCATTACGCTTTGTGTACTAATCCATGGTCTACGTGAGAGTTCTTTGTGGGGTTAGGTATATTTCCATGGGCTTGCATCAAGAGGCAGATCCCATACATCCCATGGAAGATGACATCAAGTGGAGATCATCATCAAGGTTGCGATGTGCAAGATCAAGTGAAGCATCACAGAGAGATCATGCTTGAGGCTCACCGTTCATTGTGGCGACAATGGACTTATGAAGATCTGCCGAAGAGTGGCTCACCCAGAGTGGAATATGGGGGAGCAATCATCTAGTCTTCATCAAGCCAACGCAATCAAGAAATGTGGTCCATCTTGAGGAAGTCAAGATCGTCATCATCTATCTCAAGTGGACTATGTGCAAGTCTAAGGTTTGACCTTGATAGGGTTTTCTATTTTACCGGTCTCATGGTGGTAGTTGAGAGACTGGGTTATAGGATTGATTGCCGTACTATCAAGGGGGCTCTCAAGTGAGTAGCTTGATCGTATCGTTCATTGAGAGCTCAAACCATTGCATTCTTGGCATCATCATATTTCTTGGTTATTGGTTGGCTTTTCTCTATGTGTGTTCTTGAGCTTGTGGTTATCTTCGTGACAAGCTCTAGTACTTCAAAAACAGATTTCATATGCTTCGTCTATTGTGTTTTCGGTGTTGGAAGTTTTACCGGTCTTATTCGAGGAAGGGTTCTGACCATTTTCTTATGGGCCTTTTATCATTTGATTCTTATTTATATTTCAATCAAGATTGTGTTAGCACATGTCGTTAGCTTTCCAACAAACTTTGTTTCATTGAATTCCGAGTCCGTTTGCAAAAGTTATGGCAGTTTTGGTGTTCTTAAAAGGCTGCAGCGGTACTACCGCGGCTAGAGCTGATGTAATTTTTTACTACCGCTCCGGAGCGGTACTACCGCGGCTCCAAGAGCGGTACTACCGCTCCGGACCAAAATCTCGTGTTATTTACAGCTGTGGTAGGTGTTGGAAATATGTCCTAGAGGCAATAATAAATTAGTTATTATCATATTTCCTTGTTCATGATAATCGTTTATTATCCATGCTATAATTGTATTGATAGGAGACTTAGATGCATGTGTGGATACATAGACAAAACCATGTCCCTAGTATGCCTCTAATAGACTAGCTCGTTGATCAAAGATGGTTAAGGTTTCCTAGCCATTGACATGAGATGTCATTTGATAACGGGATCACATCATTAGGAGAATGATGGGATGGACAAGACCCAAACTACAAACGTAGCATATGATCGTATTAGTTTAATGCTACTATTTTCTGCATGTCAGTATCTATTCCTATGACCATGAGATCATGCAACTCACTGACACTTGAGGAGTGCCTTGTGTGTTTCAAACTTCACAACGTAACTGGGTGACTATAAAGCTACTCTACAGGTATCTCCGAGGGTGTCTGTTGGGTTGGCATGGATCAAGACTGGGATTTGTTACTCCGTGTGACGGAGAGGTATCTCAGGGCCCACTCAGTAATACAACATCACAACAAGCCTTGCAAGCAATGTGACTAAGTGTTAGTCACGGGATCTTGTATTACGGAACGAGTAAAGAGACTTGCCGGTAACGAGGTTGGACTAGGTATGGAGATACCGACGATCGAATCTCGGACAAGTAAACATACCGAAGAACAAAGGGAACATCATACGGGATTAACTCAATCCTTGACATAGAGGTTCGACCGATAAAGATCTTCATAGAATATGTAGGAACCAATATGGGCATCCAGGTCCCGCTATTGGTTATTGACCGTAGAGGTGTCTCGGTCATGTCTACATAGTTCTCGAACCCGCAGGGTCTGCACACTTAAGGTTCGGTGACGTTTCGGTAGTATAGAGTTATGTATGGTGGTGACCGAAGGTTGTTTGGAGTCCCGGATGAGATCCCGGACGTCACAAGGAGCGCCGGAATGGTCCGCAGGTAAAGATTGATATATAGGAAGTCCCATTTTGGTCGCCGGAAAAGTTTCGGGCTAGTCGGTATTGTACCGGGAGTGCCGGTAGTGTACCGGGAGACCACCGGGAGGGGTATTCGACCCAAGAGGCTTCATGGGATGTGGTAGAGTAAATACCAGCCTTTTGTGGGCTGGTGGAAGTCCTACACAAGGCCCATGCGGCTGGGAGAAAAAGCCCAAAGGGAAAAAGGTGGAAAAAGGCCAAAAATAGGAGGAATCCTAGTCCTACTAAGATTGGAGGAGGAGTCCTCCTCTCCTCCCCACTTTGGCCGACCCAAGGGCTGGCTTTTTGGAAGCCAAGCCTCCTACTCCTCTCCTCCTATATATACTAGAGGATTTTAGGGTTTTGGCATAGAATTTTCAGCCACGTGCTACCCGTTCCTCTAGTGCATAGTTTCTCCTCTAGATCGGTTTTCTGCAGTGCTTAGGCGAAGCCCTGCCAGAATAGCTCCACCACCATCGCCGCAGCGCCGTCACACTGCCGGAGAACTCTTCTACCTCTCCGCTCCCTCTTGCTGGATCAAGAAGGCGGAGATCGTCATCAAGCTGTACGTGTGCTGAACGCGGAGGTGCCGTCCGTTCAGCGCTAGATCGGAAGGACCGTGATCAAGATTGCGAGACGGATCGTGACGGGATCGCAGGACGGATCGTGATGAGATCGCGGGACGGATCGTGATGAGTTCGCGGGACGGATCATGATGAGTTTCTGGGACGGATCGTGATGAGATCACGGGACGGATCGTGATGAATTCGCGGGACGGATCGTGATGAATTCGCGGGACGGATCATGATTGGATCGCAGGACGGATCGTGATGAGATCGCGGGACGCTCGGCGATTTGGATCGCAAAGACGTTCGACTACACCAACCACGTTTCTTAACGCTTCCCGCTTAGCGATCTACAATGGTATGTAGATCCACTCTCCCTCTCGTAGATGCTCATCACCATGGATAGATCTTGCGTGTGTGTAGGAATTTTTTTGTTTCCCATGCAACGTCCCCTACAGTAGGCACGGATGTAATTTTTTAGTACCGCTCGCAAGCAGTAGTACCGCTACCCGTAGCGGTAGTACCGCTATCCATAGCGGAAGTACCGTGAGGACGAGCGGTAGTACCGCTCCGGCGGTTTTACTGGCCTTTTGCCTCCTCGATGCTCTTTTTCAAAGGGATACTACCGCCCTAGCGGTAGTACCGCTCTATGCGGGCTGTGAGGATAACGGTTGGATTTTTCCCCACCTATAAAAGGGGGTCTTCTTCTCCAATGGACCTCATCTTTTGAGCTCGTGTTCTCCCCCCATTGTTGACCTTCTTCGAGCTTGCTAACTCGTAATCCCTCTAATGATTCTTGCTAGTTCTTGAGGGAAAAGAGAGAGGAGATCTAGATCCACATTTTCAACCAATCACTTTCTCCTCTAAGTGAGGGGAACCCCTTGGATCTAGATCTTGGAGTTCTTTGTGTTCTTCTTCGTTCTTCCTCTCATTTCCCTCCCTAGCATTAGTTGCTTTGGTGGGATTTGGGAGAGAAGGACTTGGGCACTCCGTGTGCCCTTGCCATTGCATTTGGTGCATAGGTTTGAGTTCTCCACGGTGATACGTGGAAGTGAGAAGTTGAGATGCTATTACTCTTGGGTGTTTGAGCACCCTAGAGCTTGTTCCTCTTGGGTGCTTTGGCACCCTAGACAGTTGGTGGTGCCTCGGAGCTCAATCATTGTGGTGCAAAGCTCCGGGCAAGCTTCGGGGTCTCCAATTAGGTTGTGGAGATTGCCCCGAGCATTTGAGGTCACCTGGAAGCCACAATCCATTGTGGTGAAGCTTTGTGGTGTCGTTGGGAGCCTCCAATCAAGTTGTGGAGATTGCCCCAACCTTGTTTGTACGGGTTCGGTGACCACCCTCAAGGGCCCCTTAGTGGAATCACGACATCTTGCATTGTGCAAGTGCGTGAGCAGATTATGACGGCCCTAGTGGGTTCTTGGGGAGCATTGTGCCTCCACACCGCTCCGAACGGAGATTAGCATCCGCAAGGGTGTGAACTTCGGGATACATCGTCGTCTTCGCGTGCCTCGGTTATCTCTTACCTGAGCCCCTTTACTTATGCACTTTACTTTGTGATAGCCATATTGTTTCTTGTTATATATCTTGCTATCACTTAGTTGTATATCTTGCTTAACATAAGTTGTTGGTGCACATAGGTGAGCCTAGTTGTTTTAGGTTTTTTGCTTGACTAATTAAATGATAGTTTTATTCCGCATTTGTCCAAGCCTAAACCGTAATTATTTTAAAGCGCCTATTCACCCCCTCCTCTAGGCGACATCCACGTCCTTTCACTCATGGCACCGGTGAGGCCGCAACGACAGGACCATCACAACCATGATGACGGCAGGTCCCAAGCGGCAACTCGCGGTGGGTCCAGCGGGCCAAGGCGGGCGGATGAAGCAGGTGAGATGATGGGCGGCCAAGGCGTCTCGAAAGCATAGCGGGAGTTGGGCGCGTGGTGGAAGCCGACACCAGGGCAGACGAGGTGAAGCCAAGCTGGCTTGCAGGGGCATGGCAAGGCCAAGGCGAGGCGAGGGGGCAGCTTGCAAGAACGACAGTCCGACAGCAAGGCGAGGCGCTGTGGCGGCTCACGGCGACAAACCAGCGACGGAGCGACTAGACGGCTTGGAGGAGTCGCGTCAGCTGGCCATGGCGGCTGATCACGGTAGAGACCGAGTCGTGGTCATACCTACTTCCTGGTCGTGGATGGCTCTTAGGTGTGGATGCGACAGGGCGGACCTGCGTCCAGCTCCAGCTCGAGTCCGTGTCAATTTCTATATCCAGGTCGTGTCTACAGCTGATCGCCGCGCCATTAGAATTGCTCGGCGTAGCTTTGCCCAGTATGTGCAGCTGTTCTCTTTGGAATCCATGTGTGTGCTACACCACGATATAGTATTTTACTTGATGAATACTAATTCATGGTGCTTCTTTTGCCTGGACGTGGGGTGGTTTGACTTTTTTGGTGTTGTCCTTCACACGTGGAGCACCGGCCATGGCAGGTGGCTTCTTCTTCTTCTTCTCGGGATCTTGGTCCTGTAATTGTTAATAGCGAATATGTTGGGATCGCAGCAGAGCACTTGACGTGAAGCGGCAACATTAGCGGCTGATCACATCATCCAATGGACTATTGATTTTAGATGATGAATCATCCAAGGCTGCCATCAAATTTACTCTTGTCTCGGACTCAACGGGTCATCATGGTGTGCACAATACGCAACCCCAAAATCTCCGAGAACACATCACAAGCATCTCAAAATCGAACACACTATTTTGACTTCTGCGCTAGCTCTTCTTCATACGTCACATCGCGAGCTTCTCGACCCCCAAATATATCCTTCCAAGAACACAACACCACCGTGCGTGGCCTCACGATGGACGCCAACTATGGTGTATTTGTCACGGCAAGATGTCTGGGTTAACGGACTTAGGTGTGAAGCCATCACAACTATGTGGTGGCTTGAGAGGGGTTAGTCGGAATCGAGAGACGCGGGTTTACCCAGGTTCGGCCCCTCCTGACGGAGGTAAAAGCCTACCTCCTGCTTTGTGTCTATATTGATGATGAGGATGATCTCGATTACAAGGGTGCGAGATCGCTACCTCTAATCTCGAGAGCCTCTAATCTATCTATCTCTTAATGACTTAAAGTTGTCTTAGCGTGTCCCTCTAGGGGTGCTCTACCCCTCCTTATATAAGTGGAAGGGGTAGGTTTACATGTAGAGTCCCACTAGGAGTAGGATTAGGACTAGTCTCTCTTGAATCCTAATCCGGGTCTTGTTTCTCCTGTAAGGGAATCCTTCCTCTCTTTTGGGCCTTCTCTATGAGCTGCCTGACGCCGGCTTACACGCTGGGCCTTGGGCCTGGTCGTCCTGTGACCTGGTAACAGAGGTGACCTATGAGCCCCCATACGATGGGCCGGGTCATACCTCCTACAGGGTCATACTTCGTGCTAGGTCACTAATGAGTCGCCAAGCTCGCCACGCGCAGCAGTGAGTCGTCGAGTCCCGGCTGGGTCATACTTCTGGACGGGTTATACCGCGGGGTAATATCCCCAACAGGTTTGGATATGTGATCTGAGAAGGCCTCTGGCCTGTTTCGCACTAACCACCGCGCAGGAATAAATATGGGTACTCTACGTCGTACATTCGCCCGAAAGTTCCTCAGATGTCATAGTTGAGCGGCACGCGCCTAGATGGCCTGCGTAAGCGTCGTCTTTGTATTGAGAGGTGCCAGGACTGACACCGTCCGTCCTCGCAACGCACAGGATTATGAAGGGAGATTGGCCCATGACCCCTTTGCGATTAGGATGTAGACCAATGTGTGTCCTCTCTGTTGAGCCTAGACAGGACTATGATGTGTCGATCAGACGAGGCCGGGCATTACCCGAACAAGTGTGTCCAGCCAAAGTTAATCAAGCGTGTTTGGCAAGTTGGCGCACCCTTGAAGGGAAGTATATCTATTCGAATAGCCGTGTCCACGGTAAAAGACGCCCGGAGTTGTATCTTGATCTTACAACTAGAAATGGAGATTTTGAAATGAATGTGTTAGCTCCAAGGTTGCTTTCTCGCAGGGAGTCGAGGAAGAACCTCTGGGCGGTACTTAAAGAACTTGCTACTTATGAAAATGCTAACCTACATTCTTCTAATGCTGCAAGACACTGAAGATGCTAGTAGGACTAGGCTTTCCCCCTCTATTCTGGCATTTCTGCAGCTAGTCCAAAGATATAGCCCCATTCCTTTGATAATGTTACATACTTAGCATAGATATGATGTAAGTCTTGCGAGTACTTCAGATGAGTACTCATAGTTGCTTTGCTCCCCTTGCCCCCTCAATACGATTACTGTGTTCAAATGATGGAGCAAAGGAGACAGTTGATCCTGCCAACGACTACTACTACCAGGACGGAGCTTACTACTACGTGGAGGCTGCCCCCAACCAGCAGTAGGATAGGAGGCTCCTAGGCAGGAGGCCTTGCCTTTTCGATCTGTTGTTTATGTTCGTTCTAGCCTTCTTAAAGCAAAACTTGTTTACTTATGTTTGTACTCAGATATTATTTGGTTCCCTGACTCATTTGTATTTGAGCTTATGTATTCGAGCCCTTGAGGCCCCTGGCATGTAATATGAAGCTTGTATGACTTTAATTTGTATTTAGAGTTGTGTTGTGATATCTTCCTGTGAATCCCTAATCTTGATCGTGCACATTTCCATGTATGATTAGCGTACAATTAAAATGGTGGCGTCACAATATGTTGATGAAGATTGATCCTCCCACGAAGGAGGAAGCATTGGTGATGACAATGACTTCAATTTCCCCCCTCCCAAAGGGAAGTTTCTCCGACAGAATCTCTCTGCCGGAGAACAAAAGGGCATCTGCCCAGGTTTCCGCCTCAAGACGGTAGCGCCTCGCCCCGAAAGTATCTTTTTATTTTGTTCTAGGTCAAACCCCAACTTATAGCAGAAGAGCGTGGTCGGAGCACCTGGGAGGTGGTCCCAAGCCATCAGGGCGCACCCCGGGAGGGCGGGGGGGCACGCTCTGTTTGCTTAGCACCAACAGGTACCCCCCCTCTAGTATATTTTTGCTCCATAAATTCACATATATTCCATAGAAAATCCTCGTGAAGTTTCAGGACATTTGTAGTCTAGTGAATTTCAGCCTTTTTCTTGGTTTTCAGGTCCAGAATTCCAGTTTCCGGCAATTTCCCTCTTTGTGATGTACCTTGTAAATTCAGAGAGAAAAGGCATAAGAATTATTTTATAATAAAGTGTAATAATGACCAAGAATAGTATAAATATTAATAGGGAATCATGATGCAAAATGGACGTATCAACTCCCCCAAGCTTAAACCTCGCTTGTCGTCAGGCAAAAGCCAAACTCGATAATAATGACCACATAATTTGAAAGAGAGATGTCAATAAAAACAGAACATGAACATGGAAGCATCATGAATATTAACATAGCAGCAAGTTTTTCATCATATGACTTCTCATAAATAAGTAAAAATCTATCCACAATTATTGAAGTATGAAGCATAAACTTTATTTACAATCAACAAACTATGTTCTTAGACTTTGAGACAATCAAAATTCATTATATTTTAAAGAAGAGTCTATGGAAGACCTTTTATTTTAGTAAGTTTACATAGACAACTATAACTTAGTCTTTTATAATTACTGACGCTCATTGCATATTTTTGAAGCTAATGCTTCCATCGGACACATAGAAAGATGGAGGTTTTGTTGACACCCGGTTATAATTACCCCCAGCTACGTGTCCTATTCCTATACCCCCTTGAATGTAGCGCTCATCTGGCCATACAACGGGGATCATGGAAAACCTATTCCTATACCCCTTGAATGTAGCGCTCATCTGGCCATACAACGGGGATCATGGAAACAACACCCGATCCATTTATGTTTCACTTATAAATAGAAAGTTTGTTGGTCATCGAGTGTTTCTCGGACATTTAGGATTTCTCTTTCGTGGCTTTCCGCAACAAGCACCTCGCGTGAAGGTGACGATATCTCCGGAACGCTCGTCGCGGAAGAGAGCCACCCCGATCGCCATTAACTTTTTTGATTGTTTGTCCTGCTGCATGTTCATTCACCTGCCGCCGTTGTTAATGATCTGTCTGCCATGTTCAGGATCTCACATACAGGTTCGACACAGAAGGGCTGTGACTGCACTCCATCACGCCGCAACACTCAATACCGGTCGGGCGACGGCGACGGCGACGGCCACGACGGGCAGCGGCGGCAACTATGTACTCACGTATAGCTGCATACGACCGATGGACGACTGCTCTAGCGTGGTAGCAGAGACGACGACGTATGGCTGCACATGGCGGACCGGTGATCGGCATGGCGGCAGCGGCTGTGGCGTGATCTACGACTGTAGGGCCGACATCAGACTGCTCCGGCAGGGCGGCCACGACGACGAGTCAACAACGATGTAGATATACTCACACAAGACACAATAAACTCTATCATGAGATCGCAATGTATGAGATATGAGAACACGCTTGCATGCATGGATGGAAACAACGTACGTATATTATAGTTGAATGATAGGTTCAGGAATCCATGAAGCCATGAATGTACTTGTACTGCCGTACCCACTAACTTGATAATTGTATACTCCATTTTTATATTATGATATATACCGCATACTACCCCTTTTATGATACTCCTATTTTGTGTGTGTGTGGGGGGGGGGGGTATGATACTCATATTTGGATATACTATTTTTTGGCAAATTTAAACTGTTTTTTGACAGTATATACCACGTACTCCATATTCCATACTCCATACTTCATATTATACTCTTTACTTTTCAGTATGCTCCATTCCTTTTTATGCACTCCTTTTACTATGAACTACATATACTACGATACTCCATGTTCCACCATGATATTTCATACTCCATACTTCATACTGTACTTTTTACTTTTGAGTATACTTCGTTCTTTTCTATGCATTCCTTTTACTATGAAGTACATCTACAGATATACTACGATACTCCATACTCCACCATAATACTTCATCCTCCATAGTCCATACTTCATATATACTCTAGTGATTCATACACCACCATGGCACCATGATACTTTATCCTCCATACTCCATACTTCATATATACTTAGTGATTCATACTCCACCTGATTATGAAGTATATATTCTTATATGGAGAATCGGAATGCTAGGACAGTATATATTCTAGGATTTATTTTTCAGTATATACAATAGTCTATATACTATACATGTTTGGGAGCATATATATGGAGTAATGTATGCTTTGATAATAGAGTTCACAATAAGCATTTTTTTTCAGGTAATATACCCGTAGATTGTATGGGTACAGCGTGTCCAGCCAGGTTACTTCGAACTCTCCGTGTGGCTAGCTAACTGGTACTTATCCATTCAGTTAGGTGCGCTGCATGCGCCCAGGAAATTAGTTGGTTGTTTAACTAGTTTCTCCTGTGCTGAAAAATGGAGAATTTGTTATCCACCAACGTTGCCGTTCAAGGGGACAGATGGCAATCATTCAACTAGGGTAACTACACCCGGTTGTACCAAAAAAATGTTTTGTACGATCGGATGTAGTTACTTTCACTTTTGTTTAGTATATTATAGTTAGTATCTATCATATCGAAGAGTATGTAAGCGTAGTATGTTGTATATGAGTATATTTAGATAGTATATATATTACTTTTTTAGGTAGTATGTACCATATTTTTAGCATAATCATTTTGTACATATAAATATGTACATATTTCGTAATGTGATAAAAACTATGGATCAGTTATATTTTTTCCACACAACACAATTGAAATATATTATATATAGTATGTGAACATATTCAAAGTGATGAATTAGTCTTATGATCAGGTGTAGTTACTTTCATTTTTCATATACTATCATGTGATAATATATGTATTAATTTATCATTTTGATATCTTCACATACTATATATAAGATACTCTAAAGTGTGTTATATGTAAAAAATTGAAGTTGACTCATGGCTTTTATCATATTATGAAATACATACGTATTTTTACGTTAAAATGAGTATGGTAATAATACGGTATATACTACCAAAAAAGTAATATATATATACTATCTAAATATTTTTATATACTACATACTACGCATACATACTCACCGATGAGATAGATATTACCCACAACATACCAAACAAAAACGAGAGTAACTACACCCGGAAAAAGTAGTATATATATACTATCTAAATATTCTTATATACTACATACTACGCGTACATACTATACCCGGTCGTACGAAACATTTGTCAATATATATATATATATATATATATATATATAATGGCCTGAAATTATTTGGAAAAAAATTATATTTACTAAAATATCAACGGGCCTAAAAAGGCCAAGAGGTGGATATTTCCCCAGCACTCGATGCTTGCCAACTAAAGAATTAATAGGTTGTAATAGGGATAAACATTATTAACTCTTGCATGAAAGTAAAAGATAGGCCCTCCGCAGATGGATGCAGAGGTTGTCATGCGTTTTTTATTTTTGGATGTGCAAGATCTTAATGTAAAGGAATGTCACTTTATATTGCCCCTTAATAGCAACCTTTATTATGCAGTCTGTCGTTTTTATTTCTTCGTCATCACAAGATCATACAAAGTTTATTTTTCCTTACAATAAAAGATCATACATATTTAGCGACAATTTTTATTGCTTTATGCACCCAAAAGTGCTTTTTACATTTTCGAAAAAGGCTCAACTCCAACAGATGCTCCAAAACGGAGATGTAAAAAAAGAGCATCTCCAACAGATGGTCCAATCGAAGATGCAAAATCGGTCGGCGACCGCGCAGTTGCTGTTCATCCACTGTACAACCACGGTTTTGCGTTAAAATATCACTTCAAATTTGAAATAAAGTGCATCCTCATCTTAGTTCAAATCATAACAAAAGTGCATCATCATCATCATCATAGTTTGAAATCCCTCTACCAAAAGTGCAACGTCCCAATCAAAGTTTTTTGGTCTACAAATTAAAATACACATGAATATCATTCATGCGGATCATCAACACCATCGGTGTCAGGGATATACCCCGCGGTATGACCCGGCCTGGCGATTCACAACAGACCCGGAGAAGACTTGGCGTTTTATTGATGACCCGGCACGCGGGTCGCATGATGACCAGGCCCAAGACCCGACGTGTAAGGCGGCGCCAGGCGGCTCACAAGAGAAGGCCCAAAGGAGAGAGGATTCCCTTACAAGAGAAACAAGACCCGGAGTAGGATTTGTGAAAGACTAGTCCTAGTCCTACCGGGAGTAGGACTCTATTTGTAAACCTATCCTCTCCGCTTATATAAGGAGGGGTAGAGCACCCCTAGAGGGACAAGTTGACAAGTTCAAGTCATTAGAGATAGACAGATTATATGCTCTCGGGATTAGAGGTAGCAAGATAGCACCGTTGTAACCGATATCGCCCTCATCATCAATACAACACAAAGCAGGACATAGGCTTTTACCTCCATCGGAGAGGCCGAACCTGGGTAAACTCGCGTCTCTCGATTCCGACCAACCCCTCTCAAACCGCCACATAGTTGCGACCGCCCCGAACCTGAGTCCGTTCACCCGGACATCTGCCGTGACAAATCCACGACAGTTGGCGCCCACTGTGGGGCCTCACACGGTGGTATTATGTTCTTGGAGGGAGATCCCTAGGGATCGAGAAGCTCGTGGAAAGATCTACGTCGGAGTGCTTAACTTCATCAACAATAATAATTTCACAGTGGTTAATTTTTTGCCATGGTCATTTTCACCGTCATCGCAGCTCGGACAGGCGGTCGATTTGTTTTTAACATCAAAATATACTTCAACCTCGTGGGAAGAGAGCAAAGAATTTCATCCACGAAACTATTTCGGAGTCATGATGCGCGAAGACCAAAAAGGTGTCTACAATACGATCCAAGTTTCACAACAAATAAAATACTGTCATATGCTCTGTTAGAGGCCCCACCCTGAGTCATGGAAGTTCCAAGAAAAACAAAGATTGCCGACGTGAAGACCAGGATCGAACACGAAAGAAAAAGATGGGAAAGCCGTCCTCGGATCGATCTCAGCCGCTGCTACCATGGCCTCGCCCGGCCTGCGACTCGGTCTCCTGCCGGCTTTGCTGGTCCACAGCGGATGTTCCTTCCGCATCGCCCCTACACCCTGCCTTCGTCGCCCCAAGCCACCCGTCCGGCTCGCCGCAAGTCTGCGAGCCACCGCCCGTCGACCTGCAATCCGCCGAGTTGAGTCGCTAGTGCTACACCTCTAGCAAGCCTGCTCCGGCCCCGCCACCACCCTCGACTGCCTCCCTCAACCCGCCTGTCATGCTATCGCCGCGTTGCCGTAGCCCCGTCAGGGTGCCCCGCTCCAAGCCGCCTCGATCCACCCGCCTCGGCCGCCGGGAGCCGGCCTCCACAGTCAAAAGCTGCAACCGGAGCAAGCTCTGCCTCAATTGGGATCCACCGTCGCATGTCGAGCCAGACTTAACCCCGTCCCGCCCGCCGCGCTGAACTCCGTGCCGCCGTTGCTGTGGCTCCGCCTTGCCTTGTCGAAGCATCCGGGTGAGCCACCGGCTGCCGCCGCGCATTGGAGCCAGCTTCGCACGTCTCCAAGTCGCACATGCTGCTCCGCCTCGGGTCGCCGCCGAACCGGCCCTCCGCTGCTCGTGCGAGCCGCCTCGAGCCGCTGCCGAACCGGCCCTTCGCTGCTCGTGTGAGCCGCCGTGGCCTCCCATCGGGACCGTTTCAGCCGCGTCGCCTGCCACCGCTCGGGACTCGCCGCGCCACCGCTCCTCCGAGCTGCCCCGTTCGTGGGCCGCCATCGCACTCTTCCTGTGCCGTGGTTGAGCCGCCCGCCGGCTTTCGCATACTCACGCCCCTGGCCGGCTGCGCCCCGCGCCGCTACGCCGCGTTGTGCACCCTCCTCATCGCCGGCTCTTCATGCCATTATGCCGGCCCCCACCTCGCTTCACTTGGTTCCGTGGCCGTGTTCGAGCCGGCCTCGGCAAACCTCCATTGCACCCCGCATCGCCACATCTCCCTTGCGCATGAGCCGCCGCTCGGGCCCCGCTGCCGCGCGCCTCGCCACCGGCCGCCGGCTCGCCTCCGTCGCGGCCTCACTGAGCCACTTTGCCCCCGCTATCGGCTCTGCCGCCCCTCTCCGGGCCACACCCCGACCTTTGCCTAGGTGCATCGCGCTCTAGCCTCACCGGCTGCCAGCCGGGCTGACTGCTGCCTCCTCGGGTCTGGGTGCCCAATAGAGATAAATAAATGGGGGCCGGCTACTCGCGTGGAGATAGATTGTAGCAAAAGGCTGCTTGATTTTTTCCAGAGGTGGGCCCGTTTGGACGAACTGCGTCTAGGTGGTCGTCCGATTACATCCACTATTATCCAGTGTCGGGTCCGCACGTTTCATCCGACAAAATATCAGGTGATATTCGTCCTATTTATTTTCCAATACATATAATTTGTCCAAAGGACAATTACTTTTCTTGCAATATTTGTATGCAGGATAAATTGGCATTATGCTGTGAGGATGGAACGCACGCCAACACCCTTCTAGGCTGGTATTCGTCTGTGGCGCATCACCCAACGGATGCGCGTGAACCGCCATCCTCATAGTCCAGACTACATCAACACGCCGGGGAACCACCTGCTTGTTCGTCCGTTCAACGGATGTGCGTGAGCCGCCCAATGGACGCGGCAAGTCGTCGTACCTGCGGTATGGTCTTCACCAACAATGTCATGGCCGTCTATTGCCATCCGCGCCGGCTTACAAATGCCATGGTGTCTTTCACAACAGCACCGACTTGCAATGCCACGGTTGGTTTTTACGTCTACATCAACACACCAGTGGCTGCATACACCAGTACAAGCCGCCCAATGGACGTTTCTGAATTGCCGCCCTGCAGTCCAATCTACATTGGCATAATAGTGTAGTGCTCGCCTGTACAAGCCGCCCAACGGACGTGCGCAAGATGCCACCCACAGTTTGATCTACATCAACATATCGATGCAGTGCTCGTCGATACGAGCTGCCCAACGGACAGACGGACAAAGTCGCCGTCATTACAGTTTGGTTCACTTCAACAACCAGCTGGGACGAACCATCAACCGGATTATTGAAACAAATCATACGGGATCATCTATAACCCACCACGGTCAACCTCAACTTTCAGTGGGGATTCTCAAGCTGCCTTTTCAAGTCAACTTAAGACTCGGGGGCTATAGACATGGTGAGACACATTTGGTTGTTTTCAACAAGAACCCCGGGTCTTTGCAAGGGAAAACCTAATCCTGGGAGCCATTACATTATTGGCGGAAGAATAAAAAAGTTGCCCAAGAGAACGAACCGTCGAGATATACCGTTCAAACACGGGTGCCCGGATTCATTGGATCATCATAAAGTCACTTGGAGTCTTCTGCCGTTTTCTTCATTAACAAGATGGCGACTTACAAGATGATGCAAAAAGTTGACTCCGTCAACATGACCGTCCAGGGGGATTCCCACCCACCGGGTGTAGCTTATCAAACCCTATCGGTCGGCTCTCAAGCCAAACAGTTGACTCCATCAACATGACCTTCTAGAAGGCTTCCCACCCACCGGGTGTAGCTTATCACACCCTATCGGTCGGCTCTTAAGCCAAATAGTTGACTCCGTCAACAAAGGTCACTTGGGGGCTTCCCACCCACCGGGTGTAGCTTACACACCCTCTTGATCGGCTCTTAAGCGAAACAGGGTTAAACCTGCCTGTAAGCTGATGCTACTCCGCTAGGTGACCCGCCGAACTCTTACCAGTTAATCTCGCCTAGAGACCCTGAGCCGGCTCAAAGAAATTGACGGCCAATCTCCATAGAGACCCTGTACTGGTTAAGGTTAAAACGACGGCTCTTGTCACGTGAGGGCCGACTTACGGAAAGCAAGGATAAACTCTCCCATCTACTGCCGACTCTCCGCTATGTGGCCCGTTCGTACTCTTAAACAGTTAATCCTTGAGGACCCTTTACTGTTTAAGGTTAAAATGATGGATTTATGTCACATGAGAGACAATTTTTGGGCTATCAGGGTACTCATGCCCTGCCGTGTCTCTTCTGTGATGTCACACTTCTTTCCAGTTAATCTCGCTTAGAGACCCTGAGCCGGTTCAAAAACTTAACGGCCAATCTCCACAGAGACCCTGTACTGTTAAGGAGTTTTAAGTGGCGAGTCAACCCAGTAGAACCGGCACCTGAGCTGTTCAAAAAATTTCAAAAAACAAATCAGGAAAGATATAACATCTCCAGGTTGTGCTTTTTCAAGTCGCCCTTAAAACAATGCAAAATATATTTTGTCTTGTTTATTTTTGTAGGTTTTATCTCTTAAGATGAGTCGTTGTTAAGTATTCTGCAAAAGCAAATGGATCTTTAATAGCCAACCTCGCTGGATCTTCATGGTTTATCATAACCAGTACTAAATGATTGGGCTTTCAAGCCAGCTCAGAGAATTTATTATTTTAAGAGCCGCCCTATCAGATATAACACCGTGTCATCTAATTGACTGCTTCTCGGATTTCTTTAATTGTGCTCTGTAGTAATCTACAACACTCATGGATTTCTCAAATATATATTTGTCGGGTTGCATCGCAACCACGAGCAGGGATTTCATGTCAAAGACAAACGAATTATTCCAGGATAGTCATTCCGGGTTCTATTCCAACCACGGTCAAGGATTCATTCATGGTGAGTCATATTATTCTCACATAGTCCCGAGTTGCCATAGGCAGACGACCCAGCACTTGGGGGCTACACTATTCAAGTACAGTTTATATCAATTATGCAAGCCCCCTACCGCTGCAAGCACGCACCACGACACTTGGGGGCTAATGCAAGCCGGTTTTCAAATCATTACATTGTCAGCAAGACCATATTATCTCAAGGAGATGAGCCATCATTTCTATATTTTTCTAAGTTCCAGCCCAGTAATTCTTACTGACCCGATACTTGGGGACTACACCGCTCACATCAAATTTTCTAAAAGTCCCAAGTTGCCGCAGGCATGCGACCCGGCACTTGGGGGCTACAGTATTCAACTGTTCAAACAGATTAAGAGGTTCAAATTGAAGGCCGTCCCATCACATACTGATGAGCCGGCCCTTGGGGGCTACACAGCCAATATATTATGGCAAAGCACCAACTCATCATGGATAATCTTGGAGCTTGGGGGCTATAGGTAATATGGACATATCAAACACTTTGAGGAGAATTTTCAAGATGTTAATTATGGAGTTCAGTTGTTAGACCCAGCGTCACCAACATTCATGACCCGGCGTTATCAAAAGATGATAACCCGCCGGAGTTTATATAAGTTGCCCTACTTCATAACAATGGAAGTCTGGATCTACGTCGTGAGGATTTCTTATTTTTCAAGATTTTCATTAAGCCAAAGTATTGGAAGCTGACTCAATGGCATATTGAAAAAACCCGGAGTTCCGAGGAGCCACTTCATAAGCCGGCCAAAGGAGCAAGCCGACAACTTAACATATTTACTATTCCTATTTCAGGAGGTTACCATGAATAAATTCAAGCTAACCTAGGGGCTAATGTCGGGGATATACCCCACGGTATGACCTGGCCTGGCGATTCACAATAGACCCAGAGAAGACTTGGCATTTTATTGATGACCCGGCAGGCGGGTCACATGACGAACAGGCCCAAGACCCGGCGTGTAAGCCGGCGCCAGGCGGCTCACAAGAGAAGGCCCAAAGGAGAGAGGATTCCCTTACAAGAGAAACAAGACCCGGAGTAGGATTCGTGAAAGACTAGTCTTAGTCCTACCAGGAGTAGGACCCTATTTGTAAACCTACCCTCTCCACTTATATAAGGAGGGGTAGAGCACCCCTAGAGGGACAAGTTGACAAGTTCAATTCATTAGAGATAGACAGATTAGAGGCTCTCGGGATTAGAGGTAGCAAGATAGCACCCTTGTAACCGAGATCGCCCTCATCATCAATACAACACATAGCAGGACGTAGGCTTTTACCTCCATCAAAGGGGCCGAACCTGGGTAAACTCGCGTCTCTCGATTCCGACCAACCCCTCTCAAGCCGCCACATAGTTGCGACCACCCCAAACCTGAGTCCGTTCACCCGGACATATGCCGTGACAAATCCGCGACAACCAACGTTGTGAACCGTGGTACGATCATCATCATCACCGGCTTCTTTGTCGACGTTATGAAGCGGTGAAGTATCGTTGCTGAGAGCACGACTGGAAGCACCTTCATTGCCTCCCATGTCGCTCATGTTGCCACCCATCGTGTTGCTGCCAAAGCCACCTCCCATGCCGGTCATATTGCCTCTGAAGCCGTCCATCTTGTTGCCACCAAAGCCACCTCCCATGCCGGTCATGTTGCCTCCGAAGCAAGCTCCCATGGCACCAAAGACACCTCCCATATTTCTGCCAAATGCACCATTCATGCCACCTCCTATCATGTTCATGTAGCCACCCATGGCACCTCCCATGCCTCCTCCCAAGCCTCCTCCCATGCCTCCTCCCATGCCTCCTCCCATCATCATTTGTCTCATAAGCATTTGCTTCTTCATGAGCATTTCATCACGACAAAGTTCAACATAGGCCTTTGCCTTGGGATCAAGACTAGATGTGTCCATGAACATAAACTTGAGTGCCTTCTCCTTAACTATCTTCATCTCCTCGGCCGCGACCTTTTTCTCCTCTAGTTCCACCTTCCTCTCCTTGGCCTCCACCAACCTCTCCTCGACCGCTGCCCTCTTCTCTTCGGCCGCTGCCCTCCGTCGCTCGGCCTCACTCCTCTCCTCTATTTACTTGAGCTTCAACATCCTTTTTTCTTCAGCATACTCTTTCCGTGCCGTGACAATGGCATCAAATCATTCCTTGAGATCATTGTCTCCGGCCTTCGTTCCCTTCTCTTTCTTGCTTCCATTGGGCCTATATGATTTGGCGGCAGAGTTAGGAGTGGGGTTCGTATCCTCAACGGTGTCATCTTCTTCATCCTCAATCACCACACTCTTCTTCTTAGAAGCATCAAAAGTTTCTCTAGTTTTCCACTTCTCATCCTTGAGCTCTTTGTAGCAATGATGAAAAGTGAAATATTTTCCTTTCCTTTTCTTCTTCTATCCTTTCATGTTCCTCTCTCGAAACAATCCTTGGGCTATCATTTTCTACAATAAAACAACCAACACCTCATCATCAAAATGTGGAACAATCTAATATTTGGAAAAACACGCACGAAGAGGAAATATGTACCAAATCACTATCACCTCAACCACTTGGGTTCATGCAAGCAAAATTTGCCAAGCAGCCGACCCACTTTTGACATTCGGTGTTGATGGTGGACCAACATTGGCGAATAGAGTCGCTTGAACGGAAGTGACCACTTGTGTTGCGCTCATCGAAGTAATCCTTGATGCGTTGCCAATAGGTGTTAACCGTTTGGTCGCTTCCAACAGATGCATCTTAAGAGACTTTCTTCCATGTGGTGCATATCAAGACATCATCCACATTGGTATAATTTGCACTTCTTCCCTTCACAACAAAGCCCTCATCGTCCATGTCAAGATTGTCATCACCATAATGGGTTTCATATTCTTGTGACACATACTCGTGCGACACAAAGAAAGCTTCATCATCAAGACTACAATTGAAAGTACAAACATTCAACATCACTTCAATTTGAAACAACAAACGAGAGGACACAATATTTTTTTACCTTTGAGACATTTCATCGAACATGTTGGAGGCGGTGGCCGTCGGCGTGGCCAAATCTTCCTTCACGGACGGCGGTGGCGGTGGAGGAGGTGGAGGAAAGGCTCCTTGGATGCTGGAGGACGTGGTCGACCCTAGCTATGAGTTGTCGGCCCAAGCCGCCGCAGCTGCCTTCGAGTTTTTGGTCGGCCGCGCCGCAATTTCGGCCGAGTTTCGACCGTAATTAGCCATCCATTTTCGTGCCTTCATTGCCTTCCTAGGAACCGTCGGCGCAGGGTCGACCGTCCGGGGCGGCGGGTGGGGGGGGCCAGCGGCCTGGACCCGGCGGCGGAGGGCGAGTTCACTGCGGCGGCACCGGAGGCGGCAACGTGGGTCAGCCCACGTGTTACGGCAGCGACGGAGAAGGCGACGGGGTCGTTGGCTTTAGCCATGGAGGCGGCGGAAGGCAGGGGTGCGACGGACGAGCGGGTCACGGGCGTGCGGTAGCGAGGCGGAAGTGTTGGGGAACGTCGCATGGGAAACAAATTTTTTCCTACGCACACGCAAACCTATCCATGGGGATGAGCATCTATGAGAGGGATAGTGGATCTACGTACCCTTGTAGATCGCTAAGCGGGAAGCGTTAAGAAACATGGTTGGTGTAGTCGAACATCTTCGCGATCCAAATCGCCGAGCGTCCCGCGATCTCATCACGATCCGTCCCGCGATCCAATCACGATCCGTCCCGTGAACTCATCACGATCCGTCCCGTGATCTCATCACGATCCGTCTCACGATCTTGATCACGATCTGTCCCGCGAACTCATCATGATCCGTTCCGCGATCTCGATCACGGTCCTTCCGATCTAGCGCCGAATGAACGGCACCTCCGCGTTCAGCACACGTGCAGCTTGATGACGATCTCCACCGTCTTGATCCAGCAAGAGGAGGTGGAGAGGAGAGAGAGTTCACCGGCAGCGTGACGGCGCTCCTGTGATGGTGGTGGAGTGATTCCGGCAGGGCTTCGCCTAAGCGCTGCGGAAAACCGATCTAGAGGAGAAACTGTGCACCGGTGAAACGGGTAGCACGTGGCCGGAAATTCTGTCCAAAAACCACCCAATCCACTAGTATATATAGGAGGAGAGGAGAGGATAGGAAGCCAAGGCCTTTGGGTCGGCCGAAATAGGAGGTGGGAAGCAATCCTACTTCACCTCCAATCCTAGTTGGAGTAGGATTGCCTCCTATTGGCTGATTTTCCACTTTTTGCTTTAGGACTTTCTCTCCTGCAGCATGGGCCTTTGTGGCTATTTTCCCAGCCCACTAAGGGCTGGTTATTATTCTCCCACAGCCCATGTACCTCTTGGGGTCGAAATACCCCTCCCGGAGGCCTCCCGGTACACTACCGGCACTCCCGGTACACTACCGGCACTCCCGGTACACTACCGATGAGCCCGAAACTTTTCCGGAAACCAAACTGGGACTTCCTATATATGAATCTTTACCTACGGACCATTCCAGAGCTCCTTGTGACGTCCGGGATCTCATCCAAGACTCCGAACAAACTTCGGCCACCACCATACATAACTCTACACTACCGAAACGTCACCGAACCTTAAGTGTGCAGACCCTGCGGGTTCGAGAACTATGTATACATGACCGAGACACCTCTACGGTCAATAACCAATGGCGGGACCTGGACGTCCACATTGGTTCCTACATATTCTACGAAGATCTTTATCGGTCGAACCTCTATGTCAAGGATTCAGTTAATCCCGTATAACGTTCCCTTTGTTCTTCGGTATGTTACTTGCCCGAGATTCGATCGTCGGTATCTCCATACCTAGTTCAACCTCGTTACCGGCAAGTCTCTTTACTCGTTCCGTAATACAAGATCCCGCAACTAACAATTAGTCACATCGCTTGCAAGGCTTATTGTGATGTTGCATTACCGAGTGGGCCCCGAGATACCTCTCCGTTACACGGAGTAACAAATCCCAGTCTCGATCCATGCCAACTCAACAGACACCATCGGAGATACCTGTAGAGCACCTTTATAGTCACCCAGTTACGTTGCGACGTTTGATACACACAAGGCACTCCTCCGATATCCGTGAGTGGCATGATCTCATGGTCATAGGAACATATACTTGACATGCAGAAAACAGTAGCAATAAACTGACACGATCATATGCTATGTTTGTAGTTTGGGTCTTATCCATCACATCATTCTCCTAATGATGTGATCCCGTTATCAAATGACATCTCATGTCCATGGCTAGGAAACCTTAACCATCCTTTGATTAACGAGCTAGTCCATTAGAGGCATACTAGGGACATGGTTTTGTCTATGTATCCACACATGCATTTAAGTCTCCGATCAATACAATTATAGCATGGATAATAAACGATTATCATGAACAAGGAAATATGATAATAA
Organism: Hordeum marinum; assembly: GCA_022496015.1. Taxonomy (NCBI): domain Eukaryota; kingdom Viridiplantae; phylum Streptophyta; class Magnoliopsida; order Poales; family Poaceae; genus Hordeum; species Hordeum marinum. The sequence continues at coordinate 327,287,205 of CM039677.1, forward strand.
CTAATTTATTATTGCCTCTAGGGCATATTTCCAACAGTCTCCCACTTGCACTAGAGTCAATAATCTAGTTCACATCACCATGTGATTCACATTGTTATGAATCTAACACCCAATGAGTTCTGGGGCTCGATCATGCTTTGCATGTGAGAGAGGTCTTATAGTCAACGGGTCTGCGATATTCAGATCTGTGTGTACTTTGCAAATCTCTATGTCAAACCGTAAACACTGCTACCACACTCCACTTTGTACTATTTCCAAATGGCTGCTCCACTATACATATCCAGATTGCTACTACTAGTCATCCGGATAGGTGCTAAAGCTTGCATCGACGTAACTCTTTACGACGAACTCTTTATCACCTCCATAATCAAGAAACATTTCCTTAGTCCTCTGGTTACTAAGGATAATTCCGACCACTGTCCAGTGATCCACTCCTGGACCACACTTGTACCCCTTGACAGACTCATGGCAAGGCACACACAGATGCGGTACACAGCATGGCATACTATACAGAGCCTATGGCTAAGGCATAGGAGACGATGTTCGTCCTTTCTCTTCGTTCTGCCGTGGTCGAGCTTTGAGTCTCACTCAACTTCACACCTTACAAATCAGGCGAGAACTCTTTCTCTGACTAATCCATTTTGAACTCTTTCAAAATCTTTGTCAAGGTATGTACTCATTGAAAGTCTCATCAAGTCATCTTGATCTATCTCTATAGATCTTGATGCTCAACAATTTGGTAGCTTTATCCAGGTCTTCCTTTGAAAATCACTTTCCAAACAACCATTTATGCTTTCCAGAAATCCTACATTATTTCCGATCAACAATATGTCATCCACATATACTTATCAGAAATTCTATAGTGCTCCCACTCACTTTGTTGCAAATACAAGTTTCTTGTAAACTTTGTATAAACTCAAAAACTTTGATCAACTCATCAAAGCGTATATTCCAACTCCGAGATGCTTGCTTCAGTCCATGGAAGGATCACCGAAGCTTGCACACCTTTTAGCATCCTTAGGACTAACAAAACCTTCTGGTTGTATCACATACAACCTTTCCTCAAGTAAACCGTTAAGGAAACGATGTTTTGACATCCATCTGCCAGATTTCATAATTGAAAACATAGCAACTGCTAACATAATTCCAACAGACTTTAGCACCACTACGAGTGAGAAAGTCTCATCGTAGTCAACTCCTTGAACTTGTCACAAACATCTTTGCAACAAGTAGAGCTTTACAAATAGTGACATTCACCATCAGTGTCTGTCTTCATTTTAAAGATCCATTTATACTCAACGACCTGCCGTCCAACGAGCAAGTCTACCAAAGTCTACACTTTGTTTTCATACATGGATCCTATCTCGGATTTCATGGCCTCCAACCATTTGTCGGAATCCGGGCCCATCATCGCTTCTCCATAGCTCGTAGGTTCATCGTTGTCCAACAACATGACCTCCAAGACAGAGTTGTCGTACCGCTGAGGAGCAGTACACATCCTTGTCGACCTACGAAGTTCGATAGTAACTTGATCCAGAAGCTTCATGATCATCATCATTAACTTCCTCTTCAACTAACGTAGGCTTCACAGAAACATCTTTCTGCGTTGCGCTACTCTCTGGTTGAACAAAGGTTTAACAACCTCATCAAGTTCTATCTTCCTCCCACTCAATTCTTTCATGAGAATCTTTTTCTCGAGAAAGGACCCAGTTCTAGCAACAAACACTTTGCACTCGGATCTGAGATAGAAGGCATACCCATCTGTTCTTAGGGTATTCTATGAAGATACATTTGTCCGCTTTGGGTTCTAGCTTATTATGTGAAAACATTTTCCACACAAGCATCGCAACCCCAAACATTAAGAAATGACAGCTTAAGTTTCTGTCAAACCATAATTCACATGGTGTCATCTCAACGGATTTAGATGGTGCCCGATTTAAAGTGAATGTAGTTGTCTCTAATGCATAACCCCAAAATTATAGTAGTAAAACGATAAGAGACATCATAGCACGCACCATGTCCAATAGAGCATAACTATGATGTTCAGACACACCATCACACTATGGTGTTCTAGGTGGCATTTAGTTGTGAAACAACTTTCACATTGTCTTAAGTTGTATGCCATACTCGTGACTCAGATATTCACCTCCACGATCATATCGCAGTCATTTTTATCTTCTTGTCACGATGATCTTTAAACTTCACTCTGAATTTGCTTGAACCTTTCAAATGATTTAGACTTGTGTTTCATTAAGTAAATATACACTATATCTACTCAAATCATCAGTGAAGGTAAGAAAATAACGATATCCATTGCACGCTACAAGACTCACTAGATTGCATACATCAACATGTATCATTTCCAATGAATCACTTTCCCGCTCCATCCAACGGGGTCCTTTAGTCAGCTTGCCCAAGAGGTATGGTTCGCATGTCTCAACCGATTCGAAATCGAATGAGTCCAAATATCCATCACCATGGAGTTTCTTCATGCGCTTTATACCAATATGACATTTTGCGGCAGTGCCACAAGTATGTGGTACTATCATTATTTAACTTTGTATCTTTTGACATCAATGTTATGAGCATGTGTATTACTACGATCAAGATTTCAACAAACCATTCTCACTGGGTGCATGACCATTGAAGGTATTATTCATGTAAACAGAATAACTATTATTCTCCGACTTAAATGAATAACCGTATTGCAACAAACATGATCTAATCATGTTCATGCTCAACGCAAAACACCAAATAACATTTATTTAGGTTCGTCACTAATCCTGAACGTAGAGAGAGCGTGCGATGTTGATCACATCAACCTTGGAAACATTGCCAACACACATCGTCACCTCACCCTTAGCTAGTTCTCCGTTTATTCCGTAGCTTTTATTTCGAGTTACTAACATTTAGCAACCGAACCGGTATCCAATACCCAGGTGCTACTAGGAGTACTAGCAAGGTACACATCAATAACTCGTATATCAAATATACTTCTGTCAATGTTGCCAGCCTTCTTATCTACCAAGTATCTAGGGTTGTTCTGCTTCAGCGACCTCTCACCTCATAATAGAAGCACTTAGTCTCGGGTTTGAGTTCAACTTTGGGTTGCTTCACTGGAGCAGCAACTGACTTGCTATCCATGAAGTTTCCCTCCTTGCTCTTGCCCTTTTCGAAACTAGTGGTTTGATTAACCATCAACACTTGACGCTCCTTTTTGATTTCTACCTTCGCAGTGTCAAACATCGCGAACAGCTCAGGGATCAATACTTCTATCCCTGGTGTATTATAGTTCATCACTAAGTTCTAGTAGCTTTAGTGACAGTGACTTGGAGAACTATATCAATCACTATCTTATCTGGAAGATCAACTCCCACTTGATTCAAGCGATTGTAGTACCCAGACAATCTGAGTAGATGCTCAACGATTGAGCTATTCTCCTTCATCTTACAGGCAAAGAATCTTGTTGGAGATCTCATATCTCGCAACACAGGCACGAGCCTGAGATCACAATCTCTGCTCCTAGAACATCTCATATGTTCCGTGACGTTCAAAACATTTCGGAGCCTCAATTCTAAGCCGTAATGCATGACGCACTAAACTATCAAGTAGTCATCGAAACGTGCCTGTCAGATGTTCACAACATCTATAGACGACGCTAGAGGGGGTGGCGCACCGAGCGGTGCATTAAGGACATAAGCCTTCTGTGCAGCAATGAGGACAATCCTCATATCACGGACCCAGTCCGCAATATTGCTACCAACATCTTTCAACTCTATTTCTCTAGGAACATATAAAAATTTAAGGGAGCTACAGCGCGAGCTAGTAATCTACAACATAATTTGCAAAGACACTATTGACTATGTTCATGATAATGAGTTCAATTAATCATATTACTTAACAACTCCCACTCAAATTGACATCCCTCGGGTCATTCGAGTGATACATGATCCAAATTCACCAACTGAAGTCCGATCATCACGTGAGTTAAGGTGGCTTCAATGGTGAACATCATTATGTTGATCATATCCACTATATGACTCATGCTCGACCTTTCGGTCTCTTGTGTTCCGAGGCCATGTCTGTACATGCTAGGCTCGTCAAGTTTAACCCGAGTGTTCTGCACGTGCAAATCTGGCTTGCACCCGTTGTATGTGAACGTAGAGTCTATCACACCCGATCATCACGTGGTGTCTCAACACGACGAACTTTCGCAACGGTGCACACTCGGGGAGAACACAATTTATCTTGAAATTAAGTGAGGGATCACCTTATAATGCTACCGTCGTCCTAAGAAAAACAAGGTGCATAAAAGGATTAACATCACATGCAAATCATAAGTGACATGATATGGCCATGAACTTGTGCTTTTGATCTCCATCTAGAAAGCACCGGCATGATCTCCATCGTCACCGGCATGACTCCATGATCTCCATCATCTTGATCTCCATCAACGTGTCGCCATCGGGGTTGTCATGCCCTGCATGCTTCCACTACTATTGCTACCGTAGCGATAAAGTAAAGCATTACATAGCGCTTAATGATTGACACGCAGGTCATACAATAATTAAAGACAACCCTATGGCTCCTGCCGGTTGTCGTACTCATCGACATGCAAGTCGTGATAATCTATACATCACATGATCATCTCATACATCACACATATCTCATCATGTAATTGGCCATATCACATCACAACATACCCTGCAAAAACAAGTTAGACGTCCTCTAATTGTTGTTGCATATTTTACGTGGCTGCTACGGGTATCTAGCAAGAACGATTCTCACCTACGCATAAACCACAACGGTGATACACTAGTTTGCTTTTCAACCTTCTCAAGGACCACCTTTGTCGAATCCGATCCAACTAAAGTGAGAGAAACTATCACCCGCAAGCCATCTAGGCAACAAGTTGCGTCGAGGGAACCGGTCTCTCGTAAGCGTACGAGTAATGTTGGTCCGGGCCGCTTCATCTCACAATCCCGCTGAACCAAAATACGACCAAGGGAGGAAGCAATCTAAGCATCAACGCCCACAAACCTTTTGTGTTCTACTCGAGATCTCATCGAACCATCAACCTAGCTCATGATGCCACTGTTGGGGAACGTCGCATGGGAAACAAAATTTTTCCTACGCACACGCAAACCTATCCATGGTGATGAGCATCTATGAGAGGGAGAGTGGATCTACGTACCCTTGTAGATCGCTAAGCGGGAAGCGTTAAGAAACGCGGTTGGTGTAGTCGAACATCTTCGCGATCCAAATCGCCGAGCGTCCCGCGATCTCATCACGATCCGTCCCGCGATCCAATCACGATCCGTCCCGTGAACTCATCACGATCCGTCCCGTGATCTCATCACAATCCGTCTCACGATCTTGATCACGATCTGTCCCGCGAACTCATCACGATCCGTTCCGCGATCTCGATCACGGTCCTTCCGATCTAGCGCCGAATGAACGACACCTCCGCGTTCAGCACACGTGCAGCTTGATGACGATCTCCACCGTCTTGATCCAGCAAGAGGAGGTGGAGAGGAGAGAGAGTTCACCGGCAGCGTGACGGCGCTCCAGTGATGGTGGTGGAGTGATTCCGGCAGGGCTTCGCCTAAGCGCTGCGGAAAACCGATCAAGAGGAGAAACTGTGCACCGGTGAAACGGGTAGCACGTGGCCGGAAATTCTGTCCAAAAATCACCCAATCCACTAGTATATATAGGAGGAGAGGAGAGGAGAGGCAGCCAAGGCCTTTGGGTCGGCCGAAATAGGAGGTGGGAAGCAATCCTACTTCACCTCCAATCCTAGTTGGAGTAGGATTGCCTCCTATTGGCTGATTTTCCACTTTTTGCTTTAGGACTTTCTCTCCTGCACCATGGGCCTTTGTGGCTGTTTTCCCAGCCCACTAAGGGATGGTTATTATTCTCCCACAGCCCATGTAACTCTTGGGGTCGAAATACCCCTCCCGGAGGCCTCCCGGTACACTACCGATGAGCCCGAAACTTTTCCGGAAACCAAAATGGGACTTCCTATATATGAATCTTTACTCCGGACCATTCCGGAGCTCCTCGTGACGTCTGGGATCTCATCCGAGACTCCGAACAAACTTCGGTCACCACCATACATAACTCTACACTACCGAAACGTCACCGAACCTTAAGTGTGCAGACCCTGCGGGTTCGAGAACTATGTATACATGACCGAGACACCTCTACGGTCAATAACCAATGGCGGGAACTGGATGTCCACATTGGTTCCTACATATTCTATGAAGATCTTTATCGGTCGAACCTCTATGTCAAGGATTCAGTTAATCCCGTATAACGTTCCCTTTGTTCTTCGGTATGTTACTTGCCCAAGATTCGATCGTCGGTATCTCCATACCTAGTTCAACCTCGTTACCGGCAAGTCTCTTTACTCGTTCCGTAATACAAGATCCCGCAACTAACAATTAGTCACATCGTTTGCAAGACTTATTGTGATGTTGCATTACCGAGTGGGCCCCGAGATACCTCTCCGTTACACGGAGTAACAAATCCCAGTCTCGATCCATGCCAACTCAACAAACACCATCGGAGATACCTGTAGAGCACCTTTATAGTCACCCAGTTACGTTGCGACGTTTGATACACACAAGGCACTCCTTCGATATCCGTGAGTTGCATGATCTCATGGTCATAGGAACATATACTTGACATGCAGAAAACAGTAGCAATAAACTGACACGATCATATGCTATGTTTGTAGTTTGGGTCTTATCCATCACATCATTCTCCTAATGATGTGATCCCGTTATCAAATGACATCTCATGTCCATGGCTAGGAAACCTTAACCATCCTTTGATCAACGAGCTAGTCCATTAGAGTCATACTAGGGACATGGTTTTGTCTATGTATCCACACATGCATTTAAGTCTCCGATCAATACAATTATAGCATGGATAATAAACGATTATCATGAACAAGGAAATATGATAATAACTAATTTATTATTGCCTCTAGGGCATATTTCCAATAGGAAGGCGAATGAACTGGCGGTTGGGCGTTGGCGCGCGGCCGCGGTTTTTACATCACTTGCATCTCGTGATGTAAATTAGCATCACGAAGTTTTCATTTTTACATCACTGGAAGGCCGCTGTCCAATTTTTTTTACATATGGACCGTTTGTTGGAGGAGCGTTTTTTGCCCCAAACGATCCAAAAGTTAGGTATTTGTACATTTGGACCATCTATTGGAGATGCTCTAAACAAACATAACTCATCACGCTGTCTTCCTTGTCCAACATCAACACTTCGATCATTATATAATATTTGATGGGGTCTTACAATCATAAAAGATGTCCAAGATAGTGTATTTGTATGTGAATCTCCTTTCCTCTTTCGTAATTTTGCATGGATCATATGAGTGACTAATGCTATGTTTGTTAACTCCCAACAACTTTTATAAATCATACTTTTTCCATATGAAGTCATTACTCCCCATGGGATTAGCATATGATATTTCTATTTCTTTTATTTCATTGCTATGATTGATGCATGAGAGTAACACAAGTAAACTCAAACTAATCTTTATTATAAAATTCTCACACTCGATTACAAGGATAGATAGATCTCAAAGCAAGCACTCAAAGCAAAGGAATACTAAGTTTTTATTTCTTTAAATCATGAAATAACTAATGATCGAACTAAGATAGATGATAAATGTAAAAGTGATGGTGATACGATACCAGGGCACCTCCCCCAATCTTGAAACAAGCTATGGGTGGTGCCCATACACATGGACTCAAATTTCCTTCTTGGGTGATGATGGTGTTGAAGTGGTAGGATTGTCCTCCGTCTTCCATGTCATAGGTTCCCCATACTAGAAACAAGATCTTGTCTCTAGAATTTTAAAATCTGCAGCCATACTCATCCTCTTATAACGAGATTCATACTCACAGTTTTGGTTTTGTAGATCAAAGACTTGAGCCTGAAGATCTTGAAGTTTGTCATGGATCTTGAATCTGATCTCCATAATCTCCTTTATGTCCATCTTATGTTCATGAATAAAATATGTGACCATAGAGTGATTGGCGCCGAGTCCATGCTCCATCATCCCTTGGCACTTGAAGATCTCCTATTCCATTGCTGCAAGCCTGGTCGTCTCGCGTACCTCCTTCTTTGGTCCTTGAACCTCCCGGATGTGAAGCGCCCCCTCACACATCTCAATAGCTTGAGGGTGTTTCATCACCTTCGGTAGGTAGGGGTTGATGACCTTCTCGTAGAACTTGTCCTTGGAGGAGCTTGACGACGTCATGGCGATCTAGATCTGTCAGGAAAACAGCCCGACACAAGAACATGGGGAAAGTTGTGGTGCGATGGTCAAAACACACGGGAGTATATATAATGAATTTTTATAGGGCAGAATACATGTCCAGGAAGAAAACCGAGTCCGGGAGGCACTCGAGGGGTTCCCAAGCCATCAAGGCGCGCCTAGGGGGTGGCCATGCCCTATTGTCTTGGGAGTCCCTCGTGGGTACCCTGGCTGGTTCTTATTTTTGTAATTTTATTGGTTAGCCGAAAGTTGGTCACTAATTCTTGGTTGCACCGAATGGAAACTTGGTAGTACGGAGATGCTAGGTTTTGGCTGGGTTTTTGTCTAGGCCTCTAGGGTAAAACTCAATGGATTCGAATGGGATTGTTAATGTCACCAATTTTTGACTTTTGGCTTTGGACAAAGGGTTTTTGTGGGAAAGTGGGTGAGTATTTTTGGTGGCTACTCTCTAAGCACTTGAGCAACTAGATCATCATAAATACCTCATCCCCTTTTAATAGTATTGGCTTTCCTATGGACTCAAAATTGATTTCTCACAAAATGTAAAATATAGAGTCCTCAATCTTGAAGCATGGCTAATCCTATTCCTTCCTTTCCTTGGGGAGGTTCTCCACATAGACCATTAGCCAACCCATCATTGAACTTTTTCCTGAGATACACTTGGTGGAAACATTAGTCCAATAAAATATATGTTGTTATTAATTACCAAAATCACCTAGGGAGAAGTTGTGCTTTCAATTGTATGCACCTATTACGTGTCATGATCAGCATACCCCAAAGTAACAATAGTTGTGATTCTTTCCGATGATTGCCGTACTTTGAGGAGTTCATGTCTTCGACATTTGTTAATACTTTGTTTCGATTCTCTATTAAAAGGAGGCCTTAATATCTTTTAGTCGCCTTATGGACCCCACTGCCACGGGAGGGTAGGACAAAAGATGTCATACAAGTTCTTATCGCAGGCACGTATGACTATATACACAATGCATGCCTACATTACATTGATGAAGTGGAGCTAGTTTTGTGTCATTCTAGTGTATAACTGTTACATGATTGATGACATCTAAATCATTATCCATCATCGGTGCACATGCACATGCTTTTCATATACTGAATCTTGCTAAGTTATTATTGTTGGTGCTACTGTTACAATCACTGCAAAAACTGCTATTGTTACCGTTACCACTATAAAAACTGATGGTGTTACCGTCATTGTTAGTATTACTGTTTTGTTGTGCTAATAAAACCTTTGTTGCAGAGAGATATCTCAGGTATGGTTGAATTAACAACTCAAATGTTAAGACCAATAAATATTCATTGGCTTCCCTTGTGTCGAATCAATAAAGAAGGGTGTAATACTACCCACGAAGACCGTTGTGATCCCCTATACTTTTAGGTTATCAATGGAGAGCCTTCCGGCAAAGGATTCCCCCTCCGCCAGAACTCCGGAACAGGGCTCTAGATGGAATCTCTTTGAAACAGAGGCTTGCGGTGGTGATAAAATTCTTCTTGAGCTACGACGTATGGTTTCTGTATTTAAAGGGAATCATGGGGGTGGAATTGGACTAAGGTGGAAATTAGTGGCCCCACATAGACATGTATCGCGGCCACCCCTGGCGGTGCCACATGTCCATGCAGACGACTGGTGGCCCAAAGCTTCCACTGTTTCTTGTTGCCCCAAAAATCTTTTAAGACAGCAACATATTTTGACCTACGTAGATATGGATTTCCTGCGAAACCAAAAACAAGAAGAAAACGGGAAGTGGCACTAGGCACTAAAATAATAGGTTAGTCTAGAAAAAATATAAATTGCTAGAAAAAGTATATTAAAATTATAACATAATAGCATTTAACAATAGAAAATCATCAATACCATTGAGATGTATTAGCAGCACCATAGGTCCGACCATTACACACCTTTATGCACACTTTGTTAGGACCAGGTGAAACCACTCGTTGATACCAACATGTGCAAAGGGTTCGAACTTTAGGCTTTTCGGTGAGACCGGATGAAATCCCTCGGTGCGACCGAGTCAAGCCGACCTAAGCACTTTCCAAACTTCGGTGTCACTAATTGAAGCCGATCAAAAATTCCTAGTCAATTTCAATTGGTAACAAAAAGTTGACAAGTGCTCCTCAGTGACTAAGGATCCAACTTGGTGAAACCAAGATGCTATTGTTTAGGAAGTGACCATGTCAAGTGTTTTTTGGTGGACCCGGATGAGTATGCTTTGGTGGGACCTAGATTGACTTTAGGGTTTTGGAGAGAGTGGATGGTGATAGTGTGGCCGAGGATTTTTGAGCAATATCTCTAAGAGTTTGAGCCACCATCATCAAAACATCATGCACTGTAATAGTATATGTTATAATAAATTAACGAAACCACCCAAGGATTAGTTGCACTATCACCTTAGCAGAAGCGTCTGCCCGTTGCTATGAGTGTTGACCACATGGACCAGAGCGTCGACAGAATGACCGAATAACTTTGCTTTTGAAATATGTTTATGAATTTGAAAGAAGTTTGCGCATTCGAAAAATGTTCACAAATTTGAAACAACGTCATTATCTTGAGCTAGTTTGCGCTGAACATTCATGAATTTGAAGATGCTCACACATAGAAAAGTTTACTTTTGAGAGAAGTTCATGCATTTGAAAAGCGTTCACAAACTCAAAGAAATCATTAACTTGAACCAAAAAATTGCACATTTGAAAAGCATTCATGAATTTGAATAAAACATGGATTTGAAAAGAGTTTACAGATTTTACAAACGTTCATGAATTTCAAAATGTTCACAAATTTTATAAGTTCACGGATTTTAAAAACGTTCATGTATTTGAAAATGTTCGCAAATTAAAAAAAGTGTAAAAAAGGAAGAAAAAAGTCAAAAAAACAAAAGAAAACCCGACCAAACAAAGATATACAAGACCAATAGAAAAAACAAAACAATTAGCCGAAACCTTGTAGGAGCTTTCCAAAACCGAAAAACTTACATGTTATGTACTTTACATGGGTCGTCCCATTAGTTTTGGGTGGAGGGAGGGGGTGCACTGTACGCATAAGCTTTTACACGATGCCATAAACGCCAACTAGGAGTAAGGACTTTTGTGGTCGTCTATGCCGAACGGTAACTTTGTAGAGAACTAGGTAAAAAGCATTGCGAGATTTATATATTGACAATTGCGTTACTATCTTTCGTCTCACGTCAAGAATTTTCATGTCCACGCGTTATTGGTGCGCCCCAATATATGCTTCCAGTTTTTAGGCCCGTCTTTTCTCTGTCTTTATTTATGTGTTTTCTGTGTTGGTTTTCATTGGGTTTTTCTTGCGACTTTTGGTTTTATATATTTCTTTAGCGGGTTTCTGGGGTTTCTCTTTTTGTTTTCATTTCCCCTTTTTTCTGTTGTCCTTCTTTCGGTTTTCTGTATCGGTTTTCAACGATTTTCTTTTGGGTTTTGGGTTTATGCGTTTCTTTACTTTTTTTTTGTTTGTTTTTATCCTTTTTACTCTTTTAGCACTTATTTCCTTTTTCTCACATACATTGTATATTTTTCATATACATGAGGACAAATTATAACCGCGTACACATAAGCCTTTACGCGGCGTCATAAACGCCACAAAGGAGTGGGGCCTTTTGTGGTGGTCTATGCCCTATGGTAATTTTGTGGAGAATTGGATGGAAAGCACTACCAGGTTTATATATCAACTCTTGCATACTATCTTCCGTCTCGCCTTTAGAATTTTTGCGTCAAGGAGTTATTGGAACGTCCCAATATATGGTTCTTGTTTTTGGGCCCCTTTTTCGCTCTTTTTCTATGCGTTTCCGTGTTGGTTTTCATTTGTTTTTCTTGCAATTTTAGTTTCATGTATTTCTTTAGCGGGTTTCTTGGGTTTTCATCTGTGTCTTCCTTCTTCCATTATCCTTTCTTTTGGTTTTCGATGTCGGTTTTCGACAATTTTCTTTTGGGTTTGGGGTTTACGTGTTTCATTACTAGTTTTCTTTGTTTTTTGTTTTTATTTTTTAATCTGTTTTCCTGTTCTCGGCGTGTATTTCCCCTTTTCTCAGATACATTGTACATATTTTGTATATGTCAGGCAAATTATTACCTTGTACGCATGAGCCTTTACTGGACGCCATAAACGTCAAATAGGAGCGGGGCCTTTTGTGATGGACCATGCCCAATCGTAACTTTGTAAAGTACTAGATGGAAAAGCACCGCCATGTTAAACATCGGCTATTGAGATACTACCTTCCATCTCGTCTCAAGGTTTTTCGCATCCACACAATATTGAGCCGTCCTATATATGGTTCTGGTTTTTAGGCCCAGTTTCTCTCTCTCTCTCTGTTTATTTCTGTGTTGCTTTACATTTGTTTTTCTTGTGATATTTGGTATCCTGTATTTCTTTAGCGGGTTTCTTCGGTTTTCCTTTTTGTTTTCATTTCCCCTCTTTTCCATTATTCTTTCTTTCGGTTTTCTGTCTCAGTTTTTGACAATTTTCATTTAGGTTTCGGGTTTCTCTGTTTCTTTATTGGTCTTCTTCATTTCTTCTTCTTCTTTTTTTTCTTTTTTCAACACGTATTTACCTTTTCTCACATATATTGTATATTTTTCGTATACATCAGGGCAAATTGGTATACATGTTTAATATTTTTTAAATACATAAATTATTATTATATACTCCCATCCATATCAAAATATAAGACATTTTTTAAACTATGATGGTGTCCAAAAATATTAAACATCTTATATTTTGATACAAACGGAGTATATGTTTTGATCTCTAGTTTTTTCCACAAAGTTTGTACATTTATTGTATACATCTGAAGCTTCTTCTATACATGTTTCAATACATGTTTTTGAACATCTATTTTAACATGTCAAAATGTTTAAGTTATATGTTGAAATATTTTATAAATGATATGATGCTTTTTAAATTATGTAACTTTTTAAAATTATACAATTTTTTATAATTTCACTAACATATATTTGAAACATGTCAACATCACTAACATATGTTTCAAACTCATGACTATTTTTGAAATGTAACATCAATTTTTTATGAGTGCCATAACTTTTTCTGAATTACATAAACCTATTTTTAGTTGTATAAATCTTAAAAATTGCCACATACGTATTTTGGAAATGCGTGAGCATTTTTGAATGTCACAAACAGCTTTTTGAATGTTGCCGACATTTTATTATAACTGTGCCAACAAAATGTACACATTATGTTTCTAAAATATATATTAAAAATGAACTTATGAATAAACAGAGAAGAAAAACAAACCCGTCAAAAGCTACTTGGGCCGACCCAACAATACGCTTGCTCCTATCTCGCATCAAGTGAGATACAGGAGAGCAACAAACTAAGTGTTACCATTTGCAAGTATCCCGGAAGGGTCACTTTGGTCCCGGGAGCGTACCAAGTGGAGCACTCAGCCACAGTCATGTGTCGGATGTTGGATGCTAACTTTGGATTTAATTTATTTATTATTTTCTGTATGTGTTTTTCGGATTTAGATGGTTTTTCATCCTTTTGGTTTTTGCCTATTTTCCTAGGTTTTAGAGATTTTATTTTTTATTTTGTTATGAAGCATTGTTCTGCTTTCCGAAAAGAGAAAAAAATATACACTTTCATGAGAAGCACATATTTGCTTCTTTTAGAAGCACACATTTGCTTTCGCGAGAAACATAAAATGTGCTTCTTGGAAAAACAATTTTGTGCTTTTTGAAAATTGAAAGAAAAACTTGATTTCCCCAAAAGCACATATTTGTTTGTCGTTTGCTTCCACTAGTGACACATATTTGCTTGTGGTAGAAGTACATATTTACTTTCGTGAGAAGGACAACTGTGCTTGACATGATTCTTTTTTGTGCTTTGATGAAAAACACATATTTTCTTTCGTGAGAAATGCAGTTGCACTTCTTGAAAAAGGCAAAAAAGTGAAAAACTGCAACCGTGCTGTTTTGTATTCGTTTTTTTTTCGGTCTTTCATTTTTTGGTTATTTTTTTACTTTATTTTATGTTACTAGTTTTCTTCCGATTTTGGGTTTTTTTCTTTGTAAAACAAGTTTGTCGAAACATATTACATAGAATCTAGTTTTGAAAATCTCGACAAGAGAAATCAAATGGTAAAAATAGTTCAGAATTTAGACATACGATTTAAGAGATAAAATGTTTTAAATAAAAAAATACGAAAAAAGGCAACTCCTAGGTTGCGACAAGTAGCGGCAGCGTCTAAAAAGGTAAGAAGTACACTTTATAAAGGGTAACTCCTAACTAGTGATTTCGAAGATATAGTCGCTGAGCCAGAAGCGATACATTGCCGTCAGATTGCATAGGAGGGCTGAGCCCCAACGGTACTCCTGTGGTTGCGCCTTCTCGCTAAGAACAAAAATTGTTGTGTCTTTCCATTCAGTAAGAAAAAACGGTCTCAAAAGCCAGATGATGTTCGCTTCACACAGATCTGACTACATTGTTTTACAAATCACGACAATGTATTTTTTTCCAAATAATATTCTTGAATTAGAAAAGTTTTCTTGGATTTAACAAACAGTCATGTTTAAAAAATATATGGTACATGTATATAAAATCATATATATGATACTGATCTTCGTCTAGCCACTACACGCCATTTTTTTTGTTATTTTATGATACTAGTCTTCCTCTAGCCACTAAACGTCGATTTTATGTTATTTTGTGATACTGGTCTTCCTCTAGCGAGCAACTCTTTGTTAGCACCATCCTCGATCCTCGCTGGCATCTTATCTAAAAGGACTGGGCTGTGGTGCGAATTAAGGTTTTTCTTTGGCTTTCCCTTCTTAATCGTTGCTGGACTGTAGCAAGGCTCGCGTGCCACAACCTCCCACATGAGGCCTCATGCATGCTCTACGATCACGAACCAGAGGGCATGCAACATCTCCTTGGTGGCTGCTCAGTCTTGCGCCATGTTTGACACAACATCCTGTTCTAGGGTAGACGCCCACCCCAGTTAGTTCATCGACTGATGGGTGCACTCCAATTCTCTTACTCCCTACTTCTGCATGCAAGCGACTCAACTCCATCATCTTGCTTACTACCAGGTAGCAGTGGAAACACCGCAATGGCTACACCTTTAACGACGTGCGCCCCTCTGTTCACTAGCTGACCGAGATCATGCGTCAGGAGGCACACCTTTGGGCCGGAGTAGGGGCCAATGGATTACAAAACATCATCCACACATGTTAAGGGCCTTGATTCGCATGATTTGAAAACATAGGAATAGGAAAATTATATGATTAGAGTAGCATGCCCACTTGAATTATATAGGATTAGCAAGGAGCGTTTCATGCCATAGAAAAAGAATTATAAAAAGAGGTTAAAGTGGATGTTAGATTTTCTATGAAATTTAGTGCAAAGGATTCTGTATGAAAAATTCCTATGGAACCTAATCCTATGAATCAAAGGATCAACATAAGAAAAATTCATAAGGATTTCAATCCTATAGAATTCCTTTGAATCAAAGGAGCCCTAACGTAGGTTCATGGGGCTAAGCAACCCCAATTCTATACTGCTCATGTGTTTGTTATATGTTGTCATCCGTGTACGTATCCTCGGGGGAAGGGAACGGGCGGGAAGCGACGAAGAACGGAGCGCTGAGTGAAGTGAAGGTACGGTTTGCTTCAGGTGATGATTTTTAGTGGGGACAAAGTGGGGTCTGTGCGGCCATGGTGGATGGGGTTGATGTTGGTGAACGTTGCATGAGAAACAAAAATTTTCCTACGCACACGCAAGATCTATCCATGGTGATGAGCATCTACGAGAGGGAGAGTGGATCTACATACACTTGTAGATCGCTAAACGGGAAGCGTTAAGAAATGCGGTTGGTGTAGTCGAACGTCTTCGCGATCCAAATCGCCGAGCGTTCCGCGATCTCATCACGATTCGTCCCGTGATCCAATCACGATCCATCACGCGAACTCATCATGATCCGTCCCGCGATCTTGATCACGGTCCTTCCGATCTAGCGCCGAACGGACGACACCTCCGCGTTCAGCACATGTACAACTTGATGACGATCTCCGCCTTCTTGATCTAGCAAGAGGGAGCGGATAGGTAGATGAGTTCTCCGGCAGCGTGACGGCGCCGCGGCGATGGTGGTGGAGCAATTCCGATAGGGCTTCGCCTAAGCACTGCAGAAAACCGATCTAGAGGAGAAACTATGCACTAGAGAATAGGGTAGCACGTGGCTGAAAAAACTAGTGCAAAAACCCTAAAACCTCTAGTATATATAAGAGGAAGAGAGGAGGAGGCTTGGCCCAAGGGCCAAGCCACCTAGGCTTCGGCCGAACCGAGAGGAGAGGAGGATTCCTCCTCCAATCCTAGTAGGACTAGGACTCCTCCTTATTTTTGCCTTTTTCCACCTTTTTCTCTTTGGGCTTTTCTTCCCAGTCGCATGGGCCTTGTGTGGGACTTCCACCAGCCCACTAAGGACTGGTATTTACTCTCCCACAGCCCATGTAGCCTCTTGAGTCGAAATACCCCTCCCGATGGTCTCCCGGTACACTACCGACACTCTGAGTACACTATCGATGAGCCCAAAACTTTTCCGGCGACCAAAATAGGACTTACTATATATCAATCTTTACCTCTGGACCATTCCAGAGCTCCTCGTGACGTCTGGGATCTCATCCGGTACTCCGAACAACCTTCGGTCACCATCATACATTACTCTATACTACCGAAACGTCACTGAACCTTAAGTGTGCAGACCCTACGGGTTCGAGAACTATGTAGACATGACCGAGACACCTCTACGGTCAATAAACAATAGCGGGACCTGGATGCCCATATTGGTTCCTACATATTCTACGAAGATCTTTATCGGACAAACCTCTATGTCAAGGATCCAGTTAATCCCGTATGATGTTCCCTTTGTTCTTCGGTATGTTACTTGCCCGAGATTCGATCGTCGGTATCGCCATACCTAGTTCAATCTCGTTACCAGAAAGTCTCTTTACTCATTCCATAATACAAGATCCCGTGACTAACACTTAGTCACATTGCTTGCAAGGCTTGTTGTGATGTTGTATTACCGAGTGGGCCCTGAGATACCTCTCCGTCACATGGAGTAACAAATCCCAGTCTTGATCCATGCTAACCCAACAGACACCCTCGGAGATACGTGTAGAGTACCTTTATAGGCACCCAGTTACGTGGCGATGTTTGATACACACAAGGCACTCCTCCGGTGTTAGTGAGTTGCATGATCTCATGGTCATAGGAACAGATACTTGACATGGAGAAAACAGTAGCATTAAACTGACACGATCATATGCTACGTTTGTAGTTTGAGCCTTGTCCATCACATCATTCTCCTAATGATGTGATCCCGTTATCAAATGACATCACGTGTCAATGGCTAGGAAACCTTGACCATATTTGACCAACGAGCTAGTTCACTAGAGGCATACTAGTGACAAAGTGTTTTCTATTTAGCCACACATGTAATGTGTTTCCAATCAATACAATTATAGCATGGATAATAAACGATTATCATGAACAAGGAAATATAATAATAAACACTTTATTTATTGCCTCTAGGGCATATTTCCAACAGTTGATGTGACAGACACGTCCGGGGCTCCCCACACCCGCCCTAGATTTGGGCTAGGTTTGAGGGGTGTCGGTTAGGATGAACGTCCCCCACCAATTTTGGAAGCCCGTTGGGTCACGTTTTCATGACCGGGCGCTGATAGGGCCGTCCTTTCGTTGATTTGGGGAGGCCGACTCTAGATGCTATAACACCTTCCCCCTTGTATTCTCACTCTACTTATCAATGAATGATACACAAACTTTACGTATTAGTGAAAAAAGAACTTTATTCAAGCAAAAGTAAAAATTAGTTGAGAACTATGGACTATCCGCGAACACAAGCATGTACTTTAAATTCCCAACCCATGATTGATTACTACCTAACTTCAAGCGGTTGATTTGCAACCAATTCAAACTAAAGTTTGATCTGGGTGGAAGCATGCACAAAGTGATAAGGGTATCTTCAACATCGATCCTCAAACCGTCCGCATCCGTTCAGACCGCATGGTCCAGACCGCGGAAGCCATCTAATGCGGGCCCGTATCGATTCGTCCGGCGGTCCGGACCATGATTTTCCTGCAAACAAGAACCAAACGAGGGGGGTGCGGGAGTATGGACACGGGAAACGGCAGACTCTAACCCCCTGGCCCACTCAAAAGGAAGGAGGAGCCCGTGCTTTTTGTAGCAACTCACACATTTCCACACCAAAATCCCTCACTCCCTTCTTCCATCCCCCATCGCTCTCCACCAACCTGCACTTTTCTGCCACCCTCTTCTTCCTCCCGCCCCCGAAACATGGTACCCAAGAGAACATGTCAGAGATGGAGGTGGTGGCGGACGTGTTGGAGGATCCAAGCATCCTTCTCACCCGAAAGATCAGCTCGGCTACACAGCAAATTCTTTGCGTCAAAGCGAAGGGTGCAAAGGAGGAAAAGCTCAATAAGTTGATAGTCGCAGGTAGATGTGGTGGTAGCATCGGGCGTGGTGGTTGTGGAAAACTTAGCGGACGTCACGGCAGAAGCCGCAGTGCTCATACGGGTGCGCCCGCAATACAGACGACGCCGTGGCCACAGCCTTACAAGCCTCCATAGTACCACGCCGCTAAGAAGCTTGAAACTGCTGCCGAGAAGGTGCCTTACAGTGTTGATGTAAATGCGACGCCGCTCTTATCTGAGTGTTCTTCACCATAGCTCGTCCAGGCTCGGACGACGGTCGGGGAGGAGATGGGTGCACACACGCTCTTCGCGCATAGAGTGGGAGACCAGGCGTATGATGACCCAGACAATGAGGTGCTTGACATCATCCACACCGGAGGCGGAGGAGGATGATTTGGCTATGAGGACAGGCAGGTGGAAGACTTGGGTCTTACCCAGTCCGACAACTACCTGCAGCAACAGTCCTACACCCGGACAAGCATGCAACTTTCCTACACATAGACTGGCGTGGGCACACAACAACAAAAGTATTGGGCACCTGGACAACAACAGGATGAGGGGGAGAAGGAGTAGGAGGTGGAGAAGGACGAGGAGAAAGAGGAGGAGGAGGATGTAGGCTAGGATGATGATCCAGATGGTACAATTGGCGGTTCGAAGAAGAAGGGTAGAGGAGGAAACTTCAACATGCGGGAGGACAAGCTGTTGCACGATGCATGGTTGATCACTAGCCTCTATCCTCTCCATGGCATGGAGGAAAGGGGCACACCATTTTGGAACTGTTGGGAGACGTAGTAGTAAATCAAAAAAATTCCTACGTGTCACCAAGATCTATCTATGGAGAAACCAACAACGAGCACAAGGAGAGTGCATCTTCATACCTTTGAAGATCGCAAAGCGGAAGCGTTACAAGAACGCGGTTGGTGGAGTCGTACTCGTAGCGATTCAGATCGCGATGGTATCCGATCTAAGCGCCGAACAACGGCGCCTCCACGTTCAACACACGTGCAGCCCAGTGACGTCTCCTACGCCTTGATCCAGCAAGGAGCAAGGAGGAAGGAGAGGTTGAGGGAGAGCTCCGGCAGCATGACGGCATGGTGACGGTGGAGCTGCGTGGTACTCCGCCAGGGCTTCGCCAAGCACTACGAAGGACGAGGAGGAGGAGGGATAGGGCTGCGCCGAGTGGGAGAGCAACTCGTGTGTTGGCAGCCCCTAAAACTCCCACTATATATAGGAGGAGGGGAGGAGGGTGCGCAGCCCCTAGGGTTCCCATCCTAGGGCCGGTGGCAGCCCTAGATGGCATCTGGTGTGGCGGCCAGAGAGGAAGAGGGAGGGGCGGCACCCTAGGTGGGCCTAGGGCCCATCTGCCCCTAGGGTTTGCCCCCCTCCCACCTTGTGTTGCGCCTCGGTCCCTTGTGGGGGGCGCACCAACCCACCTAGGGTCTGGTTCCCTCCCACTTGCGGTCAATGCAGCCCTCCGCTGGTGGTGGCCCCACACGGTGGACCCTTGGAACCCTTCCGGTGGTCCCGATACGTTACCGGTGATGCCCGAAACACTTTCGATGACCAAAACCTTACTTCCTATAGATGAATCTTTACCTCTAGACCATTCTGGAACTCCTCGTGACGTCCGGGATCTCATTCGGGACTCCAAAAAACCTTCAGTAACCACGTACACTATTTCCCTATAACCCTAGCGTCATCCAACCTTAAGCGTGTAGACCCTACGGGTTCGGGAGGCACGTAGACATGACCGAGACACCTCTCCGGTCACTAACAAACAGTGGGATATGGATACCCATGTTGGCTCCCACATGCTCCACGATGATCTCGTCGGTTGAACCACGATGTCGGGGATTCAATCAACCCCGTATACAATTCCCTTTGTCTACCGGTATGATACTTGCCCGAGATTCGATCATCGGTATCCCTATACCTTGTTCAATCTCATTACCGGCAAGTCTCTTTGCTCGTTTCGTAACACATCATCCCGTGGCTAACTCTTTAGTCACACTGAGCTCATTATGATGATGTCCTACCGGGTGGGCCTAGAGATACCTCTCCGTCACACGGAGTGACAAATCCCAGTCTCGATTTGTGCCAACCCAACAGACACTTTCGAAGATACCCGCAGTGTACCTTTATAGCCACCCAGTTATGTTGTGACGTTTGGCACACCCAAAGTATTCCTACGGTATTCGCGAGTTAGAAAAGCTTTAGCAGACGAACTACATGGTCTTAGGATTGGGTCTTTTCCATCACATCATTCTCCTAATTATGTGATCCCATTATCAACGACATCCAATGTCCATTGTCATGAAACCGTGACTATCTATTGATCAACGAGCTAGCCAACTAGAGGCTCACTAGGGACATGTTGTGGTCTATGTATTCACACATGCATTACGGTTTCTGGTTAATACAATTATAGCATGAACAATAGACAATTATCATGAACAAGGAAATACAATAATAACCATTTTATTATTGCCTCCAGGGCATATTTCCAACAGTCTCCCACTTGCACTACAGTCAATAATCTAGTTACATTGTGATGTATCGAACACGCATAGAGTTCTAGTGTTGTCATGTTTCGCTTTTGAGAGAGGTTTAGTCAATGGATCTGCGACATTCAGATCCATATGTACTTTACAAATATCTATATCTCCTTCCTGAATGTAATCACGAATGGAGTTGAAGCGGTGTTTGATGTATCTTGTCTTCTTGTGAAACCTTGTCTCCTTGGCAAGGGAAATAGCTCCAGTGTTGTCACCGAATAGAGTCATCGAGCCCGACGCATTAGGAATCACTCCTAGGTCGGTGATGAACTCCTTCATCTAGACTCCTTCCTTTGCTGCTTCCGAAGCAGCTATGTACTCCGCTTCACATGTAGATGATGTCACGACGCTTTGCTTGCTGCTGCACCAGCTTACTGCCCCTCCATTCAAAATATACACGTATCCGGTTTGTGACTTGGAGTCATCCGGATCTGTGTCGAAGCTAGCATCGACGTAACCCTTTACGACGAGCTCTTCGGCAACTTCATATACGAGAAACATGTCCTTGGTCCTTTTCAGGTACTTTAGGATATTCTTGACCGCTGTCCAGTGTTCCGTTCCAAGATCACTTTGGTACCTCCCTACCATACTTATGGCAAGGTTCACATCAGGTCTGGTACACAGCATGGCATACATAATAGAGCCTATGGCTGAAGCATAGGGGATGGCACTCATCTCTTCTGTATCCTTTGCCGTGGCCGGGCATTGAGTCGTACTCAATCTCACACCCTATAACACAGGCAAGAACCTCTTCTTGGACTGATCCATATTGAACTTCTTCAATATCTTGTCAAGGTATGTGTTTTGTGAAAGACCTATGAGACGTCTCGATCTATATCTATAGATCTTGATGCCTAATATGTAATCAGCTTCTCCAAGGTCCTTCATTGAAAAACACTTATTCAAGTAGGCCTTTATGCTTTCCAAAAGTTCTATATTATTTCCCATCAACAATATGCCATCCACATATAATATGAGAAATGCTACAGAGCTCCCACTCACTTTCTTGTAAATACAGGGTTCTCCATAAACCTGTATAAACCCAAACGCTTTAATCACCTCATTAAAGTGAATGTTCCAATTCCGAGATGCTTGCACCAGCCCATAGATGGACCGCTGGAGCTTGCATACCTTGTTAGCATATTTAGGATCGACAAAACCTTCCGGCTGCATCATATACAGTTCTTCCTTAAGGCAGCCATTAAGGAATGTTGTTTTGACGTCCATTTGCCAAATCTCATAATCATAAAATGCGGGAATTGCTAACATGATTCGGAAGGACTTTAGCCTCACTACGGGTGAGAAAGTCTCATCATAGTCAACTCTTTGAACTTGTTGATAACCCTTAGCGACAAGCCGAGCCTTATAGACGGTCAGATTACCATCCGCGTTGGTCTTCTTCTTAAAGATCCATTTATTTTCTATGGCTCTCTTATCATCAAGCAAGTCCACCAAAGTCCATACTTTGTTCTCATACATGGATCCTATCTCGGATTTCATGGCTTCAAGCCATTTGTTGGAATCCGGGCCCGCCATCGCTTCTTCATAGTTCGAAGGTTCACCGTTGTCAACAACATGATCTCCAGGACAGGGTTGCCGTACCACTCTGTTGCGGAATGTGTCCTAGTGGACCTTCGAATAGCAACTTGATCTGAAGTTTCATGATCATCATCATTAACTTCCTCTCCAGCCGGTGCAGGCTCCACAGAAATAACTTCCTGTGCTGCGCTACTCTCCGGTTCGAGTGGAGGTACAATTACCTCATCAAGTTCTATTTTCCTCCCACTTACTTCTTTTGAGAGAAACTCTTTCTCTAGAAAGGATCCATTCTTGGCAACAAAGACTTTGCCTTCGGATTTGAGGTAGAAGGTATACCCAACAATTTCTTTGGGGTATCCTATGAAGAGGAACTTTTCTGCTTTGGGTTCGAGCTTCTAAGGTTGAAGTCTCTTCACACAAGCATTGCATCCCCAAACTTTCAGAAACGACAGCTTAGGTTTCTTTCCAAACCATAATTCATATGGTGTCGTCTCAACAGATTTAGACGGTGCCCTATTTAAAGTGAATGCGACAGTCTCTAATTCATACCCCCAAAATGATAGCGGTAAGTCGGTAAGAGACATCATAGATCGCACCATATCCAATAGAGTGCGATTATGACATTAAGACACACTGTTTCGCTGAGGTATGCTAGGCGATGTGAGTTGTGAAACAATTCCACATTTCCTTAGGTGCGTGCCAAAGTCATGACTTAAATATCTCCACCATGATCAGATCATAGGCACTTTATTTTCCTGTCACGTTGATTCTCTACCTCACTCTGAAATTCCTTGAACTTTTCAAAGGTTTCAGACTTGTGTTTCATTAAGTAGACATACCCATATCTGCTTAAGTCATCAGTGAGGGTGCGAACATAACGGTAGCCACCGCAAGCCTCAACGCTCATTGGACCACATACATCGACATGTATTATCTCCAACAAGTCAGTTGCTCGCTCCATTGTTCCAGAGAACGGAGTCTTGGTCATCTTGCCCATGAGGCATGGTTCACACGTGTCAAATGATTCAAAATCAAGAGACTCCAAAAGTCCATCACCATGGAGTTTCTTCATGCGTTTGACACCAATATGACCAAGGCGGTAGTGCCACATGTAAGTGGGACTATCGTTATCCATCTTACATCTTTTGGTACTCACACTATGAACATGTGTAACATCACGTTCGAGATTCATCAAAAATAAACCATTGACCAGCGGGGCATGACCATAAAACATTTCTCTCATATAAATAGAACAACCATTATTTTCAGATTTAAATGAGTAGCCATCTCGCATCAAACGAGGTCCAGATACAATGTTCATGCTCAAAGCTGGTACTAAATAACAATTATTGAGGTTTAAAACTAATCCCAAAGGTAGATGTAGAGGTAGCGTACCGACGGCGATCACATCGACCTTGGAACCATTCCCGACGCGCATCGTCACCTCGTCCTTTGCCAGTCTCCGCTTATTTCGCAGCTCCTACTTGGAGTTACAAATGTGAGCAACTGCATTGGTATCAAATACCTAGGAGCTACTACGAGCGCTGGTAAGGTACACATCCATAACAAGTATATCACATATACCTTTAACGTTGCCGGCCTTCTTATCTGCTAAGTACTTGGGGCAGTTCTGCTTCCAGTGACCGGTACCCTTGCAATAAAAGCACTCAGTCTTAGGCTTGGGTCCATTCTTTTTCTTCTTCCTAGCAACTTGCTTACAGGGCGCGGCAACTGCTTTGCCATCGTTCTTGAAGTTATTCTTACCCTTGCCTTTCTTGAAACTAGTGGTCTTATTCACCATCAACACTTGATGCTCCTTTTTGATCTCGACCTCCGCTGATTTCAACATTGAGTACAACTCAGGAATGGACTTCTCCATACCCTGAATGTTGTAGTTCATCACAAAGCTCTTGTAGCTAGGTGGGAGCGACTAGAGGATTCTGTCAATAACCGAGTCATCCGGAAGAATAACTCCCAGCCGAGACAAGCGGTTGTGCAATCTACACATTTTGAGTATGTGCTCACTGACAGAACTATTTTCCTCCATCTTACAACTGAAGAACTTGTCGGAGACATCATATCTCTTGACCAGGGCATGAGGTTGGAAAACCAATTTCAGCTCTTGGAACATCTCATATGCCCCGTGTTGCTCAAAACGCTTTTGGAGCCCCGGTTCTAAACCGTAAAGCATGTCGCACTAAACCAGGGAGTAATCATCACAGCGCAACTGCCAGGCGTTCATAACGTCTTGAGTCGCTGGGACAATGGGAGCGTCACCTAGCGGTGCATCAAGGACATATAATCTTTTGGAAGCTATGAGGATGATCCTAAAGCTACGGACCCCGTCCGCATAGTTGCTTCCATCATCTTTCAGCTTGGTTTTCTCTAGGAACACATTGAAGTTGAGGGCAACATTAGCGTTGGCCATTGGATCTACAATATAGATTGTAAAGACAATTTTAGACTAAGTTCATGATAATTAAGTTCACATAATCAAATTATTTACTGAACTCCCACTTAGATAGACATCTCTCTAGTCATCCAAGTGACACATGATCCACGTCAACTAGCCCGTGTCCGATCATCACGTGAGACGGACTAGTCATCCATGGTGAACATCTCCATGTTGATCGTATCTTCTATACGACTCATGTTTGACCTTTCGGTCTTTCGTGTTCCGAGGCCATGTCTATACATGCTAGGCTTGTCAAGTCAACCTAAGTGTATTGCGTGTGTAAATCTAGCTTACACCCGTTGTATGTGAACGTTAGAACCTATCACACTCGATCATCACGTGGTGCTTCGGAACAACGATCCTTAGCAATGGTGCACAGTTAGGGTGAACACATTTCTTGAAATTTTAGTGAGAGATCATCTTATTTAGCTACTGTCGTTCTAAGCAAGTAAGATTTAAACATGATAAACATCACATGCAATCAATATAGTGACATGATATGGCCAATATAATCTCGCTCCTTTGATCTCCATCTTCAGGGCACCATGATCATCACTGTCACCGACACGACACCATGATCTCCATCATCATGATACCCATCATCGTGTCTTCATGAAGTTGTCTCGCCAACTATTACTTCTACTACTATGGCTAATGGTTAGCAATAAAGCAAAGTAATTACATGGCGTTTATGATTGACATGCAGGTCATACAATAAATTAAGACAACTCCTATAGCTCCTGCCGGTTGTCATACTCATCCACATGCAAGTCGTGAATCCTATTACAAGAACATGATCAATATCATACATCACAATGCATCACATCACGTCCTTTGACCATATCACATCACAAGGCATATGCTGCAAAAACAAGTTAGACGTCCTCTAATTTGTTGTTGCAAGTTTTTACGTGGCTGCTATAGGTTTCTAGCAAGAACGTTTCTTACCTACGCAAAAACCACAACATGATATGCCAATTGCTATTTACCCTTCATAAGGACCCTCTTTATCGAATCCGATCTGACTAGAGTGGGAGAGACAGACACCCTCTAGCCACCTTATGCAGCAAGTGCATGTCAAGCGGTGGAACCGGTCTCATGTAAGCGTACGTGTAAAGTTGGTCAGGGCCGCTTCATCCCACAATACCGCCGAATCAAGATAAGACTAGTAACGGCAAGCAAATTAACAAGATCGACGCCCAGAACAACCTGTGTTCTACTCGTGCATAGATTCTACACATAGACCTAGCTCATAATGCCACTATTGGGAGACATAGTAGTAAATCAAAAAATTTCCTAAGTGTCACCAAGATCTATCTATGGAGAAACCAGCAACGAGGATAAGGAGAGTGCATCTTCATACCTTTAAAGATCACAAAGCAGAAGCATTACAACAACGCGGTTGGTGGAGTCATACTCACAGGGATTTAAATTGCGATGGATTCCGATCTAAGCACCGAACAACGGTGCCTCCGCGTTCAACACACGTGCATCCCGGTGACGTCTCCTACGCCTTGATCCAGCAAGGAGGAAGGAGAGGTTGAGGGAGAGATCCGGTAGCACGACGGCGTGGTGATGGTGGAGCTGCGTGGTACTCCGGCAGGGCCTCGCCAAGCACTATGGAGGATGACGAGGAGGAGGGGTAGGGCTGCGCTAACAGGGAGAGCAACTCGTGCGTTGGCAGCCCCCAAACCCCCACTATATATAGGAGGAGGGGAGGAGGGTGCACAGCCCCTAGGGTTCCCACCCTACTGTTGGACATATGCCCTAGAGGCAATAATAAATTGGTTATTATCATATTTTCTTGTTCATGATAATCGTTAATTATCCATGCTATAATTGTATTGATCGGAAACTCACATACATGTGTGGATACATAGACAATACCATGTCCCTAGTATGCCTATAATAGACTAGCTCGTTGATAAAAGATGGCTAAGGTTTCCTAGCCATTGACATGATATGTCATTTGATAACGGGATTGCATCATTAGGAGAATCATGGGATGGACAAGACCCAAACTACAAACGTAGCATATGATCGTGTCAGTTAATTGGTATTGTTTTCTGCATGTCAAGTATCTGTTCCTATGACCATGAGATCATGCAACTCACTGACACCGGAGGAGTAACTTTTGTGTATCAAACGTTGCAACATAACTGGGTGACTATAAAGGTGCTCTACAGGTATCTCTGAGGGTGTCTGCTGGGTTGGCATGGATCAAGACTGGGATTTTTTACTCCGTGTGACGGAGAGGTATCTCAGGGCCCACTCGGTTATACAACGTCACAATAAGCCTTGCAAGAAATGTGACTAAGTGTTAGCCATGGGATATTGTATTATGGAATGAGTAAAGAGACTTGCTGGTAACGAGGTTGAACTAGGTATGGAGATGCCGAGATCGAATCTCGGGCAAGTAACATACCGAAGAACAAAGGGAACATCATACGGGATTAATTGAATCCTTAACATAAAGGTTTCACCGATAAAGATATTCGTAGAATATGTAGGAACCAATATGGGCATCCAGGTCCTGCTATTGGTTATTGACCGTAGAGGTGTCTCGGTCATGTCTACATAGTTCTTGAACCCACAAGGTCTACACACTTAAGGTTCAGTGACGTTTTGGTAGTATAGAGTTATGTATGGTAGTGACCGAAGGTTGGTCAGAGTCCTAGATGAGATCTTGGACGTCATGAGGAGGTCCGGAATGGTCTGGAGGTAAAGATTGATATATAGGAAGTCTTGTTTTGGTCACCGGAAAAGTTTCGGGCTCATCGGTAGTGTACCGGGTGTGCTGGGAGGGTATCAGGGGACCATCGGGAGGGGTGTCTCGACCCAAGAGGCTACATGGGCTGTGGGAGGAGGTAAACCAGCCCCTAGTGGGCTGGCCGAAGCCTCATCTAAGGGCCCATGCGGCTGGAGTGGTTTGAGAAGGAAAAAAAATCGAAATGTGGAGAGGTGGAAAGAGTTTCCAAGTGGAAAGGAGGAATCCTACTCCTAATAGGATTGGAGTAGGACTCCTCCACATCCAATTTCGACCAAACCTTGAGGGTTTGAGGCTGCCTCCTCCCCTCCCTACCTCCTATATATACTAAAGGATTTAGAGGGAAAAGCTAACCCTAATTGCCACGTGCTGCCCTCTTCTTCCTCTAGATCGTTTTCTCCTCTAGATCAGTTTTCAGCGGTGCTTAAGCGAAGCCCTGCTCGAATTACTCCACCACCATCACCGCAACGCCGTCGCGCTGCCGGAGAACTCATCTACCTCTCTGCTCCCTCTTGCTGGATCAAGAAGGCGGAGATCGTCATCGAGCTGTATGTGTGCTGAACGCGGAGGTGTGGTACGTTCGGTGCTAGATCGGAAGGACCGTGATCAAGATCGTGGGATGGATCATGATGAGATCGCAGGACATATCATGATTGGATCGCGGGACGCTTGACGATTTGGATCACGAAGATGTTCGACTACATCAACCGCGTTTCTTAACGCTTCCCGCTTAGCAATCGACAAGGGTATGTAGATCCACTCTCCCTCTCGTAGATGCTCATCACCATAGAAGATCGTAGGAATTTTTTTGTTTCCCATGCAACGTTCCCCAACAGTGGTATCAAATCTAGGTCTATGTGTAGATGAGATCTCGAGTAGAACACAAAGAGTTTGTGGGCGTTGATGCTTAGATTGCTTCCTCCCTTGGTCGTGTTTTGGTTCAGCTGTATTGTGGGATGACGTGGCCCGGACCAACCTTACTCGTATGCTTACGAGAGACCGGTTCCATCGACTGACGTGTAACTTCGTTGCACAAACATGACTGGCGGTGTCTGTTTCTCCTACTTTAGTTGGATCGGATTCGACAAAGGCGGTCCTTGAGAAGGTTGGAAAGCAATTTATGTATCACCGTTGTTGTTTTGCGTAGGTGAGAATTGTTCTTGCTAGATACCTGTAGCAGCCACATAAAACTTGCAACAACAATTAGAGGACGTCTAACTTGTTTTTGCAGGTTATGTTGTGATGTGATATGGCCAATTACATGATGAGATATATGTGATTTATGAGATGATCATGTGTTGTATAGAATATCACGACTTGGATGTCGATGAGTACGGCAACCGACAGGAGCCATAGGGTTGTCTTTAATTATTGTATGACCTGCATGTCAATTAGTAAGCGCTATGTGATGCTTTACTTTATCGCTAAACGGTAGCTATAGTAGTATGAGCATGGTGGGCGAGACAACCCCGATGGAGACACAATGATGGAGATCATGGTGTTATGCCGGTGACGCTGGAGATCATGCCGGTGCTTTAAGGATGGAGATCAAAAGCACAAGTTCATGGCCATATCATGTCACTTATGATTTGCATGTGTTGTTAATCCTTTTATGCACCTTGTTTTGCTTAGGACGACGGTAGCATTATAAGGTGATCCCTCACTTAAATTTCAAGATAAATTGTGTTCTCCCTGAGTGTGCACCATTGCGAAAGTACGTCGTGTCGAGACACCACGTGATGATCGGGTGTGATAGACTCTACGTTCACATACAACGGGTGCAAGCCAGTGTTGCACATGCGGAACACTCGGGTTAAATTTGATGAGCCTAGCATGTACAGACATGGCCTCGGAACACAAGAGACCGAAAGGTCAAACATGAGTCATATAGTAGATATGATCAACATGATGATGTTAACCATTGAAACCACCTCAACTCACGTGATGATTGGACTTGAGTTGGTGAATTTGGATCATGTATCACTCGAATGACCGGAGGGATGTCAATTTGAGTGGGAGTTCTTAAGTAATATGATTAGTTGAACTCATTATCATGAACATAATCAGTAGTGTCTTTGCAAATTATGTTATAGCTCACGCTGTAGCTCCCTTGAATTTTTATATGTTCCTAGAGAAATAGAGTTGAAAGATGATGATAACAATATTGCGGACTGGGTCCGTGATCCGAGGATTTTTCTCATTGTTGCATAGAAGGCTTATGTCCTTAATGCATCGCTCGGTGCGCCACCCCCTCTAGCGTCATCTGTAGATGTTGTGAACATTTGACAGGCACGTTCCGATGACTACTTGATAGTTTAGTGCGTCATGCATTACGGCTTATAATCGAGGCTCCAAAACGTTTTGAACATCACGGAACATATGAGATGTTCTAAGAGCTGAAATTGGGATCTCATGCTCGTGCCCGTGTTGTGAGATATGAGATATACAACAAGCTTCTT
This sequence comes from Hordeum marinum, assembly GCA_022496015.1. Taxonomy (NCBI): domain Eukaryota; kingdom Viridiplantae; phylum Streptophyta; class Magnoliopsida; order Poales; family Poaceae; genus Hordeum; species Hordeum marinum. The sequence goes on from CM039677.1 coordinate 327,317,794, forward strand.
TGCCTGGAAGATGAAGGAGAATAGCTCAATCGTTGAGCATGTGCTCATATTGTCTGGGGGCTACAATCGCTTGAATCGAGTGGGAGTTGATCTTCCAGATAAGATAGTGATTGATATAGTTCTCCAAGTAACTGTCACTAAGCTACTAGAACTTGGTGATGAACTATAAAATGCCATGGATGGAAATAATGATCCATGAGCTGTTCGCGATGTTTGACACCACGGAGGTAGAAATCAAAAGGAGCATCAAGTGTTGATGGTTAGTAAAACCACTAGTTTTGAGAAGGGCAAGGGCAAGAAGGGAAACTTCATGGATGGCAAGTCAATTGCTGCTCCAGTGAAGAAACCCAAAGTTGAACCCAAACCCAAGACTAGGTGCTTCTATTATGAGGAGAGCGGTCGCTGAAGCGGAACAACCCTAAATACTTGGTAGATAAGAAGGCTGGCAACATCGACAGAAGTATATTTGATATACGTGTTATTAATGTGTACCTTACTAGTATTCCTAGTAGCACATGGGTATTGGATATCGGTTCGGTTGCTAAATGTTAGTAACTCGAAATAAAAGCTACGTAATAAACAGAGACTATCTAAGTGTGAGGTGATGATGTGTGTTGGAAATGTTTCCAAGGTTGATGTGATCAACATCGCACGCTATCTCTACCTTCGAGATTAGTGACAAACCTAAATAAATGTTATTTGATGTTTGCATTAAGCATGAACATGATTGGATCGTGTTTATTCCAACACGGTTATTCATTTCAGTTAGAGAATAATGGTTATTCTGTTTACATGAATAATACCTTCAATGTTCATGCACCCAGTGAGAATGGTTTGTTGAATCTTGATCGTAGTAATACACATGTTCATAACATTGATGCCAAAAGATACAAAGTTAATAATGATAGTACCACATACTTGTGGCACTGCAGCTAAATGTCATATTGGTATAAATCGCATGAAGAAACTCCATGTTGATGGATCTTTGGAATCATTCGGTTTCGAATCGGTTGAGACATGCGGACCATGCCTCTTGGGCAAGATGGCTACAGACCCCGTTTTCAGTATGATGGAGCGGGCTAGTAACTTATTGGAAATAATACATGTTGATGTATGCGACCCAATGAGTGTTGTAGCGTGCAGTTGATATCGTTATTTTCCTTACCTTCACTGATGATTTGAGTATATATGAGTATATTTGCTTAATGAAACACAAGTCTGAAAAGTTTGAAAAGTTCAAACAAATTCAGAGTGAAGTTTAAGATCATTGTGGCAAGAATATAAAAATATCTATGATAGGATCGTGGAGGTGAATATCTGAGTTATGAGTTTGGCATACAAATTTAGACAATGTGAAAGTTGTTTCACAACTCATGCCACCTGGAACACCATAGTGTGATGGTGTGTCCGAACGTCATAGTCGTGCTATATTGGATATGGTGCGTACTATGATGTCTCTTATCGTTTTGCCACTATCGTTTTGGGGTTATGCATTAGAGACAACTACACTCGCTTTAAATAGGGCACCATCTAAATCCGTTGAGATGACACCATATGAATTATGGTTTGATAGAAAACTAAGTTGTCATTTCTTAATGTTTGCGACTGCGACGCTTATGTGAAAAAGGTTTTCACCTAATGAGCTCGAACCCAAAGCGGACAAATGCATCTTCATGGAATACCCTAAGAACAGTTGGGTATACCTTCTATCTCAAATCCGAGTACAAAGTGTTTGTTGCTAAACTGGGTCCTTTCTCGAGAAAGAGTTTCTCTCGAAAGAATTGAGTGGGAGGAAGATAGAACTTGATGAGGTTTTTGAACCTTTGTTCAACCAGAGAGTAGCGCAGAGCAGAAAGATGTTTCTGTGGATCCTACATCAGTTGAAGAGGAAGTTAATGATGATGATCATGAAGCTTTGGATCAATTTACTATTGAACCTCGTAGGTCGACAAGGACGCGTACTGCTCCTGAGTGGTACAACAACCCTGTCTTGGAGGTCATGTTGTTGGACAACGATCAACCTGCAAGCTATGGAGAAGTGATGATGGGCCCGGATTCTGACAAATAGTGAGAGGCCATGAAATCTGAGAAAGGATCCATGTATGAAAACCAAGTATAGACTTTGGTAGACTTGCTCATTAGACGGCACGTCGTTGAGTACAAATGGACCTTTAAGATGAAGACAGACGCTGATGGTGAATGTCACCATTTATAAAGCTCAACTTGTCACAAAGAAGTTTCCGCCAAGTTCAAGGAGTTGACTACAATGAGACTTTCTCACTCGTAGCGATGCTAAAGTCTGTTGGAATTATGTTAGCAGTTACTGTGTTTTTCAGTTATGAAATCTAGCAGTTGGATGTCAAAACATCATTTCCTTCCTAGAGGAAAGGTTGTATGAGATACAACCAGAAGGTTTTGTCAGTCCTGGGGATGCTAAAAGGTGTGCAAGCTCTAGTGATCCTTCTATGGACTGGAGCAAGCATCTCGGAGTTGGAATATACGCTTTGATGAGGTGATCAAAGTTTTTGAGTCTATACAAAGTTTATGAGAAACTTGTATTTACAATAATGTGAGTAGGAGAACTATATAATTTTTGATAAGCATATGTGGTTGACATATTATTGATCAAATTTCTGGAAATCATAAATGGTTGTTTGAAAAGAGTTTTTCAAAGGAAGACCTGGATAAATCTACCTAATTGTTGAGCATCAAGATCTATAGAGATAGATCAAGATGCTTGATGAGACTTTCAATGAGTACATACCTTGACAATATTTTGAAATAGTTCAAAATGGATCAGTCAGAGAAAGAGTTCTTGCCTAATTTGTAAGGTGTGACATTGAGTAAGACTCAAAGCTCGACCACGGTAGAAGAAAGAGAAAGGACGAAGGTCGTCCCCTATGATTTAGCCATAGGCTCTATATAGTATGCCATGCTATGTACCGCACCTGTGTGTGCCTTGCCATGAGTCTGTCAAGGGGTACAAGAGTGATCCCAGAATGGATCATAGGACAACGATCAAGATTATCCTTAGTAACTAAAAGACTAAGGAAATGTTTCTCGATTATGGAGGTAGTTCGTCGTAAAGAGTTACATCGATACAAGCTTTAACACCAATCTGGATGACTCTTAGTAGCAATCCGAATACGTATAGTGGAGCAACCATTTGGAATAGCTCCATGTGGAGTGTGGTAGCAGTGTCTACAGTATGACATACAGATTTGCAAAGTACACACGGATGTGAATGTTGCATACCCGTTGACTAAAATGCCTCTCTCACATGCAAAGCATGATCGAGCCCCAGAACTCATTGGGTGTTAGATTCATAACAATGCGAGTCACATGGTGATGTGAACTAGATTATTGACTCTAGTGCACGTGGGAGACTGTTGGAAATATGCTCTAGAGGCAATAATAAATTGGTTATTATCATATTTCCTTGTTCATGATAATCGTTTATTATCCATGCTATAATTGTATTGATCGGAAACTCAGATACATGTGTGGATACATAGACAACACCATGTCCCTAGTATGCCTCTAGTAGACTAGCTCGTTGATCAAAGAGAGCTAAGGTTTCCTAGCCATTGACATGAGATGTCATTTGATAATGGGATCGCATCATTAGGAGAATGATGGGATGGACAAGACCCAAACTATAAACGTAGCATATGATCGTGTTAGTTTATTGCTATTGTTTTCTGCATGTTAAGTATCTATTCCTATGACCATGAGATCATGCAACTCACTGACACCGGAGGAGTACCTTGTGTGTATCAAACATTGCAACGTAACTAGGTGACTATAAAGGTGCTCTACAGGTATCTCCGAGGGTGTCTGCTAGGTTGGCATGGATTAAGACTGGGATTTGTTACTTCGTGTGATGGAGAGGTATCTCAAGTCCCACTCGGTAATACAACATCATAATAAGCCTTGCAAGCAATGTGACTAAGTGTTAGCCACGGGATATTGTATTACGGAACGAGTAAAGAGACGTGCTGGTAATGAGGTTGAACTAGGTATGGAGATGCCGATGATCGATCTCAGGCAAGTAACATACCGAAGAACAAAGGGAACATCATACAGGATTAATTGAATCCTTGACATAGAGGTTCGACCGATAAAGATCTTCGTAGAATATGTAGGAACCAATATGGGCATCTAGGTCTCGCTATTGGTTATTAACCATAGAGGTGTCTCGGTTATGTCTACATAGTTCTCGAACCCACAAGGTCTGCACACTTAAGGTTCGGTAACGTTTCAGTAGTATCGAGTTATGTATGGTGGTGAACAAAGGTTGTTCGGAGTCCTGGATGATATCCCGGACATCACGAGGAGCTCTGGAATGGTCCGGAGGTAAAGATTGATATATAGGAAGTCCTGTTTTGGTCACCGGAAAAGTTTCGGGCTCATCGTAGTGTACCGGGAGTGTCGGGAGGGTACCGGGGGACCATCGGGAGGGGTGTCTAGACCCAAGAGGCTACATGGGCTTTGGGAGGAGGTAAACCAGCCCCTAGTGGGCTGGCCGAAGCCTCCTCTAAGGGCCCATGCGGCTGGAGTGCTTTGAGAAGGAAAAAACTGTTGGAAGTATGCCCTAGAGCCAATGAATAAAGTGTTTATTATTATATTTCCTTGTTCATGATAATCGTTTATTATCCATGCTATAATTGTATTGATTGGAAACACATTACATGTGTGGGTAAATAGACAACACACTCTCCCTAGTATGTCTCTAGTGAACTAGCTCGTTGATCAAAGATGGTCAAGGTTTCCTAGCCATTGACATGAGATGTCATTTGATAACGGGATCACATCATTAGGATAATGATGCGATGGACAATACCCAAACTACAAACATAGCATATGATCGTGTCAGTTTATTGCTACTGTTTTCTGCATGTCAAGTATATGTTCCTATGACCGTGAGATCATGCAACTCACGGATACAGGAGGAGTGCCTTGTGTGTATCAAACGTCGCAACGTAACTGAGTGACTATAAAGGTGCTCTACAGGTATCTCCGAGGGTGTCTGTTGAGTTGGCATGGATCAAGACTGGGATTTGTTACTCCGTGTGACAGAGAGGTATCTCAGGGCCCACTCGATAATATAACATCACAATGAGCCTTGCAAGCAATGTGTCTAAGTGTTAGTCACGGGATCTTGTATTATGGAACGAGTAAAGAGACTTGCCGATAATGAGGTTGAACTAGGTATGGATATACCAAGGATCGAATCTCGGGCAAGTAACATACCGAATAACAAAGGGAACATCATACGGGATTAACTGAATCCTTGACATAGAGGTTCGACCGATAAAGATCTTCATAGAATATGTAGGAACCAATATGGGCATCCAGGTCCTGCTATTGGTTATTGACCATAGAGGTGTCTTGGTCATGTCTACATAGTTCTCGAACCCGCAGGGTCTGCACACTTAAGGTTTGGTGACGTTTCGGTAGTATAGAGTTATATATGGTGGTGACCGAAGGTTCTTCGGAGTCTCGTATGAGATCCCGGACTTCACGAGGGGCTCCGGAATGGTACGGAGGTAAAGATTCATATATAGGAAGTCCTATTTTGGTCACCGGAAAAGTTTCGGGCTCATCGGTAGTGTACGGGGAGTGCCGGTAGTGTACCAGGAGACCATCGGGAGGGGTATTTCGACCCAAGAGGCAACATGGGCTGTGGGAGAGTGAATACTAGCCCTTGGTGGGCTTGTGGAAGTCCCACACAAATCCCATGTGGCTAGGGAGAGAAAACCCAAAGAGAAAAAGTGGAAAAAGGCAAAAATAGGGTGAATCCTAGTCCTACTAGGATTGGAGGTGGATTCCACCTCTCCCACCTGGTTCGGCCGACTCCTAAAGGCTTGGCCCTTGGGCCAAGCTTCTTCATCTATTTCTCTTATATATACTGGAGTTTTTAGGGTTTTTGCACAGAATTTTCAGCCACGTGCTGCCCGTTCCTCCGGTGCATAGTTTCTCCTCTAGATCGGTTTTCTGCAGCGCTTAGGCGAAGCCCTGCCGGAATAGCTCCACCACCATCGCCAGAGCGCCGTCACGCTTCTGGAGAACCCTTCTTCCTCTCCGCTCCTTCTTGCTGGATCAAGACGGCGGAGATCGTCATCAAGCTGTACGTGTGCTAAACGCGGAGGTGTCGTCTATTCGGCACTAGATCGAAAGGATCGTGATTAGATCGTGGGAAGGATTGTGATCAAGTTCATGGGAAGGATCATGATTAGATCGTGGGACGAATCGTGATTGGATCGCGGGACGGATCGTGATTGGATCGCGGGATGCACGGCGATTTGGATCGCGAAGACGTTCGAATACACCAACCGCGTTTCTTAACGCTTCCCGCTAAGCGATCTACAAGGGTACGTAGATCTACTCTCCCTCTCATAGATGCTCATCACTATGGATAGATCTGCGTGTGCGTAGGAAGTTTTTTGTTTCCCATGCAACCTTCCCCAACAGTGGCATCATGAGCTAGGTCTATGTGTAGATGAGATCTCGAGTAGAACACAAAAGGTTTGTGGGCGTTGATGCTTAGATTGCTTCCTCCTTTGGTCGGATTTTGGTTCAGCGGTATTGTGAGATGAAGTGCCCCGGACCAACATTACTCATACGCTTACGAGAGACCTGTTCCCTCGACTGCAACTTGTTGCATAAATGGCTTGCAGGTGCCAGTTTCTCTCACTTTAGTGGGATAGGATTCGACAAAGGCGGTCCTTAAGAAGTTTGAAAAGCAACTAGTGTATCACCGTTGTGGTTTTTGCGTAGATGAGAATTGTTCTTGCTAGATACCCATACCAGGCACGTAAAACATGCAACAACAATTAGAGAACGTCTAACTTGTTTTTGCAGGGTATGTTGTGATGTGATATGTCCAATTGCATGATGTGATATATGTGATGTATGAGATGATCATGTGATGTATAGATTATCATGACTTGCATGTCGATGAGTACGGCAACCGGCAGGAGCCATAGGGTTGTCTTTAATTATTGTATGACCTGCGTGTCAATCATTAAGCGCTATGTAATGCTTTACTTTATCGCTAAACAGTAGCAATAGTAGTAGAAGCATGTTGGGAGAGACAACCCCGATGGCTACACGTTGATGGAGATCAAGACGATGAAGATCATGGTGTCATGCCGGTGACGATGGAGATCATGCAGGTGCTTTCTAGATGGAGATCAGAAGCACAAGTTCATGGCCATATCATGTCAATTATGAATTGCATGTGATGTTAATCCTTTTATGCACCTTGTTTTGCTTAGGACGACGGTAGCATTAAAGGTGATCCTTCACTTAAATTTCAATATGAATTGTGTTCTCCCCGAGTGTGCACCTTGCGAAAGTTTGTCGTGTCGAGACACCACGTGATGATCGGGTGTGATAGAATCTACGTTCACATACAACGGGTGCAAGCCAGTGTTGCACACGCAGAACACTCGGGTTAAACTTGATGAGCCTAGCATGTACAGACATGACCTCGGAACACAAGGGACCGAAAGGTCGAACATGAGTCATATAGTAGATATGATCAACATGAGATGTTCACCATTGAAGCCACCTCAACTCACGTGATGATCGGACTTGAGTTGGTGAATTTGGATCATGTGACACTCAGATGACCTGAGGGATGTCGATTTGAGTGGGAGCTTTAGTAGTTTGATTAACTAAACTCATTATCTTGAACAATAGTCTAAGTAAACTTTGCATATTTATGTTGTAGATCAATGGCTCGCGCAGTAGGACTCCTGAATTTTAATGCATTCCTAGAGAAAGCTATGTTGAAATATGATGGAAGTAACTTTGTTGGCTGGGCCCGTAATCTAAGGATTATCCTCACGGCTTCCCAAAAATCATATGTCCTTGATGCACTGCTTGGTGACCAACCAGAAGACATGACCTCCGAAGACGTTAAGAACGCTTGGGAGACACATACTGGAGATTATTCAATAGTTCAGTGTGCAATATTGTATGGCTTAGAACCAGGACTTCAAAGACGTTTTGAACGTCATGGAGCATATGAGATGTTCCAGGAGTTGAAGTTTATCTTTCAGAAGAACGCTCGGATCGAGAGGTATGAAACCTCCTATAAGTTCTATGCTTGCAAGATGGAGGAGAACGGGTCTATCAGTGAACATATACTCAGGATGTCTGGGTATTCAACTCGTTTAGCGGAGTTGGGAATTGCCCTTCCGCCAGAGGCGATCATTGATAGAGTTCTTCAATCACTGCCACCTAATTACAAGAGCTTTGTGATGAACTATAACATGCACGGGATGAACAAGTCAGTCGCCGAGCTGTTTGCGATGCTAAAAGTCGCTGAGTCTGAAATCCAGAAAGAACATCAAGTGTTGATGGTCAATAAAACCACTAGTTTCAAGAAAAATGGCAAGGTCAAGGGCAAGGGCAAGAAGGGTAAAACCAAGAAGGATGGCAAAGCAGTTGCTACTCCTGTAAAGAAGCCCAAGCATGGACCAAAGCCAGAAACTGAGTGCTTTCATTGCAAGGGAACTGGTCACTGGAAGCGGAACTGCCCCAAGTACCTGGCTGACAATAAGGCGGCCAACGACAAACAAGGTATATATTATATACATGTTATTGATGTGTACCTTACTAGCTCTCGTAGTAGTGCCTGGGTATTTTATACCAGTTCGGTTGCTCACATTTTCAACTCATAGCAGGAACTACGGAACAAACGAAGGCTGGCAAAGGACGAAGTGACGATGCGCATGGGAAATGGTTCCAAGGTTGATGTGATCGCTGTCGGCACGCTCTCTCTTCGATTACCATCGGAATTAGTGATGAACCTGAATAATTGTTATTTAGTGCCTGCGTTAAGCATGAACATTATATCTGGATCTTGTTTATTGTGAGACGGTTACTCATTTAAATCAGAGAATAAATGTTGTTCTATTTATATGAGTAATATCTTTTATGGTCATGCACCCAATGTTAGGGGTTTATTAATATTGAATCTTGATAGTGATGACACACATGTTCATACATTGATGCCAAAAGATGTAGAGTTGATAACGATAGTACCACTTTCTTGTGGCACTGCCGTTTAGGTCATATTGGTGTAAAACACATGAGGAAGCTCCATGCTGATGGACTTTTGGAGTCACTTGATTTTGAATCACTTGACACATGTGAAGCATGCCTCATGGGCAAGATGACTAAAATGCCGTTCTCTAGAACAATGGAACGGGCAAGTGACTTATTGGAAATCATACATACTGATGTGTGCGGTCCAATGAATGTTACAGCATGTGGTGGATATCATTATTTTCTCACCTTCACTGATGACTTAAGTAGATATGGTTATATTTACTTAATGAAACACAAGTCTGAAACGTTTGAAAAGTTCAAGCAATTTCAGAGTGAAGTTGAGAATCATCGTGACAAGAAGATTAAGTTCCTATGATCTGATCGAGGAGGTGAATATCCGAGTTATGAGTTTGGCAGTCACTTAAGACAGTGTGGAATTGTTTCACAGTTGACACCGCCTGGAACACCACAGCGTAATGGTGTGTCTGAACGTCGTAATCGAACCTTATTAGATATGGTGCGTTCTATGATGTCTCTTGCTGATTTGCCACTATCATTTTGGGGTTATGCATTAGAGACAGCTGCATTCACTTTAAATAGGGCACCATCGAAATCCGTTGAGACGACGCCATGTGAACTGTGGTTTGGCAAGAGGCCAAAGTTGTTATTTCCTAAAGTTTGGGGATGTGATGCTTATGTCAAAAAGCTTCAGCCTGAAAAGCTGGAACCCAAAGCGGAGAAATGCATCTTCATAGGATACCCAAAAGAGACAGTTGGGTATACCTTCTATCTCAGATTCGAAGGCAAAGTGTTTGTCGCTAAGAACGGAACATTTATTGAGAAAGAGTTTCTCTCGAAAGAATTGATTGGGAGGAAAATAGAGCTTGATGAGGTTATTGAACCTTTACTTCAACCAGAGAGTAGCACAACGCAGAAAGATGTTTCTGTGGAGCCTACAATAGTTGAATAGGAAGTTAATGATGATGATCATGAAGCTTCGGATCAAGTCACTATTGAACCTCGTAGGTCGACAAGGGCGTGTACTGCTCCTGAGTGGTACGGCAACCCTGTCTTGGAGGTCATGTTGTTGGACAAAAATGAACCTACGAGCTATGGAGGAGCAGTGATGGGCCCGGATTCGGAGAAATGGTTAGAGGCCATGAAATCCGAGATGGGATCCATGTATGAAAACAAAGTATGGACTTTGGAAGTATTACCTGAAGGGCGAAAGGCCATTCAGAACAAATGGATCTTTAAGAAGAAGACAAACGCGGACGGTAATGTCACCATCTATAAAGCTCGACTTGTGGCAAAGGTTTTTTCACAAGTTCAAGGAGTTGACTATGATGAGACCTTCTCACCGTAGCGATGCTTAAGTCTGTCAGAATCATGTTGGCAATAGCTACTTATTTCGACTATGAAATTTGGTAGATGGATGTCAAAACAACGTTCCTCAACGGATTCCTTGAGGAAGAATTGTATATGATGCAACCATAAGGTTTTTTCGATCCAGAGAATGCTGACAAAGTTTGCAAACTCTAGCGATCCATTTATGGGCTGGTGCAAGCATCTCGGAGTTGGAATAAGCGTTTTGATGAGGTGATCAAAGCGTTTGATTTTATACAAGTTTATGGAGAAGCTTGTATTTACAAGAAAGTGAGTGGGAGCTCTATAGCGTTTCTAATATTATATGTGGATGACATATTGCTGATTGGAAACAATATAGAAATGCTGGAAAGCGTGAAGGAATATTTGAACAAGAGTTTTTCAATGAAGGACCTAGGAGAAGCTGCTTTCATATTAGGCATTAAGATCTATAGAGATAGATCGAGACGCTTAATAGCACTTTCACAGAGCACATACCTTGATAAAGTTTTGAAGAAGTTCAAAATGGATCAGTCCAAGAAGGGGTTCTTGCCTGTGTTCCAAGGTGTGAAGTTGAGTAAGACTCAATGCCCAGTGACTGCAGAAGATAGAGAAAAGATGAGCGTCATCCCCTATGCTTCAGCCATAGGCTCTATCATGTATGCAATGCTATGCACAAGACCCGATGTCAGCCATGCCATAAGTATGGCCGGAAGGTTTCAAAGTGATCCTGGAATGGACCACTGGACAACGGTCAAGAATATCCTTAAGTACCTTAAAAGGACTAAGGAAATGTTTCTCGTTTATGGAGGTGATGAAGAGCTCGTCGTAAAGGGTTACGTCGATGCAAGCTTTGACACTGGTCCGGATGACTCTAAGTCACAAACCAGATACGTATTTATTCTCAACAGGGGAGCGGTAAGCTGGTGTAGTTCCAAGCAAAGCGTGGTAGCCGATTCTACATGTGAAGCGGAGTACATCGCAGCCTTGGAGGCGGCGAAGGAAGGTGTCTGGATGAAGCAGTTCATGACAGATCTTGGAGTAGTGCCCAGTGCACTGAATCCAATGAACCTGTTCTGTGACAACACTGATGCCATTGTTCTGGCCAAGGAACCAAGGTTTCACAAGAGGACCAGACACATAAAGTGATGCTTCAACTCCATCCGCGATTACATCGAGGAAAAGGACATAAATATTTGCAAAGTGCCCACGGATCTGAATGTTGTATACCCGTTGACTAATGCTCTTCCAAGGCTAAACATGATCAACACCAGAACTGCATGGGTGTTCGATTCATTACCATGTACATCACATAGTGATGTGAACTAGATTATTGACTCTAGTGCAAGTGGGAGACTGTTGGAAATATGCCCTAGAGGCAATGAATAAAGTGTTTATTATTATATTTCCTTGTTCATGATAATCGTTTATTATCCATGCTATAATTGTATTGATTGGAAACACATTACATGTGTGGGTAAATAGACAACACACTCTCCCTAGTATGCCTCTAGTGAACTAGCTCGTTGATAAAAGATGGTCAAGGTTTCCTAGCCATTGACATGAGATGTCATTTGATAACGGGATCACATCATTAGGAGAATGATGTGATGGACAAGACCCAAACTACAAATGTAGCATATGATCGTGTCAGTTTATTGCTACTGTTTTCCGCATGTCAAGTATATGTTCCTATGACCATGAGATCATGCAACTCACGGATACCGGAGGAGTGCCTTGTGTGTATCAAACATCATAACGTAACTGGGTTACTATAAAGGTGCTCTACAGGTATCTCCGAGGGTGTCTATTGAGTTGGCATGGATCAAGACTAGGATTTGTTACTCCGTGTGACAGAGAGGTATCTCAGGGCCCACTCGGTAATACAACATCACGATGAGCCTTGCAAGCAATGTGTCTAAGTGTTAGTCACAGGATCTTGTATTACGGAACGAGTAAAGAGACTTGCCGATAACGAGGTTGAACTAGATATGGAGATACCGACGATCGAATCTTGGGCAAGTAACATACTAAATAACAAAGGGAACATCATGCGGGATTAACTGAATCCTTGACATAGAGGGTCGAACGATAAAGATCTTCATAGAATATGTAGGAACCAATATGGGCATCCAATTCCTGCTATTGGTTATTGACCGTAGAGGTGTCTCGTTCATGTCTACATAGTTCTCGAACCCGCAGGGTCTGCACACTTAGGGTTTGGTGACGTTTCGGTAGTATAGAGTTATGTATGGTGGTGACCGAAGGTTGTTCGGAGTCCCGGATGGGATCCCGGACGTCACGAGGGGCTCCAGAATGGTCCGGAAGGAAAGATTCATATACAGGAAGTCCTATTTTGGTCACCGGAAAAGTTTCGGGCTCATCGGTAGTGTACCCAGAGTGCCGGTAGTGTATCGGGAGACCATCGGGAGGGGTATTTCGACCCAAGAGGCAAAATGGGCTGTGGGAGAGTGAATACCAGCCCTTAGTGGGATGGTGGAAGTCCCACACAAAGTCCATGCGGCTAGGGAGAAAAAACCCAAAGAGAAAAAGTGGAAAAAGGCAAAAATAGGGTGAATCCTAGTCCTACTAGGATTGAAGGTGGATTCCACCTCTCCCACCTAGTTCGGCCGACTCCTAGAGATCGGTTTTCTGCAGCGCTTAGGCAAAGCCCTGCCGGAATAGCTCCACCACCATCGCCGGAGCGCCGTCACGCTGCCGGAGAACTCTTCTTCTTCTCCGCTCCTTCTTGCTGGATCAAGACGTCGGAGATTGTCATCAAACTGTACGTGTGCTGAACGCGGAGGTGCCGTCCATTCGGCACTAGATCTGAAGGATCGTGATCAAGTTCATGGGACGGATCGTGATCAAGTTCGTGGGACGGATCGTGATTGGATCGCGGGATGCACGGCGATTTGGATCGCGAAGACGTTCGACTACACCAACCGTGTTTCTTAACGCTTCCCTCTAAGCGATCTACAAGGGTACGTAGATCCACTCTCCCTCTTGTAGATGCTCATCATCATGGATAGATCTGCGTGTGCGTAGGAAATTTTTGTTTCCCATGCAACGTTCCCCAACAAAAAAATCCAAAGGTGGAGAGGTGGAAAGAGTTTCCAAGTGGAAAGGAGAAATCCTACTCCTAATAGGATTGGAGTAGGACTCCTCCACCTCCAATTTCGACCAAACCTTGAGGGTTTGAGGCTGCCTCCTCCCCTCCCTCCCTCCTATATATACTAGAGTATTTAGAGGAAAAAGCTAACCCTAATTGCCACGTGCTGCCCTCTTCTTCCTCTAGATCATTTTCTCCTCTAGATCAGTTTTCAGCGGTGCTTAAGCGAAGCCCTACTGGAATTATTCCACCACCATCGCCGCAACGCTGTCACGCTGCCAAAGAACTCATCTACCTCTCCGCTCCCTCTTGCTCCATCAAGAAGGTGGAGATCGTCATCGAGCTGTACGTGTGCTGAACGTGGAGGTGTCGTCCGTTCGGCGCTAAATCGGACCGTGATCAAGATCGCGGGACGGATCGTGATGAGATCACGGGACGCTTGGCAATTTGGATCACGAAGACATTCGACTACATCAACCACGTTTCTTAACGCTTCTCGCTTAGCGATCTACAAGGATACGTAGATCCACTCTCCCTCTCGTAGATGCTCATCACCATAGATAGATCTTGCGTGTGCGTACAATTTTTTTTGTTTCCCATGCAACGTTCCCCAACACCTAGGGCCGACGGCAGCCCTAGATGGCTTCTGGTGCGGTGGCCAAAGAGGGAGAGGGAGGGGCGGCGCCCTAGGTGGGCCTAGGTCCCATCTGCCCCTAGGGTTTGCCCCCCTCACACCTTGTGTTGCGCCTTGGGCCCTTGTGGGGGGCGCACCAGCCCACCTAGGGGCTGGTTTCCTCCCACTTGCGGCCCATGCAGCCCTCCGGTGCTGGTGGCCCCACACGGTGGACCCCCGGAACCCTTCAAGTGGTCCCGGTACGTTATCAGTGATTCCCGGAACACTTCCGGTGACCAAAACCTCACTTCCTATATATGATTCTTTACCTCCGGACCATTCCGGAACTCCTCATGACGTTCGGAATCTCATCCGGGACTCCGAACAACCTTTCGTAACCACGTACACTATTTCCCTATAACCCTAGTGTCATCCAACCTTAAGTGTGTAGACCCTACGGGTTCGGGAGGCACGTAGACATGACCGAGACACCTCTCTGGTCAATAACCAACAGCGGGATCTGGATACCCATGTTGGCTCCCACATGCTCCACGATGATCTCATCGGATGAACCACGATGTCGGGGATTCAATCAATCCCATATACAATTCCCTTTGTCTATCGGTATGATTCTTGCCCGAGATTCGATCGTCGGTATCCCTATACCTTGTTCAATCTCGTTACGGGCAAGTCTCTTTACTCGTTCCATAACACATCATCCCATGGCTAACTCCTTAGTCACATTGAGCTCATTATGATGATATCCTACCGAGTGGGCCCAGAGATACCTCTCCGTCACACGGAGTGACAAATCCCAGTCTTGATTCGTGCCAACCCAACAGAAACTTTCGGAGATACCCGTAGTGTACCTTTGTAGCCACCCAGTTACGTTGTGATGCTTGGCACACCCAAAGTATTCCTACGGTATCCGGGAGTTGCACAATCTCATGGTCTAAGGAAACGATACTTGACATTAGAAAAGCTTTAGCAGACGAACTACACGATCTTGTGCTATGCTTAGGATTGGGTCTTGTCCATCACATCATTCTCCTAATGATGTGATCCCGTTATCAACGACACCCAATGTCCATGGTCATGAAGCCGTGACTATCTATTGATCAACGAGCTAGCCAACTAGAGGCTCACTAGGGACATGTTGTGATCTATGTATTCACACATGCATTATGGTTTCCGGTTAATACAATTATAGCATGAACAATAAACAATTATCATGAACAAGGAAATACAATAATAACCATTTTATTATTGCCTCCAGGGCATATTTCCAACAGGAACAACATTCACAATTGGTTCGACGAACGCAAGCATTTCTCCCTCGACTCCGACGAGCGTCATCCGCAATCGTGAATGGAAGTTGCTGAACCACATATGGTACACCATCCAAGAGGCCGTGTCAAAGTATTGCGGGCACTTGAAGCATCTCATCGCACGGTGGCCTAGAGGTGCACAAATAGGCGACCAAGTAAGTTGCTTATTAGTCGTATATGCTTAGTTTTGTTGCTCGCAAGCCGGATATGCTTAGTTTTGTTTCTCACTAGCCGGATATGCTTAGTTTTGTTGCTCACTAGCCAGATATGCTTAGTTTTGTTGCTCACTAGCCGAATATTCTTAGTTTTGTTGCTCATTTTGTAGTCTTCTCATGCTTGTTTGGTGTACAAGAAGTTGGAGAAGAAAAACTTCACCGTCATGCATTGTTAGTTGAAGTTGAATGGACAACCAAAGTGGAATCTTTTCATAGCCAAGACCGCCACCCAAGCCATCGAGGAACAAATCGGCGACCCTATTGAACCAACCCCATGAACCATCGAAGAAGATTAGAAGTTTTTTACAGGGAAAGAAGTGGGAGAAGAGAGGGCAAAGCGAGAAGGCGCGGTGGCCAAGCCGATGAAGAAGTTTGGGGACATACTGTCAAAGAAGGAGGAGGCATGCGTGACGCGCTCGGACATCAAGGAGGAGAAAATTGCGGAGAGGTTCAGATCGTTGATGGGGACAACGAAAAAGAAGCTCAAGCTCGAAAACAGGAGAACTATGATCGCAAAGAGGAAGGTTGCACTCGAGGAAAAGAAGTTAAAGATCGCCGTCCATGCGGAGGATGCCAAGATGTTGTCCTTGAATGTGGTCTCTTTGGAATGCGACACAAGAATGATTATGCAATCCGGCCACTACAGATGTTGCAGCGGCAAAAAGATGAGTTGATAGCGGTGAACATTAAGGACGCGATGGAGGCGGACATGGAGGCAGAGGTGAAGGTTGCGTACACGACGGTGACGACACCTTGATCGATGAGCAGATGGTTGGGATTGCCGGCCCGACAGAGCAAAAAATCAAATGACTGTTGGGCTGATGTTCGATTGGATTCGGGCATGTAAAAATTAAGCATACTTACCTCGTTTGGTTGTGATCGAGGCATGCGATATGACGCTGGTGTGATCGAGCACGTTGTGTGGATCGAATAAAATTTGAATTTCAAATTCCCCTTTGCTAACGGACATATCTGCATAGTGTTGGATGACTGCCTCCCATATCCGTGTTCGCAGATTGGTCTCCTCTGTTCGCGGATGAGAGAGAAAATTTGTGTGTTCACATTGGATGGGTAATTGCCTCGGCTATTGCTTCCCACATGAAAAATGCTTATTTCATTAAAGCATAAATCACATACCAAGTTGATGTATAAAGAGTTGTGAGTGCTACCCGCGGCTGCATAGCTTTAGCATGTTGGTGAGAGCACCTACGGAAACTTGAAGATCGCAGTATCTATCTGGTGAGATATTATTCAGCCATGGCTAACTATGGAGATAACGCTGTTTCCAAACGCATTACTGCCACCAAAACATTATCCCGCGGCTACTGCTCAGCTCGAAGATGATGATCTCAACCGACTGGCCCACTGGTCCGCCATTTCAGATGTGCATGAAGCGTCATCTACCCAGCCATCAGGTTCAGCCGTTCAGGGGGTCCTCTCCCATCTGGCCAGTGGCAGTGCAGCTGTGTTTGTACTCCACTAGGAAGGAGCTGAGCCGTGGCCACTGCCCTCCTTACCTCGGCAGCAGGAGCAGGTACGATATGAGACCGCTTTCCCACGCTCCAGGGGCTCACTCGGCTCAATGGGTTGCACTGCGCTGAATCACCATCACGCCTCGCGCCGCCATCGGGCGGGCAAGGACGACGCCTTTCCCGGCACGATTACAAAACCTCTCGAGGCGATACGATCGGGATCGGGGCAATGCAACGCGCACCGCGCACGATCCTCTAGTGCGCCGCGCTGCTGTAATGCAACACACTAACACCAGAAAAATGAAAACATGCCCCCATCGACTAGGGAAAAAGCATGGTGCCGTGTCCATAGCATGGCTTATTTTAGCCCGTCCACGGAAGCTCATGGCCTTTTCCGTCAGCTTGTACAAGTGGTACACGGTTACGTACGGCTCCAGCAAGTAGTGGTGTCATTTCATCGGTTTGTATGACGGTGTCAACATGTATGTATGTGGGCAGATGTACAAGATGAATGGATGCCGGTCTACTTTGCGATGATCATAAGCCGGTTTTATTCGACGTGAACGCCGCGGATCAGAAGTTTATGTATCATCTTCTCTCCGCGGAAAATAATAACTAACATTATAAACAAGAATGTAATTACTACTAGGATATAGCTAAGTCGATGGTGTTGTCAGGTTAAATCTGATCATTTTAAGTCCAGAGCGCTTTCGTTTCATAGACGACGACGCTCGTTTTAAGCCTGTTCACAAGGTTTGGTTGTTTTGTTTTCTTCAGGTGGCTCGTCGGAATCTGTCTCGTTCAACGGATGTACTTTCGGTTTCAGCTCGGCATCTCCCTTTTTGTCGTCATCATCTTCCGCCTGCTTGAAGCTGGCCAGGCTGGCCATCGTGTCGACGGCGTCGACCACGTTCTCGATCCTCGTCGATATCTCCGTCAGAAGCGACGCCACGGTGAAGAGCGGCATGGCGTCGATCAGCGACGCCTCGCCCGGCTCCCCGGCCAGGGTAAACGGGAGCTCCCGCATGTCGCCCTGCAGCTCGTGCACGGCCGTGTTCATGTCTGCCACGGCGAAGTCCAACGCCGGAGAGGTCGTCATCGTGGCGACGGAGCTGGACGCCTCCCTCAGCACCCGCCCGCACTGCGCGCCCAGCCTCGTGCACACGTCGGCGAGGAGCCGCTTGACGCTCTCGGGGGCCTGGACCTCGGCGCCGACGCAGCTGCTGAGGGTCTCCACGCAGTACGCGCACTGGCGCATGGCGGCGCCGAGCTTGGCGTACTGGGCGTAGGGGTGGCGGAAGCCGAACTTGCCGTGCGCGGGCTCCCACCGCGCCAGGTTGGCCTGCGAGTCCTCGGACGCCTTGGAGTTGAGCACGCACTTGTAGCCGTCCGACTTGGCCTGCGCGCGCTTCGCGCCCGCCTCGGCGAAGTAGTCCTCGACGCAGCCCTCCACCGCGGCCGCGAGCTTCTCCATGTTGCGCACCGTGAGCTGGTGCAGCTCCTGGCCGGCCCACACGGGCCAGACGAGCACGCAGACGGCGAGGCAGATGAAGATGCCGATGGCGATGGTGGCAAGCCGCTGCTGCGCCAGCGCCACCAGCTCGTCGACGCGGTACCCCGACACGGCCACCAGGCTGTATGTCAGGATGAAGATGGTCACGCCGTAGTCGAACCGGGCCTTCACCGTGGGTATGAACCGCGAGAAGGTGGCTGCCGCAGCTGCACGCGCACACATAAGATAATATCAGTACGTGCGACAGAAAGCGTGGCCGGTTTATAAGTGCGCACGAAGGGTTATAGCACTTTAGTACGTACCAAGGAGAAAGAGGGAGCCACTGGTGATGACTGGCTCGAGCTTGTCGCCGGACTTGCTCGCCACCCAGTTCACGCCCAGCGCGAGCACGCCGGCGCTCGCCGTCGCCACGGCCCTGTTGAACCCTTTATACACGCTGCCACCTACACGTCCATACAAAATAATAATAATCAGTGACCAAACCAAGAGTACGTAAAATACATGCATGCTGGAGATACGCGATTGCTACTGATCCGATCTTGTAGTTTCAGGCGCGATGCTTACCAACAGTATACTCGAAAACGACGACGACGGTCATGATGGCCCACATGGAAGCCCCGCCGACACCATCGTAGAGAGGCCTGGTGTAGTAGAAGACGGAGACCAAGGTAAGAGCAACGCCGACTTTGAGGCCGTGCACCACTCTCCTCGGATCGTCCGCGCCGATCTTCCACACCCTCTTAGCGAAGCCGGACACCGCGGCTCCGAGCATGAGCGCGCAGGCGACCAGCCACGCCCACGCCCTCCCGGCCGGCCCGGCCTCGTACTCCACCGTCACCGACGCGCCCTCCGGCACCGTCACCCGCCACTCCAGCCCACTCTGCGCGTCCCTTGCGGCGGCCTCCATGATCACCGGCAGAAGCAAGTCGTCCAGACGAGTCCCTCCCTACCGCAAGTGCAAGCCTGCCAAGAAAATGCGGCCCGGCTGGCCGGCTCTAGGACTATGTATATATAGGTTGACCTCTCGCTTCTCTGTTGGATTTATGCTGCGAGCTGACAGGAGGGAGAAGGGAAGCAACGCAACCTTCCAAGGAAGGAACGGGAGAAAGGAAAGGCTGCCGGGCGAATGATCTCCCTGTCTTGGAATGTTGTAAGACGCCAGGGGACTTGCTTATATAGGGGCCAAGCTTTCTGATTACTGTCCAGTGGACTTTGACGTGGGGGCGCCATGCCTAGCATTTGTCAGGGTGGAGATTGGAGACGACCGACCTCGCGCACGAAAGCTCGACCAATGCCTGCGTTTTTCGCCCGGCAAAGGGGGCGAGTGGATCGCCAACAGGATCATGGAATGTAATGGAGACGTGGTACGTACAGATCGAGTGCGGTTTCTTTCTCATCTCATCGTCGTCGCCGTAATTTTGCTCGCCACACGATCGCCATCTGCTTGTCTCGCTCTGCCTGAGGGCGATCCTGAATTCATGGCCACTGCTTCGATTAGTTACTTGTCAGTTACCGCGTCGCATCAACAATTTCGTCTTCAGCCAATTCGGTCCGGAATCGGCAGAGCGACAAATTCGAACCGTCTAGAGATTTGCTGCTGCGTAATTGTCAGTTACTCAAGTCTTTGAGACCGATGGGGACACTGTAGGGGACACGCACGTAGTCCGAACTTGTTGGACACAAACTCGATCGGGCGATCAATATAGACGCCAGCAAGATGAGATCGGCCCCTTTCATGCTGCAGACGGATTGCTCAGTCGCGGCGGCGATGATACACGGTGATCGGTGAAACCAAGCGTTACCATGAAGGAGACAGAGAGTTCAAAATTGTTGCTATATCTCATGATCAGAACATTTTTAGCTATAGGCTTGTCTCTTTCTGTGTAGCGTGGCGTGCTCAGTTCTTCCTATGTTCTTTTTTTAGTAACATAGTCGCGTGCATTCAGTATGAACCGATTATTCTGGAATCAGCTTTGTAAAAGGGCTAACTCATTATCTTGTATCATTTGACCTATATTTTTTTAATTATTAATTTATTTATAAAGCGAAACACAAACCTGTTTTGAGAGGCTTGTCCGGTCGTTTGGTTGCGCTCGGGTCCTCATGAGATTTGTAAGCCTATGTGGCCAAACAACTCATTAATAGAATCTCTTTTCCCGCAAAAAAAAAAGAAAACAAGATGCACTCGTTTTGTGGTAGGAATAGGATCTACTTGGGATTTGGATCCACGAAAATTATACAAATGGAGGAAGAATTGCTCCAATCGCCGCTAACTTGGATATTGGGAGCATATTCGTAACAATCAATCCAAAGTGCACAGGAAAAGGCTTAGAAATCGGTGGTCGTACGTGGATCTTGTGGTACAATCTGTACTTCAGCTGCACTCACTACTCTAGTAAGTAGCTCCTTGTAATTATGGCTAGCCAGACATTAGTGCGTGGGTGCATGCAGTAGCCTTTCCACTTTTATAACTGGCTTTTCTACATCAAAAGGAAAACCTTTTCCATTTTCCTTCTCCTTTTCTTGAACGGGTACATTTTCATTTGTGGAAGTCAAATAAGGTGCATATCTACAAGACTACACAGCAAAATAGACTAGATTCCCTCAAAAAAAAAGGAAAAATACACTTTCTTCCCTCAAAGAAAAATCCCACCCTTCAAAAATGTGATAACTACTACTCCCTTCGTCCCATAATGTAAGACGTTTTTAACACTAGCGTAGTGTTAAAAAACATCTTACATTATGAGACGGAGGGAGTAATTATATAGTGAGCTAAATATACCACTTGATAATTATATTGAAGTAATTTACATGTAATGATTCTATTGCATTTGCTAACTAAGCTCAGGACTTGATATTTTGAGCCCACCCCTCATTGTCATGGTAGATTTGCCACACCTACATCTAAGTCGATTTTGCAACTTGCACCCTTCACTATTTTTCTGTGTTCAACTTACCAAGCAACTTAGAATTAGCAAAAAATAATTAATTATCTCGCTCTCAACGGTATGCAAAAGGGATTTGATACAAGGAAAATAGGATCACATATTGTATTAGTGTGTCAACATACTTAAATGAGTCAGGGCATATTGCTCAGGGGGGGTCCATTTATCTAGAGACGACGATAATCACATTAAACTATGTAGCAACTGATATCCTATATACCTAAAAGAATCATTCCCACAATTTCTAATTATCTCAACATGTGTGCTTCAACATCATTAGAATTGTTGTAGTCGTTAGATTTAGTAGCTTGATTGAAGGCATCCATTTGATCTACGCATGAGAATATTTTACCATGCAACATGTATTAGTGCATTCTATGTGAATTTTCAATTAAATTGTATTTATTTGTGATATGCATAGATTTTCATGGTAAGTTTTTTCTGCTTATGTAGAAATATCTAATAGAGTTTCAAACGTAAAGGACTGAATTAGTACTTTACACAATATTTTAAAACTACTAGATGATGTCCCGCGTGTTGTTGCGGAAAGCTTTATAAAATAGATGCATAAATAGGTGGTCAAAACCAAAACAATTGCAAAAACAATTTCAGATTGCTCTTTGTTTATATTTTAAAATAGTAAAGTATATGAAGCATGTGATAAAATGTTGTATAAAAAGACTATTGGATTCAAGTGAACAGGGTTCCCACATAATAAAAATGTGTAACATGACCTACATATATTCCCTCCAAGTGTCATGTCTATGCCCATGTCACGTCTATGCCCACGCAAAATTAGTGAAACAAATTGGCATGCATGATTATTGAGGTGGCATGGTTGCATGGATTATTAGTTCACATATTGTAACTTATGACCACGTTCTTGACTTGATGATGTGGCATAGTTGCATGAAAAGGGAAAATACGTAGTGGGTTGCAACTATTTAAGAATAAAGGATAAAGGATATATCCAATTATGAGGCAACGTGAGGGGTATTATCTAGTTTAAAAAAAGGACATTATTTACTGGCCGACGTCTCCATCCATGTTGTTGACAATATGCTCTAGAGGCAATAGTAAAATATTATTATTTATTTTCATGTTCATAATTAAGTTTCTATTTCTATGCTATAATTGCAAATGTTCTAGAATGTGAGATTTGAGGGGAAACTTGCTCGCATGAGAAAATATAAACACCAAGTAGACCACTAGTATCACCTCTAAGACTAGCTCATGTATTGCATATGATCCTGTTTTCCTGAATACTGGTGTTGGACAGACCCAAGTTATGAAACAACTACGATATTCTATTGACAATATTGTTATCAACATTTTGATCACATGTGTTAATGTATACTCACGTCCTTAGACCATGTGGATATCATGGACCTTAATATCGAATGACTTCTTTGGGGTTGGCAAACGTTACACGTAAATGAGTGATCATAGCGATAAATTATGTCAAGGGACTTTGTAGTTCAAGACTAGGATTTGCTCCTTTGATGATGTAGTGATAAACTTTGGGCCCACCAGGTACTACAATATCCATCATTGTGTGTCTAGACACAGTGTGATTGTGATCACAGGGATACCGGAATATATAAATGAAAAAGAGAATGAAACTGGTAACGAGGATAACTTTGTATTGTGATCAAAGAGTTTCTTCACAAAGATATCGACAAAGTCTTACCTTGGTGTTTTAGGGTATCATGAAGCAAAAGAAATTATGTACAAAAACAGAATGTTGTGCTGGAAGATATTCTTGTGCTGTGTGAGTTAACAATGGTGTCTAGATCCTCATGTTAATTATCGATAGGAAGGTGCTCTGGGTCGTATCTGTATAATACCGAACCCATAGGGTCACATACATAATGGTCAGTGGCTTGATAAAGTACTAGGAGATCATAGTAGAATGAGAGAGGCACCGAAAGTATTTCTGATGTTTTTGAAAATGTTCTGTCTGCTACCAGGAAGGTCCTGGTGATACTGGTAGTGTCCGAGAGAGGTGCCCAGAAAGGCCCTCGAAGGTAACCGATGATTTCGAAAGGGTCTAGAAGCTTCTAGAGTATTTTAATGGGCTGCCCATTGGATGGCCAATTGGCAGGAGAAACATGGGTCAAAGTAATTGCCCCAAATACGTCTCAAACACACACACACATATATATATTTTAATTGTTTAATGATATTATATTAACACCTTTATATGCTTTCTATATCATTTTACATTGTTTTTCCGGAATAACTTATTATTTTAGTGTCCAGTGCTAGTTTCTGTTTTTTGCTTGTTTTTTTTGTTTCGTAGAAAAACCATATATAGGAAGGTCCAAATACGAAGCCGTTTTTTCTCAGGAAACCATGAGAGGACTCACCGGCCAGCCACAAGGGCAGGTTGTGCAGCCAGGGGGTGGCCACGCCACATGTGCCTATGGGCCCCATATTGCTTCGTTCAACTTAATTTCTCCACCTATAAATTCCATGATTCTCGAAACAATCATAGAGATAGACGAGAGATTTTTATCGCTCCCGCAAGCCTCTGTTCGAAAGTGATCCCATCTGGAGCCTTGTTCTGGTGCTCTATCGAAGGGGGAAGCCACCACGGGAGGCCAATTCATCAACCTTGTTGCCTCCATGATGATGTGCGAGTAGTTCTTTCAAGACCTACAGACCCATAGTAGTAGCTAGATGGACCTCTCTCTCTCTCCCTCTCTCTCTCTCTCTATACATACATACATACATACATACATACATACATACATACATACATACATACATACATACATACATACATACATACATACATACATACATACATACATACATACATACATACATACATATATGTAGGGTTTAGGGTTTATAGTTTAGGGATATATATAAACCCTAAACCCTATGAATTGTACTTTTATGATCAAATTGTTCATTGAATATGATTGAATCTTTTGAATTTTCTTTGTTTTATAATTAAGTAGCTATGTATGCCTTTTGAGTTATTTGTCTTTTATGGCCAAGATAGATGGGTAATTGTTTGGAGAGAGTGGTGCGTAGTAGTGGACTCAACGTCACATTGATATATATCCCAATGACAGAATGGGGAGAAGGCACATGATGTGTTGTTGCTACTAAGGATAAACAACATGGATTGATCTTATTGCTAGGTTGATTTTAGTGTACATCATGTCATCTTGCTTATTGCGTTACTCTATTTTTCATTAAATTTAATACCTTGAGAGGCATGATGGATAGCGATTTCGGGGTGGAGTCATAATACATCTCCAACGTATTGATAATTTATGAACTATCCATGTCATATTTACCCATGTTTACAAAACTTTTGTATGGTTTTGATGCACTTTTGTATGATTTAAATGGAACTAACTCGGACTGATGTTGTTTTCTGTAGAATTATCGTGGTGTTGTTTTTATGTAGAAAATGAAAGTTCTCGGAATTGAACAAAACTTTTTGATGATTTTTTCTGGAAGGAAAGGGACCCAGGAAGCTTAGAGGGAGTGCGAGAAGAGCCAAGACAAGGTGACAAGGCAACATGGCGTGCCCACCAACCCTAGGCACGTCGAGATACATTGTGGGCCCCTCAGGCACCTCCCTGATGTGAAACCTACGATGAAAAATCCTATAAATCGAGAACGCCACAAAAATAAACCTAGAACTTCCACTCTACCGCTGCAAGCCTCTTTTATGAAGCGATCTCATCTGGAGCCCTTTTCTGGTGTCCCGTCGGAGGGGGAAATCATCACCGGAGGCCATCTTCATCATCCCGGCGGTCTCCATGACGAGGAGGAACTAGTTCACCCTCGGGACTGGGGGTATGTACGAGTAGATATGTCTTTAATCTCTCTCTCTCTCTCTCTCTCTCTTGTGTTCTTGAGATGGCACAATATTGATGTATCACGACTTTGTTAATATAGTTGGATCAGATGGTGTTCTTCCCTCTCTTTATTGATGTGATGAATTGAGTCTTTCCCTTTGAGATCTCGTTATGTTGGACTGAATACTTTGGATTTGAGAACACCCGATATATGTCTTGCATGTGGATACCCGTGGTGACAATGGAGTGTTCTATTGAGTCTCTTGATATCTATTTTGGTTATCAACTTGCAGATCCCCGTGGTGACATTGGAGTGATCTAGGCACATAGGTTGATGCACATTTTTATCCTACTTTCTCTAATAGAAATCTTGCGGTACTCTTTGAAGTTCTTTGTGTTGGATTGAATACGATGAAACTGAAATTGTTTGATGCATGTCAAACAATTAACTCATGGATACTTGTGGTGGCATTGGAGTATCTAGGTGACATTAGAGTTATTTGATGCGTATCATATGCGTTATTCTAGTACAAACTCTAGGGCTGTTTGTGAAACTTATAGGGATGGCTCAATAGATCGATCGGAAGGGATAACTTTGAGGTGGTTTTGCTACCTACAACAACTTCATCTTATATTCTCTTCTAGATAGGAATTCTGAGTGGTTTTTTGCCACACGTTGAGGGATGGTTATATGATTCAATTATGTTACACTGGTAGAAAACAAACCTTTCGTCCGGATCTTTAGTGCCGGTCGGGTTTGGGACCGGGACTAATGTAATCATTGGTCCCGGTTCCAATGGCTAGGAGCGGATGGGGGCAGGGCCATCTCTAGTCCCGGTTCATGGGAGACTTCTAGTTCTGGTTGGTGATACCAACCGGGACTAAAGGGTTGTGGCAGGGTTGCAGTAGGTTGGCCCCCCTGCGAGCCCCTTTACTCCCGGTTGGTATCACCAACCGGGACTAGAGATAGACCTTTAGTCCTGGCTAGTATCACCAACCGGGATTACAGATATCCCTATATATAGATGCTTGTTCCACCGTGAGCCAAAGCTTTCCTTTCTCTCCTCCCTGTTTCCTCCCCTATAGCTCGAGCTCATCATCCGCCAAGATTTGTCAACATATTGGAGGCACCCCATCTATGCAAGGGTTCTACAATGTTAGCAACTTCATCCTTTCACCTCTCATTGCTATTTTAGCTCGTTTCATGCTCTATAAGTATAGTGATTTGTGGGATTTAGTTTGGGAGTAATTACGTGGGAGTTTATTTGATTTATATGTAGTTTGAGCTCAAATTAACTTCTTAGTTTGCATATGTGTATGTGTGGTTTACTTAGTGCCTTCCCGTCCCTGTCCTCGTCCTCACCATCATCGATTGCCCGCGTCTTCCCGTCGCCGACACCACCTTGGTGAGGCTCTTGTTCTTATATTTTTTGTAAAAAAAACTCATTTAGATAGTTGCTTGTATAATTTCCTTACTTGTATGATTGTTTGTTATATATAGTGCCATGGTTTTGATATCTGTCCCCGTCAGCCCTCGTCCGGTTTATGATTCGAATGTGGTCTATTATCTTTTATAACTATTTTGTTTCATTTCATGTTTATGACACTTAGGCCCATCAAGTTGACACATATATTTTTAGCTAGGAGGTATGTGAACCGAAAATTGCAACCGACTCTCTTGTCGAGAAGTTAAATTTAGTTGAAGAAGAAAACAATTATTTGAAAGAAAAAATGAAAAGAATTGAAGAAGAGAAGATGAAATTGGAGTTGTATGTTGCCGATGTCATCGATGATCACAAGATCAAGATGGATGCAATGCGCTTGAAGATTAGAAAGATTAGAAAATATGCTATTAATAAAGAGGCTTCGTATCATTATGTTGTTGGATCAATTATTACCTCAATTGCGATTCTGATCGCATTTCTTGTTGCATTTACATGCTTTAGCAAGATAGTTGTATGTTGTTTTATGAGAATAAGTGTGTATGAACTTGTATTAATTTGGTCATTTCGATGTTGTGGAATGAAGATGAGCCGGCAATGGATGTACGATGGCTGATGCTCTCCCCAGTTCGTTAATGGTGTGCATAGTTTTTTGCGTGCGGCTGAGGAAAACAAGCGGAAAGGTTTTATATGTTGTCCATGTGGTGTTTATAACAATGATAGGAATTACTCTACCTCAAAAGTCCTTCACATCCACCTCCTTCAGTCCAGTTTCATGTCCGGCTATAACTGTTGGACCAAGCACAAAGAAAGAGGGGTTATAATGGAAGACAATGAAGAAGAAGAGGATGATGACAACTATCCTGGGTTCCCTGAATCCGATGGTATTGCAATGGGGGAAGAAGCTGAAGAAGAGGCATTAGATAAGCCCACTGATGATCTTGGTCGGGCTATTGATGATGCAAAGAGAAACTGCGCAAGTGAAAAGGAGAAGTTGAAGTTGCAGAGCATGTTCGAGGATTACAAAAAAATAGTGTACCCAAATTGCGAATATGACAAGAAAAATCTAGGTACCACACTAGAATTGATGCAATGGAAGGCAGATAATGGTGTATCTAACAAGGAATTTGAATAGTTCCTCAAAATGTTAAAGAAGATGCTTCCAAAGGACAACGAATTGCCCAACAGTATGTACGAAGCAAAGAAGCTTGTCTATTCTCTAGGATTAGAGGTGCAGAAGATACATGCATGCCCTAATGAATACATCCTCTACCGCGGTGAGTACGAGAATTTGAATGCATGCCTAGAATGCGATGCATTGCGCTATAAGATCAGCCGCGATGAACCTGGTGATGTTGAGGGCGAGTGCCTCAGGAAGAGGATTTTTGCCATGGTGATGTGGTATGCTCCTATAATACCAAAGTTGAAACATTTGTTCCAAAACAAAGAGCATGCCAAGTTGTTTCGATGGCACAAAGTAGACCGTAAGAAAGATGGGATGTTGAGAGTACCCACTGATGGGTCACAGTGGAGAAAAATCGAGAGAAAG
Source organism: Hordeum marinum (assembly GCA_022496015.1). Taxonomy (NCBI): domain Eukaryota; kingdom Viridiplantae; phylum Streptophyta; class Magnoliopsida; order Poales; family Poaceae; genus Hordeum; species Hordeum marinum. The sequence goes on from CM039677.1 coordinate 327,346,235, forward strand.
TGGCCGGACTTTGTAGATGACGCAAGGAACTTACGGTTTGGTATAAGTGTAGATGGCATTAATTCTTTTGGGGAGTAGAGAAGCAATCATAGCACCTGGTCTGTGACTCTATGTATTCATTGTTGGGGAACGTTGCATGGGAAACAAATTTTTTCCTACGAACACGCAGATCTATCCATCGTGATGAGCATCTACGAGAGGGAGAGTGGATCTACGTACCCTTGTAGATCGCTAAGCGGGAAGCGTTAAGAAACGCGGTTGGTGTAGTCGAACGTCTTCGCGATCCAAATCACCGTGCATCCCGCGATCCAATCACGATCCGTCCCGCGATCCAATCACGATCCGTCCCGCGATCCAATCACGATCCATCCCGCGATCCAATCACGATCCGTCCCACGAACTTGATCACGATCCTTCCGATCTAGCGCCAAACGGACGACACCTTCGCGTTCAGCACACGTACAGCTTGATGACGATCTCCATCGTCTTGATCCAGAAAGAAGGAGTGGAGAGGAAGAAGAGTTCTCCAGCAGCATGACGGCACTCCGGCGATGGTGGTGGAGCTATTCCGGCAGGGCTTCGCCTAAGCACTGCAGAAATTCGATCTAGAGGAGAAACTATGCACTGGAGGAACGGGTAGCACATGGCTGGAAAACTAGTGCAAAAACCCCAAAACCATCTAGTATATATAGGAGAAGAGGAGGAGAGGAGGCAGCCTTGGCTTCCAAGCCAATCTGGTCGGCCGAACCTACTAGGAGAGGAGGACTCCTCCTCCAATCCTAGTAGGACTAGGATTGCTCCTTTTTGCCTTTTTTTCCACCTTTTCCTATTGGGTTTTTTCCTCCAGCCACATGGGACTTGTGTGGGAGTTTACACCAGCCCACTAAGGGCAGATATTCACTCTACCACAGCCCATGAAGACTCTTGGGTCGAAATACCCCTCCCGGTACACTACCGATGAGCCCGAAACTTTTCCGGCAACCAAAACAGGACTTCCTATATATGAATCTTTACCTCCAGACCATTCCGGAGCTCCTCGTGATGTCCGGGATCTTATCCGGGACTCCGAACAACCTTCGGTCACCACCATACATAACTCTATACTACCGAAATGTCACCAAACCTTAAGTGTGCAGACCCTGCGGGTTCGAGAAATATGTAGACATGACCGAGACACCTCTACGGTCAATAACCAATAGCGGGACCTGGATGTCCATATTGGTTCCTACATATTTTATGAAGATCTTTTATCGGTCGAACCTCTATGTCAAGGATTTAGTTAATGTCGTATGATGTTCCCTTGGTTCTTCGGTATGTTACTTGCCCGAGATTCGATCGTCGGTATGTCCATACCTAGTTCAACCTCGTTACCGACAAGTCTCTTTACTCGTTCCATAATACAAGATCCCGTGACTAAAACTTAGTCACATTGCTTGCAAGGCTTATTGTGATGTATTACCATGTGGGCCCTGAGATACCTCTCCGTCACATGGAGTAACAAATCCCAGTCTTGATCCATGCCAAATCAACAGACACCCTCGGAGATACCTGTACAACACCTTTATAGTCACCCAGTTATGTTCAGACGTTTGATACACACAAGGCACTCCTCCGATGTCCGTGAGTTGCATGATCTCATGGTCATAGGAACATATACTTGACATGCGGAAAAGAGTAGCAATAAACTGACACGATCATAAGCTACGTTTGTAGTTTGGGTCTTGTCCATCACATCAATGATGTGATCCCGTTATCAAATGACATCACATGTCAATGGCTAGGAAACCTTGACCATCTTTGATCAACGAGCTAGTTCACTAGAGGCATACTAGGGACAAAGTGTTGTTTATTTACCCACACATGTAATGTGTTTCCAATCAATACAATTATAGCATGGATAATAAATGATTATCATGAACCAGGAAATATAATAATAAACACTTTATTTATTGCCTCTAGGGCATATTTCCAACAGTCTTCCACTTGCACTAGATTCAATAATCAAGCTCACATCACTATGTGATTTACATTGTAATGAATCGAACACCCATGCAGTTCTATTGTTGATCATGTTTAGCCCTTGGAAGAGGTTTAGTCATCGAGTCTATAACATTCAGATCCGTGTGCACTTTGCAAATATTTATGTCTTTCTCCTCGATGTAATCGCGGATGGAGTTGAAGCGTCGCTTTATGTGTCTGGTCCTCTTGTGAAACCTTGGTTCCTTGGACAGAGCAATGGCACCAGTGTTGTCACAGAACAGGTTCATTGGATTCAGTGCCCTGAGCACTACTCCAAGATCTATCATGAACTGCTTCATCCAGACACCTTCCTTTGCCGCCTCCGAGGCTGCGATGTACTCCGCTTCGCACATAGAATCGGCTACCATGCTTTGCTTGGAACTGCACCAGCTTACCGCTCCCCCATTGAGAATAAATACGTATCCGGTTTGCGACTTAGAGTCGTCCAGATCAATGTCAAAGCTTGCATCGACGTAACTCTTTACAACGAGCTCTTCATCACCTCCATAAAAGAGTAACATTTCCTTAGTACTTTTTAGGTACTTAAGGATATTCTTGACCGTTGTCCAGTGCTGCAATCCAGGATCACTTTGAAACCTTCCGGCCATACTTATGGCAAGGCTGACATTGGGTCTTGTGCACAACATTGCATACATAATAGAGCCTATGGCTGAAGCATAGGGGATGACACTCATCTTTTCTCTATCTTCTGCAGTTACTGGGCATTGAGTCTTACTCAACTTCACACCTTGTAACACAAGCAAGAACCCCTTCTTGGACTGATCCATTTTGAACTTCTTCAAAACTTTATCAAGGTATGTGCTCTGTGAAAGTGCTATTAAGCGTCTCGATCTATCTCTATAGATCTTAATGCCAAATATGAAAGTAGCTTCTCCTAGGTCCTTCATTGAAAAACTCTTGTTCGAATAGTCCTTCACGCTTTCCAGCATTTCTATATTGTTTCCAATCAGCAATATGTCATCCACATATAATACTAGAAACGCTATAGAGCTCCCACTCACTTTCTTGTAAATACAAGCTTCTCTGTAAACTTGTATAAAGTCAAATGATTTGATGACCTCATCAAAGCGCTTATTCCAACTCCGAGATGCTTGCACCAATCCATAAATGGATCGCTGGAGTTTGCAAACTTTGTCAGCATTCTCTGGATCGACAAAACCTTCGGGTTGCATCATATACAACTCTTCCTCAAGGAAACCATTAAGGAACGCTGCTTTGAAATCCATCTGCGAAATTTCATAGTCGAAATAAGCAGCTATTGCTAACATGATTCTGACAGACTTAAGCATCGCTACGGGTGAGAAAGTCTCATTGTAGTTAACTCCTTGAACTTGTGAAAAACCCTTTGCCACAAGTCGAGCTTTATAGACAGTGACATTACCGTCCGCGTGTGTCTTCTTCTTAAAGATCCATTTGTTCTGAATGGCCTTTCGCCCTTCAGGTAATACTTCCAAAGTCCATACTTTGTTTTCATACATGAATCCCATCTCGGATTTCATGGCCTCTAACAATTTCTCGGAATCCGGGCCCATCACTGCTCCTTCATGGCTCGTAGGTTCATTATTGTCCAACAACATGACCTCTAAGACAGGGTTGCCGTACCACTCAGGAGTAGTAGACGCCCTTGTCGACCTACGAGGTTCAATAGTAGCTTGATCTGAAGCTTCATGATCATCATCATTAACTTCCTCTTCTACCGTCATAGATTCCACAGAAACATCTTTCTGCGTTGCGCTACTTTCTGGTTGAAGTAAAGGTTCAATAACCTCATCAAGCTCTAATTTCCTCCCACTCAATTCTTTCGAGAGAAACTCTTTCTCAAGAAATGTTCTGTTCTTAGCGAAAAACACTTTGCCTTCGGATCTGAGATAGAAGGTATACCCGACTGTCTCTTTCGGGTATCCTATGAAGACGCATTTCTCCGCTTTGGGTTCCAGCTTTTCAGGCTGAAGCTTTTTGACATAAGCATCACATCTCCAAACTTTAAGAAATGACAACTTTGGCTTCTTGCCAAACCATAGTTCTTATGGCGTCGTCTCAACGGATTTTGATGGTACCCTATTTAAAGTGGATGCAACTGTCTCTAATGCATAATCCCAAAACGATAGTGGCAAATCAGCAAGAGACATCATAGAACGCACCATATCTAATAAGGTTCGATTACGACGTTCGGACACAACATTACGCTGTGGTGTTCCGGGCGGTGTCAACTATGAAACAATTCCACATTGTCTTAAGTGACTGCCAAACTCATAACTCAGATATTCACCTCCTCGATCAGATCGCAGGAACTTAATCTTCTTGTTACGATGATTCTCAACTTCACTCTGAAATTGCTTGAACTTTTCAAACGTTTCAGACTTGTGTTTCATTAAGTAAATATACCCATATCTACTTAAGTCATCAGTGAAGGTGAGAAAATAACGATATCCACCATGCGTTGTAACATTCATCGGACCGCACACATCGGTATGTATGATTTCCAATAAGTCACTTGCCCGTTCCATTGTTCCAGAGAACGGCGTTTTAGTCATCTTGCCCATGAGGCATGCTTCACATGTGTCAAGTGATTCCAAATCAAGTGACTCCAAAAGTCCATCAACATGGAGCTTCCTCATGCGTTTTACACTGGTATGACCTGAACGATAGTGCCACAAGAAAGTGGTACTATGATTATCAACTCTACATCTTTTGGCATTAATATTATGAACATGTGTATCATCACTATCAAGATTCAATATGAATAAAGCCCTCACATTAGGTGCATGACCATAAAAGATATTACTCATATAAATAGAACAAGTTTATTCTGTGATTTAAATGAGTAACCGTCTCGCAATAAACAAGATCCAGATATAATGTTCATGCTTAACGCAGGCACTAAATAACAATTATTCAGATTCATGACTAATCTTGATGGTAATCGAAGAGAGAGCGTGCCGACGGTGATCACATCAACCTTGGAACCATTTCCCACGCGCATCGTCACTTCGTCCTTTGCCAGCCTTCGTTTATTCCGTAGTTCCTGCTTTGAGTTGCAAATGTTAGCAACCGAACCGGTATCAAATACCCAGGCACTACTACGAGAGCTAGTAAGGTACACATCAATAACATGTATACCATATATACCTTGTTTTTCATTGGCCGCCTTCTTGTCAGCCAGATACTTGGGGCAGTTCCGCTTCCAGTAACTAGTTCCCTTGCAATGAAAGCACTCAGTTTCTGGCTTGGGTCCATGCTTGGGCTTCTTTACAGGAGTAGCAACTGCTTTGCCATCCTTCTTGGTTTTACCCTTCTTGCCCTTGCCCTTTACCTTGCCATTTTTCTTGAAACTAGTGGTTTTATTGACCATCAACACTTGATGTTCTTTATGGATTTCAGACTCAGCAACTTTTAGCATCGCAAACAGCTCGGCGACTGACTTGTTCATCCCGTGCATGTTATAGTTCATCACAAAGCTCTTGTAACTAGGTGGCAGTGATTGAAGAACTCTGCAAGTGATCGCCTCTGGCGGAAGGGAAATTCCCAACTCCGCTAGATGAGTTGAATACGCAGACATTCTCAGTATATGTTCACTAATAGACCCGTTCTCCTCCATCTTGCAAGCATAGAACTTATCGGAGGTTTCATATCTCTCGATCCGGGTGTTCTTCTAAAAGATAAACTTCAACTCCCGGAACATCTCATATGCTCCATGACGTTCGAAACGTCTTTGAAGTTCCGGTTATAAGCCATACAATATTGCACACTGAACTATTGGGTAATCTCCAGTACGTGCCTCCCAAGCGTTCTTAATGTCTTCGGAGGTCAAGTCTTCTGTTTGGTCACCAAGCGGCGCATCAATGACATATGATTTCTGGGAATCCGTGAGGATAATCCTTAGATTACGGGCCCAGTCAACCAAGTTACTTCCATCATCTTTCAACTTAGCTTTCTCTAGGAACGCATTAAAATTCAGGGGTGCTACTGCATGAGCCATTGATCTACAACATAAATATGCAAAGTTTACTTAGACTATTGTTCAAGATAATGAGTTTAGTTAATCAAATTACTAAAGCTCCCACTCAAATTGACATCCCTCAGGTCATCTGAGTGTCACATGATCCAAATCCACCAACTCAAGTCCGATCATCACGTGAGTTGATGTGGCTTCAATGGTGAACACCATTATGTTGATCATATCTACTATATGACTCATGTTCGATCTTTCGGTCTCTTGTGTTCCGAGGCCATGTCTGTACATGCTAGGCTCGTCAAGTTTAACCCGAGTGTTCTGCACGTGCAACACTAGCTTGCACCTGTTTTATGTGAACTTAGAGTCTATCACACCCGATCATCACGTGGTGTCTCAACACGACGAACTTTCACAACGGTGCACACTCGGGGAGAACACAATTTACCTTGAAATTAAGTGAGGGATAACCTTATAATGCTACCGTCGTCCTAAGCAAAACAAGGTGCATAAAAGGATTAAAATCACATGCAAATCATAAGTGACATGATATGGCCATGAACTTGTGCTTTTGATCTCCATCTTGAAAGCACCAGCATGATCTCCATTGTCACCGGCAAGACACCGTGATCTCTGTCATCTTGATCTCCATCAACGTGTCACCATTGGGGTTGTCACGCCCAACATGCTTCTACTACTATTGCTACCGTTTAGCAAGAAAGTAAAGCATTACATAGCGCTTAATGATTGACACGCAGGTCATACAATAATTAAAGACAACCCTATGGCTCCTGCCGGTTGCCATACTCATCGACATGCAAGTCGTGATAATCTATACATCACATGATCATCTCATACATCACATATATCACATCATGTAATTGGCCATATCACATCACAACATACCCTGCAAAAACAAGTTAGACGTCCTCTAATTGTTGTTGCATGTTTTACGTGGCTGCTACGGGTATCTAGCAAGAACAATTCTCATCTACACAAAAACCACAACGGTGATACACTAGTTGCTTTTCAACCTTCTCAAGGACCGCCTTTGTCGAATCCGATCCAACTAAAGTGAGAGAAACTGGCACCCGCAAGCCATCTATGCAACAAGTTGCGGTCGAGGGAACCAGTCTCTTGTAAGCGTACGAGTAATGTTGGTCCGGGCCGCTTCATCTCACAATACCGTTGAACCAAAATCTGACCAAGGGAGGAAGCAATCTAAGCATCAATGCCCACAAACCTTTTGTGTTCTACTCGAGATCTCATCTACACATAGACCTAGCTCATGATGCCACTGTTGGGGAACGTTGCATGGGAAACAAAAAATTTCCTACGCATACGCAGATCTATCCATGGTGATGAGCATCTACGAGAGGGAGAGTGGATCTACGTACCCTTGTAGATCGCTAAGCGGGAAGCGTTAAGAACCGCGGTTGGTGTAGTCGAACATCTTCGCGATCCAAATCGCCGTGCATCCCGCGATCCAATCATGATCCGTCCTGTGATCCAATTACGATCCGTCCCGCGATCCAATCATGATCCGTCCCACGAACTTGATCACGATCCGTCCCACGAACTTGATCACGATCCTTCCGATATAGCACTGAACGGACGACACCTCCGCGTTCAGCACATGTACAACTTGATGACGATCTCCACCATCTTGATCCAGCAAGAAGGAGTGGAGAGGAAGAAGATTTCTCTGGCAGCGTGACGGCGTTCAGGCGATGGTGGTGGAGCTATTCCGGCAGGGCTTCGCCTAAGCACTGCAAAAATCCGATCTAGAGGAGAAACTATGCACTGGAGGAACGGGTAGCACGTGGCTGAAAAAGTAGTGCAAAAACCCCAAAACCCTCTAGTATATATAGGAGGAGAGGAGGAGAGGAGGCAGCCTTGGCTTCCAAGCCAATCTGGTTTGGCCGAACCTACTAGGAGAGTAGGACTAGGATTGCTCCTTTTTGCCTTTTTTCCACCTTTTCCTATTGGTTTTTTTCCTCCAGCCACATGGGCCTTGTGTGGGAGTTTCCACCAGCCCACTAAGGGCTGATATTCACTCTCCCACAGCCCATGAAGCCTCTTGGGTAGAAATACCCCTCCCGGAGGCCTCCCGGTACAATACCGGCACTCTCGGTACCCTACCGATGAGCCCGAAACTTTTCCGGCGACCAAAACAGGACTTCCTATATATGAATCTTTACCTCCGGACCATTTCGGAGCTCCTCGTGACGTCCGGGATCTCAGTCGGGACTCCGAACAACCTTCGGTCACCACCATACATAACTCTATACTACCGAAACCTCACCAAACCTTATGTGTGCAGATCCTGCAGGTTCGAGAAATATGTAGACATGACCAAGACACCTCTACGGTTAATAACCAATAGCGGGACCTGGATGTCCATATTGGTTCCTACATATTCTACAAAGATCTTTTATCAGTCGAACCTCTATGTCAAGGATTCAGTTAATCTCGTATGATGTTCCCTTTGTTCTTTGGTATGTTACTTGCCCGAGATTCGATCATCGGTATCTCCATACCTAGTTCAACCTCGTTACCGGCAAGTCTCTTTACTCGTTCCGTAATACAAGATCCCGTGACTAACACTTAGTCACATTGCTTGCAAGGCTTATTGTGATGTTGTATTACCGAGTGGGCCCTGAGATACCTCTCCGTCACACGGAGTAACAAATCCCAGTCTTGATCCATGCCAACTCAACAGACACCCTCGGAGATACCTGTAGAGCACCTTTATAGTCACCCAGTTACGTTGTGATGTTTGATACAGACAAGGCACTCCTCCGATGTCCGTGAGTTGCATGATCTCATGGTCATAGGAACATATAGTTGACATGTAGAAAACAGTAGCAATAAACTGACACGATCATAAGCTACGTTTGTAGTTTGGGTCTTGTCCATCACATCATTCTCCTAATGATTTGATCCCGTTATCAAATGACATTACATGTCAATGGCTAGGAAACCTTGACCATCTTTGATCAACGAGCTAGTTCACTAGAGGCTTACTAGGGACAGAGTGTTGTTGATTTACCCACACATGTAATGTGTTTCCAATCAATACAATTATAGCATGGATAATAAATGATTATCATGAACAAGGAAATATAATAATAAACAGTTTATTTATTGCCTCTAGGGCATATTTCCAACATTTATAACCTTCCACCTTGGTTGTGCATGAAGCGGAAGTTCATTATGATGCTAGTGCTCATCCAAGGCCCTAAGCAACCCGGCAATGAAGCTGGTGTGCACCTAAGGCCATTAGTTGAAGAACTTTTACAGTTGTGGGATTTAAAAGGTTTACGTGTGTGGGATGAGCACAAACAAGAGGAATTTGACCGACGAGCGTTGTTGTTTGTGACCATCATTGATTGGCCTGCTCTTAGTAACCTTCCAAGACAGACAAACGAGGGATACAATGCATGTACATACTATTTAGATGAGACTGAAAATATATATTTGGATAAATGTAAGAAAAATGTGTACCTGGGACATCGTCAATCGATTTCTTCCGATCAGGCATCTCCTAAGAAAGAAATGCAAGCATTTCAAAGGTGATGTATATCACCGGAAGAAGCCTGACCACCGTACTGGTGATCATATACTTGATATGGTCAAGGATTTAAAAGTAATCTTTGGAAAGGGTCCTGGCGAAGAATCTGTTCCGAATGACATTGACGGACATGCACCCATGTGGAAGAAGAAATCTATATTCTAGGACCTACCCTATTGGAAAGTCCTAGAGGTCCACTCTACAATCGACGTGATGCACGTGATGAAGAATCTTTGTGTGAACCTGCTAGGCTTCTTGGTCGTGTATGGGAAGAGAAAAGATACACCGGGGGCATGACAGAACCAACAATGTATGAATGAAAAAGACGGCATGGATCCAAAGTAGTATCAAGGTCCTGCCAACATTGCTCTTACGAAAAAGAGAAGGAAATATTTTTTGAATGTCTGCTGAGTATGAAGGTACCGTATGGCTTCTCGTTGAATATAAAGGGAATAAAAAATATGGCAGAGAAAAAATTCCAAAACCTAAAGTCTCATGACTTCCACGTGATCATGACGCAATTACATCCAGTTGCATTGAGGGGGCTTCTACCGAAAAATGTTTGATTAGCCATTGTGAAGCTATGTGCATTCCTCAATGCAATTTCCCAGAACGTAATCGATCCATAAATCCTACCAAGGTTACAAAATGACTTGGTCCAATGTCTTGTCCATTTTGAGTTGGTGTTCGCACCATCCTTCTTCAATATTGTGATGCACATCCTAGTTCCCCTAGTCGAAGAGATTACCATTCTGGGTCCTGTATTTCTACACAATATGTTCCCCTTTGAGAGGATCATTGGTGTAACATCCCAATTTTATAAAAATAGGATGTTAATAGGATCACCATATTGCATATCATATTTTTATTGCAATTGGAGTTTATGATGTTCAAGTTTTCCACTCACATAAAATAATAGAGAGAGGATAATATGACTTCTTCAAAATATACATGAGTGGGGAAGTGTTGGACTAATACTTGGTGTTTTTGAAGTTGCATTGAAAATTATTTTTGTTAGCCACAAGTTAATTTATTTCATTAGAGGAAAAAATATTTTTTTCTAAATTATATGACCAGGACTTAATGTTCCTTGTGCTCTACCATTAATGATTTTAGAAATTTTTCTTATATTATTATTTTTGATTTCTGCTTTGGATCTAAATAAAATATTTTCTAAAAAAACACACAACACAACACACGCACGCACGCACGCATTGGCCCAGGCTGGCCGAAGCCCAGCGAGGCCAAGCGCCTCACGTCCGATCGTGCCTACCCACGAGCGCCCAGCCCTAGCGCCCGGTCGATCTCTCTCTCTCGCTCGCGTCTCCCTCTCTCACGCAGCCTGCCAGGGGGGCCTGATCCCAGCCTTCGTCCCCAACCTCCCACAGCACCCGCTGGATAAACCAGCGCAAGCGCTTCCGCACCTGCCGCACGAAGCTCTCGAGATAGAGCTTATCCCACAGCCCCGGCCCTCCTAGCTGCGCCTATAAATAGCCCAGAGCCTCCTCGTCCCATTCAGCAGATCCACTCCACCTCTCGCCGCTCACAGCTGTCGCACCGTCCGTTTGCATCTCGCTGGAGCCAAACCTTTCCATCGACGGTTCTGACGCCGGTAAGCCACCATGGTCTATTTTGTTCTGGGAAATCAGATCCCCATGTCTTTGCGCTTCATTTTGACATGTTGTTTGGCCTTAGGACGTGTCAGAGACGATGCCCCGACGACCTGCGTCACCGGAGTTCACCGAAGCTCCACCTGTCGCTCCACTCCCTCCGGTCGTCGCCGTCTACCATCGTCACTACCGCCTGGAAGCCCTCGCCGAGCCGCACCTCCCCGCCTACCTCGCCCGCGCCGGAGCCCGCCGGAGCCACCGCCCCGACGCTGACCAGCTTCCTACTGAGGGCCAGGCCTTGCCTCTGTAAGCTCTTGCCGCTCCTCTGTTCGTTCTGTAGATTAGATTTTTATTTTATTTTTAGACCGAAGAGGTACGCGGTTAACCGCGTTTTTGATCTCAACCGTGTGGTTTATTTGAACCAAACGTCGGTTTTCTTTTAGTTTAGCCGAACCTACCTATTTCGCGAATGTTCACCGCGTAGTCACCACGACGAACGCAGCTAGCAAACCAGAGCCATCCACTTCACGCTCTAGCCGCGAACGTTCACAATTTACTATTTTTAGAAACGCTTTTGTAGCAGTTTTTTTTCCAGATTTGTTTCAAAACTTCAAATGGCCTTAACTTTTTAACCGTAGATCGAAATGAGATGAAACCAGCGGCTAAATTTTCGTTTCGAATAGCCCTAACCAGAGAACCCATCGTTGCAAACTATTGCAAGTTCAAATTTGAAATTATTTCAGATTTGAATTTAAATTTCATTAGGTCATATCTTTCGAACGGTATACCCGTTTGAAGTGATTCTTTTTGCACCACATCACACGAACTAAATCTTTTGCCATGAACTTTTGCCACAATATATTCTACACAATTATTTTTTGTTCACCATAATTTTACTAGGATGCCTTGTAGGGACACTAGTGCACGTCACGAATTTTGAACACTATTTATACTTTGAAAATTTTCACGCTAATGACTTGTGTTGGATTTTGTTTGGTTTTGCAAATATTTTGTTGCATGTTTTCTTTGAATTGTATGAATGCTTGTTTATGTGTGTTTATTTACTTTGCGATAGATTATCCGGAGTGCGAAGCAGAGTACTACCATTCCCTAGAACTTCACTCCCAGCACGAAGGCAAGTTACATTTTGATCATATCAGTTTTTACCTATGTTTTATATATGCACGTAGTCCTTTGTTGTAGGATTGCATGGTAGAATTTTATGCCCGAGGGCTATGCTTTCACCCAGTAGTTCATTTGTGGTAGGTCTGAACTGTACCAACTTTGTCGCCACCGTGTTATGTTACAATGCCTCGCCAAAGTAGATGTGGATTGGGGAGTGTTATCACCTTGAGATGTGAGTGACAAAGTAGTAACTAGGACCAACTTTAATGAACTACCTGGGTGGAAATTGGTTTGTATGGTGGCGAAGTACAGTGGGAGCATTCATGGGAATCCATGGGAGTGCACACTAGTGGTTCGTCCACCCAGGCTCAAAGGGATCAACCTTATTTTCATGTCTATAAGCTTCCATGTGCAGCCGCAAGCCAATATGGGATCTGGCTTAGTTGAGTAGATGGTGTGACCTCTTCCGGGATAGGCTAGCAGATGTAGATGATGTAGGTGTACCGGCCTATCCATGTGTTTGGGGAAATGCTTTCGAAAGACTATGTCTCAATCTTCCGATCAAGGATGTGGTCGAGTCTTGTGGGGAAAAGTGCACAACCTCTATAGAGTTAAAATCTAATCGATTAGCCGTGTCCCTGGTCATGGACAACTTGAGCTTTTAGTAGTGGAAATGTAGGGAGATCTCATCACTCTTAACTAGTCAACTGGGTACAAAATTTTGGAATGATTGAGATGGGCATCATCTCAGACTTATGATATTTGTAGAAGTAGAGCAATTATTTTTGATAGGGAAAAACTAGCTTTATGCAAAACTAAACTTAGAGCTTTCCGCCAGCCAAATTGCATGTACTATGTAGGCTCATTACACTTTATGATGTGACTTGCCAGTACATTCCATGTACTGACCTACACGGCTGCAACTTATCATGTTGCGGATTTATCCAACGACGAATAAGGTGCAATACGTCGTTGTTCTGCACTCAACTTGCTCGTGGAGTTGATGGACTCGTTACACTTATTGCGTTTGCATGATTTTGTTTTACTTGGCCTTAGGCCACATTAATGTAACAAATACTCTTTGAGGATTCTCGATGTAATAAATGTGTGATTGAAGTCTGTTGTACATCCTCAAGTACTGTGTGTGTCAGCATACCGATCCAGGGATGACACTTAAGCACAGAGACTCCGATCCCTTGAGATCGGGTCGCTATAAGATGGTATCAGAGCACACGTTGACTGTAGGACGCGACCCTAGAAAACGGAAAGCCATAGGATAAAAACCATATTTTACAACACTTTTATACCCCTGTTTTGGTCTCATACTTTTCCCCTCTTCACTACTAATTTCTCCTCTCTTTTAAACTATAGATGTCGACCCCCATCGTTGAGTTTGCTCAGACCGACGCAACCATGCCCTTTGGAAGACAGCTTGTGGATATCACAAGACATCTGCACATTGCCCTGCCCAACTTCACCGGTACCTTCACGACCACTCTACTCGAGGAGATGCGCTGGAGGATTGACGTCCACATTCCAGGCGAACTTTTGGAAATGCCATCGAGCCGATCGACTTCTACATAGAAGTAAGATCATGGGGCATTGGCAAAGGGATCGTTGCGCTCTTTGCACTTGTGCACATCTGCCAGGACTACTGCGAGAATCTCAAGAAGACTAACTACTTCTTGTACGCGCACCGCGACTCGGAGGGAGATGTGGTGCGCACCAGGGAGGATGACACCATCACCTCACACATTGAGGACCTGGAGGAGCTCATCACCAGGATGAAGGAAGAGATGGACAACAACCTCGTCACCACCCACAACCTGACTACCCGCAAGGTCAAGCTGGAAGAAGAGCTTCAGAACGCCCACGCAGAGCATGAGGAGGAGCTCGATGCGCTGCAGGATAAGTTCGACGACTTGAAGCTTCAGCTGGAGGAAGCTGAGGAAAAGCTTGATAACGGGGAGAATCTCCAATAGGATCGCTCTTACGGGGACTACATCAATAAGGACAAAGACTATGAGGATGACGATGAGGAGATACAGAGTGATGCCGCTGGAGCCGACATCAACATGATAGATCTCTCTTCCGATGAGGAGTAGATTTGCACGACCATGAGAGATTAGGATTCGATATTCGATTAGTATTTGATTGATTTATTTGTGGGACCTTGTCAAATCTTGTGACATGGCTCACCTTAGATTTGTTTCGTGTGAACTCTTTTATTGAATTGAATTGGAGTGATTTGAATTTTTATTGACATCATTTGCATATGGGTAGTGTTTCTCCCTTAGGTCTAATTCTATCTATACCTCATCTATGCTGACCCAACAGATGCCACCAAGGCACGACCCTTCTGGGAGTGGCTCAGGGAATGATATCCCACCCGCCTTGGAACAATTGCTTCAGACCCAAAACCATATGATACAGTTGATGATGCAGAATATGGCCCAGGACAACAACAACAACCCGCCTCTACCTCCACCTCCACCACAAATTGACAACCTTACCCGTTTTCTGTGGCTGAATCCTCCAACCTTCACGAGCAGCCCGAAGCCGATCGTCGCAGATGACTGGCTTCGCAACATGGGTAGGAAGCTAGCCACACCAGGATGCACTGATTAGGATAAGGTGAGGTTCGCCTCTCACCAACTGGATGGACCATCAGCTTCGTGGTGGGAGAACTACACTGCCACGTACCCCATGGAGAATGTGACTTTGGCTCAGTTCCAACAGGCGTTCCGCACTACTCATGTTTCAGCGGGAGCTATGGCTCTCAAGAAGAGGGAGTTCCACAACTTATGCCAAGGAGGTCGCTTAGTGTCTGAGTATGTTGATGACTTCAGTAGGTTGTCTCGTTACACCCCAGGTTACGTGGCAACCAATGCAACCAAGCAAGAGAAGTTTCTGGAGGGACATGATGAGCTGGGAATTCAGTTGATGGTAGCGACTTTTGAGAACTATCAAGAGTTGGTGGACAAGGGGATCACTCTAGATGGCAAGCATTAGCAGATGGAAAATCGCAAGAGGAAATACGGTCAAGGCAAGTTTCAGTCTGGAGCTCAGTAGAAGCCTCGCTCCGCCCCTTTCTCAGGATATTCTGGTACAAGACACAGTAAGTTTGGATGGCTCAACCATCATAACCATGGTGGTCATTCTCAGCATGGAGGAAGTGGACACAACCACAATGGCCATAAGAATGGTAATGGGAATGGAGGAAACAACAATCACCATCACCTTACCCCTGCTACACCAGTGAGGAAGGATCTGAGTCACATCACCTGCTTCAAGTGCAAGAAGACAGGGCACTACTCCAATGAGTGTCCCGAGCTACAGAATGGGAATGGCAATGGAAGTTATGGAGGCAAGAAGCCCAATCCTTTCACTAAGGGGCATGTGAATCATGTCAATGTGGAAGAAGTCTATGAACAACCGGATGCGGTGATTGGTAAGTTCTTGGTTAATTGTTTTCCAGCACTCATTCTATTTGACACTGGTGCATCACATTCATTCATATCGAGGGGATTTGTGGATAAACATAAGTTGCCTACCGTAGCTCTTAAGTCACCTATTCTAGTGAGTTCCCCAGGAGAAGAGTCTATGACTAGCCAAGCATGTTTTCAGTTGCCTTTGAACATAGGGGGACATGTTTTTCCCATATATATGATCGTACTTGAGTCACAAGGGTTGGATGTAATCCTAGGTATGGATTGAATGTCCAAGTATCAGGGAAGCATTGATTGTGCCAGTAGGTCAATTCTTCTCACCACTCCAGAGAAGAAGAGGATCAAGTATGTATCCAGGCTTAAGCCTAAGAGGACTCAATTGAACTCTCTTACGGGAATTGTCCAGGAAGAAGTACCAGTGGTGAAGGATTATCCCGATGTATTTCCAGAGGAGTTACCCGGTATGCCACCGGATCAGGAGATTGAGTTTCTCATTGAGTTACTGCCAGGCACCGGACCTATCTCCAAGAGTCCATACCGGATGCCCGCTAATGATCTAGCGGAAGTTAAGAAGCAGATTGAGGAGTTGCTGGAGAAGGGGTATATTCGCCTGAGTTCATCACCTTGGGGAGCCCCAGTACTCTTAGTGGAGAAGAAGGATGGAACCTTGAGGATGTGTGTGGATTATCGGTCTTTGAATGAGGTGACCATCAAGAACAAGTATCCGCTGCCGATGATCAATGACTTGTTCGACCAGCTAGAAGGAGCTAGTGTTTTCTCCAAGATTGACCTTCGATCGGGTTGTCATCAGTTGAAGATCCGTGAGAAGGATATACCTAAGACAGCTTTTACCACGAGGTATGGGCTTTATGAGTATACAGTCATGTCGTTTGGTTTGACTAATGCCCCTGCCTATTTTATGAGCATGATGAACAAGGTATTCATGGAGTACTTGGATAAGTTTGTTGTGGTATTCATTGATGATATATTGGTTTTCTCCAAGAACGAGGAGGAGCACACAAAACATCTGCGCTTAGTTTTGGAGAAGCTCAGAGAACACTAACTTTGTGCCAAGTTCAGCAAGTGTGAGTTTTGGTTGAAGGAAGTCGGATTTCTTGGACATGTTGTGTCAGGGGAAGGAATTGCAGTGAACCCTTCCAAGGTAGAAGCAGTCACATAATGGAAGGCACCGACCTCAGTTAGCGAGATCCGCAGTTTCCTTGGACTTGCAGGATATTATCGAAGGTTCATTGAGAATTTCTCCAAGATTGCAAAGCCCATGACGGAGTTGTTGAAGGAAACCAAGTATATTTGGACTGAGGGATGTGAAGCCAGTTTCCAGGAGTTGAAGAAACGTTTGGTTACACCTCCAGTGCTAATTCTGCCGAACCTAGACAAGGATTTTCAGGTGTATTGCGACGCTTCACGCCAAGGACTTGGAGGCGTGCTTACGCAAGAAGGAAAGGTTGTAGCTTATGCTTCACATCATCTTCGACCTCATGAGTTGAACTATGCCACACATGATCTGGAGTTAGCAGCAGTGGTGCATGCACTCAAGACTTGGAGACATTTCCTTCTCGGGAACCAATGTGATGTTTACACCGATCACAAGAGTTTGAAGTACATCTTCACACATAAACAGTTGAACCTTATGCAAAGGAGATGGTTGGAGCTCATCAAGGATTATGACATGAGTTTGCATTATCATCCAAGAAAAGCCAACATCGCGGCAGATGCGTTGAGCCGTAAGAGCTATGTCAACACTCTTGTCGCAGGAGGATTACCTCAGGAGTTGTGTGATGAACTTAGAGATCTCGAGTTGGAAATAGTTCCAAGAGGCTATGTTGCCGCACTCGAAGTTCAGTCCACCTTGTTGGGAAATATCAGAGAAGCTCAGAAGTTGGATAAAGGTATTGCTAAGATAAAGGAGAGGATTAGCAAAGGAAAGGCAGAAGGGTTCCGTGAGGATGAGCATGGAACCATATGGTTTGAGCAACGCATTTGTGTGCCCAATGATCCAGAGATCAGGAAGTTGATTCTTCAGGAGGCTCATGATTCACCTTACTCGATACATCCAGGGAACACCAAGATGTATTTGGACTTGAAGGAAAGTTTTTGGTGGACCGGTATGAAGAGGGAAATTGCTGAGTATGTAGAAGTATGTGATGTATGTCAGAGGGTAAAGGCAGAGCATCAGAAACCAGCAGGTTTACTTCAGCCATTGCCGATACCTGATTGGAAATGGGATAAACTTGGCATGCACTTCAACACGGGATTACCCAGGACCTGTTCAGGTTATGATTCCATTTGGGTGATTGCTGATCGCTTGACCAAGGTTGCTCACTTCATTCCCGTGAAGACTACCTATACAAGTGCTAAGCTGGCAAAGATATATATGACCAAGATTGTATGTCTGCATGGAGTTCCGAGGACCATTGTATCAGATAGAGGAACACAATTTACTACAAAGTTTTGGCATCAGCTACACGAAACTTTGGGTACCAGGCTAGAGTTTAGTACAGCCTTCCATCCACAAACAGATGGGCAGACAAAGAGGGTGAATCAGATTCTAGAGGATATGTTGAGAGCTTGTGCGCTAGACTACGGGTCTAGTTGGGATGATAACTTACCTTATGCAGAGTTCTCATACAATAACAGCTATCAACCCAGTTTGCAGATGGCCCCTTTTGAGGCATTGTATGGGAGGAAGTGCAGAACACCGTTGATGTGGGATGGAGTTGGTGATCGCAAATTGTTTGGATCGGATTTGATTCGAGATTCTGAGGAGAATGTCAAGTTGATCCGTGATAGACTCAAGATAGCTCAATCTAGACAGAAGAGTTATGTCGACGCTAAACGCAAGGAAGTGATTTATGAAGTGGGAGATAGAGCATATCTGCGAGTGTCTCCACTTCGAGGTATTATGTGACAGCCCGGGACCGACGCTCCAGAAGATTCCAGAAGATTCCCCTTTTTTCCGTTCTCGTCATGTGTTCGTCTGGTTGTCGCATTCATCATCGCATCATTCGCATCATCTGCATAGCATCGTCTCTCATTTTCGAAAACTTGCATCCGTTCGTATTTGCCGGTTCTCTCCGTTCTTGCCATTGCCCGTTGAGACCAACCACACACGCACGCGCCCGCGACACCGTTAAAATAAAAACCGTTTATAAACGTGCGCAAAATATCCTCGGATTGAGTTGAAACTTGTCGTGCGGTCTTGTTATAGCGTAGGTAGACAGCGTGTCGATTTCCGTCGCGATCCGAATTCATTTGATACCCCGTCGGTAATTCGTAGCAGTGTGATCATCGGTTTATCGGACGTTTTCGGCGTTTGAAAAAACCCTGTGTCACGGGTCACCATTCTCTCTCTCTTCCCCACTTTGCCCCTCTGGACAGTCGCTGTAGCCCCGAGCCTCCGCTTCCGGACGTCGGATCGTCATCCGGCAGTCCAAAAATGGACAGAGCCATAAACCATAGCCCGAACCTATAACAGCCCCTAACCCACCTCGTTCCACGTGCAAACCCTAGCCAGCCCCTTCTCCCTCCTCTAGCCAGCCCACCCGAGCCCATCTAGGCCCGTTCGAGTCCATCCGGGCCTAGATCTCACGTCCTGGAGCTCCTCCCGAGCTCATCCATGGAGGATCCCCGTGCTCCCCGTAGCTCCCCTGCCCGCAGCCATGGCCAGCCCTCGCTGGAGCCACCGCCGGCCGGAGTCGCCGCCGCAGGACCTTACCGCAGTCGACCGCTCCCCTCTCTCCTCTTCCTCCTTCTCTTCTCTCTCTCCATGACCTCACCCCGCCGGCCCTTCCATTGCAGGTTTCGTCGCCGCTTGCTGCAGCTCCGCCGCCGCCTAGAGCTCGCCGCCGACCGGATCCGCTCTCATCCGGCTAGGAAACGGATGCCACCGGCCGGATCCGCCTCCTCCTGGCAGTCTCCTCGCCGGCCGCCGCTCACAAGTCGCTGCCACCGCCGACTGGTCGCTCGGGGAGGACGAGCTCGAGCGCTCGGGGACGAGCCGCTCGCTCCTCCCGTGTGTTGACCAGCCTCCGCCCGCTCGTGGGCCGCCGCAGCACCGAGCTCGGCCCAGCCGACTCCCTCCGAGCGCAGCCTGCCGACCTGGGCCCAGATACGGCCCAAGTGAGCCAGCCCCAGCCCCTTTTGTTTTTTTGTTTTGTTTTTATTATTATTTGCGGTATTATAACGTTATAGAAATTAAACCGTGCACCGTTTCGAAATACTTTTAACATGAAATATGATTGGAATAATATGTAGATTAACATTATGTCATTTGCATCCATGACTAAATAATTAACATGTCATTTTGCATCATTTGTCATATTATTGCATTTTCACATTTAATTAGCCGTGCTTCGAAATTAATAAAATGATAAATTAAAAATGTTCATCTCATTTGCACCGCATTTTCAGGCATGATAAAAAGGTTGTCATGATGTTTGCATTTAATTTGTATTGAGGAATTGCTTTACCATGAATAGGCCTAATTCCCGCATATTTAGTTGTGAATAATTTTCTACATGAACCCATACTTATTATATATGTTTTCGGGGTAGAAAAACTCATAGGATTTATCGGTGCATTTAGTTTTGCCATTTGAGCATTTTGTGTCCATGCCATTTATGCCGTGGTGCCCTTTTGTCTCTTTCGTAGGATTTAATCCGGGCATGATATGAATTAATTTTCAACCTGAAAGATGCTCTTTGATATGTGTCCTAACCCATGGACATTTTGCTTGTCATAGAAATGCATGTTTAGGTGTTGTTTGGTTGTTGCCAACTTGCTATAAAAATCTGTTGTTTTAAGGGTCCAAATATTTCTAAGTCTGGAATCTGTTATATTTTGTTGCTGTCTTGCCATGTGATTTGCTAGTGATCTATAACTCTTTTGTGGTAGGTGCAATGGAGTTATTTGTTGTTGATATTGTCATTTAGCATGCTGTTAAGTTTCATGCCATTTCATTATATGTAGCATATAGTTTCACTGCTGTCAATATGCCTTCGTGATAAAAACTGCACTGTCTAAAACTGCTATTTTCACCAAGTCTGAAACTGTTACGAAGTAGCCTTCTTGTGAGCTTCCTACCTAGTGATCCTTGCAAGTTTTGATGATGATATGTGAAGATGAAATGAAGTGGATGTTGTATGCTATTACCCCATGCTTAGTTTTTGCATTTTATAATATTGCAACTTGTTGTTTTCATGTGTTCAAAATGCTATGTTGCTGTTTTTGGAAGATTTCATCCAAAACTTGTTTCGATGATTGTGGTTGAACCGTAGCTCCGTTTTGGGCATTCCATATATGAAACTTGCTTAGAATCTCATCTAGTTTCATAATAACTTGCTGCATTCATGATTTGAGATGTTTGTGATTGCATTTCTCATTGCATTTGCATACATGACATGTGCATCTTGTGTTGCTCATATCTTTTAGACCGTAGCTCCGTTTGAGATGTTCTATATACGTAAATCGACTAGAATGACGTGTAGAATAAAACGGTGACATTTATTCTGCTGTTTAACAAATATAAAATATGATTAGTTCAGACCTGGACCAAATTCATCATTAACACATGGGGTCATTTCGGAAATGCTATAAGTTGTTTCCGGCCTCATTTAATATGCCTAGATAGATAGTTTACTTATGCTTCACCTCTTGCATGTTTAACAACATTTAATATTGTCGTGTACCTAACGAGAGTCAACTAAATAATTCGAACGTAGAGTTTCGTCAATATGCAACTCGTTGCATATTGAGCTTCACTTAATGTGTAGTCTTTGATTGTTGTGATTTGTCGTGCATTGCATATTAAACCGGGCATGCATCATATTGTTGTGCATCGTGTTTTGCATATGTTGTGGTGTATCTTGTGTTGATTGTTGTTCCGGATTGTTCCTTCTCAATAGAGTTTCGAAAGCGTTCGGAGTGTCAGGATTCATTCGACTAACTCGACTTCTTCATGGACTCGTTCTTCTTCCGAGCGGGATCTCAGGCAAGATGACACATTTCCTTGGATACCATTACTATCATTTCCATGCTAGTTGTCTCCCTTTTATCATTATGTCTCGCTACCTACCACCTGTTTGGTAAGCCTCCCAACATTGCCATGATAAGCCTCTAACCCTTCCACATCCCAGCAAACATTGTTTGGCTATGTTACCGCTTGCTCAGCCCTTCTTATAGCGTTGCTAGCTGCAGGTGCAATTGCTCCCATGTGTTAACATGGACATTCTTTTGTTATATTACAATATTGCTGCTATTTAATTTAATGCACATATATTCTTGGTAAAGGTGGAAGGCTTGGCCTTTTGCTCGGTGTTTTGTTCCACTCTTGCCACCTCTATTTACTTGTGAACCGGTGTTATGTTCCATAAATGAGCGCTCCTAACATGCTCAGGGTTGTTATGGGGACCCCCTTGATTGTTGTTTGGGGATAAAACTTGTATGGCAAGGCCCAACATTGGTACTACATTTGCCTAATAACTAATGAACTTGCATAGGGAGTAATTACCCCGTGGATAATTCAATCAACCCCCGGGCCAGTGCTCCGCATGAGTGTTGGTCCACCTACCTAGCAGTCGGCGGTGCCACCTCGGGGCAACTCGAGGCATTTTTAGGCTACCGTCCACTTCGCATAGACGGATGATGCCCGTGGATAGAGAGCGCACATCTCTAGCTGCGGATCTGGCTCACCGGGAGGGCTTGCTGGATTTGTTTCACCTTTCTCGAACGTCTTGAGTGAGGAACTCTGATTTTCTTCGGGCTATCTCGAGGTGTTGGATTTCCTTTGGAATTGCCTAGGAAGATCACGAGATCCGTGGTTGAGGTTATTCCCACTGAGTGTGGTTAATATTTGATGGATGAGTTGGAGCACCCCTGCAGGGTTAAGTCTTTTCGAGAAGCCGTGCCCGTGGTTATGTGGCAAACTTGGATACTTTGTTTAACACCCGGTCATATCAAACTTAAAGTAAACTCTAATAAAATACACCAACTGTGTGCGTAACCGTGATTGTCTCTTCTCGTGAGTTCTTATCCGAAAGAGAACATGGTGGGGTTATGTTTGACGTAAGTAGGTGTTCAGGATCAGTTAGTGATCATTACTAGTGCACGTCCGTTATATGTAGACCACCATAGTTTAATTTCTGTGCTCGTAAGTTAGCCACTCATATAAATGCTTAGTCGCTTGCTGCAGCCTCACCACTTAACCATACCTTACCTATTAAGATTTAATAGTCTTGATACCCTTGGAAATGAGATTGCTGAGTCCCTGTGGCTCATAGATTACTACAACAACAGTTGCAGGTATAGGTAATGTGATGATTTGACGTGAGCGCGTTGCTTGATTTGACTTGGAGCTCTTCTTCTTCTTCTTCTTCTTCAATCTTGGATGGTTTCCAGGCGGCAGCTTGGGATAGCAAGGGTGGATGTCATTTTATCGTTTGATTTCGTCCGTAGTCGGACCCTGCTCTTCTGTATGATGTGTGAGTATGTTATTGTATTGATGTGACTCTTATGTTGCTTGTGGCGAGTGTAAGCCAATTCCATATACCCATCTCTTTTGTACATGTACTTGTAATGATATCCATTCTTGTGAATGCATCGAGATGCGCTTCTATCCCTATCAAGGCCCTCATGCCCAAATAAGGATAGGACCGTATCTTGGGCGTGACAAGTTGGTATCAGAGCCTGTATCGACCTAGGAGCCCCCTTGATTGATCGAACTTGGTAGAGTCGAGTCTAGTGAAAAACTGTTTTCACTCTAGTTATATTGGAGAGTAGGATTCTTTTTACTCCTCTTCTATGCTCTGGTGAGGTATTCGACTTAGGAATTTTGATTCTACTCCTCTTCTCGCTCAAATTTTTTTTAGGATCATGTGGGTATTTTGGAAACTATATGATGCCGATGTGACGGAGTTCTGTCTTGGTGCCTCCTGTCTGACTTGATTTCTTCCGGGGAGTTGAGCTCCGAGGGATTCTTGGTACATCGTTATCATTCAATTTTCTTAGTATCTCAGGATGGAGGATGTTCGAAAGTGCTTCAATACTTATCGTGGTGAGATAATGTCGGAGTCACCCAGTACTGGGGAGGCGTCCGGGGTACCACCATTGTTTGGTATCGTTGTGAGTTCGAGGATTCGAGATTAGATGAGTTTGCGAAATTTCTTGAATTATGGTGTGGAAGGTTGCGGATGTAGTTGCAGCTGATTACCTAGGGTAGGTTCCTGATTCCGCAACCCAAATCGCATAAACAAGTAAGTTTTCGGAAGTTCTTAGGTGGGAAGTCAAGTAGGTACCTAGGATTATCTTTCCAACAAGTGCATAGTGGGTATGTATTTGTTCTGGCTTGTTTCGTAAGCCTCATCCTTCGTTTGTTTTGAATATGGTAATTCGAGTGGCTTCGATGTCAAGTGGTGATTTCATATCTTCCTAAGTGTTCTCATATGTCTGTGGGATTGCTAATTATTTTTCTCAACCGGAGTTTTCATATCAATTCTTTTCCTACCGGTGTGCTTCTCTTCAAGATAATTCTATCCTCTTCAATATTGCAAGATCAATCCTCTTATTCTTTCCCGGAGTTGTCTCATCTATTCCAAGTTTTCTTTGTTTTTCCCGCCCTCCCGCCCTTTTCTTCAATGATTAAATTCTCATCCAAGTGTCTTTCTATTCATGTAATGCTTCATCTATCTTTTCTTCTATCTTGTGTCCGGTGATTGTTTGTGAATATTCTCAAGAGTTTCATTTCAAGATCTATCCTATTATTCTTGTTCTCGTTGTTATTCTTCTCTGGTGATTCTTTATGAAGATGTCCAGTGCTCAAGTTATCATTTATTAGTATTCATCTTGTTTTCTTTTCTAGTGGATTCAATTCAAGTTCTTGGTGTTCATCATATCATTTTCATTCTCTATTTGCTTTCCCATGTTGGAATTCTTTTCAAGCCTCTCTTGTTTATTCATCCCTGTCTTTTCTAGCTGGAGTGTTGAAGATATCTGAGAAGACATTCATTTTCATTCTTATCCTTTCAAATTATTTCAAGGGTCTCTTATCATCAAGTTCTTAATTTGTACCGGTGCAATCTCTCTTGTAATCAATTGTTTCAACAGTGGTTTATTTTGAGTGGGCCCATAACCCACAAGTGTTTTCCCCAGGATCATACCTCACTCTTCTAATCTTTTCGGAGATGTTATCAAGTTCTTTTCAATATGATGTAAGAATGATTTTCATCAGTCATATTCCCTTCCATGATCGCTTCTAATCATTTTCATGTTGGCTCAACCTTTCCTTATTCATTATTCCGGAGTATCTCAGTAATTCATGGTGTTGTTTCTTGTCATCATTCTTAGCTTGAAGACCGAAGGAGAGTTTCTCGTAAATCCTTGTTCATTCTTTTCAAGAGTGTGGTTTTAACTTGTTGCTTTCATCTCAAATTGTTTTTGATCATGAGTTATCTGTCCCGTATCTATCCGGAGCATTCAGTGTTCTTCTTGTTTCTTGATCCCGAAGGCCATCATTCAGAAGATTTCTTCGTTCTCAGCTTTCAGCTTTCGTTCTCAAATTCTTCTCAATTGTTGTTCCTTCATTCGTATCTCAATTATTCCGGTGCCGTGTTCAGTTTCTATTAAGCAGTTCTTGATCTCTTCATCCTCATGTGTTCTCTTTGTTCCCAATTCTTTCCGGTGCCTTGGGACTATCAGGTGGATCATGCTCTCTTTGTTCTCATGTTATATCATTGATTTGCTTTCCTTCTTTCGTTTTGAATTCTATCCGGTGTTCTCATGCAATACTTCTTCAAGATTGTGCTATATCTCTCTCTTCATTCCTTTTCAAGAAAAATAAGTGATGTGTGAATCCGTTGCTTGTCATCAATTTAACTTGAGGAAGGATAGTCATATCATAATTCTTATTCTTGTTTCATCCAAGTGATATCAATCCTTCTTCCGGAATTTTTCATGATATCAAATCCCTTATCCCAAGTGGTCATCTTTCTTTTCCGGAGTCCCTAGTTTGCTCAAGTATCTTGTCCCGAAGCTTCATCTAATTCATAGCAAGGCCTCAATCTTGTTTCTTTTTGCATGCTTCAATTCTTTATATCTTCCTTTCATTTCAGAGTTTTTTCGGAGGTTCTTCATGGTGGTTCATCAAGATTTCTTTCATTTTCAAGTGCTCATCAAGATTCTTGTTGGAGGTGCTCAAGTGTCTTTATCTTGGATTTTAAGTTCATTTCCTTCTCCTTGTCTTTGAGATGGTGTTATTAAATTCTTGATTATGAGGAGTCTCGAAGGAAATATTGTCAAGAGTGAGATAAGTAAACCCATCTTGTTTTCTCAGAGTTATCTTGGGTTGGATTTCACCATGATAGCATAAATCCTTATCATGGTGTTATAAATGATCCAAGTTTTATCCTTATCCTCTTGGTGAAAGAAGATTTGCATATCTGTTGCTCTCAAGCAATCAATTGTTTTTGTTGTGGCAGGTTGTCACCTCATAATTTTGAGATGTTTTCCATAAGCCCGCAATAAGCTTGTTCTTTTCGTTGTTGGTGTTCCAACAACTCCGTTCAACCATGCTTCTCAAATGCATTTGTGTTCGACGTTGTTATTTTCTTCTCAATTCTCTTCTTCCCAAGGATCTAGCTTCTATTCTTTTTTTCCGGAGATGTTGTGGTGTTGCTCGTTTCTTCTTGCTTTTAGTTTGGTCAAGATCATGTTCTTTCTTGCTTATTCATTTAACCGGAGTGCTATCAAATCTTTTCTTGATCCTTCCATCTTATGAAGTTGATTCTATTCCAACCAAAGTTTGGTGCCTCTCTTTCAATTTGTTTCCATCATATCTAAGTTTTCCTCTCTATCCTACCGAAGTGCTACCGAAATTTCTTGTGAATTCTTGCTTGTTCCTCATTCTTCATGTCTTTGCATCCTTCAATGATCATGGTTTCATTCATTGTCAGAAAAGCAACTAAGTTTACCTTTTGCTCTTTCTCTTCCCCTTTTTCATTCTAGATCTCGTGACGAGATCCTTGTGTAGTCGAGGATAGTTGTGACAGCCCGGGACCGACGCTCCGGAAGATTCCAGAAGATTCCCCTTTTTTTCCGTTCTCGTCATGTGTTCGACTGGTTGTCGCATTCATCATTGCATCATTCGCATCATCTGCATAGCATCGTCTTTCGTTTCTGAAAACTTGCATCCGTTCATAGTTGCTGGTTCTCTCCGTTCTTGCCGTTGCCCGTTGAGACCAACCACACACGCCCGCGCCCGCGGCACCGTTAAAATAAAAACCGTTTTTAAACGCGTGCAAAATATTCTTGGATTGAGTTGAAACTTGTCGTGCGGTCTTGTTATAGCATAGGTAGACCGCCAGTCAATTTTCGTCGCGAACCGAGTTTGTTTGATACCCCGTCGGTAATTCGTAGTAGTGCAGTCATCGGTTTATCGGACGTTTTCGGCGTTTTAAAAAAACCTGTGTCACGGGTCACCATTCTCTCTCTCTTCCCAAATTTGCCCCTCTACACAATCGCCGTAGCCCCGAGCCTCCGCTTCCAGATGTCGTATCGTCATCCGGCAGTCCGAAAATGGACAGAGCCATAAACCGTAGCCCGAACCTATATATAGCCGCTAACCCACCTCTTTCCGCATGCAATCCCTAGCCAGCCCCTTCTCCCTACTCCAGCCAGCCCGCCCGAGCCCATCTGGGCCCGTTCGAGCCCATCCAGGCCCGGATCTCGCGTCCCGGAGCTCCTTCCGAGCTCATCCATGGAGGATCCCCGTGCTCCCCGCAGCTCCCCTGCCCGCAGCAATGGCCAGCCCTCGCCGGAGCCACCGCCGGCCGGAGTCGCCACCGCCAGACCTTCCCGCGGCCGGCCGCTCCCCTCTCTCCTCTTCCTCCTTCTCTTCTCTCTCTCCCTGGCCTCACCCCGCCGGCCCTTCCGTTGCAGGTTCCGTCGCCACTTGCTGCAGCTCCGCCGCCGCCTAAAGCTCGCCGCCGGCCGGATCCGCTCTCCTCCGGCCGGGAACCGGATGCCGCCGGCCGGATCCGCCTCCTCCTGGCCTTCCCCTCGCCGGCCGCCGCCTGCAGGTCGCCGCCACCGCCGGCTGCTCGCTCGGGGAGGACGAGCTCGAGCGCTCGGGGACGAGCCGCTCGCTCCTCCCGTGCGTTTACCAGCCTCCGCCCGCTCGTGGGCCGCCGCAGCGCCGAGCTCGGCCCAGCCGGCTCCCTCCCAGCGCAGCCTGCCGACCTCGGCCCAGATCTGGCCCAAGTGAGCCAGCCCCAGCCCCTTTTATTTTTTTGTTTTGTTTTTTTATTATTTGCGGTATTATAACGTTATAGAAATTAAACCGTGCACCGTTTCGAAATACTTTTAACATGAAATATGATTGGAATAATATGTAGATTAACATTATGTCATTTGCATCCATGACTAAATAATTAACATGTGATTTTGCATCATTTGTCATATTATTGCATTTTCATATTTAATTAACCGTGCTTCGAAATTAATAAAATGATAAATTACAAATGTTCATCTCATTTGCACCGCATTTTCAGGCATGATAAAAAGGTTGTCATGATGTTTGCATTTAATTTGCATTGACGAATTGCTTTACCGTGAATAGGCCTAATTCCTACATATTTAATTGTGAATAATTTTCTACATGAAGCCGTGCTTATTATATATGTTTTCGGGGTAGAAAAACTCATAGGATTTATCGGTGCATTTAGTTTTGCCATTTGAGCATTTTGTGTGCATGCCATTTATGCCGTGGTGCCCTTTTGTCTCTTTCGTAGGATTTAATCCGGGCATGATATGAATTAATTTTCAACCTGAAAGATGCTCTTTGATATGTGTCCTAACCCATGGACATTTTGCTTGTCATAGAAATGCATGTTTAGGTGTTTTTTGGTTGTTGTCAACTTGCTATAAAAATCTGTTGTTTTAAGGGTCCAAAATATTTCTAAGTCTGGAATCTGTTATATTTTGTTGCTGTCTTGCCATGTGATTTGCTAGTGATCTATAACTCTTTTGTGGTAGGTGTAATGGAGTTATTTGTTGTTGATATTGTCATTTAGCATGCTGTTAAGCTTCATGCCATTTCATGATATGTAGCATACAGTTTCACTTCTGTCAATATGCCTTCGTGATAAAAACTGCACTGTCTAAAACTGCTATTTTCACCAAGTCTGAAACTGTTATCAAGTAGCCTTCTTGTGAGCTTCCTACCTAGTGATCCTTGCAAGTTTTGATGATGATATGTGAAGATGAAATGAAGTGGATGTTGTATTATATTGCCCCATGCTTAGTTTGTGCATTTTAGAATATTGCAACTTGTTGTTTTCATGTGTTCAAAATGCTATGTTGCTATTTTTGGAAGATTTCATCTAAAACTTGTTTCGATGATTGTGGTTGAACCGTAGCTCCGTTTTGGGCGTTCCATATATGAAACTTGCATAGAATCTCATGTAGTTTCATAATAACTTGCTGCAGTCATGATTTGAGATGTTTGTGATTGCATTTCTCATTGCATTTGCATACATGACATGAGCATCTTGTATTGCTCATATCTTTTAGATCGTAGCTCCGTTTGAGATGTTCTATATATGTAAATTGACTAGAATGACGTGTAGAATAAAACGGTGACATTTATTCTGCTGTTCAACAAATATAAAATATGATTAGTTTAAACCTGGACCAAATTCATCATTAACACATGGGGTCATTTCGGAAATGCTATAAGTTGTTTCCGGCCTCATTTAATATGCCTAGATAGATAGTTTACTTATGCTTCACCTCTTGCATGTTTAGCAACATTTAATATTGTCGTGTACCTAACAAGAGTCAACTAAATAATTCGAACGTGGAGTTTCGTCAATATGCAACTCGTTGCATATTGAGCTTCACTTAATGTGTAGTCTTTAATTGTTGTGATTTGTCATGCATTGCATATTAAACCGGGCATGCATCATATTGTTGTGCATCGTGTTTTGCATATGTTGTGGTGTATCTTGCGTTGATTGTTGTTCTGGATTGTTCTTCTCAATAGAGTTCCGAAAGCGTTCGGAGTGTGAGGATTCGTTCGACTAACTCGACTTCTTCATGGACTCTTTCTTCTTCCGAGCGGGATCTCAGGCAAGATGTCACATTTCCCTGGATACCATTACTATCAGTGCCATGCTAGTTGTCTCGCTTTTATCATTATGTCTCGCTACCTACCACCTATTTGATAAGCCTCCCAACATTGTCATGATAAGCCTCTAACCCTTTCACATCCCAGCAAACATTGTTTGGCTATGTTACCGCTTGCTCAGCCCTTCTTATAGCGTTGCTAGCTGAAGGTGCAATTGCTCCCATGTGTCAACATGGACATTCTTTTGTTATATAACAATATTGCTGCTATTTAATTTAATGCACGTATATACTTGGTAAAGGTGGAAGGCTTGGCCTTTTGCTTGATGTTATGTTCCACTCTTGCCGCCTCTAGTTACTTGGCAAACTTGGATACTTTGTTTAACACCCGGTCGCAAACTTAAAGTAAACTCTAATAAAATACACCAACTGTGTGCATAACCGTGACTGTCTCTTCTCTTGAGTTCTCATCCGAAAGAGATCACGGTGGGGTTATGTTTGACGTAAGTAGGTGTTCAGGATCAGTTAGTGATCATTACTAGTGCACGTCCGTTATACGTAGACCACCATACTTTAATTTCTGTACTCGTAAGTTAGCCACTCATATAAATGCTTAGTCGCTTGCTGCAGCCTCACCACTTAACCATACCTTACCTATTAAGCTTTAATAGTCTTGATACCCTTGGAAATGAGATTGTTGTCCCTATGGCTCACAGATTACTACAACAACATTTTCAGGTATAGGTAATGTGATGATTTGACGTGAGCGCATTGCTTGATTTGACTTGGAGTTCTTGTTCTTCTTCTTCTTCAATCTTGGATGGGTTCCAGGCGGTAGCCTGGGATAGTAAGGGTGGATGTCATTTTATCGTTTCATTTCGTCCGTAGTCGGACCCTGCTCTTTTGTGCGATGTGTGAGTATATTATTGTATTGATGTGACTCTGATGTAGCTTGTGGCGAGTGTAAGCCAATTCCATATACTCATCTCTTCTGTACATGTACTTGTAATGATATCCATTCTTGCGAATGCATCGAGATGCGCTTCTATCCCTGTCGAGGCCCTCGTGCCCAAATAAGGATAGGACCGTATCTTGGGCATGACATATTAATAGGTTTGGAGTCAAAGGAAAGTTAGCACCACGATTCGTGGGGCCATACAGAGTTCTGGAATGCAGAGGAGAAGTTGTATACAAGTTGGAACTACCACAGGGTCTGTCAGGAGTTCATGATGTGTTTCATGTTTCCCAACTGAAGAAGTGTCATGCAGAGATGGCATATATTCCTTTGAGAGATACAGTGCCTCTAGAAGCAATTAAGTTGGATAACGATCTAACTTATGAGGAGAAGCCTGTTAAGATTCTTGAGACTGTCGAGAGGATCACTCGTACCAAGGTCATAAAGTTCTGCAAGGTTCAGTGGAGTCACCACAACGAGGAGGAGGCTACTTGGGAAAGAGAAGAAGATCTCAAGCGTGGCCATCCTCACCTTTTTGCTGGCCAACCCGAATCTCGAGGACGAGATTCATCTTAAGGGGGGTAGGTTTGTAACATACCAATTTTATTAAATTAGGATGTTAATAGGATCATCATATTGCATATCATATTTTTATTGCAATTGGAGTTTATGATGTTCAAGTTTTCCACTCACATAAAATAATAGAGAGAGGATAATATGACTTCTTCAAAATATACATGAGTGGGGAAGTGTTGGACTAATATTTGGTGTTTTTAAAGTTGCATCGAAAATTATTTTTGTTAGCCACAAGTTAATTTATTTCATTAGAGAAAAAAATATTTTTTCTAAATTATATGAGCAGGAATTAATGTTACTTGTGCTCTATTTTACCATTAAGGATTTTAGAAATTTTTCTGATATTATTATTTTTGATTTCTGCTTTGGATCTAAAAAAATGTTTTCTAAAAAAACACAACACATGCACGCACGCACGCATTGGTGCAGGCTGGCCAAAGCCCAGCCAGGCCGAGCGCCTCACGCCCGATCGTGGCTCCCCACGAGTGCCTAGCCCCAGCGCCCGGTCGATCTCTCTCTCGCTCGCGTCTCCCTCTCTCACGCAGCCTGCTAGTGGGGCCCGATCCTAGCCTTCGTCCCCAACCTCCTGCAGCACCCGCTGGATAAACTAGCGCAAGCGCGTCCGCACCTGTCATGCGAAGCTCTCGGGATAGAGCTTATCCCACAGACCCGGCCCTCCTAGCTGCGCCTATAAATAGCCCAGAGCCTCCTCGTCCCATTCAGCGGACCTGCACCACCTCTCGCCGCTCACAGCTGTCGCACCGTCCATTTGCATCTCGTCGGAGCCGAACCTTTCCGTCGACGATTCCGACACCGGTGAGCCACCATGGTCTATTTTGCTTCGGGAAATCAGATCCCCATGTCTTTGCGCTTCGTTTTGACATGTTGTTTGGCCTTAGGACACGTCGGAGACGACGCCCCAACGACCTGCGTCGCTGGACTTCACTAAAGCTCCGCCCGTCGCTCCGCTCCCTCCGGCCATCGCAGTCGACCACCGTCACCACCGCCTGGAAGCCCTCGCCGAGCCGCACCTCCCCGCCTACCTCGCCCGCGCCGGAGCCCGCCAGCCGCCGCCTTGATGCCGACCAGCTTCCTACCGAGGGCCAGGCCTCGCCTTTGTAAGATCTCGCCACTCCTCTGTTTGTTCTGTAGATTAGATTAGTTTTTTTATTATTAGACCGAAGAGGTACGCGGTTAACCGCGTTTTGATCTAAACCGTGCGGTTTATTTGAACCGAACGTCGGTTTTCTTTTAGTTTAGCCGAACCTATCTATTTCGTGAATGTTCACCGCGTAGCTGCCACGGCGAATGCAGCCAGCAAACCAGAGCCATCCACTTCGCGCTCTAGCCGCGAACGTTCACAATTTAGTATTTGAGGAACATTTTTGTAGCAGTTTTTTTAGATTTGTTTTTTTGCGAGAGATGCTTGTATTACTGAATTATCACGTCCTTACAATCATTCTCAATAATCTCCAAAACCTCTGGAGGACCCGAACCAATCCAGGTCAAGGTTCTAGCCTCAACCCTACCAAAGGTAGCCAAACTATCTCTAGCCTTATTCTGCACTCGCGAAACATGAGTAATACAAGTATGTCGAAGACTTAAAAGATATCTAATCTCTTTAACAAGAGAAGCATAAATAGAGCGGTCAGGTCCAGCACATGTGATCATGGACATCGCCGTGAGGGAATCCATTTCGAGTGCAATTGGAAGATCTATCCGCTCAATGGCTGAAGATAGTCCCTCCATACCGGCACATAGTTCCGCTTCTAGCGCATCCCTGCAAGAGTACAAGGCTCTGCATGCCGAAAAAATAATACCTCCAATTGAATTCCGCAAGATCATACCAGCACCCGCCATACCACATGAGGTAAAGGACCCATCCGAGTTAAGTTTCACCCATCCTTGCCTCGGTTTTGACCTACTGAGCAGTGGGGCTTCCACTCTAACAGGAACTGTAGAGGGTACAAAAGACATCACAGCCTTCCCTTTCTCTGGGTCCATGTGTGTGTTCGATTTGATGGCCATCAAAGATTCCAAATAAATCTGCAAAAATATGATGGACACTTCCATAGGCGGAGCAGGTTTCGAATGAATAATCTCATTCCGAATATGCCAACTTTTCCAGAATGTCATCAGCATCATGCAGCGGTCAAGGTCAGTCAAAGGTGCTAGGGCCTGTAACAGCCATTCTTTGCCAGTATGTAACAGCAAATCAACATTGGGTAAACGCCATACTTTGGCAATAGCAAGATATAAGTCCCGTCCAAACTGACAACGCATGAAGGGATGAAAATTGTCCTCCTCATCTACACCACAAACGGGACATGTGCTTGTTACTTCAAGGCCAATTTTGTGCTTGTTTCTCCATGTAGGAAGTCCATCTGTTGCAACTCGCCATGCAAAATTCTTCACTGTTGGTGGCGCACCACAGTTCCAGATATATTTCCAACATGCCCTACTTCCGTTCGGTGATGTACTCGGCGAGGCTGTAGAATCTCTATGCGCTTCATCAAACGCCAGCTAATAAGCGCTTTTAACAGTAAAAATTCCCAACTTCCCTGGCCCCCATGCGATTACATCTTCATCCAGCCTTGGTGATGCTCTAATTTTCAGAATTTCCTCCACATCCGCAGCCACAAAATACTATGACAGAAGCTCAACATTCCATGATCCATTCTCATTTAAAAAATCCGAGACGAAGCGGATACGACAGCTTCCTTGCGGGGAAATTGGTTTATAAGAGAAGGGCCTCGGGATCCAATTGTCTTGCCATACTCTTATACTTCTTCCATTGCCTACTCGCCAGACTAGCCCCTTTTTGAGCAATTCCAATCCATGACTGATGGCTTTCCATGAAGATGAAGCATTGCTCGTGAAGACAATATCCTCGAGCTTCCCCTCATGGTAGTATCTCGCCTTAAGAACTTGCGCACATAAGCTGTCTGGCCTGGAAATTAATCTCCATGCCTGGCAAGCAAGTAAGGCTTGGTTGAATAAACGAAAGTCCAGGAAACCTGCACCACCCCTGTCCTTGGTGTGCTTAAGATAGTCCCATCCTCTCCACTGGACTTTCCTTTTTCCCTTTGAAGATCCCCAATAAAAATTCCTGACCATCCTTGTGAGATCATCACCGACCGAGTAGGGGAGTTCAAAAACCCACATAATGTAAGTTGGTAGCGCTTGGGCCACCGGCTTTATAAGAACCTCCCTTCCGGGCTGAGCTAACTGTCCATCCCCCCATTGGATAAGTCGTTTGGTCAGGCTTGACTAAAGCTTCTGAAACTTACCCTTGGACATCCGCCCCTCAGGAGTAGGAAGGCCCAAATATTTATCCTCGAAGATCAAACTTATAACATTCAATATGTCCCGGACTTGCTCCTGTATTGTGGGTGGACAAGAGGCACCAAAGAATATAGAACACTTATTGTAATTCAAACTCTGTCCTGTAGATGAACCATAAAGATCTAGAGCTTCTTTCACACTCTCCGCCTGGCCTCTAGAAGCCTCAACAAACAACATAGTATCATCAGCAAACAGTAGGTGGGATATGCCCGGTGCTCTTCTGCAAATTCTTACCGGGGATATCACCACTGGCCACCCTACTTTTCAAAATAGCTGACAAACCATCTACCACAAGCAGAAATAAGAATGGTGAAAGTGGGTCACCTTGCCAAAGATCACGCGTCGGTGCAAATGAATCCAAGAGAGTTCCATTTAATTTGATAGAATACCTCACCGATGTGACACAAGTCATTATCCAGTCAAGCCATCGCTGAGAGAAACCTAACTTTTGCATCACCTGCTTCAAGAAAACCCAGTCCACCCTATCATAAGCCTTAGACAGACCAAGTTTATATGCACAAAAGTTCTTTGTGGCGTCCTTTTCTTGCTTGATATAATGGAGGCACTCAAATGCAACAAGCGCATTATCCGTGATCATCCTACCCGGGATAAATGCACTCTGCTCTACTGAGATTAAGTCATCTAGTAAAGGCCGAAGCCGGTTCACCAAACACTTGGAGATGATCTTATAAATTACGTTACACAGGCTAATAGGCCTATAATCAAACAACTTTGTCGGATTAGATATTTTGGGGATGAGAACAATGGGAGTAGAGTTAACTCCCTCTGGCATTACCCCCATACAAAAGAAGTCTTTGATGGCCGCAAGTACGCTGTCCTTAAGAACACTCCAATTTCGCTGAAAAATCGGGCCGGAAAGCCGTCCGGGCCCGGCGCCTTCAACGGCCCAATCTGAAAGAAAGCGTCTGAAATTCCTTTGTGTGTGAATGGTGCACAAAGCTTAACATTATCCTCCTCCTTTACCAAAGACTCCAAGAGATC
The DNA here is from genome assembly GCA_022496015.1 of Hordeum marinum. Classification (NCBI taxonomy): domain Eukaryota; kingdom Viridiplantae; phylum Streptophyta; class Magnoliopsida; order Poales; family Poaceae; genus Hordeum; species Hordeum marinum. The sequence goes on from CM039677.1 coordinate 327,381,999, forward strand.
GATCACTGGGGCCGCATCGAGTGATGTATCCGCTGAATATACTTCACGAAAATACTCGTTTGCTAGCTTTCCCATAGTTGCAAAATCTGAGTGCACCACTCCAATACTATCAGTCAATTGTCGGATCTTGTTCTTATGAGCCCTCCAGTCTGCCTTGTTGTGGAAAAGTTAGTGTTACGGTCTCCCTCCTTGAGCCAGGAGATTCTAGATCTTTGGAGCCATAACATATCCTCTTGGTATAATAGTTCGTTCCTTTTATCTGTCACCCTTCTAATCTCTTGCATATCTGCATTCATGTGCATGAGCTCCTCGAGCTGGGAGCGCGACTTTGCTAGTTCCCTCGTCACATTGCCGAAATTTTTACTCCATGATCCAAGAGAAGCCATGGTCTTTGAGAGAGCCTCTTTCGGCTGTGCTAAATTCTGGACCACTCCAACTACTTCCAATGCACTCTTTATAACCTCCGGTAATGTCGAGTCCCTCTCCCAAAAAATCTCATAGCGTCGATTTTTCTTTATGCCAGTAGGACCCGGGTCAGCCTCGCCCTTCAATAGTACCACTACATGATCTGAACACAGGGATAATACATGCTCTACTGACGCAAAAGCAAACAAATTCCTCCATGAACTTGTAGCAACTGCCCGGTCTAGCCTCACCCTGACATTTTTGGAGCCGTTTCTCTTGTTATCATAGGTAAACGACACACGTGTGAATCCCAAATCCACGAGTCCACATATTTCAAGCGTGTCCCGGAATGATACCATTTGTGCCTCGGACCTTGGCATTGCAGAAAAATGCTCAAAATCCCACAATGCCTCATTGAACTCACCAATTACTAACCACGGAAGGTCGCTCACAGATTTCAAATTCTGCATATTTGTCCACATTAGATGTCTATTCTCCACCCGTGGTTCCCCATACACAAATGTAACTCGCCACTGATCTGCATCCTCATGTACCTGGACTAGAGCATTAATATGTCGCTCATCTTTTTCCAAGATCTCCACCACGCAATTTTCATGCCAATAGACAACCAGGCCACCACTCATTCCAGAACTATCAACTCCACATAACCCTTTTAGACCCAAGCGACTTCTCAATCTTTTCATCTTTAATTCTTTCTGCCTCGTTTCACACAAGAACACAAACATGGGGGAATGCGACCGACACAACGTCGCCAGTTCTCGAACTGTTCGGGTATTCCCCCCTCCCCGACAGTTCCAACTTAGACAATTCATTGGGCCCGGCGGTCCTCCATCCCGAAGGCCGCCTCATTAGAAGTATCCATGTCAACTCCATCCACAGTATCATCCACACCACCAACATGTCGCATCCTCTTCACTATAGGATTTTTGCCTGGAGTAGAGTCAGGAGCAGCCGCCCTGATAGAACCCTCTCCTTCTGTCCCGTTTTCGATCAACAAAATAGCATCCGCAACTTTGCCAACTAAGTTAGGAACAGGTTGTCCCTAGACATTGATTGTACAATCATCTCTGACCAACCTTTTGCGAGCTGATCGGTCGTCCTCAGTCGGCATGATATTTCGAGTAATATCCATTCCCCTTTCTTCATGTGTAGGAACAGCCTCTCCCCCCATTCTCCCATGTCGTATACCCTTCCTCCTCTATCTCCTCTTCCTCCACCACCTCTCCTTCCACCTCGAACCCCACCGCCCGATGCACCTCCTCCTCTTTCCGAGTCAGCCCAGCCACCTCTTCTCCCCCTTGAGCCACTACCATCAGGCACACTACTCCAATGTAACCAATCTCCCCATCCACATGAACTTGGATCGTGTATCCCATCTCCACACTCCTCCACCACATGACCCATACATCCACAAAAGAAGCAAAAGTCCGGCAGCTTCTCATAGTACACTGGATATGTTTTCCTTTCCTTCAAGGTAATTGGGACAAATTTCAGATTTGTTTCAAAACTTCAAACGGCCTTACCTTTTTAACCGTAGATCAAAACGAGATGAAACCAGCGGCTAAATTTTTGTCTCGAATAGCCCTAACCAGAGAACCCATTGTTGCAAACTTTTGCAAGTTCAAATTTGAAATTATTTCAAATTTGAATTTAAATTTCATTAGGCCATATATTTCGAATGGTATACCCGTTTGAAGTGATTCTTTTTGCACCACATCACACGAACTAAATCCTTTGCCATGAACTTTTGCCACAATATATTCTACACAATTATTTTCTGTTCACCATAATTTTACTAGGATGCCTTGTAGGGACACTAGTGCACGTCACGAATTTTGAACACTATTTATACTTTGAAAATTTTCATGCTAATGACTTGTGTTGGATTTTATTTGGCTTTTGCAAATATTTTGTTGCATGTTTTCTTTGAATTGTATGAATGCTTGTTTATGTGTGTTTATTTACTTTGCGATAGATTGTCCGGAGTGCAAAGCAAAGTACTACCATTCCCTAGAACTTCACTCCCAGCACGAAGGCAAGTTACGTTTTGATCATATCAGTTTCTACCTATGTTTTATATATGCACGTAGTCCTTTGTTGTAGGATTGCATGGTAGAATTTTATGCCCGAGGGCTATGCTTTCACACAGTAGTTTATTTGAGGTAGGTCTGAACCGTACCAACTTTATCGCCACCGTGTTATGTTACAATGCCTCGCAAAAGTAGACGTGGATTGGGGAGTGTTATCACCTTGAGATGTGAGTGACAAAGTAGTAACTAGGACCAACTTTAATGAACTACCTGGGTGGAAATTGGTTTGTATGGTGGCGAAGTATAGTGGGAGCATTCATGGGAATCCATGGGAGTGCACACTAGTGGTCCGTCCACACAGGCTCAAAGGGATCAACCTTATTTTCATGTCTATAAGATTTAGTGTGCAGCCGCAAGCCAATATGGGCTCCGGCTTAGTGTAGATGGTGTGACCTCTTCTGGGATAGGCTAGCAGCTGTAGATGATGTAGGTGTACCGGCCTATCCGTGGGTTAGGGGAAATGCTTTCGAAAGACTATGTCTCGATATTCTGATCAAGGATGTGGTCGAGTCTTGTGAGGAAAAGTGCACAGCCTCTTCAAAGTTAAAATCTAATCGATTAGCCGTGTCCCCGGTCATGGACAACTTGAGCTTTTAGTAGTGGAAATGTAGGGAGATCTCATCACTCTTAACTAATCAACTAGGTACAAAATTTTGGAATGATTGAGATGGGCATCATCTCAGACTTATGATATTTGTAGATGTAGAGCAATTATTTTTGATTGGGAAAAACTAGCTTTATGCAAAACTAAACTTAGAGCTTTCCACCAGCCAAATTGCATGTACTATGTAGGCTCATTACACTTTATGGTGTGACTTAACAGTACATTCCATGTACTGACCTACACGGCTACAACTTATCATGTTGTAGATTTATCTAACAATGAATAAGGTGCAATAGGTCGTTGTTCTGCACTCAGCTTGCTCGTGGAGTTGATGGACTCGTTACACTTATTGCTTCCGCATGATTTTGTTTTACTTGGCCTTAGGCCACATTAATGTAATAAATACTCTTTGAGGATTCTCGATGTAATAAATGTGTGATTGAACTCTGTTGTAAATCCTCAAGTAATGTGTGTGTCAGCATACCGATCCAGGGATGACACTTAAGCACAGAGACTCTGATCACTTGAGACCGGGTCGCTACAATTGGAGTCTTAAACAAATATGTTGGTAATCATGCTAGGCCAAAAGGAAGCATCTCCAAGGGATCTGAAACAGATGAGGTTATTGAGTTTTGTGTTGACTTTATTGCAGACCTTAAGCCGATTGGTGTTCCTAAATCACGGCATGAGGGGAGACTGATTGGAAAAGGCACGCTAGGAAAGAAAGTAGTAATATATATGGACGAGCATTGTTTCACTCAAGCACACTACACAGTTCTACCAAATTCTACCTTGGTGGCTCGTATATTGAGGAACACATGGATATTGTACGCTCCAAGAACTCGGAGCAGTCTGACACCTGGATTAAACATACACACATGGTGACTTTCAGCGGTTGGTTGCAAACACATCTCATGAATACCTACATTGTTGGAGATGAGTTGTACTTGTTGGACAAGACACCATCTTTGACTGTATCGACTTTCCAAGGGTACGAGATAAATGGGAATATATTTTACACGATCGCCCAAGATAAAAAGAGCACCAACCAAAATAGTGGTGTCCGCTTTTATGTAACAAACAACAATAGGAAAAAAGACACATATTATGGTTACATAGAGGATATATGGGAACTTGACTATGGACGTGATTTTAAGGTCCCTTTGTTTTGGTGCAAATGGGTCAATGTGAGAGGAGGCGGGGTTAAGGTAGACCCGTTGTACGAAATGACAAAAGTGGATCTCAACAAACTTGGGGACACAGAGGAACCATTCGTCCTAGCCAATGATGTGGCGTAGGTTTTCCATGTGAAGGACATGTCTTGAAAATTGAGAAAAAGAAAAGATAAGGAAGCGAATATGTCATACGACGAGCCAAAGCGCCACACAATTCTTTTAGGGAAAATAAACATCATGGGAGTGGAGGACAAGACCGACATGTCATAAGATTATGAGAAAATTGATGAAATACCTCCCTTTAGGGTGAAGACTGACCCAAGCATCCTGTTAAATGATGAAGATTCTCCATGGTTACGGCGCAATCATAAGCAAGGGACACATGCGAAGAAATTCTTTTATACCTTAGGATCACACTCTGGGATGTGACCGGCTTCACCGTCATCACTTTCTCTCTAATGAGTTTTTGGACTTAGCTAGAAAGTCCCACTTTGAACAAACCGGAGGGAATCTTTCTAAGAGCAAGGAAATTTTGGCATTTGAAACATGATTTGTGAGGAGTTAATCAATGCAATTATGTCCAACTCATTTGGTTTAGTTTTCAAATTTTTATGCATTTTATAAGAATTAATTTCATTCTCTAAAAGTGAATCTCTCAAATAGTTTCTCATGTTGAAGAACAGAAACATAATATAATTTTGCAAAACAAAAACAAGAAAACAAAAACTAAAAAATCCTAATAACAGAAACAAAGAAAAAAGGTATAAAACTAAAAGAGGTAAACATAATTTGTTTTTGAGTAAAAACCCTATTTAAAATATCCTAAAAATTCCCATATTGAACATACATATAAAACATACTAATATTAAATGGTAGGAAAAAGAATCACTAAAAACGTGTTTTTAAACTAAGGTTATTCACAAACTAGTGATTCACGCAAATTCCAAATAATTCAAACTGAAACTATTCAAATTTGAAAACTAGTGGCACTCGTAGAAAGTTTATAATTTTTTAGACCTAAAACAAAAAGATTCATTCAAAAACTCTAAATATTCTAACGGTTATTCAAAATCAAAAAACAGAAATTGTATTGTTTAGAAAAAGAAAACAGAAAAGAGAAGATCAACCTTTAGTCCCGGTTGGAGCCATCAACCGGGACTAAAGGTCCCTTCCCGCACAGAATTTGGGCCCACGAAAATAACGTTTAGTCCCGGTCAGTGGCTCCAACCGAGACTAAGGTGCTGGCTAGTGGGCCAGGCACTCCCCCTTTAGTCCCGACTGGTGGTTGGAGCGGGGACTAAAGGACCTTCAGTCCTAGTTCGTGGCTAGAACCGGGACTAAAGGCGCCTCCTATATAACTGCTTCTTCTCCCGGTGCTAGCCACTGCCCTGGAGAAGGAGCAATTCGATGCCACTAGGCTTCCCAATTCCGCCTCGCCGTCGCCGCTATCGCCGCTCCTCGTCTTTGAACTCCTCCTCGTCGGTCCCCTCCGTCGTCGTTGTCAGCCCTCTCCTCCACAACACCGGTAAGGCCTCTCTCCCTCCCTCTATCCCCATCGGCCCCGCCTTTGCCACTCGCCCCCGCCCACCACAGCGCCCCCGCCCCCGCCTCCGCCGCTCTCCGCCGTCCTCGCCCTCGTCGTCATGGCCATCGCCGCCCTCGTCTCATCCTCCCACCTAGACATCACTGGATGTTTAAATTTGTCCATACTTTTAGGTTTAGAGGGATTGATTATTTGTTGTATTGATGCAATAATACATACATAAGTATAATATGTCGATTTATTTCATATTTTAATATATTAGTTTGAATGACATATTTGTTTTAATCGTATCGTATCTCATGTTGTGGAATGTGCCCGTGTGACAATCTTGATAGAAGCTACACAAAGTGTATCTTAAAATTTGATTGCAAATTATTATATATCGCCGTAAATTTTCATCTCTCAAAGGACATTTGGTTTCCCTTTTCATTATCTTTATTAGGATGGCCAACCGAGGTTGGACAAGACACTTAACACTAGTGTGCAAGGTGAAGGATGGTGAAGAAAACATAGAGGATAAAGGATACCTTATGAAAAACTGTGTTCGTTGAAGTCTTATATTTGTAAACATCAACACATTTAGTTCCGTTTTTCTTTAGAAAATAAATAATATGTTATATCTATTAATTATAAAATTCTAGCCCGCGCATTGAGTTGGCCACTTTGCTAGTTTTAGTAAATGAAAATGAGACTTCTTATTAGGACAATAGCTATTTTGCTTCTCGTGTCCATCATCAACATGAAAACTAGACTTCTTATTAGGCATTATCTATTTTATCTCAGGCAGATTATAGATAATGATGGATAGAAAAAATACTAGGTGTTTTTATATATATCTATGTGTGTCTGCGATTGATCTCGTGAATTCTTGACGCATAGGTAGATCACCGACGTGTCGCGCGACGACGTCGAGAAGATCATCGACATGACACCCGGCCCGTATCCTCGACAAGCTGCTAGTGAGCATCGCAAAACCCACACCATAGCTCTTGATATCATCTTCTCTATTTTTCACCTCATGTACTCCAAACTTAGGTACGAACCATGTATTACTATTACCTCTTATTATCATAAATATAAAAGAATGTTAGCACATATAACTATATAAAAACAACCAATGGAAATTCTAGTTGTAAAAGTTTATTAAAGATGAGTAGCATAATAAAATGAACATTCTCGCATAGGAATTTGTTTTCATAGGAATTTGTTCTTGATGTTGATGATGCCGGGTCTGCATCCTCATCGTCGACTCAGTGACGATATCCTTGAGAGGCGTCATGTCCAGGACTGGGCTCCGCCGGGCTGGCACTGGGAGGTGCTACCTTCCGGGGCGCGCAGCTTGGTCAAGAATCGGGGTCTCATCGTCGACCCGGAGCTTCTTTGGTGGCGGTCATGTGGTCTATTGTCGGTGCGGAGGGAGCTGACCCCGGAGGAGGTGGTACGTCGCTGTGTCAAGGAGGAGGACTAGCACATTCACTACATAGTTGCGTTGGACGTCGGGTTCTCCAATACCTGATAGTTTCTTCAGGGATCTCACCCGAGCTACGATCCTGTGTTGGTTCCTTCTCTTTGGGTGTCCACCACCCGCGACTCAGGAACCGCGATTCAACTAGATTATTCGTTAATATTTGATCTGTATTAGTGATATTATATGATAGTATTCTAGATGTATTAGTGATAATATTCTATGATGCATTAACTGGATTATTCGAGATGGACTAGTGATATTACATGATAATATTATATGATCATATTGTTGCATTGTTGTGTATTGATTGCATCTCTATTATTGTTCTTCTCGATATTATGATTCATTTTTCTTATTGAATGCATTCTAATTGTTTTATGTTTCTTCTGGATTAGTTGAGCTATGGATGATAGCGGCAGAGACCATGATCAAGAGGATATCATGTTCGACATGATATGCTCCCAAAACGAAGAGAATGAAGAAGTAGATGAGGGATCACCATATCTTAACCCATCCAGTCAGGGAATTGAGGAAGAAACAAGAGACGAAGGGGAAACAAACAATGTTGGCGAAGAAAAATTTCTCCAATTAACAAAGTCCGACGAGGTATATATATTAGGCCTCTGGTCATCATTCGATATCTTAATTGACTTGTATATATATATATATATATATATATTAACGAATATTTCTTATTTCAGCCCTCCGGTTCGAGCAAATCTTCTACAAGGGTATGAGGCCAGGCCAAAAAGTTGCCCGATGGCATAAAGTACAACATCGATGAAGTCAAAGTATTTGGCGAACCGATTGATCCTTTAGACAATGCACGTACATCAATAAACCAATGTGACTTAGTGTTAGGGAAAACATCCCCATCACCGTTTGAGAATCGAATAAACCAAAGGACGATCAACAAGTTTCTTATGTCGATGAAAGATCGAAATATTTTCTTTGGGAAGCGCTAATATCACATTTCAACCTACCAGAGGGTTTCACATATGGCGAACGAATGAAGGTCAAGAGGTGTGCTCTTATTAAGATGGCCACACAATTCGAGAGCTATAAGAAAATATTATACACCATGTACGTCATGGCAGGAAGGAAGACTCCAGAATTCATTGGAGCACTAGAGAAGGTAGAAGATCACTGTGACGAATTTGTGAAGTACAAGGGATCGGATAAAGCAATGGAAAGATTGGGAAAAAATAAGATAAATGCTGCAAAAAAAACAGTATCACCAAATTCTCGGGCGGGTGGCTACATCAAAGGCATTCCTAAGTGGGAAGAATCTGAGGGCAAGTTGCTTGCTGCAAGGGTCATTCCAAAAAGACAGAATTGGCTCAAGAGGTCCAGGACATGGTTATATGCACATGGGGGAAAGTTGGATCCAAAAATAGGGAAGATTATTGAAAAGGCATCTCTTAAAAGCAGCCTCAGACACTTAAGTTTAAGCAATAAAAAAATGTCAAAATGGTGTGTACATCCCCGAGAGAGAGAACGACGAGATTACACATGCCCTCGGGAAACCTGAACACGGAGGACGAACACAAGGCAAAGACGTTGTTCCGTGGGTTCAGGGTTTTTTGGAGTGGAACGAAACAACACAGAGTTGGAATGCGGAGTGGAAAGAAAGCAAAGCCGTTAGAGAAAAAAGAAGCAAGATGCAGACCGGCTTCAAAACATAGAGAGAAACAACACGGAGTCGGAACGCATGTGTAAGTAGCATGACGACCAACTGGCCACCATTAGCTAGCAAATTCTGTCTATGCGGGAGGAGAAAGCAGATCCACCATTGGATAGTACCGTCCCGTCTTTGTAGAAAAGCAGCGGGGGTTCCACGAGGGTCCCGGCGGATGATGCATTGCTGGGTCGCTATGTTGGAAATATGCCCTAGAGGCAATAATAAATTAGTTATTATCATATTTCATTGTTCATGATAATCTTTTATTATCCATGCTATAATTGTATTGATCGGAGACTTAAATGCATGTGTGGATACATAGACAAAACCATGTCCCTAGTATGCCTCTAATGGACTAGCTCGTTGATCAAAGGATGGTTAAGGTTTCCTAGCCATGGACATGAGATGTCATTTGATAATGGGATCACATCATTAGGAGAATGATGTGATGGACAAGACCTAAACTACAAACCTAGCTTATGATCGTGTCAGTTTATTGCTACTGTTTTCTGCATGTCAAGTATATGTTCTTGTGACCATGAGATCATGCAACTCACAGATATCGGAGGAGTACCTTGTGTGTATCAAACGTCGCAACGTAACTGGGTGACTATAAAGGTGATCTACAGGTGTTTCCGAGGGTGTCTGTTGAGTTGGCATGGATCAAGACTGAGATTTGTTACTCCGTGTGATGGAGAGGTATCTCAGGGCCCATTCGGTAATACAACATCACAACAAGCCTTGCAAGCAATGTGACTAAGTGTTGGACACGGGATCTTGTATTACATAACGAGAAAAGAGACTTGCCAGTAACAAGGTTGAACTAGGTATGGAGATACCAACGATCGAATCTCGGGCAAGTAACATACCGAAGAACAAAGGGAACATCATACGGGATTAACTGAATCCTTGACATAGAGGTTCGACCGATAAAGATCTTCGTAGAATATGTAGGAACCAATGTGGACATCCAGGTCCCGCCATTGGTTATTGAATGTAGAGGTGTCTCGGTCATGTCTACATAGTTCTCGAACCGTTGAAGCTTGTTCTCGAACCGTTGTGGTTTATGCGTAGGTGAGAATTGTTCTTGCTAGATACCCGTAGCAGGCACATAAAACATGCAACAACAATTAGAGGACGTCTAACTTGTTTTTTCAGGGTATGTTGTGATATGATATGGCCAATTACATGATGTGATATATGTGATGTATGAGATGGTCATGTGATGTATAGATTATCACGACTTCCATGTCGATGAATACGGCAACCGGCAGGAGCCATAGGGTTGTCTTTAATTATTGTATGACCTGCGTGTCAATCATTAAGCGTTATGTAATGCTTTACTTTATCGCTAAACGGTAGCAATAGTAGTAGAAGCATGCAGGGCGTGACAACCCCGATGGCGACAAGTTGATGGAGATCAAGATGATGGAGATCATGGTGTCATGCCGGTGACGATGGAGATCATGCCGGTGCTTTCTAGATGGAGATCAAAAGCACAAGTTCATGGCCATATCATGTCACTTGTGATTTGCATGTGATGTTAATCCTTTTTATTCACCTTGTTTTGCTTAGGACGACGGTAGCATTATAAGGTGATCCCTCACTTAATTTCAAGATAAATTGTGTTATCCCCGAGTGTGCACCGTTGCGAAAGTTCGTCGTGTTGAGACACCACGTGATGATCGGGTGTGATAGACTCTACATTCACATACAACGGGTGCAAGCCAGTGTTGCACATGCAGAACACTCGGGTTAAACTTGACGAGCCTAGCATGTACAGACATGGCCTCGGAACACAAGAGACCGAAAGGTAAAACATGAGTCATATAGTAGATATGATCAACATGATGATGTTCACCATTGCAGCCACCTCAACTCACGTGATGATCGGACTTGAGTTGGTGAATTTGGATCATGTATCACTCGAATGATCGGAGGGATGTCAATTTGAGTGGGAGTTCTTAAGTAATATGATTAATTGAACTCATTATCATGAACATAGTCAAAGTGTCTTAGCAAATTATGTTGTAGATTACTAGCTCGCGCTGTAGCTCCCTTGTATTTTTATATGTTCCTAGAGAAATAGAATTGAAAGATGTTGGTAGCAAAATTGCGGACTGGGTCCGTGATCTGAGGATTGTCCTCATTGCTGCACAAAAGGCTTATGTCCTCAATGCACCGCTCGATGTGCCACCCCATCTAGCATCGTCTGTAGATGTTGTGAACATCTGACAGGCACGTTTCGATGACTACTTGATAGTTTAGTGCGTCATGCATTACGGCTTAGAATTGAGGCTCCGAAACGTTTTGAACGTCACGGAACATATGAGATGTTCTAAGAGCTGAGATTGTGATCTCATGCTAGTGCCCGAGTTGCGAGATATAGGATCTCCAACGAGATTCTTTGCCTGCAAGATGAAAGAGAATAGCTCAATCGTTGAGCATGTGCTCAGACTGTCTGGGTACTACAATCGCTTGAATCGAGTGGGAGTGGATCTTCCAGATAACATAGTGATTGATGTAGTTCTCCAAGTCACTATCACTAAGCTACTAGAACTTGGTGATGAACTATAAAATGCGAGGGAAAGAAATGTTGATCCCTGAGCTGTTCGCGATGTTTGACACCGCGAAGGTAGAAATCAAGAAGGAGCGTCAAGTGTCGATGGTTAATCAAACCACTAGTTTCGAGAAGGGCAAGGGCAAGGAGGGAAACTTCATGGATAGCAAGTCAGTTGCTGTTCCAGTGAAGCAACCCAAAGTTGAACTCAAACCCGAGACTAAGTGCTTCTATTATGAGGTGAGCGGTCGCTGAAGCGGAACAACCCTAGATACTTGGTAGATAAGAAGGCTGGCAACATTGATAGAAGTATATTTGATATACGATTTATTAATGTGTACCCTGCTAGTACTCTTAGTAGCACCTGGGTATTGGATACCGGTTCGGTTGCTAAATGTTAGTAACTCAAAATAAAAGCTATGGAATAAATGGAGAACTAGCTAAGGGTGAGGTGACAATAGGTGTTGGAAGTGTTTCCAAGGTTGATCTGATCAACATCGCACACTCTCTGTACCTTCAGGATTAGTGACGAACCTAAATAAATGTTATTTGGTGTTTTGCATTGAGCATGAACATGATTAGATCATGTTTATTGCAATATGGTTATTCATTTAAGTTAGAGAATAATGGTTATTCTGTTTACATGAATAATACCTTCAATGGTCATGCACCCAGTGAGAATGGTTTGTTGAAATCTTGATCGTAGTAGTACACATGTTCATAACATTGATGTCAAAAGATACAAAGTTAATAATGATAGTACCACATGCTTGTGGCACTGCCGCTAAATGTCATATTGGTATAAAGCGCATGTAGAAACTCCATGCTGATGGATATTTGGACTCATTCGATTTCGAATCGGTTGAGACATGCGAACCATGCCTCTTGGGCAAGATGACTAAAGGACCCCGTTGGATGGAGCGGGCAAGTGATTCATTGGAAATGATACATGTTGATGTATGCAATCTAGTGAGTCTTGTAGCGTGCAGTGGATATCGTTATTTTCTTACCTTCACTGATGATTTGAGTAGATATAGTGTATATTTACTTAATGAAACACAAGTCTGAATCGTTTGAAAGGTTCAAGCAAATTCAGAGTTAAGTTTAAAGATCATCGTGACAAGAAGATAAAAATGACCGCGATATGATCGTGGAGGTGAATATCTGAGTTACAAGTTTGGCATACAACTTAAGACAACGTGAATTTTTTTCACAACTAACGCCACTTGGAACACCATGGTGTGATGGTGTGTTCAAACATCATACTCATGCTCTATTGATATAGTGCATACTGTGATGTCTCTTATCGTTTTACTACTATAATTTTTGGGGTTATGCATTAGAGACAACTACATTCACTTTAAATAGGGCATCATCTAAATCCGTTGGGATGACACCGTGTGAATTATGGTTTGATAGAAACCTAAGCTGTCATTTCTTAATATTTGGGGCTGTGACACTTGCGTGGAAAATGTTTTCACCTAATGGGGTCGAACCCAAGGCGGACAAATGCATCTTCATAGAATACCCTAAGATCAGTTGGGTGAACCTTCAATCTCAGATCCTAGTGCAAAGTGTTTGTTGCTTAAACGGATCCTTTCTCGAGGAAATGTTTCTCTCGAAAGAATTGAGTGGGAGGAAGATAGAACTTGATGAGGTTGTTAAACCTTTGTTCAACCAGAGAGTAGCGCAGCGTAGAAAGATGTTTCTATGAAGCCTACGTTAGTTGAAGACGAAGTTAATGATGATGATCATGAAGCTTCTGGATCAAGTTACTATCGAACTTCGTAGGTCAACAAGCATGTGTACTGCTCCTAAGTGGTACGACAACACTATCTTGGAGATCATGTTGTTGGACAACGATGAACCTACGAGCTATGGAGAAGCGATGATGGGCCCGGATTCTGACAAATGGTTAGAGGCCATGAAATCCGAGATAGGATCCATGTATGAAAACCAAGTATAGACTTTGGTAGACTTGCTCGTTAGACGGCAGGTCGTTGAGTACAAATGGACCTTTAGAATGAAGACAGACACTGATGGTGAATGTCACCATTTGTAAATCTCGACTTGCTGCAAAGTTATTTGTGACAAGTTCAAGGAGTTGACTGCGATGAGGCTTTCTCACTCGTAGCAATACTAAAAGTCTGTTGGGATTATGTTAGCAGTTGCTGCATTTTCAATTATGAAATCTGGCAGATGGATGTCAAAACATCGTTTCCTTAACGGTTTACTTAAGGAAAGGTTGTATGTGATACAACCAGAAGGTTTTGTCAGTCCTAAGGATGCTAAAAGATGAGCAAGCGTCAGTGATCCTTCTATGAACTGAAGCAAGCATCTCGGAGTTGGAATATACACTTTGATGAGGTGATCAAAGTTTTTGTAGTTTATACAAAGTTTACAATAAAGTGAGTGGGAACACTATAGAGTTTCTCATAAGTATATGTTGTTGACATATTGTTGATCGGAAATAATGTAAAATTTCTGGAAGGCATAAAAGGTTGTTTGAAAAGGGCTTTTCAAAGGAAGACCTGGATAAAGCTACCTAATTGTTGAGCATCAAAATCTATAGAGATAGATCAAGATGCTTGATGAGACTTTCAATGAGTGCATACCTTGACAAGATTTTGAAAGAGTTCAAAATGGATCAGCCAGAGAAATAGTTCTCGTTTGATTTGCAAGGTGTGAAGTTGAGTGAGACTCAAAGCTTGACAACGAAAGAAGAAAGACAAAGGACGAACGTCGTCCCCTATGACTTAGCCATAGGCTCTATATTATGCCATGCTGTGTACCGCACCTGTGTGTGCCTTGCCATGAGTCTGTCAAGGGGTACAAGAGTGGTCCAGGAGTGGATCACTGGACAGCGGTCGGAATTATCCTTAGTAACCAGAGGACTAAGGAAATGTTTCTTGATTATGGAGGTGATAAAGAGTTCTTCATAAAGAGTTACGTCGATGCAAGCTTTAACACCTATCCGGATAACTAGTAGTAGCAATCTGGATACGTATAGTGGAGCAGCCATTTGGATATAGTACCAAGTGGAGTGTGGTAGTAGTGTTTACGGTTTGACATAGAGATTTGCAAAGTACACACGGATCTGAATATCGCAGACCCGTTGACTATGAGACCTCTCTCACATGCAAAGCACGATCGAGCCCCAGAACTCATTGGGTGTTAGATTCATAACAATGCGAATCACATGGTGATGTGAACTAGATTATTGACTCTAGTTCAAGTGGGAGACTATTGGAAATATGCCCTAGAGGCAATAATAAATTAGTTCTTATCATATTTCCTTGTTCATGATAATCGTTTATTATCCATGCTATAATTGTATTGATCGGAGACTTAAATGCATGTGTGGATACATAGACAAAACCATGTCCCTAGTATGCCTCTAATGGACTAGCTCGTTGATCAAAGGATGGTTAAGGTTTCCGAGCCATGGACATGAGATGTCATTTGATAATGGGATCACATCATTAGGAGAATGATGTGATGGATAAGACCCAAACTACAAACATAGGATATGATCGTGTCAGTTTATTGCTACTATTTTCTGCATGTCAAGTATATGTTCCTATGACCATGAGATCATGTAACTCACGGATATCGGAGGAGTGCCTTGTGTGTATCAAACGTCGCAACGTAACTGGGTGACTATAAAGGTGCTCTACAGGTATCTCCGATGGTGTCTGTTGAGTTGGCATGGATCAAGACTGGGATTTGTTACTCCGTGTGATGGAGAGGTATCTCAGGGCCCACTCGGTAATACAACATCACAACAAGCCTTGCAAGCAATGTGGCTAAGTGTTAGTCACGGGATCTTGTATTACAGAATGAGTAAAGAGACTTGCCAGTAACGAGGTTGAACTAGGTATGGAGATACCGACGATCGAATCTCGGGCAAGTAACATACCGAAGAACAAAGGGAACGTTATACGGGATTAACTGAATCCTTGACATAGAGGTTCGACCGATAAAGATATTCGTAGAATATGTAGGAACCAATGTGGATGTCCAGGTCCCACCATTCGTTATTGACCATAGAGGTGTCTCGGTCATGTCTACATAGTTCTCGAACCCGCAGGGTCTGCACACTTAAGGTTTGGTGACGTTTCGGTAGTGTAGAGTTATGTATGGTGGTGACCGAAGGTTATTTGGAGTCCCGGATGAGATCCTGGACGTCACGAGGATCTCCGGAATGGTCCGGAGGTAAAGATTCATATATAGGAAGTCCCAGTTTGGTCGCCGGAAAAGTTTCGGGCTCATCGGTAGTGTACCGGGAGTGCCGGTACTGTATCGGGGGACTTCCGGGAGGGGTATTTCGACCCCAAGAGGTCCATGGGCTGTGGGAGAATAATAACCAGCCCTTAGTGGTCTAGAAAAACAGCCACACCAAGGCCCATGGTGCAGGAGGCAAAAGTCCTAAAGGAAAAGGTGGAAAAAAGGCTAAAAAGGAAGAGTCCTACTCCTACTAGGAGTGGAGGAGGAGTAGGACTCCTCCCCCTCAAGTTTGGCCGACTCCTATTAGAGTTTTCCTTGTGCCAGCCCTCCTCTCTCTCCCTCCTTTATATACTGGTGGATTGGGTGCTGTTTGGAAACAGTTTATGGCCACGTGCTACCCGTTTCACCGGTGCTCCTCTAGATCGCTTTGCTGTAGCGCTTAGGCGAAGCCCTGCCAGAATTGCTCCACCACCATCACCGGAGCGCCTTCACGCTGCCGGTGAACTCTCTCTACTCTCCACCTCCTCTTGCTGGATCAAGATGGTGGAGATCGTCATCAAGTTGCATGTGTGCTGAACGCGGAGGTGTCGTCCGTTCGGCGCTAGATCGGAAGGACCGTGATCGAGATCGCGAGATGGTTCGTGATGTGATCACGGAACGAATCGTGATGAGTTCGCGGGACAGATCATGATAAAGATCGTGAGACGGATCGTGATGAGTTTGCGGGACAGATCATGATGTGTTCGCAGGACGGATCGTGATTGGATCACGGGACGGATCGTGATGAGATCGCGGGACGCTCGGCGATTTGGATCGCGAAGATGTTCGACTACACCAACCGCGTTTCTTAATGCTTCCCGCTTAGCGATCTACAAGGGTACATAGATCCACTCTCCCTCTCATAGATGCTCATCACCATGGATAGGTTTGCGTGTGCGTAGGAATTTTTTTGTTTCCCATGCGACGTTCCCCAACACGCTACCCCGTGGATGACATCAAAGAGAAGACAAGTTGTCATCTACACATGAAAATGAAGAACATATCCAGGAAGGTGGCGGTCGCTTCGCTTTACCGAATGCACCTGAAGCAACCATCCATGGCAATCTGATTCCAGCTGGCTATGCTCATGTTGGGGTAGATGAAATTTTGTCGGGATATGACTCACTAGAGCTTGACTTGCCAGGAGGTGAAGGGGAGCAGACACTGCGAGAAGTCATACGTTGTGTCATTGTATGGAGAAAGGAATGCATCGTGTTTCCAAACTCGGTGACAAGACCACCTACTCCTCCTAGCTATACACCTCTAAGTCCGTCGCGTAAGCCGACTCAACCCCACCTCGAGATGGAGCCTAGCGCGAGTCCGCCATATCGACATGCGCCGCATCAGCCGACTCCAACCTTTATGTCCCATGGCCAAAAGTAGAAGAGAGCACCAAAGAACAAACCCGAGCCTCCTACCAAAAATAAGTTGGCTTACAAGTTGAATGAGGAGGAAACCAGAGAGACCATGGCTATCAAAGTGAAGTCCCATTTTGCACCGAAGCCGGTCCCGCCACCAATGGAGAAAATACCTGCTCCAACCGTACAACACTTTGTGAATTCGCTAGAGCGACCCCCGGTACGTTATAGGCCTTCAGCCTATGAACGCTATATTAGAAAGTCATATCTTTAACAAATGCAGCACTCGTCGAGAAATACAAGTGGTAATAAAAGCGGGGAAACATATCCCCAACTCAGAGAACAAGCAGCGCAATCGATCCCCCTACCGAACGTGAGTACCGATAAGTTAACGACCGATGTTGCTAAAGAATTTGGTTTCAGTGTTGAATAACTCTAAGGCACCATGGAATTCCCCAAGGATGAATTAGCATGGAAATATATCCCCAGGAACCCTCTGGTCAGACCTGAGAAGGTACAACTTTTGTCAACACAAACGCGAAGATTACATCACCAGTGCATGGCAGAAGTAAAGATGGGGCAACAAATGCTCATGGTGAGGGTCAAGAAAGAGCATTACTTCTATGATTCAGAGATAATGATTGAGCTTTCAGAAATTTTTTCAGTTATACAATCAAGACGGACTCGACAAATCTATCATTAGTTTCTATTGTTTGTAAGTGATTTCTTTATGTAATTTAATTCTCTAGCTTAGCTCGTTCATTGCATGTAATTATCCTGACTATATTTTTTTCTACGCTATTATGCAGAATGAAGATTCCCGAATGCCAACAAGAGGGAATCTTTGACATTGGGTTCATTGAACCATATATCATTCACGAAGTAGTGGTAAAGAAATTCGCCGATGACACATATACTAAATTGCTAATGTTTTTGAAGGAACAACATACCAAAACAAATATACTATTTCCTTACAACTTCAAGTGAGTGTTACTGTCTTGTACTACAAAATCTATTTTGCTTACTTGATGTTAAGTGTAATTGAGTAATGCATGCCTAATTATATAAACATGTGTACACGTTCCATTGGATCGTACTGGATATTAAAGTTAACACTAGAACTGTTGAAGTCTTTGACTCACTAGGTAAACACCCTCAAGACTACACCAACGTGATTAAGATGACCGAGAGGTAATTTCAATTAGTACCGCGCTATATCGGCCTCTTTCGTTTATTTACTGATATCAAGTAATTAATAACTCCTTTATTCATTTTCTTTGCCGGGCAGGGTTTGGAAACAGTTCACCAAAGAGGTTTTCGGTGAATGGAAACCAAAGATGACATGGCTACCGAGGAAGGTAATTAAGTAGTACTAGCTAGGTTCGCGCACCTCTTTAATTCTAGTATCAATACCATTATCATGCTTGATTGTTTTCTGATTGAATTATATTCTTGCAAAGTGCATAAGGCAAAACATCGGATGAATTTATGTGCACACTATGTTTGAGAGAACATTCACATTATGACCGAATGGCGCAGAGACCAAAGACAACTTCGGGTATGTAAACAGTATTCACAATTTGTTATCATGATCTAATATATACACACACAAATAATATATTCATATTGACATCCTTCTTTAAATATGCAAGAGATGCAGAATAGGCTCCTACCAGAGAACCGGCTACTAGCAATTCAAGAGGAAATTGTGGGATTTTTGCTTAAGGAGGTCATAGATGAAGGCGGAGTATACCATTACACCTAATGCGTGCATGTAATTATCTGCAAACTGTAGGAGAAATTGTATATACCAAATTGTACATATATATAAGTGTGTCTGTGTGTATGCATGGTCGTACAACAAATTATATTATATATGTATGGTCATATGAGAAGTTATATTATATATGCAAAATGTGTACAATACGTAGTAGTGTAAAATATGTTTAAAATGAAAAAGAATTGAATGGAAAACACAAAATGAAAAGGAAAAATAAACCATAAACCCTAAACCCCAAGAAAAAAATTAGTCCTGGTTGGTGACACCAGCCGGGACTAAAGGTCCCCCAGCCCCCGTCTCGCGCAAGTGGCCACGTGGAGGAATTCTAGTCCTGGTTGGTGTCATCAACCGGGACTAAAGGTCCCCCAGCCTCGGGCATGGGAAGGCGGCCATGTGGAGGGACTTTAGTCCCGGGTTGTGGCCAACCAGGACTAGTTATTATCATATTTCCTTCTTCATAATAATCGTTTATTATCCATGCTAGAATTGTATTGATCGGAAACTCAGATACATGTGTGGATACATAGACAACACCATGTCCCTAGTATGCCTCTGATTGACTAGCTCGTTGATTAAAGATGGTTAAGGTTTCCTAGCCATGGACATAAGATTTCATTTGATAACGAGATCACATCATTCGGAGAATGATGTGATGGACAAGACCCAAACTATAAATGTAGAATATGATCGTGCCAGTTTATTGCTACAGTTTTCTGCATGTCAAGTATCTATTCCTATGACCATGAGATCATTGAACTCACTGACACCGGAGGAGCACCTTGTGTGTAACAAATGTCGCAACATAACTGGGTGACTATAAAGGTGCTCTATAGGTATCTCCGAGGGTGTCGGTTGGGTTAGCATGGATCGAGACTGGGATTTGTTACACCGTGTGATAGAGAGGTATCTTAGGGCCCACTCAGTAATACAACATCACAACAAGCCTTGCAAACAATTTGACTAAAGTGTTAGCAACAGGATCTTGTATTACGTAACGAGTAAAGAGACTTGCCGGTAACAAGACTGAACTAGGTATGGAGATGTCGACGACCGAATCTCGGGCAAGTAACATACCGAAGAACAAAGGGAACAACACACGAGATTAAATGAATGCTTGACATAGAGGTGTTGGAAATATGCCTTAGAGGCAATAATAAATTGGTTATTATCATATTTCCTTGTTCATGATAATCGTTTATTATCCATGCTATAATTATGTTGATCGGAAACTCAGATACATGTGTGGATACATAGACAACACCATGTCCCTAGTATGCCTCTAATAGACTAGCTCGTTGATCAAAGATGGCTATGGTTTCCTAGTCATGGACATGAGATGTCATTTGGTAATGGGATCACGTCATTAGGAAAATGATGTGATGGACAAGACCCAAACTACAAATGTAGCATATGATCATGTCAGTTTATTGCTACTGTATTCTACATGTCAAGTATTTGTTCCTATGACCATGAGATCATGCAACTCACTGACACCGGAGGAGTACCTTCTGTGTATCAAACGTCGCAACATAACTGGGTGACTATAAAGGTGCTCTACAGGTATCTTCGAGGGTGTCTATTGGGTTGGCATGGATCAAGACTGGGATTTGTTACTCCGTGTGACGGAGAGGTATCTCAGGGCCCACTCGGTAATACAACATCACAATAAGCCTTGCAAGAAATGCGACTAAGTGTTAGTCACGGGATCGTGTATTATGAAACGAGTAAAAAGACTTGCCGGTAACGAGGTTGAACTAGGTATGGAGATACCGACGATCGAATCTCGGGCAAGTAACATACCGCAGAATAAAGGGAACATCATACGGGATTAACTAAATCCTTGACATAGAGGTTCAACTGATGAAGATCTTCGTAGAATATGTAGGAACCAATATGGGCATCTAGGTCCCGCTATTGGTTATTGACCGTAGATGTGTCTCGGTCATGTCTACATAGTTCTCGAACCCGCAAGGTCTGCACACTTAATGTTCGATGATGTTTCGGTAGTATAGAGTTATGTATGGTGGTGATCGAAGGTTGTTTGTATTCCCGGATGAGACATATGACATCATGAGGAGCTCCGGAATGGTCCAGAGGTAAAGATTGATATATGGGAAGTCCTGGTTTAGGCGCCGAAAAAGTTTCGGGCTCATCGGTAGTGTACGGGGGGTGTCGGTAGTGTACCGGGGGACCATCGGGAGAGGTATTTCGACCCAAGAGGCTACATGGGCTGTGGGAGGAGGTAAACCAGACCCTAGTGGGCTGTCCGAAGCCTCCTGTAAGGTCTCATGCGGCTGGAGTGGTTTGAGAAGGAAAAAAATCCAAAGGTGGAGAGGTGGAAAGAGTTTCCAACTGGAAAGGAGGAATCCTACTCCTAATAGGATTGGAGTAGGTCTCCTCCACCTCCAATTTCGACCAAACCTTGAGGGTTTGAGGCTGCGTCCTCCCCTCCCTCCCTCCTATATATACTAGAGGATTTAGAGGAAAAATCTAACCCTAGTAGCCTTGTGCTACCCTCTCCTCTAGATCGCAGTTTCTCCTCTAGATCGGTTTTCAGCGGTGCTTAGGCAAAGCCCTACTGGAATAGCTCCACCACCATCGCCGCAACGCCATCGCACTACCGGAGAACTCATCGACCTCTCTGCTCCCTCTTGCTGGATCAAGAAGGCGAAGATCGTCGTCGAGCTGTACTTGTGCTGAAGGCGGAGGTGCCGTCCGTTCAGCGCTAGATCAGAAGGACCGTGATCAAGATTGCAAGACGTATCGTGATGACATCATGGGACGGATCTTGATGAGTTTGCGGGATGGATCGTGATTGGATCATGATGATATCGCGGGATGCTCGGCGATTTGGATCGTGAAGACGTTTGACTACACCAACCGTGTTTCTTAACGCTTCCCGCTTTGCGATCTACAAGGGTATGTAGATCCACTCTCCCTCTCGTAGATGCTCATCACCATGGATAGATCTTGTGTGTATGTAGGAAAATTTTGTTTCCCATGCAACGTTCCCCAACAGTGGCATAATGAGCTAGGTCTATGTGTCGATGATATCTCTAGTAGAACACAAAGAGTTTGTGGGCGTTGATGCTTAGATAGCTTCCTCCATTGGTCATATTTTGGTTCAGCGGTATTGTGGGATGAAGCCGCCCGGACCAACCTTACTCGTACGCTTACAAGAGACCAGTTCCATCGACTGACGTGTAACTTCATTGCACAAAGATGGCTGGCGGGTGTTTGTTTCTCCTACTTTAGTTGGATCGGATTCGACTAAGGCGGTCCTTGAGAAGGTTGAAAAGCAACTTATGTATCACCGTTGTGGTTTATGCGTAGGTGAGAATTGTTCTTGCTAGATACCCGTAGCAGCCACGTAAAACAGGCAACAACAATTAGAGGACGTCTAACTTGTTTTTGCAGGGTATGTTGTGATGTGATATGGCCAATTACATGATGAGATATATGTGATGTATGAGATGATCATGTGTTGTATAGAATATCACGACTTGCATGTCAATGAGTACGGCGACCGGCAGGAGCCATAGGGTTGTCTTTAATTATTGTATGACTTGTGTGTCAATCATTAAGCGCTATGTAATGTTTTACTTTATTGCTAAACGGTAGCAATAGTAGTAGAAGCATGGTGGGTGCGACAATCCCGATGGCGACACGTTGATGGAGATAAAGATGAGGGAGATCATGGTGTCATGCCGGTGATGATGGAGATCATGCCGGTGCTTTCAAGATGGAGATCAAAAGCACAAGTTCATGGCCATATCATTTCACTTATGATTTGCGTGTGATGTTAATCCTTTTATGCACCTTGTTTTGCTTAGGACGACGGTAGCATTATAAGGTGATCCCTCACTTAATTTGAAGATAAATTGTGTTCTCCTCGAGTGTGCACAATTGCGAAAGTTCGTCGTGTCGAGACACCACGTGATGATCGGGTGTGATAGACTCTACGTTCACCTACAACGGGTGCAAGCCAGTGTTGCACATGCAGAACACTCGGGTTAAACTTGATGAGCGTAGCATGTACAGACATGGCCTTGGAACACAAGAGACCGAAAGGTCGAACATGAGTCATATAGTAGATATGATCAACATGATGATGTTCACCATTGAAACCACCTCAACTCACGTGATGATTGGACTTGAGTTGGTGAATTTGGCTCATGTATCACTCGAATGACCGGAGGGATGTCAATTTGAGTGGGAGTTCTTAAGTAATATGATTAATTGAACTCATTGTCATGAACATAGTCAGCAGTGTCTTTGCAAAATTATGTTGTAGATTACTAGCTCACGCTATAGCTCCCTTGAATTTCTATATGTTCCTAGAGAAATAGAGTTGAAAGATGATGGTAGCAATATTGCGGACTGGGTCCATGATCTGAGGATTGTCCTCATTGCTGCATGGGAGGCTTATGTCCTTAATGCACAGCTCGGTGCGCCACCCCCTCTAGCGTGGTCTGTAGATGTTGTGAACATCTGACAGGCACGTTCCGATGACTACTAGATAGTTTAGTGCGTCATGCATTATGGCTTAGAATTGAGGCTCCAAAACGTCTTTGAACGTCACAGAACATATGAGATGTTCTAAGAGCTGAAATTGGGATCTCAGGCTCGTGCCCATGTTGTGAGATATTAGATCTCCAACAAGATTCTTTGCCTGCAAGATGAAGGAGAATAGCTCAATCATTAAGCATGTGCTCAGATTGTCTGGGTGCTACAATCGCTTGAATCGAGTGGGAGTTGATCTTCTAGATAAGATAGTGATTGTTATAGTTCTCCAAGTCACTGTCACTAAGCTACTAGAACTTGGTGATGAACTATAAAATGCCAGGGATAGAAATAATGATCCCTGAGCTGTTCGCGATGTTTGACACCGCAAAGGTAGAAATCAAGAAGGAGCATCCAGCGTTGATGGTTAGTAAAACCACTAGTTTCGAGAAGGGAAAGGGCAAGGAAGGAAACTTCACGGATGGCAAGTCAGTTGCTGCTCCAGTGAAGAAACCCAAAGTTGAACCCAAACCCTAGACTAAGTGCTTCTATTATGAGGTGAACGGTCACTGAAGTGGAACAACCCTAGGTACTTGGTAGATAAGAAGGCTGACAACGTCGACACAAGTGTATTTGATATACGTGTTATTGATGTGTACCTTGCTAGTACTCCTAATAGCACCTGTGTATTGGATACCGGTTCGGTTGTTAAATGTTAGTAACTCGAAGTAAAAGCTACGGAATAAATGGAGACGAGCTAAGGGTGAGGTGACGATGTGTGTTAGAAATGTTTCCAAGGTCGATGTGACCGACATCGCACGCTCTCTCTACCTTCGGGATTAGAGACGAACCTAAATAAATGTTATTTGGTGTTTTGCATTGAGCATGAACGTGATTAGATCGTGTTTATTGCAACACGGTTATTCATTTAAGTTAGAGAATATTTTTATTTTGTTTACATGAATAATACCTTCAATAGTCATGCACCCAGTGAAAATGGTTTGTTGAATCTTGATCATAGTAATACACATGTTCATAACGTTGATGCCAAAAGGTACAAAGTTAATAATGATAGTACCACATACTTGCGGCACTGCCGCTAAATGACATGTTGGTATAAAGCGCATGAAGAAACTCCATGTTGATGGATCTTTGGACTCATTCAATTTTGAATCGGTTGAGACATGCGAACCATGCCTCTTGGGCAAGATGACTAAGGACCCCGTTTTCCGGATTGATAGAGCGGGCAAGTGATTTATTGGAAACGATACATGTTGATGTATGCAATCCAATGAGTCTTGTAGCGTGCGGTGGATATCGTTATTTTCTTACCTTCACTGATGATTTGAGTAAATATAGTGTATGTTTACTTAATGAAACACAAGTCTGAATCGTTTGAAAAGTTCAAGCAAATTCAGAGTGAAGTTTAAGATCATCGTGACAAGAATGTTTGCGATATGATCGTGGAGGTGAATAACTGAGTTACGAGTTTGGCATACAACTTTAAATAATGTGAAAGTCGTTTCACAACTGCCGCCACCTGGAACACCATAGTGTGATGGTGTGTCCGAACGTCATAGTCGTGCTCTACAGGATATGGTGCGAGCTATGATGTCTCTTATCGTTTTGCTACTATAGTTTTGGGGTTATGCATTAGAGAAAACTACATTCACTTTAAATAGGGCACCATCTAAACGCGTTGAGATGACACCATGTGAATTATGGTTTGATAGAAACCTAAGCTGTCATTTCTTAATGTTTGGGGCTATGACACTTGTGTGGAAAAATGTTTTCACCTAATGAGCTCGAACCCAAAGCGGACAGATGCATCTTCATAGATTACCCTAAGAACAGTTGGGTGAACCTTCTATCTCAGATCCAAGCATAAAGTGTTTGTTGCTAAATCGGGTCCTTTCCCGAGAAAAAGTTTCTCTTGAAAGAATTGAGTGGGAGGAAGATAGAACTTGATGAGTTTGTTGAACCTTTGTTTCAACCAAAGAGTAGCGTAGCGTAGAAAGATGTTTCTGTGGAACCTATGTCAGTTGAAGAGGAAGTAAATGATGATGATCATGAAGCTTCGGATCAAGTTACTATCAAACCTCGTAGGTCGACAAGGATGTGCATTGCTCCTGCGTGGTATGACAACCCTGTCTTGGAGGTCATGTTGTTGGACAACGATGAACCTACAAGATATGGAGAAGCGCTGATTGGCCCGGATTCCGAAAAATGGTTAGAGGCCATGAAATCCGAGAAAGGATCCATGTATGAAAACCAAGTATAGACTTTGGTAGACTTGCTCATTGGACGGCAGGTCATCGAGTACAAATGGACCTTTGAGATGAAGACAGACGCTGATGGTAAATGTCACCATTTATAAAGCTCGACTTTTCACAAAGAAGTTTCCGACAAGTTCAAAGAGTTGACTGCGATGAGACTTTCTCACTCGTAGCAATGCTAAAGTCCGTTGGAATTATGTTAGCTGTTGCTGCATTTTTCAATTATGAAATCTGGCACATGGATGACAAAACATCGTTTCCTTAACTGTTTACTTGAGGAAAAGTTGTATGTGATACAACCAGAAGGTTTTGTCAGTCCTAAGGATGCTAAAAGGTGAGCAAGCTTCAATGATCCTTCTATGGACTAAAGCAAGCATCTCGGAGTTGGAATATATACTTTGATTAGGTGATCAGAGTTTTTGAGTCTATACAAAGTTTATGAGAAACTTGTATTTACAATAAAATGAGTGGGAGCACTATAGAGTTTCTGATAAGCATATGTGGTTGACATATTGTTGATCGGAAATGATGTAGAATTTCTAGAAAGCATAAAGGGTTGTTTGAAAGGATTTTTTCAAAGGAAGAGCTGCATAAAGCTACCTAATTGTTGAGCATCAAGATCTGTAGAAATAGATGATGCTTGATGAGACTATGAATGAGTACATACCTTGACAAGATTTTGAAAGAGTTCAAAATGGATCAGTCAATAAGAAGTGTTCTCGCTTGCTTTGTAAGGTGTGAAGCTGAGTGAGACTCAAAGCTCGACCATGGCAGAAGAAAGAGAAAGGACGAATGTCGTCCCCTATGCCTTAGCCATAGGCTCTATATAGTATGCCATGCTGTGTACCGGACCTGTGTGTGCCTTGCCATGAGTCCTTCAAGGGGTACAAGAGTGATCCAGGAGTGGATCGCTGGACAACGGTCAAGACCATCCTTAGTAACTAAAAGACTTAGGAAATGTTTCTCGATTATGGAGGTAAGAAAGAGTTCGTCGTAAAGAGTTACGTCGATGCAAGCTTTGACACCAATCCGGACGACTCTTAATAGCAATCCGGATACGTATAGTAGAGCAGCCATTTGGAATAGCTCCTAGTGGAGTGTGGTAGCAGTGTTTACAGTTTGACATAGAGATTTGCAAAGTACACACGGACCTAAATGTCGCAGACCCGTTGACTATAAGACCTCTCTCACATGCATCACAGGTATCTTCGAGGGTGTTTGTTGGTTTGGCATGGATCAAGACTGGGATTTGTTACCCCGTGTGACGGAGAGGTATCTCAGGGCCCACTCGGTAATACAACATCACAATAAGCCTTGCAAGAAATGTGACTAAGTGTTAGTCACAGGATCTTGTATTATGAAACGAGTAAAGAAACTTGCCGGTAACAAGGTTGAACTAGGTATGGAGATACCGACGACCGAATCTCGGGCAATTAACATCCCCAAGAATAAAGGGAACATCATACGGGATTAACTAAATCCTTGACATACAGGTTCGACCGATAAAGGTCTTTGCAGAATATGTAGGAACCAATATGGGAATCCAGGTCCCGCTATTGGTTATTGACCGTAGAGGTGTCTCGGTCATGTCTACATAGTTCTCTAACCCGCAGGGTCTGCACACTTAAGGTTCGGTGATGTTTCGGTAGTATAAAGTTATGTATGGTGGTGATCAAAGGTTGTTCGGAGTCCCGGATGAGACCCCAGACATCACGAGGAGCTCCATAATGGTCCGGAAGTAAAGATTGATATATAGGAAGTCCTGTTTTGGTCGCCAGAAAAGTTTCGGGCTCATCGGTAGTGTACCGGGAGTGCCGGTAGTGTACCGGGGGACCATCGGGAGAGGTATTTCGACCCAAGAGGCTACATTGGCTATGGGAGGAGGTAAACCAGCCCCTGTGGGAGGAGGTGTTCTGCCTCCTCCCCTCCCTCCGTCCTACATATACAAGAGGATTTAGAGGAAAAAGCTAACCCTAATAGCCACGTGCTACCTCTCCTCTAGATCGCAGTTTCTCCTCTAGATCGGTTGTCAGCGGTGCTTAGGCAAAGCCTTGCTGGAATAGCTCTACCACCATCACCGCAACGCCATCGCGCTGCCGGAGAACTCATCGACCTCTTCGCTCTCTCTTGCTGGATCAAGAAGGCGGAGATCGTCATCGAGCTATACGTGTGCTGAACATGGAGGTGCCGTCCATTCGGCACTAGATTAGAAGGACTGTGATCAAGATCGCAAGACAGATCATGATGAGTTCACGGGACAGATCGTGATTGGATCGCGGGATGGATCGTGATGAGATCGCGGGATGCTCGGCGATTTGGATCGCGAAGACGTTCGACTACACCAACCGCATTTCTTAAGGCTTCCCGCTTAGCGATTTACAAGGGTATGTAGATCCACTCTCCCTCTCGTAGATGCTCATCACCATGGATAGATCTTGCGTGTGCGTAGGAATTTTTTTGTTTCCAATGCAACGTTCCCCAACAAGAGGTACAACCGATAAAGATCTTCGTAGAATATGTAGGAACCAATATGGGCATCCAGGTCCCGCTATAGATTATTGACCGTAGAGGTGTCTTAGTCATGTCTACATAGTTCTCGAACCCGCAGGGTCTGCACACTTAAGGTTCGGCGACGTTTCGGTATTATAAAGTTATGTATGGTGCTGACCGAAGGTTGTTCAGAGTCCCGGATGAGATCCCGGACGTCATGAGGAGCTCCGTAATGGTCCGAAGGTAAAGATTGATATATAGGAAGTCCTCCTTTGGTTGCCGGAAAAGTTTTGGGCTCATCGGTAGTGTACCGGGAGTGCCGGGAGAGTACCAGGGGACCATCGGGAGGGGTGTTTCGACCCAAGAGGCTACATGGGCTGTGGGATAAGGTAAACCAGCCCCTGATGGGCTGGATGAAGCCTCCTCTAAGGTCCCATGCGGCTGGAGTGGATTGAGAAGGAAAAACACAAGGTGGAAAGAGTTTCCAAGGGGGAAGGAGGAGTTCTAATCCTACTAGGATTGGAGGAGGAATCCTCCTCTCCTCCTTGCACCAAGGACAAGGGTTGGCCCCTTGATAACCCACATGTATAGGGGATCGCAATAGTTTTTGAGGGTAGAGTATTCAACCCAAATTTATAGATTCGACACAAGCGGAGCCAAAGAATATTCTGGAGTATTAGCAGCTGAGTTGTCAATTCAACCAAAACTGAAAGACTTAATATCTGCAGCAAAGTATTCGATAGCAAAGTAGTATGGAATTTACGATAACAGTGGCAAAAGTGATAGTAGCAGTTTTGTAGTGTTTGTAACAGTAGCAATGGAAAAGTAACTTAGCAAAGATCAATATATGGAAATCTCGTAGGCAATGGATCAGTGATGGATAATTATGTCGGATGGCATTCATCATGCAACAGTTATAACATAGGGTGACACAGAACTAGCTCCAATTCATCAATGTAATGTAGGCATGTATTCCATATATAGTCATACGTGCTTATGGAAAAGAGCTTGCATGCCATCTTTTTTCCTACCCTCCCATGGCAGCGGGGTCCTATTGTAAACTAAGGGATATTAAGGCCTCCTTTCAATAGAGAACTAGACCAAAGCATTATCACTTAGTGAATACACGAACTCCTCAAACTACGGTAATCACCGGAAAGAATCCCAGTTATTGTCACCCTGGGGGATGCAGATCATAACTCGTAATAGGTGTCTACAACTTGCAAGATAGTATCAAGAACACACATATATTCATGAAAACATAATTGGTTCAGATCTGAAATCATGGCACTCTGGCCCTAGTGATAAGCATTAGGCATAGCAAAGTCATAACAACATCAATCTCAGAACATAGTGGATACTAGGGATCAAACCATAACAAAACTAACTCAATTACATGATAAACCTCATCCAACCCATCACCGTCCAGCAAGCTTACGATGAGATTACTCACGAACAGTGGAGAGCATCATGGAATTGGTGATGAAGGATGGTTGGTGATGACAAAGGCGTCAATTTCCCCTCTCTAGAGCCCTAAACGGGCTCCAGATCTGGTCTCCCGAGGAAGAACAGGAGGTGGCGGTGGCTACGTATCGTGTAATGCAATGAACTCTTCTCTCTGATATTTTCTCCCCGAATAGGAATATATAGAATTGGAAACAAGGTTAGACGAGCAGCAGGGGGCCCACAAGCCAACCCGGCGCGCCCTAGGGGGTGAGTGTGCCCACCAGGCTTGTGGCCAGGTGGTGGGTCCCTTGGAGTTGATACTTTCGCTAATATTTTTTATTAATTCAAAAAATATTATCCGTAAATTTTCAGGTCAATTCAAGAACTTTTATTTTGCACAAAAATAACACCAAGGCAATTCTACTGAAAACAACGCCAGTCCGGGTTAGTTCCATTCAAATCATGCAAATTAGAGTCCAAAACAAGGGCAAAAGAGTTTGAAAAAGTAGATACGTTGGAGATGTATCAACTCCCCCAAGCTTAAACCTTTTCTTGTCCTCAAGCAGTTTAGTTGATAAACTAAAAGTGATAAAGGAAAACTTTTACAAACTCTGTTTGATCTTGCTGTTGTAAATATGTCTAACTTATGTTCAGATTTTCAACAAAGATTATAGACTAACCACATTCACAATAACATTTAGGTATCACATTTACTCATATCAATGGCATAATCAACTAGCGAGCAATAATAATAAGTCTCAGATGACAACAATTTTATAAAAACAATCATGATACAATATGACATAATGGTATCTCGCTAGCTCTTTCTGAGACCGCAAAACATAAATGCAGAGCACCTCTGGAGAACAAGGACTGAATAAACATTGTAATTCATGGTGAGAGAGATCCAGTCATGCTCATACTCAATATCAATTAATAGCAAGGCATACAAATGACGATGGCGCTCTCTAACTTGTACTTTTTTATAAGAGGATGATGACTCAACAATAAAGTAAATGGAAATACCCTTCGCGGAGGGAAGCATTAATTTGCAGAGGTGCGAGAGCTCGAGATTTTAAAACAGAGATAAGTAATGATTTTTGGAGCGGTATGCTTTCATTGCTCACATAACGACCAAATGGTTTCAATATCTTCCATGCTAGATACATTATAGGTGGTTCCCAAACAAAATGGTAAATCTTTTACTCCCCCTTCACCAATCAGTCACACTCCATGGCGGGCCGAATCCACGGGTACCGTTGATACAAACAACTTCCTGGGGGAGTTTTGTTTAATTATAGTTTGCTTTTTATTCCGAGCATGGGACTGGGCATCCCGATTACCATCCACTTTCTTGTGAATGATAGTGAATCAACACATATCATAAGGATAACCCACCTAGCATGGAAGATACTGATAGCCCCCAGTTGCCACATGAGCGATTTGGGCATACAAAACAGAAAGTTTATTTGAAGGTTTAAAGTTTAGCACATGCAAATTTACTTGGAATGAAAGGTAAATACCGCATATAGGTAGATATGGTGGACTCATATGGAACAACTTTGGGTTTATTGAGATGGATGCACAAGCAGTATTCCCGCTTAGTACAAGTGAAGGCTAGCAAAAGACTAGGAGTGACCAACTAGAGAGCGACACAATCA
Source organism: Hordeum marinum (assembly GCA_022496015.1). Lineage (NCBI taxonomy): Eukaryota > Viridiplantae > Streptophyta > Magnoliopsida > Poales > Poaceae > Hordeum > Hordeum marinum. The sequence goes on from CM039677.1 coordinate 327,413,326, forward strand.
TCAACATGCTTTGACATTAACCAACATTGAATGCAAGCATGAGTAGGATATAATTCATTACGAATATAAACATCGTGGAGCCTATGTTGATTTGTTTCAACTACATGCGTGAACATGTGCCAAGTCAAGCCACTTGAATCATTCAGAGGAGGATACCATTCTATCATACTACATCACAACCATTTTAATGTGCATGTTGGCACTCAAGACGAATCATTATCCACTCTTAGCTAATTAATCATGGCATGAATAACTATAATCTCTAATTGTCATTGCAAACACGTTCAACCCATAATGTACTGAATTTGGAACGATGAGCTAATCACATTTACAAAAGCAAGATAGGTCGAGTTCATACCATCTTTTCTCCATCTCAATATTTTTCATCAAATATTGTCATTATTGCCTTTCACTTGCACGACCGAACGATGTGAATAATAATAAGAGTGCACGTGCATTGGACTAAGCCTGAATCTGCAAACAATAAACCAAAGGAGAAGACAAGGCAATATGGCATATTTGTAAGATAAATAATAACGCATATGAGAGCCACTCAACATGTCATCGTGGTATTCTCCTTACGACTCAAAGAAAAGAAAAGAAAATTATTTACACGAGAAAGCTCCCAATAAGCAAAAATAAGAATGAGAAATATTTTTGGGTTTTCTCTTTAATGCTACAACTAAGCAACTAGGAAATAAAGCTAGAACTATTTTTTTTGTATTTTCCTCAAAGTTAATTAAACACACAAGAAGAACAATGTAATAAACTACCATGGATAGTACAATGAAAAAGTATGAACACCGACAACTGAAATAAGTGTGTGAACATGAATGTAATGTTGGTGAAAAATACGTACTCCCCCAAGCTTAGACTTTTGCCCTAAGTTGGTCTAGGGTCATGGATGGCCCGAATAATATCCGAAGTCAAAGTTGGGGTTGTACTAGGCTGCAGCGGCTACCACCAGAACTACTGCAGCATGAAGGCAAGCGGTTTCTGCATTTTGCTCGTACTCGTTTGCCTCCTCTATGGTTATAAAATATCTCTGCTTTTCCTGATAGTTAAAGAAGGCAGGAGCAGGAAGGCGAGCATGGACAAAATGTTGCTTGTCAAAAATTAGTTGATACTGGAGGGATTGTTTGTTTCTTTCAAGAAACTGATAGCGCACTAAAGCCTCATAATCAAGAAAAGCAAGGGGTAACTCAATATCATTCTCTCTTATGGGTACCCAAAGATACTTAGCTACACGGGTGGCATAAATTCCACGAAACAAATCTCCATCCTTACCATTATGATGTAACCTCCTGGCAATAATAGCCCACAAGTTATATTGTCTATCTACCATTACAACACTCTTAAGAATACTTAGATCAGGCACGCAAAGGTGACTATGCTCATGTTTACCGTTAATACATCTACCTATGAAGAGAGCAAAATAATGTATAGCCGGAAAGTGAATGCTCCCAAGGTAGCTTGTGTAATGATTCTAGTTTCTCCCACCGTGATGCTAGCAAGGAAATCATTATATTCATTTTTATGAGGATCACTATGACTACCCCACCATGGAATTTTGCATGCATCATTAAAATCTTCTAGGTTCATGGTATAGGTCTTATCATAAAGCTTAAATAGAATAGAATGAGAATTACGCCTAGATGAAAATTCAAACCTCCACACGAAAGAATCAGTGAGTTGATAATATTGCTTGCATCGATCTGAAATGAAAACCTCAAGGCTAGCATTCCTTATGTACGCATAAATCTCTTCCTTGAATCCGGTGTTGTCCATGAGTTGATCCGATGGCCATTCACAAGGCAGTACTCGAGCTTCCCTTGGTGGTTAGAAATCGGGCTCACGTAACGCGAGTCTCGGGTCTTTCTTGCTCGAGGAACCACCATGGTACATTCTCCTCAACATCTTTTCCTTCTCTGAAAAATTTCTGAAATTTTTAGTGAAAGAAAAATAAAGGTGAACAAAACTCAACAAAACTCATAGCAACTACTCCCTCAAGTGCCTAGAGACTATATCATGCATCAAAACTACTTGTGACCATACAAATTTTACATGCAAGCTCAAAACACAGTCATCACAACAACAAAAATCTGCAATATATAAGGCACTAGAACAAAAACTAATTGGACCATTGGAGGAGTCACATACTGATGAGAAATCCCCTAAAACAGTTTTGCGAATGGAGCTTTGAGCAAGGAGATCGAAAATGGAAGTAAGAGGAGCTAGAACACGGATTTTTGCAATGGTGGGATTTTTCTTGATGAAGATGAAGTGAATGGGTGCTGGAATAAGTGGAGGGGGCCATGTGGGACCCACAAGCCACCAGGGCATGCCTAGGGGGGTGGGCACGCCCTGCAGGCTTGTGGCCCCCTGGTGCAGCCCCCTAATGCATACTTAGTGCCAAAAATTCTTAAATATTCCAGAAAAAATCATACTCCAATTTCAGGACATTTGAAAAACTTTTATTTTTGGGTCACTTTTTTATTGCATGGGAAACTCAAAAACAGAAAATAATTGCATTTTTACTTAATCTCATCTAGGTAACAGAAAGTAAAAGTTAGGTACAGGAAGTTGTGCTTTCTAAATTCGTCCATGTCATGCTCATCAAAAGGAATCTATCAATAAGGTTGATCAAGTCTTATTAACAAACTTCTTTTGAATAACACGAAACCGAAGAATTTTCAAATAACACTAAGTTAACTCAATGGGGATATGTATTTCCCCAACAATAAGTATATCATATTTCTTCTTGATAGTAGGAAGAGGGAACTCAAAGTCTCCAATAATAATCGTTGGAATTTTTTCAATAGAGTTGATACTATGAACTTGAGGTTGTTTCTTCGGAAAGTGTACCATATGCTCATTACCATTAATATGAAAAGTGACATTGCCCTTGTTGCAATCAATAACATCCTCCGCGGTATTCAAAAAGGGTCTACAAGGATGATCGACATACTATCGTCCTCGGGAATATCAAGAATAACAAAAGTCCATCAAGATAGTAGCATTTGCAACTACGCCAGGTACATCCTCACAAATACTGATAAGCAGAGCAGTTGATTTATTAGCCATTTGCAAAGAGATTTCAGTAGGTGTCAACTTATTCAAATCAAGTCTATGGTATAAAGAGAAAGGCATAACACTAACACCAGCTCCAAGATCACATGAAGCAATTTTAACATAATTTCCTTTAATAGAGCATGGTATAGTAGGTACTCCCGGATCTCCTAGTTTCTTAGGCATTCCACATTTAAAAGTATAATTAGCAAGCATGGTGGAATCTCAGCTTCCCGTATCTTTCTGTTATTTGTCATAATATCTTTCATATACTTAGCATAAGGAGACATTTTCAAAATACGAGTCAAGCGCACACATAAAAAGACAGGTCTAAGCATTTCAGCAAAGCGCTCAGAGTCCTCATCATCCTTTTTCTTGGATGGTTTAGGAGGAAAGGGCATGGGTTTCTGAACCCATGGTTCTCTTTCTTTACCATGTTTCCTAGCAATGAAGTCTCTTTATCGTATCTTTTGTTCTTAGGTTGTGGGTTATCAAGATCATGAGCAGCTTCAATATCCATATTATTATCATTACTAGGTTGAGCATCAACATGAACATCAATATTAATATTATGACTAGGCTCATGTTCATCACCAGATTGTGTTTCAACATCAGAAATAGAAATATCATTTGGATTCTCAGATGTATCTATAACAGGTTCACTAGTAGCATGCAAAGTACTATCATTATTCTTTTGCCTACTCTTATTGGAGGGAATAGGTGCATCAATATTGACTCTCTGTGAATCTTGCTCGACTCTCTTAGGATGGCCCTCAAGATACAAAGGTTCCTGAGTCATTCTACCTCCTCTAGTCACAACTTTAACAGAATGATCATTTTCTTTACTATTCATCTCATTAAGCAAATCATTTTGAGCCTTAAGTACTTGTTCTACTTGAGTGGTTACCATGGAAGCATGTTTATTAATAAGCTTAAGGTCATTGATAGTTCTACTTAGATAATCACCCAAGCGATCAAGCATGTAAGCATTATGTTTCAATTGTCTACTAACATAAGCATTAAAATTTTCTTGCTTGACTATAAAATTATCAAATTCATCCAAGCATTGGCTAGCAGACTTATTATAAGGAATATCTCTTTCATCAAATCTACGGAGAGAATTTAACTCTAATACCTGTGTCGGGTTATCAAGACCATGTATTTCTTGAATATATGGTAGATTCTTAACATCTTCAGCTTTAATACCCTTTTCTTTCATAGATTTCTTTGCCTCCTGCATATCTTCGGGACTGACGAATAGAATACCTATTTTCTTCAGAGTTGGATTTGAAGGTGGTTCGGGAATAGTCCAATCATTATCGTTGCTCAATATATTATTTAATAGTAATTCAGCTTGTTCAATAGTTCGTTCCCTGAAAACACAACCATCACAACTATCTAGGTAGTCCCTAGAAGCATTGGTTAGTCCATTATAAAAGATATCAAGTATTTCATTTTTCTTGAGAGGATGATCAGGCAAAGCATTAAGTAATTGGAGAGGCCTCCCGAAAGCTTGTGGGAGACTCTCTTCTTAAAGTTGCACAAAGTTAAATATTTCCTGCAAGGCATCTTATTTCTTATGGGTGGGAAAGTATTTTTTAGAGAAGTAATAGATCATATACTAGGGACTACGCACAGAACCAGGAGAAAGAGAATTAAACCATATCTTAGCATCACCCTTTAATGAGAAAGGAAACAACTTAAGAATATAGCAATAGCAATTTTTTTCTCATGACTAAATAGGGTGGCTATATCATTCAATTTGGTAAGATGTGCCACAACATTTTCAGATTCATAACCATAGAAAGGATCAAATTCAACCAAAGTAATTAACTCAGGATCGATAGAGAATTCATAATCCTTATCAGTAACAAAGATAGGTGAAGTAGCAAACTTAGGATCATATTGCATTCTAGCATTCAAAGATATTTCCTTCCACTTGCGAAGAAATTTCTTTAGATCATCTATATCCTTACAAGCTAGGAAGTCCCTAGCTACCTCTCCTTCCATAGCATAACCCTCAGGTATATCAGGCAATTCATATCTAGGAGAGCTAGGTCTAGTAGGTGTATCATAGTGTTCAGTTTCAATAATTTCATCAGATTCAGAAATATTATCAGTTTCAGCATTGGCTATAGCAATTAGTTCATCAAGAAATTCACCTAGTGGCAAAAATATCATCAAGCAAAGTATCATCATAAGCATCATGCATAGAAGAAGTAGCATCATCAATTACTTGCGACATATCAGAATTACTAGTAGGTGGTGGTGTTGCAAATTTACTCATAACAGAAGGTGAATCAAGTGCAGAGCTAGATGGCAGTTCCTTACCTGTCCTCATAGTTGAGGGGTAGATCTTGGTTTTTGGATCTTTAAGATTCCTCATAGTAATCAATATATATATATATATCCCAAGTGACTCATAGAATAAAGCTATGCTCCCCGGCCACGGTGCCAGAAAAAGGTCTTGATAACCCACTAGTATAGGGGATCGCAACAGTTTTCGAGGGTAGAGTATTCAACCCAAATTTATTGATTCGATACAAGGGGATCCAAAGAATATTCTCGAGTATTAGTAGCTGATTTGTCTATTCAACCACACCTAAAATACTTAATATATGTAGCAATGTATTCAATACCAAAGTAGTATGGAATTAACGGTAACAGTGGCAAAAGTGATAGTAGCAGTTTTGTAGTGTTTGTAACAGTAGCAACGGAAAAGTAACTTAGCATAGATCAATATATGGAAAGCTCGTAGGCAATGGATTAGTGATGGATAATTATGTCGGATGGCATTCATCATGCAACAGTTATAACATGGGGTGACACAGAACAAGCTCTAATTCATCAATGGAATGTAGGCATGTATTCCATATATAGTCATACGTGCTTATGGAAAAGAACTTGCATGACATCTTTTGTCCTACCCACCTGTGGCAGCGGGGTCCTATTGGAAACTAAGGGATATTAAGGCCTCCTTTTAATAGAGAATCGGACCAAAGCATTAGCACATAGTGAATACATAAACTCCTCAAAATACGGTAATCACCGGAAAGAATCCCAGTTATTGTCACCCTAGGGGATGCGGATCATAACTCGTAATAGGTGTCTATAACTTGCAATATAGGATCAAGAACACACATGTATTCATGAAAAAATGATAGATTCAGATCTGAAATCATGGAACTCGGGCCCTAGTGACAAGCATTAAGCATAGCAAAGTCATAGGAACATCAATCTCAGAACATAATGGATACTAGGGATCAAACCCTAACGAAACTAACTCGATTACATGATAAATGTCATCCAACCCATCACCGTCCAGCAAGCCTACAATGAGATTACTCACGAACGGTTGAGAGCATCATGGAATTGGTGATGAAGGATGGTTGGTGATGACGAAGGCATCGATTTCCCCTCTCTGAAGCCCAAAACGGACTCCAGATCTGGTCTTCCGAGGAAGAACAGGAGGTGGAGGCGGCTCCGTATCATGAAACGCAATGAACTCTTCTCTCTGATTTTTTTCTTCCCGGATAGGAATATATAGAAGTGGAAACGAGGTCGGAGGAGCAGCAGGGGGCCCACAAGCCTGCCCAGCGCGCTCTAGGGGGGTGGGCACGCCCACCAAGCTTGTGGCGAGGTGGTGGCCCCCCTACAGTTGATTCTTTCGCCAATATTTTTTATTAATTCCAAAAATATTCTCTGTAAATTTTCAGGTCAATCCGAGAACTTTTATTTCTGCACAAAAATAACACCAAGGCAATTCTGCTGAAAACAGCGTCAGTCTGGGTTAGTTCCATTCAAATCATGCAAATTAGAGTCCAAAACAAGGGCAAAAGAGTTTGGAAAAGTTGATACGTTGGAGATGTATCACCCCTTGGGAGCCAAGCCTCCTCTCTCCCTCCTCCTATATATACTAGAGGTTTTGAGGGTTTTGACACAGAAAAACAGCCACGTGCTACCTCTCCTCTAGATCGTAGTTTCTCCTCTAGATCGGTTTCAGCGGTGCTTAGGCGAAGCCCTTCTAGAATAGCTCCACCACCATCACCACAATGTTGTCGCGATGCCGGAGAACTCTTCTACCTCTCCACTCCCTCTTGCTGGATCAAGGGGGAGATCGTTATCAAGCTGTACGTGTGCTGAGCGCAGAGGTGCCGTCCGTTTGGCTCTAGATCAGAAGAACCGTGATCAAGATCATGAGAAGGATCATGATGGGATCGTGGGACCGATCGTGAGATGCATCGTGATGGGATCGCGGGACGCTCGGCGATTTGGATCACGAAGACGTTTGACTACATCAACCGTGTTTCTTAACGCTTCCCGCTTAGCGATCTACAAGGGTATGTAGATCCACTCTCCCTCTCGTAGATGCTCATCACCATGGATAGATCTTGCGTGTGCATAGGAAATTTTTTGTTTCGCATGCAACGTGGCATCATGAGCTAGGTCTATGTGTAGATGAGATCTCTAGTAGAACACAAAGGAGTTTGTGGGTGTTGATTCTTAGATTGCTTCCTCCCTTGGTCGTGTTTCGGTTCAGCGGTATTGTAGGATGAAGCGGCCCGGACCAACCTTACTCGTATGCTTACGAGAGACCGGTTCAATCGACTGACGTGTAACTTTGTTGCACAAAGATGGCTGGCGGGTGTCTGTTTCTCCTACTTTAGTTGGATCGGATTCGACAAAGGCGGTCCTTGAGAAGGTTGAAAAGCAACTTATGTATCACCGTTGTGTTTTTTGTGTAGGTGAGAATTTGTTCTTGCAAGATACCCATAGCATCCACATAAAACTTGCAACAAACATTAGAGGACGTCTAACTTTTTTTTGCAGGGTATGCTGTGATGTGATATGGCCAATTACATGACGAGATATATGTGATGTATGAGATGATCATGTGTTGTATAGAGTATCATGACTTGCATGTGGATGAGTACGGCAACCGGCAGGAGCCATAGGGTTGTATTTTATTATTGTATGACCTACGTGTCAATCATTAAGCGCTATGTAATGCTTTACTTTATTTCTAAGTGGTAGCAATAGTAGTATGAGCATGGTGGGCGCGACAACCCCGATGGTGACACAATGATGGAGATCATGGTGTTATGCCGGTGACGATGGAGATCATGCCGTTGCTTTCAAGATGGAGATCAAAAGCACAAGTTCATGGCCATATCATGTCACTTATGGTTTGCATGTGATGTTAATCCTTTTATGCACCTTGTTTTTCTTAGGACGATGGTAGAATTATAAGGTGATCCCTTACTTAAATTTCAAGGTGAATTGTGTTCTCCCCGAGTGTGCACCATTGCGAAAGTTCATCGTGTCGAGACACCACGTGATGATCGGGTGTGATAGAATCTACGTTCACATACAACGGGTGCAAGCTAGTGTTGCACGTGCAGAACACTTGGGTTAAACTTGACGAGCCTAGCATGTATAGACATGGCCTCGAAACACAAAAGACCAAAAGGTTGAACATGAGTGATATAGTAGATATGATCAACATGATGATGTTCACCATTAAAACCACCTCAACTCACATGATGACCAGACTTGAGTTGGTGAATTTGGATCATGTATCACTCAACTAACCCGAGGGATGCCAATATGGGTGGGAGTTCTTAAGTCATATGATTAATTGAACTCATTATCATGAACATAGTCATTTGTGTCTTTGCAAATTATGTTGTAGATTACTAGCTAACACTGTTGCTCCCTTGAATTTTTATATGTTTCGTGAGAAATAGAGTTGAAAGATGATGGTAGCAATATTACAGACTAGGTCCGTGATCTGAGGATTGTCCTCTTTGCTGCACAGAAGGCTTAGGTCCTTAATGCACCACTCGGTGCGCCACCCCCTCTAGCATCGTCTGTAGATGTTGTGAACATCTGACATGCATGTTACGATGACTACTTGATAGTTTAGTGCGTCATGCTTTACGGCTTAGTATTGAGGCTCCAAAAATCTTTTGAACATCACGGAACATATGAGATATTCCAAGAGCTGAAATTGGGATCTCAGGCTCGTGCCCGCGTTGTGAGTTATGAGATGTCCAACAATATTCTTCGCCTGTAAGATGAAGGAGAATAACTCAATCGTTGAGCATGTGGTGAGATTGTTTGGGTGCTACAATCGCTTGAATCAAGTGGGAGCTGATCGTCCAGATAAGAAAGTGATTGATATAGATCTTGTTTATTGCAATACGGTTATTCATTTAAGTGAGAGAATAATGGTTATTCTGTTTACATGAATAATACCTTGAATGGTCATGCACCCAATGAGAATGGTTTGTTGAATCTTGATCGTAGTAATACACATGTTCATAACATTGATGCCAAAAGATGCAAAGTTAATATTGATAGTACCACATACTTATGGCACTGCCGCTAAATGTCATATTGGTGTAAAGTGCATGAAGAAACACAATGTTGATGGATCTTTGGACTCTTTTGCTTTTGAATCGGTTGAGACATGCGGACCATGCCTCTTGGGCAAGATGACTAAAAACCCCGTTTTCCGGCTTGATGGAATGGGCAAGTGACTTATTGGAAATGATACATGTTGATGTATATGGTCCAATGAGTGTTGTAGCATGCAGTGGATATCGTTATTTTCTTAACATCACTGATGATTTGAGTAGATATAGTGTATATTTACTTAATAAAACACAAGTCTGAATCGTTTCAAAAGTTCAAGAAGAATCAGAGTGAAGTTTGAGATCATCGTGAAGAGAAGATAAATGTCTATGATATGATCCTAGAGGTGAATATCTGTGCTACGAGTTTGGTATACAACTTAAGACAATGTGAAAGTTGTTTCACAATTCATGCCACCTGGAACACCATAGTGTGATGGTGTGTCCGAACGTCGTAGTCGTGCTCTATTGAATATGGTGCGAATTATGATGTCTCTTATCGTTTTTGCCATTACCGTTTTGGGGTTATGCATAAGAGACAACTACATTCGCTTTAAATAGGGCACCATCTAAATCCGTTGAGATGACACCATATGGTTTCGCAGAAACCTAAGCTATCATTTCTTAAAGTTTGGAAATGCAACACTTATGTCTCATAAGCTCGAACCCAAAGCGGAAAAATGCATCTTCATAGAATACCCTAAGAACAGTTGGGTATACCTTCTATCTCAGATCCGAGTATAAAGTGTTTGTTGCTAAAATTGGGTCCTTTCTCGATAAAGAGTTTCTCTCGAATGAATTGAGTGGAAGGAAGATAGAACTTGATGAGGCTATTGAACCTTTGTTTCAACCAGAGAGTAGCGCAGCGTAGAATGATGTTTCTGTGGAGCCTACGTTAGTTGAAGAGGAAGTTAATGATGATTATCATGAAGCTTCGGATCAAGTTACTATCAAACCTCGTAGGTCAACAAGGACGCGTACTGCTCCTCAGTGGTGCGACAACCCTGTCTTAGAGGTCATGTTGTTGGACAACGACGAACCTACGAGCTATGGAGAAGCGATGATGTGCCCGGATTCTGAAAAATGGTTAGAGGCCATGAAATCCAAGAAAGGATCCATGTATGAAAACCGAGTATAGACTTTGGTAGACTTGCTTGGTGGATGGCAGGTCGTTGAGTACAAATGGAATTTAAGATGAAGACAGACGCTAATGGTGAAAGTCACCATTTATAAAGCTCGAGTTGTCGCAAAGAAGTTTACCCCAAGTTCAAGGAGTTTACTATGATGAGACTTTCTCACTCGTAGCGATGCTAAAGTCTATTGGAATTATGTTAGCAGTTGGTGCATTTTTCAATCATGAAATCTGGCAGATGGATGTCAAAACATTGTTTCCTTCCTTGAGGAAAGGTTATATGAGATACAACCAGAAGGTTTTGTCAGTCCTGAGGATGCCAAAAGGTGTGGAAACTTTAGTGATCCTTCTATGTACTAAAGCAAGCATCTCAGAGTTGGAATATACGTTTTGATGAGGTGATCAAAGTTTTTGAGTCTATACAAAGTTTATGAGAAACTTGTATTTACAATAAAGTGAGTGGGAGCACTTTTGAGTTTTTGATAAGCATATGTGGATGACATATTGTTGAGCAGAAATGATGTAGAATATTTGGAAAGCACAAAGGGTTGTTTGAAAAGAGTTTTTCAAAGGAAACCTGGATAAAGCTACTTAATAGTTGGGCAGCGAGATCTATAGAGATAGATCAAGGCGTCTGATAAGACTTTCAATGAGTACATACCTTGACAAGATTTTGAAAGAGTTCAAAATGGATCAGTCAAAGAAAGAGTTTTTGCCTGATTTGTAAGGTGTGAAGTTGAGTGAGACTCAAAGCTCGACCACGACAGAAGAAAGAGAAAGGACGCACGTTGTCCCCTATGCCTTGGCCATAGGCTCTATATAGTATGGCACGTTGTGTACCGCACCTGTGTCTGCCTTGCCATAAGTCTATCAAGGGGTACTAGAGTAATCCAGGACTGGATTACTGGACAATGGTCAAAATTATCCTTAGTAACCAGAGGACTAAGGAGATGTTTCTCGATTATGGAGTTGATAAAGAGTTCGTCATAAAGAGTTACGTCGATGCAAGCTTTAACACCAATCCAGGTGACTCTTAGTAGCAATCCAGGTACATATAGTGGAGTAGCCATTTGGAATAGCTCCAAGTGGAGCGTGGTAGAAGTGTTTATAGTATGACATAGATATTTGCAAAGTACACACGGATCTGAATGTCTCAGACCCGTTGACTAAAACCTCTTTCACATGCAAAGCATGATCAAACCCCAGAACTCATTGGGTGTGAGATTCATAACAAATCACATGGCGATGTGAGCTAGATTATTAACTCTAGTGCAACTGGGAGACTATTGGAAATATGCCCTAGAGGCAATAACAAATTAGTTATTATCATATTTCCTTGTTCATAATAATCGTTTATTATCCATGCTAGAATTGTATTGATCAGAAACTCAGATAAATGTGTGGATACATAGACAACACCATGTCCCTAGTATGCCTCTGATGGACTAGCTCGCTAATCAAAGATGGTTAAGGTTTGTAGCCATGGACATAAGATGTCATCTGATAAAGGGATCAAATCATTAGGATAATGATGTGATGGACAAGACCCAAACTATAAACGTAGCATATGATCATGCTAGTTTATTGCTACAGTTTTCTGCATGTCAAGTATCTGTTCCTATGACCATGAGATCATGCAACTCACTGACACCGGAGGAGCACCTTGTGAGTATAAAACGTAGCAACGTAACTAGGTGACTATAAAGGTGCTCTACAGGTATCTCCGAGGGTGTCTATTGGGTTGGCATGGATCGAGACTGGGATTTGTTACTCCGTGTGACAGAGAGGTATCTCAGGGCCCACTCGGTAATACAACAACCTAACAAGCCTTGCAAGCAATGTGACTAAAGTGTTAGCCACAGGATCTTGTATTACGTAACGAGTCAAGAGACTTGTCGTTAATGAGATTGAACTAGGTATGGAGATGTAGACGATCTAATCTCGGGCAAGCAACATACCGAAGAACAAAGGGAACAACATACAGGATTAATTGAATCCTTGACATAGAGGTTCAACCGATTAATATCTTCGGAGAATATGTAGGAACCAATATGGGCATCCAGGTCCTGCTATGGGTTATTGACCATAGAGGTGTCTCGGTCATGTCTACATAGTTCTCGAACCCGCAGGGTCTGCACACTTAAGGTTCAGTGACGTTTCGGTAGTATAGAGTTATGTATGGTGGTGACCGAAGGTTGTTCGGATTCTCGGATGAGATCCCGGACGTCATGAGAAGCTCCGGAATGGTCCATAGGTAAAGATTGATACATAGGAAGTCCTGTTTTGGTCGTTGGAAAAGTTTCGGGCTCATCGGTAGTGTATCGGGAATGCCAGGAGGGTACCGGGGGACCATCGGGAGTGGTGTTTCGACCCAAAAGGCTACATGGGCTGTGGGAGAAGGTAAACTAGCCCCTAGTGGGCTGGCGAAGCCTCCTCTAAGGGCCCATATGGCTAGAGTGGATTGAGAAGGAAAAACACAAGGTGGAAAGAGTTTCCAAGTGGGAAGGAGGATTCCTAATCCTACTAGCATTGGAGGAGGAGTCTGCCTCTCCTCCTTGCTCCAAGGACAAGGGCTGTCCCGTTTGGATCCAATCCTCCTCTCTTCCTCCTCCTATATATACTAGATGTTTTGAGGGTTTTGACACAGAAAAACAGCCACGTGCTACCTCTCCTCTAGATTCGTTTTAGCGGTGCTTAGGCGAAGCCCTAGTGGAATAGCTCCACCGCCATCGCCGCAACACCGTCGCGCTGCTGGAGAAATCTTCTACCTCTCTGTTCCCTCTTTCTGGATCAAGAAGGCGGAGATCGTCATTGAGCTGTACGTGTGCTGAACGCAGAGGTGTCATCCATTCGGCGCTAGATCGAAAGGACCGTGATCAAGATCGCGAGACAGATCATGACGGGATCGCGTGACGGATCGTGATTGGATCGCGAGATGGATTGTGATGGGATCGCGGGACGCTCGGCGATTTGGATCACGAAGACGTTCGATTACATCAACCGCGATTCTTAATGCTTCCCGCTTAGCGATCTACAAGGGTATGTAGATCCACTCTCCCTCTCGTAGATGGTCATCACAATGGATAGATCTTGCGTGTGCGTAGGAATTTCTTTTGTTTCCCACGCAACATTCCCCAACAGCTGCAGGTGTCATTCCAAAAAGACATAATTGGCTCGAGAGGTCCAGGACATGGTTATATGCACATGGGAGAAAGTTGGATCCAAAAGCAGGGGAGATTATTGAAAATGCATCTCTTAAAAGCAGCCTCGGACGCTTTACTTGAAGCAATAAAAAATGTCAAAACGGTGTGTACATCCCCGAGAGAGAGAACGACGATCTTACACGTGCCCTCGGGAAACCTGAACACGGAGGACGAAAACAAGGCAAAGACGTTGTTCTGTGGGTTCAGGGGTTTTCAGAGTGGAATGAATGAACGCGGAGTTGAAAGAAAGCAAAGTTGTTAGAGAAAAAAGAAGCAGGATGCAGACCGACTTCAAAACTTAGAGAGAAAGAACGCGGAGTTGGAACGCATGTGTATGTGGCATGATGACCAACTGACCACCTTTAGCTAGCAAATTCTATGTATGCGGCAGGAGAAAGCAGATCCACCATTGGATAGTACCGTCCCGTCTTTGCAAAAAAGCAGCGTGGGTTCCACGGGGGTCCCGGCGGATGATGTATTGCTGGCTCGCTACCCCGTGGATGACATCATAGACAGGACAAGTTGTGAGATCCACATGAAAATGGAGAACATATCCATGAAGGTGGCGGTTGGCATTTCTTTACCGGATGCACCTGAAGCAACCATCCATGGCAATCCGATTCCAGTTGGCTATGCTCGTGTCGGGGTAGATGATGTTTTGTCGGGATATGACTCACTAGAGCTTGACTTGCCTGGAGGTGAAGGGGAGCAGACACTGGGAGAAGTCATACATTGTGTCATTGTATGGAAAAAGGAATGCATCATGTTTCCAAACTCGGTGCCAATACCACCTACTCCTCCTAGCAATACACCTCTAAGTCCGCCGCGTAAGCCGACTCAACCCCACCTCAAGACGGAGCCCAGCGCGAGTCCGCCATATTGACCTGCGCCGTGTCAGCCGACTCCAACCTTTATGTCCCAGGGTCAAAAGCGGAAGAAAGTACCAAAGAAGAAACCCGAGCCTCCTGCCAAAAATAAGTTAGCTTACGAGTTGAATGAGGAGGAAACCAGAGAGACCGTGGTTGTCGAAGTGAAGTCCCATTTTGCACCGAAGCCGGTCCCGCCACCAATGGAGAAAATACCTGCGCCAACCATACAACACTTTGTGAGTTCTCTAGAGCGACACCCGGTACATTATAGGCCTTCAGACTATGAACGCTATATTAGAAAGTCATATCTTTAATAAATGCAGCACTCGTCGATAAATATAGGTGGTAATAAAAGCGGGGAAATAGATCCCCAGCTTAGAGAACAGGCAGTGCAATCGATCCCCCTACCAAAGGTGAGTACCGATAAGGTAATGGCTGACGGTTCTGAATAATTTGGTTCCGGTGTTGAATAACTCCGAGGAACCGAGGAATTCCCCAAGGCTGAATTAGCATGGAAATATATCCCCGTGAACCCTCTGGTCAGACCTGAGAAGGTACCGCTTCTGCCAACACAAATGCGAAGATTACATGACCGGTGCATGAGAGAAGTAAATATGGGGCAACAAATGCTCATGGTGAGGGTCAAGAAAGAGCATTACTTCTATGATTCAGATATAGTGATTGAGCTTTCAGAAATTTTTCAGTTATACAATCAAGACGCACTCGACAAATCTATCATCCGTTGCTATTGTTTGTAAGTGATTTCTTTATGTAATTTAATTATCTAGCTCAGCTCGTTCATTTCATGTAATTATCCTGACTATATTTTTTAAATGCTATTATGCATAATGAAAATTCTCGAATGCAAACAATAGGGAATCTTTGACATTGGGTTCATTGAACCATATATCGTTCATGAAGTAGTGGTAAAGGAATTCGCCCATGACACATGGACTAACTTGCTAATGTTTTTGAAGGAACAACATACCAAAACAAATATACTATTTCCTTACAACTTCAAGTGAGTGTTACTGTCTTGTACTACAAATTCTATTTTTCTTACTTGATGTTAAGTGTAATTGAGTTATGCATGCCTAATTATATAAACGTGTGTACATGTTCCACTGGATCCTGCTGGACATTAAAGTTGACACTAGAACTGTTCAAGTCTTTGACTCACTAGGTAAACACACTCAAGACTACACCAACGTGATTAAGATGATCGACTGGTAATTTCAGTCAGTACCGCACTATATCGACCATTTTCGTTCATTTCCTGATATCAAGTAATTAATAACTCCTTTATTCATTTTCTTTGCTGGGCAGGGTTTGGAAACGGTTCACCAAAGAGGTTGTCGGTGAATGGAAACCAAAGATGACATGGCTATTGAGGAAGGTAATTAAGTAGTACTAGCTAGGTTCGCGCACCTCTTTAATTCTAGTATCATACCGTTATCATGCTTGATTGTTTTCTGATTGAATTATATTATCGCAAAGTGCATAAGGCAAAAATATGGTATGAATTTATGTGCATACTACGTTTGAGAGAACATTCGCATTATGACCGAATGGCGCAGAGACCAAAGACAACTTCGGGTATTGTCGGGGATATACCCCGTGGTATGACCCGGCCGGAAGTATGACCCGGCCTGGCGACTCACAAGAGTCCCGGTCAAGACATGGCATTTTATTAATGACCCGGCAGACGGGTCACAGGACGACCAGGCCCAAGACCCGGTGTGTAAGCCGGCACCAGGCAGTTCACAAGAGAAGGCCCGAAGGAGAGAAAGGATTCCCTTAAAAAGGAAACAAGACCCAAAGTAGGATTCATGAAAGGCTAGTCCTAGTCCTACTCCTAGTAGGACTCTATTTTGTAAACCTACCCTCTCCACCTATATAAGGAGGGGTAGAGCACCCCTAGAGGGAGAGAAAAAAAGTTCACAAGTTTAGACAACACAAGAGAATAGAGATAGACAGATTATAGGCTCTCGTGATTAGAGGTAGCAACCAACACCCTTGTAACCGAGAGATCTCCTTCACCATCAATACCAGACAAGTAGGACGCAGGCTTTTACCTCCATCAGAGGGGCCGTACCTGGGTAAACTCTGTGCCTCTCGATTCCGATCAACCCCTTCAAGACGCCACGTAGTTGCATCTTTGCCGCGAACCTAAGTCCGTTCACCCGTACATCTGCCGTGACAAATCCACGAGAGTTGGCGCCCAGTGTGGGGTGACGCACGATAATGTTGTTCTTGGAGGGAGTTTTCATGGGGATCGAAAAGATTAAGATCCGCCGGACAAAGAAGAGTTGACATAAGAACGTCACATCGACGACGCATAGCCAAAGCGACCATGTACAAGATTTTAGATCAGCAGAAAAATTAAGGTTGCATGAGCTGCCGCATGAGTGTCTCTCGGCGATCTGTCGAAACCGGCTCGAGACTGATTTCTGCGACGACCTGAGTCCAACCAGTGTTCCAATCCTTGAGTACTACTTCTTCCGGATCGACGCGTGGACCTACAATAGCATCACATCTACCAATTACTACTTCTTCTGGATTGACGCGTGGAACTACAATACCATCACATCTACCAAGTACTACTTCTTCACGCTCCACATCATGGCATAGGGGAACTACCGTGAGAATACTAGCAATGGATTTGCCTGACGATCGGGACAGCCACACCAAGCGAAAAGTGATCCTAGTGGTGTGGCGATCTGCTCTAAGACACAACCGGAGATCAACACAGGCTGGAGATGGAGCCGGACGCAGAATTCGCCCTGCCGCACCCGCACTTCAGTCGCAACAGCCTCGCCCCCGCACAGCGCCAGCTCGCCAGCTCATAGTCACACCAGCTTTTCCATTGCCGGCAACGCTGAGCCGCTCGGCTGCCGTGGCCCGCTTCGCCTGCTAAGCTCGCTGCACCGCACTGCACCGCCCGCTGGCTCAACGCTCGCGCCAGCCGCCGTCACCTCGCGCGCAAGCCGCCTCGCCACCTCTCGCCCGCGTCGCCCCAGGCCTTCGGATCGAACCGTCGCCCCTTGCCGCTAACGCCGCTCCTGCCCCTAGCCGCCGGCTCTGCCGTTCCAAGGCCGGCTCCCACCGCGCGCCTTGCCTCGAGCTGGCCTTGTGCCGCCGCGCCTGCCTCCATCGTAGCTCGCCTAGAGCCAACGCCGTGCCTAACGCCGTCGCCATGTGCTTCATTGCCAGGAAGGCCGTCTGCCTCACCCCGAGCCGTGCGGTCGGTGGGAATATAAGGAAAAGGGTGAGAGTGGGGGTTCATTGGAAAAGGTAATAAAAAAATATATCAGAGGAAGGGCCTGGTTGGACGAAGGACATCCGTTTTGTCATATTGCGTCCGCGCGCAGATCGTCGGTAGTTTCTGCAAAAATCATCAGGTGATATCCTTCCAGTCTATTTATTTAACACATATTAAATTCCTTGAGAACAATCACTCCATTTGTAATATTTATTGTGCAGGAGAATTGTTTATTTCGAAGGTGGCGTTTACAAGAGTGCATGCCAATATCGTTAGTCCATGCCGTGGGTGGCTCACCGTCCACCGGCTTACAACACTGCGGCCGTCTCTAACGACCGCGCCGGCTTACAATGCCGCGGCTGTCTTCCGGGGCCGCACCGGCTTACAATGTCGTGGCCGTCTATCACCATCCGCACTGGCTTACAATGCCGCGGCCATCTCTTGCGACTGCGTCGGCTTACAACGCCGTGGCTGTCTCTCGCCACCGCTCCATCTTACAACGCCATGACCATCTCTCGCCACCCGCGCCGGCTTACAACGCCATGGCGTCTTCCACAACAGCATCGGCTTACAATGCCGCAGCTGGTTTCTACGTTTACATCAACACGCCAGTGGCTGCATACAACAGTACAAGACGCCCAACTGACGGTTCTGAATCGCTGCCCAACGGTCCCATCAACATTGACATATCAATGCAGTGCTCGCCGGTATAAGCCGCCCGACGAATAGGTGCACAAGTCGCCGCCACTACAGTTTGGTTCACTTCAACAACCAGCCGGAATGAACCCTCGACCGGATCACTGAAACAAACAATGCGGGATCATCTATAACCCGCCACGGCCAACCTCAACTTTCAGTGGAGATTCTCAAGCCGCCTCTTCGAGTCAACTTAAGACTCGGGGGCCACAGACATGGCAAGACACATTTGATTGTTTTCAATGAGAACCCCGGGTCATGGCAAAGTTAACCCGATCCTGGGAGCTACTACATTTTCGGTGGAAGATTCAAAGTTACCCAAGAGGACGAACTGCCGTGATGCACGATTAAAACATAGGTGCTCGGATTTATTGGATCATCACTTGGAGCTTCTGCTGTTTCTTCATACAAGATGGCGGCTTACAAGATGGCAACTTACAAGATGGTGCACAAAACATTGGTTGTCGAAGGGGGCTTCTTACCTTTGGGTATCGCTTATCTCACCCTAACAGCCAGCTTTATGTCAATCCGGTTAACATGTTAGCCGCGGTTGTCGAAGGGGGCTTATTACCTTCGGGTATCGCTTATCTAACCCTAACAACCGGCTTTATGCCATTCCAGTTGACATGTCAGCTGTGGCTGTCGAAGGGGGCTTCTCGCTGACGGGTGTCGCTTATCTCACCCTAACAGTCGGCTTTATGCCATTTCTAGTTAACATGTTAACCGCGGTTGTCGAAGGGGGATTCTTACCGACAGGTTCGCTTATCTCACCCTAACAACCGGCTTTATGCCATTCCAGTTGACATGTCAGCTGCGGCCGTCGAAGGGGGCTTCTTACCTTCGGGTATCGCTTATCTCACCCTAACAGCCGGCTTTATGCCATTCCGGTTAACATGTTAGCCGCGGTTGTCGAAGGGGGCTTCTTACCTTCGGGTATCGCTTATCTCACCCTAACAACCGGCGTTCGCGCCAAAAAATTTGACAAGTCAACATTGGCTATCGAAGGGGGCTTCTTACCTTCGGGTACCGCTTATGTCACCCTAACAGTCGGCTTTATGCCAATCCAGTTGACATGTCAGCTACGGTTGTCGAAGGGGCTTCCCACCTCCGGGTGTAGTTTATCTATCCCTAACAACCGGCATTCGCGCCAAAAATGTGGACAAGTCCACGTCGCATTGTACATCGCATTATACATCACATAATATATTGCATCAACATTGAATCATACATTGCATCATATTCACATGACATGTCGGCTTATCAAGCCGGGTCAGAGCAAGATTATGAAAGAAGGAGCAATGTTATAACATCTCCGGGTTGTGCTTTTTCAAGCCGCTCTTACAACAACGCAAAATATATTCTGTCTTGCTTTTGCAGGTCTTGTCTCTTAAGATGAGTCACCGTTAAGTATGATGAAAACTTCGACAAAGAGCAAATGGATCTTTAATAGCCAACATGGCTGGATCTTCATGATTTATCATAACCAGTACTAAATGATTGGGGTTTTCAAGCCAGCTCGGAGAATTCATTATTTTTTCAAGAGCCGCCCTATCAGATATAATGTTGTGTCATCTAATTGACCGGTTCTCAGATTTCTTCAATTGTGCTCTGTAGTAATCTACAACACTCATGGATTTTTCCAATATATATCTGCCAGGTTACAATGCAACCACGAGCAGGGATTTCATGTCAAAGACAAAGGAATTATTCCAAGATATTCATTCCGGGATATATTACAACCACGGTCAAAGATTCATTCAACAAATTGTGGTGGGTTATATTATTCTCACATAGTCCCGAGTCGCCGCAGGTAGACGACCCTACACTTGGGGCCTATACTATTCAAATATAGTTTATATCAAGTATGCAAGTCCCTTGTCGCTGCAAGCATGCACCACAGCACTTGGGGGCTAACGCAAGCCGGTTTTCAAATCATTACATTGTTAGCAAGACCATATTATCTCAAGGAGATGTGCCGACCTTTCTATGTTTTTCTAAGTTCCAGCCCAGTAACTCTTACTGACTTGGCACTTGGGGGCTACCCCGCTCAGATCAAAATTTTCTAAAAAGTCCCAAGTCGCCGCAGGCGTGCGACCCGACACTTGGGGGCTAGAGTATTCAGCTGTTTAAACAGATTGTGAGGTTCAAATTGAAGACCCGGCGCATTACATACTGATGAGCCGGCCCCTGGGGGCTACACCTGATGAAGTTTCATAAGGTATAAAACAGTTATAAGTCCTAGGTTGCTACAAGCACGACAACCTGACACTTGGGGGCTACACCTACTGAAGTTTCATAAGGTATAAGACAGTTATAAGTCCCAGGTTGTTGCAAGCAGGACAACCGGACACTTGGGGGCTACACAGTCCAAAATATTATTGCAAAGCACCAAGTTATCATGGATAATCTCGGAGCTTGGGGGCTACTGGTAATATGGACATATCAAAAACTTGGAGGAGAATTTTCAAAGATGTTAATTATGGAGTTCAGTTGTTAGACCCGTCGTCACCAACATTCATAACCCGGTGTTATCAAAAGATCATAACCCGACAGATTTTATAAGCCACCTTGCTTCATAGCAATGGAAGTCCGGATTTACATCAGATGGATTTTCATCCCAATATGTTTATCAAATCGGATGGACTCAAGTTATTTGACCCGGCGTCACTAATGATAATGACCCGATATCATCAATGATTATGACCCGGCGGAGATGACCCGCCAAGAGTATTGGAAGCCGACTCAATGTCATATGGGTGTTCTATTCTCAATATTTTTCAGAGGACATTAACAAGCAAGATGATTTTCAAGACAACTCATTCATATGTAGAAAAGACCCGGATTTCCAAGGAGCCACTTCATAAGCCGGCCAAAGGAGCAAGCCAGCCACTTAACATATTTATTATTCCTATTTCAGGAGGTTACCATGAATAAATTCAAGCTAACCTGGGGGCTAATGTCGGGGATATACCCCACGATATGACTCGGCCGGAAGTATGACCCGGGCTGGCGACTCACAAGAGACCCGGTCAAGATATGGCATTTTATTAATGACCCGACAGACGGGTCGCAGGACGACCAGGCCCAAGACCCGGCGTGTAAGCCGGCGCCACGCAGTTCACAAGAGAAGGCCCGAAGGAGAGAAAGGATTCCCTTACAAAGGAAACAAGACCCGGAGTAGGATTCGTGAAAGGCTAGTCCTAGTCCTACTCCTAGTAGGACTCTATTTTTTAAACCTACCCTCTCCACCTATATAAGGAGGGGTAGAGCACCCCTAGAGGGAGAGAAAAAAGTCCACAAGTTTAGACAACACAAGAGATTAGAGATAGATAGATTAGTGGCTCTCGTGATTAGAGGTAGCAACCAACACCCTTGTAACCGAGAGATCTCCTTCACCGTCAATACCAGAAAAGCAGGACGTAGGCTTTTACCTCCATTGGAGGGGCCGAACCCAGGTAAACTCTGTGCCTCTCGATTCCGATCAACCCCTTCAAGCCGCCACGTAGTTGCGTCTTCACCCCGAACCTAAGTCCGTTCACCCGGACATCTGCCGTGACAAATCCACGACAGGTATGTAAACAATATTCACAATTTTTTATCATGATCTAATATATATAAACACAACTAATATATTCATATTGATATCCTTCTTTAAATATGCAAGAGATGCGGGATAGGCTCCTACCAGAGAACCGGCTACTAGCAATTCAAGAGGAAATTGTGGGATTTTTGCTTAAGGAGGTCATAGATGAAGGCGGAGAATACCATTACACCTAATGCGTGCATGTAATGATCTTCAAACTATAGGAGAAATTTTATATATACTAAATTTTACATATATATAAGTGTGTGTGTATGCATGGTCGTACAAAACATTATATCATATATGTATGGTCATATGAGAAATTATATTATATATGCATAACGTGTACAATACGTAGTAGTGTAAAATATGTTTGTAATAAAAAATATTGAATGGAAAACACAAAATGAAAAGGAAAAATAAAGCATAAACCCTAAACCCCAACAAAAAAATTAGTCCTGGTTGGTGACACCAGCCGGGACTAAAGGTCCCCCAGCCCCCAGCTCGCGTAGGTGGCCAAATGGAGGGACTCTAGTCCTGGTTGGTGTCACCAACCGGAACTAAAGGTCCCCCAGCCTCCGGCGTGGGAAGGCGTCCATGTGGAGGGACTTTAGTCCCGGGTCATGGGCAACCAGGACTAAAGGATGGGGGCCTTTAGTCCCGGTTGGCGACCCGGGGCTAAAGGCCTTCGCTAATCGGAATGAAAGTTCCGTTTTCTACTAGTGTTAGCATTGTTGAAGGATTGCACTAGTGAAAGTATGAACCCTAGGCCTTTTTATTAAGTATTGCAACACCGTTTGTACACATTTTTTTACTTGTCACCTTGTTGTTTCCATTACAAAAACCTATTTCTACTATCCATATTACATTTGTATCACCATCCCTTCGCCGAACTAGTGCAGCTATACAGTTTGCCATTGTATTGGGTGTGTTGGGGACACAATAGATTGTTTGCATTTGATTGTAGGTTTGTTTGAGAGAGACACTCTTCATCCTACACCTCCGAGGAATTGATAAACCTCAGATAATCCACTTGAGGCAAAATTGCTACCATCATACAAAACTCTACGCTCAGAGGCCCAACACGAGTCTAGAAGAATAAAGTTGTGTAATAGACATCAAGTAAAAAAAGTAGATGAAGTTGGATTACGATCTACTTGTCATAGACGTCATTCCTATACAAGCTTATGCCATGAATGATCATAATTGTCAATACTACTTTTCTGTCATTTGCCCAACAGTAATTTGTGTACCATGCCATTACTTGATATTGAAAGAAATGCGACTAGTGAATCTATGACACCCTTGTACATTTTCTATCAATACTTGTGTTCCTTGATCGCTCTTTTATTTACTCTTAATATTTTTACATTTTTCCATATCACTATCTACCACTATTTGCCTTTTAATCTTGCAACTAGCAAGACGAGGGGAGTGACTACCCCCTTACCAAGTTGGGTGAAAGCATTTATTTTGTTTCTGTGCAGGGGTTTCTTATCTTATTACCTTGGAGACTCCTACTAGTTCAATTAAACCATGATTCTTAACTCACAGACATACTTTCTGTTTTGTGTTACATCACCCTTCCTCTTTGGGGAAATCCAGCAACTCCTACGAGAGTAACAAAAGAATTTCTGGCACCATTATCGGGGCATTGATATGTCTCCAGCGTATCTATAATTTTTTATGATGGGCATGATATTATATTATCTATTTTGGATGTTTTATACGCATTATTACGCTATTTTATATTATTTTTGGGACTAACCTATTAATCTGGAGCCAAGTGCCAGTTTTTGTTTTTTCCTTGTTTTTGAGTTTTGGAGATATGGGATATTAAATGGAGTCCAAAAGGAATAAAACCTTCGGAAGCATTTTTTCTAGAAGGAAACAAGTCAATCAAGCTTGGAGTGCACATCAGGGGAGGTGCCAGGGCACCACATGCCTGCTAGGCGCGGCCCCCTGGCCATGCCTAGCAGGCTTGTCACTCCCTGGCGGGTCTCCTAACTCTATTCTCTGGCCTATAAATACCCAACTATTCCCCCAACATCAGAACAAGCCGCGCAAATACTTTTCCGCCGCTGGAAGCCTCTGTTCCCGAGAGATCCAATCTTGGGGCCTTCTCCCATAATCTGCCGAAGGGGGAATCAATCACGGAGGGCAGCTACATCAACTCCATTGCCCCCCCTCTCTCTATTTGATCTTCAATACCATGTTCTTCATGATCTTCATGGAGATCTATCCTATGTAATCCTCTTTTGTGGTGTGTTTATCAAGATCCGATGAATTGTGAGTTTATGTTCAAATTATCCATGAATCTTATTTGAATCTCCTCTGAATTCTTATTTGCATGATTTCATATCCTTGCAAGTCTCTTCGAGTTATTGGTTTGGTTTAGCCAACTAGATTGGCAATTCTTGCAATGAGAGAAGTGCTTGGCTTAGGGTTCAGTCTTGCGGTGTCCTCACCCAGTGACATAGTAGGGGTAGCGAGGCACGTATTGTATTGTTGCCATCAAGGGTAACAATATGGGGTTTTCATCATATTGCTAGAGTTTATCCCTCTACATCAAGTCATCTTTCTTAATGCGTTACTCTGTTCTTCATGAACTTAATACTCTAGATGTAGGCATGAGTTGGTCGATGTGTGGAGTATTAGTAGTAGATGCAGAATCGATTCGGTCCACTTAATATGGTTGTGATGCCTATATGCATGATCATTGCCTTGGATAAATACATGATTATTCGCTTTTCTATCAATTGCTTGACAGTAGTTTGTTCACCCACCATGATATTTGCCTTCAAGAGAGAAGCCTCTAGTGAAATCTATGGCCCTCGGGTCTAGTTTCCATCATATAATTTCAAATCTATAAATCAAAAATACCAAAAATACCTTGCTGAAATTTATTTCTCTTTTACTTTCCGCACTCGTTTACATCTATCTCTTTCACATCTAATTCTTGCAAATAACCGTGAAGGGATTGACAACCCCTTTATAGCGTTGGGTGCAAGAGTTTGATTGTTTGTGTAATGCATCCATTGGTGACTTGCTTGTTCCTCCTACTGGATTGACACGTTGGTTCTCAACAACTGAGAGAAATACTTATCTACATTGCTGCATCACCCTTTCCTCTTCAAGGGAAAACCAACGAAAGCTCAAGAGATAGCAAGAAGGATTTCTAGCGCCGTTGCTGGGGAGGATACACATCAAGCCTACCAAGTACCCATAACAAACTAATCTCTTGCATTTAAATTATTTGCCATTTGCCTCTTGTTTTCGTCTCCCCCACTTCTAAAATGATTGTTTCAGAAAATACCAACAATATTTGCCTTTTTGTTCGCCCTTCTTTCGTTCGCCCTTTTGTTTGCCTGTGTGATAGTTTGTTCGTTCGTCTTTATGGATCCACCCAATGATTTTAATCCTTATCTCAGGAAGTTGGAAGATATTGAGGATAATGCAAAAAAATCCTGTCGCTTCAGTTTGACCATAATAACTTCTTTAGAAACGAGCTTAAAGAAAAAAAGAGTGTGTTTGAATACATGAACAAGGAACTTTATGGTATGTCTAAAGAGTTTTTTGGATTGATATCTCAGTTTGCCCATCTTGAAGATTTAGTAGGCCAAATTTTCGATAAACAAGCTACCTTACTCAATAAGATGGCTACTAAGCCAGAATCTTTTAATAATGATGAAGACCTTAAAGTGATTGATGTGACTCCTATTGAATATTTGTTTTCCAATATAAATCTTGATAATGATGGGACTGGAGATAAGACAACTTTAGTTAAAAGGCGTCCCAATGATTTGGAGTCTATAGATCTTAATGCTAAGATTGATAAAGGTGGGATTGAAGAGGTCAAAACTTTAAATAGCAATGAACCAACTATTTTAGATTTCAAGGACTTTAATTATGATAGTTGCCCTTTGATTTATTGTATTTCCTTGTTACAATCCATGATGAATTCTCCTCATGCTTATAGTCAAAATAAGGCTTTTACTAAACATATAGTTGATGCTATGATGAAATCTTTTGAAGAAAAACTTGAGCTAGAAGTTTCTATTCCTATAAATCTTCATGATGAGTGGGAACCTACTATTAAGATTGAAATCAAAGATTATGAGTGCCATGCTTTGTGCGATTTGGGTGATAGTGTTTCCACGATTCCGAAAACTTTATGTGATGTGCTAGTTTACCACGATTTTGATTATTGCTCTCTAAATTTGCATCTTGTGGATTCCACTATTAAGAAACCTATGAGAAGGATTAATGCTGTTATTATTGTTGCAAATAGGAATTATGTGCCCGTAGATTTCGTTGTTCTTGATATATATTGCAATCCTACATGTCCTATTATTCTTGGTAGACCTTTCCTTAGAACGATTGGTGCAATTATTGACATGAAAGAAGGAAACATTAGATTCCAATTTCCACTAAGGAAAGGTATGGAACAATTTCCTAGAAAGAAAATAAGATTGCCTTATGAATCTATTGTGAGAGCTACTTTCGTATTGCATACCAAAGATGACAATACCTAGATCTATTGCGTTTTGCCTAGCTAGGGGCATTAAACAATAGCGCTTGTCGGGAGGCAACCCAATTTTATTTTGCATTCTGTTTTTGCTTCTATTTTTGAGTGTTTCACACATTATTACTTCTGTACTAATTGTGTTTTTGTGTTTTAACTAGTGTTTGAGCCAAGTAAAACCTTTGGGGTGATCTATGATAGATGTTGATTTGATCTTGCTGAAAAACAGAAACTTTTGCGCTCAGTCCAGAAATTTTCTAATTTTTTCAGAGCGTCAAATTGATCTAAAAGTTTTAAAAAAGATTGATATATAAATTTCCCAGGTTGTACAAATTTTAAACAATTATTTGAGTTATAGAAGTATACGAAGTTTTCAGTTTGCTACAGACTGTTCTGTTTTTGACAATTTATGTTTTCTTTGAGTTGTTTGCCTATTCTGATTAATTTATGCGCTGTATCATGTGGTATGAGCCATGGAGAAGTTATATTACAGTAGGTATAACACCAATATAAATAAAGAATGAGTTCACAACAATAACTAAAATGGTGATTTACTTTCTTATACTAACGGATCTCACGAGTTTTCTGTTAAGTTTTGTGTTGTGAAGTTTTCAAGTTTTGGGTAAAGATTTGATGGACTATGGAATAAGGAGTGGCAAGATCCCAATCTTGGGGATGCCCAAGGAACCCCAAGTCATATTAAAGGATTCCAAAGAGCCTAAGCTTGGTGATGCCCCAGAAGGCATCCCCCTCTTTCGTCTTCAATCCATCGGTAAATTTACATGAGGCTATATTTTTATTCACCACATGATATGTGTTTTGCTTGGAGCGTCTTGTATGATATGAGTCTTTGATTTCTAGTTTTTCACAATCATCCTTGCTGCACACATCTTTTGAGAGACACATGCTGAATCATGAATTTTTATCATTTTGGGAGTTTCTAAAACATCATGGTAATTGGTCTAGGTTACGAATTTAGTCCTAATATAATAGGCATCCAAAAGGGATATAGTAAAAACTTCCATATTAAGTGCATTGAGTATTTATGAGAAGTTTGATTCCTTGCATAAAGTTTGGAGATATAAATATGGTAATGTTAAGAGACATGTTAGGAAGTAATTGCGATTTGGTAAATACTTGTGTAAAGGTTTGTGATTACTGTAGCATGCACGTATGGTGAACCGTTATGTAAGGAAGTCGGAGCATAACTTGTTTATAGATTGTCAACCTTTGTGTGAGGGTCAGGGGCACGTGATGGTTAACTGCTACCAACCTCCCCCCAGGAGCATGCATTTAATGCTTTGCTTCAATGACTAATTGTCACGCCCAAGATGCGCGCCTATCCATATTAAGGCACGAGGGCCTCGCAAGGGATAGAGGTGCATCTTGTCGTTCGCAAGTATAGCATCATTACACCATACATTACAAAAGAGATGAGTACATGAGTTGGCTTACACTCGCCACATACTAAATTACAATCCACACAGAGTTCAAACATCAATTTGAAGACAGGGTCCGCCTACGGACGAAATCACACGATAAAAAAACAGATGCAAATGATACTATCTCGCTAGTCCCGAAGATCACGACCATGGACCTCTACTCATCCGGATAAGTCACGTACATCCTGCCCCTTTCCTCGTCGTATTCCCACTAGAGCTACGTCAAATCATCCTGCACGAACTCATCTGTACCTGTACCTGGATTGTTGTAGTAATCTGTGAGCCACAAGGCCTCAGCAATCATGCGCCCGGGTACCGAGACTATTCAAGCTTAAAGGTTGGGATGGGGTATGTGTTTAGTTTGCAGCAGCACTAAGAAAATATGGTGGCTAAACTTACATAACATGAAGGTAAATATGAGTGGCCTACGATGAACGATCGAATATAGAATGACCTCTATGAGGTCCTGAACACTTACTTACGTCAATCATAACTCCACCGTGTTCTCTCTCGGATCATGTTCACGAGCAGAGACGATCACGGTTACTCATACAGTTGGTGTATTTTATTTAGAGTTTACTTCAAGTTAACTCTAACCGGGTGTTAAACAAATATCCAAGTTGCCACATAACCGCGGGCACAGCTTCTCGAAAAGATTTAACCCTGCAGGGGTGCTCCAACTAGTCCATCACAAATTAACCACACTCCACGGCAATAGCCTTGACCACGGATCTCGTGATTAGCCTAGGCAACTCCAAAGGGATTCCAACACCTCGAGATAGCCCGAAGAAAGTCAGAGCCCTCACGCAAGACACTCGATAAAGGTAAAACAAATCCAGCAAGACCTCTCGACGTGTCGACGAACCCGATAAGAGCCGCGTATCTTGTTCTCAGGACACGACCAGATAAGCTAGTGTACGGTGGCCTGATAGAAATCTCCCAAGTTGCCTTGGGTTGGCCCCGCACAGTGCTCTAGTTTGGACCAACAATCATGTGGAGCACTGGCCCGGGGGTTGATTAATTATCCACGGGGTTGCAAAGCCCTATGCAAATTTTATTAAGTTATTAAGCAAATGTAGTACCAAAGTTGGGTCTTGCTAGATAAGTTTTAATCTCAGCCGAATAAACAAGGGGGTCTCTATAACAACCCCGAGCATGTTAGGAGCGCAAAGTATGGAAAACATAACACCAGTAACAAGAAACTATGGCGGTAACAGCGGAACAAAACACCTAGCAAAAGGCCAAGACTTCCACCAGTACCAAGATATATATGTGCATTAAATTAAATAACATATAATATTGTGATATGCCAAACCCATGTTATCACATGGAACAACCTGTACCTGCAACTAAGAACGCTATAAGAGGGGCTGAGCAGCGGTAACTTAGCCAACCAAAGGTTTGCTAGGATGTGGAGGGTTAAAGGCTATCATGGCAATTAGGAGGCTAACATTCAAGTGTTAGGTAGAGCAATTGTAATGATAAGAGCGAGACACTAGCAAGCGAAAATAGTATCGGGATCCGGGTACGATCATCTTGCCTGTTGGTTCTTCAATGGAACAAGTAGCGGGATCCTCGTAGATGTACTCGCCTGGATCTTCGTACTCAGGTTCAACGTTCAAGTCTACCCAAAAAAACATCAAGAATAAACAAACAACAAAGGTGCAATCCAC
Organism: Hordeum marinum; assembly: GCA_022496015.1. Classification (NCBI taxonomy): domain Eukaryota; kingdom Viridiplantae; phylum Streptophyta; class Magnoliopsida; order Poales; family Poaceae; genus Hordeum; species Hordeum marinum. Next base: position 327,443,196 of record CM039677.1, read on the forward strand.
AAGCAAGAATGATGCATGCTTATTTGAAGAGTTTTTAACATGGCAATTCTAAATAGTCATGTTTCGCATGTAAGGATTGGTTATTAATGAATCTGGACAGAACCTTATGTTAAGTTATTTAGACATGCATGAACATTCCAGATATGGATGCATCATGCAAAAACGATAAAAATGCATATGAAGAACGTTAGAAACGGAGCTACGGTTCTCATGATACGCTCACGACAAGATACGAAGGCAAAACACAAGACAAGAAGGACCTGGGCTATTCCTTGGCATTCCAAGGTAGACACTGGATAGGCAATGAAAAACCAACCACAATAGAGCCAAAGATCAAGCAATTCCATGGAGTATAGCTCCCACAAATCACAAACAATAAAACAAACAATCTGCCACAAAACAGCAACATAGCAACATGCACAACCCACAACTTGAGCTACAGGAATCCTACAACCACAAACAAGGCATTGACAGAAACTACATGACATGCTCATCAACTTATCCAACTACACAATCTGGAAAGGAGGCACACATCAATAAGCATGAAGCTCACAAGTTGGCATGATGAAACAGAAATCTAGGACTTAGTGAAAATAACAGTTTTCTGCAATCTGAGTTAACCTGATGGCAAGTTGACAACATAAACTAATGGTGATAGATACCACCTCATGGAATGAAAATTAACAGGATGGTAGTAGACAATATCTACTTCAAAACACTAGCACTGAGCGTGAGCTAATTCACAACATAGCACTTGGTAGCATCCACTTAACATGGCATAAAAATATTACCAGATTCTCAGACTTAGAAATATTTAGCATGGTGAAAACAGTAACATTAAGTTAGCTACTTTGCAGCAAGTTTCCCACTTATATGAGTGATTCTCATGACAAACAAAAATACCATGGCATAATAGACATAAAACACTAGCACTTCCATGTTGACACATGCCCCAAAATAAGCATGGATTAATTCCTGCAAAAATGACAAAGCATCACAGCAGAAAATGACATGTTTATGAACTTGCTCAAAAGTGAAATCCAATTGCACCAATGGATTCCTTGGATCTTTCTACCCAAAAATCATGTGTCATACTCATATAGTCACATGAGGCATCATGGCACAAACTACACTAGCAAAACAACCACCTCTCTTATAAGAGAAAACTTACTTAAAATGCACATGAGCATATTTGTACATGGCCAGATTTGGTAATATAGCTAAAATTGGAAAAGATCTATTTAACACTACTAACATGACACATGCTATAATAATAAATAGTGTATGACAAGTGGGGCATGCCGACTTGTCACACACACACACACACACACACACTCCAAACCTACACATCTAAACCACACACACACTCACATGGTATGCACATACACACATACACACATATGCACAAGCCACACATACACAAATGCACAAGTGCACATGGCACTCCCACACTCATGAAACACACACACACTCATGTGTGTGGGTGTTCATCACACACACACACATGCACTCATATATGCACAAGTGCATATATGCATACACACATGCATGTGACACCACACTCACACACATACACTCACACACTCACATACATACACTCCATACACACACTCCATACACACATGTATATATGCTCAAGTGCATATATGCACATGCATATATGTAGGAATGCACCAAACACACATACACACATATACGCATGCACATATGCATTCACATACCCCACTCTACACACACTCTATGCAATTCACATACAATAGCAGGAAAAAAATAACGAAAGAAAAACTACCTAGGCATGCACATATACACACACAAGGCAAAATCAAAAGAAAATAAAACAAAGGGAAAATAAAAAAAGAAACAAAACAACAACAAAAAAAGGGGGGGTTCGGGCTCGAACCCACGACCGACTGGTCGCTTCCCCGACCGCATACCACCACGCTACGGCTGTGGCACTTAACAGAGGAGGGCATCGACTGCTCTAATACTACCTACTGCCCCGATAACTGACGAAACTGAAGGTCACTGCATCTACGGCAACAGACAACGGCGGCGACGACGATAGCCGGCGACTACGGCCTCTCCGGCGAGGGGAAGCTACTACGAGGACTACGGATACTATGGCAGTCCATCTCCCCATTCGCCTCGTGATGAAGGGGGACGGTAGCGAGCTCAAGGGCTCACCTCTCCGACCGGCGGCGACGAACACGACAGCGACGACACTAGCTACAAGGGGAGGAGGGTTGCGTGTCGACTGCTCACTAAGGGGAGGGCGACGATGACCTGGATGCGCAAAGAGGAAGGAGAGGCGGAGACAACGACGACGATGAAGACGAAGAAGTCCCGACGATGATGCGGAAGCGAGCAGGAAGAAGACGACCTCCTGGAGCCTCCTAGCACCAGGAATGGATCGAGGACGATGACACCTTGCTCCACGCCATCTCCGCCGATGACGAGGGCCACCGGAGGCGCGAAGACAACGGCATTGACGAGCGGCGACCTCACTGTCTCTCTGAACTTTCTTTGCTCTCGCTGAATTTGGCGAAGAAGAAGGGGAAGAATGGAGAGGAAAGAGGGGAGAAACGCGATGGCGGCGGAGAGGAGGAAGAAGAAAACCCTAGGGATCCGTGCTTTAAAAAGGGGAGGGCCTTGACGTCCATGAGCCCCTGACAGCAACGGCATCGGCTCTCCCGTGCTCTCACTCTCTTTGAACCTCCTTACCGAGGAGGACGACGCAGGTAGCCGTCAGCTACCTGCTGGGCCGCGTGGGCTGGGGAGGGCACAGCTCTCACTCACTCACTCTCTAGCAAAAAATAAAAGGAGAGTTTCCTTTTTTTAAATAAAGAGAGAAAATAAATCCTATTAGAGAAAAAGAAAAAGAATAAATACAAAACAAAATACTTTTAGAGATGAGAAGAAAATCCCCCATTTTATAAAAATGAGAAGAAGATTTTTAGAGCAACTATTCTAAATGGCTTTAAAAGCAACAACCCCTTTATTATTTAAAACCCCAAATACCTATATATCAAGACAACAAAAGGACCACACACACAATTTTAAAACATTGCAAACTACCTTTTGAACCTTTAAACAATTATTTAAACCAAGTTAATTCTGCTGATAAAATATCATTGAAGAAAAAGGTTATTTGGTAGGGTTTGTTTGAAAAGGAATAAAAGAGGGGGGAAGGAGAAGGAGATGCACCACCCACACTCTAACCACATCACAACACACAAGGACACACTCATCCACAACTAGGTCACATCACAAATAAGGCATGGCATGATGAATGGTATGATGCATGATGCATGAATGCATGAACAAGACATGTCATAACAAGGTTCAACTAATAACATTAATATCATGGCAACAAGGTTCATACAAGGCACATGCCCAACAAGGTAGGGACAACACTTGGGTTGTCACACTAATAGACTTTTTCAATAAGTATGTGAGTTCTTTATGACTAATGTTGAGTCCATGGATTATACGCACTCTCACCCTTCCACTTTTGCTAGCCTCTCTATTACCACGCAAATTTCTCCGGTATACCATATACCTTCCTCAAAATAGCCACCATATACTTTCCTCAAAATATCCACCATATACTTTCCTCAAAACAGCCACCATACCTACCTATTATGGCATTTCCATAGCCATTCCAAGATATATTGCCATGCAACTTCCACTGTTTCCTTTTATGACATGCACCATCACTTCCATATTGGATATAGAGTCATATTTTGTCATAGGTATCGAGTTGTAAGTAAATAAAAGTGTGATGATTATCCTTAATAGAGCATGTCCTATGTGAGGAAAGGATGATGGAATCTATGATTCCCTCACAAGTGGGGATGAGATTCTGGACTAAATAAAAAAATGAATAAAAGAGGCCTTAGATGCCCACACAAAAAAATGATAGAAACGAGAGAAGGGACATTGCTACTACTTTTTTTCCACACTTTTGCTTCAAAGTAGTACCATCATCTTCATGATAGAGAGTCTCCTATTTTGTCACTTTCATATAGCTAGTGGAATTTTTCTTCAAGATGCACATCCACTTAGTTACTTTTTGAGCTTTCATACACTTATACCTCTAGTACATCCATTGCATGGCAATCCCTACTCACTCACATTGATATCTATTGATGGGCATCTCCATAGGCCGTTGATATGCCTAGTTGATGTGAGACTATCTTCTCCCTTTCCTTGACAACCTCCACCATATTCTATTCCACCTATAGTGCTATATACATGGCTCGCGCTCATATATTGCGTGAGAGTTGAAAAAGTTTGAGAAAATAAAGGTGTGAAAACAATTGCTTGAATTTTCATCGGGGTTGTGCATGATATAAATACTTTGTGTGGGGAAGAAGGAGCATAGCCAGACCATATCATATTGTAGGGATAACTTTCTTTTGCAATTATATTTTGAAGAGATACAATTGCTTTGCTAGTATTCTTGAAATGTTATTGTTTCTATATCAATATTAAGCTTTTGTTTTGAGTCTTACGGATCTAAATATTCATGCCAAAATAAAGAATATTACATGGATAAATATGTTAGGTAGCACTCCACATAAAAAATTCTGTTTTTATCATTTACCTACTCGAGGACGAGCAATAATTAAGCGTGGGGATGCTGATACGTCTCCAACGTATCTATAATTTTTGATGATGGCATGCTATTATATTATCTGTTTTAGATGTTTTATATGCATTACTATGCTATTTTATATTATTTTTGGGACTAACCTATTAATCTAGAGCCAGGTGTCAGTTTCTGTTTTTCTTTGTTTTTGAGCTTTGCAGATATGGGATATTAAATGGAGTCCAAACGGAATAAAACCTTCGGAAGGAATTTTTATAGAAGGAAACAAGTCGATCAAGCTTGGAGTGCACGTGAGGGGAGGTGCCAGGGCACCACAAGCCTTCTAGGCATGGGCCCCCATGGCCACGCCTAGCAGGCTTGTCGCTCCCTGGCAGGTCTCCTAAGCCTACTCTTTGGCCTATAAATACCCAAATGTTCCCCCAACATCATAAAAAAGCGACGCAAATAACTTTCTGCTGCCGGAAGCCTCTGTTCCCGAGAGATCCAATCTTGGGGCCTTCTCCGGTAATCTAGCGGAGGGGGAATCGATCATGGAGGGCGTCTACATCAACTCCATTGCCCCTTCGATGATGTGTGAGTAGTCCAGCATAGACCTACGGGTCCATAGCTTATAGATAGATAGCTTCTTCTCTCTCTGTGATCTTCAATACCATGTTCTTCATGATCTTCATGGATATCTATTCGGTGTAATCCTCTTTTGTGGTGTGTTTGTCAAGATCCGATGAATTGTGAGTTTATGTTCAGATTATCCATGAATCTTATTTGAATCTCCTCTGAATTCTTATTTGCATGATTTCATATCCTTGCAAGTCTCTTTGAGTTATTGGTTTGGTTTGGCCAACTAGATTGGTAATTCTTGTAATGGGGGAAGGGCTTGGTTTTGGCTTCAATCTTGCGGTGTCCTCACCCAGTGACATAGTAGGGGTAGCGAGACATGTATTGTATTGTTGTCATCAAGGGTAACAAGATGGGGTTTTCAACATATTGCTTGTGTTTATCCCCCTACATCATGTCATCTTTCTTAATGCGTTATTCTGTTCTTCATGAACTTAATACTCTAGATGCAGGCAGGAGTCGGTCGATGTGTGGAGTAATAGTAGTAGATGCAGAAACGTTTCGGTCTACTTGACACGGACGCGATGCCTATATGCATGATCATTGCCTTGGATAACTACATGATTATTATCTTTTCTATCAATTGCTTGACAGTAATTTGTGTACCCACCATGATATTTGCTTTCAAGAGACCTCTAGTGAAATCTATGGCCCTCGAGTCTACTTTCCATCATATACTTTCAGATCTATAAATCAAAAATACCAAAAATACCTTGCTGCAATTTATTTCTCTTTTACTTTCCGCACTCATTTACATCTATCTCTTTCAGATCTAATCCTTGCAAATAACCGTGATGGGATTGACAACCCCTTTATAGCGTTGGGTGCAAGAGTTTGATTTTTTGTGTAGGTGCATCCATTGGTGACTTGATTGTTCCTCCTACTGGATTGATACTTTGGTTCTCAACAACTGAGGGAAATACTTATCTACTTTGCTGCATCACCCTTTCCTCTTCAAGGGAAGACCAACGCAAGCTCAAGAGGTAGCGGACATCTACATCTACCAAATCAGGTGCCTTCACATAAACCCTTTTATTTGCTTGTTTTATTTTCTTTCATAGTTTCCATTTGACTTTTGTTGGTCTTCCTCTACTTTCCAAACATTTCCAAAATACCAAAAGCAAATCTTGTGTCGTTATCTTTGATTGTGGTGTCGGTATATCTACTCTTGAAAAATACCAAGCTATGGATTTCTCTAGTACTAATCAAAATGATTTTATTAGTACCCCTATTGCTCCTCCCACCACTAGTGCGGGGTCTTATGAAATTAAAGCCGCCCTGCTAAATGTTGTTACAAAGGAACAATTTTCTGGAAGTTATAATGACGATGTTGCTACCCATATTAATATTTTTTTTGAATTGTGAGATATGTAAAAAAATAAATATGTGGACAATGATATTATTAAGTTGAATGTATTTCCATTTTTTACTTTAGAGATAGATCCAAAGAATTGTTGGTTTGATTGCCTAAAAGTAGTATTGATTCTTGGTTCAAGGGTAAAGATGCTTTTATTGGTATATTTTGCTTGTGCTAAAATAATATCTTTGGAGAATCAAATTATGAACTTTAAACAACTTGATCAAGAACATACTGTGGGAAAGAATGAAACTTATGCTCAAAAATTGTCCCACACATGGATTGAGTCTTTGGATGGTAATATTAAATTTCTGTGCGGTACTAAACTTTGGGGACAAATACATTCCCCCCCTAGTTGGAACCCACCCACGGGCTTGCCCTTAGTATTCCACCTTGCTCAATTTTGCCCTTAGATTTGTCCTAGGGATCGCTCGGATGCCCTTCCGTGACTGCTCCGTCTGGTCAGCGTTGTTTGACCATGGTTTTGTGCTGTTTTTGGACATTAGATGCCCCTTCCCTAGTGTTTGAGTGTTATATTTTATTCAGTGACATGCGGGACCTGTCAGGAAAAGGAGAAAAGAAAAAAGAGACTCTATCTCTCTCTCTTCTTACAAGTGGTACCCGCTAGTAAAAAAGCAAAAAAAGTTAAACACACACACACACACTCTCTCTCTCCTAGCTCACTAGAGTGCCACCCACGGTCAGCAGCCAGCGGTGCTTGGTGGCGGCTGCGACGAAGCGGTCGGGCGGCCGACATTCGCACTAGGAGATGCCCATGAATATGATAGATACATAAGGGGCAGGGGAAAGTCCAGAAGCAAAGGGCCATATTTCGATGGCGACCACCGGAGCACGGGAAACACAGTGGAGGTATATCGAGTTCGAGGAAATTAATGGGGAAGCGCCAGAAGATATTAGGGGACATTCTGAAGCCTACGAAGTATGCTACGATGACCGGGTCTTTGAGGATCCATATATCGATTGACAATCAAAGGTGGGGAAGATGGTGACTAGGGCAGCGATTTCATCCTCCCTTTGTTGATTCGGTTGACCAGATGCTCATGGGGTGATTGCAAACCTCTAAGACACCTTTCGAGAAGTCGTCGGACATGCGGACGACCAACGTCCCTGCATGCCAAGCTCCAGCGAGCTCCCTCCTCTAGTTGTGCACATGCGATACCCCCCTAAGTTTTGCCCATTGGGCATCAGGTGCGACCCGTGGTTCTCGTGCTCCTCCCGACATCGTTGCAAGATGTTTTGCGGCCGCAGGCTGAGCTCTAATGGCGCCTCGTTGGCTGCGCTCGTAGGTGGCACCGGTGGTGGCTCGCCGACCGCGCCACGCGTGCGCCCTGTGGCTACCTTGTGCCTCTCTCACGCAAGGTTACATGCCCGTACTCCGAGCTCCGACTCCCATGACTAGTTGTGCACGCCCGCAGTGGCTATGTCTTAGCCGGCATCCCTGTCCTCATCATGCTTTTTTTGCTAGGCCCAATTAGATTAGGAAGTAGTTTAGGTTTAGTTAGTGGGGTTAATAGCCTACTGCCAAGTGGGCCTGTTAGTATTTGATTAGATTAGTGTTAGCTTTGCCCAGTTTCAATGACATGTGGACCTCAACCACCTTTGACTAGTCCTTGTTGACTTGCGGTATCTACACCAGGGCAAAAATGTCCCAATGGTGCTCCACCATGGTCAAAAGGCATTGACCGAATGGAGCCATGACACAAGGGTATTTGGACGACCTTAGAGAAAAAACTAAGGGCAAAACCGAGCAAGTTCGAAAAGTAAAGGCAAAACTCATGGGTAGGAACCAACTAGGGACAAAAATGCAATTGTCCCTAAACTTTGTTTCCAAAAATCTTCTAGATTCTGTTGCAGGCAGTACATTCATGAGGATAACACTAGGATAAACCATTGAACTAATTGATAATATGACTGCTAATTATTCCCAATGGCACACCGAACGCGGTCCAAGTGGTAAGAAGGTGCACACTCTCGAGGAAATTTCCTCTCTTAATGAAAAACTTGATGCTATTATGTCCATTCTTGCTACTAAGAGTACTACTATTGATCCAAATTATGTGCCTTTATCTACTTTCATTGAGAAAAATAAGGAGAACGTTGATGTGAAATTAACTTGGAGGAGCAATATTAATAACAATGCTTATACAGGGGATTTCAATAAATATCTTAGGCTATGTCGTGATAATCCCTCAAGTAATTATGTTAGTAATAATAATAATATGCAAACTGAATTTGAAAATATTATTAAACAATTTATTTAATTGCATAAAAAATCAATACTATGGTAGAAGAAAATTTGAGTAAGTTTGATGATATTTCTAGAAACATGGATAGGCTTGTGCACGATGTGCATATTCTTATAATGAAAATTTTGCCACCAAATAAGGATTAAATTCCAAAATCATTAAAATCTATTTAAGTCTCCATTGATTATAAAAAATGATTGTATAGAATAGGAAAGAGAGGTTGTATTGCATTTTCTTGTGAATCATGATGAAGATATTCAAACAATTGGTAGTATCGTGATAATCCCTCAAATAATTATGTTAGTAATTATCCAAATGATGTGCCATTGATCCAAATAGATTTGCCTTTATATACCTTTGATCCAAATCATGTGCCTTTATCTACTTTCATTGATCCAAATGATGTGCCTTTATCTACTTTCATTGAGAAAAATAAGGAGAATGTTTGATCCAAATGATGTGCCTTTATCTACTTTCATTGAGAAAAATAAGGAGAATGTTGATGTGAAATTTACTTGGAGGAGAAATATTAATAACAATGCTTATAGAGGGAATTTTAATTAATATCTTAGGCCGTATCATGATAATCCCTCAAATAATTATGTTAGTAATAATAATAATAATATGCATGCTGAATTTGAAAATATTATTAAACAATTTATTTAATTGCAGAAAAAATCAATACTATGGTAGAAAAAAATTTGAGTAAGTTTGATGATATTTCTAGAAACATGGATAGGCTTGTGCACAATGTGCATATTCTTAAAATGAAAATTTTGCCACCAAATAAGGATTAAATTGCAAAATCATTAAAATCTATTTAAGTCTCCATTGATTATAAAAAACGATTTTATAGAAGAGGAAAGAGAGGTTGTATTGTATTTTCTTGCGAATCATGATGAAGATATTCAAACCATTGGTGTATCAACTAATTAATAATTATTTAAAAATATTAAAGTTTATAATGATGGGACTAAAGAAGAGTCAATTTAATCTAGAAGATGCCCCAATTGTTCAGAGGGTGATAATCTTAATGCTAACAATGATAAAAGTGGTTTTCGAGAGGTCAAGACTCGAGGAAGTGTTGCAACCACATTCTTGGATTTCAAGGATTTTACTTATGATAACTATTCCCTTACTTAATGCATTTTATTGCTTCAATCCATGATTAATTCACCCAACGCTTATCATCAAACCAAGACTTTTACTAAACAAATCATAGAAGCTCTTATAAAAGTGAATAAGGAAAATATTGAACTAGAGAATTACATCCCTAGAAAATTACATGTTGAGTGGGAACTTACTAATAAGATTAAAATAAACATTTTTGAGTGCACCACTTTATGTATTTTGGGAGCTAGCATTTCAACTGTGCTAAAAGCATTGTATGATGTTCTCGATTTTAATAATATGACTGAATTTTCTTTGAACTTACACTAGTGGATTCAACGGATAAAAAACTACAAGATGTTCTTATATTTGATAATATAAATTGTGTGCCTGTAGATTTTATCATTCTTGATATTGAATGCAATCTTCCTTACCCTATTATGCTTGGGAGACATTTCCTAAGAACTATTGGTGCAATTATCGACATGAAGTAAGGTAATAAACGATTCAAATTTCCTCTAAAGAAAGGTAAGAAACATTTTCCTAGAAAAAGTATTAGACATCCTTATGAATCATTCATGATAGCTACTTATGATTTATCTCTAAAATATGATATAACTTTGTATATTGCATTATGCCTAGCTAGAGGTCATAAACAATAGCGCTTGTTGGGAGGCAACTCGATAGTTATCCTTTGTTTTATTTTGTTTTGAGTGTGTAAACATTATCATTGCTAATGCAATAATTGTTTTTTTATCTTGTTTTGCTAATTCAAACCTTTGGGATGTTGCAACTACGTGTTTATTAGGTTCTGTGCAGAAACAGAAACATTTACATCCATTGATTGAATTGTTTCTCTTTACTAGAGTGTTATCAATTGCTGATTTTTTTACACAATAATGAATTACAAAGAGCATGTAGTCTCCTTTTTTCTCATTGTTTGAGGAATTATAGTAGTATGATAATTAATTACATCATTACATATTGTTTAGTTTTTGATAGATCCTGTTTTGTTTTATTTGTTTGCTTGTTTTAAAGTTTCCATGGCATATATTGGGGGATACAAATTTTCAAAATGATAGAATACAATAACCATCATTTGGGAATAATTATGAATCTTGTCTTGATAGTACATGATCATGAGATTATTATTATTATACTAACATATCTCACGAGTTGTGTTAAGTTTTGTGTGAATGAAGTTTTCAAGTTTTGGGTGAGGCTGAGATATGAAAAAAACAAGGAATACCAATAGCCTAAGCTTGTAGATTCCCAAGGTACCCCAAATCAATGTCTGAGGAATACTCAAGCGTGTAACTTTGGTGATTCCTCTGAGGGAATCCCCTCTTCCGTCTTAAAAACTACCGGTATATCTTATTTGGAGCTATATTTTAATTCTTCACATTATATGTGTTTTCTTGGAGCATCATTTTATTTTGTTTAGTTTTGTTTGCTGGTCATCACAATCATTGTTTCCTGGCCACACCTATCAGTATATCGTATTTGGAGCTATATTGATGCCCACTCTCACTGTGAGACATGGTGTAAGCTTCGCCGGTGCATCCAACTCCATGAGATCACACGCTCTATCACACGTAAGCCTCATTATATCTTCCTCAATACAACCATCATATCTACATATTGTGGCAGTTCCATGGTCATTCCTAGATATATTGTCATTGAACTTCCTTTGTTAGTATTCATCCCATGACTTAAGCATTCATTGTCATTTTGTTTTGCATGATCATATAGAGCTGACATGATATCGTGGCAAATCCACTATTCATCATTATACATTTTACGCTAGATCACTACACATCCTGGTACACTGCGAGAGGCATTCATATGTAGTCATCATATTATTCATATTTTGAATTGTAACTAAAATAAAGTGTGATGCATTATTAGGTTGCGCTCCTACACGTGAGGATAAAAAGAGAGTCCAAAAGGATCCCACCAAAAAATGATAGAAAAAGAGCGACGGTGTCGGCGAACTACTATCCTTTACCACACTTGTGCTTCAAAGTAGCACCATGCATTACATATAGAGAGTTTTCATGATTTTTACTTTCATATGTTAGTGCGATTTTTACATTATTAGAATTTGAATTGCATATTCCGATGACGAGCTTCCTCCAAATGCTCGAGGTATTCATGAGCAAGTAAGTTGGAGGCACAACCACTTAGCTTCACTAGGAGAGCTTTGCATATACTTAGAGGTCTAGTGCATGTGTTGCATGACAATTCTTACTCCTCACATCGATATCGATCGTAAGGCCTCTCCATTGCCTAACAATCAAGCCACATTGACATGACAATTTCTTATACCTTTTTGTTTTCCCAATTAAACCCCTATCATCATTGTCTATGCCATCCAAAAGTGCTAAGACCATGGCTCACGCTCAAGTATTGCTTGGGAGTTGAACGCTGAAGCGAGGAAACTATGATTCAATTGCTTGGTTTGGCATCGAGGTTGTTCATCGTTTGATATATTTAGCCTAGGAAGACTAAGCGTAACATGTTAATTGTGATCAAATGTGTATAGATCACGTTCTTTAGCATGTTTATTTTGGAAAGATAATAATTGTTTATTTGTGATGTATTATTATTTTTATATCTAAGTGATAGATTATCGCCTTGAATCATTCGTATCCCAAATTCATACCATGATTACATCATTTTATTAAGAACATGGTAAGTAGCTAAGATAAAAAAATCTTTGTTTATCATTTACCTACTCAGTGACGAGTAGGAAGTACGGTTGGGAATGCTGATACGTCTCAAACATATCTATGATTTGGATTGTTTAATGCTATTATATAATCACTTTTATATGCTTTCCATATCATTTTATATTATTTTTCTGGACTAAGTTATCAATTTAGTGTCCAGTACCAGTTCCTTGTTTTTCTTATTTTTTGTCCAATACCATATCAAAAAAGGTCCAAATACAATGCCAATTCAGACGATTTTTTTGGAGTATGAAGGACCCTAGAAGCTTTGGCAGACCACGAGAGGACCCAACAGCTAGCCACAAAGGGATGGTCGTGCCACCTGGGCTTGTGCCCCCTGCTGCTCCATTTGACCTAATTGTTTGCCTATAAATTCCATAATTCCTGAAACCCTCAGAGAGACAAACGAGAGTATTTTATTGCCGCCGCAAGACTCTGTTCGGAAGCGGTCCCATCTGGAGTCTTGTTTTGGTGCTATATCGGAGGGAGAAGCCACCATGGGAGGCCTCTTCGTCAACCTTACTGCCTTCATGATGAAGTGTGAGTAGTTATTTCAAGGTCTGCGGGTTCATAGCAGTAGCTAGATGGATCCTTCTCTCTCCTTTGGATTTTCAATACAATGATCTCCTCCGAGATCAATCCCATATAATTCTTACAGTATGTTTGTTCCGATCTGAATTGTGGATTTATGATCAGATTGTTCATTGAATATAACCAAATCTTTAAAATTTTCTTTGTTGTATAATCAAGTAGATACATATGTTTACTGAGTAATTTGTCTTCTCTGGTCAAGATATATGTGTACTTGTTCAGAGGGAATGGTGCATAATAGTGGGTTCAACCTCGTGGTAGTCTATATGTGGGTGACAAAATGGGAAGAGGGCACATTATTGTCGTTGCTACTAAGGATAAAAAGACATGTGTTGATCTTATTGCTAGGTCTCCTTCTGTCTACATCACCTCATCTTGTTTACTGTGTTACTATATTTTTTATTAAACATAATACCTTAAGATGCATGATGGATAACAATTTTGGATTGGGTAATAGTAGTAGATGAAGTTGGATTACGGTCTATTTGTCACAGACGTGATGCTTATACAAGATAACGCCATGGATGACCAATAGTTATGAATATTATTTTCCAGTGAATTGTCCAACGGTAATTTCTTTTACCATGTCTTTACCTGTTTTCAAGATAAATGTCCCTAGTGAACCTATGATCCTCGGGTCCATTCTCTATCAATACTTGTGTTCCTCAATCGCTCTTTTAATTACTCTTCCTATTTTACCGTTGTTGCATATCACTCTTTAATAACCTTGCAACTAGCAAGACAACGGGATTAATAACCCCCTTTGTCAAGTTGGGTGTAGACATTTATTTCGTTTGTGTGTAGGTGTTGCTTATCTTATTAGTTTGGAGACTTCTATTAGTTTAATTAAATCTTAGTTCTTAAGTGAAAGAAATATTTTCTACTGCTGAGTTATATCACCCATTCTCTTTGAGAAAATCCAACAACTTCTATGAGTGGTGTGTGGGAGGAAGAGAGAGGACCCTTAGAGGATGGGGAAGCCCCCATAAATAAAAGTTAAAAAGGTTGGGATCACCCCTTCTTTTTGTGTCACTCTTGTTCACCTCTTCTAGTTCTTCCGTTATATTATGTCTTAGAGTACGGTTTACTATCGAACTGTTGATACGGTACACATGGATATCACATAACGATCATATTTTCAATGCTAGATCGATGAATCGCCCCGAGAGAAAAAATTAGCTTTTTCAGCATGTTGTCGCTAAATGGTCTCATGTACAAATAACCCGCTATATCTTATTTGAAGGTCCGTCATTATTTGGCATAACCCGCTATTTAAAACACTGGAAAAAATGCTGCAAAAAAAGAATTAAAAAATATCCCAGGACTTGCATCCATCTAGCGTGGCCAAATCAATGATCGAGATCTACGAGTAGCTAGTGGCAGCAGCTGTAACCAACAGACAGATGGATGGATCGAGCCGCCGAAATATCACGCCCCAACTCGCGACCGACGGCAACGGCGGCCTGCAACTAGCGTCTCCCCGTCCCTCCCACCTTGGCTCTCACCGAGTCACCAGCGCACCGTGCCCCGCCCGCACTCGCGAGTACGTCGTCGCTCGCTCGCTCGCTGTCACCTCACCGGTTGTGGCGGATGACTGGTTGGTACAGTGCGAAGCACTTCCATAGGACACTTCCTTCAGCAGTTCCGCCGTCTGGTTCCACGCAGTCCGGCACTCGTGGCGGCCTTTCCTACGCCGGCCGGTGGCGATAGGCGTGGAGCGGCACGCATGCCGTTCGCCGTACGGGCTGAAGAAATGTGCCCGCGCCAGCGCATGTAATTTGTGGTCGACAAAATCTTGGCGTCGCTTTGCACCGCTCCCACGGCACGTTCTCCGGTCAGGCCGGGGTCGATGGTGCCTTCGACCAGGAGCTTCGATCTCTTCCATCGTCATACCGAGAAGATCATGAAGAGTGACCAATGAAGATCATGAAGCTTGACCGTCCGGTCGCCGTCTCCTGTCTTATTTAGCGATGGCCTAATTGCCTACTCCGGTAGAGTCCGGAATTGCGCAAACTGGTGTCATACGACACGATCATCGAGTGTGTGCAGCCGAGACGCAAGGCGATGTGCGCCAGTCAATCAGAGCATCACTACTCTAGCACCGCACAAACAATTGCCCCGTTTAGAGGCTCCGTGCTAACGATCTGTGCTACCTGGCGCTGGAACTGTTGATCTCTTGGGAAATTCGTTGACACCAACGGATCAAGTGACATCAGGAGATGACATACATACTTGGTTTAGTTGCTGGCCAAGAGTTTTGTCAAAGCAGTGCCCAATCACGACCTGCCACATCCGTGCATCCGGTAAGTTCTGTTGATCTGTCCACGTGGAATTCTATGTATCTGAGAGAGTAATCTTACTATTTTTGATTATCCAACATGCGTGCTTCCACATCACAAAAAAACTGTAGTTTTTAGATTTACTAACTTGACCCACTAGTATCCGGTCCATCCGATACACGCATTATAATCCTTTACTATTTACGGTTGTATTAGTTCAATCTAAGTGAGTTTTAAATCACGTTGCTTTTAATTATGATATGCACTAGAAGCCGCTATCTATTTTTCTAATCATGTAATCATGCCACAACATCAAGCCATGCATGCAAGTTACTCTCTCTGTTCTTAAATATAAGTTTTTTTAAACATTCCACTACGAACAATATACATATATATATATAGATATACTTTAGGATGTAGATTCAATCATTTTGCTTCATATCTAGTCTGTTGTAGAATCTTTAAAAAGACTTATATTTAGAAACAGAGGGAGTACAGGTTATATTTTTTTGCATTAGCATGTTCATGCAGCGTTGCCACATCATCAATTCATACATGTACATTATCAGGTAATTTTTTGCATTTTGTTTTTTGATCGCATACAAACAATATTGGTGTTGGGCGCTTTGGACCATACTTGTATAATATTTGACCTTTCTTTTCTTTTTAGAAATGGCACACTTATTCTCTATTGCTAAATAGGTATAACTCACCATCCTTTTTTTGTCATGTCACATCGGCAAGTCATGTATGCAAGTTATAAGTTGTAAATTACCAAGCGGCTAGCTTGGTAAGCTACCAACAAAAACTCACAATCAATCAAAAAAAGTTATAAGTTGTAAATATAAATTAATATATCCATGCAGCGCTTTCATGCCACATCATGAGTTCATGTATTTAAAAAATCAACTATTATTATTTTCACTAAATTTTGTGCTCACATGGACATGACATATGTGTTGGGCGCTCGGAGCATACCCATATGGTTGATCTTTTACCTTTTATAAAAATGGCACTCTTTTAGTTGTAATTTATTTATTCTTAACTTTTTTACATCATTTTGCTATATGCTTCATACTTTTCATGTTTTTAAAGTGTAAATCGAGATCACTCATATTTTATTTTCACTAGTTTTATTTGTTTCTGTATCACCTAATTATGCATATATTTTAAACAAGATTATTGTAGGAATAGACGGGGTATCATATAGCAGTACCGTCAAAGCAGCCGAGGATCAATCAATCCAAACCACACATGTAACCTTCCAATCATAAAATCAAGTTTCTGTCTTTTTTTTTCTGGTTTATATTAGTATATATGGCACTTTTCGGCATATTGAAAACACACACATATACAAACTGAGCATAGTTTAGATGGTTAGGTTTCTTGTGGTGCAAATAACCCACCAGAGTTTTAAGTCCTACACTCTGACAATATGCGCGCAGGGAAAGAAGATGTTTCCGTCGATTATAATGCATTTGGGCAACTTCGTCAATCTCAAAATGATTTATCAGCTCAATCCCTCAAAGGTGTTCATAAAAATATGGTGTGTGAACATGTGTTCATAGAAATAATGTATTGTGTATACGTGAACATCTGCATATGTATTTTGTAAAAAATACACATATGATATCGAAAAAGAAAAAGAAAACATATGGCTGGAGAAGGAGAGTACAGCCGTACCAGATAACGCGGCTGTGCCCACAGTCCACAGGAAAGTACAGTCACGCACACCGACCGAGTCACTCCACACTGAGTACGCATGCACGTCTGTTAGGATACAAGTTGCGTTGATCATATACGCATCACGGTTTCTGTCGATCGACACAAGTTGGATAGATTTCGAGTCACTTGACACCACGCAGCTGTTGGCCATTTCGCTGGCCCGTTACCAGCGGATCAGCCACCAAGCGTCCATGGCGCACGCGTTTTTCGCCTTCATCCATGGGCCAGGCACCATGGGTGCTCTCTATCATCATCCATGGTGTATCATTGTTCAAGCCGCGGCACCATTCGCTCCCGGCGAACGAAATTGACACCAAAAAAGCCTCTCGTATATCGCATCAGAATACTTTGCATGGAACAACAACTGAAGGAATATATGGCAGATTACTTCTTTGCCTTTTCCTCCTCGTCGCTGGGCAACACAATGAAAATTCTGCGGTCGGTACAACCTAGAGTAACTAATCATTTGAATGAAATCCTTTGCGTGGAATATACCAAAGAAGAGGTGAAAGCTGCTCTGGATAATATTGGTGATTTGAGCCCCGGGATCTGATGGCATGCCGACAATTTTCATTTAAGAGATCTGGAACATCTCGAGGGAACAAATAAAGTCATCTCCAATATTCATCCACAAATTTGCTCCCACATCCGTTTGCGGACAGAAAGACCAGTGTGCGGATATAGACACGAGAGCCGGTCAGCCAACGATGTCTACATACAATTCAATTCACATTTAAACTTATCGGACGAAACTCATGCAAACACAACGTTTAAAAAAATCGACCTAATTTACATAAAAAGGTCGACATCTCGACCGTTTAACTAAAAACTAGTAAAAAAACTAAACCCTATACCGAACGACCACCTCGTACGCATGACCACCCTGTCCTGCCGCACCACCGTCGCCGTCTATGCCGTCATCGTCGTCCCTCCAGTGATGTAAGGTTACCCGAGCGTTGCAGCAGCCTTGTCCGACGGCTGCCTGCCACGCGCGGGGGAGCCGCTCTGCCTCCTGCTCCGCAGTGCGGAGGGCCAGCTTGGCCACTACCGACGGCGTCGATGGAGCATTGGCATCCTTGCCCCTGCCGGTCTTAACGTAGAAACCGCTAATCGACAACTCCTCACCATCAAGGCGGCGGCCGTCTTTGCGGTGGTGACAGACAAGCTAAGGGGCCACTCGGCGGCGAGGTCCAAGTCGTTGCGGACAAATTCCGACGCCACATCGGTCTTGGAGAACAAGGATTGGGGACATCATTGCACCGGTCTTACCGCATCTGCTGCCGTGTCGCGCTCTCCTCCTAGTAGACAAAGGCCCTCGAGCCCGAGGGACTACTGCCGACTTCGAGGTAGTGGAGGATGAGGCCCCGCGCCTTTGTGCTCGCGGGTGGTGAGGCAGGCTTGTCAATGCGGGTGTACCGGCTATGCGGAGGCGAGGCCGGTTCGTCCTTGACGCGGCATCCGATATAGCCGTCGTCGTGGTTGCCCGCGAGGGAGGCGGGTTCCTCCTTGACCCGCCGGAGTGGGGACGCCTATTGAGGAACGTTGCATGGGAAACAAAAATTTCCTATGCACACGCAAGATCTATCCATGGTAATGAGCATCTACGAGAGGGAGAGTGGATCTACATACCATTGTAGATCGCTAAGCGGGAAGCATTAAGAAACGTCTTCGCGATTCAAATCGCTAGCCACCCGCGATCCAATCACGGTACTTCTGATTTAGTGTCGAACGGACGGCACCTCCGCGTTCAACGCACATACAACTCGATGACGATCTCCACCTCCTTGATCCAACAAGTGAGGGTGGAGAGGTAGATGAGTTCTCCGGAAGCACAATGACGTCGTGGCAGTGGTGGTGAACTAATCCGGCAGGGCTTCGCCTAAGCAGCACCGAACTAATCTAGAGGAGAAGAGTTAGTCGCATGGACATACCACATTTGTGCACCATGTTACGAATTAGTACCACCATCTCTGGATGTCGCATTTCAGTACTAGCTTCCGTCCTAATCGTTACAAATAGGTTTGACAGTCGTATAATTGTGTATTGACTGTGTATCTGACATGCCTGGCCCACCCGTCAGTTGCCCCATTGGTCGAATCGGTGCGCTGGGACGAGGCGGGCTCGGTCGGACTTAAACCGGTCGGTCGAACCGGGTCGGCCCCCACGACGACTCCATTCTCTCCTCCTCCTCTAGCTCTCTCCCTCCCCCCTCCGATTCGTCGTCATCCGCCCCACGGCCGCCGTCGTCGTCGCGCCATGGTGTATGAGGACAAGAGCAGCAACGACTTCTCCAGCCTGCTGTACATCAGCTCCTCCTCCGATGCCATGCTGTACCAGGTTAGTTGCTGAACTAGGGTTAGGGTTAGGGTTTGTGTTCTTGGCCAATTTCCTAATTTTCTTCGGTGGATTATTTCTCCTTTAGGTCCCTACTAGCATTGTTGACCAGGACTACATGGGCATTGAGAAAGACCCTTTGGTTCCGTGCGAGCAACATGGTGTGGCAGTTGAGAGACGTGTGGCATTTGAGGGATTTGAGATGGCCAGAAGGTTCTTAATGTGTCCTAATAAGGTGAGATGGTAAACAACAGATTTAACTTCTTCTATTTAGAACTATAGACAACACATGGTCCAGTCCATAGTTAATGTTGGAGTACTTGGCAGGTCTGTTAGTCAATTACTAGCATATCAAGTTTGTGTGTTTGTATAATTAGGCATCATCTGAGTGTGTACTTGTTTGTCTGGTTGGTGATGCTTTCCATGCATATGTAATTAGCTAAATGATTGTTCATTGTTTGCAGTGCACATGTTCATTGATTAATGTAGCTGATTGTAGTTTCATTTGTTAATTGTTTTATAGGCCCTTTCTTAACTGGTAATTGTTAATTGGTAACTCTCACTATTTACTTACAATCAAATATGTTGTTTACATTGCAGGAGTCTGAAAACTGTGGTTTTGTGCAATGGGTTGACCGAGAGTGGCCTCCTACACTACAGAATGCTTTGTTGAAGCTATGGGAGATGTATGAAGACAGTAGGAGTGATAGGACGAAGGATAACCTTGAGAGTTCACTCACCATTCACCATTTGACAGAGGAGAAAAACAAGTTTGAGGGCAACTATGAAAAATTGGTTGAAGATGTGCATCAACTATTCAATGCCCAAGAGGAAAGGATGGTTGATTTCAGCTATTTGAATGCTAAGGTGAAGGATGTTGAGGTTGCCAACTCAGTTGTGTCTGATATGAGGACAAAGATGGAGCAGAAAGATGTAGAGATATTTAAGCTGAAGAGAAGTATAAAGTGTTGATGAACCTGGCAGAAGCTCATGGGAATGTCATCAGGAACCTTAAGCTCAACCATCTCAAAGAGAAGCAGCAGCTGTGTGAATCTAGTATGAAATTGCAGTTGCAGGTTGATGAACTAAACAAGTCCCAAGAAAAGCTCACCCAGGAGAACTCAAAGTTGAAACTTCAAATTGCTGATTTGAAGAAGGGCCATGAGAAGCTCACTATAGGCAGGGCTGAACTAAAACTGTAAATTACCGATTTGCTAAGGGCAGAGGAGAGGAACAGCCAGAAGCTGAAGGGGATCTAGCATATCTTGGCAGAATGAAGAAGATGTAGAGTTCAGGGCAGAGGAGAGGAACCTCCATTTCTTTTGGGAATTGTGTTGTTGTTTAGAAGTAGCATATGTAATCTATGGTTGTGTACTAGTGACCCTAAGCTGGAATTATGTTAGAATCTATTAAGTATGTTGCTGGAATCTTTTAAGTATGTTGTTGGATTCTATTAAGTATGTTGTTGGAATCTTTGAATTATATTTCTAGAATCTATTAAGTATGTTGCTTGAATCTAGCTATACTATGCCTATCTATACTATGCCTATCTATACTATGATGTTTAAGAATTGGTTGGAAACATATGAAGTATGAAATATCAAATACCATATATCAAACACATCACATGACATACCATAGATCATAACAAGTAGCCAACAACAGTAGGGTTTAGCAGCATACATAGATGTTCATTACACAGTAGGGTTCAGTACCCAACAACAGAAGGGTTCACAAACAAGGATTGTAATCACATGTTTCCACTGACACTAAAATAAGCCATCCATCCATAATGATTTCTTGGGCCACCAGTAGTAGGAGGAGCACCAGAAGTTGAAGCACCATAGGTTGAAGCTCTTGGGGTAGAGAATGGTCTTTGAGAGCTTGTAGTAGCAAAACTTCTCCCCCTGGCAAATCTTGAAGCATGATGTGATCTACCAGCTGGCTATGATCTTGCAGCTAGCTAAGATCTTTCAGGTTGGGTGTGTGTTCTTTCAGGTTGGGGGTGTGATCTGGCAGCTTGGGGCTGTGATCCTGCAGGTGGAGGTGAGCTTGAAGCTGGGGTATGTGTTCTTGCAGGTGCCTTAAAATCAAAAAAGTAAACCTTGTAGTTATTAATAATAGTTACTAAGGAATACATAAATAAAAAAATATAAATAGTTGGAAGGGGATTACCACATGCTTATTTTTCCTCATTTCCAAATGTGGTTTCAAAGGTTGCTTGGAGTTGGTGTACCTATGGCCTTGGAGCCCACAATTACCACATGTTATGGTGGCCATTCTAGAAGTGTCCTTTGGCTTTGGAACTTCAAACCTGCCCTTAATCCTCTTTACTTTCTTCCTTCCTCTCTTGACATGGAAGTCAAGTGGTTCTATGTCTGGGCCTGGAGTCTTTGTCCAATCATGTTCACCAGGAACAGGATATATCATGGGTTCATATGATGTCAGGTACATAGGTTTTTTGAAGAATTTAGAAACATAGTCCTCTGGAAACCTTTTGGCCTTATTAATTAATGATATAGCATGGATGCATGGTATGCCAGACAAGTCCCACTTTCTGCAACCACATGTGTGCTGTTCCAGGTTAACTAGATGTGTTTATTGCCCACTTGTCACTTGCCATAGATTAACACTAGCTTGAATTGGTTTGCAAAATATGGCCCTCTCCTTTTCCATCTCTAACTTCTCAGCATAATGAGGTTTGATCTCCCACATAGCTGCTTTTCCTCTCTCTCTATTCCTATGCCACCTCACCATCTGCTTGTCCTTTGATGCCATCAACCATAGTCCTAATAGGGTTTTCCTAAAATCTAATATGTACTTATTGAACACCACTGACAAGTTGTTAACAACCAGGTCTATCTTGCAGTTAGTGTCAAATGCATGTCTAGCCCGTGTGTGTTCTGGTATTCCACTCAACCACTTCCAAGCTTCCTTACTCTCATTTTTCAGATCATTCGTTGCAATGTTAAACTTGTGTTGGTTATAAGCATAGCTGGCATTATCCATACATTTCTTCAGATCTTCCCCCTAAACCCAACATTTTGGAAATTTGCATACAGGTGTCTAAGGCAAAATCTTTAATGGCAGTTTGGAAAAACTTGATTTATTGCATTTAGTAGCCCCTGTTCAAATAATATAACATACTAAGCTACTACAGTATTGCTGGTATAACATAAATATAAACAGAGGGACATGAATGCATACCTTCTGTCTATCAGACATGATTGTGTAAGGGCCTTATTTCCCATATTCATCTCCAATACATATCTTGAGTTGGTGTAGAAACCAACACCAATTTGATCTGTCCTCCTGTCCAACTATAGCAAATGCCGGTGGAAATATGTTGTTATTTCCATCTCTCCCAGTGGCAGCTAGGATTTGAGTACCAGTATTCAGCTTAATAAAGCATCCATCAACACCTAATTTTACAAGAAAGCAACATTTAAAGTCAACTTCTATCATTCACAAGTGTGATCTACAAACATTCTATATTAAATGAAATAAAAATGTTACTAACCAATGAATGGCCTGCATCCATTGAGAAATCCCTTTCTCACTCCATTTATGCAGAAGAACATGGCATGAAACCTTGGTCCAGGATGTGGCCTTTTTGTTGTAGGTCTTGGAGTTACTGTTGTTACAACAACTCTACTTCCAGGGTTTGTGTCCATGATGGTTTGAGCATAGTCCCTTAGCCTGTGATACTGCAGCTTGTGCTCTCCTAATATAGCTTCCACAACAAGGTTCTTAGCCCTATAGGCCATGTGCCTGGGCACATCAACACCATACTTCTCCTGGTAGTTGTCAATCATAGTTGCTATACTAGTGCTTGGATCAGATTTGAACAGTGACTCATAGGTCTTTGCAAGCCATTTAGCACTAACCCTAGAAGACTCTGTACTGCTAGAACAAGTGTGCTCCAGCCTCATCTTCTCAATAGAAAATGTCTTTTCCCCTTTGATCACTATAGCAACTATGAAAAAATGGCACTTCTCATTTTTGCATAGGGCAATTATCCTTTTGTCTTAGTTTCTGTGGTACCTAAAATTCCTTGCCTGTGTAATGTGCAAGCTCAACAATGCTTCTTTGAATTGCTGCTAATTCTTAAAGCACATGTACAAACACAACTGCTGATGTGGTTGCTCAAGTTTTTCATTGTACCATATCCTAGGTTTTATTTTCTTGGCCCTACTTTTCTTGCATTTTTAGGACAAATGCTGGTTCCTCATATCCATCGTCCTCACAGTCAAACAACAACCCATGATCTTCCTCATCTGATGAAGGAATGAAATCAGGTTGCACCTCCTCTAGAAAATTAGAGTGTGACCTAGTTGTGGGACCTCTCCTAACTGGTAGCTTCTGGATCTTCCTTGCAGGTTGGTGCATGGGTGGTTCTTCAGCTCAAACACAATTCACCTCCTCCTCCTCCTCCTCCTCAAACAAATCCTCAACATCAGTGTCACCCTCATAATGTAAGTTCTCCTCTTCTGATTCTTCATCCGAATCTTCATCTTCATATTCATATTAATCCTCTACATCAGGGATTTTGTAATTCTCTAGGATGAAAGGGTTGTTATCACTATTATGTGCATTCTCCTCATCAGTACTATTATATCCCTCCTGATCCTCTTCCTCAAACATAACTTTCAGCTTCCCCTTAGTTACATTTCTACTCTCTTGTGTGCACATAGCAGCATGTTGAGTAGGTTGCATGCTACTACTGTTGCTGCCCTGACTGTAGAAAACTACACCATTATCATCAACAGATAGAGTACCTGGATCACTGAGATCATACATAACAGGTGGTTGATACAAGTCTGTAGCCAAATCATCTACTCTCTGATTAATACTGCTCTCTCTAACTAATCCTGAACTGACAGGTGATGTTGCCCTCACAAACAAATTCAACACTAATGAATTTTGATATTGTTTCTTTAGCTGTTGCAATTTGATGTTAGTGTCAATTAGTTCAAGTCCTTTCTCTCTCTCAGCTCCAGCAGCAGTATTCTACATGTGGTACACTTCATCATTGAAATTAAATCCAACTAGTGTCAACAATGCATACATATTCAGAAACGTGACATCTGAGCTACAAATCTTCCTATCCAAATTATGCCCAGCATCAAAGTGAATCCTAACATCCCATATAGCATCATCTAAGCTACAAGATACAACAAAATTGAAAATTTTCAATGATTTATAACATAAACCATAGCTCTGATTTGAACATCACAGAATCATAAATGGGAGGGAGGGGCTTACATTACTCCACCTACTCCACTAGTCCACTGATGGCTTGTGGTGGGGTTGGCCAACCACATCTGGGCTACACGCACCCGTTTCTGCATGGAAAGGGGACCCTCCTCCTCTTCCTCCTCGTCGCCGGAGTCATAGGATGAACTGGAGCCATCCAGACCAACGTGGTCATCGGGCCCGAGGCCAGGAAGGTATGGATAGCCGCCCATGACATCGTCTTCGTCGGGGGTCGCCGCGGCGATCGCCTGAGATCCGCAAGGAGGAGAGGGGAGGGAAGAACTAGGGTTCGTTAGTTGGGGGGTCTTCGTGGGGACCGGCTCGGTTCGACCGACCGGTTTATGTCTGACCGAGCCCGGCTCGTCCCAGCGCACCGATTCAGCCAACGTTGCAACTGACGGGTGGGCCAGGCATGTCAGATACATGGTCAATATGCGATTATACGGCTGCTAGACCTATTTATAACGATTAGGACGAAAGGTGGTACTGAAATGTGACATGCAGAGATGGTGGTACAGATTCGTAACATGGTGCACAAATGTGGTATGTCCATGCAATTAACTCAGAGGAGAAACGATCTAGAGGATGAAGAGGGCAACACGTGGCTTTTTAGGTGGTGGGATGCCCTCGAACCTCTAGTATATATAGGAGGAAGGGGTAGGAGGAGGCACTCTAGGGTTTCCCCTAGGACTTGGCTGCTAGCTAGGGTGGTGGAGTCCACCTCCTACAAGAGGTGGGGCGCCGGGAGGAGTCCTAGTCCAACAGGGACTCCTCCCACCTCCACCTTTCGTCCTCTTTGGGCGCATGGGCCTTATGGGGCTGGCTTCCCAGGCCACCAGGGGCTAGTGCACCACCTCTTGGTCCCATGTGCCCCCCGGGGTGGGTGGGACCCTCCCGATGGACCCCCGAAACCCATTCTTCACTCTCGATACACTACCGGCAGTGCCTGAAACCTTTCCGGAACCGAAATACCACTTTCCTATATATCAATCTTTACCTCCGGACCATTCTGACGCTCCTCATGTCCTTCGGGATCTCATTTGGAACTCCCAACAACCTTCGGTCGCCAACATACATAACTCAATACTACTGAAATGTCACCGAACGTTAAGTGTGCAGACCATGTGGGTTCGAGAACTATGTAGACATGACCGTGACACCTCTTCGGTCAATAAACAATAGAAGGACCTAGATGCCCATATTGGTTCCTACATATTCTAGGAAGATATTTATCACTTGAACCTCTATGTCAAGGATTTAGTTAATCCCGTATGATGTTCCCTTTGTTCTTCGGTATGTTACTTGCCCGAGATTCGATCGTCGTTATCTCCATACCTAGTTCAATCTCGTTACCGGTAAGTCTCTTTACTCGTTCCGTAATACAAGATTATGTGGCTAAGTCTTTAGTCACTTTGCTTGCAAGGCTCATTGTGATGTTGTATTATCGAGTGGGCCCTGAGATACCTCTCCGTCACACGGAGTAACAAATCCCAGTCTTGATCCATGCCAACCCAACAGACACCCTTGGAGATACCTGTAGAGCATGTTTATAGTCACCCAGTTACGTTGCAATGTTTGATACGCACAAGGTACTTTTGCGGTGTCTGTGAGTTGCATAATCTCATGGTCATAGGAACATATACTTGACATGCAGAAAACTATAGCAATAAACTGACGTGATCATATGCTATGTTTATATTTGGGTTTTGTCCATCACATCATTCTCCTAATGATGTGATCCCGTTATCAAATGACATCTCATGTCCATGGCTAGAAAACCTTTGACCATCTTTGATCAATGATCTAGTCTATTAGAGGCATACTAGGGACATGGTGTTTGTCTATGTATCCACACATGTATCTGAGTTTCCGATCAATAAAATTCTAGCATGGATAATAAACAATTATTATGAACAAGGAAATATGATAATAACTAATTTATTATTGCCTCTAGGGCATATTTCCAATAGTCTCCCACTTGCACTAGAGTCAATAATCTAGATCACATTGCTATGTGATTTACATTGTTAAGAATCTCACACCCAATGAGTTCTGGGGTTTGATCAGCTTTGGCGTGTGAGAGAGGTTTTAGTCAACAGGTGTGCGACATTCAGGTCCGTGTGTACTTTGCAAATCTCTATGTCATACTGTAGATACTGCCACCACACTCCACTTGGAGCTACTCCAAATGGCTACTCCACTATAAGTATCTGGATTCCTACTAACAGTCATCCAGATTGGTGTTAAAGCTTGCATCGACGTAACCCTTTACGATGAACTCTTTATCACCTCCATAATCGAGAAATATTCCTTTGTACTCTAGTCACTAAGGATAATTTTGACCGTTGTCCGGTGATCCACTCCTGGATCACTCTTGTACCCCTTGACACACTCATGGCAAGGCACACACAAGTGCTCTACACAACATGTCATACTATATATAGCCTATGGCTAAGGCATAGGGGACGACCTTCGTCCTTTCTCTTTATTCTGCCGTGGTCGAGCTTTGAGTCTTAATCAACTTCACACCTTACAAATCAGGCAAGAACTCTTTCTTTGACTGATCCATTTTGAACTGTTTCAAAAATCTTGTCAAGGTATGTACTCATTGAAAGTCTCATCAAGCATCTTGATCTATCTCTATAGATCTCGATGCTCAACAATTAAGTAGCTTTATCCAGGTCTTCCTTTGAAAAACTCTTTTCAAACAACCGTTTATGCTTTCCTGAAATTCTACATTATTTCTGATCAATAATATGTCAACCACATATACTTATCAGAAATTCTATAGTGCTCCCACTAACTTTCTTGTAAATACAAGTTTCTCATAAACCTTGTATAAACCCAAAAAATTTGATCACCTCATCAAAGCGTATATTCCAACTCCGAGATGCTTGCTCCAGCCCATAGAAGGATCGCTGGAGCTTGCACACCTTTTAGCATCCTTGGGACTAACAAAACCTTCTAGTTGTATCACATACATCCTTTCCTCAAGCAAACTGTTAAGGAAACGATGTTTTGACATCCATCTGCCAGATTTCATAATTGAAAAATGCGGCAACTGCTAACATAATTCCAACAGACTTTAGCATCGCTACAGGTGAGAAAGTCTCATCGTAGTCAACTCCTTGAACTTGTCGGAAAATTCTTTGTGACAAGTTGAGCTTTATAAATGGTGACATTTACCATCATCGTCTGTCTTCCTCTTAAAGATCCATTTGTACTTAAGGACGTGCCATTCAACGGGCAAGTCTACCATAGTCCATACTTGGTTTTTACACATGGATTCAATCTCGGATTTCATGGCTCCTAGCCATTTGTTGGAATTCGAGCCTACCATCGCTTCTTCATAGTTTGTAGGCTCATTGTTGTCTAACAAAATGATTTCGAAGACAGGATCGACGTACCACTCAAGGGTAGTACGAGTCCTTGTCGACCTACGAGGTTCGGTAGTAACTTGATCCGGAGCTCCATGATCATCATCATTTGCTTCCTCTTCACTTGGTGTAGGCGTCGTAGAAACATCTTTCTGCATCGTGCTACTATCCAACTGAAGTGATGGTTCAACAACCTCATCAAGTTCTACTCTCCTCCCACTCAATTCTTTCGAGAGAAACTCTTTGTCGAGAAAGGACCTATTTTTAGCAACAAACACTTTGCCCTTGGATCTGTGATAGAAGGTATACCCAACTATTACCTTAGGGTATCTTATGAATATGCACCTTTCTGCTTTGGGTTCAAGCTCATTAGAAATAAGCGTCGCTTTCCCAAACTCTAAGAAATAATAGCTTAGGTTTCTTCCAAACCATAATTCATATGATGCCATCTCAGTGGATTTAGATGGTGACCTATTTCAAGTGAATGTAGTTGTCTCTAATGCATAACCTCAAAATTATAGTGGCAAAATGATAAGAGACATCATAGTACGCACTATATCCAATAGAGCATGACTACGACGCTCAGACACACCATCACGCTATGGTGTTCCAAGTGGCGTGAGTTGTGAAACAACTTCCACATTGTCTTAAGTTGTATACCAAACTCGTAACTCAAATATTCACCTCCACGATCATATCGTAGACATTTTATCTTCTTGTCACGATGATCTCAAACTTCACTCTGAATTTTCTTGAACATTTCAAACAATTCAAACTTGTGTTTTATTAAGTAAATATGCCCACATCTACTAAAATCATCAGTGAAGGTAAGACAATAACGATATCCACCGCACGCTACAAACACTCATTGGACCGCATACATCACCATGTATCATTTTCAATAAGTCACCTGCCCGCTCCATTATACTGGAAAAATGGGGTCTAAGTCATCTTGCCCAAGAGGCATGGTTCACATGTCTCAACCGATTCGAAATCGAGTGAGTCCAAAGATCTGTCAGCATGGAGTTTCTTCATGCGCTTTACACCAATATGACATTTAGCAACAGTGCCACAAGTATGTGGTACTATCATTTTTAAATTTGCATATTTTGGCATCAATATTATGAACATGTGTATCACTATGATCAAGATCCAATAAACCATTCTAATTGGGTGCATGACCATTGAAGGTATTATTCATGTAAACAGAATAATCATTATTCTATAAATTAAATGAATAACCGTATTGCAATAAACACGGTCTAATCATGTTCATGCTCAATGCAAACACCAAATAACATTTAGTAAGGTTCATCACTAATCCCGAAGGTAGAGAGAGCGTGCGATGCCGATCACATCATCCTCGGAAATACTTCCAACACACATCGTCACCTCTCACTTAGCTAGTCTCCATTTATTTCGTAGCTTTTATTTCGAGTTACCAACATTTAGCAACTGAACCGGTATCTAATAGCCTGGTGCTACTAGGAGTACTAGTAAGGTACACATCAATAACACATATATCAAGTATACTTCTGTTGACGTTGCCAGCCTTCTTATCTACCAAGTATCTAGGGTTGTTCCGCTTGAGCGACCGTTCTCCTCATAATAGAAGCACTTAGTCTCGGGGTTTGGGTTCAACCTTGGGTTTCTTCACTGAAGTGGCAACTGGCTTGTCATTCATGAAGTTTCTGTTCTTACCCTTGCCCTTCTCGAAACTAGTGGTTTCACTAACCATCAACACTTCATGCACCTTCTTGATTTCTACCTTTGCGGTGTCACACATCGCGAACAGCTCAAAGATCATTATTTCCATCCCTGGCAGGTTTATAGTTCACCACGAAGCTCTAGTATCTTGGTGACAGTGACTTGGAGAACTATATCAATCACTATCTTATCTGGAAGATGAACTCCCACTCGATTCAAGCGATTTTTAGTACCCAGACAATCTGAGTACATGCTCACCTATTGAGCTATTCTCCTTCATCTTGCAGACAAAGAATCTTGTCGGAGGTCTCATACCTCTCAACACAGGCACGCGCCTGAAAACTCAATTCCAGCTCTTGGAACATCTCATATGCTCCGTGACGTTCAAAACATCTTTGGAGCCTCAATTCTAAGCCGTAATGCATGACACACTGAACTATCAAGTAGTCATCACAACGTGCCTGTCATATGTTCACAACATCCACAGACGACACTAGTGGGGGTGGCACACCGATCGGTGCATCAAGGACATGAGCCTTCTCTGTAGCAATGATGACAATCCTCAATTTACAGACCCAGTCTGCATAATTGCTACCATCATCTTTCAACTCTATTTTTTCTAGGAATGAATCAGAAACACAAGGGAGCAACAGCGCGAGCTATTGATCTACAACATAATTTTTCAAAGAGAACTTAGACTATGTTCATGACAATGAGTTCAATTAATCATATTACTTACGAACTCCCACTCAAATTGACATCCCTCTGGTCATCTGAGTTCTACATGATCCAAATTTACCAACTCCGGTCCGATCATCACGTGAGTTGAGGTGGTTTCAATGGTGAACATCATCATGTTGATCATATCTACTATATGATTCATGTTTGACCTTTCGGTCTCTTGTGTTCTGAGGCCATGTCTGCACATGCTAGGCTCGTCAAGTTTAACCCGAGTATTCCGCACGTGCAACACTGGCTTGCACCTGTTGTATGTGAACGTAGAGTCTATCACACCCGATCATCACGTGGTGTCCCGACACGACGAACTTTCGCAACGGTGCACACTCGGGGAGAACACAATGTTATCTTGAAATTTTAGTGAGGGACCACCTTATACTGCTACCGCTGTCCTAAGAAAAATAAGATGCATAAACGGATTAACATCAAATGCAAATCATAAGTGACATGATATGTCCATGAACTTGTGCTTTTGATGTCCATGTCCAAAGCACCGGCATGATCTCCATCATCACCGGCATAACACCCTGATCTCCATCATTGTGTTGCCATTGGGGTTGTCGCGCCCACCATGTTTCTACTACTATTGGTACCTCTTAGCGATAAAGTAAAGCATTACATAGCGCTTAATGATTGATATGCACGTCATGCAATAATTAAAGACAACCCTATGGCTCCTGTTGGTTGCCGTACTCACCAACATGCAAGTTATGACATTCTATACAAAACATGATCATCTCATACATCACATATATCTCATCATGTAATTGGCCATATCACATCACAACATACCCTACAAAAACAACTTAGACGTCCTCTAATTTTTGTTGCATGTTTTACGTGGGTAGTACGAGTATCTAGCAAGAACAATTCTTACCTACAAAAAATCACAACGGTGATACGGAAATTGCTTTTCGACCTTCTCAAGGACCGCCTTTGTCGAATCCGATCCAACTAAAGTGGGAGAGATAGACACCCGCCAACCATATTTATGCAACAAAGTCACATGTCAGTCGATGGAACCGGTCTCTCGTACATGGACGAGTAAGGTTGGTCCGGGCCGCTTCATCCCACAATACCACTGAATCAAGAAAAGACCAAGGGAGGAAGCAATCTGAATATCAAGGCCCACAAACTCCACTGTGTTCTACTCTGATCTCATCTATGCACAGACCTAGCTCTGATACCACTGTTGAGGAATGTTGCATGGGGAACAAAATTTTCCTACACACACGCAAGATCTATCCATGGTAATGAGCTTCTACGAGAGGGAGAGTGGATCTACATACCCTTGTAGATCGCTAAGCGGGAAGCGTTAAGAAACGTGGTTGATGTATTCAAACGTCTTCGTGATCCAAATCACTAGCCATCCCGCGATCCTATCACAATGCATCTTGCGATCCAATCACGAACCGTC
This sequence comes from Hordeum marinum, assembly GCA_022496015.1. NCBI lineage: Eukaryota > Viridiplantae > Streptophyta > Magnoliopsida > Poales > Poaceae > Hordeum > Hordeum marinum. Next base: position 327,475,313 of record CM039677.1, read on the forward strand.
GCACGATCCAAAATCACGGTCCTTCTGATCTAGTGCCGAACGGACGGCACCCCTGCGTTCAGCACACGTATAGCTCGATGATGATATCCACCTCCTTGATCCAACAAGCGAGGGTCAAGAGGCAGATGAGTTATCCGGTAGCACAATGGCATGGCGGCAGTGGTGGTGAACTAATCCGGCAAGGCTTCGCCTAAGCACCATCAAACTAATCTAGAGGAGAAACGATCTAGATGAGGAAGAGGAAAGCACGTGGCTTTTAAGGTGGTGGTATGTCCTCAAACCTGTAGTATATATAGGAGGAAGGGGTCGGAGGAGGATCCCTAGGGTTTCCCTTAGGACTTGGCCGCCGGCCAGGGTGCTGGAGTACACCTCCTACAATAGGTGGGGTGCTGGGAGGAGTCCTAGTCCAACAGGGACTCCTCCCACCTCCACCTTTTCCTCCTCTTTGGGTGCATGGGACTTATCGTGGTGGCTTCCCAGCCCACCAGGCGATGGTGTGCCACTTATTGGGCCCATGTGCCCCCTTGGGGTGGGTGGGCCCCTCCCGGTGGACCCCTAGAACCCATTTTTCACTCCCGGTACACTACCGGCAATGCTCGAAACCTTCCCGGAACCCAAATACCACTTTCCTATATATAAATCTTTACCTCCACACCATTCTGAATATCCTCATGACGTCCGGGATCTCATCCGGGACTCCAGACAACCTTCGGTCACCAACATACATAACTCAATACTACCGAAACGTCACCGAATGTTAAGTGTGCAAACCCTGTGGGTTCAAGAACTATGTAGACATGACTGAGACACCTCTTCAGTCAATAACCAATAGCAAGACCTGGATGCCCATATTGGTTCCTATATATTCTAAGAAGATCTTTATCGGTTGAACCTCTATGTCAAGGATTCAGTTAATCCCGTACGATGTTCCCTTTGTTCTTCGGTCTGTTACTTGCCCGAGATTCGATTGTCGGTATCTCCATACCTAGTTCAATCTCGTTATCGGCAAGTCTCTTAACTCGTTCCATAATACAAGATCATGTGAATTACTATTTAGTCACTTTGCTTGCAAGGCTCATTGTGATATTGTATTACCGAGTGGGCCCTGAGATACCTCTCCGTCACACGGAGTAACAAATCCCAGTCTTGATCCATGCCAACCCAACAGACACCCTCGGAGATACTCGTAGAGCACCTTTATGGTCACCTAGTTACGTTGCGATATCTGATACACACATGGTACTCCTCCGATGTCAGTGAGTTGCATGATCTCATGGTAATAGGAACATATACTTGACATGCAAAAAACTATAGCAATAAACTGACACGATCATATGCTATGTTTATAGTTTGGGTCTTTTCCATCACCTCAGTCTCCTAATGATGTGATCCCATTATCAAATGACATCTCATGTTCATGGCTAGGAAACCTTTGACCATCTTTGATCAATGAGCTAGTCTATTAGAGGCATACTAGGGACATGGTGTTTGTCTATGTATCCGCACATGTATCTGAGCTTCCGATCAATACAATTCTAGCATGGATAATAAACGATTATCATGAACAAGGAAATGTGATACTAACTAATTTATTATTGCCTCTAGGGCATATTTCCAACAATGTCGAATCTTGCTTGACACGGTAGCATGATGGGGATGGTGGGTCATCCTTAATCCAAGGCGACAATGGTGGCGCCGAAACATATGAAGGAGTGAATATCATGATCTCCATCTGATGGACGGACCCTTCATCCGTCAGATCCGTCTCCAGAAGGGGCACGGCCGCTGCTTCGGCTGCTGCTGTTCCTTCTGGTCCTCCTCATTGTAGGAGGAGGTGACAATCTCCTCCTTGGCGGAGGAGCCGACCTTCATGGATGCCGAGTGACCCAGAGGGCGGGGGCGACTGTGCAAAAATCTGCCTGATGAACTATCACAACTACCGCCTCCGCCTGCCGGCGCGGAGAACCAGGAATTTGGCATCACAGTTGGAGTTGGAGGGGCTCTGACAGGAGGAGGAGGGGCTCGGTGTGGATTTGCATCGCTGACGCGCGGTTTAAATGGCCATGACCATAGTCATGTGAATAGCCGGTTAGCCTGCTTCAATGCGATGGATCGACCAGAGTTGTTTTCTTGGGAAGCGACTTCGGCGTTGAAGCAGTGACACCAGAGAGGTCACTTTTGTCAGTGTCGCCATCACGTTCGGTTGTGTTGCTTGGCATCAATGTAGGTCACTACATGCTCTGGGTCAGCATGAATGCGGCATTGCAAGCTACGAGATATCGGATGGAAAGTGCGGGAGAGGTTGTTGGCTGTTTCATGGGCCAGGGAGGTCAGACGCAGATGCCAAAGCGGTTCAGATGCCCACAAAGCCCCCCACTACCGTTGTCTTGGTTTGCGGTAATAAACACGCCCAGACCGGTCGACGAACCGATACATGCCTGCATTGGTTGGCAAAACACGTCTGGATTGTCTGGTCATGTCGTATGTGGGTGGTTTGAGGGTCGGTGTTGGTCATGACCTAACTAAAAAGTACTTAACATGTTGAGAGGTGGTGAGATGCCTAAGGACTTGATTTATACCTTGCTACTTTTGATTGCCGAGACAGCCAACCCACAGAGAGTGAAGAACTTGTGACCGATCAGCCTCTGCAATGTAGGCAATAGCTTAATATTCAAGATACTCACTAGCAGATTAAAAAGCATACTACCTGAAATTAGTTCTCCTAACCAAAGTGCTATTGTACCTAGATATCTAATATTTGATAATATCCTTTTGGCATATGAAATGACTCACTTTTTTTTGCAAAGGAGGACAAGTGGTATAATAGGTTATCCTTCCATCATACTCGACTAGAGCAAAGCCTATGACTGAGTTGAATTGTGGTTCTTATAAGAAATCATGCTGAAATTTGGTTTGAACAAAATATGGGTGCAACTAGCGTAGAATTGTGCTACCAAGGTAAAGTACCAAATTAAAGTTAATGGGACACCACAGATATGATTACTCCTGAATGAGTACTTCGTCAACGTTACCCCCTCTCCCCATATCTCTTTCTTGTTTGTGAGAAAGGCTTCTTGGCCATGCTAAAGAATGTTGAGGCTAGTGGAAGACAGAAAGGAATTAAAATATGCAACACAACACCAAACATAAGCCACCTTGTTTTTGTAGATGACTCGCTACTTCGAATGGAAGAAAATGCCCAACAGCACACTATGATTAAATCAAATTCCAAATATCTATGAAGCTTTGAGGCAAGTTAATTCTAATAAAGTAAAAAATCAGCCATTTGGTTTAAAGAGAATGTGAAGAGGAAGGACAAGGAGGAGCCGATGAATCAACTGCACATTGCCACTGAAGGCTTCTCCAGAAAATATTTGGGCTTACCATGTTACATTGGTAAATCAAAAACCAATTTGTTTGAGTATATTAAGGAGATAATATGGATCAAAATACATGGTTGGAAAGAAAACATACTCACGAAGTCTAGCAACAAAGTTCTGATCAAGGTTGTAGCTCCAGCGATTCCCATATATGCAATGGCATGTTTTGGCATCACCAAATCCCTCTATGATGATATCAATTCAATGTTTGGGAGGTTTTCATGGAGCCAAATGGAAAAAGAAAATAAAGTTCATTGGGCCATATGGGACATTTTAACAAAACAGAAAAAGGGTGAAGGATTGGGGTTTAGAGATCTATATGCCTTTAACCAAGCCATGCTGACATGGCAAGCATGGAGAATATTGCAAAACCCATCATCCCTATGTGCTTAGGTTATGGCAGCCAAATACTTTCCAAATCAAAAAAATTTATAAGAAGAACCAAGAAAGGGCATCTCATATGGTTGTTGAAGTATTCCAAGTGCTAAGAATGGAATTATATGAAGAATCAGAGATGGATACACTATAAATATATGGTCAAACCCTTGGCTGCAAAGGGGGACATCTGATAGTGTAACATTGCAACAAGGAAACCACATTCAGAAGATCTAATTGACAATCATCAAGCTCATGGTATATTCAACTACTCAAATGAACCTTTAAAGAAGGTGATGTCAGTATCCCAATTCAAGAAGGTGTTGAAGAAAATCTAGCTTGGCATTTCGATAAAAAGGGCGAGTTCTCAAGAAAATCTACATACCAAGTAGTCTTGGCTAACAAAGACAAGGATCATGCATATGGTGGAGTGTTAACAATAAACACTTGTATAAATGTAGGGAACATGCGGATACGTCTCCAACGTATCTATCATTTTTGATTGTTTCATGCTATTATATTGTCAATCTTGTATGCTTAATATGCAATTTTATATAATTTTTGGGAACTAACCTCTTAACTCAGTGCCTAATGTAAGTTCTTTTTTTTCCTATTTTCTTATTTTGCGGAAAAACTATACCAGACAAAGTCCAAACACGATGTAACTTTACGGTAATTTTTATCAACCAGGAGGGACCCTAGAAGCTTGGAGAAAAGGCCAACAGACCTATGAGTGGACCACAAGCTCACATAGTGCACCCCAGGGGTAGGGCACACTACCTGAGCTTGTGGGCCCCTTGTAGACTCCCTTTAACTAATTGCATTGGTATATGTTCTCAAACATTCCAAAACCCTTAGAGCGAGACCTGAAATAATTTTATCGCTGCTGCAAGCTTCTGTTCTTCCATGATCCGATCTCGAAGCCTCCGCCAGTAGTTTGTCGGAGGGGGTATAAATCACAGAGGTCATTTTCATCAACCTTACTGCCTCCATGACTATGTGTGAGTATTTCCTCTAGGACCTACAGGTCCATAGCAGTAGCTAGATCTCTCTCTCTCTCTCATTTGATCTTCAATACAATGATCTCTTCGAAGAACTATTCAATGTTCTCTTTAGGTATGTTTGTTGGGATATGATGAATTGTGTGTTTATGATCATATTATTCTTTGAAAGTAATTAAGTATTTTATGAGATTTATGTGTTATTTTATAGCTATGTATGCTTTCTGATCTATGAGTTTTCTTTGGCCAAGTTGATGATTAGATCTTTAGAGGAAGTGGTGCATAGTAGTAGGTTCAATCTTGCGGTGTCCTCGCTCTATGATAGGAGGAGTGGCGAGGCACGTATTTGTATTGTTGCTACTAAGGATAAAACGATGGGGTTCGAACATATTATTTGGTCTTACTTTGTCTAAATTATGTCATCATGCTCCAAGCAGTACTCTGTTTGTTACGAACTTAACACCTTAAGATGCATGCTGGATAGCGTTTGAGGGGTGGAGTATTAATAGTAGATGAAGAATCGTTTCAGTCTATTTGTCTCGGACATAATGCCTATATGTTGGTTATGCCATGAATATCGTCAAAATAATTCCCCTTATATCAATTGCCAAACATTAATTTGTTTACCCATCGTTACTATGCTCATGAGAGAGATGCCTGTAGTTAAAGCTATGCCCCTGGGTCCATTCACTTCATGTTACTAAAACCCTAATTTACTTGGTGAAATTTATTTCCTTTTTCTATTTATCTATCCATCACTATCAGAATTAATCCCTGTAATTAACGAGTACAAGTGGATTGACAACCCACTTCTCCGTGTTTGATGCAAGTATTTGTTTGTGCTTGTGTAGGCTGGGTCAACCTTGGTGTATGTCCAGAGGGGCGACCGCCTAGGGCCCAGGCCTGGGGGGCATGATATGGTATTACATGTATAGCCCCGAAAAAACAATACTAGACCAGAAAAAACAAGGCAGCAAACGAAAGAGATGGGCTAATGCCCAATTGCCTTAGCTATTTACTAGCGCTAGGTGAAGCGTTGGACCGTCGACCAGACACACACATCAGTCGGATCGCTTCGGTTTTCCGTATCTTCATCAAGCGTCGGCAGTCGCTAGGGATCCTTCGTCCTGCTGTTCTGCAGCCACCGTGCGCCCTTGCCAGCGACCCTTTGGACAGTATCCCAATACCTCTAGTTCAAGTAAGCACTAGCCTCCTTCATATTTATACTAGTTTATAGGCTTTTGATGTCAGTCTTTTGCTAGAGTCCATTGTTTCTTGTTTCCCTTAGACTAAATTGCAAAGTATTGGAGCCTAACATGTCACCATATAGTTTGTGGTTCAGAAGGAAAATGGATAGTCATGTTTGGATGACAAACTGGACTGTGTGTTCTAAGATTTATGAGGTCATCATGCTTTTGGACTGTGTGCGTTCTAAGATTTCTGAGGTCATCGTGTTTTGTTAGATCTAGGACTTGGGATTTAGAGTTGTTGATTTGGAGGAGGGAATGTGTGGTACTACAACCTATTCATGGCACAATTGCGCTACCTTGCCCTGACATCCTATGTGGCCATCTGCGAGACTGCAAGCTCGAGTTTATTGTCCAGTCTTTCACAAGTAAGTATTCATCCATCCTTAATTTAGTGTACATGATTAGTGTTCCGATGTACAAATTTCTATTTTTTTGTATTCCCTTTTCTTCATAATTTTAGTCATTTTCCAACAATTATTATTAGAATCTCAAATAAAAGATGTATGGTTGAATTTTTTCTTAATATAATGCAAATGAAGTTATATATATTACGTGTCAAGCACACATATACATCTTAGGACTTAGGGGTCCATGTTGTTGAGTTCTCCCTAGGGCCTTGTGAAACATATGGTCGGCCCTGTGTGTAGGCATTGTTAACAGTTCATTTGCGTGAGTCTCCTATTGGTTTGATAAACCTTTGTTCTTAACTGAGGGAAATACGATATGCTACTATACTACATCACCCTTCCTATTAGGAGAAATCCCAACGCCTATCACAAGTAGCACATGCCATGGAAGAAACTACAGAATTTACCCCCTTCATGGTAAGTCAACACTTCCTATGGTGATTATACCCTAATATCTTTCCTTTAAGATTGAAACTAAAAATAAGGGAATGGAAGTCGATACACAATGCCAAATATGCTTTCAAATAAGCCCCTAATAGTGTATGCTCTCTCCTAATGATTTCCACCCAACCAAGTTAGTTGGTTCTAAACACGAGCATGAATGGACTAAAGAAATCCATCAAGTATCTTTCTTTAGCGTTGAGGATTTTGGAAGATTGCAAAACCATTGGAGCAAGTACATCTTATTTGAGCTATATTTTGCATTTTCTAACGATAAGATAGGAAGCAAGAACAAAAAAAAACTTAGTGATAAAGCCAACAAGTGCACACAAGAATATTCACCATACGCTATTGTTCCCTGGAAATGGAGCCAAAGAAAGTCTTAACAGTACACAAGTGTATGGGATTGATTGTTGTCGACGTTCTGGGAACGGGGGTACCCAGACTTGCCTGCCTGCAGCCCAGGACATGGCCCACTTCATCAGCCAGGAATGGCCTTGCAAGGCTCCACTCAAGGCAAGGCCCTCGCGAGGGTCCCAGGCTCGCGAGGAAGGACGACACAAAGACCAGCAAGGATGGGCCTCCTCAAGCCCCCTCTGGAGGGGCGGAGATCTCTATGCAGAGCCCGGCCTCTGGAGTCAAAGGTGACACAGGGAAGGACAGGAGGGCGCCAGCGCGCCAGGCGGTGCAATTTCCCCTTTGGTGCAAAGGGAGCAAGGAGTATGTGGGTTCCAAAAGCGCCACCCAGAGGTTTCCATTCCGGTGCAACAAGAGCACGACCACGAGCCCCATAGGGCGGATGTCATCACCGAGCCCACCATTGCATCATCGACCGTGACTTTGCAGGCGAAGACCACCTTTGGACAGGACGCGGATGTACTCCTGCCCCCTTCAAATTTGGCCGTTGTGAGATCCCTTCCCGCCATTGTGATAAGGGAAGAGGACCCGGGCCGCTGCTATATATAGAGGCTAGGTCACACCATAGTGGGGATCGGATCCATTACTTAGACACTCGGCAAACCACGAGACAAGGCCGAGAGCCAAGAACACCGCTAGAGCCCCCTGTCGAGGCTTGAAATCACTGTACTAGTTCATCCACCACACCTCCCCGAGAGGCAATCCACCAAAGCAGGAGTAGGGTATTACTCTTCATAGCGGCCCGAACCTGGGTAAACTTCCATGTTCATCTTCTTACTCGTGATTGTGCAACCTTGCCGTGGTAACCATCGAATAGCAAGATAGGTAGGGCGAGGCTGCAGGGGATATTTGCACACGCCATTGTGTTAGAACCTTGAGGGTTTTGCGGAACCCAAAATCCGACATTTGGCGCGCCAGGTAGGGGACGTGTCGAAGTCTTCCTCAAGTCTCACCCCGCCTCTGCTCGCCGCACTCATGGCAAAACGACATTGAGCTCGTGCTGAGCGGTGAGCTGCCCACGTGGCACAGGCGTGCTGGCAGGCCTCGACGCACCACGTCGTCCAGCCTCTCCATTGGCGGGCACCATCACTAACCGACCCCTCAACGAGCGTTGGGGGCTGCCGCCTTCACCAGCCACACGACACGCCCTCGCCGCCCGGGCCCTTCCCCATGCCCGGCACGCATCATCGCCTTTACAAGAATGCCACGACCCGACGCACAGACACGTCGCGCTCCTCGTGATGCACGATCTACAAATCCCCCGCGCGACGCGTGACCACCGCAACGCCTGGGCCAGGCGTGCCCCCAAGCACGTTGATATGTCTCCAACGTATTTATAATTTTTGATTGTTCCATGCTATTATATTATCTATTTTGGATGTTTTATATGCATTAATATGCTATTTTATATTATTTTTGGGACTAACCTATTAATCTAGAGCCTAGTGCCAGTTTGTGTTTTTTCCTTGTTTTTGAGTTTCGCAGATAAGGAATATTAAACGGAGTCCAAACGGAATAAAACCTCGGAATGATTTTTTTGGAAAATATGGAAGCCACGAGACTTGAGAACCAAGGCAGAGGAGCTGCCACGGGGCCACAAGCCCGCTTGCCACGGCCAGGCGGGCCACCCACGCCAGGCAGCCTTGTGGGCCCCTAGCAACTCCCCTAACCCTAATCTTCATCCTATAAATACACAAATATTCCATCATTATCAGAACGAGCCACAAAAACACTTTTCCGCTGCCAGAAGACTCCATTCCTGAGAGATCCAATCTTGGAGCCTTTCCCGGTAAACTGCCGGAGGGGGATTCGGTCACGGAGGGCATCTACATCAACTCCATTGCCCCTCCGATGATGTGTGAGTAGTTCACCACAGACCTACGGGTCCATAGCTAGTATCTATATGGTTTCTTCTCTCTCTTTGCTTCTCAATACCATGTTCTTCATGATCTTCATGGAGATCTATCCGATGTAATACTCTTTTGCGGTGTGATTATCGATATCCGATGAATTGTGGGTTTATGTTCAGATTATCCATGAATATTATTTGAGTCTTTCCTGAATTCTTATATGCATGATTTCATATCTTTGCAAGTCTCTTCGAGTTATTGGTTTGGTTTGGCCAACTAGATTGGTAATTCTTGCAATAGGAGAAGTGCTTAGTTTTGGGTTCAATCTCGCGGTGTCCTCACCCAGTGACATAGTAGGGGTAGAGAGGCACGTATTGTATTGTTGCCATCAAGGGTAAAAAGATGGGTTTTCATCCTATTGTATTGCTGCATTGTTTTTACTTTTAGTTTTACTTTCCGTTCAAGCATCCTATTATATCCACCATTACTAGATATCATCCTTACAAATAACCATGAAGGGATTGACAACCCCTTTATAGCATTGGGTGGAAGAGTTTGATTCCTTGTGTAGGCATATCTATTGGTGGCTTGCTTGTATCTCCTACTGGATTTATACCTTGGTTCTCAAAAACTGGGGGAAATACTTATCTACTTTGCTGCATCAAACCGTTCCTCTTCACGGGAAACCAACGCATGCTCGAGAAGTAGCAAGAAGAATTTCTCGCGCTGTTGCCGGGGAGATACATAGCATGTCAAGAATACCAAGTACCCATCACAAACTCATCTCTTGTAGTTACATTATTTTCCATTTGCCTCTTGTTTTCCTCTCCCCCACTTCTAAACGATTTTCAAAAAGATTTTCCTTTCGCCCTTTTTCGTTCATCTCCTCATTTGCTTCTTGCTTGAGTGCTTGATTGCATGCTTTGTCACGATGACTCAAGAGAATACCAAGTTGTGTGACTTTTCTAATACTAATAATAATGATTTTATTAGTACTCTGATTGCTCCCGCCAGTAGTGTGGAATCTTATGAAATTAATGCTGTTTTGCTCAATCTTGTTATGAAAGAACAATTTTTCGGCCTTGCTAATGAAGATGCCGCATCCCATCTAAATACTTTCGTTGAGTTGTGTGACATGCAAAAGAAGAAAGATGTGGATAATGATATTGTTAAATTTAAGCTATTTCTGTTCTCACTACGAGATCGTGCTAAAACTTTGTTTTCATCTTTGCCTAAAAATAGTATTGATTCATGGAATAAGTGTAAAGATGCTTTTATTTCGAAGTACTTTCCGCCCGCTAAGATCATCTCCCCAAGGAACAATATAATAAATTTTAAGCAACTTGATCATGAACATGTTGCACAATCTTGGGAGAGGATGAAACTTATGATTAGGTATAGCCTCGCGCATGGTTTGAGTTTATGGATGATTATACAATTTTTCTATGCTGGATTGAGTTTTGCTTCTAGGAATCTCTTAGATTCCACCATGGGTGGAATTTTTTATGGAAATCACATTAGGAGAAGCTACTAAACTCCTAGATAATATTATGGAAAATTACTCTCAATGGCACACCGAAAGATCTCCTACTAGTAAAAAAGTGCATGCTATTGAAGAAATTAATACTTTGAGTGAAAAGATGGATGAATTGATGAAATTGTATGCTAGTAAGAGTGCTCCTATTTGTCCTAATGATATGACTTTGTCTTCTGTGATTGGAAATAATAATGAATCTATGGATGTGAATTTTGTTGGTAGGAACAATTTTGGTAATAACGCTTATATATAGAGGTAATTTCAACGATAGAAAGTTTCCTAGTAATTCCTCTAATAATTATGGTCATTCCTACAGCAATTGTTATGGAGATTATAATAAGATACCCTCTGATTTTGAGAGTAATATTAAAGAATTCATTAGTACAAAGAAAGGTTTCAATGCTATGATTGAAGAAAAATTGCTCAAGATTGATGATTTGGCTAGGAACGTTGATAAAATTCTCTTGAGATTGATTCCTTAAAAATTAGATCTATTCCACCCAAGCATGATGTTAATGATTCTTTAATACTATGAGAATTTCTATTGATGAGTGTAAGGAAAGAACCGCTAGAGTTCGTGCTAAGCGTGAATGGCTTGAAAAAGTATGTTCTCGTGATAATATTAATGAAGATCTTAAAGTGATCGATGTGACTCCAGTTGAATCCTTGTTTTGCAATATTAATATTGATAAGGAAGGGACTGGAGATGAGCCAACTTTAATTAAAAGGCGTCCCAATGATTCAGAGTTTTTAGATCTTGATGCTAAGACTGATAAAAGTGGGATTGAAGAGGTCAAAACTTTAAATAGCAATGAACCAACTCATTTGGATTTAGAAGACTTTAATCATGGTAGCTGCTCTTTGATTGATTGTATTTCATTGTTGCAATCCATGTTGAATTCTCCTCATGCTTATAATGTAAACAAGGCTTTTACTAAACATATTGTTGATGCTATGATGAAGGCTTTTGAAGAAAAGCTTGAGTTGGAAGTTTCTATACCTAGAAAGTTTTATGATGAGTGAGAACCTAATATTAAGATTAATATTAAATATTATGAGTGCCATGCTTTTTGTGATTTGTGTGCTAGCGTTTCCACGATTCCAAAAACTTTATGTGATGTGTGACGTTTCCGTGAATTTGATGGTTGCTCCTTAAATTTGCATCTTGCGGATTCCACTATAAAGAAAACTATGGGAAGAATTAATGATGTTCTTATTGTTGCAAATAGGAATTATGTGCCCATAGATTTTATTATTATTTATATAAAGTCCAATCCTACATGCCCTATTATTCTTGGTAGACCTTTCCTTAGAACAATTGGTGCAATTATTGATATGAATGAAGGGAATATTAGATTTCAATTCCCATTAAGTAAGGGCATGGAACACTTTCCTAGAAATAAAATAAAATTACCTTATGAATCTATCATGAGAGGTACTTATGGATTGCATACCAAAGATGACAATACCTAGATCTATTGCGTTTTGCCTAGCTAGGGGCATTAAATAATAGCGCTTGTTGGGAGGCAACCCAATTTTATTATGCTTTCAGTTTTTTGCTTCTGTTTTGGTGTGTTTGGCACATTATTACTTATATAGTAATTGTGTTTTATTGGTTAAATTAGTGTTTGAGCCAAGTAAAACCTTTGGGGTGATCTATGGTAGTTGTTGATTTCATCTTGCTGGAAAATAGAAACTTCTGCGCTCAGTCCAGGATTTTTATGAATTTTTCAGAGTGTCAAATTGATCTAACATTTTTACAAAGGATTGGTATAAAAATTTCCCTAGTTTTCCTAATTTTTCAGAATTTTTACAGTTCCGTAAGTATTCGAAGTTTACAGATAACTACAGACTGTTATGTTTTTGACAGATTCTGTTTTCTTTGTGTTGTTTGCTTATTTTGATGTATCTGTGTGTCGTATCGGGGGGTATGAGTCATGGAGAAGTTAGAATACAGTAGGTATTACAAAAATATAAATAAATAATGAGTTCACAATAGTACCTAAAGTGGTGATTTATTTTTCTTATACTAACGTATCTCATGAGTTTTCTGTTGAGTTTTGTGTTGTGAAGTTTTCAAGTTTTGGGTGAAGATTTGATGGACTATGGAATAAAGAGTGGCAAGATCCTAAGCTTGGGTATGCACATGGCACCCCAAGTTATATTCAAGGATACCAAAGAGCCTAAGCTTGGGGATGCCCCAGAAGGCATCCCCTCTTTCGTCTTCAATCCATCGGTAAATTTACTTGAGGCTATATTTTTATTCACCACATGATATGTGTTTTGCTTGGAGCGTCTTGTATGATATGAGTCTTTGCTTATTAGTTTGCCACAATCATCCTTGCTGCACACATCTTTATAGAGAGACACGCTGAATCGTGAATTTTTTAGAATACTCTTTGTGCTTCACTTATATCTTTTGAGCTAGGCAATGTTGCTCGAGTACTTCACTTATATCTTTTTAGAGCATGGTGGTGTTATATTTTATAGAAATTATTTAACTCTCATTCCTCACTTATATTATCTAAAGAGTTTATTAAAACAGCATGGTAATTTGTTAGGTTATGAATTTAGTCCTAATATAATGGCATGCAAGAGGGATATAATAAAAACTTTCATATTAAGTGCATTAACAACTATGAGAAGTTGGATTCCTTGCATATAGTTTTGAGATAATAGGGATGGTAATATGATCGTCATGCTAGTGAGTAATTGTGAAATGAAGAGATACGTGTGTTAAAGCTTGTGTTTCCCGTAGCATGCACGTATGGTGAACCGCTATGTAATGAAGTCGGAGCATGACTTGTCTAATGATTGTCGACCTTTGTGCGAGGGTCGGGAGCGCACGATGGTTAACTCCTACCAACCTCTCTGCTAGTAGCATGCATTTAATGCTTTGTTTTATGACTAATAGACTTTTGCAATGAGTATGTGAGTTATTTATGACTAATGTGAGTCCATGGACTATACGCACTCTCACCCTTCCATCTTTGCTAGCGTCTCTAGTACCACACAACTTTCACCGGTAAACCAAACCCTCCTTCCTAAAAACAGCCACCATACCTACCTATTATGGCATTTCCATAGCCATTCCGAGATATATTGCCATGCAATTTCCACCATGTAGTTTTTCTATGACTTGCATCATCACTTCATATTGCACATAGAGTTTTATCTTGTCATAGGAATCGAGTTGTATTTATTTTTCTTTGAGTTATAAGTAAATAAAAGTGTGATGATTTTTCATTAATAGAGCATTTTCCCATGAGAGAAAAGGATGATGGAGGCTATGACTCCCTAAGAAGTTGGGACGAGTATCCGAACATTACAAAAAAATAAAAGAGGCCAGCGAAGCCCAAACAAAAAAAATAAAAGAGGCCAAAGAAGCCCACCAAAAAAAAGAGAGAAAGAGAGAAGGGACAATTGCTACTATCTTTTTCCACACTTGTGCTTCAAAGTAGCACCATGATCTTCATGATAGAGAGTCCCCTATTTTGTCACTTTCATATAACTAGTGGATATTCATTTTGCACGACCACTTAGTTTTATTTTGAGCTTTCATACACTTATAGATCTATGTGCATTTGTTGCATGGCAATCCCTACTCACTCACATTGATATCTATTCATGGGCATCTCCATAGCCCGTTGATTTCCCTAGTTGATGTGAGACTATCTTCTCCTTTTTCCTTGCACCCCCACCATATTCTATTCCACCTATAATGCTATATCCATGGCTCATGCTCATGTATTGCATGAGAGTTGAAACGGTTTGAGAACACCAAAAGTGTGAAACAATTTCTTGACTTGTTCATCGGGGTTGTGCATGATTTAGATACTTTGTGTGGGGAAGATGGAGCATATCCAGACCATATGATTTTGTAGGTATAACTTAGGCCATGTTATTTCGAAAGACACGAATACCTTGTTTGTGTGCTCAAAGTATTAATATTTTTATGTCAATATTAGACTATTGTTTTGAATCTAACGGAACTGAATATTCATGCCACAATAAAGAATATTACATGGATAAATATGTTGAGTAGCATTCCACATCAAAAAAATCTGTTTTTATCATTTACCTACTCGAGGACGAGCAGGAATTAAGCTTGGGGATGCTGATATGTCTCCAACGTATCTATAATTTTTGATTGTTCCATGCTATTATATTATCTCTTTTGGATGTTTTACATGCATTAATATGCTATTTTATATTATTTTTGGGACTAACCTATTAATCTAGAGCCTAGTGCCAGTTTCTATTTTTTCCTTGTTTTTGAGTTTCGTAGATAAGGAATATTAAACGGAATACAAATGGAATAAAACCTCTGGAATCATTTTTTCTAGAAAATATGGAAGCCACGAGACTTGAGAACCAAGGCAGAGGAGCTACCACGGGGCCACAACCCCGCTTGCCGCAGCCAGGGTGGCCACCCGCACCGGGCAGGCTTGTGGGCCCCTAGCAACTCCCCTAACCCTAATCTTCGGCCTATAAATACCCAAGTATTCCATCATTATCAGAACGAGTCACGAAAACACTTTTCCGCCCTAGAAGCCTCCGTTCCCGGGAGATCCAATCTTGGAGCCTTTTCCGGTAATCTACCGGAGGGGGATTCGATCACGGAGGGCATCTACATCAACTCCATTACCTGTCTGATGATGCGTGAGTAGTTCACCACAGACCTACGGGTCCATACCTTGTAGCTATATGGCTTCTTCTCTCTCTTTGCTTCTCAATACCATGTTCTTCATGATCTTCATGGAGATATATCCGATGTAATACTCTTTTGCGGTGTGTTTGTCGAGATCCGATGAATTTTGGGTTTATGTTCAGATTATCCATGAATATTATTTGAGTCTTTCTTGAATTCTTATATGCATGATTTCATATCTTTGCAAGTCTCTTCGAGTTATTGGGTTGGTTTGGCCAACTAGACTGATAATTCTTGGAATAGGAGAAGTGCTTAGTTTTGGGTTCAATCCCGCGGTGTCCTCACCCAGTGACATAGTAGGGGTAGCAAGGCACGTGTTGTATTGTTGCCATCAAGGGTAAAAAGATGGGGTTTTCATCATATTGCTTAAGTTTATCCCTCTACATCATGTCATCTTACCTAATGCGTTACTCTGTTCTTCATGAACTTAATACTCTAGATGTAGGCAGGAGTCGGTCGATGTGTGGAGTAATAGTAGTAGATGCAGAATCGTTTCGGTCTACTTGTCACGGACGTGATGCCTATATGCATTATCATTGCCTTGCATATCTTGATAACTATTCTCTTTTCTATCAATTGCTCGACATTAATTTGTTCACCCACCGTAATACTTGCCACCATGAGAGAAGCCATGTACTGAAACCTATGGCCCCCGGGTCTATTTTCCACATTATATTTTTAGATCTAAAACAAAAAACACTAGAAATACTTCCTGCATTGTTTTTTACTTTTATTTTTACTTTCCCTTCAAGAATCCTATTATATCTATCTCTACTAGATCTCATCCTTGCAGATAACCGTGAAGGGATTGACAACCCCTTTATAGCGTTGGGTGCAAGAGTTTGATTCCTTGTGCAGTTATATCTATTGGTGGCTCGCTTGTATATCCTACTAGATTGATACCTTGGTTCTCAATCCGAGGGAAATACTTAGATAATTTGCTGCATCAAACCGTTCCTCTTCATGGGAAACCAATGCATGCTCGATAAGTAGCACACGTGATCGCCACCAGTGGAGCCTTGGTCTACCTCGGCCAGGCTCATGCCCGTGAACCCACTCAACTGGCAAGACCAGCGCTCAGGCCACACAGACGTGTTTGGGACGTCTGTGACGACCCGCGTTTGCCCGGGGCTTGGGCCGGGGTGTCGGGGGTGCGGGAGCTGGCCGTAGGCGCTGCTACCTCTTGAGCTTGCGTTGGTTTTCCCTTTAAGAGGAAAGGGTGATGCAGCGAAGTAGATAAGTGTTTCCCTCAGTTGTTGAGAACCAAGGTATCAATCCAGTAGGAGAAAGAAGCAAGTCACCAATGGATGCACCTACACAAACAATCAAACTCTTGCACCTAACGCTTTAAAGAGGTAGTCAATCCCTTCACGGTTATTTGCAAGGATTAGATCTGATAGAGATAGATGTAATAGATTGCGGAAAGTAAAAAGGTAAATAAATTGAAGCAAGGTATTTTTGGTATTTTTGGTTTATAGATCTGAAAATATAATATGAAAAGTAGACCTAGGGGCCATAGGTTTCACTAGAGGCTTCTCTCTTGAAGGAAAATATCATGGTACGTCAACAAATTACTGTCGAGCAATTGATAGAAAAGCAAATAATTATGAAGATATCCTAGGCAGTGATTATGCATATAGGCATCACGTCCCTGTCAAGTAGACCGAAACAATTCTGCATCTACTACTATTACTCCACACATCAACCGACTCCTGCCTGCATCTAGAGTATTAAGTTCATGAAGAACAGAGTAACACATTAGGTAAGATGACATGATGTAGAGGGATAAACTCAAGCAATATGATGAAAACCCCATCTTGTTACCCTTTATGGCAAAAATACAATACATGCCTCACTACCCCTACTTTGTCACTAGGTGAGGACACCGAAAGATTGAACCCAAAACTAAGCACTTTTCCCATTGCAAGAATTACCAATCTAGTTGGCCAAACCAAACCAATAACTCGAAGAGACTTGCAAAGATATGAAATCATGCATATAAGAATTCAGACAAGACTCAAATAATATTCATGGATAATCTGAACATAAACCCACAATTCATGGGATCTCGTGAAACACACCGCAAAAGAGTATTACATCGGATGGATCTCCATGAAGATCATGAAGAACATGGTATGAAGCACAAAGAGGGAGTGAAGAAGCCATCTAGCTACTAGCTATGGACATGTAGGTCTATGGTTGACTACTCACGCATCATCGGAGGGGCAATGGAGTTGATGTAGATGCCCTCCATGATCGAATCCCCCTCGGACGGATTACCTGAAAAGGCTCCAAGGTTGGATCTCTTGGGATCGGAGGCTTTTGGTGGCGGAAAAGTATTTGCATGGGTCTTCTGGCACTATAGGTGGAATAGAATATGGTGGAGGTTGTGACGGAAAAAAGGAGAAGATAGTCTCATATCAACTAGGCATATCAACGGGCTATGGAGATGCCCATTAATAGATATCAAGGTGAGTGAGTAGGTATTGCCATGCAATGGATGCACTAGAGCTATGAAAGATCAAAAAGGAAACTAAGTGGGTGTGCATCCAACTTGCTTCCTCATGAAGACCTAGGGCAATTCGAGGAAGTCCATCATTGGAATATACAAGCCAAGTTATATAATGAAAAATTCCCACTAGTATATGAAAGTGACAAAATAGGAGACTCTCTATCATGAAGATCATGGTGGTACTTTGGAGCACAAGTGTGGAAAAAAGATAGTAGCATTGTCCCTTCTCTCTTTTCTCTCATTTTTTTATTTGATGGGCATCTAAGGCATCTTTTTTTATTTGGGCTTCGCTGGCATCTTTTATTTTTCATAAAGTCCGGAGTCTCATCCCCACTTGTGAGGGAATCATAACTTCCATCATCCTTTCCTCACATGGGGCAATGCTCTAATAATGATGGACAGCACACTTTTATTTACTTACAACTCAAGAATTACAACTTGATAACTAGAACAAATTATGACTATACGAATGCCTCCGGCGATGTACTGGGATGTGCAATTATATAGAATAGAGAATGACATCAAAAAACGGACAAGACATGAAAACATCATGCTAGATATCTTACGATCATGCAAAGCAATATGAAAATGATGGTGCGTGTCATATTAAACCGAACAGTGGAAGTTGCATGGCAATATATCTCGTAATGTCTATGGAAATGCCATAATAGGTAGGTATGGTGGCTGTTTTGAGGAAAGATATATGGTGGCTGTATTGAGGAAGGTGGGTTTACCACAGCGACGAAAGTTGCGTAGTACTAGAGAGGCTAGCAAAGGTGGAAGGGTGAGAGTGCATATAATCCATGGACTTACATTAGTCGTAAAGAATTCACATACTTATTGCAAAATTCTATTAGTGATTAAATCAAAGCATTAGACGCATGCCCCTAG
The DNA here is from genome assembly GCA_022496015.1 of Hordeum marinum. Taxonomy (NCBI): domain Eukaryota; kingdom Viridiplantae; phylum Streptophyta; class Magnoliopsida; order Poales; family Poaceae; genus Hordeum; species Hordeum marinum. The sequence continues at coordinate 327,494,085 of CM039677.1, forward strand.
GGGAGAGGTTGGTAGGAGTAAACCATCGCGCGCTGCCGACCCTCACACAAAGGTCGACAATCTATAAACAAGTCATGCTCTGACTTCCTTATATAACGGTTCACCATACGTGCATGCTACGAGAATCACAAACCTTTACACATTTTTACCAATTCAAAATTACTTCCTAACATGACTCTTAAAATTACCATCTTTATATCTCAAAACTTTATGCAAGGAATCAGACTTCTCATAATACTCAATGCACTTAATATGGAAGTTTTTATTATATCCCTCTTGGATGCCTATCATATTTGGACTAAATTCATAACCTAAACAACTTACCATGCAATTTAGAGACTCTCAAAATAATATAAGTGAGGTATGATAGTTCAATTATTTCTATGCAACCAAACACCACCGTGCTCTAAAAAGGTGTAAGTGAAGCACTAGAGCAAAATTGCCTATCTCAAAAGATATAAGTGAAGCACATAGAGTATTCTAATAAATTCACGATTAATGCGTGTCTCTCTCAAAAGATGGGTGAAGCAAGTATGATTGTGGCAAACTAAAAAGAAAAGACTCATATCATACAAGACGCTCCAAGCAAAACATATATCATGTGGTGAATAAAAACATAGCCTCAAGTAAATTTACCGATGGATTGAAGACGAAAGAAGGGATGCCTTCCGGGGCATCCCCAAGCTTAGGCTCTTTGGCATCCTTGAATATGACTTGGGGTGCCTTGGGCATCCCCAAGCTTAGGCTCTTGCCACTCCTTATTCGATAGTCCATCAAATCTTTACCCAAAACTTGAAAACTTCACAACACAAAACTTACCAGAAAACTCGTGAGATCTGTTAGTATAAGCAAATAAATCACCACTTTAGATATTGTTGTTAACTCATTATTTATTTGTATTGGTGTACTACCTACTGTATTCAAACTTTTCTATGGTTCATACCCCCCGATACAACCCATAGATACATCAAAATAGGTACACAACACAAAGAAAAACAGAATCTGTCAAAAATAGAACAATCTATAGAAATCTGAAAACTTCATATAATCATGTAAATCCACAAATTCTGAAAAATTAGGAAACCCTGGGAAATTTACATTTAAATATTTTGTAAAAATTTCAGACTCATTCTATGCTCTGAAACATTTATAAAATTCCTGGACTGGGCACAAAAGTTTCTGTTTTTCAGCAAGATCAAATCAACAACCACCCTAGACCACCCCAAAGGTCTTACTTTGATAAAAAAATAATTGAAACACCAAAAGACAATTACTACAGAAGTAGTAACGTGGGAAACACTCAGAAACATAAGCAAAAACAGAACATAAAAATAAAATTGGGTTGCCTTCCAACAAGCGCTATTGTTTAACGCCCCTAGATAGGCAAAAAAATTAGATCTAGGTGTTGTCATTTTTGATATGTAATCCGTTCTCATCACCTGGATCATCACCATAGATATCATCATATAGAATGCGTATCTTATTTTTAACGGGTTCACTGATTTTTTATTCTAAGAAATCATCATTGAATCCTACAAAAATTCTCCTAGTGATCCAACCAAATTCGTCATAGGTTTCAAAGGTAAATGGTTTGACTAATTTTGGAATAGGGAACTCTTGTTCTAAGATTATCATGGTAAGATTGTTAATACTTAGACTCAAAGCTATGCAAGGTTTCTTTATTATGTAGGATTTCTTTAATCAGAGGGTGCTGAAAATCCTTTTTATAGAAAGCAAATTTTTCCCTAGCTTCTTGTATGATAAAGTAAATTCATGCATAAGGATGATCGTGGCAATCTTTTTGGCCTTAGGATGATTAATTTTGGGAAGTTCATAAAACACCTCTTGCAAAGCAGGGTGAATGTGCAAAAATTTTCTTTCCAATTTTTAGACAATCAGGGCAATAGCATCAGCATAAAATTTGTGCTAAGAAGAATAGAATTCTTCAATAACACTCTTCCCAATAATTTTACCTTCTCCCACTTGAAAAGTTTTAACTATATAATTAGGTGGAGGTTTAGATTCATGATCTAGAGAGCAAGGACCAATTTTTTTATCAAGATTAGCACTAGTAATACCCTCAAAATTTTCAATGATAACCTTCCCAGATTCAGACATGGTGGCAACGAATCGATAAAGGATGCAAGCAAACGAAAGGCAAACGAAAAGGCAAACGGAAGAAGGGCGAATAATAAGGCAAATATTTTTGGTATTTTATGAAAATCATTTTAGAAGTGGGGGAGAGGAAAACGAGAGGCAAGTGGCAAATAAAGTAAATGCAAGAGATGAGTTTGTGATGGGTACTTGGTAGGCTTGATGTGTATCCTCCCCAGCTACGGCGCTCGAAATCCTTCTTGCTACCTCTTGAGCTTGTGTTGGTTTTCCCTTGAAGAAGAAAGGTTGATTCAGCAAAGTAAATAAGTATTACGCTCAGTTGTTGAGAACCAAGGTATAAATATAGTAGGAGGAACAAGCGAGTCACCAATGGAAGCACCTACACAAACAATCAAACTCTTGCACCCAACGCTATAAAGGGGTTGTCAATCCCTTCACGGTTATTTGCAAGGATTAGATCTGATAGAGATAGATGTAATAGATTGCGGAAAGTAAAAGGTAAATAAATTGCAGCAAGATATTTTTGTTTTTTTGGTTTATAGATTTGAAAATATAATATGGAAAGTAGACCCAGGGGCCATAGGTTTCACTAGAGGATTCTCTCTTGAAGGAAAATATCATGATAGGTGAACAAATTACTGTCACGCAATTGATAGAAAAGCGAGTAATTATGAAGATATCCTAGGCAATGATTATGCATATAGGCATCACGTCTGTGTCAAGTAGACCGAAACGATTCTGCATTTACTACTATTACTCCACACATCGACCGACTCCTGGTTGCATCTAGAGTATAAGTTCATGAAGAACAGAGTAACGCATTTAGTAAGATGACATGATGTAGAGGGATAAACTCAAGAAATATGATGAAAACCCCATCTTGTTACCCTTAATGGCAACAATACAATACGTGCCTCGCTACCCCTACTTTGTCACTTGGTGAGGACACCGCAAGATTGATCCCAAAATTAAGCACTTCTCCCATTGCAAGAATTACCAATCTAGTTGGCCAAACCATACCAATAACTCAAAGATATTTGAAAAGATATGAAATCATGCATATAAGAATTCAGAAAAGACTCAAATAATATTCATGCATAATCTGAACATAAACCCACAATTCATTGGATCTCGACAAACACACCGCAAAAGAGTATTACATCGGATGGATCTCCATGGAGATCGTGAAGAACATGGAATTGAATCACAAAGAGAGAGAAGAAGCCATCTAGCTATAAGTTGTGGACCCATAGGTATGTGGTGGACTACTCAGCATCATCGGAGGGGCAATGGAGTTGATGTAGATACCCTCCGTCATCGAATCCCCCTCCGACAGATTATTGGAAAAAACTCCAAGATTGGATATCTCGAGAACGGAGGATTTCGGCGGTGGAAAAGTATGTCCATGGATATTTTTGGTATTGGGGGAATATTTAGGTATTTATAGGATGAAGATTAGGGCTAGGAGACCTGCCAGGAGGTGGCAAGCCTGCCAGGCGTGACCAAGGGGTGGCCGCGCCCCCTAGCTTGTGACCTCCTGGCAGCTCCCCTGCCGTGCACTCCAAGCCTAGTAGATATCTTTCATTCAAGAACAAATCATTCCGAAGATTTTATTCCATTTGGACTCCGTTTAATACTCCATATCTGCCATACTCAAAAAGAAGGAAAAATAGAAACTGAAACTAGGTTCTAGATTAATAGGTTAGTCCCAAAAAATATATAAAATAGCATATTAATGCATATAAAACATCCAAAACAGATAATATAATAGCATGACACAATCAAAAATTATAGATACGTTGGAGATGTATCAGGCGCCGACAGGGACCGGTGGGGGGTGCTGCCTGCACAAGAGGGAAGTCCCCTCGTGCCCCTCAGCACGCCCGCCGAAACCAAGGAGAAGGACCAGAGGCTCGAATGCAGTGGTGCTCGGGAGCTAAGGAAACTCTACAACAACCATGTTGACGAGCGCCTGAGCCGTGAAGTAAGCAACACCGGCTACCACGGCTGCAGGAGGCCCGTACGCGACTTCGTGAGCGGCTCTCGCGGGGGGTGGCATGTGCATCCTCGCAAGGGCGGCTTGAGGGACTGGAGTCATGAGGATGCCCAGCGCAGGCACCTTCGCGAGGCGCACCCGCTGGTAGGGAGCTGCCTTGAGAAGGCATCTGGGTCTGGGGACCGAGGGTCACTAGCCTAGGAACGGAGGGCGAAACACACGCCAACGTTCCAGGGTCCGGTGGCCCCATGTTGGAGACAGAGGGTGGAACACATGCCCACGTCTCTGGGCCACATGATCCCTACCTAGAGATGGGGAGTGGAACACACGGCCCTGTCTCCAGGGCGCGCGACGCTCGCTTGGAGACAGAGGCTGGAACATACGCCCATGTCTCCGAGCCGGGTTTCGCTCGATCACCAGTGGGCGATCATGTACTTGCCCATGTCCCTAGGCCCGGCTCGCCCAACCTAGAGGCAGGGCCTCGAGTACCTGCATCAGGACCCCGGGCACCCCAGCAAGGCACGCTAGGGCACCGCCTAGGGTGTCGGCCTCGCACGCAATAGACAAGCCTCGCCTGGCCCAGCCCGCGGCGCGAGGTGTTACACCTTCACTACGGCGATGATACCCGGTCACGACTCTAGGGTGTGGGGGGCTGCCTCTACACCCGAGGGCCCATCCCGAACCGACCCTACTTCACCAATGCGTGACACTCTCACGTAATGATGAGTGGGTTGTATACGCCCGGAGCCACCCAAGGACGCGGAGGGGTTCCCACCCATACAATGTGGCAGCCCCATGCTCCGCCCTGGCGGGGAAGTCAACACTGCCCACCGCTATGCCCATGCAACATGGATGCCCTACGCTCAGCACTGGGGGAGGACGAAGACTAGCCTAGTTGCGGGATGCGGCGTTTGCTTGCTTCTTTTTGTGTTCGAATTGTCACTTTTTGGAATGAAGTTTGAAGAGTTCCGAGCTCTATATTTAAAAAGAAAAGGGGGTGGGGACTTTTCTCTCATTGCATTCTCTTTTTTACCGATCTTTACTTCTCCTTTTTTTCAGGATCAGTGTTTCGCAAGAGGCCGTGCGCTATGGCCCTCCCCGGGGCACCCCGGAGGTGGGTAGCATGGCAGTCGACCCCTTCTTGGGAGCTCCCACCGCAACACGGCACCATGACATGGAGCCTCGGGAGGCCCAAGTGCCTCCTGAGGTAGAACCCGGCAGGGCGGAATAGGGATCGCTTGAGCGTCAAAGGGGGCTCCTGAGCAATGTGCCTCAGGAGCCTTACCGATCATATAGCCACTCGGCACCCTCGATGCCGTCCATGGCAATCCGTTCGACATCCAGGGTGTCGGGGCCTCACCTCGTGGTTGCGTCGTGGTGATCTGGTCGTACACCCCGGTGGTAGGAAAATGTGCGGGACTGGGACCTGCTGACATAGACCTGCTTGAGTGTCAAAGGGGGCTCCTGAGCAGCACGCCTCAGGAGCCTTAGTGGTCATATAGCCACTCAGCACCCTCGATGCCGTCCTTGGTGATCCAGTCGGCATAGAGGGTGTCGGGGCCTCACCCCATAGTTGCGTCCTTGGTGATCCGGTCGTACACTACGGTGGTAGGGAAATGTGCGAGACTAAGGCCTGTATACATAGAGTGCCAAAAGGGCTCCCAACCTGCCTCACACGCAATAAGAAGAGAATCCCTCAGGGCGACCAGGCCCTCCCAGGTGCCGCTGCAAAACCTCGCTAACGCATAAGGCCGTCGCAAGCATGCCAATCGGATTGGCAGCAACCCTAGGTTAAAGGAAGCATGGCATAATACACCCTATTGCTCAGAAGCGCACTCAAATGTATTCTCGAAAATACATTAAGGTTGCCATTGGGCCACATGCATAACCTTTCCAGGAAAATGAGGAGGCCGCTCAAGGGGATACGTAGTTGCCGCCACTCTCGCCATCGCCACCACCGACGGCTTCGTCCTTCCCGGATGCAACCTAACCCTCGGCCTTGTTGGAAGATAGCTCCACTATCAAGTCTTCCACATGGTCCTTGGCCCACTCGGCGAGGGGGCGCGAGTCATTTCGGGCACGGGACCAAGCACCGCCCCAAAATCAAAGTGTGGGTCGAGGCGAAGGAGGTGGCTGAATATGGTCGAAGCCGCCCGCGCGAGGAGGTCATGGCGTTTCTCCTCCACAAGCATGAGGACCTTCTCCACACCCCCCTCAAGGCACTCCACGACCCTAGAAAAGAAGCCCAGGTACCCAGCATCGTTCGGAACCAAGGGGCTCAAGACGCTCGCGCCGTACATGTGGCTCAAGACCCGGTTAGCCCTCCTCTCGAGAGATTGGAACATTTGGGAACACATGTGCTAGAGGCCTTGAGCGCGGTCCTCCTCGTCTGAAGTCTCCTCCGCCAGGGAAGCAACGCCCTTTACTTAATGATGAAGAAAAGCTAACTCTGCCTCGACAACAGCCTGGGCATCCATCATGGCTCACCGGCGCCTTTCCTCTTGGTATAACCTTTTCTTGAGGGCATCAACCTCGCCTTTCAGGAGGTCATGTTGCTTGCAGAACTTGGACTCCTGGAACTTCAGCTTCGTGCAGTAATCCTGGAGAAGCGAGTGCCAGGCCTCTGCCACCTTGTTGTCGACCTCCTTTTGGAACCTCGCCTCGTGGTAGGCGAGGGATTCCTCAACAAGCGACACCTAGCGCTCCCTCGCCTCCAGCCTCTCCTGCTCCAGACTTTGCTCGAGCGCCTCCATTGCCAACGAGTCCAAGGGCACACGGGGGTCCGCACTGGCGGGGAGGAACTCAGGTGCCAAACCATCAAGCATGGTCTTCCATGCCTGGATCTACCTTTGAAGGGTGGCACTGAAGGCTTGGATCTCTTTGAGGAGTTCCTCCGAGGCCCCGCGCTGGCAGTCGGCTTCTTGAGCATTAGCAAGGATGTGCTCGCGGGCCTCCACTGCCGCGGCAAGGGACTCCTCAATCTTTGCACGGGCACGCACGCTCTGCAGGTGCCCGAAGTTCACGGTGGCCTCAAGGCGATGGCATTCCCACGCAAGGTATTGTTGCTCCCTTTCCAAGCAGGCATCATCGTTGGCGAGCCCCTCCCCCAGACAGCCCAACGCCTTCGCCGTAGTTTGGAGCAACACCCCCCGCATGGCGCTCCGGCCACTCATGAGATCAAGGGCCCAGCCAGGGTCCCCAGCTTCCTCAGGACGGGCGGGGGAGGCATGTGGGCAGCCCCCAGACCAGACGTGTCCCTCGGGGTTGGGGGCTCCCCTGTAACCGCTCCGGACGAATGACGTACCTCCTGGGGCCCCAAGTCATCAAGCAAAGGGGGTCCAAGGTCACTATGTGGTGTATCTTCAGGGATGGACACTAGCGGGGAGTGTTGCCCCATCCTGGGGAGCTGAAGACCGCAGGCAAACAAGATCATAGGGGGCTCACGCTCAAGGCCCCTTGATGGACAAGTAGGCTCGGCCGTGGGTGACCTGGCCCAGAACCCCACGTCCAACGAGAGGCATGGCCATCGGAAGCTCACCGGCCGGGGAGGCAGACGGTGTTGACTCGGCTCCTCCTTCACCATGGGGAAGCCTATGAAACACAACCTCAGAAAGAGGGCATCGAAGGGGAGGACAAGGGGACGCAAACACTCACTCATCCATGACGATCCACTCCCTCTTCACCGGCGCCCAGGGTGCAAGAGCACGGCCGCCCCTGGACGCCTTCCTCTTTTGGCCGGAGCAGAGGTCGGGGGACGATGAATCAACAACTGGCGCCCTGCACTCAGGAGTGCAAGCGGCGACCCTTAGCATCAACAGGATGCCGGGCGTGATCTCGGGTTGATCCGAAGCGGGAATTGGAGAAGCAGGTGGCGAAGGGCGCCCAATCTCGACCACGGGAAGAGAAGTGCCCTTAGCACCCCCGGGAGTCAGGGCCCCCATGAGGGGACACCCTGAGGATGAATCCCTCAGGAGCAAGGAACTCTCACTCGTCGAAGCATGGCATCTTCATGACAAGGGCTTCCCGGTCCTTGTAGTTATATAAGGGGAGACCGCCATGAGGGAGCTCGCCGGGCTCACCACCGGTTAGGCGGCGGAGCAGCTCGTGCAACACGTCGGGAGAAAGAGATGGGACCTGGATCCTCATGGGATCGTAGGGACCTATGAAGTCCTTGTCACGCCCGCCTCCTTCCGCCTCGCCAGCCTGGCTAGAACCCACGCGCGCCACGGGTCGGCAAGCTCCTCGCGCACACACCCATGGTGCAGCGCCACGGGGGACGACGGGGGTTCAAACAGGGGGCCGGCCTTAGCTGCATTGACGTACACCCACTACCGCCGGAACCCTTCTGCCTCTGGGAAGAGTCTGCCATCAAGGGCCTCCTCGGCCCGAACATTAGCTACTCTCAGGGACATGCACCCGGAGCACTGTTTCCCCAAGACCAACTCGAGGGATAAGAAGTGGCGCAATAGGGCCATAGAGGGGGAGACACCCACGAAGGCCTCGCACAGGAACGTGAAGGCTGAGATAAGGACAAGGGAGCCAGGATCAAGGTGGAGCACGTGGATCCGATAGTGCGAAAGCAGGGAAGAGAGGAAGTCCGAAAACGGCGGTAGCATGCCCAAAAGAAGGGTATGGATATGGAGGGGAATGGTGGGGGGCGCAAGCTCGCACGGGGGCCGCGAGCTCGGCAAGATCTTGGTTGCCCCCCATTCGTTGGAGCCGCCGGCAACCACAAGCTATACCTTCTCCAACCCTCCAAGTTCACCACCAAAGACCGCCCCAGTGTGGGCATAGGCATCGAGGCATTGGTCGGCACCCTTAGGCCTTCACCCTCTCCCTTCTTGGAAACCATGGCAAGGGGGCGGGGCGGCGCGCAAAAGGATTTGGCATAAAGGGCGAGAGTCGCGGAATAAAGGGAACATGCGGCAAGATCGACGGGGACCAAGGTAGCTTGGTGGTTTGCACCAGGCAATTTGCAGACCTCACGACGGCTGAGCCGACGCGTAAAAGAAGGGGGCCATGGACCCTCAAGATCGGCCGCGTGGTGGGCCTGGCCCGCAGGCAATTGGGGACCGCGGTGCTTTGGGCCGCCTTTGACGGCTTCGCCTAGAAGCCAACTCGGGCGCGCCTTGGAGCCGGGGGCTACTGTTGGCGTTCTGGGAACGGGGGTACCCAGGCCCTCCTGCCTGTGGTCCAGGACATGGCCCACTTCATTAGCCAGGCACGGCCTAGCACGGCTCCACTCAAGACAAGGCCCTCGTGAGGTCCCCGGGCTCGTGAGGAAGGACGACACCAAGACCGGAAAGGATGGGCCTCCTCAGGCCCCCTCTAGAGGGGCGGTGATCTCTATGCAAAGCCCGGCCTCAGGAGTCACAGGTGACACAGGGAAGGACAGGTGGGCGTCAGCGTGCCAGGCGGTGCAGTTTCCCCTTTGGTGCAAAGGGAGCAAGGACGTACACGGGTTCCCGAAGCACCGCCCAAAGATTTCCATTCTAGTGAAACAAGACCACGACCACGAGCCCCGTAGGGTGGGAGTCATCGCCTAGCCCACCAATGCATCATTGACAGTCACTTTGGTGGCGAAGACCACCTTTGGACAAGGTGCAGATGTACTCATATCGCCCTTCAAATTTGGCCTTCGTGGGATCCCTTCCCATCATTTTGATAAGGGAAGAGGTCCAGGGCCATTACTATATAGAGAGGCTAGGTCACACTGTAGAGGGGATAGGATCCACGACTTAGCCGCTCGGCCAACCACGAGCAAGGCAGAGAGCCAAGAACATCGCTAGAGCCCCCCTAGCGAGGCTCGAAACCACTGTACTAGTTCATCCACCGTGCCTCCCAAAGAGGCAATCCACCAAAGCAGGAGTAGGGTATTACGCTTCACAACGGCCCGAACCTAGGTAAACTGTCGTCTTCATCTTCTTCCTCCTCATCGTGCGAGCTTGCTATGGTAACAATCGAGTAGCAAGATAGGTAGGGCGAGGAGGGATATTTGCAAACGCCCCTGTGATCGAACCTTGAGGGTTTTGCAGAACCCGAAATCTGACAATTGTAACCTTTTCGTAAGTATGATTGTCGAACCCAATGCAGAGGAAAAGTTAGGATTTTTATTCTCTATGGTTGTACCAACCACCTCACACAACCCTACACACACCGAATGTTTGCTTTACCTAGAAATAGAAAATAAATCTAGAAGTACATGCGTGTATAAAAGGATATCTTTACGAGATAATATTCCATCCGTTCCTAAAAATAAGCCGTATTTGTTTCATTAAGACATGTATTTGACCAATAATTACTCAATAAATAGAAGGTTATATGATGATGAGTGATATTTTTACACTCATTTGAACCTTGTTTAAACCAAGATATTTCATAAAAAGAGAGATATTCGCTCGGATATTGCCACTAATGACTAATGAATGCAAAGGATTCCACAAATCCTCTCTTTAATATTTTCCATAGGAAATGGGTTAAAAAGCAAATAAATCATGTGGGAGAAAGGAAAGGAAGGAAAATGGAGAAGGAATAAGTCACTAGGAGGCGACAAGACCCAAAGAAAATGTTTCATAGCGGTCATTTCGTGTGGAAACCATGACAGGTCGTCCACCTTAACAACTTTTATAAAGACGACCCCGTCCAAATGTCCAAAAAATAGCGTCAAGCATAGCCATAACCTCTTATCACCATATTCATCCACAAACTATAGTTGTCGTCATTTTCATCTCCATAGCCATCTCCACCATCATAGTGCTCTCTCATCTAGTTCATACTTGTAGTCATGCACAAAACAAGGCATCCATTGTAAAACATATTGCAATCAATCAATCCCAATATGTGTTCTTTCATGTTTTCTTCTCACGATATGATCTCCATGTGTGAGTTGTTTGGTAAGGTATGGGGTGAGGCATGATCCTTGCAACCCCAGGTATTTGTTGAAGAGATCAATGGAAGTCTTTGATACAACGTCTTATATGTGTGATTTTTTTTGTGAAGTGTCTCTTTTCTTGTCCACGATCTTCATTCATACAGGTACACAGGATCATGGAGATCAAGCACAGGTGAGGCTAGGAATAAGGGGCCATAAAGTGTTATACCGAACACCGGTGAGAGTAAGGTCTAGTAGGATAACAAGGATCATATTCTTGAGGATTGATGAGGTGTAGTCATTAAACACCCAAAGCTATTTTCTGATCTTATTATGTTAATTATCAGGGCAACCCCGTGAGACGGATAGGGCCTTCACTAGGACAACTGATTCTTGATGCATGACTAGTGTCGGTCAAGATATTATTTGGACACATCCCCCATTCTGATATGAAGCAATTACCTCTTGATGGGTGACTTCCCGGGCACAAACAAATATCATTTTTTATACCAACGCAAATACATGGTTGTAAGCATTAAGACCTCATCCACGTACCTTTGTTATTATAAGTGTTTGAATCACTATTTTCTTGCTAATCCAGTCAAAAGCTGGATTTGACACTTTGGTAAAAAAATTCTAGAGACCATTGCTTCAAGGGAATCTTCCTCTCGTGGGTTCGATACCCAGAGTCACCTCTGGGGAAATAGGTGCGGGATACACTTTCTTGTTCCAACATCGGATCAATAAAAAGGAGATATCAAGCCCTTTTTCTGGCACCCTTGTTGGGGAGGAGTTTACTATTCCTAGTCTTTGTGTTTAGAGTTTTCTATTGAAGTTAATTTTTAGTTTTTATTATTACCTTTTGTTTTTTACTTTAAGTTTTATTTTGTTGCAAGTCTTTTCAGTTGAACAAGCCAAAAGGTTACTATGTCTTGTAATCTTGGGAGTTTTGCTACTCCTAGCAACAATTTCATGTGTGAACCAATAGCACCACCTGATCTTGCAGCTGCAAAATATGAGATCAAACCGAACCGAGTTTCCATGGTTCAACATGACCAATTTGGAGGCTCTACTTCTGAAGATGCAGATATGCCTTTACATAATTTTACTGAATTGTGCAACATGATACGCATAAAGGATTAGGACCCAGATACTCTGAAACTTTGCTTATTCCCTTTCTCTTTGAGAGGAAAAGTTGAGGAATGGATCCGCTTAAAGGAAGTATTACTTCTTGGGCTACTTGTTGCAGTAAATTTTTATCTATGTTTTTTCCACCTGCAAAAATTATGCTATTACGTTCTCAGATTACATGTTTGAAGCAATAGGAACGTGAGCCGATAGCGCTTGCTTGGGATAGAATGAAAGAATCTATAAGAAACTAACCCAATCATTGAATGGAGGAGTGGTTAATCCTTCATATGTTTTAAAATGTCTTGAAACACATGTCAAAAACTATGCTTGATACAGCCACAGGAGGAACAATCATGGGAAAGCCCAAAGAAGATGTAAAGAAGATACTAGATGATATGCAAGAGAATCATGCCAATGGCTTGTTGAGATAACCACCACCAAGAAGGTGAATATCATAGAAGAAAATATATCAGAGTTCACAACCAAGCTTGCATAACTTATCTCCTTGATGAATGGTAAAGGAGAGGTTAACGTTAATGCCATCACTAATGAAGATCCTTGTGATATGAATTTTATTGCTCATAATAGCTATAATACCAATTGGAAAAATAATGGTTATGCTCTTAAACTCCCTTGTGCCAATAATGGAGGAGCATCCAAAATTTTTAATGGAGCTAATGGTGGCAATACAAATACCCTTGAAGAAACTCTTGAAAGTTTTATTGGTAGCTAGACTGAGCAGAATGAAAGCTTCAAGAATATGTTGAAGAATCATGATAACTTACTTGGTCAATTGACTGGTAAGGTTGTTGGACTAACAAATGATGTGCATATAATTGAGGCCAAGTCCAAGAATACTGACGCACAAGTTGCTAAGATAGCAGAGAGCACTATCTTCATTTTGGCCAAGGTTGCAGGTAAACCGGAGCCTAACCTAGTTGAAAAAGTTAAAATGGTAAGAAACAACAAAGAGAAAGATGAGGTGCTTGACACAAGCCATGTGCCAGAGTAAAATTATACAGTTGCAGATTTTTTCATGATGATATCCATGAAGTATCCACTACCGAAGGTAACTAATGATGAGACCTATAATTTCTTAGTTGAACAAGTTGCAGCCAAGGTACGTGAACTTGATCATGAAAGAAAAAATTTATGCAATAAGTTACCAGCTAAGCAAGAGGATGCTTTTTAACCTATTATAGACATGGAGATATGACTTAATTAGTTTAGTGATTTAGGTGATCTAGGGGCAAGTGTTTCCACTATCCCCAAATATGGTTATGATAGTCTCAATCTTGGTCCTTATGCTAATACTAAGATTATCTTCAATATGGCTAACTCTACTTTTACTCAGGAAGTAGACATTAAGCATGTATTTATTGTTCAAATTAATGATTGCCCTATCATGATTGATCTTGTTATAGTACATATGCCTGAAGATCTAATTGCTCCTATAATTCTCAGTGGACCTTTTCTAAGAACTGTCAAAGTTGTGATAAATGTGTTTGAGGGGAATGTTTGTTTTTATTTACTATCTAAAGATCTATTCCTTAGATATTTCCCTAGGAAAAGAAATTGAAGAACTACACAGGAGGTGGCATCATTTTGAATGCAAGAAGCTATGGTATCGGTGTTCTAGCACCACCTTGATCACCACTACGGTCAAGCTATCTGATCGAAAACAGGCGTTTCGTGGGAGGAAACCTACGTGAATAAAGTAGAAAAGTACATTTTTATTTTTGTTTTTAATAAAAGAGTTATTGAGGTTCCATATGAAGAAGTAAGTTTGGACGAGTTGTTCCAATGGAGGCTTAGCCTTGTGCAAGATGATTTATATGCTAGATTGATGTTTAAATGCCTAGAAATATCTATGGAACTAACACTGTAGGAAAATAAATTAAAAAGACAAGTTGCAAAAGAAATAGACCAAAGGACAACCTACCATGCGACCGCAACGGTCGTATGGAAGGTCGTTCGTCCTGCGGGAGGTTCTAGCGCAAAACAACGAGAGACAACGGAGAGGAAGACTGTGTATCGAACGAGCACACATGCTCGTTTTGACGGTCATATTGACAGAAACCACCGATGAGTCCAAAGCGTTTGACGGTGTTCCAAACGGGTACACGCGTCTGTACGAGCGGTCGTTTGACATCTTCACCCGGGAGGACACAAAGAATAGAACGAATGACGGCATGCAAAACGGACGTTGACGTCCGTTCCGGTGGTCATTTCATCTATGCGCGTGTAAAGGTAAGTTAAACTGGTTTGAAGACGACATTCCATACGGGCGCTCGTGCTGGTATGAGCGGTTGTTTCACGTGTCAGCGACTCCAATAGGACCAAGGAAGGAGGTATTGCGCCCCCATCTCTCTCTCTTTTTGTTCCTCCAAACCCTAGCAAAACTTCGTCTGATCTCTCTGATCCCCAAGTTATTTTTCACTAATCTATGTTCTACATGCCTAACATTGTCATGTCTAGGATATGCATATTTTTGATGCAAAGTTGACATTGACTTTGGCATGGATTTGTTGATGTTTTTAGAGGAGTATGATGTTGTGAGTACCATAGGATCATTATTGTTTAATTGTATTGGACTAAAAAACTATTTTATTGATGTTTACTTGGAGGTCTTATCGCGTATATGGTGTTTTGACTTCATCCTTCTCACAACTGCAACAAGTTTTCACTCAGGGGATCGTCGTCACCAACTATGGAGTGAGGAAGAAGTTCTAGAACCTCACCATAAGGAAGATCAAAGAAAGCAAATGGACTTGTTAGAATACTCTCGCCAAGCTATGCATCACTCATGATTTTAATTATCATTGTCATAATGCAGGGTTGCATCATTTTGTTTATCAAATATGTGAGACTTATGAACAATTGACGCTTGCGTTTCTTAGTACTCTCTCGAACAATGTTGGTTTAATTCCAAATGAATATGAGGAGGAGAAGATCACTTTTCGTCTCCTTGACCAATACTTTGACATCACTCTTTGTGAGTGGTCTAACTACTTTGGCTTCCCCAACAATCATGACAATATTAGACATGTTTATGATTTCACTAACCCGCACCCAAGGCAATCCTGTTACTAGATAAGTCATCATGACTCTAGGTAAAGAGCCTGTTGCATTCAATGCCCTACTATACATTATTTATACTATGTCATCACTAACTCGTTGAAGGCACGGGGAGAAGTTTTTAAGGTGATAGGCAAGAACATGCTAGTTTTCGGGAAAGCGACAAACCTGGACGTCAGTTATTCGCCCAACCTAGGTCCAATACTTTTTTACACCTCACGCATCAAGAAAATCATGCACAAGGAGATTGTTGGGGAACGTTACATGGGAAACAAAAAATTTCCTACGCACACGCAAGATCTATCCATGGTGATGAGCATCTACGAGAGGGAGAGTGGATCTACGTACCCTTGTCGATCGCTAAGCAAGAAGCATTAAGAAACATGGCTGATGTAGTCGAATGTCTTCACGATCCTAATTGTCGAGCGTCCCGCGATCCAATCACGATTCGTCGCGATCTAGCACCATCCGCACGGCACCTCCGTGTTCAGCACATGTACGGCTTGATGACGATCTCCGCCTTCTTGATCCGGCAAGAGGTAGCGGAGAGGTAGACGAGTACTACAGCAACGTGACGGCACTGCGGTGATGGTGGTGGAGTAATCTCAGCAGGGCTTCGCCTAAGCACAGTTGAAACCGATCTAGAGGAGAAACTACGGACTAGAGGGTAAGGTTGCACGTCGCTAAAAATCTTGTGCAAAAACCATAAAACCTCTAGTATATATAGGAGGAGATGAGGACGAGGCTTGGCGCAAGGGCCAGCCCCTCTTTGGTTCAGCCGAAGTGGAGAGGAGGAGTCTTCCTCCTCCACTCCTAGTAGGATTAGGACTCCTTCCTTATTTCCACCTTTTTGCCTTTTTCCAACTTTTCTCACTTTGGAATTTCTTCCCAGCCGCATGGGCCTTGTGTGGGACTTCGGCCAACCCACTAAGGGCTCGTATTTGTCCTCCCACAGCCCATGTAACCTCTTGGGTCGAAATACCCCTCCCGATGGTCCCCCGATATAGTACCGGCACTCCCGGTACACTACCGATGAGCCCGAAACTTTTCTGGCGACCAAAACAGGACTTCCTATATATCAATATTTACCTATGCGCCATTTCGGAGCTCCTCGTGACGTCTGGGATCTCATCCGGGACTCCGAACAACCTTCGGTCACCACCATACATAACTCTATACTACCGAAACGTCACCAAACCTTAAATGTGCAAACCCTACGGGTTCGAGAACTATGTAGACATGACCAAGACACCTCTACAATCAATAACCAATAGTGGGACCTGGATTACCATATTGGTTCCTACATATTCTACGAAGATCTTTATCGGTCGAACCTCTATGTCAAGGATTCAGTCAATCCCGTATAATGTTCCCTTTGTTCTCCGGTATGTTACTTGCCCGAGATTCGATCATCGGTATCTCCATAACTAGTTCAACCTCGTTACCGGCAAGTCTCTTTACTCGTTCCATAATACAAGATCCCATGACTAACACTTAGTCACATTGCTTGCAAGGCTCATTGTGATGTTGTATTATTGAGTGGGCCCTGAGATACCTCTCCGACACACGGAGTAACAAATCACAGTGTTGATCCATGCCAACTCAAAAGACACCCTCAGAGATACCTGTAGAGTACCTTTATAGTCACCCAATTACATTGTGATGTTTTATACTCATAAGGCATTCCTCCGGTGTTCGTGAGTTGCATGATCTCATGGTCATAGGAACATATACTTGACATGCAGAAAACTATAGCAATAATCTGACATGATCATATGCTATGTTTATAGTTTGGGTCTCATCCATCCCATCATTCTCCTAATGATGTGATCCCGTTATCAAATGACATCACATGTCAATGTCTAGGAAACCTTGACCATCTTTCATCAACGAGCTAGTCACTAGAGGCATACTAGGGACAGAGTGTTGTGTATTCATCCACGAATGCAATGTGTTTCCAACCAATACAATTATAGCATGGATAATAAACAATTATCATGAACAAGGAAATATAATAATAAACACTTTATTTATTGCCTCTACAGCATATTTCCAACAGTCCCCACTTGCACTCGATTCAGTAATCTAGTTCACATCACTATGTGATTTACATTGTAATGAATCGACCACCCATGCAGTTCTGGTGTTGATCATGTTGAGCCCTTGGAAGAGGTTTAGTCCACGAGTCTGCAATATTCAGATTTGTGTGCACTTTGCAAATATTTATGTCCTTCTCCTTGGTGTACTCGCGGATGGAATTGAACCGTCGCTTTATGTGTCTGGTCCTCTTGTGAAACCTTGGTTCCTTGGCCAGAGCAATGGCACCGGTGTTTTCACATAATAGTCATTGGATTCAGTGCACAGGGCACTACTCCAAGATCTGTCATGAACTGCTTCATCTAGACACCTTCCTTCACTGCCTCCAAGGCTGCGATGTACTCCGCCTCGCATGTAGAATCGGCTACCACGCTTTGCTTGGAACTGCACTAGCTTACTGCTCCCCTATTAAGAATAAATACATATACGGTTTGCAGCTTAGAGTCATCCGGATCAGTGTCAAAGCTTGCATTGACGTAACCCTTTACGACGAGCTCTTCATCACCTCCATAAACGAGAAACATTTTCTTAATCCTTTTCACGTACTTAAGGATATTCTTGACCGCCGTTCAGTGCTCCATTCTAGGATCACTTTGAAACCTTCCGGGCATACTTATGGCAAGGCTGACATCAGGTTTTATGCACAGCATTGCATACATGATAGAGCCTATGGCTGAAGCATAGGGGATGACACTCATCTTCTCTCTATCTTCTGTAGTCACTGTGCATTGAGTCTTACTCAACTTCACACCTTGCAACACAGGCAAGAACCCCTTCTTGGACTGATTCATTTTGAACTTCTTCAAAACTTTATCAAGGTATGTGCTCCGTGAAAGTGCTATTAAGCGTCTTGATCTATCTCTATAGATCTTAATGCCTAATATGAAAGCAGCTTCTCCTAGGTCCTTCATTGAAAAACTCTTGTTAAAATATTCCTTCACGCTTTCTAGCATTTCTATAATGTTGCCAATCAGCAATATGTCGTCCACATATAATATTAGAAATGCTATAGAGCTCCCACTCACTTTCTTGTAAATACAAGCTTCTCCATAAACTTGTATAAAACCAAACGCTTTGGTCACCTCATCAAAGCGCTTATTCCAACTCCAAGATGCTTGCACCAGCCCATAAATGGATCCCTGGAGTTTGCAAACTTTGTCAGCATTCTTTGGATCGACAATACCTTCCGGTTGCATCGTATACAACTCTTCCTCAAGGAAACCGTTGAGGAACGCTATTTTGACATCCATCTGCCAAATTTCATAGTCGAAATATGCAGCTATTGCTAACATGATTGTGACGGAGTTAAGCATCACTATAGGTGAGAAGATCTCATCGTAGTCAACTCCCTGAACTTGTGAAAAACCCTTTGCCACAAGTCGAGCTTTATAGGCGGTGACATTACTGTCCGTGTCTGTCTTCTTCTTAAAGATCCATTTGTTCTGAATGTCCTTTCGGCCTTCAGGTAATACTTCCAAAGTCCATACTTTGTTTTCACACATGGATCCCATATCGGACTTCATGGCCTCTAACCATTTTTCGGAAACCGGGCCCATCACTGCTCCTCCATAGCTTGTAGGTTCATTGTTGTCCAACAACATAACCTCCAAGACAGGGTTGTCGTACCACTCAGGAGTAGTACGTGGCCTTGTCGACCTACGAGGTTCAATAGTAGCTTGATCCGAAGCTTCATGATCATCATCATTAACTTCCTCTTCTACCATCGTAGGTTCCACAGAAACATCTTTCTGCGCTGCTCAAGTAAAGGTTCAATAACCTCATCGACCTCTATTTTCCTCCCACTCAATTCTTTCGAGAGAAACCCTTTCTCAAGAAATGTTCCGTTCTTAGCGACAAACACTTTGCCTTCGGATATGAGATAGAAGGTATACCCGACTGTCTCTTTCGGGTATCCTATGAAGACACATTTCCACGCTTTGGGTTCCAGCTTTTCAGGTTGAAGCTTTTTGACATAAGCATCACATCCCCAAACTTTAAGAAACGACAACTTTGGCCTCTTGCCAAACCATAGTTCATATGGTGTTGTCTCAACGGATTTCGACGGTGCCATATTTAAAGTGAATGCAGCTGTCTCTAATGCATAACCCCAAAACGATAGTGGCAAATCAGCAAGAGACATCATAGAACGCACCATATCTAATAAGGTTCGATTACGATGTTCGGACACACCATTATGATGTGGTGTTCCGGGTGGTGTCAACTGTGAAACAATTCCACACTGTCTTAAGTGACTGACAAACTCATAACTCAGATATTCACCTCCTCGATCAGATCGCATGAACTTAATATTCTTGTTACGATGATTCTCAACTTCACTCTAAAATTGCTTGAACTTTTCAAACGTTTCAGACTTGTGGTTTATTAAGTAAATATACCCATATCTACTTAAGTCATCAGTGAAGGTGAGAAAATAACGGTATCCACCATGCGCTGTAACATTCATTGGACCGCACACATCAGTATGTATGATTTCCAATAAGGCACTTGCCCGTTCCATTGTTCCAGAGAACGGCGTTTTAGTCATCTTGCCCATGAGGCATGGTTCACATGTGTCAAGTGATTCCAAATCAAGTGACTCCAAAAGTCCATCAGCATGGAGCTTCCTCATACGTTTTACACCAATATGACCTAAACGGCAGTGCCACAAGAAAGTGGTACTATCATTATCAACTCTACATCTTTTGGCATCAATGTTATGAACATGTGTGTCATCACTATCAAGATTCAATATGAATAAACGCCTAACATTGGGTGCATGACCATAAAAGATATTACTCATATAAATATAACAACCTTTATTCTCTGATTTAAATGAGTAACCGTCTCGCAATAAACAAGATCCAGATATAATGTTCATGCTTAACCCAGGCACTAAATAACAATTATTCAGGTTCATCACTAATCCCGACGGTAATCGAAGAGAGAGCGTGTCGACGGTGATCACATCAACCTTGGAACCATTTCCCATGCGCACCATCACTTCGTCCTTCGCCAGCCTTCGTTTATTCCGTAGTTCCTGCTTTGGGAAAGTGCTATTAAGCATCTCGATCTATCTCTATGGATCTTAATGCCTAATATCAAAGCAGCTTCTCCTAGGTCCTTCATTGAAAAACTCTTGTTCAAATATTCCTTCACGCTTTCCAACATTTCTTCATTGTTTCCAATCAGCAATATGTCATCTACATATAATATTTGAAACGCTATAGAGCTCCCACTCACTTTCTTGTAAATACAAGCTTCTCCATAAACTTCTATAAACCCAAACGCTTTGATCACCTCATCAAAGCGCATATTCCAACTCCGAGATTCTTGCACCAGTCCATAAATGGATCGCTGGAGTTTGCAAACTTTATCATCATTCTATGGATCGACAAATCCTTCCGGTTGCATCATATACAACTCTTCCTCAGTGAAACCGTTGAGGAACGCTGTTTTGACATCCATCTGCTAAATTTCATAGTCGAAATATGCAGCTATTGCTAACATGATTCTCACGGACTTAAGCATCGCTACGGGTGAGAAGGTCCCATCGTAGTCAACTCCTTGAACTTGTGAAAAACCCTTTGCCACAAGTCGAGCTTTGTAGACGGTGACATTACCGTTCACGTCCGTCTTCTTCTTAAAGATCCATTTGTTCTGAATGGCCTTTCGCCCTTCAGGTAATACTTCCAAAGTCCATACTTTGTTTTCATACATGGATCCCATCTCGGATTTCATGGTCTCTAACCATTTCTCGGAATCCAGGCCCATTATCGCTCCTCCATAGCTTGTAGGTTCATTGTTGTCCAACAACATGACCTCTAAGACAGGGTTGTCGTACCACTCAGGAGTAGTACACGCCCTTGTCGACCTACGAGGTTCAATAGTGACTTGATCCGAAGCTTCATGATCATCATCATTAACTTCCTCTTCAACTGTTGTAGGCTCCACATAAACATCTTTCTGCGTTGTGCTACTCTCTGGTTGAAGTAAAGGTTCAATAACCTCATCAAGCTCTATTTTCCTCCCACTCAATTCTTTCGAGAGAAACTCTTTCTCAATAAATGTTCCGTTCTTAGCGACAAACACTTTGCCTTTGGATCTGAGATAGAAGGTATACCCAACTGTCTCTTTTGGGTATCCTATGAAGACGCATTTCTCCGCTTTGGGTTCCAGCTTTTCAGGCTGAAGCTTTTTGACATAAGCATCACATCCCCTAACTTTAAGAAACGACAACTTTGGCCTCTTGCCAAGCCACAGTTCACATGGCGTCATCTCAACGGATTTCGATGGTGCCCTATTTAAAGTGAATGCAGCTGTCTCGAATGCATAACCCCAAAACGATAGTGGCAAATCAGCAAGAGACATATAGAATGCACCATATCTAATAAGGTTCGATTACGACGTTCGGACACACAATTACGCTGTGGTGTTCCAGGCGGTGTCAACTGTGAAACAATTCCACACTGTCTTAAGTGACTGGCAAACTCATAACTGAGATATTCACATCCTTGATCAGATCGTAGTAATTTGATCTTCTTGTTATGATGATTCTCAACTTCACTCTGAAAATGCTTGAACTTTTCAAACGTTTTAGACTTATGTTTCATTAAGTAAATATACCCATATCTACTTAAGTCATCAGTGAAGGTGAGAAAATAACGATATCCACCGCGCGCTGCAACATTCATTGGACCACATACATCAGTATGTACGATTTCCAATAAGTCACTTGCCCGTTCCATTTTTCCAGAGAACGGCGTTTTAGTCATCTTGCCCATGAGGCATGGTTCACATGTGTCAAGTGATTCAAAATCAAGTGACTCCAAAAGTCCATCAGCATGGAGCTTCCTCATACGTTTTACACCAATATGACCTAAACGGCAGTACCACAAGAAAGTGGTATTATCATTATCAACTCTACATCTTTTGGCATCAATGGTATGAACATGTGTATCATCACTATCAAGATTCAATATAAATAAACCCCTCACATTGGGTGCATGACCATAAAATATATTACTCATATAAATAGAACAACCATTATTCTCTGATTTAAATGAGTAACCGTATCACAATAAACAAGATCCAGATATAATGTTCATGCTTAACGCAGGCACTAAATAAGAATTATGCAGGTTCATCATTAATCCCGATGGTAATTCAAGAGAGAGCATGCCGACGACGATCACATCAACCTTGGAACCATTTCCCACATCCATCATCACTTCGTCCTTAGCCAACCTCCATCTATTCCGTAGGTCCTGCTTTGAGTTGCAAATGTGAGCAACCGAACCGGTATCAAATACCCAGGCACTACAACGAGTGCTAGTAAGGTAAACATCAATAACATGTATATCATATATACCTTGTTTGTTGTTGGCCGCCTTCTTGTCAGCCAAGTACTTGGGGCAGTTCTGCTTCCAGTTACCAGTTCCCTTGCAATGAAAGCACTCAGTTTCTGGCTTGGGTCCAACCTTGGGTTTCTTTACAGGAGGAGCAACTGCTTTGCCATCCTTCTTGGATTTACCCTTCTTTCCCTTTCCCTTGCCATTCTTCTTGAAACTAGTGGTTTTATTGACGAGAAACACTTGATGTTCTTTCTGGATTTCAGACTCAGCGACTTTCAGCATCGCAAACAGCTCGATGCCTGACTTGTTCATCCCATGCATGTTATAGTTCATCACAAAGCTCTTATAGCTAGGTGGAAGTGATTGAAGAACTCTGTTAGTGATCGCCTCTGGCAGAAGGGCAATTCCCAACTCTGCCAGGCGAGTTGAATACCCAGACGTTCTGAGTATATGTTCACTAATAGACCCGTTCTCCTCCATTGTGCAAGCATATAACTTATCGGAGGTCTCATACCTCTCGATCCGGGCATTCTTCTGAAAGATAAACTTCAACTCCTGGAACATCTCATATGCTCCATGATGTTCAAAACGTCTGTGAAGTCCCGGTCTAAGCCATACAATATTGCACACTGAACTATTGTGTAATCTCCAGAACGTACCTCCCAAGCGTTCTTAACGTCTTCGGATGACATGTCTTCGGGTTGGTCACCAAGCGATGCATCAAGGACATATGATTTCTGGGAAGCCGTGAGGATAATCCTCAGATTACGGGACCAGTCAACAAAGTTATTTCCATCATCTTTCAACTTAGCTTTCTCTAGGAACGCATTAAAATTCAGGGGTGCTACTGCGCGAGCCATTGATCTACAACATAAATATGCAAAGGTTACTTAGACTATTATTCAAGATAATGAGTTTAGTTAATCAAATTTCTAAAGCTCCCACTCAAATTGACATCCCTCAGGTCACCTGAGTGTCACATGATCCAAATTCACCAACTCAAGTCAGATCATCCCGTGAGTTGAGGTGGTTTAAATGGTGAACATCATCATGTTGATCATATCTACTACATGACTCATGTTCGACCTTTCGGTCTCTTATGTTCCGAGGCCATGTCTGTACATGCTAGGCTCGTCAAGTTTAACCCGAGTGTTCTACATGTGCAACGGTGGCTTGCACCCGTTGTATGTGAACGTAGAGTCTATCACACCCGATCATCACGTGGTGTCTCGACATGACGAACTTTCACAACAGTGCACACTCGGGGAGAACACAATAGATCTTGAAATTTAAGTGAGGGATCACCTTATAATGCTACCGTCGTCCTAAGCAAAATAGGGTGCATTAAAGGATTAACAACACATGCAAATCATAAGTGACATGATTTGGCCATGAACTTGTGCTTTTGATCTCCATCTTGAAAGCACCGGTATGATCTCCATCGTCACTGGCACGACACCATGATCTCCATCATCTTGATCTCCATCAATGTGTCGCCATCGGGGTTGTCACGCCCACCATGCTTCTACTACTATTGCTACCATTTAGCGATAAAGTAAAGCATTACATAGCGCTTAAAGATTGACATGGAGGTCATACAATAATTAAAGACAACCCTATGGCTCCTGCCGGTTGCCATACTCATCGACATGCAAGTCGTGATATTCTATACAACACATGATCATCTCATACATCACATATATCTCATCATGTAATTGTCCATATCACATCACAACATACCCTACAAAAACAAGTTAGACGTCCTCTAATTGTTGTTGCATGTTTTACGTGGCTGCTATGGGTATCTAGCAAGAACAATTCTCACCTACGCATAAACCAGAATGGTGATACATAAGTTGCTTTTCAACCTTCTCAATGACCACCTTAGTTGAATCTGATCGAACTAAAGTAGGAGAAATAGACACCCGCCAGCCATCTTTGTGCAATGAAGTTACATGTCAGTCGATGGAACCGGTCTCTCGTAAGTGTACGAGTAGGGTTGGTCCGGGCCAGTTCATCCCACAATACCGTGGAACCAAAACACGACCAAGGGAGGAAGCAATATAAGCATCAACGCCCACAAACTCTTTGTGTTCTACTCGAGATCTCATCTACACATAAACCTGGCTCTGATACCACTGTTTGGGAACGTTTCATGGGAAACAAAATATTTCCTACGCACATGCAAGATCTCTCCATGGTGACGAGCATCTACGAGAGGGAGAGTGGATCTACGTACCCATGTAGATCGCTAAGCGGGAAGCATTAAGAAACTCGGTTGATGTAGTCGAACGTCTTCGTGATCCAAATCGCCGAGCATCCCGCGATCCAATCACGATCCGTCCCGATCTAGCACCGAATGGATGTCACCTCTGCGTTCAGCACACATACGGCTTGATGACGATCTCCACCTTCTTGATCCAGCAAGAGGGAGCAGAGAGGTAGACGAGTTCTCCGGCAGCGTGACAGTGCTGCGGCAATGGTGGTGGAGTAATCTCAGCAGGGCTTCGCCTAAGCATAGCTAAAACCGATCTAGAGGAGAAACTACAGACTAGCGGGTAGGGTTGCACGTGGTTGAAAATATTGTTCAAAAACCCTAAAACCTCTATTATATATAGGAGGAGAGGAGGCGGAGGCTTGGCTTAAGGGCCAGCCCCTCTTTGGTTCGGCCGAAGTGGCATACTAGGGACATTGTGTTGTCTATTCATCCACACATGGAATGTGTTCCAATCAATACAATTATAACATGGATAATAAACAATTATCATGAACACGGAAATATAATAATAAACACTTTATATATTGCCTCTAGGGCATATTTCCAACAGAGATATCTTGTGTGGAGGAGTGATCACCATGTTGGCCAACTCCCTTGGTCTCAACTATAATCATCTCCTCTCCATTACCGGTAACGCCCTTTTTAATATTCGTGTTCTTACTAGCGTTGGTATTGTCGTTGTTCGTAATGGACATCAACTCATGGAGTGGCGTACTTGTTACCGACACCTATGCCTAACTGTTTCTCCATTGAGAAAGGACAATTACATTATGTCACACTGGAAGGAGATGCATCTTTCGACCAAGAAGGGCCAGAACCTGAACAAGTAGATGAAGAAGAACTTGCCACTAATGAAGAGGAGGAGCATCCCAACAATACTACACCACCTACGCGGACCTCAACAAGCTCCGGGGATCTATCCATGATATGAGCAACGTCGCATGGTCCCTGAGAGGCACGACCGCCAAAATGAACATAAACTTCTCCGACTAGAGGCAGGAGTGGGTTGCTGACCAACCGCCACTATGACCTCACATGTTTGGGCTTGCAAAATCCTAAGCTTTGGGGGAGGTTATCACAAGTTCTACATCAAGATGCGGTGATATTTGAATAAATTGTAATGAAGTTGTACTTAATCTCGAGGAGCTTGAAAACACCCATGTAGTTTGTTCTAACACTTTTATTCTTATTTTATTTTTATTTTTATTTTTTCCTTTGCGATTTTTCGATTGCAAGTTAGTTTTCAAAAACCCCAAAACCAAAAGAATATAATAAGCTTTTATTTTCTTGTGTTCTTCTTTTATCCCCTTCGAGTACATTTGCATTTTGTTTTCACAGGAGTTGATCTATGCCAGACAACGAGGAATGCAAGAGTAATGAAGCGAAGTGTGTACATTTGCAACCGTGAAGGTCTGTCCGACGACCCTCGTCTTTTTCACTTGGATACTTAGAGTATATGTAGGAGTTGTATGTGTGATATCTGCAAATGGGAGTGAGTATTGACAGTTGATACAAAGGTTTTTCTCTTAAAGCTGAAATGATTTCGTAGCCTTTGTTTTCTTTAGTTTATAAAACTAAGACTTGTCATGGGACAATTTTTGAATGAAATGATATTAACCAAGAATAAATTTGCACAAGAGAAAGTCATTCAAGACTTGGGAGTTGAGAAATTGTAGTGCTAGTGATGTTTAGCATGCTCAACCCCATGTTGTTATTTTAATAGATATGATAGCACATTTGGGTCAAATTTTCTAGAGAAACTTAGTTGAAAGGTGGGTGAGATTATGCCAAAAACCGTGTTGTATATCTCAACATGGTGTTACAGCCTCCAGCTGGTACCATGGACTTTGTTACAACTAACAATAAAGTGTGATCCTCATACATGCACGCTCATATTAAGGGCACCAAAGGATAGAAAAATATGAACACACAACTCAAATCAATCATAATATATCACCAATTAACTGTAGGACCAAAAGGATCTACTTGGATATATAGAAGATGCAAGAAATCATCAAATACTAATTTATAAGATAAAACACCATGTCTAGTGGACCACTGAATAGAGAGTAAGGAAGGTGATGCATGTGTTGATGAATACCGCGGAGTTGCTAGAGAAGATGGTGGTGATGATGATTCCACCGATGACATTCTGCCGCCAACAGAAGAGAGGGGGAGAGAGAGGCCCCCTCCTTCTTATTCTTCATTGGCATATCCCCTAGATGGGGAAAG
This sequence comes from Hordeum marinum, assembly GCA_022496015.1. Taxonomy (NCBI): domain Eukaryota; kingdom Viridiplantae; phylum Streptophyta; class Magnoliopsida; order Poales; family Poaceae; genus Hordeum; species Hordeum marinum. The sequence goes on from CM039677.1 coordinate 327,521,234, forward strand.
GTTTCCCCCTCTGTTCCTTGGCCACCATGGCTCCCAAAGGGCGAGAGCCCCTTTAAGATTGGATCTCTGCTTTGTGGTTCTCTTAGTTTTGGGTACATTTCTGGAGTAGATCGCCATTTCTTTTAGATCCGTAGATACCTAACTTCGATCTAGCTGAATGTTTTTCACATTTTTTCATATTTTATGATGTTTCTTGCAGTAAAAGTAGAGCCCCAACATACTCAAGGAGGTGGCATGCGCCCCTCATGCGCCCCTAGTGCGGTTGCATTGCCACCTGGCAGCTCCTTGGCCCCATCTTTTGGCTACATGAGTCTTTTGGCTTAAAAGAATCTATTATATTTTTGGATTTTCGGGCGCCATAAAATTTTCAACTAAAAATCCAACAACACTAGAAAACAAGAACGAGACTTTGGCACTGGATTAATAAGTTAATCTAAAAAAGTGATATAAATGGGTGCTAAAAGTACACCAAAATGAGATAAATATAGCATAAACCTAACAAAAAATATACGGGGATGTATCAACCAGCCGCAATGTGAGTACCCTCCCCTAGATGCGGCAAGGATAGTCGTTGTCGTCCAAGCTAGAGGTGCGACGTTGGGCGATGAGATGGTGCGGTGATGTGTGTATCCGCCATCGGTAAGCGGGCACCATAAATCAAGGGCGACACATCATATCAAGGTGTGGAGGCTAGTAGGATTTGGCACAGGCGTTGAGGTGGTGGGGGCGCCACCGACATCAAAGTTGTTGAGGTATACGCTTGGAGAAACATCAACTGATTAATCTATCTAACTATCTCCATTAATTAGTTAGGTTACAGTCACAAGCATTTACATATTGATTTCATCAACCATATATATGGTCGTCCATTCACATATTAATAAAAACTTATACCAAATTTTTATTTTCTAGAAAGTAACTTCTTTTTAGTTTTTTATTTTTATTTCTATTTCATGTTCTATGACTTTTTACTAAATAATATTTATAAGATAGAAGAATTGACCTATATCTATGCAAATTGACCAGATATGGCATAGTGGGGTGCGTTACGTTACTAAATAAGTTAGGGGGTAGCAGGTGTGGCACCCCAAGGCAAGTTTTCTTATGTGGAAAATAATTAATAAGGAGAGAGGCATTTGTGGAAATATAATATGTTACCATAACATAATGCACCAGATTGCTTCCCTTGGTGATCTGGAAATGGAGCGGAAAGGATTCTCGGCCTTTTCCCTAGAGGTGACCCTAAGTTACCGATCCCACGGGAGCACAATGCCCTTTAAGCTAGGGTCTCAGACAAAGTTTTGGTAAAGAAACAATTCCATCTTTTGACCAGGTCAAAATCAAGCAATTGAAGAAGAACACATAATAAAAATAGGCATGGATATGATGTCTTAATGCTTACAACCATATATTTGTGTCGGGACCTAATTTCTGTGCTGGAAGTCACCCATCGATATGTGCTTGTTACTTCCTAATTGAGGGATGTGTCAAAATTATGTCTTGACCGGCACGCATCCCGCATGAAGAGTCAGTTGTAAAACCGAAGGTCCTATCTGTCTCGCGGGGTTGCCTCTCTAATTAAGATCACAATATCAGAAAAATGCACTAGGTATTTAATAACTAGTCTTATTGAATCCCTAGAGATACGATCCATTTTACCATACTAAACCTTTCTATCACTGGTGTTCAGACTAACACTTCACAGTCTCCCGGCTCTTAGCCTCTCTGTGGCTCGCTCTTCATAATCCTGGATAGTTCTAGGGATGAAGAATTAGAACGAGACAAGAGACGAACTGAACAATTTTATTTCACACACATGTGTGGTTAATTCAAAGCTCTTCCATTGATCCCTAAAACAAATACATTGAGTTATAAGGCTATTGCCTCAAACCATACCTGACCGAACTACTCACACATGGAGATTAGATCACAAGAAGAACACATCATGAAGGTAGATTGATTGGTAATATGTCTTATAGTGGATACCTTGGCTGATACATGATTATAAGTAAAACTAGAGGACAAATAACTATGGTGTAGATGGTGGCTATGGACATGGGAAAATGGCGGTGGCTAGGGTTGAAAATAGGATGAAGATAATTCCATCTTATGGCTTTTCTCATGGTTGTTCTATTGACATTTTGGCCTTGACCCCTTTATAAAGTATGTTTGGATGGACGAGAAGCCTTGATTTCCACACCATAGGACCGCTCATGCAAGCGGTTGTGGTCGCATGATGCATTGTCTTCTGTTCTGTGTCTTTTGGTGCAACTCCACTTGATTTCTTCTATCTCCTCCTTTACTCCTTTCCTTGTTATGACTTGATTTTGACCATATTTAGCCCATTTCCTACGAAACCAAATATAGCAAGGATTTTGTAATCCTATGCATTCATTAGTCATTAGTGGCATATCGGTGCGAATATCTTGGTTTTAATAAAATATATTAGTTTAAACTCGGGTTAGAGGAGTGTAAAAATATCACGCATCAACTCCTCCAAGCTTAAACTTGATCGTCCTCGAGCAACATAAAGAGAAATCCGAATCATAAGAAACTCAGTTGTTAAAAGCAAAACGAGGAGAAGGTTTTGATTTGCTTATGATCGGTACGCCTAGTTAGCCTTTCGCTTCTTGACCTGAAAACTTAGCATAGGTGTAGCGGTGGCATGATTATTATGCAAGTATTAGTGAGGCAAATATAACGAACTAAAATGTTTTGCTCTACTTGATAAAACAAGTCTTCAACACTTAATTTTATTTCCTCTAGTTAGCACTTGTTGTTCGGAATCCACGATTTTTTTCCTTGATGGAGTCATGAAACATAATTTCAGAAGCGAAATGTATGTAAAGATAAACATGATGCTAGAGCACTCAATAACATACCCACGAACGTCTCGTCCTCAAGGCTCTCAACAACTTTGTTTCAATCATTGTTTGCTGAAACTTTGGTTGTCACGTGAAGGGATTATGCCAAATAAGTGATCATGCAAAGAGTTTCATTGTGGATTAATTTTTTGGAACTATGTATCTTGATCTTTATCTCTTTCAAGCTCTTGTGCCAATTTTCGATATTTACCACATACAGACACATTCAAGATGAATCCGAATAATATTCAATGTAGTATTGCCACTATGGACCGTAACAAACACATAGCCAAAATCCGAGCCAAAAATCTTGTGGATCGTTTGTTGGCGAGCAGAGTTCTCAGCATAACATCAAGAAAGGTGACGAAGCCACATTTATACAGGTATACATGCATATAGTAGTAGGTCCATGGAACCAGTGAGATGTTGAAGCACCATGTAAGAGATAGAACACAATTTTTTTGGCATCACCTCGTTCGTGATTCAACTAATTTCCTCTAGATAGTTTAATCCACATGTGGTATCAAGTCTAGTAAAATTAAGAATATGGGGTTGACTATTTCTAACATCTTTTCTACAACATTTCTCAACACCCAAGTTTTTGAAGACATTTAATTGTGCATGGTTATTCTCAGTTAAGATCAAAATCGGTTAAATACAGTCCCACGACATCTCTCGATTATCAAGATTAATTAGAACAAATGCTACAAAATTATTTCATATACTAAAACAAAACCCTTGTTTTAATTATCAAGAGTTACTCCCACTTGCACACATTGCACATACTACTACATCTATTCTAAGCATTTCAAGTGCAGAAGATAGGACCCGTAGGACATACCTTTGCAGTCATTAATATACACACTTCTCTTCCTTATGCTTATATTCCTCGTTGTGTGGCGTAGGTCAACTCCTCTGAAATAAAACCAAGAATGAAAACGAACTCCAAGGGGGGAAATAAAAGAGCAAAGCAAAACTTATTCTATTTTTGGTTTATTGGGTTTCTCGAAAATTAACTTGCAAACAAAAATCCACAACGGCGAAAATGAAAAAAGAAATCTAATAAAAGCAAAGTGTTGGATAAACCAACATGAGTGTTTTGAATCTCAACAAGTTGAAGTAAAACCTCATTACAATTTATTCAAATAACACCCCCCACATATTCATTTAGACATGGAAGTGACCTCCCCCAAGCTTAAGCTTTTGCTAGCCCAAACCGGTGAAATCATTGTGACGGCTGGTAAGGAGCCCATCCTTGGCTTCAGTTGGAGAAGCTGATGTTCATGTGTGTGGATGTGTCTCAAATGGACTCGGCGAGGTTGCTCATGTCATTGATGGAGCCGTGGATACTGTAGACGTCCGTGTAGGTAGTGTAGGATTCTGGTTGTTGTTGGTCCTCTTGGGGCTGCTCCTCTTCTTCTTAGGGGCGAGTTCTTCTTCATATACTTGTTCAAGTTCCGGTCCTTCTTGGTCAAAAGATGCATCTCCTTCTTGTGCCACATAATGCAATTGTCCATTCATATGTAGACATAGTTAGGCATATGAGTAGGCAAAAATTACCTCACTCCGGGAATTTGAATGCAATGACAACCACGACAAACTACTGCCATTTTAGCGCTAGCAAGAACACGAATATTAACAAGGTTGTTGTTGAGAATGTTGCGAAGATGGTTGTAGTTGAGGCCAAAGGAGTTGGCAAACGTGGTGATTATTCCTCCAGACATGATGTTTCCTTGTGCATGTTTGCTTGATATGGGAGGTGCAGCAAAAGTATTGCCCCTAAGTGGGCGAATCACTGACGTCAAGGTTAGTTGATTTCCCAAGAACTAACATATTGTCATCATTCACCTTCGAAAATTATCAGCGTGCCTGGCACGGGTTAGTGCTAATATAATAGAAATAATATATAACATGATTTTCAATGCAACTGGCTCTTTTCTTGTGACCACGGTAACACATCTAATATATGATTGCCTCGGGTGCGGTTCTCTAAAATCATAAACATAGAGGATTCCTACTTGAGAGTTGCTTTAGATTTTCCCCCGTAGAGGAAGGGTGAAGAAATATAGTAGCAATAAGTATTTCCCTCAGTCAGGACCAAGGTTATCGAATCAATAGGAGAGCCAATCAAACTCTCATTGTCAACACCTATACACACACAAAAGCAAACACTTGCACCCAACACGGGCAAGAGGGTTTGTCAATCCTCTTAAAGTCGTCACTTCCAAGGATTAATTGTGATAATGATAGATATATATAGAGAAAAGTAAACAGAAAGTAAATAAATTGCAGCAAGGCAATTTTGGTTTCTAGCAATAAAATTAAGTAGACCTGGGGGCATAGTTTTCTAGAGGCTTCTCTCTCGAACTCATATCATATAGTGGGTAAACAAATTACTGTTGGGCAATTTATAGAAAAGCGCATAGTTATGATGTTATTCATGAAAATGATCATGTATATAGGCACCACGTCCGTGAAAAGTCGACCGAAATGATTCTGCATCTACTACTATTACCACACTAATCGACCGACTCCTACCTGCATCTATGGTATTAAGTTCATACCAAACAGAGTAACGCTCTAAGAAAGATGACATGATGTAGACAAAGTAAGACAAGCAATATGTTCAGACCCCCTTCGTTTTATTATTAATCGCAACAATACAAATATGTGTCTTGCCCCTTTTGTCACTATGATATAGAACACTGCAAGATTGAACCCGCTAGAAAGCACCTCCCCTGGGGAAGCTAAACCAGTCGAGTTGTCAAAACAAAATGGATATATCGGAGAGAAATACAAAGCTATAACAATCATGCATATTAAAGTTCCAAAAAGCCACAATTACTTTCAATGAATAATCTGATCATAAACCTACAATTCATCGGATTCCAAAAAACAAACCACAAAGAATATTACATTGGATAGAACTCCAAGAAGACCAAGAGAACATGGTATTGAAGATTAAAGAGAGATAGTAAGTCATCTAGCTACTAGCTATGGACCCATGGGTCTATGGTAAAGTACTCACGCATCATCATGGAGGCGTCAAGATTGATGTAGATGGCCTGCATGATCGATTCCCCCTCCGATAGAGTATTGGAAAAGGTCTCTAGATGGGATCACAGAAGAATAGAGGCTTCTGGCGATGGAAAAAGTGTTTTGGGTCTCTCTCTATTGGTTTGGGAATATATGTGAATTTATAGAGGTGAAATTAGCTCTAAAGGGTGTACGAGCGAGTCATGAGCTCGGGGGCGCATCCTACCCCCAGGGCTCGTTGCTCACATGTACGTCTTCTGGTCTCCTCCCGAACCTTCCACGGTCTCTTTTGGTCCCAAAAAATCATCGTATAATTTCATCATGATTGAACCCATCAAAAAAGTCAAAAACACGCAAAAACATGAACTGGCACTAGGTTAATAGGTTAAGCCCCCAAAATGATATAAACTGGCATATAATTGCATATTAAGTATCCAAGATTGATAATATAATGGCATGCAAGAATCAAAATTTATAGATATGGTGGAGACATATCAGCATCCCCAAGCTTAATTCGAGCTCGTCCGCGAGTAGGTAAATGATAAAAACAAATTTTTTGATGTTGAAGCTACCTAGCATGTGTATCGTGTAATCTCTTTCCCTTATAAATACTAAGAAACGATGAAGTAATTGATATCAACATAACAATATGCATGAATTTAAGAAGCATAAGCATTTCTTTTTCAAACTATGCGTTACTTACCGAATGTTATCCCAATTCATCTTATCATATTAGCATGGCATGACTCCGTATTCACTGCATAAGTATGAATAATGAGCACCCCAATGATAAACCAGGCAATTGGATCATACTTCAAACGCGCTTCAATATTTTCAACTTCACGCGGTACATGAGCGTGAGCCATGGATATAGCGTATATGTTGAATAAAGTGCGGTGGTAGAGATCTAATGGAATTCAACAAGGAAGAAAGTCTTGCATCAACTAGGCAGATCAACAGGCAATGGAGATGCCCATCAATCGATATCATTGCAAGGAGTAGGTATTGCCATGCAATGGAAGCACTAAGAGCTACAAGTGTATGAAACCTCAAATTAAACTAAGTGGGTCTGCATGCAACTTGCTTGCTCAAGAAGACCTCGAGCATTTCAGGAAGCCCATCATTGGATATACAAGAAAAGTTCAATAATGAAAGATTCCCACTAGTATATGATGGTGATAACTCAGGAGACTCAATATATGAAGAACATGGTGGTACTTTGAAGCACAAGTGTGGTAAAAGGATAGTAGCATTGCCCCTTCTCCCATTTCTTTCATTTTTTCGGGTTCTTTTGGCCTCTCTCTTTTCTCCTGTTTTTATTTTTTCCAAAGTCTCATCCTGACTTGTGTGGGGGTCATAGTCTCCATCATCCTTTCCACACTAGGATAATGCTCTAATAATGATGATCATCACACTTCTATTTACTTACAACTTCCATAAAACTATACAAGATGAGTCAATATGAATACCTCTAGCATTGTAGCAGGATGTGCAAAAATCTAGAGTATCATGTAAACACTGATGAATGGTGGCTTTGCCACAAATATAACGTCAACTCCATGTCATCATTGATACTTGTGATCTGTATTTGGTTTTCCATGAAGAGGAACGGGTAATTGCAGCACAATACGGGTTAGTATTTCCCTTAGTTAAGAAACTAAGGTTTATTGAACCAATAAGAATATCAATCCACAACCGTCTTCAGTGGGTGCGCACAAAAGAGGAAACAACTTGCACCCAATGCGGCAAAAGGATTGTCAATCCCCTTTATCTCGTTATTTGCAAGCAAGTGAAGTGTGTAGATAATTGTAAATTGCAAAATAAAATAAAAAGTAAATAACGATAGAAACATAATGATAGGTTTTGCAAATATATAAGTGAATAGACCCGGGGGAAATAGTTTTCCCTAACGGCATCTCTCATGTAGGCAATGATAACCCACAAGTGTAGGGGATCGCAACAGTCTTCACGGTTAGCATTTCAGCCTAATTTATTGAGTTGTCAATTCAACTGCACTGAGGATATATATTTGCAACAAATATTTAGTACCACGACAAATAGTAGTAGCAAAAGTAACAATAGTAGTGATAGTAGCAATTTTGTAGCAGGTGTGACAGTAGCAATAGCAACAGTAACTTGGCAAGATTTACTATATGTAACGCTAATACGTCTCCAACGTATCTAGAAGTTTTTATTGCTCCATGCTATTATATTATCAATCTTGGATGTTTTACAATAATTTTAGAGCAACTTTATGTCATTTTTTGGGACTAACCTATTGACATAGTGCCATGGTGCCGGTTGCTGTTTTTGCTTGTTTTTTACTTCGCAGAAACTCAGTACCAAAGAGAGACCAAACATTGTGGGGATTTTCATGGAATTTTTATGGACCATAAGAAGGAAGATAGGCTAAAGAACACTAGAAGAGGGGCCCTAGGGTGGCGACCCTCCACCAGGTTGTGCCAAAGGCCCCTAGCATGGCCTGGTAAAGAGTGGGCACCTCGGGAACCGCCTCAACCGACTATCGAGCCTATAAATTCCGAAATATTCAGAAAACCCTAAGGGAGTCGACGAAACACAATTCCCGCCGCCGCAAGTTCCATAACCTCGAGTTCCAATATAACACCATCACGGGGAGGGGGAGTTCATCTTCTTCATAGGTGCCTCTCCGATGATGCATGGCTAGTCCACCATACACCTATGGGTTCATAGGTAGTAGCTAGATGGCTTCCTCTCTCTCTCTCTATGTTTCTCAATACAGTGGTCTCTTGGAGATCAATTTGATGTAATGACTTTTGTGGTGTGTTTGTTGGGATCCGATGAATTTTGAGTTCATGATCAGTTTCTATCCATGAATATGATTTGAGTCTTGTTTGATCGCTTAGTTGCATGATTACTTATAGCCACGTATTTCTTCTTTGAATATTTGGTTTAGTTAGGTGAAGTAGATAATTTTTTCTTGCCATGGGAAGATATGCTTCGTGATGGGTTCGATCTTGTGGTGCTCTTTCCCACTGACAGAAAGGGCAGCAAGACACACATGTATCGTTGCCATTAAGGATAACAAGATGGGGTCTATAGCTACATAAATAGATCTTGTATACACATGTCACCGTTCTTATTGCATTACTCCGTTTTCCCATGAACTTACTACACTAGATGCATGGTGGATAGCGGTCGATGTGTGGTGTAATAGAAGTAGACGAAGAATCATTTTGATCTACTTGTCTTGGACGTGATGCCTATATAATGATCATTGCATGGATATTGTGATGATTATTTAATCTTCTATCAATTGGCCAACAGTAATTTGTTCACCCATCGTGTGCTATACTCATGAGAGAAGCCACTAGTGAAACCTACGGCCCTCGGGTCTACTTTTCCAACATATTGCTTTCTAAACTACTATTTGCATATTTTGTTTTCAGATATATTAATCCAAAAAACCCAAAATACCTTGCTACACTTTTTGTTTAGTTATTTAATTTTGTGTTCTTGCGAGATCTGTTTGCCAAAACTATCATTACGTAATCTATGTTATTATGTAGAGAGCGTGACAACCTATCTTTTGTGTCGGGTTGCAAGTATTTGTTGTTTGTGTGAAGGTGTTGTTTACGTGGGTGCGTGATCTTCCTCTATGGATTGATACCTTGGTTTCATAACTAAGGGAAATACTTACCGTCGATGTGCTACATCATCCCTTCCTCTTTGGGGAACTACTAACGCCGTCTCAAGCCACGTCAAATGCGAAGGCACATGGATCAATGATGGATAATGATTTCGATTACATTGATTATATAATAGTTACACACTAGGGCGGCATAGAACTAGCTCCAATTCAGCAATGTAATGTAGGCACTTATTTCGTATATAGTCATACGTGCTTGCGATAAGAACTTGCATGTCATCTTTTGTCCTACCCTCCCGTGGTAGTGGGGTCCCATTGGAAACTAAGGGATATTAAGTCCTCCTTTTAATAGATAACTAGAACAAAGAATTAACACATGGTGAATACATGAACTCTTGAAACTACGGCAATCACCGGAAAGAATCCCAATTATTGTCACCTTGGGGTATGCGGATCATGATACATAATAGGTTCCTATGACTTGCAAGATAGGATCCAATCACTCTTATGTTCATGAAAACATAATAGGTCCAGATCAGAAATCATGGCACTCGGGCCCTAGTGACAAGCATTAAGTATAGCAAAGTCCAAAGTCATAGTAACATCAATCTCAGAACATAGCAGATACTAGGGACCAAGCCCTGTCAAACTTAAATCGATTACATGATCATTCCCACCACCGTCCAACAAGCCTACAAAGGAATTACTCACTCCCGGTGGTTGCCATCATGGCGGTGTTGATGGAGAAGGGTTGGTGATGACGAGGCGATGATTTCCCCTCTCCAGAGCCCAAAACAGGCTCTAGATCAGCCCTCCGGAGGAAGAACGGGAGGTGGTTGCGGATCCGTCTTGTGAAACGCGATGAACTCTTTTGAGATTTCTCGAACTGGAACTAGGGTTAGAGGGGCCACGAGGTCCCCACAATCTTACACGCCGCGCCCCTAGGGGTCGCGACCTGTTGCGTGGTGGCCCCTGACACACCTCCTCTAACAGTTCTTTGCTCCAAAATTCATTATATTCCATAAATAATTCACAAAACGTTTCGTTCCATTCTAATAACTTTAATTCTGCAAAAAATAAGACCAAAGTAGTTCTTCTGAAAACAGCATCAGTACTGGTTAGTTTAATTCAAAACATGCATATTAGAGGACAAAACCAGAGCAAAGGTGTTTGGAAAAGTAGATACGTTTGAGACGTATCAACTCCCGCAAGCTTAACTCATTGCTTGTCCTTAAGCAATTTAGTTGATAAACTAAAAGTGATAAAGAAAACTTTTACAAACTCTTTTGTTCTCGTTATTATACACATGCTTAGCTAGTGCTCAAGTTTTCAGCATAAATCATAGATACACATGTTCATGAAAACAAATAGATATTGTGTCAACTTGTCGTCGTTTTCTCATAGGGCTTATCGTGGATGGAGCAAGGCTATACTAGAATATCCGGGACGGGTATGCGAATAGCACGCGGTCGTCTACCCACGTTCGGGGCTCTCCGGAGAGACAATACCCCTACTTATGCATATCTGTATATATGTGGTATATCTGGCACATGGTTGCTCCTAGAGCTGTATTAGAGGAGATAACAGTAGATGAGAGCTCACTGTATTACCTATGTGTGTGTGAACCAGTGAGGCATGATTGCCTAGAGCCTCGTGGCCGTGAGAGTGTGCCCATGAGAGTGTGCCTGTGAGAGAATGCCCGTGAGAGAGAGAGAGAGTGTGGTAAGTGGAGGGCTTGGTGCCCCTTTATAGTGTGGGGCACGGGCATGGTGGGTGGTGGCCCACCCACCAACTATACTAGTTCCAATGTCAAGCGAGGTGACGCGTGATCCAGGATATAGTGCGTCACTATTGCTCAAAAATGCTAGGTACACCCATCTCGTCCGTGTCGGGTCGGATGTGTTGTTGCAGTTGACTTCGGGCATCCGACTGGCTAGGGCAGCCGGCCCGGGCGGGTAGGCACTTCGTCTGACTCACCGTCTTAGGGTACCTGGGGGTCAACCTCCCGACAGTAGCCTCCGATCCTCCGAGCGACTCGAAGAGTTGGGCGGAGGGTTTTGCAGTCGTCGTTGTTGTTCCAGAAGTGGTTGAGAACGGTTGATCGCGGGCCGGGGATGGCGAAGCTTGCTTCCGGCGGGGGCGCGTCAGCGCACCCACTGGGTGTAGCCTTCGAGCCTCCAGGCGACTCAGAGATTCGTGCGGAGGGCCTTTGTTGTTGCTGAAGCAGACGGTGGCGTCGAGGACGTCGGACGTGGACGCGGGATCTGCCATCTGACGGGTGGGGGGGCCCGGCATGGCGCGAACGCGGAGTCCACCGTCTGGCTATTTCCAGCGGGGTCGTGCCAACACACCCGTTGGTTGTAGCCTCCGAGCCTCTGGGCGATTCGAAGAGTCGGGCGGAGGGTCTTTGCTATTGCGTAAGTAGACGGTGGCGTCAGGGTTGTCGGGCATGGACGCGGGGTTCAATGACTGATGGGCGCGGAGCCTAGTAGGGGGTGGATGCAGGGTCTACATGCTGATGGGCGCGGAACCCAACAAGGGCCTGACGTGAGATCCGCCGGCTGTCGAGCACGAGGCGTTGTCGGGCGCGGCTGTAGGTCCGGCTGCTAAAGGGCGCGGGGTGGTGCCGGGCGAGGATGCGGGGTCCGCCGGCTGATGGGCATGGATGCCTGCCGAAGGCGGACGCGGGCTCGGCCAGCTGTCGAGCACGAACCACTGCCTGGTGCAGACGTGGGGTCCACCAGTGCATGGGCGTGGAGCCCTACCGAAGGCGAACGCGGGGTCCGTCGGCTGTCGAGTGTGAGGCACTGCCGGGCACAGACGCGGGGTCCGCTGGCTGATGGGCGTGGAGCCCTACGAAAGGCGGACGCGGGGTCTGCCGGTTGTCGAGCTTCAGGAGATGCCGGGCACAGACGCGAGGTCCACCTGCTGGTAGGCGCGGAGCCCAACTGACGGTGGACACGAGATCCGCCGGCTGTCGAGGGCGAGGTGCTGCCGGGCGTTGACGCATGTTCCACTGGTTGATCGGCATGGAGCCCTGCCCAAGCCGGACGCGGGGTCCGTCGACCGTCGAGCGCGAGGCCCTGCCCGGCGCGGATGCGGGGTCCGCTGGCTGAATGGTGTGGGGCCCTGCCGGGAGTAGCCTCCGGGCGAGGAGGTTCCTTATGGGAATGATAGTGGAAAAGACAGGTTTAGTTGATGCAGATGTGTCAAATATCTAGTTTTGGTAGTGCAAGCTATATGCAAAGGGTGTCAACTCGGTTTCGTCTGAGCCCTCTTTAGTCTTTTTCAGGTGCTTTCCGCTCTTTGGCTTTTGCTCTTGCCAGCTGGACAGCCGGGAGCCGGTCTGTGGCTGAGGCGAAGAGTGGGCCACGGAGTGGAGCGTACATTACTCGGACTCAGGGAGCAAACTCGACCGAGCAGACACTCACAAATTAATTGAGCGTGCCGCCCAATCCGTTTTCCCCTTGGAAGTTTTTTGTGTGTGGTGACCTTGAGCTTCTGCTCTCGCTAGCCAGACAACCATGGTGCGATCTGTAGCTGAGACAAAGAGTGGGCCTTTGGTACCGTACACGTTACTGAGCCGTCTCGTGGGAATGAACGTATCGGGCCAAGCGGCCAGCCCCGGGCCGAGACTAGCTGGCGTTGGGGTGAATAATAAAGTAGCAGCAACAAATGCGGGGATGGCCCCCGAGGGTCGCACATGGTATCTATACTTTTCTGTGTCGCACAAGGATATGCGGGTGAAAAACTGAGATTGGTTTTTGATTCCGACGAGGCGGTTGTCGAAGCGGTTGTTGTCGATGACGATAGGTGCGGCCTTGTGTGAGTGGAGCATGCCGGTGCGCCGGCGCACCTACTGGGTGCGGCCATCGGAATTCCGGCGGTCGATGGTCATGCCAGCTGGCCGGGTCGGAGCCAAGGCAGGCAGGTCACCCGGCCACGCGGCGAAGCAGACGGGCGGTCCAGCAGATTGAGTGGACACAGGCTCAACTCTTTTTGGCTGGGCAGCCGGCACACACTCACTTTCGCCAGTCGGCCACGGAACGCACAGGTCTTAGCTCGCGTGGGTGGGACGCGGCAGGGCTCGGCGGCAGCGGCGAGCCGACTGCAGGGCGCGTTCAGCGAGCAAAGCCTGCGCACGGGTGTGTGGGGCGCAGCGAATCGGCACGGGCACGGTGCAGAGGCGGGCTCGCTTAGCGAGGCAATGCAAGCGGGGTGAGGCGGCACGGGCGGATCCGGCGCATGTTGGAGGGGAGGTGGAGCTGGTCCTGGCGGCAGCGGCGGGAGCCGGCTAGCGCTATGAGGAGACGTGGTCGTGCCGGACGGAGGAGGTGGGACCGGTGAGTGGGCAAGGGCGCAGTCGACCAGCGGGAGGGGGGGGTTGTAGGGATGCCGGTGCGGGCGGTCGTGGTGGGAGCCGACTTGGGGTGCGCACGAGCAGGCGCTACGGAGCGAAGGTGCTCGGCAGCGGTGAGGAGCAGCGCGTGATGTGGCCCGAGGGTGCAGCGGTGCGGGAGCCAGCTCACGGTGAGGAGCTGGCCAAGCCGGTGAGTAGCTGGGCCGGCAAGCGGCCGGAGATGGCGTGCGGCGACGTGGAGGTGGAGCTCGGGGACTGGCGGAGCCGGCCGTGTGTTGGGCGTGGCAAGATGATGGCCGGGCACCGGGGAGGCAAAGGAGGAGGCCTGGCACGCGAAGGGCAGCCAGCTGCAGAGTTGGGCGCAGGCGGAGAAGGGGGCGCTCCGTTAAGGATTCGGCACTAGGCGCGACATGGCCGGGCAAGCCGGTGGCCGGGACGCGGAGGGCCAGCTGGCGAGCCCAACCGCGCATGAAACACAGAGTGCCAGCGGATCCACACGGGGAGGGAGCAGGGGAGTCGGTTGGTGGTGTTGTCGGCACAGAGGAGGTCGCGATCGGCAGATGAAGTGGCCATGACAGTGAGTTGGAGACGGTCTTCGCACGAACGACGAGTCGGCACAGCGGGCCAGTGCGGTGAGGTGGAACAGGTGCACGATCAGGTTGGAGTATCTGTGTCCAAGCAGGGTGCTGCCACGGGCGACCGTGGTCAGCTGGCCAAGCTGTAGACTGTCCACGCATGCGCTCGGAGGATTGGTGAAGGGGAGGTCCATGGCGGGGACGTTGCGTGCGTGAACGCCTCAAGGAGCAGGAGCTCTTGCTTGGGGATGGCACAGGAGCAGAGCACGGTGGCCGGCCGTGCGGGAGGACCACGACGGGGTCGATGGTGAGCCTCGGGCACGAAGTGCCCACGGCCAAAGCCGAGATAGCGGCCAACGCCGTGCATGAAGTGAGGTTACACCAACTGTCATTGTCTGGGGTTGGAGACGCTGCGAAGAAGGAGAGGTGCGGGTCCGGCAGCCTGATGGGATGGCCAGCGCATTGGGGAGTCGCGACGACGGAGCCTGCCGGCAACAACTTGCATAGAAGGCCGGACGAAGCGGCCAACAGGCGTCGGTCGGCAAGCCGGCCAGCGGATGGGACCAGACCCGGTGCAGCGGGCGGAGACGGCGTCGAGCAGTCCAGAGCATACGCGGGAGGCCGACGCAAGGGAAGCTTGATGGAAGGGAGGCCGGCCCTGGCGGGGCCAAGCGCGGCGGAAGGGCCACCGGTGGCGTGCATGGAGCATGGGCGCATGAGAGGCCAACGGTGAAGCGGAAGTGGACGAGGTCGATGACGGGGACATGTCGTCCCATGTGTCCATCATGAGGGTAAGTTGGCATCAAGCGCCCGAGTGGCGGCGGCGCCACGGTGGCGATGACGAAGATGGTCTCGCCCCGACCGCGGTTCTAGCAGCAACTTGTCCCACGGTGGGCGCCAACTGCCGTTGGTTGGGGTTGGAGACGCTGTGAAGAAGGAGAGGTGCGGGTTCGGCGACCCGATGGGACAGCCATACTTTGGGGATTCGCCACGACGGAGCCTACCAACGACAGCTTGCATAGAAGGCCGGACGAAGTGGCCAACAGTCGACGATCGGCGAGCCGGCCAACGGACGGGACCAGGCCCGGCGCAGCGGGTGGAGATGGCATCGATCAGTGCGGAGTAGCCGTGGGGAGGCCGATGCGGGGGAAGCTTGATGGACGGGCGGTCGGGCGCATCGAGGCCAAGTGCGGCAGAGGGGCCACCAGTGGCACGGACGGAGCATGGGCGCGCAGGAGGCCGACGGTGAATCAGAAGTGGACGAGGTCGATGACGGGGCCGTGCCATCCCGTGTGGCCGTCCCAAGGGTAGGTTGGTGTCAAACTCCCGAGCGTAGCCGGCGAGACGGCAGCGGCGCCGCAGTGGCGATGAAGAAGATGGTCCCACTAGTACCACGGTTCCAGTAGCTTTTTTCCCCATGTTGGGCACCAGCTGTCGTCGTTCTAACACGGGATGCCCCGGGACAGAAGATGCCATGGGTTGGCTTATCGTGGATGGAGCAAGGCTACAATGGAATATCCGGGACGGGTTTGCGAATAGCACGCGGTCATCTACCCAGGTTTGGGGCTCTCCGAAGAGATAATACCCCTACACCTGCAAATCTGTATATATGTGGTATATCTGGCACATGGTTGCTCCTTGAGCTGTATTGGAGGAGATAACAGTTGATGAGAGCTCACTGTATTACATATGTGTGTGTGTGAGCCAGCAAGGCGTGATGGCCTAGAGCCTCGTGGCCGTGAGAGTGTGCCCATGAGAGTGTACCCGTGAGAGAGTGCCCGTGAGAGAGAGAGTGATGAGTGGAGGGCTTGGTGCCCCTTTATAGTATGGGCATGGGCATGGTGGGTGGTGGCCCACCCACCAACTATACTATTCCGGATGTCAACCAAGGTGACGCGTGATGCAGGCTATAGTGCGCCACTATTGCTCAATAATGTCTGGTACGGATATCTCGTCCGTGTCAGGTCGGATGTGATGTTGCGGTTAACTCAGTCGGCCCGGGCGGGCGGGCACCCTGTCTGGCTCGCTATCTTTGGGGTACCCGGGGGTAATCCCCCCGACTGTAGCCTACGAGCCTCCGGGTGACTCGAAGAGTCAGGCGGAGGGTTTTTGTAGTCGTCGTTGTTCTTGCAGAAGTTGTTGAGGATGGTTGATCATGAGCCGAAGACGGCACAGCTTGCTTCCCACGGGGGTGCGCCCAGTGCACCCGCTGGGTATAGCCTCTGAGCCTCCGGGCGACTCGAAGAGTCGGGCGGAGGGTCTTTAGTGTTGCCAAAGCGGATGGTGGTGTCGAGGACGTCGGGCGTGGACGCGGGATCCGCCATCTAACGGTCGTGGGGCCCGGCCTGGCGCGTATGCGGAGTCCATCGGTTTGCTGTTTCCAATGGGGGCGCGCCAGTGCACCAACTAGGTGTAGCCTCTGGGCCTTGCGGCTACTCGAAGAATCGGGCGGAGGGTCTTTCTTGTTACAGAAGCAGACGGCGGTGTCACGGATGTCGGGCGCGGACGTGGAGTCCAATGGCTGATTGGCGCGGAGCCCAGCCGGGGGTAGAATCAGGGTCCGCCGGCTGATGGGCGCGGAACCCAGCAAGGTCTTGACATGGGATCCACCGGCTGTCGAGCACGAGGCACTGTCGGGCGCGGCCACGGGTCCGCCGGTTGAAGGGCGCAGGGCGCTGCCGGGCGCAGACGCGGGGTCTGCCAGCTGATGGGCATGGAGCCCTGCAGAAGGCGGACACGGGGTCTGCCTGGTGTCGAGCGCGAGGCAATGCCGGGTGTGGACACAGGCTCCACCGGCGGAAGGGTGTGGAGCCCTACCAAAGGCGAACGCGGGGTCCACCGGCTGTGGAGCGCGAGGCGCTGACGGGCACGGACGCAGGGTCCTTCGGCTGATGGGCGTGGAGCCCTGCCGAAGGCATACGCCGGATCCAACGGCTGTCGAGCATGCGGCACTGCCAGGCGTGGACGCGGGGTCCGCCGGTTTATGGGCGCGGAGTCCCGCTGAGGGCAGACACGGGGTCCGCCAGCTGTCGAGCACGAGGCGCTACCCGACACCGACATGCGGTCCGTCGGCTGTCAAGGGCGAGGCACTGCCGGGCACGGACGTGAGGCCCACCAGCTGATGGGCATGAAGCCCTGCCGAAGGCAGACGCGAGGTCGGCCAGCTGTCGAGCACGAGGCATTGTCGGGCGTGGGCGTGGGTACCGCCGGCTGATGGGGGTGGGGCCCTGCCGGGAGTAGCCTCTGGGCGAGGAGTTTCCTCATGGGAATGATCATGGAAAAGACAGGTTTAGCTGATGCAGATGTGTCAAGTATCTAGTTCTAGTTGTGCAAGCTTTATGCAACGGGTGCCAACTCAATTTCGACCGAGCCCCCTTTAATCTTTTTCAGGTGCTCTTCGTTCTTTGGCTTTTGCTCTTGCCAGCCGAACAACAGGGAGCCGGTCTATGGCTGAGGCGAAGAGTGGGCCGCGGAGTGGAGTGTACAGTACTCGGACTCTGGAAGCAGACTCGACCGAGCAGATACTCACAAATTAAACGAGCGTGTCGCCCAATCCATTTTCTGCCTGGATGTTTTTCGCGTGTAGTGACCCCCAGCTTTTGCTCTCGCTAGCCGGACAACCATGGTGCGGTCTGTAGCTAAGACAAAGAGTGGGCCTTCGGTACCATACACGTTACTGAGCCGTCTCGTGGGAACGAGCATATCGGGCCAAGCGGCCAGCCCAGGGCCGAGACTAGCTGGCATCGGGGTGAATAATAAACTAGCAGAAACGAATGCGGTGATGGCCCCCGAGGGTCTCTCGGGGTATCCGTATTTTTGTGTGTGGCACAAGGATGTGCGGGTGAAAAGCTCACATGGGTTTTTTATTCTGGCGAGGCGGTTGTCGAAGCGGTTGTTGTCGATGACGATAGGCGCGGCCTTGTGTGAGTGGACCGCGCCGTTGCACCGGCACACCCGCTAGGTGCGTCCATCGTACCTCCGGCAGTCAATGGTCATGCCAGCCGGCCGGGTCGGAGCCGAGGCAGGCAGGCCAGCCGGCCACGCGGAGAAGCAGACGGGCGGTCCAACAGACTGAGGGGACGTGAGCTCGGCTTTCTTGGCTGGGCAGCCGGCGCACACTTAGTTTTGCCAGTCGGCCATGGAACGCATAGGACTTAGCTCGCGCGGGTTGGACGCGGAAGGGCTCAGCCACAGTGGGGAGCCAGCTGCGGGGCGCGTTCAGTGAGTGAAGTTTGCGCACGGGTGCGTGGGCGCAGCAAGGCGGCACGGGCATGGTGCGGAGGCGCGCTCGCGCAGCGAGGCAATGCAAGCGGGGCAAGGCGGTTCGGACGGAGCCAGAACATGCTGGAGGGGAGGTGGAGCCGTCCCGGGCGGCCGTGGCGAGAGCCGACCGGCGCTGTGAGGAGACGCGGGCGTGCCGGACAAAGGAGGCGGGACCAACGAGTGGGCATGGGCGAAGCAGACCGGCGTGGGGGGAGGATGCAGGGACGCAGGGGCGGGCGGTCGCGGTGGGAGTCGGCTTGAGGTGCGTGCAAGCGGGCGCTACAGAGCGAAGGTTGTCGGGAGCGGGGAGGAGCTGCACGTGATGCGGCGCGAGGGTGCAGCGGCGCGGGAGCCGGCCGAGCCGGCGAGTAGCTGGGCCGGCAGGCTCCCGTAGACGGCATGCGGCGACGTGGAGATGGAGCTCGGGGACGGGCAGAGCCGGCCGCGGTGAGCCGATGACCGGGCACCGGGGGAGGCACAAGGGGAAGCTCGACGCGTGGATGGCCGCCAGCTGTAGAGCCGGGCGCAAGCGAAGCAATGGGGTGCATCGCTAAGGATTCACCACTAGGCACGACATGGCCGGGCGAGCCGGCGGTCGGCATGTCGAAGGCCGGTTGGTGAGCACAGCCCCAGACGGTACGCGGAGTGTCGGCGGATACACACATGAAGGGAGCAGGGGAGACGGTTGGTGGTGTTGTCGGCGCGGAGGAGGTCAGGATCAGCAGATGAAGTGGCTGTGGCAGTGAGTTGGAGACGGCCTTCGCACGGATGACGAGTCGGCACAATGGGCCGGTGCGGTGAGGTAAAGCCGGTGCACGATCAGGTTGGAGTAGTCGTGTCCAAGCAGGGTGCTAGCACAAGCGGCCGTTGTCAGCCGGCCATGCTATAAACTGCCCATGCATGCGCTCAGAGGCTTGGTGACGGGGAGGTCCGTGGCCATGGACGTTGCACACGCGTGATACGTCCATTTTGCATCATGCTTTTATACTGATATATATTTCATTATGGTCTGTTATTACACGTTATGGTACAATACTTATGCCTTTTCTCTCTTATTTTGTTAGGTTTAGATGAAGAGAGAGAATGCCGGCAGCTGGAATTCTTGACTGGAAAAGGAGGAAATCTGAGATACCTATTCTGCACAACTCCAAAAGTCCTGAAAATTTATGGAGAATATTTTTGGAATTAATAAAACATATTGCCGCAAGAATCAACCAGAGGTGGGGCACCAAAAGGCCACAAGCCTGCTAGGCGCGGCCATCCCCTGGCCATGCCTGGCAGGCTTGTGGGGCCCCTGTGGCTCCTCCGACGCCCATATTCTCCTATATCAAGCGTTTTGACCTGGAAAAAATTAGAAGAGATCTTTTGGGACAAAGCGCAGCCATCTCGAGGAGGAACTTGGGCACAACAAATCTAGAGCTCTCGAAGGCCTGTTCTGCCAGAGAAACTCCCCTCCCGGAGGGGGAAATCGAAGCCATCGTCATCACCAGGGGTTCAATCTCCATCAACATCTTCACTAGCACCATCTCCTGTCCAAACCCTAGTTCATCTCTTGTATCTGATCTTTGTCTCAACACCTCAGATTGGTCCCTGTGGGTTGCTAGTACTGTTGATTACTCCTTGTAGTTGATGCTAGTTGGTTTACTTGGTGGAAGATCATATGTTCAGATCCTTTATGATAATTAATACTCCTCTGATCTTGAACAAGAACATGTTTTGTGAGTAGTTATGTTTGTTCCTGAGGATATGGGATAAGTCTTGTTATAAGTAATCATGTGAATTTAGTATTCGTTCGATATTTTGATGAGATGTATGTTGTCTCTCCTCTAGTCGTGTTATGTGAACGTCGACTACATAACACTTCACCATTATTTGGGCCTAAGGGGAGGCATTGGGAAGTAATAAGTAGATGATGGGTTGCTAGAGTGACAGAATCTTAAACCCTAGTTTATACGTTGCTTCGTAAGGGGATGATTTGGATCCATATGTTTCATGTTATGGTTAGGTTTACCTTAATTCTTCTCTCGTAGTTGTGGATGCTTGCGTAAGGGGTTAATAATAAGTGGGAGATTTGTCCAAGTAAGGGAAGCACCCAAGCACCAGTACACCCACATATCAAATTATCAAAGTAACGAACGCGAATCAAATGAGCATGATGAAAACTAACTTGACGGAAATTCCCATGTGTCCTCGGGAGCGCTTTGCTTTATATCAGAGTTTATCCAGGTCTATCCTTTGCTACAAAAAGGATTGGATACCTTGATGCACCTTTGCTACACTTGTTACTTGTTACTCTTTACGAATTATCTTATCACAAAACTATCTGTTACCGATAATTTCAGTGCTTGCAGAGAATACCTTACGGGAAACCGCTTGTCATTTCCTTGTGCTCCTCGTTGGGTTCGACACTCTTACTTATCGAAAAGACTATGATAGATCCCCTATACTTGTGGGTCATCAAGACTCTTTTCTGGCGCCATTGCCGGGGAGTGAAGCGCCTTTGGTCAGTGGAATTCGGTAGGGAAAAATTTATATAGTATGCTGAAATTTACTGTCACGTGTCACTATGGAAAGTAATCCTTTGAGGGGCTTTTTCGGGGTATCTTCACCTCGACTGGGAACACAAAGAGTTGTACCTCAACCTATTGAACCTACTGAAAATATTTATTATGAAATTCCTTCAGGTATGATAGAGAAACTGCTGGCTAATCCTTATGCAGAAGATGGAACACTACATCCTGATTTACATCTAATCTATGTGGATGAAGTTTGTGGATTATATAAGCTTACAGGTCTGCCCGAGGATAACGTCAACAAGAAGGTCTTTCGTTCATATTTGAATGAGAAGGCATTGGCATGGTATAGGCTATGTGATGATATTGGATCATGGAGCTACAACCGATTGAAGATGGAATTTCATCAGAAGTTCTAACCTATGCATCTAGTTCATCGTGATCGGAATTATATTTATAACTTTTGGCCTCATGAAGGAGAAAGAATCTCTCAATCTTGGGGGAGTCTTAATTCAATGTTATATTCATGCCCTAATCATGAGCTCTCGAGAGAAATTATTATTCAGAATATTTATTCTTGGCTTTCTCGTAATGATCAATCCATGCTCGATATTTCTTGTGCTAGTTCCTATATGAAGAAAGATATTGATTTAAAATGGGATTTATTGGAAAGAATTAAACACAACTTTGAAGATTGGGATCTCGACGAAGGTAAGGAGTCAGGTATGAACCTTAAGTTTGATTGTGTTAAATCTTTCGTGGACACCAATGCTTTTCGTAAATTTAGCACTAAATATGGACTTGACTTTGAGATAGTAGCTTAATTTTGTGAATCTTTTGCTGCTCATGTTGATCTCCCAAGGGAGAAGTGGTTTAAATATCATCCTCCCATTGAAGTGAAAGTAGTTGAACCTATTAAAGTTGAAGATAAAACTATTACTTATAATGTTGATCCTATTATTCCCACTGCTTATATTGAGAAACCACCTTTCTCTATTAGAATAAAGGATCAAGCTAAAGCTTCAACAGTGGTTCGTAAGAGCTGTGCTAGAACACCTACACCCCTTGAGCAAATTAAAGTTGAGCCTAGTATTGCTATGGTTAAGGATCTCTTGGTTGATAATATTGATGGGCATGTTATTCAATTTTGTGATGAAGCTCCTAGAATTGCTAAACCTGATGCTAAAGATAACCATAGACCCGTTGTTGGCACGCCTCTTGTTTCTGTTAAAATAGGAGATCATTGTTATAATGGCTTATGTGATATGGGTGCTAGTGTCAGTGCAATTCCCTTTTCCTTATATAAAGAGATTATGAATGATATTGCACCAACTGAGTTAGAGGAAATTGATGTTACAATTAAACGTGCTAATAGAGATACTATATCACCAGTTGGGATTATTAGAGATGTTGAAGTCCTGTGTGGTAAAATAAAATATCGTACTGATTTTCTTACTCTTGGTTCCCCACAAGATGATTTTTGTCCCATTATATTTGGTAGACCCTTCATGAATACCGTTAATGCAAGGATAGATTGTGAGAAGGAAACGGATACCGTAAGTTTTGGGGATACATCTCACAATTTTAATTTTTCTAAATTTCGTAGACAATCCCATGATAATGAATTGCCTAGTTAGGTTGAAATTATTGGTCTTGCCTCTATTGTGATGCCTCCTACTGATCCTTTAGAGCAATATTTGCTAGACCATGAAAATGACATGCATATGAATGAAAGAAATGAAACAAACAGGATTTTCTTTGATCAGCATCCTATTGTGAAACACAACTTGCCTGTTGAAATACTTGGGGATCCCCCTACACCCAAGGGTGATCCTGTACTTGAGCTTAAACAATTACCAGATACTATGAAATATGCTTATATTGATGAAAAGAAGACATATCCTGTTATTATTGGTGCTAGCCCTTAGAGCATGAAGAACAGAGATTATTGAAAACTCTGAAGAAGCATCGTGCTGCTATTGGATATACTCTTGATGATATTAAGGGAATTAGTCCCACTCTATATCAGCACATAATTAAAATGGAGCCTGGTGCTAAACCAGTTGTTGATCACCAACGATGGTTGAATCCTAAACTGAAGGAAGTAGTAAGAAATGAAATATTAAAGCTTCTGGAGGCTAGTATCATTTACCCTATTGCTGATAGTAGATGGATTAGTCCCGTTCATTGTGTCCCTAAGAGAGGAGGTATTACCGTAGTTCCTAATGATAAAAATGAATTGATCTTGCAAAGAATTGTTACAGGTTATGGAATGGTAATTGATTTTAGGAAATTGAATAAAGCTACTAGAAAAGATCATTACCCTTTACCTTTCATTGATCAAATGCTAGAAAGATTATCCAAACACACACATTTCTGCTTTTTTGATGGTTATTCTGCTTTCACTCAAATACCCGTGTCAAAAGAGGCCCAAGAGAAAACCACCTTTACCTGCCCTTCTGGTACCTTTGCTTATAGGTGTATGCCTTTTGGTTTATGCAATGCAACTACTACCTTTCAAACATGCATGCCTGCTATATTCTCTAATTTTTGTGAAAGGATTGTTGAGGTTTTCATGGATGATTTTTCCGTTTACAGAACTTCTTTTGATGATTGTTTGAGCAACCTTGATCGAGTTTTGCAGATATGTGAAGAAACTAATCTTATCTAGAATTGAGAGAAGTGCCACTTTATGGTGAATGAAGGCATTGTCTTGGGACATAAAATTTCTGAAAGAGGTATTGAAGTTGACAAGGCTAAAGTTGATGCTATTGAAAAAATACCTTGGTCATGCTGGTTTCTATAGGAGATTTGTTATAGATTTCTAGGCCTCTCACTAACCTTTTGCAAAAAGATGTTCCCTACGTTTTTGATGATGACTGTGTTGAAGCTTTTGAAATTCTTAAGAATGCCTTGATTTTTGCACCTGTTGTTCAACCACCTGATTGGATCCTACCTTTTGACATTATGTGTGATGCTAGTGATTATGCCGTTGGTGCTATTCTAGGTCAAAGAGTTGATAAGAAATTAAATGTTATTCATTATGCTAGCAAAACCCTAGACAGTGTTCAAAGAAACTATGCTACCACTGAAAAGGAATTTTTAGCAGTTGTGTTCGCTTGTGATAAGTTTAGACCCTATATTGTTGATTCTAAAGTAACTATTCACACTGATCATGTTGCTATTAAATATCTAATGGAAAAGAAAACCGCTAAACCTGGACTTATTAGGTGGGTTCTTCTGCTACAAGAATTTGATTTGCATATTGTTGATACAAAGGGTGCTGATAACCCCGTAGCGGAAAATTTGTCTAGGTTAGAGAATGTTCTTGATGACTCACTACCTATTGATGATAGCTTTCCCGATGAACAATTAGCTGTCATAAATGCTTCCCATAATGATCCTTGGTATGCTGATTGTGCTAATTACATTGTTGCTAAATTTATACCACCTAGTTTCACATTCCAGCAAAAGAAAAGGTTTTTGTACGATTTAAGACATTACTTCTGGGATGACCCACACCTTTATAAACAAGGAGTAGATGGTGTTATTAGACGTTGCGTACCTGAGAATGAATAGGAACAGATCCTACGAAAGTGCCATTCCGTGGCCTACGAAGGACACCATGTTGGAGATAGAACTACACATAAGGCATTACAATCTGGATTTTATTTGCCTACTCTCTTCAAGGATGCTCGTAAGTTTGTCTTGCCATGTGATGAATGTCAAAGAATTGGCAATATTAGTAGACGTCAGGAAATGCCTATGAATTACTCTCTTGTTATTGAACCATTTGATGTTTGGGGTTTTGATTATATGGGACCTTTTTCAGCAACCAATGGGTATACTCATATATTAGTTGCTCTTGATTATATTACTAAGTGGGTAGAAGCTATTCCAACTAGTATTGCTGACCATAACACCTCTCTTAAGATGCTTAAAGAAGTTATTTTCCCGAGATTTGGAGTCCCCAGATATTTAATGACTGATGGTGGTTCACATTTTATTCATGGTGCTTTGCATAAATTTCTTGATAAGTATGATGTTAATCATCGAATTGCATATCCTTATCATCCTCAGTCTAGTGGTCAAGTAGAATTAAGCAATAGAGAAATTAAATTGATCTTGCAAAAGATAGTTAATAGATCTAGGAAAATTGGTGTAAGAAACTTGACGATGCATTATGGGCTTATAGAACGGCTTACAAGAATCCTATGGGTATGTCTCCGTACAAAATGGTTTATGGTAAAGCATGTCACTTACCTCTAGAGCTAGAGCATAATGCTTATTGGGCAATCAAAGAGGTCAACAACGATTTCAAACTTGCTGGTGAGAAGAGGTTATTTGACATTAGCTCACTTGATGAATGGATAACCCAGGCCTATGAGAATGTCAAGTTGTTTAAAGAAAAGGTTAAGTGATGGCATGATAAAAGTATACAAAGGCATGAATTCAATGGAGGTGATCATGTCTTGCTATACAATTCTCGGTTAAGATTTTTTACAGGTAAACTTCTCTCCAAATGGGAAGGGCCTTATATCGTTGAGGAAGTATATAGTTCCGATGCCATCAAGATAAACAACGCCGAAGGCACAAATCCAAATGTGGTAAACGGGCAAAGAATCAAACACTATGTTTCAGGTACTCCCATTAATGTTGAAACCAATGTTATCAATACCATAACCCCCGAGGAGCATATTAGGGAGACTTACCAGAACATTTCAGACTCTGAAAAGGAATAGGTATGTGGTACGGTAAGTAAACCGACTCCAATACTTTCCCAATAGCAATTTTACTCAGTTTTGGAATATTTAGAAAATTAGGAAAATAAAAAGCAGTCCGAAGGACGCACGGGGAGGCGACAAGCCTGCTAGGCGCGGCCACCCCCTGGCCAAGCCTAGGGGGCTTGTCACCACCCCGTGCGCCCCCGGACTCCGTTTCCTTGTGGAACACCCCTTCAGGTCGGCAAAAATTCATTATATAATCTTCCGAAGGTTTGCACTTTCATATCACGACAATACCTCCTGTTTTCGTTTTGAGCTATTTCTGCAGCAGATTTAGGTCGTCATGGCATCTCCCAGTGCTCCGAAGGACAAATTTTTCGAGAATGTCATCAACCCTTACCTTGCAAAGGTGCTGCAACACCCTCAAACCATTGAGATGCATGAGGTGGTGCTTGAAAGGACCATGATGTCGCCTAGAGGGGGGTGAATAGGTGTTTATTAAAAACTTCTGTGGATTTGGCTTTATTCTAATGCGGAAACAAACTAAGAGCATACTTTTCAAGAACAAATCCTAAATACACTAGGCTTAACTAAGTGCACCAACAACTTAATCTAAATGAGGTGAGAAGAACAATATTACTAACAAGCACAAGTAAGTTACACAAACTTACTTGAGCAATATCATAAGATATGTAAGTGTATGACACAAGATAGTAATTCACACTAAACATGAGATATATCAATAGTAGCAAGTATGAATTGCGGGATATAGAGTGTAGGCCTAAATAATTAATCTTTACAAGGAAATAACCAACACAATATAATGAGCACAACAATATGTAGTGAATGTATGCCCAAGTAACCAAAGTAAACCACAAGTAAGGAGTTAGGGTTAGGGATAACCGAAGTCACGTAGACGAGGATGTATCCCGATGTTCACTTCCTTGGAGGGATGCTTGTCACCGTTAGAGAGGTGGATGTTACCATGAAGGCACACCAACGCCAGGATGGCTCACCCTATTCTCCTTGACATATCACCATGAAGGCGATTCCCAACCACTAGTGGTAGACCTTGAGGCGGCCTCCAAACCTTCACAAACTTTTTGGGGGGACAAATCACAAGTTGATTCCTCACCGGAGTACTCCTACCGCCTAGGAGTCTCCAACCTCCAAGAGTAACAAGATCAAGGGGGAAATGCTCAATACTTGCTCAAATCACAAATTGCTTTGGTCAAAAGAGAGAGGAGTAGTGGATGTATGCTTGGATGAAATCTCTCTCAATAACTCTCACAAATCTCTTTGGGATTTAACACAAGAATGCTTAAATCCCTCTCTCTCAAATCCCACCAAAAGAAACTAATGCTATGCTGGGATGGAAGAGGAGAGGAACAATGGAGAAGGTCAACAAATGAACCCTAGATCCATGTGATAGTTTTCCCCCAAATGTATTGGAGTTTTGAGGCTTAGGGGGAGGAGAGAGCTCAAAACAATGGGGAAATCTCAGATCCAAAAGCTCTACCTCATTGGGGAAGAAGGGTACCTTATATAGTGCCCCACCAAATCTGTCTGTTATGCACAGAAAAACATAGCCCGGAACTTCTGGGCCTGCTCGGAACTTCCGGGCTCCCTATTGGAGTAGATGGTGTAAACTTTCTGGTTAGCCCGGAACTTGCCCCGGAACCTGCCCGGAACTTCTGGCCCCCGGAACTTCCGGGTCAGCCCGGAACTTCCCGGCTCTCATGGGGCAATATTTTTGCAAACTTCCTATTTAGCCCAGAACTTCCGGGGTGTCAAGCCCGGAACTTCTTCCCCCCCCCCCCAATAAACTACTAGCATACTAAAAGTAAAACAAGCATAACTTTTACATGCAGACTCCGATTTTGATGATCTTGGGCTCATTTTGTAGCTATTAAAAAGCCCGAGGTCCTTAAATAGAGAACCACCCAATATCAAACAAAATGGATGATGCAATTAATGCAAAGGTTTGAGCACAGAAACTGGAGAACCCTTTTTGGCGTATGGTTTTACTTTGGGATATATGATAGGAGTGGAATTGTGTGTAGAAGATGTTGACTTGAGCAAATCCATCACGAACCCCTTTGATCCCCTCTTCATAGTGTGAGATACCTATAACTCAAGAATCATAAAAGAGCTAAACTACATAGCTACTGAGAATCCATTCTTGAGTGAATATATTTCTTTGGTGGTCATCATTCCACACCACTAACGTCAAAGGAACTAATACCTTTGACTCGAGCCATTCACTTGAGCTTGATGTTATTGTTCCTTGTTGGCTCAAGTTGAAGGCAATACATTGGTGAAGTCTTCAAGTAGCTCTCCCATACATGATGTGGAAAGCCTTACTTTATATTCATCTTCACTTGTTCATCATGTGAACATCCACAAGCTTCAAGCATGTAATCCTTCGGGATGGTTATCTTGAACTTTCCCTTGTCAACCACGATCATGAACACTTGATATCATCATCTCATGGACATTTGGAATCTATCTCTCGATGCAAGCCCATGAGAATTACCTAACCCTCGTAAACATAGACAACACATAGTATGGGTTAGTACACAAAGTCAAATTGACATTTACTTACCATACCAAAAGATCTCATGTGGTACATCATTTGCGCTTGTGTGATGAACAACTTTGAGTTTAATATTTGATCTTCATCTTGGTCAACATTTATCTTTGATCCATGAATAATCTTGATGTCTTGAACACCCTATTGATTTCTTATTGGTCTTCATTATACAAACATAGTCGCTTGAGCGGCACAATGAATTCTTCACTTGAATTACTTGCTTGACGACATAATCATCCATGTCTCAACATATGAGCTCATCGTGATTCTGTTCTCAAGACATATGTAGAATTCTTCTCTTTAATTATTGTCTTAAGATCTTGATCCATCATGGTTCAAACCATAAGCCAAAGCATGAGAACATTTGAGATCCTCAATGAACTCCACATAGATCACACCTTGTTCATCACATGGAACCTATCTTGATCGTATCATATTTGATTCAATCACTGAGCTCATCCTTGATTCATGCACAACAGTATGTATATGATGTTCATTTAGAATTCATTCTATGTCCTTCTTGCATCATCATGGAACAAACATCCTTAAATTCATCCAATATTCTTCATGCATTGCAAATAGAACATTCCTTAAAATGTATAACTCAAATAGTCCATTAGGATTGTCATCAAATACCAAAACCACACATGGGGACTACATGCACTTTCAGTGCTGCACATCTGTGACGTTGAGGGGCCAAAGAAGACCGGAAGCATGGAAACAAGGCTCGAAGCAATGGAGCAACAAGTCTTCAAGTGCCAAGCGTTGGTGGAACATGGACTCAATGCCAATCATATGATGATCTCGGAGTTTACCCATAAACACAACCTGGACACCAAGGACATCAGAGAGCATATCTTCAAGCTTTATGAGAAAATTGAGCATCTCCAAGCCCAGATCTATGATCTGCAAAACCAAAACTATGAGTATGAATATAGATTTAAGGGAATGAGTTTGGCTGCAGATTTAAGGATTCCAAAGACTCGTTCATCTTTTTACGATGGTGAGCCTATGCCTTGGAAGACGGAGGAAAATCCTCTAACCTCATCAACAATTCCACCACCATCACCCCCGAACAAGGACACCTGAGCACATGGGTATGGGTACTCCCCTTGGCTTGTGGCAAGCTTGGGGGAGGTGCCCCGGTATCGTATCACATCACACCTTTTTCCTTTTTCCTTTTGTTTTTATCTTTTCTCATTCGATCCTTTTTGATTTTCTTTTGATCTAGTAGAATAAAATTTTTAGTATGATCTACCTTTTAGTTTTTGCTTTTGCTCCCCTTGTGTAAGCAAGTCCGAGAATTATATAATAAAAAGTAGTTTTGATGAGAGGGGTTTGCTAGATTACCGTGCTCTTGAAAGTAATGAATAAAGTATAATATTACAAAAGAAAAGAGAATACATAGTGTTCTTATGGGGAGTGATGACTTCACATATAAAAAGTATGGTGATTGAAATTTGTTGGGAGTTAAAAAACATAGTAATTGGTCATTGGTGCAATTGAAAGGAAGTGATAGAGAAAAAGAGATTCACATATAAATATATTATCTTGGACATCTTTTACGATTGTGACCACTCATTAAAACATTACATGCCAAGAAGTTGATGTTGGACAAGGAAGACAACATAATAGGTTATGTTTGCTTGGATCCGGATAGAAGTTATATGGTTTTAGATCCTCCAACATGTCATGCTTGCTTCCACGTCATATTAGCCAAAACTTCTGCACCAAGTAGAGATACTACTTGTGCATTGAGGGATTCCTAGATTAGGGGGTCCTCAGATAGCCGACCTATTGTCTATGGGCCGGACTTTTTGGGCTACTTACCGAACACTCGAAGATTTGAAGGCCTAGTCTCCAAGCTAGTAGCTTAGGGAAGCATGGCTTGTGCTCAGCGTTTGATGTAGTAAATAGGAATGTTTATCTCTTCGGCATGTAACCAACCATATGTAAACCCTAGGCAGCCTTGGCGTCTATATAAACTTGAGGGTTTTAGGGTATAGGGACAGAACAACTCATCTAGGGTTAGCTATTCGATCTCGAGGTAGATCAACTCTGTAACCCCCCATCATCAATACAACCAAGAAGGACCTAGGGTATTACCTCCATAGGAGGGCCTGAACCAGGGTAAATCTATGTCCCCTTCGTCTCGTGTTACCACTGATTCTAGTCTCACAGTTCGGGACCCCCTACCCGAGATCCGCCGGTTTTGACACCGAGATTGGTGCTTTGATTGAGAGTTCCTCTATGAGAAAGATGGAATCAACACCTTGCCTTGTCATCAATGAAGAGGTCCGCAACATGGATGCTTTTGTCCCTGGACAAATCTTCGCGTTCGGCAGCGTTGTGCTGCACGCTGACTTCGTTGGCCATCTAGGCCGCGTTGAGAGCTTCGCCCCTGATTGAGAGGTCAGATTTCGAAACTTAGAGTTCTTCGTTGACTCTCGGGGTGACTTGTCATTAATCAGGTTCGTAGCTTCGCCTGTATCCTCCGAGGACTCCGAGGCTTTAACCTTGAGCCCCTTCTTCGAACATGCCGATGGGGTCATCCATGGCGATGAGCCGATCTCTTCTCTCGGTCCGTCCATTAAGACATATGACCGGACATGTGTTCTTGACGAACACTTCCCATGTCTGGACGTCTTGAAGGTTAACTCCACGAGTTCAGAACAGTTGGATCCGATCGGGCCCTCAGCGGTTGACGAGGCCCTGGATCAAATCTCGTCGATGACGATCATCGACGATCTAGCCCCAATCTATGCTCGGTTCGGTTATGGTGCGGGCTAGGACAAAAATTTTGACCCACCCACCACCCACTTGATAGCCACTATCGAGGACTTAACCGACAAGTTGGACTGTGCCTTCGAGGAGGCAGAATACATGGATGAAGAGGATCATGCTCCCACCCCCGTTAACACCAGGCGTTGGGCCACCACTTCCACATACGATGTTTACATGGTAGATACTCCCGCCACCAATGGCGACAACACGCCTCACAACGACGGTGACAAATCGGGCGATGCGCCATCAAGGCACTAGAAATCGCATAAGCGAGCCAAAGGCAAAAAGGGAAGAAAAGCAATTATCCGCAATAGGGACGGTAATACCCCCGCTGATCATGGCAATCCCGATATCCCCAAGCACCCATTAGAAGGTCCGGAAGGGCCTGGGGCCCAAAACAACCCCATGTCAATGATTATGAAGGCGACAATTACCATCGCCCCGTCAAGGAGGAAGATATACCGGAAGTCGATGACTTGTACATCCCTGATAACCTCGAAGATCAGGAAGAAATTAGACAACAGCTCATAGCAACGGCTCGCAGCCTAAAGGCTAAAGAACGGAAACTCAAAGCCGAACAAGACGACCTCAATGATCGATGGACGAAAGTCCTCTCAACCGAGGAAATATACGGCACCGGTCTGTCAAACCAGTCCAAAAGCTACCCTCAAAGAAGGCTGCTACCGCAATTCGATGATGAACTCGCTAATACTCCATCTCCAAATCTTACTCCATACGAGAAGCCAAACCGCCCCCTCGTGGTCGGGAAAGGACGGCTGGCGACACCGGTTATATGCCGCCAATGCCCCAAATACGGCGTAAGGATCCAATAGAGCCCAATGACAGGTTCGACCTGCGAGATGACCTGGATCACAGAGTAGGCCGTACAAGATCCATCTAAGGATCCGGAGAGTACTCACCCGATAGACGGGGTGGATAAAAACCATGGTTCGACAAAAACAACAGAGTCCGGGAATGCAACCGGCCCCATACAGACGCCGAATACAGGCACGACATAGCACGGGCCAGAGGCGCCGCTCACCCACTGTGCTTCACATATGAGGTAATGCGGCATCAGTTCCCCGAGGGGTTTAAAACCCGTGAATATAGAACAGTATGATGGGACCACTGACCCAACCGTATGGATTGAGGACTTCCTCCTCCATATCTATGGCACGAGGAGACGATCTCCATGCCATCAAATATCTCCCTCTTAAGCTTAAGGGGCCAGCTCGGCACTGGTTAAACTGCCTCCCCGAAAACTCCATTGGATTCTGGGAAGACCTGGAAGATGCGTCCTGCTCTAACTTTCAGGGAACCTATGTCCGCCCATCGGACTCTTCCGATCTCAGCAACGTCGTCCAGAAGCCTCGTGAGTCTGCTCAGTAGTTCTGGAATCAGTTCTTGACTAAGAAGAACCAAATCGTCGACTGTCTGGATGCTAAGGCCATAGCCTCCTTCTGGCACAATATTCGGGACGAATGGCTGGCCCGCTAGATAGGCCAAGACAAACCTTGGACCATGTACGCCCTTACCTCCCTCATGACCTGTGTTTGTGCGGGTGAAGACAATTGGCTGGCACGACGCAGCCACAATTCCGAAGATCCCGTAGCACCTGAAGCCTGGGATGGCAACTTGAAACCAAAGCGCAATAAGAATAACCGATGGCACAATAATAGCGATGCCGATGATACGGCTGTAAATGTCAAATTCCACAACACCCGACCTGGGCAGCGGAAGAAGCCTCCTAAAGGAAGTCGTGACGGAGCCACTAAGACAGAGAAGATCATGGAAAGGCCTTGCCAAATCCATGGGACTTTGGAAAAGCCCGCCAACCACACACACCGCAACTGCTGGGTGTTTAAACAGGCTGACAAGATACCACATGAGGACCAAGGAAAAAGCTCTCACGGCAAGGACGAGGATGAGCCTCAGGGTCCAATTGGTGGCGGACAGAAGAAATTCCCTCCCAAAGTCAAAACGGTGAACATTATATATGCCACCCATATACCCAAGAAGGAGAGGAAGCGCGCCCTTCGCGAGGCCTATGCTGTGGAACCCATAGCCCTAAGTACAACCCATGGTTGGCATACCCGATCACCTTTGATTGGCGTGATCATACGACCAGTATCCGCCAGGGGGTTCGGCAGCCCTCGTCCGAGACTCCATTATAGATGGGTATCACCTCACAGAAGTCCTAATGGATGGAGGAAGTAGCCTCAACCTGATTTACTAAAGATACGGTGAAGAAGATGGGCATAGATCCGTCAAGGATCAAACCCAGCAGCACTACCTTCAAAGGAGTGATCTCAGGCATTAAGGACTGATGTACGGGTTCTGTAACTCTGGAAGTTGTGTTCGGCTCGCCCGATAAATTTCGCAGCGAAGACCTAATCTTCGACATTGTGCCTTTCCGCAACGGCTATCACGCGCTGCTTGGTCAGATAACGTTCGCTTGTTTCAACGCAGTCCCACACTATGCATACCTCAAGCTCAAGATGCCATGCCCCAAGGGGGTCATTACTGTCAACCGCAATACATAGCGCTCCCTTAGAACTGAGGAACAACCACTGGCCCTAGCGGCCGAATTCAGCTACAAAGAAGATTGGCAAGTGCTGACATCTGCCATAAAGGCACACAAGGCTGGGAAGCGAGTTCGGCTTCAGACCGAAAAATCAGATCCTTCCTCCTCCCCTCTATAGGGACACGCCCCCCACCACACAACCTCAATACCAGCAAAGTATGTGACAAGGAGGCACAACTTTGCACTTAATATTCCATGGGTAGTGTTAGGGAAATAAAGATGGGTTTTCGGTTGGCCCGAACTCCTACCATCAACACGCCTTCGGACAAAATGCAGGCGCTCCTAAAAGAGCCTGGCTACGGCGTAAAGCCCACCTACAATTCGGCGGCCTCTCAAAATTTTCTTTGCAAAATCCACCCGCCAAACACTAACACCCATCAAGGTGCATCTAAGAGCAAGAGTCAACTAGCCACGGGGCATATCGAGGACATTAGGTCACCAATCGAAAACCCTTGGTCCAACAACTCATGTATATTTTTATTTCATTCACATACCTGTAAATAGTTGCTTTGGAAATCTGAGCTATAAGAGTTGTTGAGAAAATGCAAAATTGCATGGCGCAAGGTCGCCTCATCTGCCCTTTTTTTGGAGCATATTTTTTCTCCTCTCTCCCTCTTCTCGTGAACCTGTTCAGTATGACACGAGGTAACCGGCTAATAGACCGGGGGCTCAAGTTCAACCACAAATATCCTTATCTATCATGTATTCGATGTCTTGGCGTTCGCTTTCTATGCATCGGTTCCGAACTATGTCTTTGTTTAATAAGTTGGGTTTCCCGGCTCCTGTGCTTGCCCCTTTACGTTGTGCTCGTTCTGCTAAAAGGGCAAAGGGAGCATCCTGTGATTGTGCTTCCGGATAGTCTGGTCAAGCACCTCAGGGGAGAAAGCCGAAAACGGACAGTCATAGTATGCGCGGTCCGGTCTGTGAACCCCGAGCTGGAAGTGTTATACTTCAATCCTCGTAAGCGGTTATTCCGTGTTATATGAGGAACTTGCCCTTTATGCAGACATTGTGATACCGGCTTCGGCCATGGTTCATCCGAACATCACAACACTTCGGTAACTAATCGCATGTTTCCTATAGTCCTTTTCGTGCCCCTATGGCTAAGTGAAAGAAATAAAGCACTGTTGTCTGATTGCCTAGTCTGCTGCACTGTACCGCCTTTAGTTTCCGATAATACGGCTAAGGGACATCGTGCATTGGCATAAACACCCCATGTAGTATCTACGTGGGGGCTGAAGCCGACGACTCACATATTTCAGTATTAAACAACCACATAGGAGTTATAAAGGAATGCAAAACCATATAAGAACAAATACTAATATCATTAAAGGATTGGGAAAGTCTTCGGATGCATTACAGCTCATTCAAACATGTTAACAACCAAACAATGCGACGCTATCACCCGAGCACTCTCCGTCACTCCATCAAAGTATAGCTTGGGGCATCGATGCTCCTTCTCGGGTGGCGGCGGGCCAGTGGCTACCTTCATTAGATTTAGCCTCGGCGAGTGCACCTTGGCATTGGCAAGGGCCATCCAGACTCCTTCGATACAGGAGGAGCGCTTGACGGTGTCGAGGCGGGGTGAAGCAGCAATTAACCTGTCCACCAAGCCAAGCCGCCTGGCAGCGGCTCACCGGGCCATAAGCGGATGCAGAGGTCCTTCATGGCTGGCTCTGCCATCTGGTGCACCTCCATCAGCTGTTTCAGCTGCTCCGCCAAAAGAGGAGGACGCTCGGGGGCTCCAAATTGTGCCCAGTATAGCCGAGCTTCATCTCCTTCTCCCAGCAAGGCAAACAGCGGATTGGCGTCCGCCACGCTCTTCTGGAGATCGGAGGATGCGCCTAAGGATTGCCACACCTGGGTAAGCAATGCGAATTTGCTATCCCCGAATACGCACTTCAGTGAGTACGGCTTACCATTTGCTATGTCCTTGGCCTGGTGCACTTGCTCCTCGTAGAACCATCTGTCAATCCGCTCCCTCTGGAGTTTGGTTTTCAAAGTGGACAGTTCGGTCGAGCTCTCCTTATTCTTCTGCTCCAAGGCCTTGCATCTTTCGCTGGCATCCTTGAGCTCCTCCTAGACCTCTATCACGCGAGCTTCATGCTTGCCACTAGTGGCCCGCATGGCGTAAAGGGCGACAATTGTTTCCTTAGCAGCCGACCTCTCGGCGTCCGCTTCGTCCTTCATGCACTAGAGCTCAGCCTTGAGCATCTCCATCTCCTTCGCCGAGGCTGCGCGTGCATTGTACAATGTGAAAAATATGCATTGACAGTATTTGGACGATCAAGTTCAGACAAAGGCATTCGGATTCTGTTTTGACATACCTTGAGCCTCATCGAACCTTTGGTTAAGGGCCTCAACTTCATCTTTGGAGCGCTTCAGCTTCCAATTTAGCTCCTCCAGCTCGGCGCCATTTATGGCAACTGCCGATGACGAAGCCTGCATTACACATACAAACGATACATTACATGGGCTTTCAATTCCCGAATTATCAACAATCCGATCATATGTTGAGTTATTCTAACATGTCGGACACTCAAAGTGCATCTAGTTCGATATTGGATACAGACATGACCCCTAGGTCTATTTTTTGACCTCACCTAGGGATCGGGTGCTGGCAGCTATATAATGCGAATAAATAAAATCTTTGCAAATAAACACATCGGGTAACTTACTTGAAAACCCGTAAGGACACCTTTGAAGGCCTCCTCCAGTCCATTGTCAACGGACTGGATGCTCTGTAGTACCGCACCCAAAAGGGTGTGGTGATCCTCGGGGATGGAGGCGCTCGATAGAGCCTCCTACATAACCGACCACCTATTGGTCGGTGGTGCCGGTGATGATTGGATTCCCCGATCACCCACCAGGCATTGGACCGGTGTCTCCAGAGGCATAGTGCGCTCCGGAGATGTTCTCGGATGGGACTGAGCGCCCACTCATCCGGCCTCCTCGATATCCGAGCGGGGTGTTTCCCCCATGTATTCAATTGCTGAGGCGTTAGCCTCGACCATGGTACGGTCTCCCTCGCCACTGGTGTCCGCCTCCATAGGAGTGTGATGGGACGACACCTCAACAACATCCCTTGTGGCGCCTGGAGTGGCGGGATGCGAGGCATCCCTGCTCTCCGCCAGTTCAGCGGGCGGGGTCTCCCTGTCCGATATCACCTCGGTGGGGATAACGTGCGGGGGTTGCAAGGCCAATAACCTGCATGTTAGCAAACTCTAAATCTATTCATAATGAATAGGAGGGTCTTTGGATCCTAAGCTTTTTGGGGAGGGCTTGACCCGTAGGCTCCTTCATGGAACCTCCTTGAGGTCTTCGGATGCGGTGTCCGAGTCCAAACTATCGTCGAACAGAATCACCCGTGTTCGCCGCGCCCTCTTTTGGAAAGGAGAAGGGACCTGCTCCGGAGTGTCCGAAGACGTCGCTCTCTTCCTGGCATGGAGGGGATTGCCTCCTCCCTCGCCCTCGACCTCGGCCTCCTGCTCCTCCTCTTCTTCCTCTTCCTCCTCCTCGGCCTCCTCGTGATTCGAGGAGGCGGGGGTATCCTCGGATGCCGGCCTGGCCTAGTTTCTTCTTCTTCTCTTTCTTCGTGGGAGCCTCGTAAGTATTTACCACGAGCATTTTGGCTAACAGCCCGGTCCTCTCGTCTTTGGGCTGAGGCGCCGGACTGTTAATATTGATGGCATTCTTCAGCAATCTTTGCACAGATAGATCGGATAAGGGGTTATGAGAATCTTCCTATGTAATAAAGCCTACCAAGCTAGGGTGTATTGTACCTCGAAATCGGGCTTGGCGGCGTGTAGACCCTTGTCCTCCTCCTCGGATGGCCAGCTCTTCTATGAATTGAAGAGCGCCTTCCACAACTTCTCCCGCATAGTGCGGAAGTGATACCGTATTGTGGGCACGGCGTCGAGTTCACGAGCCCACAGGGGGTGTCCTATCGCTGGCAGGGGAGGATGTGTCTTCGGAGCATCACCTGGACCACATCGGTCAACTTGTTGTCCTCCTCGACGATGGAGTGGATGCGCTTCTGTAGGTCACTGACCTCCTTGCTCGGTCCCTAGACAAGGCCCTTCTGGAGGCTTGAAGCCAGTCTAATGCGGCATCGGGGTACTGACCCTCTTCTTGTGGTTCAGTGACGTAGAACCACTCCTTCTGCCACCCCTTGATGGTATCGATAAGGGTGCCCAACGGCCAACCGACGCGGGTGAGCTTATGGATGACGGCCCCACAACAATCTGCGTGCCTGTCGCTGATGCACTTGGGCTTGATGTTGAACACCTGAAGCCAGAGCCAGAAGTGTGGCTCGATGCGTAGGAAGGCCTCGCACACGAGGATGAACACCGATATGTGCATGATGCTTAGGCGGGAGTTCATGGAAGTCGAGGCCATAGAAGAACATCAGCCCCCTCACAAACAGGTGGAGAGGAAAGCTCAACCCCTGATGAAGTGGGGGATGAACACCACCCTTTCACTTGGCTTGGGGGTGGGGATCACTTGGCTCTCCTCCGTTGCGCGGTGAGGGATGTTAGCGGAAAGGTAGCCGGCCTTCTTGAGGTCAAGAATGTCTTGGTCGGTGACCGTGGAAGCTTTCCATTGGCCGTTGGAGCCCGCCATTGATGATCTTGGAGGTGGGGTCGAAGAGACCTAGATCTTTGATTTAGAGGCGCAAAGGAATGGGAGGCAGAGAAGTCGAATGGAGAGTGTGAATAGCCTTTGGGGTTTTCTTTCTCTTTTTATGAGGCCTGTCAATTTGGACTCCCCTCGCTGCGCCATCAATCCCTCCACTTCCCGAGACATGCGAGCCATTGCACGCGCATGATTAAGTATATCCCGTATAAAATGGGACATGATCAATATATTGATAGATCGTGATAATTAAAACAGCCTCGAACCGCGAATCGAGTCTATATAAGTGGCCTAGCGGACGTAGTAGGTTGTGACCTTTTGTTAGAGAGGTCAGCAGAGGAACATTGTTTATCCCCTGACATTTGGCATTCAAGGTGAATCAATTTGCAGTATTCGGACGTGCCACTATGCGGAGAACTACTTATCGTCGAAGGCCGAACTATGGTTCAGCGGGAAGGAACTCACCTCGCAAGCCGAAGACTCTATTCGTGAAGCAATTGGAGCTGAAAACCCTTGGTGTTGGAGGCCAGTTCGGGGGTTACTAAGGGAGTCCTGGATTAGGGGGTCCTCGGATAGCCGACCTATTGTTTATGGGCCGGACTATATGGGATACTTACCGAACACTAGAAGATTTGAAGGCCCAGTCTCCAAGCTAGAAGCTTCGGGAAACACGGCTTCCGCTCCACGTTTGATGTAGTAAATAGGAATCTTTATCTCTTCGGCATGTAACCGAGCATATGTGTAACACCCCAAAAATTTAATATTGTTTGATTAATTAAAATTTTGTCAAAAAGATTTATTTTATATTATGTGACTTTCCTATTAATTTCAGAGCTACTTCTTTTCTTTGGATTTCAAAAAATTTCCCTCTTATCCGAAACTATTGAATCATATTTTGGGACTTAAATAATTTGTAAAAACCCAGCTTGGTTATTTGTAAATTTTGAGCCCTACCTCAAGTTTTGAAATCTTGTTCAGTTTATAGTTTGCCTACAACCCGTTTGAATAATTCCTTAAAAATTCCATAAAAATTTGGGGATGCTAGTGGATGTATATAACCAACATGTTTGCAAAACCCCATTTGTATTCTTTGTTATATTTGAGCAGAACATCCTCAGTTATATTCTGGTGCAGTTGAGCAGTTTGAACTGCAACCCTATTTTATTTTGCTCTAATGGCCTTGAGATTTTTCATTCTTGTAGTTATCCCTACCAAACCCTTAAGTCCAGGAGATGAGCCTCATTAGGATGTTTTAACCACATGCAATAATGCCCTCTAGTTTTTGTCTAGAAATGGTTTTCTCAAAACCTTGCACTAGGGTGTATTTGCTTTTGAAAAAGTAACCTTGCTATCATCACCTATAGATAAAGAGACCCCAACCTGGAGAATTTGGCCACCAGAAGAGATGCCCTGATGCCCTTGGCATTTCATCAAGCAGGTTAGGAGCATGGCCAGATTTGGCATGCTTTTAGACTTGCATTAAGAAGTTGCTCGAGAGACCAAACTAGCGTGTCATATAATTTGTCCTCGCCCTAAAACCTATCCCTGCTAAACCTCCTTTGCATTAGAATCCCTAAGAGTGCCCTGGTATTTCAGCGAGCACTTGGCATGCGTGCTCTGGGAGCACCCAAAGCGCACGTTTTACACGCGCGCGCAACCGAGCCACCGTGACCAGATGCCGCCTCCCCCGCTCAACCTGATCCATCTCTGATTGTAGGGGTATGCCCGCCTATCTCGTCCAGAGCCCCTGCACCCTCTGTAGCTCAGTGCCTCCCCTGCAAGCCGTCGCTGCTGCTCTGCCAGTCCCTGCCATGGCCGGCACCGCTAGAGCCACTCCCGCCCGCCAGCTACCCTTGGAACAGGCCATCCTCATCCTCTCGCCCTGCCAACACCACTAGTCGTCGCCATGTGGCCTACAGAGCACATGGATGACTCATCGGCGTTCTTATCCCTGATGCCTCTGAACCGACCTCGTCGCGCTATAAAAGGGAGCCCGAGCACCCATCCAAAGCTTGAGCCCTCCTTTAGCCCTCTAGCTCCCTCTGGAACGGCCGATTCAGACCGAGGGGATCATCTTCCTTGTCTCCGGCAAATTCGGCCGCCGCCGCACCCCATTAAGATTCTCTGTAGCCAGAGCTCTGCTAGCCCCCACTCGCTGTCCCTAGTCCCATTTTGACCTTGCAAAGCCTCCTAACCTCTCCATATCAGTCGTGTACCACTGTAGGCTGAGAACCTTTTGTTCTCGAAGACCCCCTCCACCTTCGAGCTCGCCGCCGGTGACCTCCTCCGCCTCCGAGACCCTTTCAACTGCCGGAAGGATTGCCCTAGAGCAGTGGATCCCTTCCCGGCCGTGGAAGGCTGCTAGGAGCCGTCGTCCATCGGCGAGGATCACCAGACCTCCGCCCTGGCTCGGCCGTGGGAGGAAGGAGAAGGGCGACTGGTCAAATATGACCAATGGACCCGAGGGATCCACCGTCAGTGACCCAGCCCCACCAAAACGTTTTCAAGTGGAGGCGTAAACCCGAGAAGTACGTCTTCTCCGCCTCTAAAGCGTATTCTCATTCGAACCGTTTTGTTTTTCTGATTTATATTAAAAACATAACTTTGACTATTCTTTGACTGGTTATAACTTTTAGAATATAACTCCGCTGGACCTGATTCTTTTTCTGTTGTCTCCCAAATTCCATCTAGTTTATTTTCATATTTCTTTGAAAAAAATTCCAAACAACTTTTATGTGCTTTTTTGAATTATGTGTTAAACCGAATTATTTCCAAAATAGGAATTTGGGGAGAGAAGAAAACTTTCAAAACTTTTGTGATGCACCCTACCTCTCCACAACTTGAAGGCAAGCATTCTGAACCCTGGTATAATATTTGTTGTGTGTTGTTTTGAAGTGGCTACAACACCGAGTTGACTTGAAGTATGTGTCATTTCATGAGATAATGTGATCATGTTAATTTACAAGTGCATGATGAAAATTCCTTCGTGTTGGAATTGATATACTTCAGACGGTATTCACCCTCGTATACTTTTCATGTCTACCGGAAGGAATCAGGAAAAGTCTCTGTCTCGGGTAGACACGAGCTAGGTGCTGACAACTCTTTAGATCGAGAATGGTCAGTAAGGCATGAAGGGGTATGATGAGTGGTGATTCTGTCTAATGTCATGAAATATGTTTGTTGTACTAATCATGTAGAGAATACATAACCTCCCGAGTCGACCATAGATCGAGTCTTGTGCCAGTAACCCCCATACTTGTTTCGTACTACCACTTGTCCCTACAGCAGGTAGGGTATGGTTCAGTAAGTTGTCAACCCCTTTCTTAGCACACACCGTACATAGAGGCCATAGTGAAAGATACCAGTGGCCCTGGTAGGCATGTCACTTGGTCCAAGGGGCATGGGTGTTTCCGGTTGGAGCCGAGGGGGTAGCTCCCCTAGTTTGCACACGTTATAAATTTTGTGATCCCATGCTAATCGAGGTCGATAGGGCCTCCCCACTTAGAGTTTTTCTTAACGAGTGTCATGGCTAATTCCAGGCACCGGTAAGTTAAGCTGGTGTGTGGAGGTCAGGTGTGTTTTCAATTGAAAGACCTTAAGCGGAATTAGTCCTGGTGGACTAAAGGAATTCGTTACTCGTGCGTAAAGAATACACCCTCTGCAGAGTTGACATCTATTCGAATAGCCGTGTCCGCGTTTAAGGACTACAGTCTGGGATGGGTGGAGTGTCGGCCTTAGTGTCCGTCTTTAGAGGAAAACTTCTAAATTGGAATATTGAGCAGGTTGTGTGACAAACGATTATTATTATTATTATTATTATCATTATTATGGATGAACCATGTTATTTATTTGTTTTGCTGAGTATCACTTGGGATGGTTCTACGTCCTTGATACTCATTATGATTATTATATAAGCTCTTTATGTGGCGTCGCACAGACACCTGACTGTTGCATGCAGGTTGTTTGTTTTATAAGCCCTTTATGTGGCGTCACTCAAACGCCCGACTGTGGCATGCTTGCTATCTATTTTCCTTATAAGCCCTTTATGTGACGTTGCTCGGATGCCCAACTACGGCACGCTTGCTATTTCTTTTTCTTATAAGCCCTTTATGTGGCATCGCTCAGACACCCGACTGAGGCATGCTCTATATTTTTATCCTTTCGAGGCATCGCTTCAGACACCCAATCGGTTTATTTTATTTTTATTCTCTGATTGCTTATTCCTATTTAATATGAATGACCTGCTTGCGTGCATCCTGAATTTTATTTTATGACTGACTAAGTGATCGTGGATTGTTTCAGTGCATGATTATCACCTACTATGTTATACCTTTTTTCATGATGTTTGCGAGTACATTCAAAGTACTCACTGCCTTGTCCCTGGCTATTGTCTTGGCCAGATCTCTTGCTTGGAGAAAAGTGCAGTGACAACAACCCCAGAACCTAGGCAATGAAGATAGCAGCCGCGTGAAGATAGGAATTATCCAGGTCAGCTGTTCCTATGGGAAATGGAGTCCCATAGACGCTGATGATCTGCCACCGCTTCCGCCATCAACCACTCGAAACTTTTGTTATTCTCATAGACCACGATGGTCTTGTACTTCAGATTTTGTATTTGCTTGGAATTTCTGTATCAAGATTGTGTCTCATCAGCTAACAGTAATCCTGGGGCTGGTGAGCACAAGGACCATTTACTGGGAAATTAATATCCTGGAAAAACTGGTCCTAACAACCTTGGTATCAGAGCCAAGATGACCATTGGCTAATCCTATGTTAGCCGAGTCGATATACCTAGGTTAACCCACCCACCAGACCTTACCCCCACCGCAGCCAAGCATATCCTACTCGATAGCCAACACAGTGACCCTGACAGCTTTTGGAAGTCGGTGCCCAACCTATTAGACTAGCCTAGTGAGCCACACACCCGGGATCGACACCTGAGTTATTCCACTCGCAAGCGTGTGAAGGA
Source organism: Hordeum marinum (assembly GCA_022496015.1). Taxonomy (NCBI): domain Eukaryota; kingdom Viridiplantae; phylum Streptophyta; class Magnoliopsida; order Poales; family Poaceae; genus Hordeum; species Hordeum marinum. Next base: position 327,564,762 of record CM039677.1, read on the forward strand.
AGACTTCGTTTTCCTTATATAAATGAAACATATGCCCAAACCACCACATCACAGCCACATATCCATAACCAAGCCAAGATGCTTGGAGCCATTGTTCACAATGGAACCACTGCAACCGACCTTGGGGGTTTTATGACCATCCTCGCCAACCTCACCTGTCGAGCCTTAGTATTACTATGCCATGTAATAGTGTGACCCTATAACGCCATTAATAAAATGCAGAATTCTTGTATGCCTTTATTTTGATAAGTACTACAAGTAACCATGCATAAATAAAAAAATGGCGTCTGGTCACCTATTTAATTCTGGGCATACCTACCAAAGACCACCCAACCAACAACCACAGTAATACATCGCATTTTTTGCGATATATATCTGTGACATTGACCCTGACCACCAGAGAACAGAACCGACCGTTAATATTGTCCTCACACCGCAATATGTCATCCAGCCAAGATGCTATACATGAGGCCACTATGTGACCTTACCAAGCATCCCTCACCTTGTGCACTAACTTCACAGCCATTTGTTTTTCAGGTCGCACGTTGGGAGACCCCAGATGCAACCCCGGGGAATTTAATTAAAATAATTATGGGATTTTAACCACAGTACCATGAGTTCTCCCCACCCATCCCGGTGCAAGCTGTTCAAATCAAGGGTCACTTTCGCCTCCTCAAAATATTGAACAGCCAGGCCCAAACCGCAGGTAGACCCAAACCACGATCCTATGGGAGTTCCCTTCATCGGGAAAATCTATGCCCACTCCAATAATGACCATAAAGATTACGTCTTATGGAGCGGTTACCCATGTTAAATTCCTGGCACCCTATGCCAGTGAACGTGGGTGTTATTTTTCCAAATAGTGCAGCTGGCAGAGAAGCCGCATTCTTTCCCTACACCTGAGCAGAGAAGGATCCCGCACTAGTTAACCTGATGCACTATGTCATAGCTCGAGAGCGCTTGACCCAGCAAGAGATGGGATTTTTCCAAACCCTTGTTGTGATAAACCCCTTATTTCCATTTGCAGACCCGTGAGGCCAGACTAAGAGAGATGCATTTTTTGAGTCCCCCACCCGCTCTAGTAGACGATGGATATATCCCACTGTAGGGAATAAATCCTCATGACCTATAGCTTATTGCCTGAACCGTTAGCGCCTTAGTTGTATTAGTTGGTGTATCATTTAACTGCTTGTTGTGATATCTGTGTTGTGTTTTAAAAATTCTTTGCATGAGTATATTGTGTTGGTTGAAGTTGTTTCTTGTGGTTGATGATTGATTGTTTTCATTATAGCAAATTTCATAGTAAGTTCTTTCTTAAAAGACCACTGCGATGAAAAATGTTTTCCAACAAAAATTTAATTTCCATGCCCTCGTGTTATACAACTCACACGACGCGTACACTAAATGCAAAACCGCGCGTTCTTTTATCACCTAATCAATTACCTCGCTAGTACATCACAACTACACATTATTCAATGATTTTGCTGTGACCCCGTCATATTGTGTCTATGGATTATTTATTTGTGCATGTTAAGATTGCCGCATGGTAGGAATATTATTTTTGCAAAATACATCCTTTAGCAAATCTCGAGGACGAGATTTTTCTTAAGGGGGGTAGTGTTGTAACACCCCAAAAATTTAATATTGTTTGATTAATTAAAATTTTGTCACAAAGATTTATTTTCTATTCTTTGACTTTTCTATTAATTTCAGAGCTACTTCTTTTCTTTGGATTCCAAACTTTTTCCCTCTTATCTGAAACTTTTGAATAATATTGTGGGACTTAAATAATTTATTCAAGCATATTACTTCAGTTAGTAAAATCAGTGAAATTATTTTTTATATTAAATCTTGCCTAGCTTTAATTCTTTTAAAAGCATTTTCATTCTTTTAAAGGCATGAGTTACACTACAACCACTTCATAAACCCTCTTTAAAATTCCACAAAAAATTTAGAGGGCATGTGATGTCCCTAGATCATTTTTATGCAAAAACCCAGCTTGGTAATTTGTAAATTTTGAGCCCTACCTCATGTTTTGAAAGCTGGTTCAGTTTGTAGTTTGCACTACAACCCGTTTGAATAATTCCTTAAAAATTCCATAAAAATTTGGGGATGTCAGTGGATGTGTATAAACCACGTTTTTGCAAAAACCCATTTGTGTTCTTTGTTATATTTGAGCAGAACATCCTCAGTTCTATTCTAGTGCAGTTGGGCGGTTTGAACTGCAACCCTATTTTATTTTGCTCTAATGGCCTTGAGAATTTTCCTGCTTGTAGTTATCCCTACCAAACCCTTAAGTCCAGGAGATGAGCCTCATTAGGATGTTTTAACCACATGCAATAATGCCCTATTGTTTCCGTCTAGAAATGGTTTTCTCAAAAACTGCCACTAGGGTGTATTTGCTTTTGACAAAATAACCTTGCCATCATCACCCATACATAAAGAGACCCCAACTTGGAGAATTTGGCCACCAGAAGAGATGCCCTGATGCCCTTGGCATTTCATCAAGTAGGTTAGGAGCATGTCCAGATTGGCATACTTTTAGACTTGCATTATGAAATTGCTCGAGAGACCAAACCAGCGTGTCATATAATTTGGCCTTGCCCTAAAACCTATCCCGCTAAATCTCATGTGCATTAGAATCCATAAGAGTGCCCTGGCATTTCGGCGAGCACTTGGCATGCATGCTCTGAGTGTGCCCAGAGCGCACGTTTTACACGCGCGCAAAGCCGGGCCACCGCGACCAGATGCCGCCTCCCCCGCTCGTCCTGATCCATCTCTGATTGTAGGGGTACGCCTGCCACTGTCGTCCAGAGCCCCTGTACCCTCTGTAGCTCAGTGCCTCCCCTACAAGCCGTCGTTGCCGCTCTGCATGTCCCTGCCATGGCCGGCACCGCCCGAGCCACTCCCACCCGCCAGCTGCACCTGGAACAGGCCATCCTCATCCTCTCGCCCTGCCAACACCGCTAGTCATCGCCATGTCACCTATAGAGCACATGGACGACTCGCCGGCGTTCTTATCCGCGACAACTCAGAACCGACTTTGTTGTGCTATAAAGGGGAGCCCGAGCACCCATCCGAAGCATGAGCCCTCCTTTAGCCCTCTAGATCCCTCTGGAACGGCCGATACAGACCGAGGGGATCATCTCCCTCGTCTCCAGCAAATTCGGCCGCCGCCGCACCCCAGTAAGATTCTCCACAGTCAGAGCTCTGCTAGCCCCCGCTCGTTGACCCTAGTCCCATTCTGACCTCGCAAAGCCTCCCCACCTCTCTAGATCACTCGGGTACCACCATATGTTGAGAATCTTTTGTTCCCGAAGACCCCCTTCGTCTCTGAGCTCGCCACTGTCGACCTCCTCCGCCTCCGAGACCCTTTCAACTGCCGGAAGGATCGCCTTGGAGCGGTGGATCCCTTACCGGCCGCGGAAGGCTCCGAGGAGTCGTCGTCTGCCTGCAAGGATCGCCAGACCTCCGCCCCGGCTCGGCCGCGGGAGGAAGGACAAGGGCGACTAGTCAAATGTGACGAGTGGACCTGAGGGACCCACCGTCAGTGACCCAGCCCTGTCGAAACGTTTTCAAGTGGAGGCGTGAACCTCAGAAGTACGTCGACTCCGCCTCGAAAGCGTATTCTCATTCGAACCGTTTTCTTTTTCTGATTTACATTAAAAACAGAACTTTTACTATTCTTTGACTCGCTATAACTTTTAAAATATAACTCTAATGGACCTGATTCTTTTTCTATTGTCTCCCAAATTCCATCTAGTTTATTTTCATATTTATTTGAAAATTTTCCAAACAACTTTTATGTGCTGTTTTGAATTATGTGTTAAACTGAAGTATTTCCAAAATAGGAATTTGGAGAGGGAAGAAAACTTTTGAAAGTTTTGTGATGCACCCTACCTCTCCACAACTTGAAGGCAAGCATTCTGAACCCTGGTATAATATTTGTTGTGTGTTGTTTTGAAGTGGCTACAAAACCGATTTGACTTGAAGTATGTGTTATTTCATGAGATAATGCGATCATGTTAATTTACAAGTGCATGATGAAAATTCCTTGTTGTTGGAATTGATATACTTCAGACAGTATTCACCCTTGTATACTTTCATGCCTACTGGAAGGAATCAGGTGTTGGGGAACATTGCATGGGAAACAAAAAATTTCCTATGCACACGCAGATCTATCCATGGTGATGAGCATCTACGAGAGGGAGAGTGGATTTATGTACCCTTGTAGATCGCTAAGCGGGAAGCGTTAAGAAACGCGGTTGGTGTAGTCGAATGTGTTCGCGATCCAAATCGCCGTGCATCGCGCGATCCAATCACGATCCGTCCTGCGAACTTGATCACGATCCGTCCCACGAACTTGATCACGATCCTTCCGATCTAGCGCCGAACGGACGACACCTCCGTGTTCAGCACACGTACAGCTTGATAACGATCTCCGCCGTCTTGATCCAGCAAGAAGGAGCGGAGAGGAAGAAGAGTTATCCGGCAGCGTGACGGCGCTCCAGTGATGGTGGTGGAGCTATTCTGGTAGGGCTTCGCCTAAGCGCTATAGAAGACCGGTCTAGAGGAGAAACTATGCACTACAGGAACGGGCAGCACATGGCTGAAAATTCTGGGCAAAAACCCTAAAACCTCCGGTATATATAAGAGGAAGAGAGGAGGAGGCTTTTCCCAAGGGCCAAGCCTCTAGGAGTCGGCCGAACCAGGTGGGAGAGGTGGAATCCACCTCCAATCCTAGTAGGACTAGGATTCACCCTATTTTTGCCTTTTTCCACTTCTTCTCTTTGGGTTTTTTCTCCCTAGCCGCATGGGCTTTGTGTGGGACTTCCACCAGCCCAATAAGGGCTGGTATTCACTCTCGCACAGCCCATGTTGCCTCTTGGGTCGAAATACCCCTCCCGATGGTCTCACGGTACACTACCGGCACTCCCGGTACACTACCGATGAGCCCGAAACTTTTCCGGCGACCAAAATAGGACTCCTTATATATCAATCTTTACCTCCGGACCATTCCGGAGCTCCTCATTATGTCCGGGATCTCATCCGGGACTCCTAACAACCTACGGTCACCACCATACATAACTCTATACTACCGAAACATCACCAAACCATAAGTGTGCAGATCTTGTGGGTTCGAGAACTATGTAGACATGACCGAGACACCTCTATGGTCAATAACCAATAACGGGACCTGGATGCCCATATTGGTTCCTACATATTCTACGAAGATCTTTATCGGTCGAACCTCTATGTCAAGGATTCAGTTAATCCCGTATGATCTTCCCTTTGTTCTTCGGTATGTTACTTGCCCGAGATTCGATCGTTGATATCTCCATACCTAGTTCAACCTTGTTACTGGCAAGTCTCTCTACTCATTCCGTAATACAAGATCCTGCAACTAACACTTAGTCACATTGCTTGTAAGGCTTATTGTGATGTTGTATTACCAAGTGGGCCCTGAGATACCTCTCCGTCACACGGAGTAACAAATCCCGGTCTTGATCCATGCCAACTCAACAGACACCGTCGGAGATACCTGTAGAGCACCTTTATAGTCACCTAGTTACGTTGCGACGTTTGATACACACAAGGAAATCCTCCGATGTTCGTGAGTTGCATGATCTCATGGTCATAGGAACACATACTTGACATGCAGAAAACAGCGGCAATAAACTGACACGATCATATGCTACATTTGTATTTTGGGTCTTGTCCATCACATCATTCTCCTAATGATGTGATCCCGTTATCAAATGACATCTCATGTCAATGGCTAGGAAACCTTGACCATCTTTGATCAACGAACTAGTTCACTAGAGGCATACTAGGGACAGTGTGTTGTCTATATACCCACACATGTAATGTGTTTCCAATCAATACAATTATAGCATGAATAATAAATGATTATCATGAACAAGGAAATATAATAATAATAACTTTATTCATTGCCTCTAGGGCATATTTCCAACAGCCTCCCACTTGCACTAGAGTCAATAATCTAGTTCACATCACTATGTGATTTACATGGTAATGAATCGAACACCCATGCAGTTCTGGGGTTGATCATGTTTAGCCCTCGGAAGAGGTTTAGTCAACGGGTCTGCAACACTCAGATCCATGTGCACTTTGCAAATATTTATGTCCTTCTCCACGATGTAATCGCGGATGGAGTTGAAGCGTCGCTTTATGTGTCTGGTCCTCTTGTGAAACCTTGGTTCCTTGGCCAAAGCAATGGCACCAGTGTTGTCACAGAACAGGTTCATTGGATTGAGTGCACTGGGCACTACTCCAAGATCTGTCATGAACTGCTTCATCCAGACACCTTCCTTCGCCGCCTTCAAGGCTGCGATGTACTCCGCTTCACATGTAGAATCGGCTACCATGCTTTGCTTGGAACTGCACCAGCTTACCGCTCCCTCGTTGAGAATAAATACATATCCGGTTTGCGACTTAGAGTCATCCGGATCAGTGTCAAAGCTTGCATCCGGTTTAGTCAACGGGTCTGCGACATTCAGATATGTGTGTACTTTGCAAATTTCTGTGTCAAACCATAAACACTGCTACCACACTCCACTTGGTACTATTCCAAATGGCTACTCCGCTATACGCATCCAGATTGCTACTACGAGTCATACAGATTGGTGTTAAAGCTTGCATCGACGTAACTCTTTACGATGAACTCTTTATCACCTCCATAATCGAGAAACATCTCCTTAATCTTTTAGCTACTAAGGGTAAGCTTGACCTCTGTCTAGTGCTCCATTCCAGGATCACTTTGAAACCTTCCGGCCATACTTATGGCAAGGCTGACATCAGGTCTTGTGCACAGCATTGCATACATGAAAGAGCCTAGGGCTGAAGCATAGGGGATGACACTCATCTTTTCTCTATCTTCTGCAGTCACTGGGCATTGAGTCTTACTCAACTTCACACCTTGTAACACAGGCGAGAACACCTTCTTGGACTGATCCATTTTGAACTTCTTCAAAACTTTATCAAGGTATGTGCTCTGTGAAAGTGCTATTAAGCGTCTTGATCTATCTCTATAGATCTTAATGCCTAATATGAAAGCAGCTTCTCCTAGGTCCTTCATTGAAAAACTCTTGTTCAAATATTCCTTCACGCTTTCCAGCATTTCTATAATGTTGCCAATCAGCAATATGTCGTCCACATATAATATTAGAAACGCTATAGAGCTCCCACTCACTTTCTTGTAAATACAAGCTTCTCCATAAACTTGTATAAAACCAAACGCTTTGATCACCTCATCAAAGCGCTTATTCCAACTCCGAGATGCTTGCACCAGCCCATAAATGGATCGCTGGAGTTTGCAAACTTTGTTAGCATTCTCTGGATCGAAAAAACCTTCCAGTTGCATCATATATAACTCTTCCTCAGGGAAACCATTGAGGAACGCTGTTTTGACATCCATCTGCCGAATTTCATAGTCGAAATATGCAGCTATTGCTAACATGATTGTGATGGAGTTAAGCATCGCTACAGGTGAGAAGGTCTCATCGTAGTCAACTCCCTGAACTTGTGAAAAACCCTTTGCCACAAGTCGAGCTTTATAGACGATGACATTACTGTCCGCGTCTGTCTTCTTCTTAAAGATCCATTTGTTCTAAATGGCCTTTCGTCCTTCAGGTAATACTTCCAAAGTCCATACTTTGTTTTCATACATGGATCCCATCTCAGATTTCATGGCCTCTAACCATTTTTCGGAATCCTGGCCCATCACTGCTCCTCCATAGCTTGTAGGTTCATTGTTGTCCAACAACAAGACCTCCAAGACAGGGTTGCCGTACCACTCAGGAGTAGTACGTGGCCTTGTCGACCTAAGAGGTTCAATAGTAGCTTGATCCGAAGCATCATGATCATCATCATTAACTTCCTCTTCTACCATCGTAGGTTCCACAGAAACATCTTTCTGCGCTGCGCTACTTTCTGGTTGAAGTAAAGCTTCAATAACCTCATCGAGCTCTATTTTCCTCCCACTCAATTCTTTCGAGAGAAACTCTTTCTCAAGAAATGTTCCGTTCTTAGCGACAAACACTTTGCCTTCGGATCTGAGATAGAAGGTATACCCGTCTGTCTCTTTTGGGTATCCTATTAAGACGCATTTCTACGCTTTGGGCGGTGTCAACTATGAAACAATTCCATACTGTCTTAAGTGACTGACAAACTCATAACTCAGATATTCACCTCCTCGATCAGATCGCAGGAACTTAATTTTCTTGTTACGATGATTCTAAACTTCACTCTAGAATTGCTTGAACTTTTCAAACGTTTCAGACTTGTGTTTCATTAAGTAAATATACCCATATCTACTTAACTCATCAGTGAAGGTGAGAAAATAACGATATCCACCACGCGCTGTAACATTCATTGGACCGCACACATCAGTATGTATGATTTCCAATAATCACTTGCCCGTTCCATTGTTCCAGAGAACGGCGTTTTAGTCATCTTGCCCATGAGGCATGGTTCACATGTGTCAAGTGATTCAAAATCAAGTGACTCCAAAAGTCCATCAGCATGGAGCTTCCTCATACGTTTTACACCAATATGACCTAAACGGCAGTACCACAAGAAAGTGGTACTATCAATATCAAGTCTACATCTTTTGGCATCAATGTTATGAACATGTGTGTCATCACTATCAAGAGTCAATATGAATAAACCCCTAACATTGGGTGCATGACCATAAAAGATATTACTCATATAAATAGAACAACCTTTATTCTCTGATTTAAATGAGTAACCATCTCGGAATAAACAAGATCCAGATATAATGTTCATGCTTAACCCGGGCACTAAATAACAATTATTCAGGTTCATCACTAATCCCGATGGTAATCAAAGAGAGAGCATGTCGATGGCGATCACATCAACCTTGGAACCATTTCCCACACGCATCATCACTTCGTCCTTCGCCAGCCTTCGTTTATTCCGTAGTTCCTTCTTTGAGTTGCAAATGTGAGCAACCGAACCGGTATTAACTACCCAGGCACTACTACGAGAGCTAGTAAGGTACACATCAATAACATGTATATCATATATACCTTGTTTGTCGTTGGCCGCCTTCTTGTCAGCCAGGTACTTGGGGCAGTTCCGCTTCCAGTGACCAGTTCCCTTGCAATGAAAGCACTCAGTTTCTGGCTTGGGTCCATGCTTGGGCTCCTTTACAGGAGTAGCAATTGCTTTGCCATCCTTCTTGGTTTTACCCTTCTTGCCCTTGCCCTTGACCTTGCCATTTTTCTTGAAACTAGTGGTTTTATTGACCATCAACACTTGATGTTCTTTCTGGATTTTAGACTCAGCGACTTTTAGCATCGCAAATAGGTTGGCGACTGATTTGTTCATCCTGTGCATGTTATAGTTCATCACAAAGCTCTTGTAACTAGGTGGCAGTGATTGAAGAACTCTGTCAGTGATCGCCTCTGGCGGAAGGGCAATTCCCAACTTCGCTAGACGAGTTGAATACCCAGACATTCTGAGTATATGTTCACTGATAGACCCGTTCTCCTCCATCTTGCAAGCATAGAACTTATGGGAGGTTTCATACTTATCGATCCGGGCATTCTTCTGAAAGATAAACTTCAACTCCTAGAACATCTCATATGCTCCATGACGTTTAAAACATCTTTGAAGTCCCGGTTCTAAGCCATACAATATTGCACACTGAACTATTGAGTAATCTCTAGTACGTGCCTCCCAAGCGTTCTTAACGTCTTCGGAGGTCATGTCTTCTGGTTGGTCACCGAGCGGTGCATCAAGGACATATGATTTCTAGGAACCCGTGAAGATAATCCTCAGATTACGGGCCTAGTCAACAAAGTTACTTCCATCATCTTTCAACTTAGCTTTCTCTAGGAACGCATTAAAATTCACGGGTGCTACTGTGCGAGCCATTGATCTACAACATAAATATGCAAAGTTTACTTAGACTATTGTTCAAGATAATTAGTTTAGTTAATCAAATTACTAAAGCTCCCACTCAAATTGACATCCCTTAGGTCATCTGACTGTCACATGATCCAAATCCACCCACTCAAGTCCGATCATCACATGAGTTGAGGTGGCTTCAATGGCGAACATCATTATGTTGATCATATCTACTATATGACTCATGTTTGACCTTTTGGTCTCTTGTGTTGCGAGGCCATGTCTGTACATGCTAGGCTCGTCAAGTTTAACCCGAGTGTTCTACACGTGCAACACTGGCTTGCACCCGTTGGATGTGAACGTAGAGTCTATCACACCCGATCATCACGTGGTGTCTCAACACGACGAACTTTCGCAACGGTGCACACTTGGGGAGAACACAATTTACCTCGAAATTAAGTGAGGGATCACCTTATAATGCTACCGTCGTCCTAAGAAAAACAAGGTGCATAAAAGGATTAACATCACATGCAATTCATAAGTGACATGATATGGCCATGAACTTGTGCTTTTGATCTCCATCTAGAAAGCACCGGCATAATCTCCATCGTCACTGGCAAGACACCATGATCTCCATCATCTTGATCTCCATCAACGTGTCGCCATCGGGGTTGTCGCGCCCAACATGCTTCTACTACTATTGCTACCGTTTAGCGATAAAGTAAAGCATTACATAGCGCTTAATGATTGACACGCAGGTCATAAAATAATTAAAGACAATCCTATGGCTCCTGCTGTTTGTCGTACTCATCGACATGCAAGTCGTGATAATCTATACATCACATGATCATCTCATACATCACATATATCAAATCATGTAATTGGCAAAATCACAACTCAATATACCCTGCAAAAACAAGTTAGACGTCCTCTAATTGTTGTTGCATGTTTTATGTGGCTGCTACGGGTATCTAGCAAGAACAATTCTCATCTACGCAAAAAACCACAACGGTGATACACTAGTTGCTTTTCAACCTTCTCAAGGACCGCCTTTGTCGAATCCAATCCAACTAAAGTGAGAGAAACTGGCACCCGCAAGCCATCTATGCAACAAGTTGCGGTCGAGGGAACCGGTCTCTCGTAAGCGTACGAGTAATGTTGGTCCGGGGCGATTCATCATACAATACCACTAAACCAAAATCCGACCAAGGGAGGAAGCAATCTAAACATCAACGCTCACAAACCTTTTGTGTTCTACTCGAGATCTCATCTACACATAGACCTATCTCTGATACCACTGTTGGGGAACGTTGCATGGGAAACAAATAAATTCCTACACACATTTAAATCTATCCATGGTGATGAGAATCTACGAGAGGGAGAGTGGATCTACGTACCCTTGTAGATCGCTAAGCGGGAAGCGTTAAGAAACGCGGTTGGTGTAGTCGAACGTCTTCGCGATCCAAATTGTCATGCGTCCCGCGATCCAATCACGATCCGTCCCGCTATCCAATCACGATTCGTCCCACGAACTTGATCACGATCCGTCCCACGAACTTGATCACGATCCTTCCGATCTAGCGCCGAACGGACGACACCTCCTCGTTGAGCGCACGTATAGCTTGATGACGATCTCTGCCGTCTTGATCCAGCAAGAAGGAGCGTAGAGGAAGAAGAGTTCTCCGGCATCATGACGGTGCTCCGGTGATGGTGGTGGAGCTATTCTGGCAGGGCTTTGCCTAGGCGCTGCAGAAGACCGATCTCGAGGAGAAACTATGCACTGGAGGAACGGGCAGCACGTGGCTAAAAATTCTGTGCAAAAACCCAAAAACCTCCAGTATATATAAGAGGAAGAGAGGAGGAGGCTTTGCCCAAGTGCCAAGCCTCTAGGAGTCGGCCGAACTAGGTGGGAGAGGTGGAATCCACCTCCAATCCTAGTAGGACTAGGATTCACCCTATTTTTGCCTTTTTCCACTTTTTCTCTTTGGGTTTGTTTCTCCCTAGCCACATGGGCTTTGCGTGGTACTTCCACCAGCCCGCTAAGGGCTGGTATTCACTCTCTCAGAACCCATGTTGCCTCTTGGGTCGAAATACCCCTCCCGATGGTCTCCCGGTACACTACCGGCGCTCCCAGTACACTACCGATGAGCCCGAAACTTTTCCGGCAACCCAAATAGGAGTTCCTATATATCAATCTTTACCTTCGGACCATTCCGAAGCTCCTCATGATGTCCGGGATCTCATCCAGGACTCCGAAAAACCTTCGGCCACCACCATACATAACTCTATACTACCGAAACATCACCAAACCTTAAGTGTGCAGACCTTGCAGGTTCGAGAACTATGCAGACATAACCGAGACACCTCTATGGTCAATAACCAATAACGGGATCTGGATGCCCATATTGGTTCCGACATATTCTACGAAGATCTTTATCGGTCGAACCTCTATGTCAAGGATTCAGTTAATCCCGTATGATCTTCCCTTTGTTCTTCGGTATGTTACTTGCCCGAGATTCGATCGTTGATATCTCCATACCTAGTTCAACCTTGTTACTGGCAAGTCTCTCTACTCATTCCGTAATACAAGATCCTGCAACTAACACTTAGTCACATTGCTTGTAAGGCTTATTGTGATGTTGTATTACCAAGTGGGCCCTGAGATACCTCTCCGTCACACGGAGTAACAAATCCCAGTCTTGATCCATGCCAACTCAATAGACACCGTCGGAGATACCTGTAGAGCACCTTTATAGTCACCTAGTTACGTTGCGACATTTGATACACACAAGGCAATCCTCCGATGTTCGTGAGTTGCATGATCCCATGGTCATAGGAACACATACTTGACATGCAGAAAACAGTAGCAATAAACTGATACGATCATATGATACGTTTTTATAGTTTGGGTCCTGTCCATCACATGATTCTCCTAATGATGTGATCCCGTTATCAAATGACATCTCATGTCAATGGCTAGGAAACCTTGACCATCTTTGATCAATGAGCTAGTTCACTAGAGGCATACTAGTGACAGTGTGTTGTCTATTTACCCACACATGTAATGTGTTTCAATCAATACAATTATAGCACTGATAATAAACGATTACCATGAACAAGGAAATATAATAATAAACACTTTGTTCATTGCCTCTAGGGCATATTTCCAACATCTGGAGAAGTCTCTATCTCGGGTAGACACGAGCTAGGTGCTGACAACTCGTTAGAGCGAGAATGGTCAGTAAGGCATGAAGGGGTATGATGAGTGGTGATTTTGTCTAATGTCATGAAATATGTTTGTTGTACTAATCATGCAGAGAATACATAACCTCCTGAGTCGACCATAGGTCGAGTCTTGTGCCAGTAACCCCCATACTTGTTTCGTACTACCACTTGTCCCTACAGCAGGTAGGGTACGGTTCAGTAAGTTGTCAACCCCTTTCTTAGCACACACCATAAAGAGAGGCCATAGTGAAAGTTACGAGTGGCCCTGGTAGGCATGTCACTTGGTCCGGGGGCATGGGTGTTTCCGATTGGAGCCGAGGGGGTAGCTCCCCTAGTTTGCGCGTGTTATAAATTTTGTGATCCCATGCTAATCGAGGTCGATAGAGCCTCCCCACTTAGAGTTTTGCTTAACGAGTGTCGTGGGTGATTCCAGGCACCGGTAAGTTAAGCTAGTGTGTGCAGGTCAGGTGTGTTTTCCATTGAAAGACCGTAAGCGGAATTAGTCCCGGTGGACTAAAGGAATTCGTTACTCGTGGATAAAGAATACACCCTCTGCAGAGTTGATATCTATTCGAATAGCCATGTCCGCGGTTAAGGACTACAGTCTGGGATGGGTCGAGTGTCGGTCTTAGTGTCGGTCTTCGGAGGAAAACTTCTAAATCGGAATATTGAGCATGCCGTGTGACAAACAATTATTATTATTATTATTATTATTATTATTATTATTGTGGAGGAACCATATTATTTATTTTCTTTGTTGAGTATCAATTGGGATGGTTCTACCTCCTGGATACTCATTATGATTATTATATAAGCCCTTTATGTGGCGTCACACAGATGCCCGACTGTGGCATGCAGGTTATTTTGTTTATAAGCCCTTTATGTGGCGTCGCTTACAAGCCCGACTATGGCATGCTTGCTATCTATTTTCCTTATAAGCCCTTTATGTGACATCGCTCAGACGCCTGACTACGGCACACATGTTATTTCTTTTTGTTATAAGCCCCTCATGTGGCGTCGCTTAGACACCCGACTGAGGCATGCCCTATATTTTTATCCTCTCTAGGCGTCGCTTCAGACACCCGATCGGTTTATTTTATTTTTATTCTTTGATTTCTTATTCATGTTTAATATGAATGACCTACTTGCGTGCATCTTGAATTTTATTTTGTGACTGACTAAGTGATCGTGGATTGTTTTAGTGCATGATTATCACCTACCATGTTATACCTGTTTTCATGATGTTTGCGAGTACATTCAAAGTACTCACTGGCTTGTCCCTGGCTATTGTCTTGGCCAAATCTCTTGCTTGGAGAAAAGTGCAGTGACGACAGCCCCGGAACCTAGGCAATGAAGATAGTAGCCACGCGAAGATAGGAATTATCTAGGTCAGCTGTTCCTTTGGGAAATGGAGTCCCATAGACGTTGATGATTTGCAACCGCTTCCGCCATCAACCACTAGAAACTTTTGTTGTACTCATAGACCACGATGGTCTTGTACTTCATATTTTGTATTTGCTTGGAATTTTTATATCAAGATTGTGTCTCATCGGCTAACAGTAATCCTGGGGCTGGTGAGCACAAGGACCATTTACTAGGAAATTAATATCCTGGCAAAACCGGTCCTGACAATATGTAAACCCTAGGCAGCCTCAGCGTCTGTATAAGCTGGTGGGTTTTAGGGTATAGGGACAGAAAAACTCATCTAGGGTTAGCTATTCGATCTCGAGGTACATCAACTCTGTAACCCCCCCCCCTCATCAATACAACCAAGAAGTACGTAGGGTATTACCTCCATAGGATGGCCCGAACCTGGGTAAATCTGTGTCCCCTTCGTCTCCTGTTACTGTCGATTCTAGTCTCACAGTTCGGGACCCTCAACCCGAGATCCGCCAGTTTTGACACCGACATGCATCCAAACACCTCAACCCAGTTTTGCCATGAGAGTCCACCATACCTACCTATGGATTGAATAAGATCCTTCAAGTAAGTTGTCATCGGTGCAAAAATGCAATAAAAATTCTCCTAAGTATGTGTGATCTTTTATTGTAAGGGAAATAAGCATTGTACGAACTTCCGATAGTGAAGAAATAAATGTGACAGACTGCATAATAAAGGTTGTTATCACAAAGGGAAATACAACACGGCATTCCTCTGCACTAAGAGTTTGTGCATTCAAAAATATAAGCGCATGACAACCTCTTCTTCGCTTTGCGAAGGGCCTATCTGTTACTTTTACTTTCTAGTACTTACCTTTATATAAGAGTCATGGTGGTCTTCACCACTTCCTATATTTTGTCTCTCTTGGCAAGCATTACATGTTGGTGAATGATCTAGACTTATATATCCACTCGGATGTGGGTGATCATGAGTTATTATTGTTGACATTTAACTATATGTGAATAGTTGGGAGGCAAAATTACAAGAGCCTATCTTTCTCTGTGTCTGATTGAAGCTTTGATCTCCTGGGTACTGAGTGAGTGTTAGCAATTATGGAAGACTAAAAGATGATGAGTATGTGGATTTTCTTTACAAGCTCTTATATTGACTCTTTCCGATGTTATGATAAATTGTCAATTGCTTCAATGACTGAGATCATAGTTTGTTGGTTGTCAATAGAGTTCTTGGTTCATACTTTATCTTGTGAATGAATTGTTACTCTAGCATAAAGAATGTCATACAATGAGTATTGTTGTTCTAAAGTTGATCATGATTCTATCATGTCTGTATTTATTTTATCGACACCTCTATATCTAAACAGGTGGACATATTCATCAATCTCGGCTTTCGATTGAGGGCAAGCGAGGTCTACGCTTGGGGGAGTTGATACGTCCATTTTCCATCCTGCTTTGATATTGATATTTATTGCATTATGTGCTGTTAGTACACGTTATGGTACAATACTTATGCCTTTTCTCTCTTATTTAATAAGGTTTACATGAAGAGCGAGAATGCCGCAGCTCGAATTCTGGACTGGAAAAGGAACAAATCTGAGATACCTATTCTGCAAAACTCCAAAAGTCCTGAAAATTTATGGAAAATGTTTTTGGAATAAATAAAAAATACTCGCGCAAGAATCAACCAGAGGAGGGCCACCAGAAGGCCACAAGCCTGCTAGGCGCGGTCACCCCCTTGGCCACGCCTAACAGGCTAGTGAGGCCCCTATGGCTCCTCCAATGCCCATCTTCTCCTATATGAAGTGCTGCCATATCGAGGCAGAACTTGGGTAGAACCAATCTAGAGCTCTAGTAGGGCTGTTCTGCCAGGGAAACTCCCCTCCCAAAGGGGGGAATCGAAGCCATCGTCATCACCAACGATCGTCTCATCAAGAGGGGGTCAATCTACATCAACATCTTCACCAGCACCATCTCCTCTCCAAACCCTAGTTCATCTCTTGTATCCGATCTTTGTCTCAACACCTTAGATTGGTACCTATGGGTTGCTAGTAGTGTTGATTACTCCTTGTAGTTGAAGCTAGTTGGTTTACTTGGTGGAAGATCATATGTTCAGATACTTTATGATAATTAATACTCCTCTGATCTTGAACATGAACATGTTTTGTGAGTAGTTATGTTTGTTCCTGAGGATATGGGATAAGTCTTGTTATAAGTAATCATGTGAATTTGGTATTCGTTCGATATTTTGATGAGATGTATGTTGTCTCTCCTCTAGTGGTGTTATGTGAACATCGACTAGATAACACTTCACCATTATTTGGGCCTAGGGGAAGGCATTGGGAAGTAATAACTAGATGATGGGTTGCTAGAGTGACAGAAGCTTAAACCTAGTTTATGCATTGCTTCGTAAGGGGCTGATTTGGATCCATATGTTTCATGCTATGGTTAGGTTTACCTTAATTCTTCTTCCGTAGTTGCGGATGCCTGCGGTGGGGTTAATCATAAGTGGGAGGTTTGTCCAAGTAAGGGCAGCACCCAAGCACCGGTCCACCCACATATCAAATTATCAAAGTAACGAACGTAAATCAAATGAGCATGATGTAAACTAGTTTGACAGAAATTCCCATGTGTCCTCGGGAGCACTTTGCTTTATATAAGAGTTTGTCCAGGTCTGTCCTTTGCTACAAAAAGGATTGGTCTACCTTGCTGCACCTTTGCTACACTTCTTACTTATTACTCTTTATGAATTATCTTATCACAAAACTATCTGTTATCGATAATTTCAATGCTTGCAGAGAACACTTTACTGGAAACCGCTTGTCATTTCCTTCTGCTCCTCATTGGGTTCGACACTCTTACTTATTGAAAGGACTATGATAGATCCCCTATACTTATGGGTCATCAGTATGGACGCCGCAAGGAACAGGAGCTCTTGCTCGGAGACGGTACAGGAGCACGGCACGGTGGCCGGCCATGCAGGAGGACCACGACGGGGTCGATGGTGAGCCTCAGGCATGAAGTGCCCATGGCTAGAGCCGAGGCAGCGGCTCACGCCATACATGAAGCGAGGTTGCGCCAGCTGTCATTGGCGGGGGTTGGAGACACTGCAAAGAAGGAGAGGTGTGGGTCCGACGGCCCGACGGGACGGCCTGCGCGTTGGCGAGTCGCCACGACGGAGCCTGTCGGCAACAGCTTGCGTAGAAGGTCGGACGAAGCAACCAACAGGTAATGGTCGGCAAATCGGCCAGCAGACGGGACCAGACCCGACGCAGCGGGCGGAGACGGTGTCAAGCAGTGCGGAGCAAACGTGGTAGGCCGATGCCGTGGGAGGCCGACGCGGGGGAAGCTTGATGGACGGGAGGCCGGGCGCGCCAGGGCCGAGCGCGGCGGAGGGGCCATCGGTGGCACAAACGAAGCATGGGCGCATGGGAAGCCGACGGTGAAGCGGAAGTGGACGAGGTCGATGACGGGGATGTGCCATCCCATGCGGCCGTCCCGAGGGTAGGTTGGCGTCGAGCGGCCGATTGTCGCCGGGGATACAGCAGTGGCACCGCGGTGGCGATGACGAAGATGGTCCCGCACAGACCACGGTTCCAATAGCAGCTTGCCCCGTGGTGGGTGCCAATTGCCATTGGCTAGGGTTGGAGACGCTACAAAGAAGGAGAGGTGCGGGTCCGACGGCTCGACGGGGTGGCCAGACCTTTGGGGAGTTGCCATGACGGGCCTACCGGCGTCAACTTGCGTAGAATGCAAGACGAAGCGGCCAACAGGAGACGGTCGGCGAGCCAGCCAATGGATGGGACCAGACCTGGCGTAGCGGGCGGAGATGACGTCGAGCAGTGCGGTGCAGACACGAGAGGACGACACTGTTGGGGAACGTCGCATGGGAAACAAAAAAATTCCTACGCACACGCAAACCTATCCATGGTGATGAGCATCTACGAGAGGGAGAGTGGATCTCCGTACCCTTGTAGATCGCTAAGCGGGAAGCATTAAGAAACGCGGTTGGTGTAGTCGAATATCTTCGCGATCCAAATCGCCGAGCGTCCCGCGATCTCATCACGATCCGTCCCGTGATCCAATCACGATCCGTCCCGCGAACACATCATGATCCGTCCCGCGAACTCATCACGATCCGTCTCACGATCTGTCCCGCGAACTCATCACGATCCGTTTCGTGATCACATCACGAACCGTCTCGCGATCTCGATCACGGTCCTTCCGATCTAGCGCCGAACAGACGGCACCTCCACGTTCAGCACACGTGCAGCTTGATGACGATCTTCACCATCTTGGTCCAGCAAGAGGAGGTGGAGAGGAGAGAGAGTTCACCGGCAGCGTGATGGCGCACCGGTGATGGTGGTGGAGCAATTCCGGCAGGGCTTCGCCTAAGCGCTACAGAAAACCGATCTAGAGGAGCACCAGTGAAACGGGTAGCATGTGGCCGTAAACTGTGTCCAAACAGCACCCAATCCACCAGTATATAAAGGAGGGAGAGAGGGGAGGGCTGGCGCAATGAAAAACTCCAATAGGAGTCGGCCAAACTAGAGGGGGATGAGTCCTACTCCTCCTCCACTCCTAGTAGGAGTAGGACTCTTCCTTTTTAGCCTTTTTCCACCTTTTCCTTTAGGACTTTTGCCTCCTGTGCCATGGGCCTTGGTGTGGCTGTTTTTCCATCCCACTAAGGGCTGATTATTATTCTCCCACAGCCCATGGACCTCTTGGGGTCGAAATACCCCTCCCGGAGGTCCCCCGGTACAGTACCGGCACTCCCGGTACACTACCGATGACCCCGAAACTTTTCCGGCGACCAAACTGGGACTTCCTATGTATGAATCTTTACCTACGGACCATTCCGGAGCTCCTCGTGACGTCCGGGATCCCATCTGGGACTCCGAACAACCTTCAGTCACCACCATACATAACTCTACACTACCGAAACGTCACCAAACCTTAAGTGTGTAGACCCTGCGGGTTCGAGAACTATGTAGACATGACCGAGACACCTCTACGGTCAATAACCAATGGCGGGACCTGGACATCCACATTGGTTCCTACATATTCTACGAAGATCTTTATCGTTCGAACCTCTATGTCAAGGATTCAGTTAATCCCGTATAACGTTCCCTTTGTTCTTCGGTATGTTACTTGCGTGAGATTCGATCGTCGGTATCTCCATACCTAGTTCAACCTTGTTACTGGCAAATCTCTTTACTCATTCCGTAATACAAGATCCCGTGACTAACACTTCGCCAGATTGCTTGCAAGGCTTGTTGTGATGTTGTATTACCGAGTGGGCCCTGAGATACCTCTCCGTGATACGGAGTAACAAATCCCAGTCTCGATCCATGCCAACTCAACAGACACCATCGGAGATACCTGTAGAGCACCTTTATACTCACCCAGTTACGTTGCGACGTTTGATACACACAAGGCACTCCTCCGATATCCGTGAGTTGCATGATCTCATGGTCATAGGAACATATACTTGACATGCAGAAAACAGTAGCAATAAACTGACACGATCATATGCTATGTTTGTTGTTTGGGTCTTATCCATCACATCATTCTCCTAATGATGTGATCCCGTTATCAAATGACATCTCGTGTCCATGGCTAGGAAACCTTAACCATCCTTTGATCAACGAGCTAGTCAATTCGAGGCATACTAGGGACATGGTTTTGTCTATGTATCCACACATGCATTTAAGTCTCCGATCAATACAATTATAGCATGGATAATAAACGATTATACTGAACAAGGAAATATGATAATAACTAATTTATTATTGCCTCTAGGGCATATTTCCAACAGACACTGCGGGAGGCCGATGTGGGGGAGGCTTGATGGACGCACGGCCGGGCGCGTCGGGGCCGAGCGCACCGGAGAGGCCATTGGAGGCACGGACGGAGCATGGGCGCACGGGAGGCCGACGGTGAACCGGAAGTGGATGAGGTCGATGATGGGGACGTGCCGTCTTGTGCGGCTATCCCGAGGGTAGGTTGGTGTCGAGCGCCCGAGCGTCGTCGGCGAGATGGTGGCGGTGGCGCGGTGGCGATGACGAAGATGGTCCCACCCACACCGTGGTTCCAGTAGCAGCTTGCCCCTCTGTGGGCACCAACTGTCGTTGTTATCGTAGCGGATGCCCGGGACGGCAGATGCCATGGGTTGGCTTATCGTGGATGGAGCAAGGCTACACTAGGATATCCGGGACGGGTATGCGAATAGCATGTAGTCGTCTACCCAGGTTCGGGGCTCTCCGGAGAGATAATACCCCTACTCCTGCATATCTATATATATGTGGTATATCTCGCACATGGTTGCTCCTGGAGCTGTATTAGAGGAGATAACAGTAGATGAGAGCTCACTGTATTACATATGTGTGTGTGATCCAGTGAGGCGTGATGGCCTAGAGCCTCGTGGCCGTGAGAGTGTGCATGTGAGAGAGTGCCCATGAGAGATAATGTGATGAGTGGAGGGTTGGTGCCCCTTTATAGTGTGGGCATGGGCATGGTGGGTGGTGGCCCACCCACCAACTATACTATTCCAGATGTCAGGCAAGGTGACGCGTGACGCAGGCTATAGTGCGCCACTATTTCTCAACAATGTCAGGTACGGGCGTCTCGTCCCTGTCGGGTCAGATGTGATGTTGCGGTTGACTCCGGGCAGCCGACTGGCTGGGGCAGTTAGCCCGAGCGGGCAGGCACCCCATCTGACTCGCCGTCTTTGGGGTACCTGGGGGTCATCCCCCCGACATAACTCATGGCAATACAAAACCAGTTAAAAAGCAATAATAAAACATCTTCTCTGACAACAATTTCTCAAAACAATAATAATGAAATATGGTGGCATGGTATCTTGTTAGCCCTTTCTGAGACTGCAAAACATAAATGGAGAGAATCTCTGAGATCCAAGCAGTGACTAAACATTATAATTCAGGGTAGAAAATATCCAGTCATGCGCATATCCAATATTAACTAGACTAAATGCATAAGGATGACAATAGTGCTCTCAGGTCTGGTGCTTTTAGTAAGAGGATGATGACTCGGCATAAAATTAAATAGATAGGCCCTTCTCAAAGGGACGCATTGATTAGCACCAGTGCCAGAGCTCGAAGGTTAAAACAAGAGTGAAAATATAATTTTGAGTGGTGCACTTTTCTTGTCAACATTACGACAATGCTTTTCAACACTTTCCATTCTAAACTCGTTATTGGTGGTTCCCAAATAGAATAGTAAAGTTTATTCCTATCCACCATTCAAACACATTCCATAGCTGGCCAAATCTACGGTTTCCCTTCAAACAATCAACTGTCCCAAGGAGTTTGTTTGATTTATTTCGATTATGTGGGACTGGGCATCCCTCTTACCAGCCTCTCTCATGCAATGACGGTGAATAAACGACCGTCCTGAGAATAATTTGCTTGGCATGGAAAATATTGACCGCCCCGTCGCTCCATGAGAGAGAAGAGTGCACAAAATGGATGTTTGTGTGAATATTTAGATATGGCACCTGCAAATTTAGTTGGAACGACAGGATAATACCGCATATAGGTAGGTATGGTGGACTCTTGTGGAATGACTCGGTTTAAATATTTTAGATGCACAAGCAGCATTCCTGCTTACTACAGGTGAAGACTAGCAATAATTTGAGTAGCGACCAGCTAGAGAGAAACAACCATCATGAACATGCATTTTGAATAATTAACATTGAACGTAGCATGGGTAGGATATTGTCACGCCCAAGATACGCGCCTATCCATTTAAGGCACGGGGGCCTCGCAAGGGATAGATGCGCATCTTGCCATTCGCAAGTATAGTATCATTGCATCATACCTTACAGAAGAGAAGAGTATACAAGTTTGGCTTACACTTGCCACATACTAAATTACAATTCCACACAGAGTTCAATCATCAAGATGAAGGCAGGGTCCGACTATGGACGAAATCAAACGATAAAACAGATGCAAATGACACTATCTCTCTATCCCAAAGATCACGACCATGTGCCCTACTCGTCTGGATAAGTCATGTACATCCTGCCTCTTTCCTCGTCATATTCCCACTGAAGCTGGGTCAGATCTTCCTGCACGGACTCATCTTTGCATGTACCTGCAGGGTTATACTAATCTGTGAGCCACAAGGAATTAGCAATCAAGCGCCTGGGTACCGAGACTATTCAAGCTTAAGGTTGGACAGGGGTATGTGTTTAGTTTGCAGGAGCACTAAGCACATATGGTGGCTACACCTACGCAACATGAAAATAAATATGGGTGGCCTACGATGAACGACCGAATCTAGTACAATCCCTATGAGATCCTGAACACTTACTTATGTCAATCATAACCCCACCGTGTTCTCTCTCGGATCATGTTTGCGAGCACAAACGATCACGGTTACTCACACAGTTGGTGTATTTTAATTAAAGTTTACTTCAATTTAACTATAACCGGGTGTTAAACAAATATCGTAGTTGCCACATAACCGTGGGCACGGCTTCTCGAAAATATTTAACCCTGCAGGGGTGCTCCAACTAGTCCATCACAAATTAACCACACTCCGCGGGAATAGCCTCGACCACGGATCTCGTGATCGTCATAGGTAACTCCAAAGGATTTCCAACACCTCGAGATAACCCGAAGAAAGTCAGACTCCACACGCAAGACACTCGACAAAGGTAAAACAAATCCAGCAAGACCACCCGACGTGTCGACAAACCCGATAAGAGCCGCGTATCTCGTTCTCAGGACACGACGGATAAGCTACGCGTACGGAGGCCTGGTAGAAATCTCCCAAGTTGCCCTGGGTTGGCCCTGCACAGTGATCTAGTTTGGATCAATACTCATGAGGAGCACTGGCCCAGGGGTTGATTAATTATCCACGGGGTTGCAAAGCCCTATGCAATTTTTATTAAGTTGTTAAGAAAATGTAGTACCAAAGTTGGCTTTTGCCAGACAAGTTTTAATCTCAACCGAATACACAAGGGGGTCCCCATAACAACCCCGAGCATGTTAGGAGCGCAAAATATGGAAAACATAACATCGGTAGCAAGAAACTACGGCGGTAATAGCGAAACAAAACACCTAGCAAAAGGCCAAGCCTTCCACCAATACCAAGATATATATGTGCATTAAATTAAATAATAGATAATATTGTGATATGCCAAATCCATGTTACCACATGGAACAACCTGCACCTGCAACTAAGAACGCTATAAGAGGGGCTGAGCAGTGGTAACTTAGCCAATCAAAGGTTTGCTAGGAGGTGGAGGGTTAGAGGCTATCATGGCAATTAGGAGGCTGATATTCAAGTGGTAGGTAGCGCAATTGTTACGATAAGAACGAGTAACTAGCAAGAGAAAATAGTATCGGGATCCGGGTACAATCATCTTGCTTGTTGGTTCTTCAACAGAACAAGTAGCGGGATCCTCGTAGTGGTACTCTCCTGGGTCCTCGTACTCAGTATCAACACTCGCTTCTACCCAAGATAAATAGCAACAATAAACATCCAACCAAGGTGCAATGCACAACCAAGATGATGCATGATTCATTTATGAAGAATTAAACATGGCAATCCAAAACTAGTCATGTTTCACATGCAAGGATTGGTTATTAATGAATCTGGACAGAACCTCATGTTAAGTTATTTAGACATTCATGAACATGGCAAATATGAGTGCATCACGCAAAATCGATAGAAATGCATATAAAGAACGCAAGAAACGGAGTTACGGTTCTCACGATACGCTCACAACAAGGTACGAAGGCAAAACACAAGACAACAAGGCCATGGGCTAATTCTTGGCATTCCAAGGTATCCACTTGTTAGGCAATGAAAAACCAACCACAATAGAGCCAAAGGTCAATCAATTCCATGGATTATAACTCCCACAAGTCACAAAACACTAAAACAAGCAATCTGCCACAAAACAGCAACATAGCAACTCTCACAGCTCACAACTTGAGCTACAGGAATCCTACAGCCACAAACAAGGTATTGACAGAAACTACTTCCTCTGTTCACAAATATAAGACGTTCTAGACTAAACGTACAAGTCTTTAAAACGTCTTATATTTATGAACAGAGGGAGTACATAACATGATTGTCAAATTATCCAACTACACAATCTGCAAAGGAGGCGCACATCAATAAGCATGAAGCTATGAAGTTGGCATGATGAAACAGTTTTCAAGGACTTAGTGAAAATAACAGTTTTCTGGAATCTGAGTTAATCTGGTAGCATGTTGACAGCATAAGTTAAAGGTGTTAGAAACCACCTCTTGGCATGAAATTTAACAGGGTGGTGTTAGACAACATCTACTTAAAAATACTAACACTGAGCATGAGCTAATTCTCAACAGATCACTAGATGTCAACCACTCTTCATGGCATAAAAAATAACAGCAGATTCTCAGTCTTAGAAATATTTAGCATGGTGAAAACAGAAACATCAAGTTAGCTACTTTGCAGCATGTTTCCCACTTATATGGGTGATTATCATGTTAAAAAAATACCATGGCATAATAGACATAAAACACTAGCACTTCCATGTTGGCACATGCCCCAATGCAATCATGGATTAAATCATGCAAAAATGACAAGTAGCATCACAACTGAAAATGACAGTTTTATGAACTTGCTCAAAAGTGAAATCTGAAAGCTCCAATGGATTCATTGGCTCTTTCTACCCGAAAAACATGTGTCATACTCATATGTTCATGTGAAGCATCATGGCACAACTAAACTAGCAAAACTACCACCTACTCTTATAAGTTAAAACTTACTCTAAATGGACATGAGCATAAATGGACATAAGCAGATTTGGAAACTTAGATAGAATTGGAAATGAGCTAACAATTCACAAAACATGCATATCTACAACAAAAGGGGGGTATGTCAAGTGGGGGAAACCCACTAGTCCCCCCCCCCACACACACACATACAATCTACTCACACACACTACAAAAGCATACACACACATCCTCCATATGCCTAAGGGCATATGAGCACAACACTCATGAACATACCACCTAAGAGGGGGTTTTCATCCACACACACACACACTTGCACCATATATGCATAATGCATATAGGCACATACACACCACCACACATGCACCAGGGCACATGGGCACACACACTCACACACATGCTCATGTGTGTGTGGGTGTTCATCCACACACATATGCACACATATATGCACAAGGCATATATGCATATGCATATGCATATGACACACACTCTCACTCACACACACACATGCATATGTGCACACACACATGCACTACACACCACACCCACATACACATGCACATATACATGCTACACACCTACACTTACACCACCTACACACATATATAAAACAGAAAAGGAATAAAACACCTACACATATAGGTTTGCATCTACACAAAAAAAACACATACACACACAAAACCGCATTAGAAACAACCAAAAATACAAATCAAAAAGAACAAAAAAGGGGGGGTTCAGGGGACTCGAACCCCAGACCTGGCGGTCGAACGCAGCGGTGCCTACCACTGCGCTACGGCGCGAGTTCTGTCCAAGTAGGGGTCTCGCTGCACAAATACACACACACACTACCATAACTCTGCCGAAACTAAATTTAGAACAGCCCGGCGACGACAGCGGCAAGGCGACGGCGATTCCCGGCGACCATTGGCCTCAACGGCGACGCGGAGCGCTGGCGGCGGCTGCGGCTCCTACAAGGTGTCCATTCCCCCGTTCGTCTCGCGGCGAGGGGGACGGAGGCAAGCCCTCAAGGTACTGTCTTTGGACGAAATGGCGGCGACAGTGGCTCTGCGGCGACGACGAGCTAAGCAACGGCAATAGGAGGGGCATCCCGTGGCTCACCGAGGGAGAAGAGGCCGGCGCGGGGCGCGACGAAGGGGAGGAAGAACGATGACAACCCGGTGGCGACAACGAGGAAGGAGACGTCGACGAGCTTCAGGAACACGGCGGCCCCGAGGAAGAAGAGGACGGAGCGGCCTTCCCATAGCCCCTTTAGCGCCGGGAACGGGATGCGGGAGAGGTCCCCGACCCACGCGACATCTCCGAGGAGGACGGCTCGACTCCTGTGGCGAGGACAACGGCGATCGACGGCGTCTGCTCTCTCTGAATTCTCTAAAGCTTCAGAGACTTACTTGAAGGGGGAAAACAAGAGAGAGGAGGGAGAGGAATGGAGAGGCGGCGGCGAGGAGGAACCCTAGCGAGGGCACGGATGCCTAGGGGTTAAATAGGAGGGGAGGAGAGGCTCGGCGTGGCCACGGTGGCCATGTGCACCCCTCCATAGAGGAGGACCGGGTGCTCAGAGGAAGAAAAGGTTGGGGGGAGACACTAACGAGAGTGCCCGGACGCTGCCAAGCTAGAAAGGGACACGACGCTCGCTCGCTCTCTGCGAAGGAATGGGCCAAGCCCACTCTCACAAGCCCACTCTTTGCGAAAATCAACAGAAAAGGAGGGTTTTGTTTTATAAATAAAAGGAAACAACACAAATAACCCCAGGGTGAAAGAAAAGAAATAATGAAAAAACAAAAATACCATGATACCAGAGAAAACATGAACCATTTAGTAAAAATTAGTGAGTTGATTTTTAGAGCAATAAAAATAAATATTGTTATAAAATGACAGCCCTTGTTATTTAAATACCCCAATTCATAAAAGCTCAACACACATAGGATTAAAATATTAGTAGTTAACTCCTGAACATTTTAGAACAATTTAATTAACCAGTTAATTCTGCTAATAAAATAACATTGAAGAAAAGGTTATTTGGAAGGGTTGTTTGAAAAGGAATAAAGAGGGGGGAGAGAAGGAGAGTTGCACACAAACACTCCAACCACATCACACAACACAAGCCACACTCACCAACAAGGTCACTACAAAGCAAAGAAATGGCATGATGGATGCATGATGCATGATGCATCAATGCAAGAGGAAGACATGGTATGAAAAGGTGCAAATCACTTCATTAGTCTCATGGCAACAAGGTTCATTCAAGACACATGCCATAAAAGGTAGGGACAACACTTGGGCTGTCACAGATATGAACACTCTGAATTTAAACATCATGAAGGCTATATTGGTTTTGATTCAACTACACGTTTGCACATGGGACAAGTCAAACCTCTTGAATTTCTCAGAGGGAAATACCATACTACCATATCATATTGTAACCCTTTTAATGCATGTTGACACACAAGATAAATCATTATTAACTCCTAGCTATTTAGGCATGGCATGAGAAGCTATAGTCTCTAATTGTTATCACGAACATGTTTACTCATGATATACTGAATCAGGATCAAATTGGCTAAACATATTTAAAAAACAGAAAACAAGAAGAGTTCATACCAGCTTCCTTTGACATGATCACTTCATCAAATATCATCAATATTGCCTTTCACTTGCATGATGGAATGGTGTGAAAATAATAATCGTGCAAGAATGTCGTGGACTAAGCCGGAATCTGCAGGGAAGTTTAAGAATAAGGAGAAGACAAGGTAAAATTGGCTCTCTATTAGATCATCAATAAAGCATATGAGAGCCACGCAAATTTTCATCGTGGTCTTCTCCTTTCGACAACTCAACAAAAAAAAAAGAAATTCAGAGACACACTGAAATATTTTTGGAGTTTTTGTTTTTTTCTTAAGCAAGCAAATGAACTAAGGGAAGAACAAGAACGAGAAAAACTATTTACACGGGAAAGCTCCCAACAAGCAAAGGAAATATTTTTGGATTTTCTTTTTAGTACTACAGCTAAAGAAACAAGAAAAAGAAAAAAGAAAAAGCAACGAGAAATATATTTTTTGGATTTTCAAAGTTTTTTCAAACAGACAAGAATAAAGAAACAAAAGCTAACATGGATATACAATGAAATAGGATGAACACCGATGATTTGCGTGAAGTGTGAGAACATGAATTTAATGTCGGTGAGAAATACGTACGCCCCCCCCCCCCAGATTAGGCGTTTGCCTAGCTTGGTAATTACCACTGACGATCTGGGTAATAGTTGAAATGGAAACTCGTGGATGCATTCCTGGCCTCCTCCTCTGCCAAACTTGTAGCCATCGCTGCCAAGTGAGTGGCCTCCACCACAGCATTGTGATCTTACACCTCGTCCTCAAGAACAGCTGCAGGCAGAAAGACAGGCATGGGCGTGTATTTTCTAAATATTAAGTTGTATTCATAGCCTCTAGCATGTTTCATAAGAAATTCATGATAACACATAGCTTCATAATCTAAATATCGTCCAGGCAAAATGGGATCGTTAGGTTGTGGTGCCACTCTTAAATGTGCAGCTACACGGGATGCATAAATGCCTCCGTACAATTATCTGTCACTAGAGTTCGAGTGCAACCTTCGGGCAACAATTGCAACGAGGTTAAAATGTCGCTCGCCCATCACAACAATATGTATAAGACTCAAATCATGGGCACATAGTGCACTATACTCCAATTTCCCTACTATGCATTTCCCATTGAACAATGCAAAGTAACAGATAGAGGCAAATTGTATACTCTTAATTCTAGCCTGCGATACTCCCCTGTCTTCCCCACACAAAGACTTTCGAGAAACATAATATAATCAATTGTTGATGTTTTCTCAAATGAACCCCAAAGTGGAAGTTTGCAAGCAATCAAGAACTCTTATAGGTCGGTGCTAAAAAATTTATCATATAATTTAAATAACGTCCTAAAGTTACTCTCTTGAAAGAAAAATCCATCTATGAAAGTACGGGTAGGTTATAATGTTGGGCACACTTATCTACAAGGAATTCGGTGAGGCCGGTAATTTCATTGAAATGATCAAATTAATCTTTGATTCCCGCACTTATCACAAACTCATCTCTTGGTCAGTGACAAGATTTTGCATAGGCCATGACTATTTGATTAGCCCTGGGTTCTATGTAGGTCTGTCGAACCGAGCTTCCCCTCGACGACTCTCTGGAAGAACGCTTCTTGAAGCGCTCCTCCTAAAGAAACTCATATTCCCCGAACACAAATTTCTAAAAAAAATTGGACCACAAATGAATGTCAACAAAACTTCGTAAAAATGGTAGATACTACTCATATTGATGCCTAGAGGCCATATCAAGCATTCATACTACTTGGAACTCAATGAATTCAACATGCAAGATCATTTTCTATAGCTCCAAGTGGCTACTTATGCAAAATACAAACCAATAAAACAAAAACTAATAGGAGTAATGGGAGAGTCACTTACCAAGGACCAATTCCTCAAAACAGTTTCAAAAACGGAGTTCCGAGCAAAGAGATCAGAAATTTCACTTTTTGGGTGAAGTACACGAGAGAGAGAGATGGGTAGGAAATTTTTGCCAGACGTAGGAGAAGGAGTGGGAGGAAGAGATATGGCACGAGTACTGTTGGCCCCACAAGCCAACCGGCCGCGCCACCAGGGGGCGTGACCTGTTGTGTGGTGGCCCACTAGCACACCCCATGTAGTAATTGTTACACCAATTTATTTTATTTAATATAGAAAAATTCATGTTAAAATTTCGTAGCAATCTGAGACTTTTTATTTTTGAGGTATTTTTCATGCGCGGGAAAAACAGAAAACATGAATTTCATGGAATTTTATTTTTATTTTTACTAAGAAAACAGAATAGAAACTTGTTATGTACAGAGTTGTGAATACTCGGTTCAT
Organism: Hordeum marinum; assembly: GCA_022496015.1. Lineage (NCBI taxonomy): Eukaryota > Viridiplantae > Streptophyta > Magnoliopsida > Poales > Poaceae > Hordeum > Hordeum marinum. Next base: position 327,594,961 of record CM039677.1, read on the forward strand.
CAATCTCATGTCTTTCGAAAATAATACATTAATAAGGTTGATCAAGTCTTATTAAACGTTTACGATTAACATGAAATCAAAGAATTTTCATATGTCACTAGGTTAGCTCAATTGGGATATGTATCTCCCCAATAGTAAGATTATAATATTTCTTCTTCTTGGCAATAGGTAGAGGAATTGTAATATCTCCAATGATAATCGTGGGAATAGGATCAATGACATTAATATTATTAACCAAAGTTTGCTTCTTCAAAAAATGCACGGTATGTTGTTTGCGATTGATATGAAAGGTAACCTTGCTTTTATTTCAATCTATAACAACCACTGCAGTATTTGGAAAAGGTCTAGCTAGGATGATCGACATATTGTCGTCCTCCGACATATCAAGAATAATGAAGTCTGTTAAGATAGTAACATTTGCAACCTCGACGGGAACATCCTCGCAAGTTCCAATGGATAAAGTAGTGGATTTATCAGCCATTTGCAAAGATATCTCAGAAGGTGTGATTTTACTCAATTCAAGTCTTTTATAAAGGGAGAAAGGCATAACACTAACATTGGCTCCTAAATCACATCAAACAGTTTTAACATAATTCCTTTTAATAGGGCAAGGTATTGTGGGTATACCCGGATCTCCTAACTTTTTAGGTACTGCACCATCAAAGGAATAATTAGCAAGCATGGTGGAAATTTTAGTTTAAGGTATCTTTATTTTATTATTGATAATATCTTTCATATACTTAGCATATGGAGGTATTTTCAATATATCAGTCAAGTGAGTGCGCAAATGGATAGGTCCAATCATTTCAGCAACGCGCTCAAAATCTTCATCATCTTTACTTTTAGTGGCTTTATGAAGGAATGCCATAGGTTTTTGAACATGTGGCTCTCTTCCCCTTCCATGCTTGTTAGCAACAAAGTCTCTCTTATCGTAATGTTTATTTTTAGAAGGTGGGTTATCAAGATCCTTGATGTCTACTACACAAACTTCTTCTTGTAGACTCGTGTTGGGCCTCCAAGCACAGAGTTTTGTAGGACAATGGCAATTTTCCCTCAAGTGGATGACCTAAGGTTTATCAATCCGTGGTAGGCTTAGGATGAAAATGGTCTCTCTCAAACAACTCTGCAACCAAATAACAAAGAGTTTCTTGTGTCCCCAACACACCGAATAAAATGGTAAATTGTATAGGTGCACTAGTTCGGCGAAGAGATGGTGCTACAAGTGTAATATGGATGGTAGATATAGGTTTTTGTTATCTGAAAATATAAAAACAGCAAGGTAAAAAATAGTAAACAGCGAGCAAAATGTTGTATAAATGCTTGGAATCAAGACCTAGGGTCCGTACTTTCACTAGTGCAATTTCTCTCAACAATATTAACATAGTCGAATCATATGTAAATACCCCTCATGTGACAAAGAGTTCACTCCAAAGTCACAAATACCGGAGAACTAATGAAGAAATTATTGTAGGGTACGAAACCACCTCAAAGTTATCCTTTCCGATCAATCTTATGAGCTATACCTATAAGTGTCACAGACAGCCCTCGAGTTCGTACTAAAATAACACCTTAAGATACACATCAACCAAAACCCTAGTGTCACCTAGATAATCCAATGTCACCACAAGTACCCATGGGCTTGATTATACAATATGCATCACACAATTTCAGATTCATCATGTTCAATCCAACACAAAGAACTTCAAAGAGTGCCCCAAAGTTACTACCGGAAAGTCAAGACAAAAATGTGTGCCAACCCCTATGCATAGATTCCCAAGGTCACAAAACCCGCAAGTTGATCACCAAAACATACATCAAGTGGATCAATAGAACATCCCATTTTCACCACATATATCCCGTCGCAAGATATACATCAAGTGTTCTTAAATCCTTAAATACTCAATCCAATAAGAAAACTTCAAAGGGAAAACTCAATTCATCACAACAAGATAGAGAGGGGAAAACTCCATATGATTCATCTATATCAATAAAGCTCGCGGTACATAAAGATAGTGCCATCTCAAGAACACGAGAGAGAGGGAGAGAGATTGAACACACAGCTACTGGTACATACCCTCAGCCCTAAGGGTGAACTACTCCCTCCTCATCATGGAGAGTGTCGGGATGATGCAGATGGCCTTCAGTGATGGTTTCCCCTTCAAGCAGGGTACCGGAACGGGCTCCCGATTGGTTTTTCATGGCTCTGGAGGTTTGCGGTGGTGGAAATCCCGATATAGGTTTCTTTTCGGAGGTTTGCGTATTTATAGCAATTTTTGGCGTCGGTCTCACGTCAAGGGGGACCATGAGGTGGTGACAAGCCTGCTAGGCGCGGCCAGGGGGTGGTCACGCCTGGCAGGCTTGTGACCTCCTCGTGGCTCTTCTGGCCCAACTCTAATGCTTTGAGGGTCACTTTTGGTCCCAAAAAATCATACTAAATTTTCAGCCCATTCCGAGAACTTCTATTTCTGCATAAAAAATGACACCATGGTAGTTTTGCTGAAAACAACATCAATCTGGGTTAGTTCTAATAAAATCATGCCAAAATCATATAGAATTATTGTAAACATGGCATTAATACTTCATAAATTATAGATACGTTGGAGACGTATCAGCATCCCCAAGCTTAATTCTTGGTCGTCCTCAAGTAGGTAAATGATAAAAGAAACAATTTATGAAGTGTGAATGCTAGCATAGCGCATAAATTTGATCAATGATAATTCCGAACACTTTTTCTAGCATCATTATATATCATAAACAGTAGTTGATCTCATAAACCTTCTCATGATGAAATAACAAGCTATCCACATGTTAAAGTATAGAGTAACAAACTATGCTTTCAGTCACCAAACAATTGCAATTCACCTTATTTTCAGGAAGGGTCTATGTAAGTGCTTTGATTATCAAATTCCACATACTCAACTATCATATAGCCTTCCATGATTGCTAAATATCAAAGCATATTTTTAGAACAAATAGCAATCATCAAACATAGAGAAAGATAGGGGCTTAATGTTTCGCCTCCCAACTTATTTATCATATAGATAATTGTCAACAATAATAATTCATGATATAATATATTTGAATGGACATATATGATTGGATATTTCCCCACCACATGATTCTTGCCAACTAAAGAATAATTGTGGTTGAACTAAAAACGAATACTATTGACTCTTGCATAAAAGTAAATACATGAAAATAAAAGATAGGCCCTTCGTAGAGGTAAGCATTGATTTGCAGAGGTGCCAGAGCTCGAGCTTTTAAAATAGAGATGAGTAATAATTTTGGGCGGTATGCTTTCATTGTCACCATAACAAATGAGAGATCTCGGTATCTTCCATGCTATATACATTATAGGCGGTTCCCAAACAGAATGGTAAAGTTTTTACTCCCCCTCCATCAATCAATCACACTCCACGGCGAGCCGAATCCAAGGGTACCGTCCATACCAACAACATTCCTGGGGGAGTTTTGTTTAATTATTTGCATTTTTTCTGTGATTTAGGGACTGGAAATCCCTATTACCAACCACTTTCTCATGAATGATAGTGAATCAACACATATCATGACAATAACCCACCTAGCATGGAAGATACTGAAAGCCCCTAGTCATTATATGAGCGGTTCGGGCATACAAAGCAGAATATTATTTGAACGTTTAGAGTTTGGCACATGCAAATTTACTTGGAACGATAGGTTAATACCGCATATAGGTAGGTATGGTGGACTCATATGGAACAACTTTGGGTTTAAGGGTTTTTGTATGCACAAGTAGTATTTCTACTTGGTGCGGAAGTTTTGGCTAATATGAGGTGGAAGCAAGCACGACATGTTGGAGGATCCATAACAATATAACTTCTACACAAATATACCCAAACATAACTCATTACATTGTCTTCCTTTTCCAACTTCAACTAATTTGCTCAAGTTTGAAAATAATTAATGGGTATTCACAATCATATAAGATGTCCAAGATAGTATATTTATATGTTAAATCTCTCTTCCTACAATATTCTGTCATGAATGTTCAAGTGACCAATGCAATGTTTGGTAACTTTCAATAAATTTTACCACCTATACTTCTTATATGTGAAGTCATTAATCCCCATGGGATAAGCATATAAAACATATCATATCAGATTTATGATATTCAATTCATTCAACCATTTACTCATAGGATATAAGTGAAGCATGAGAGTAAATGACAAAACTACTCCAAAACATATAAGTGAAGATCAATGAGTAGTCAAACAATTAAGTATTCATGTGAGGAATTTCTCTATATCTCTCTTAATAAAGATTTTCACATCTGATTATTTTATTTCAAAATAAAGCAAAATAAAAATAGCACTCCAAGAATAGCATGCATCATGTGAACGAATTAAAATTTAGGCTCAACATAGGCTAACCGATAATTATTGAAGAAGAGAGATGGGATGCGTAGCATCGCCAAGCTTAGATGCTTGAGACTTCTTGAAATATTTACTTCAGGTGCCTTGGCATCCTCAATCTTGAGCTTTTGCATCTCGATCAATCCTCTCATATCATTGTTTCTATTCTCAAAAACTTCATCCACACAAAACTCGAAAAGAACTCGTGAGATAGGTTAGTACACATAATAATAAATCAACTCTTTATGTCCTGCCAAGACAAGTTGGACAAAAATTTTCAGACATTATTTACTGTATACTACCATTTCCACAATTTATATTAACAAATATAGGCTATGGAAACGATAGGATAAGTAGATAACAAAACTTCTGTCCAAACAGAATAGTCTATAGCAATTTATGAAAATAGTGTACTTATGTAACTCAAACAATTATGAAAATTTAGTAAATGCTATAAATTTGTATGAAATCACTATGTAAAAGTTTCATAAACTTCCAATGTTCCAGTAAAATATGAAAATTCACACACTACAGCAGAAGTTTCTGTTTTTACACGGCACATATCAAAACATGCAATGCAAGCATCCTAAGGCAATTCTTGGAACTTTTATTTGAAAAACAATATTATAAATAACACCTACGAGAGAACAAAAAAATAAAATGAGGCTCCAAGCAAAACTCATATTATCTGACGAACAAAAATATAGCTCCAAGTGAGATATACCGACAGTGTTGAAGACGAAAGAGGGGATGCCTTCCGGGGCATCCCCAAGCTTAGACGCTTGAGTCTTCCTTGAATATTACCTTGTTATGCCTTGGGAATCGCCAATATTTGGTTATTTTCAATCCTTATTCTCCTCATATCGGCGTCTCACCAAAAACTTGAAAACTTCAATCACACAAAACTTAAAGGAACTTCGTGAGAAGGGTTAGTGTAGTAAAGATAAATCATTCACTTAGGTATTATCAAGACAAGATTAATAATTATTCCCACATGGTACCTACTGTATTACATCATTCCCACAATTTATATTAATCAATATAAGCTATAGGAACACTTGAAACAAGCAAACTATGCATGCAAAATAGAATGTGTCAAAAACACAACAATCTGTAAATATCTAAATGATCACCATACTTCCCTTACTCTAAAAATTCTAAAAAATTAGTAAAACTCAAGAAATTTTCATATAAATGTGGTGTAAAAATTTCAGATTTGTTTGACATCTAGTAAAATCATATAATTCATATACTGGACAGAAAACTTTCTGTTTTTACATAGAATCAAACAAGCAAGTATCCTCACTATCCCAAAGGCTTTACTTGGTACTTTATTGAAATAAAAGTCACAAAACATGATTACTACAGTAGCTTAATCATGTGAACGCATAAAAACAAAAGGTAAAAGTGTTGGGTTGTCTCCCAACAAGCACTTTTGTTTAATGCCTTTTAGCTAGGCATGATAATTTCAATGATGCTCGTATAGGAATAATAATTGGAACATGCAAAAGAGCATCATGAATATCATGACAAGCACATTTAAGTCTAACCCACTTCCTATGCATAGGGATTTTTTTAGCAAACAATTTATGGGAGCAAGAATCAACTAGCATAGGAAGCTAAAACAAGCATAACTTCAATAGGTTGAACACATAGAGAGGAAACTTGATATTATTGCAATTCATACAAGCATATGTTCCTCCCTCATAATAATTTTCAGTAGAATCATGAATTAATTCCACAATATAACAAGCACATAAAGAATTCTTTTCACGATCTACAAGCATAGATTTTTTATTACTACCCATACAAGCAAAATTCTACTCATGCAAAGTAGTGGGAGGAAACTCAACAAAATAACTATCATGAGATACTTGATTGACATAACCACTTTGAATATTAAAATCATGATGAGAAGTTTCATGGTTGTCATTACTCTTTATAGCATACGTGTCATCACAATAATCATCATATATAGGAGGCATGCTATCATCATAATAGTTTTGCTCATCAAAACTTGGGGGACTAAAAATATCATCTCCGTCAAACATAGCATCCACAAGCTTGTGGCGTTGCATATAATTAGCATCATGAATATTAAGATAATTCATACTAACAATATTTAAATCATGCTCATCATTCAAGGATTTAGTGCCAAACATTTTAATAACTTCTTCTTCTAACACTTGAGCACAATTTTCCTTTCCATCATTTTCATGAAAGACATTAAAAAGATGAAGCATATCGGGCAACCTCAATTCCATTTTTTGTATAGTTTTGTTTTATAAAATCAAACTAGTGAAAAAAAGAAACAAAAATATTTGATTGCAAGATCTAAAGATCGCCTGAAAAGAGCTTGATGTCTACTACAAAAGCTTTTTCGTGTAGACTCGTGTTGGACCCCCAAGCGCGGAGTTTTGTAGGACAATGGCAATTTTCCCTCAAGTGGATGAACTAAGGTTTATCAATCCGTGGGAGGCATAGGATGAATATGGTCTCTCTCAAATAACCCTGCAACCAAATAACAAAGAGTCACTTGTGTCCCCAACACACCCAATACAATGGTAAATTGTATAGGTGCACTAGTTCGGCGAAGAGATGGTGATACAAGTGGAATATGGATGGTAGATATAGGTTTCTATAATTTGGAAGGGACAAATGCATTTTTGCCCCTAGTTGGAACCTACCCATGGGGTTTTCCCTTACTTTTTGACTCTACTCAGTTTTGCCCTTAGATTTGCCTACGAGGTCGCATAAATGCCCTTTCACCGTTTGACCAATACTTTGAAAATTCATAACAAATTCATATGAACTCAAAAAAACGCAAATAAGATATAAAAATGTTCAGAAAAACATTACCTTTATGTGTGTGTCATTTGCATTTAGGACAAAAGTACCGTTTAAACTAATCGATGCTATTAATGTTATTAACATTTAAAAAACAAAAGGTATAAACAAAACTTTTTCCGTGAATAAAAATTACATGCAAACGTAGGTGATGTTTTCTGAACATGTTGTTATCTTATTTGCATTTTTCCGAGTCCATATCAACTTGTTATGAAGTTTCAGATGACTTTGACCATTATTTTGAAACTTCATATCAACTTGATATGAACTCAGAAAATTGCAAATAAGATATGTGGATGTTTGAAGAACATCACCTACATTTGCATGTGATTTTTATTCATGAAAATATTATTGTTTATACCTTTTTATTTTTAATAATATTAATAACATTAATAACCATGGTTAGTTTAAATGGTACTTTTGTCCAAAATCAAAATGACATGTACATAAAGGTAATGTTTTTCTAAACATATTAATATCTCATTTGCAATTTTTTTGAGTTCATATGAATTTTCAAAGTATTGGTCAAATAGTCAAAGGGCATTTGGGCAACCTCGGAGGAAAATCTAAGGGCAAAACTGAGTAGAGTCGAAAAGTAGGGGCAAACCCATGGGTAGGTTCCAACTAGGGGCAAAAATGCAATTGTCCCAATCTGAAAATATAAAAACAACAAGGTAACAAATAGTAAATAGTGATCAAAACATTGTATAAATGCTTGGAAACAAGGCCTAGGTTCCATACTTTCACTAGTGGAATTTCTCTCAACAATATTGACATAGTTGAATCATATGTAAATACCTCTCGTGCAACAAAGAGTTCACTCCAAAGTCACAAATAGTGGTGAACTAACGAAGAAATTATTGTAGGGTACGAAACCACCTCAAAGTTATCCTTTCTGATCAATCTTATGAGCTATCCCTATAAGTCTCATAGAAAGCCCTAGAGTTCGTACTAAAGTAACACCTTAAGATACACATCAACCAAAACCCTAATGTCACCTAGATACTCCAATGTCACCACAAGTACCCATGGGCTTGATTATACGATATGCATCACACAATTTCAAATTAATCATGTTCAATCCAAGACAAAGAACTTCAAAGAGTGCCCCAAAGTTTCTACCGGAAAGTCAAGACAAAAACGTGTGCCAACACCTATGCATAGATTCCCAAGGTCGCAGAACCCGCAAGTTGATCACCAAAACATACATCAAGTGGATCAATAGAACATCCCATTGTCACCACGGATATCCCATCACAAGACATACATCAAGTGTTCAAAATCCTTAAAGACTCAATTCGATAAGAAAACTTCAAAGTGAAAACTCAATTCATCACAACAAGATAGAGAGGGGAAAACTCCATATGATTCATCTATATCAATAAAGCTCGCAGTACAACTAGATTGTGCCATCTCAAGAACACGAGAGAGAGAGAGAAAGAGATCAAACACATAGCTACTAGTACATACCATTAGCCCCGAGGGTGAGCTACTTCTCATCATGGAGAGGGTCGGTATGATGAAGATGGCCTCTGGTGATGGTTTCACCCTTTGGCAGGGTGCCAGAACAGGCTCCCGATTGGTTTTTCGTGGCTCTAGAGGTTTGTGGCGGTGGAACTCCCTATCTAGGTTTCTTTTCGGAGGTTTGGGTATTTATAGGAATTTTTGGCATCGGTCTCACGTCAAGGGGGGTCACGAGGCGGTGACAAGCCTGCTAGGCGCGGCCAGGGGGTGGTCGTGCCTGGCAGGCTTGTGACCTCCTTGTGGCTCTTTTGTCCCAACTCCTATACTTCAGGGGTCTCTTTTGGTCCCTAAAAAATCATACTAAATTTTTAGCCCATTCTGAAAACTTTTATTTCTGCACAAAAAACTACACCATGAGAGTTCTGCTAAAAACAGCGTCAGTCCGAGTTAGTTCTACTAAAATCATACCAAAATCATATTGAATTATTGTAAACATGGCATGAATACTTCATAAATTATAGATACGTTGGAGACGTATCAATCCTCAGCAAGCTCAATTTCCACATCATTATCGTTTTCTTTGTTATCATCAGGTCGAGCATATACATGAGCATCATCATCATTTTCATTATCACTAGGGGTATGCTCACTATTAGACTGTGTCTCAGCATCAGCAACAGAAACTTTGTTATTTTTCACAACAAGTTTTTCTATCACAAGTTCACTAAAAGCATGTAAGTTCCTATCATGTTTCTTTTTCTTCTTCTTCTTAGATAAACTAGGTGCATCTTCATTAATTTTCTGAGAATCTTGTTCAATACTTTTAGGGTGACCTTCAGGATAAAGAGGTTCTTGAGTCATTCTACCTCCTCTAGTCACTACTCTAATAGCATGATCAGTTATATTATTCATTTCAGCAAGCAAACCATTTTGTGATTTAGCGACTTGGTCTAATTGGGTGTGAACCATAGAGGCATGTTTGCCTAAGCCTTTCACATCATTGGAAATTATAAACATCAAGTCACTTAAGCAATCTATCATCATAGCATTATGTTGCAATTGATTCTTAAAATAATTATTGAAGTGTTATTGCTTAACAACGTAATTATCAAATTCATCCAAGCATTTTTCATGAGTCTTAGTATAAGGTATATCACTTTTGTTAATGGAACGAAGAGAGTTTACCTCTACTACTTGTGTCGGGGCGTCAAGTGCATGTATTTCTTCAATATGTGGTAATTTCTTGACATCCTCAGTTTTAATACCTTTCTCTTTCATAGATCTTTTTTATTCTTTCATGTCTTCGGGACTAAGGAATAGAATACCTCTCTTATTTTGAATAGGTTCCAGAGGTGGTTTAGGAAGTGTCCAATCATCGGCATTTTTGCATTATGTTATTCAATAATTCTTCAACTTGACCAAGCATGTGGGAGATTCTCTTCTAATTGAGCAAAGTTAAATATTTCGTGTAAGGTAGCTTGTTTCTTATGAATAGGAAAATATTTTTTAGAAAAGTGGTGAAGCATATCCTGAGGACTACGCATGAAACCAGGAGTGAGTGAAAGGAACCATTCCTTCACCTCTCCTTTTAGCGAGAAAGGAAAAAAAGCTTAAGAATATAATAGTAGCGCATCTTTTCTTCATTGGTAAACATAGCAACAATATCATTCAGTCTCATAAGGTGTTCAACAACAGTTTCATTTTACATGACCATGGAAAGGATTAGACTCTGCTATAGGGATTAACTCAGGGTCTACAGAGAACTCATAATCCTTAGCAGTAACAAATATAGGAGAAGTAGCAAATTTAGGATCACGTTTCATTTTCTCCATCACAAATTTTTCTTTTAGTTTGCATAATAGTTTCTTCAAATCATATATATATTCACAAGAAAGAATGTCCCTAGCTACCTCACCATCCATAACATAACCTTCAGGTACAAAAGGAAATTCATATCTATTAGGTGAGTGAGGGGTAATAGGTGATTCAAAGTCTTCCTCGGTTTCAGCATTCTCAAGTTCTTTAGCTTTAGCAATATGAGCGTCAAGTAATTCATTCAGTTGCACATATTCAGTTTCAACATGTGTAGCAATAGTTTCATCATTACTTCCAGAAGTGGCATCATAAAGTTCATGTGACATATCAGGACGATCAATAGGTGGTGGTGTAACCAGCTGATTCAAAATAGAAGGTGAATCAAAAGTAGAGGTATATGGCAGTTCCTTACCTCCTCTCATGCGAGAGGGGACGATCTTAGTTCAATTATCTTCCAGATTCTTCACAGTTGCAATTGGATATCCTGAAGTTAACACAATAAATAGAGATATGCTCCCCAGCAACGGCGTGACAAAAAGGTCTTGATAACCCACATGTGTAGGGGATCGCAACAGTCTTCACGGGTAGTATTTCACCCCAGTTTATTGAATCGACACATGAGGAACCAAAGAATATTTATTGGCCTTGACTGTTGAGTTGTAACTTCAACCGCACCGAGGATATCTCTCTACAACAAACATTTAGTAGCACGACAAATAGTATTGTGGGCATACCCGGATCTCCCAACTTCATAGGTACTTCACCATCAAAAGAATAATTAGCAAGCATGGTGGCAATTACAATTTATAGTATCTTTATTTTTTGGTAATAATATCTTTCATATACTTAGCATATGGTCGCATTTTCAATATATCAGTCAAACGAGTGCGCAAAAAGACAGGTCTAATCATTTCAGCAAAGCGTTCAAAATCTTCATCATCCCTACTTTTAGTGGACTTACAAGGGAATGGCATGGGTTTTTGAACCCATGACTCTCTTTCTCTTCCATGTTTTCTAGCAAGAAAGTCTCTCTTATCATAACGTTTATTTTTAGAAGGTGGGTTATCAAGATCCTCGGCAGGTTCAATTTTCACATCATTATCATTTTCTTTGTTATCATCTACTTGAGCATCTATGTGAACATCATATTGATTATTGTTTTCATTACCACTAGGCGTATGTTCACTACCAGATTGTATCTCAGCATCAGATAAAAATACGTCATTATGTTTCTCAACATTTTTTTTATAGAAGGTTCACTAGAAGCATGAAAGTTCTTATCATCTTTCGTTTTCTTCTTTTTCTTAGATGAACTAGGTGCATCTTCATTTATTTTCTAAGAATCTTGCTCAATTATTTTAGGGTAACCCTTAGGATAAAGAGGTTCTTGAGTCATTCTACCTCCTCTAGTCACTACTCTAACAACATGATCATTCATATTATTATTCATTTCAACAAACAAATCATTTTGAGACTTAGCAACTTGGTATAATTGGGTGTGAACCATAGAAGAATATTTACCAAGACCCTTCACATCATTTGCAGTTCTAAACATTAAGTTACTTAAGCGATCTATCATCATGGCATTCCATCGCAATTGATTCTAAACATAGTTATTGAAGTGTTCTTGCTTAACAACGTGATTATCAAATTCATCCATGCATTTTTTAGGGGTCTTAGCATAAGGTATATCACTTTAATTAAAGGAACGGAGAGAATTACCTCTAATACCCGTGTTGGGGCGTCAAGTCCATATATTTCTTCACTAGGCGGCAATTTTTTGACATCATCGGTTTTAATACCTTTCTCTTTCATAGATCTTTTTGCTTCTTGCATGTGTTCGGTACTAAGGAATAGAATACCTCTCTTCTTTTGAATAGATTCAGGAGGTAGTTCAGGAAGTGTCCAATGATCGGCATTTTGCAATATGTTATTCAATAATTCTTCCACTTGCCCAATAGTTCTTTCCTTGAAAACACAACCAGCACAACTATCTAGGAAGTCCCTAGAGGCATCATTAGTCCATTATATAAAATAGCAAGTATTTCATTCTTCTCAAGAGCACAAATAGGCAAAGCTCTTAGTAACCGGAGAAGCCTCTCCCAAGCTTGAGGGAGATTCTCTTCTTCTAATTGAGCAAAGTTAAATATTTCCTATAAGGCAGCTTGTTTCTTATGAGCAGGAAAATATTTTGCAGAAAAGTGGTGAAGCATATCCTAGGACTACGTATGAAACCAGGACCAAGTGAAAGGAATCATTCATTCGCCTCGCCTTTTAGTGAGAAAGGAAAAAAAGCTTAATAATATAATAGTAGCGCATCTTTTCTTCATTGGTAAACCGAGCAACAATATCATTCAGTTTCATAAGGTATTCGACAACAGTTTCATTTTCATAACCAGGGAAAGGATCAGACTCTACTATAGGGATTAACTCAGGGCCTACAGAGAACTCACAATCCTTATCAGTAACAAATATAGGAGAGGTAGCAAATTTAGGAGCACGCTTCATTTTCTTCATCGTAAATTTTTCTTTTAATTTGCATAATATTTTTTCACGTCATCTCTATCCTTACAAGCAAGAAAGTCCCTAGCTACCTTACCATCCATAACATAACCTTCAGGCACATGAGGCAATTAATAACTATTAGGGAAGCGAGGGGTAACAAGTGATTCAAAATCTTCCTCAATTTCAGCATTTTCAAGTTCTCTAGCTTTAGCAATATGAGCATCAAGTAATTCATTCAGTGGCACGGTTTCATTTTCAACATGTGTAGCAATAGATTCATCATTAATTTCAGAAGTAGCATCATCAAGTTCATGTGATATATCAGGACGATCAACATGTGGTGTTGTAGTAAGCTGATCCAAAATAGTAGGTGAATCTAAAGCAAAGCTAGATGGAAGTTCCTTACCTCCTCTCGTGCGAGAGGGGATGATCTTAGTTCAATTGTATTTCAGATTTCTCATAGTAGCAATTGGATATCCTTCATGGTAACACAATAAATACAGCTATGTTGCTAGGCAACGGCGCCATAAAAAGGTCTTGATAACCCACAATTGTAGCGGATCGCGACAATCTTCACTGCTAGTATTTCACCCTAATTTATTGGTTCGACACAAGGGGAGCCAAAGAATATTTATTGTCCTTGACTATTGAGTCGTCAATTCAACCACAGCTGGGATATCTCTCTATAGCAAAGATTTAGTAGCATGTCAAATAGTAGTAGCAAAAGTAACAATAGTAGTGACAGTAGCAGTTTTGAAGCAGGTGTGGCAGTAGCAATAGCAATATTAACTTAGCAAGATTCAGTATATGTAATACATAGGCACGTGGATCGGATGGATAATGATTTAGATGACATTAATCATATAACAATTACACAGTAGGGTGACATAGAACTAGCTCCAATTCATCAATGTAATGTAGGCATGTATTCCGTATATAGTCATACGTGCTTGGGATAAGAACTTGCATGACATATTTTGTCCTACCCTCCCGTGGCAGTGGGGTCCTATTGGAAACTAAGGGATATTAAGGCCTCCTTTCAATAGAGAACCGAAACAAAGCATTAACACATGTTGAATACAGGAACTCCTCAAACTATGGCAATCACCGGAAAGAATCCCAATTATTGTCACCTTTGGGTATACGGATCATTATACGTAATAGGTACATATGACTTGCAAGATAGGACCCAAATCACTCTTATGTTCATGAAAACATAATAGGTTCAGATCTGAAATCATGGCACTCAGGACCTAGTGACAAGCATTAAGCATAGCAAAGTCATAGTAACATCAATCTCCGAACATAGTGTATACTAGGGCTCAAGCCCTATCAAACTTAAATCGATTACTTCATAAATTCCATCCAATCCAACCATCATCCAGCAAGCCTACAAATGAATTACTCAATCCCGGTGCTGAGCATCATGGCGGTGTTGATGGAGAAGGGTTATTGATGACGACGGCGATGATTTCCCCTCTCCGGAGCCCAAAATAGGCTCCAGATCAGCCCTCTAGAGGAAGAACACGAGGTGGCCACGGAACCATCTTGTGAAATGTGATGAAATCTTCTCCCTGATTTTTTTCTCTCGGGATGTGAATTTATGGTACTGGAATTAGGGTCGGAGGGGCCATGAGGGCCCCACAAGCCAACAGGTCGCACCACCAGGGGGCACGGCCTGTTGCGTGGTGACCACCTGGCACACCCCCTCTAGTAGTTATTTGCTACAAAATTCATTATATATTCCAGAAAAAAATCACAAAAAGTTTCGACCGATTCCGGGAACTTTTATTTCTACACAAAAATAACACCAAAGTAGTCTTGCTCAAAACAACGTTAGTCCAGGTTAGTTTCATTCAAAACATGCCAACTAGAGAACAAAATTAGAGCAAAAGTGTTTGGAAAAGTAGATATGTTTGAGACGTATCAAGCAACATATGGTGCTTATACAAATTATTGTTGGGCAATTGATAGAATACCGCATAGTTATGTGATACTCGCGGCAATGATCATGTGTACATAGGCATCACGTCCATAAGCAAATAGGATGACTCATATCTGCACATATTACTATTACTCCACTTCAAGAGCGCTTCTATGCTTGCCTCTCTACGTATTAAGTTCATGACAAACAGAGTAATGCTTGGGGAAGGATGACATGATGTAGACAAAGTAAACTCAATCAATATGAGTAAACACCATCATTTTATCCTTAGTGGCAACAATACAAAGGCATTTCTTGTCCCCTTCTGTCACTGGCATATAGAGCACCTCCACATTGAACCCACTACAATGCACCCCTCTCACTAAACAAATATCAATCTAGTTGGCCAAACTATTTCAATAGATCAAAGAGATTTACAAAGCTATAATGATCATGCAAATAAGAATAAGAATAATTTTAGAGAAGACTCAAATACTTTTCACAGATAATCTGAACATAAACCCACAATTCATCAAATCCCAACAAATGCACCGCACAAAAGAGTTGCATTGGATAAATCAAAGCGAAGGTGTGATTATCATTGTATTGAAGATCAAAAGAGAGAGAGAGAGAGAGAGAGAGAGAGAGATATCAATCTAGTTACTAACTACGGACTCGTAGGTCTATGGTGAAATACTCACACATCATCATGAAGACAGCAAGGTTGACGAAGAGGCCCTCCGTGATTGATCTCCCCTCCGGCAGAGTGCCGGAACGGACCTCCAGATGAGACTGTGGCGGAATAGAGACTTGCGGTGGAGGAAAAGGTGTTTTGGGATGCCGCCTAGGGTTTCTGAAATATAGTGAATTTACAAGCCAGAGAACAAGGGTACGAGGGCCACTAGGGAGGGACAAGTCATCAGGGCCCGCCCTGTTGGCTTGTGTCTCCCTCGTGCAGCCTCCAGTCTTCTCCCAAATCTTCCAGATCTTCTTTTGGTCCTAGAAAAATAATAAACTATTTTTGGGGCAATTGGACTTCATCTGGTACTTTAAACCTGAAAAGTAAAAAAACACGTAGAAAACAGGAATTGGCACTGGGCGTTGTGTCAATAGGTTAGTGCTCAAAAATAATATAAATTGGTAAATTATTACTCAAAAAGTATCCTAGAATGATAATATAATAGCATGGAACAATAAAAAATTATAGATACATTGGAGAAGTATCGAGCATCCCCAAGCTTAATTCCTGCTCGTCCTTGAGTAGGTAAGTGATAAAAACAGATATTTTGATGTGGCATGCTACCCAATATGTAATCTTTTGCATGTATGCTCAATGAGAAATGATGATAACAAACATCAACATAGTAATATTTATAAGCACAAGCAACAAAATCAATAATCTTTCAAAGTATACGATCCTAAAAGAATGTTTTGTTGGAAATATGCCCTAGAGACAATAATAAATTATTTATTATCATATTTCCTTGTTCATGATAATCGTTTATTATCCATGCTATAATTGTATTGAATGGAAACATAGATACATGTGTGGATACATAGACAACATCATGTCCCTAGTAAGCCTCTAGTGAACTAGCTCGTTGATCAAAAGATGGTTAAGGTTTCCTAGCCATGGACATGAGATGTCATTTGATAACGGGATCATATCATTAGGAGAATGATGTGATGGACAAGGCCCAAAACTAGAAACGTAGCATATGATCGTGTCAGTTTACTGCTACTGTTTTCTGCATGTCAAGTATATGTTCCTATGACCATGAGATCATGCAACACACTGACACCGGAGGAGTACCTTGTGTGTATCAAACATCGCAACGTAACTGGGTGACTCTAAAGGTGCTCTACGGGTATCTCCGAGGGTGTCTATTGGGTTGGCATGGATCAAGACTAGGATTTGTTACTCCGTGTGATGGAGAGGTATCTCAGGGCCCACTCGGTAATACATCATCACAACAAGCCTTGCAAGCAATGTGACTAAGTGTTAGCCACGGGATCTTGTACTACGGAATGAGTAAAGAGACTTGCCGGTAACGGGATTGAACTAGGTATACAAATACCGACGATCGAATCTCGGGCAAGTAACATACCGAAGAACAAAGGGAACAACATACGGGGTTAACTGAATCCTTGACATAGAGGTTCAACCGATATAGATCTTCATAGAATATGTAGGAACCAATATGGGCATCCAGTTCCCGCTATTGGTTATTGACCGTAGAGGTTTCTCGATCATGTCCACATAATTCTTGAACCCGCAGGGTCTGCACACTTAAGGTTTGGTGACGTTTCGGTAGGATAGAGTTATGTATGGTGTTGACCGAAGGTTGTTCGGAGTCCCGGATGAGATCCCGTACATCACGAGGAGCTTCGGAATGGTCCGGAGGTAAAGATTCATATATAGGAAGTCCCAGTTTGGTCGTCGAAAAAGTTTCGG
The DNA here is from genome assembly GCA_022496015.1 of Hordeum marinum. Taxonomy (NCBI): domain Eukaryota; kingdom Viridiplantae; phylum Streptophyta; class Magnoliopsida; order Poales; family Poaceae; genus Hordeum; species Hordeum marinum. The sequence continues at coordinate 327,612,362 of CM039677.1, forward strand.
GCTCATCGGTAGTGTACCGAGAGTGCCGGTAGTGTACCGGGAGACCTCCGGGAGGGGTATTTCGACCCAAGAGACTTCATGGGATGTGGGAGAGTATTAACCATCCCTTAGTGGGCTGGTGGAATATCAACACAAGGCCCATGCGGCAAGAGGGAAGAAATCCAAAAGGAAAAGGTGGAAAGGGGCCAAAAAGGAGCAATCCTAGTCCTACTAGGATTGGAGGAGAGTCCTCCTCTCCCTCCTTGTCTTGGCCGAAATCCAAAGAGGGCCAGCCCTTGCGGCCAGCCTCTCCTCTCCTCCTATATAGGGGTTTTGCACTAGTTTTACGGCCACGTGCTACCCGTTCCACCGGTGCTCCTCTAGACCGGTTTTCCGCAGTGCTTAGGCGAAGCCCTGCCGGAATTGCTCCACCACCATCACCGGAGCGCCGTCACGCTGCCGGTGAACTCTTCCTCCTCTCCACTTCCTCTTGCTGGACCAAGACGGTGGAGATCGACATCAAGCTGCATGTGTGCTGAACGCGGAGGTGTTGTCCGTTCGGTACTAGATCTGAAGGATCGTGATCAAGACCACGAGACGAATCGTGATGAGTTCGCGGGACAGACCGTGATGAGTTCACGGGAAGGATCGTGATGAATTCACGGGATGGATTGTGATGAGCTCACGGGACGGATCGTGATGAGATCGCGGGATGGATCGCGATGAGTTCGCGGGACGGATCGTGATTGGATCGCGGGACGGATCGTGGTGAAATCGCGGGACACTCGGCGATTTGGACCGCGAAGATGTTCGACTACACCAACAGCGTTTCTTAACGCTTCCCGCTTAGTGATCTACAAGGGTATGTAGATCCACTCCCCCTCTCGTAGATGCTCATCACCATGGATAGGTTTGCATGTGCATAGGAAAATATTTGTTTCCCATGCAATGTTCCCCAACATGTTTACCCCTATTCATCTTATCATATTAGCAAGGCATGGCTCCGTATTCACCACATTAATACAAATGTCAAGCACCGCGGTGTCCAAGTCAGGCAATTGGATCGTACTTTTTCAAAGCTCATGAACCTTTTATTATTCATGCAATAATGAGCGTGAACCATGGACATAACATAAAGATGGAATAGAAAATGGTGGTAGATATCAAAGGGTCAAAAGTGGAAAAGAAAATCTCACATCAACTAGGCGTATCGATGGTTTATGAAGATGCCCATCGATAGATGTCAATGCAAGGAGTAGGGATTGCTATGCAAAAGATGCACTAGACACTACTGCGAGATGGTCCAAAGACAACATAACAATCAAAGACCCTTCGACGAAACTGTGTGCGATGCATGAATCGAGATGGTATAGTTCAAGCTCCGTTGCTAATGACACGAATTGTGTGCGATGGTGGACCCATCAAATTGGATTTAGAAAATAGTTGTCTGTGCGATCTATGGCAGACAGTTTGTTCTTATGAACCATTTGTGATTAGTGAAGATAACAGAAACAGTTAATAAAACGACATACGTGTGCAAAGTATGTCATACAATTCACTCGGATAAACTATGTGCAGTGATACAACGAAACACAAACGATTAGGCATAACAAGATGTGTGCGATATACATCAAACAGGTGAGTAATGAGAATCGTGTGCGAACACTGGAAATAACACATACGATTGGTGCTAATAACATGTATGTGTTGTGTGAAAACGTTTATTGGTGTAACATCCCAAAATTTCATTTTTGGAATGTTATGAAATATAGCTATGCATCACCATCACTTTGTTTGAATGTAATGAATGGTTGAAGTGCTTCTTTTGAAATTCTGAAAGGCCATTTCAATTTTTCCATGCATTTGTTTCACCTATTTGAAAACCTTTGGTAATGTTCAAAGAAAGAGGGGAGTAACATGACACTCCACACCAAGGGCATCTTGGTGAAATATTTGAGCAATAAAACCAGGGGGTTATTTGAAAAATTATTGCAAAAAGGATTTAAAATCAATTAGGCATTTTTCTGAAAATAATTTTTTCAAAGATATTCAATATGACAGAGGAAAAATGTTCATTAAATAGCATTAATTCTCCTGATCATTTTGATATATATATTTCTGATGTTTGGAAATATTTTGAATGCATTAAAAGAGTTTTTATCACTCTGGAAATAAATAAGGAAACGAATTAAACCGAACCGGGCCGGCCCACAGCCTTTAAGACCCGAAACTACTCCGGGTCGGCCACCGACACGCTAACCACGTGTCCCACCCTCACTGACGCGTGGGACCCACAGTCCGACCGCGACGTCAGCACGCTCATCCCCTTCCCCACGCCCGACCACCGTCGCCGGAGATCCCTCTCCGTGGATCTCGCCCCTCGTGCCCTCCCCGACCACCGCACCGCCCCTATATAAAGCCATGTCCCTCCGCTCTTCATTCCCCACCCGAAACCCCCTCTTCCCTCGCTGGAACGCTGCCCCACACCTCGCCGGAGTTCGGCACCCAGCCGGACCTCCCCGAGCTCCTGCCCGTCGCCACACTCACCCCCAGCCCCCTCCGACGCCACCAATCGACGCCAGAGACTCGCCGCCGCCGTTTGAAGCCTTCGGACCTTGCCCACGATCACCACGCCGTCGTCCTCGAGCACCTCCGACCTCCGGCCGCCGTCGACCTCGCCGGAGACCTCGACCCCCTCTCTGTAAGCCACCACCTCCACCCGTAGTCGTCAGATCCGTAGTCAACGATCTAGATTAGATCTATTTAATAAACGAACCGGTATGCTTTAAGTCTCGGCCAACCGCTCGCTAGCTCCCGCACGCATGCCCTCACGGCCAATCACAGCATGCCACGTAGACCCTTTCCGATCGATAGAACGTTTTTCTTTTTCTTTTCTGTTTTAGAAAACAAAATGTATTCTGTTTTTGTTTTTATCATATCTTTTAAAATATTTGGTGTTTTTAGTTGATTCTTTTGCATTAGTTCACAAATTTGTTGTAGTTTATGTCTATATGCTTAGATTTCAAAATTGAACTTTAAATTTTGAATCTAATCAAATTTGTTTAAATTACTAAAATCTGTATAACTAGAGTTCAAAAATATATTTTTGTATGAATCCTTTTGCCACCGATTTGTATTAGCTAGAATTATCATCCTACATAGTTTGAGAATTTTTAGGATGAATTTGGTTAATCTTTTTAACAAAAACAGAATTTTTTTAGAGTTTAGTTAATTTGATTTTAGTTTAGTTTGAACCTGATTTAGTTTAATTTTTTTTTAGATTTCATTAGGTTCTCTTGATACAACATTAGGTGTATCATTTTCTGTTAATAAAATATATTTTTAAATTGTTTTGTGCTCTAGTTTGAATAGGTACATCTTATTCTCACCTTTAGTATTGTTTAAAAAAAGTTTTGTAGTAACTCTTTTGCACAAAATTTTTAGAATGAAATACTTTCTGTTTTCTAATAAAATTTTGTATATTTTTCTATTATCTAAATGCCTAGTGGTTCCAAACAAATTTTTTGACTTGTTATGCCTTAGTATAGTTTTGACACCAAAATTTTTAGAGTCTTATACTTTGCATGATTATTCCTTTTGATTGTGCTTTTGTTTGTTGAAATATTGTTTACCTTGTTGTTGTATGAATTGTATTTGTGTTTATGCTTATGGTGTTCTCTTGTTTGATTCGTTAGATCATTCGGAGTGCGAAGCTTGTTATCTAGAGTCACTTGAATACGAGGATCGTCAGCAAGGCAAGTCACTTTGACCATGTATACATATGTTTTTATTGCATTAGTTCTACCATCTCCCCAATTGCATGCAAAGTAGGTAAATTGGAAACTTGGTTAGTTGATGTAGTATCATGTGGTAGACACCCCTCAACCTTTTGACACATTGGCCCCGGGAAATGTTAATTTAAATTTTGCTATGCTATTAGTATACGGGGTTGGTTGTGTGATTCATGAGAGTTGGGAGTTAATAATAATTTCAAGACCTACAAGATGATCAAGTCTTCAAGACTCCGAGTTTTCAACATACCTCTGGGTGGATGATGTTTGAACGGCGCCCTGGAGAAACCAGTGGTTAGCCTAGATGTTGCTGGAGAAGTGCCAGTATTCATGCGGAAAGGTCCACCCAGGCACAAAGAGATGGATGGATGCTTCAAGACCCAAGGCTTACCTGCACAGCCACAAGCCATTATCGGCTCTGGCTTGGTTGAATATCGTGGTGACCCTGGACAGGCGGTGCTACGAGATGTAGAAGAACGGTACGAAAGGATGGGCACCGACGGAGTCTCGGGGAAACCCTTTAGAAGACCATGTTTTGGTCATCCATTTCTCAAACACCCTGAAGTGCGAGAAATCCAACGGAGGCGATCAAATCTTGTGGGGAATGTGTGCAAAACTCTGCAGAGTACCCAAACACAATCGATTAGTTGTGTCCACGGTCATGGACAGTTTGAGCCAAAGGAACTGAAACTATCTGGAACTCTCAACACAATTAATTACATTGATGTGGGTATTAATGTCAATTTGGATATAAGAATTGGTTAGTGGAACCATCTCATTAATCAACCAACATTGTAGTAATTATGCTTTCGCCCTCTCTTGTTGTAGGAAAATTTTGGCTTTATGCAAAACCTACTACCCCACTTGCCATATATGCATGTAGAATAGATGATTACTTTACACCCCCTCTTTTGTGACATTGCCGGCATATTCAATATGCTGACCTACACGGCTGCAATGTATCATGTTGCAGAGTACTTTTCCGACCAGGAGTGAGGATACGCTCTATGCTCGGTGAGATGCCCTTGGAGTCAGATGGACTCAACTACCTTTGAAGCTTCCGCAAGATTAGTTATTCTCATGAGTTGGCCTTGAGCCACTTTATTGTAATTCTTATTGTAATAAAGGACTCGATATGAGATTTTTCGATTATTAAAGCTGTGTGATTTCACTTTGATATATACATTGATGTACCGTGTGTGTATCAGCATGATCTTGGGATTGTATAGAAATACAGGAGATTCGACCTTTCATGGTCGGGTTGCTACAGTTGGTATACAATTGTCAGTGATTGATGAAATCATCACCAACTGGTTTTGTAGTTTACTCCATTTGTACTGTTATTTGCTCGGTCTGCACAACATCAATGATGTGCCTACAAAATAACAACATATGTACTTATAAGAACATAATTGCATAAACAAAAAACAACACAATGCAATTTCAAATATTGTATCACAAATACAAACAATATTACAAGGTTCAAATTCTAGCATAACAAGGCCCAAATTCAGAGATTAGAAGGTACAAAATGACATTAGAAATAAAATCCAATCTTCAGGATCCATGGGATGTAATATTTCTACAAAGCGATCAGCCACCGAGAAGTCATATATCGGCTCGATAGAATCGCTTCCGAATAATCTGTCATATGAACTTTCAAAGCAAAAATCAGCTTCTACAGAGGCTTTTCCATTCTCCTATAGGTGCCTTTGCTGATGAGTAAACCATCCATTGTGTCGCACTAAATATAGTGCAAACCTCATTACCTTGAGCACCCTTGCTTTCTAAACAAAGAAACTGGTGAATTGAATCTCTGGATTGGTGCCTCCGTACTCGTTCAAAGTATTTTCCGTGAGATGGAATTTGAGGCATTTGATGGGATTATTATATTGTGCCCCTTTCTCCAAGTCCTGCTTGTATCTGCAAACGAAGACAACATATCAACGGTTAGATGCAGTTTTCAACACTACGGGCCTCTTTGATTTGCATGATTTATAAAATACACTAATAGATTGGCATGCCATCTTCGATTGTTCATGATTAACATCCCAAAAAAAATGTGTACCACATTTGTCATTGTAATCATGGGTAAAATTACCAACAAATTGAACTCCGTTGTGGTTAACAATTAACAGGAAAGGAACATCACCTCGACGTATAGCTTCTCCATGCACGGAAAGCATATAAGGAACTTAACAATGTCATCCAGATTGGGGCCGGTTGATTGTTGTGCCAAGATATTCACTATGTGCAGAGACAATGTGATGCATGTGGGAATCATTTTATGGATGACAACCGAACACAGATCAATAAAAACTAGATAAAATGTGATGTAGAATAATAAGAATGAGAATAAGATTGTGTACTTGAACGGGTATGGATCCAGATGTAACATGTTTGGAGAATTCAGCCGATGAATAGCCCAATAATGTGAATTTTAGTGCGTCAATGACCCTGATTCTTGTTCGACCTTCTTTATCGAGTACAAATATTCTCTCAAGGAAAGGCGCATTCTCAATGACCATATCATGAAACTCCCCAACTAACAGCGTGTTGCGGCACCAGCCATGCACATAAACCGTACACATATTTGTCGTAGCGATGTGGAGGCTACTGAACCCAAACATCATCTGAAGACAAAGATACTCGAGTGTTGTACAGCCGCCGAGCAGGCGCTCCAAATCCACCTTCGAATTGCTAAAGCCAATGAGCTTGAGGATCTTCAGTTTAAGGAGATGAAGAGCATGCATGACATTAATCTTGGGGAAAAGGCACTGGATGAACATAGCGCGCCACAGCATGGGAGCCAGGCGGAGGACAGAAGGAGGCAGCGAGCGCCCATGTCCAGCAACAAAGTTGAGCTCCTCGAGCTGATCTAGGGAGGGGGATAAGAACCACTCGTGAAACTTAGGTTCGGCCTTGCAGTTGGAATGGAAAGTGCCGATGGCAAGGCATCTTACCGGCGCAGTGTGCGTGGCGAGGATGTGGACAATGCGTCCAAGTGTTTACCATCCCAATGTAGAGCTCATCGTCATCGAGGAGGTCAATGGGGGTGGAGTACCGTAGGGGGCACCACCGCCTGGAGAAGATGGTGGTCTGCATGGTAGATCTGATGGGGAGGAGGGACATGATGGTTACGAACATCTCGCCGGGGCTGCTGTTGATGAATTCCACACACACCGGAGGCTCGTGTGGTTCACCCCCGACTCGCCCCCGCTTTTTGGCCGCCTAATCGTCAATCGAAAAAGGAGGCAATCCTCAGCGGCAGCCCTTATAGATAAGACCAGAGGAGAAGGTGAAACATTAATGGAGAAGTTGGGAGAGAATAGGGTTGTGGGGGGAGGCCCGAGGTCAAAAGGATTGATTTCCAGTGAGCCAACTGCGCCTACATGACGGACTACTGGCACGCGTCCCTTTGAGCCTACGTGGTGGACTGCTCGCACACGTCCTGTCTAATCAAACCTACACCCGTGGCGCCTCCTAGACAATAAAATTAGAAATTATAGTAAATTACACCAGGTACTAAAATTATCACCAAAAAAATTAAATAATAGAGAAAAAGTATATATTTGTTGCTAATAGTGACATTTAATTATATTGAAATATATTTGTATTATCATAAATTGCGTGAAGATTTTTGTATGTATATTTGAACAATTATGAAATGTAATTTACATAGTTTGTATGTATAATGTTTATACTGCATGAATAATTAAATGTTATGTTTCTTATTGAGATTAGAATTTACAAACCTTTTATAGATTTCTAAAAAAACTTAGTTTTTCGTTAATTTTCACATTTCTCTGACAGGTGGGGCCCACCTCTCATAGAGGCGAGGCCACGCATCTGCTCGATGAGCCCATTCTCGTGCACAACCCACGGGTTGCCGCCATAGTGGCGGCCGTCTTGGCCGCCACAACACCGTCATCGGTCTTGGCCCCGGCCCCGCAGTGATAGTGGGTACACACGTAAACACATTCGAGAACGCAGGCCCACGTACGCCATCCCACACGGTTTCTAAAAACCATAAAGCGTTCCGTGCTTGGGAACTAAAACCATCAATAAATCTTGAGCTTATTTCCCGTCACATTCCAAATTACCACGTGCTAAATTTATTGCAAATCAGTTCACACCTACCAAACCTAAACATGTTCCCACTTAGTAGTTGTTTACCGTAGTACGTTATAAAAACACCTACTCGAAAATTACCGCACATTCCTCACCCTGCCACCAAAAACATGTATTTTTGTTAGTCATTCATTCCATCTGCCATGGACGATAGGAGGAGGGGTTTTGGGTCAAGATATCAGGGAAGAAAGACTAAGGCCACAGAAGCAACCAAGAGGTCTCGCCGCCGCACCACAGAAGTGCAAGAGAGCTCCAGCCGCATCACGTTTGCTGCAACAGAGATGTCCGGTGGCGCCGTGGACACCCAGGAGGATCTTTCGCGAAGAGGCGACGACTCTTACAATCACAAGAGCGTTCACCTCAGAGGCGAACTGGATGAGTTGGCATTCTTGGATTCCTCAACCATGGACGACATGCGTCCTGAGCTTGGTAGGAAGGACACACTGATAGATGACTTGGTGAAGCTGCTGGAGAAGAGCTACCCGTTGGTTGACAAGGGGACCGGCCTCGTGGAGAAACTTATGGAGGAGAATGTCGCATGGAAGAAACTACTCTAGAAGAAAAGTGGCTCAAAGGGGAGGCTGAAAGAACTCGCCGATGAACTTTTGGAAGACTTGGCAAAGCTCTACATCGAGCGCGAGGGGCTGGTGAAGGAATCCATGGCGTGTGTCAAAGAACTTCATGCGTATGCGACACACACCATCGACGCTCTCGAGCAAAATTCTAGCGCCATGGCCACAATGCGGAAAATGGTGTATGAGAGGCGAGGGGAGATGGAAGTCGTGGAGGCGATGATGAAGGAGATTGAGGAACCCTGCGCCCAGCAATCCATCAAGAATTAGATAATAGTGGGCTAGATCGTTTTCTTTGTCTTCCTTCTTCAGCCTCTTCCCTCTTATTTTGCCTCTGTGTCTTTGGGGAGTTGCCGCATCTGAATTTTTTATTATCATGGATATGTAAGAGAATTATAATCCTTTCCCAGTGCGGATTTGTTGTTATATTATTTCATTCATATGTACATGTATATGAGTCGAAAGCAAACAAAACGTCAAGTTCTCGGCGAGGCATGAACAAAATAATGGTTACGTAGAGCGGGGCAATGGGATCACAAGCAAACTAGTCCCTCTTTACAAGCGCATTAACCACATGATAATGTAGGGTAACGCAGCAGAAAACAAAAAAAATCCGACGTACGCACCAGCCCAGGACCACTATGAAGACTGCATACAAGGTTTGATCTTTTCGTTACCGACTCGTAGCGCAGTGGAAGTAGAGTCGATGACGATCGGCGGTGCAGATCCCCGCAGCTAGGATTTACAACCTCCCAACCGCGAGGATGTATACCCTCATCTGCCCCGCGGACAGCCCTCCGGGAGGCGGTCGGACAGTCCCCCAGACGGTGTCGCGGACAGCCCTTCGGGAGGACCTCCGAAGCTCGGACTGTCACTCGGACAGCCCTTCGGGAGGACCTCCAAAACTCGGACGGTCACATTGACAGCCCTTCGGGAGGCACTCTTGAACTAAGACCGAAACTACAATCTCTCTACAGAGTTGCACACATACGGTGTCATCTATCCAGCAGGGCTTCGCCGTCCAGAACTAGTTCCTGCCGGAACCCAGACAGCCTTTCGGCTCTACGAAACTATTTCGCTGGGAGGGAGAGAGAGAGCTTGGAAAGCAAAGCATGTGTATGAGATCACAAGGATCAAGAAATGGCAGCCCACATCTCCTCTATTTATAGGAAAACCAAGGGGTAGGGTGGTTTTACAATAAAACCCAAAATGCACATGAATGAAATCCTTCCACAAGGGCATAAAAGTGAAACCAAGGAACAAGAGGAACTCCATGAAGGAGTCCACCATGTGGCCGGCCACACCCTCATGTGGGGCCCCAAAAATGGCTCCAATCCATCCATGTCATCCCCAAGATCTTTTGGAGCAAAGCCCCAAAAGGTGGCTTTCCATAAAGTAGTCCAAATAGCACTTTCACTATTCACAGCGACATTTTTCAGCGTCCGCTCGAACTGAAAATATTTATGTGGGCTTAGAACAATTCTAGTACCCCACTAAAATAATTTTCAATGCGATCCGAAACAATTCCGGAATAGTGATTTTCATCTGCGAAAAGCATCTGAAGCAGTTCCGGCAGCTCCGGAACATTTCCGGTTATTCTTCCGGAAAATTCCCAGAAGTTTCCAGAATGATTTTGGCACCCTCCAAGAATTATCAGGCATGTGCCAAAACCAATTTGACTTAATGGTATCCCTTGAAACAACTTTTCAGTTTCACCGAAACTGTTCCGGTGACCTGTCTACAGAACTTTTCCATTGTCTAAAACTTTTCCGGTGTCCGAAACTTTTCGGTGATTTTCTCTCATACTCCCTGTCTAGTATTCAACAGATAGATGACCCTTAAGCGTGTGACCCTATAGGTTCGGTGAAGCATAGACATGACCCGGAACCCCTTCCGATCAATGATCAACATCGGAGCCGTGGACACCCATATCGATCCTTGTACCCACACGAATAAATATTCGAGTGAACCTCCAGTTGCCGTGTGCTATTCCTATTGCTTCGTGATATGTTACAAATACCCGAGGTGAGACATGTTGGCATCCTCGTGGATCAACAACTTGTCCACTATGCCAGTTACCTCGTTAATGGTATTGTTCTCTTTTCTCGTTTCCATGTTCCGGCATCCCCGTGATCAAATCACAAAGTGTCTGGCCAGACGATGATGGATACCGTAACACCGAGAGCTCCCAGAGATATCTCTCCATCGTCGGAGGAGAAAATCCCAATCTTGATCTATCAAGTTACTTCACATACTTTTCCATGAACCTGTAAGCCGCCGTAATAGCCACCCTTTTAAAGATGACATTTAACAAACCCCAAAGTTCATGAAGCAAGCATGAAGAAACTCGATACTCTCATGGTCTAAGGAATTATGCAAACATTAACTTCTCTGTGTTATTAACCATTAACTTATGAAGAATGTATCTCATAGCATAACATCAATTCGGGTTGATTCAACACAAATGTTCTTCTAACATTATGCCCTCAAAATTGCCGGCATAGCCATGCCCATGATCAGGAAAACAGGATCATCATGCAATACTTGATCCAGTCTTAGAGGCCAGACTAAGAATACATTTTACCGTTTATTATCCCACATGTGCACATGAGTTTCCCTCCAAGCCTCGTTTTATTTGTAGACTCGAGAATCACTGCAGTTATAGCATGGAACATAAACATAGTTATGAACAGGGAGATAATCAAAAACATTTATTATTGCCTCTAGGGCATATCTCCTACAGACTCCCACTTGCACAAGAGTCAATGATCTAGTCAATGCTAATGCACTTTACACCTATGGCATACTGATGTAAAATATGCTTCGCTTGTGGTATAGCCTGATGTCCAATGGATCTGACAACTTCAGCTCTGTGTGGAACATTGCATATCCTCGTGTTTTCACGCTATCACAAAATTCGTATTTTGTGTGACTTGGCTTTGCATATGTGTGAATCATTGGTCGAAACCTGATTCCTCAGGCTGAGCTATGGAGCAACTATCTGCAATAGTGTCTCATAGACCAAAGCCATCTTGGAACCATACTAAGTTCATGAATGAACTATATGATTCAACAACTTCTTTGTCGCTTCCAAAGCGTCAACATACTTAGCCTTTGTTATAGAATTCGCCACAGTATCTTGTTTGGAACAATTTCCAACTACCGTGCCACCATATTGTGTATCACACAAAAAACCTCAATTAAATCGAAAATCACATGGAGAAATGGTGGAGACTGTATCGATGTAACATATTAAACCGAACTCTTCATGATTTCTGCTTGCGAGAAAACATGTCATCACTACTACTCTAGTACTCAATGACATCTTTCACTTTTGTCCTATGATCAGTACTTTGATCACTTTGGTTATCCATACTCACAACAACTTTGGAGTATCGGACATATCTGGTGGTTTTACATACCATGGAATACATGATTAATCCAAACACAAGAGTGTGTGGAATCTCCATCATGTATTTCACTCATCAGTGTTTTGGGACACTAAGTCTTGCAAAAACTCTTTCCATGTGACTTCGGCAAGAATCACTCCTTGGCGTTTTAAATGCTAAAAGGTTTTAGCACCTTGTCAATATGTATTCATTGCTTAGCCCCATTAGGTAAATATATCTCCATAGATCATCATGCCTAATATTGAGGCTATTTAGCCTAAGCACTTCATCGAAAAAACTATTTTCAAATGAAGTCCTAATTCGTGTCAAGAAATTTATTTCCAATTAACAATGTGTCAAGTACACAAGGTTTTTAGAAATAGTATTATGCTCCCACTTACTTTCTTGAATCACAAGCATCTTTGATACCCATTTAATGAAGTCAAACTCCTTTGACCATTCCATCAAAAATGAAGATTCCAACTCCGCTTTGCTCTCTTTTGTCCATCGCTGGAACTCTGAAGTTTGCATACTTACTATCATCCTCTGGATCGACAAATTACTTTGGACTGTATCACATACAAGTCCTAGGTTTCATTTCCATCAGATGGAAATCCTTTTGTCATCCATGTTTCATATCTCATGATTGATATATGTATTAATTGCTAGTTCAACCCGAACCGACCTTAAGCATCGGTACGGTGAAACAACCTCATCGTAGTCAACTCCTTGAACTTGTTATTTCAACAAGTCGAGCTTTACGGATAAAACAATTTTATCCATACCAGTTTTCAGTTCCATAAATATTCGTTGGACTCTAAGTCCTCTGAAAGGTGTATCAAGGTTTTAATCTTGAATAACTTATATGGAAACTATCTCGGATTGTATTCGCATTTAGCCAATCCCGGAGTCAGGGCCCATCAACGCTTCCTTGTGTATTGTAGGTATACTGTTGTCCAACAACAATATCTCGTTTGCGCACCTGATAGGTTTGCATGAGCTTTGCCTACGTGGTTCAGCTACACGTTCAACTGAAGTCCATACATTTTATTGTAGAGACTTACGTATCAGTCATAGTAGGAAACAACAGATTCACTTCCAAGGTTTCTTTCCTTTGAACTGATGACGAAGATACTGGTTATCTCGTCGAGTTGCACTGTCCTCCCACTCACCTTTTGTAAGAACTATTCTCTTTAAAAGCATACCGTTTTGTGGCAAAACCCTTTGCCTCAGTATAGTGGGGGGGAATACCCAATGACTTGGGATAACCATACAAAATAGCACCTGTCTGATTTGGAATGGGTTTGTAACCTTTTACACAAGCCCCATATTCCAACTGTTAAGAAAAGATATAACATGGTTGGGCGTACCATACCATAGCGTCATTTCAACAGGCCTGATGGATCTCTTTTTAGTGTAAAAGCCGCAGTCTCTAAAGCATCACTCTATAAAAGGGATAATGGCAAATCTATTTATGTCATCTTTGATCTTACCATGTCATAAATGGTTCGATTACATCTTCACGGACTTTCCACTTGCAGTGGTGTTCTGGGAGGTGCAAGTTATGAAACTCTTTTCACAACTCATCAGACAATCGCTAAACTTGTAACTCAAATATTCCTTTCCGCAATCAAATTGCAGAAACATAATTTTCTGGGTACAATAACTTCTACTTCATTTTTGAAAACCTTTCGAATGATTTCAAAAGATCCAGACTTACGTCTCATCAAGTAAATATCCATATATCTACTTGAGTCATTTTTGAAGGTAGACAAATCCACTGTTTGCAACAACATGTATTTGACTACACACATCATAATGTATGATTACCAATAAGTTCTTTGCTCATTCCTTATGGCCTGTGAATGGTATTTTAGTTAGTTCACCTGTTGGAGGAAAGTCGCAACTGTCAGATGATTCAAAATCAAACGACTTCAAAATCCATCATAATGGAATTTTCCATGCGGGTTTCTCCAATGTGACCAAATGCAGTGCCACACATATGTGGTATTCTTTTAGTCTTGCGACATTTAGTGTCAGTGTTATGGATGTATCATATTTCCATCAATATTCATAACATATATCTCATCTAGGATGGAATCATGGCCCTTCATGTTATTCATAATACTGAACAACAATTGTTGTTTTTATGAACAAATCTTTTGCAACAAACATTGTGCAATGGGATAGAGTGTATGAAACTCTAAAATGAATTATGAAAGTAAACCCACAGGTAATGTATTATTATCAATATTCATAACATACGTCTCAGTCATGATGAAAGTATGGCCCTTATGTTATTCATAACACCAAACATGAAAAGTTCTCTTATGAACAACCTTCTTGCAAGATACCTTATGCAAAGGGCTAGAGTGTATGAAACTCTAAAATGAATTATGAAACTTAATACATAGGGAATACACCGATGGAAGGCATAGTAACATTTACTATGTTCCCTACGTGTATCTAAACCTCATTCCTGGCTAGTCTTTCAGGCCATAGTAGTTCTTACATCGAGTTGCAACAGAATGCAATCGAGCGGGTATCTTTGTGACCAACTCACAATACCCAAGAATTAGTGATTAACATGTTTAACCATAATTCCCAAGAACTATATCTTTGACCAGCCTTCTATACATCAAAAACTTGTATGACATTCATACATGAGCTGGATATTCCAGTCTTCTTTCCTTTTGCCATTATATTTCTAACAGTTTAACTTTTCAGTATTTCTCCTACTCTCAGAAGAAGCACCCAACTTAAGAGTGGCATTAGCCCCAGACTTCCTAGGCGTGAAAGTCTTACTAACACCCTTCGGACACTTCCTTTCTCTTTAAGTTGTTGTTTTATTCACCTTTCATCATATGACAGGCGTTCTCCTGGATCCCTCTCTTATCAGTCTAATGCATAGTAAACTCCTTTACTAATAGTTTGCAAACAAACATTGTTTTGGATATCTCATATCTTTTAGCTTTTGTCTGTCTCTGAAAATGACTTTCAGATTCCATGAATATCACATAACTATCCAAACTTTTGAAGTTTCGGCCTCATGGAAGCAAACATATTTGACTTGACCGTAACGGAATTTTAGCTTTTTGGATCGAAGGATGAGAGTCATATCATCCATAGCATTAGCGGGAGAATACCGAAAACATGCGATAGGACAAGTCCTTCTCGGCACTCTTGAGGACAATCCTCACATTACGTTACCAACCGTAAAGTTTTAACCAGATATTTAACAGCTATTCAATTTTAATAGGGAAGGTGGAAACGCGAGCCATTATTCTACAACTATTTTGCAAACCACACTTAGAAAGAGTTCAAAATAAATTGCACTGAGAATTAAAACAAGTTAATTCTACAGTGCGCTCCCACTCAAATCAATATCTCTCATAATTGATTCTGAGTGATTCAAGATCCAAATTACAATTCAACGCCAAGGATGTATCCATCTCAAGTGACGAGAATTGCAATCGATAGGCCAACTTGCCAATCACATCTCTATGTTACTCTTGTTCATCTTTTGATGCGTGTGTTCCGAGCTCATGACTTTCATGCCTGAACGTCAACACAACCAAGTGATCTCGCTGCGAGGTCTCAACTCACCCGCCTCACACTTCTCTAATTGTTCGTACCCATGTAACCATGTGATACCCCGAAGAGATAGGTGCCGTGACGGTGCTACACTTGGGAGAACACTAACTACTTGATATTCTAAGTGAGAGATCACCCTAATAAAAAGCGACTACCGCGCAATCAAGAAGGGTGCATCAAGAGGGATAAACATCTCAGGTAATTCATAATTAGCATGACATGGTATAGCCCCTTCTGGCGGAGAAGTCAAGTATTTCTTCGTCTTTGGCATTCGCATCGGTGTTCACCTTTGCGAAGATTGCCACCACCTTTTTGATGCACCAAATAATATTGCTATCTCTATAGCTTAATAAAATAAGTGCATTACATAAGGTTGACACGCAGGTCATTAAAGTGCAATCATATGGCTCCAGCCATCATGCCGAATCATGACACGTAGGTCATGTTAATCAATTTACATCATATAGTCATCTCATACATAATCAAATTATTATGAACACTGCTATACCACATCACATGCACATGCAAACCATCCTGCAAAACCAAGTTAGACGCCTCTAATCGGTCCATGCAAAAACTTGTTTTTCGTGGCTTCTAAGGTTTCGAAACAAACTGAAGCTACCAACGTCCATCATCAAGTATGATAATTCAAGTTGCTAGATTAACAATCCAGGGTGTATGAAACACGAGATAATAAAATCTCGAGCCCCATACTAAACTTCGTCATACGCGTGACCCCCATGCAGATCACATCTGCATTGCCCTTTCGTCTGCGAAACATCCATCTTTCTCAACTATGGTGGAACCCAAAGAACTGTTAGCACTTCGTTGATCTGTCAATCAGCATACTCAGGAGCAGCATGAAAGGATCGTGCATTGCCAGAACATTGTGAGATTCCACCATTCCGTTAAGATCAGGACTACGCAAATTCCAGGGAAGCAACAAGAACATCGGGTTACAGATTTCATCTGCTACCCGCACAAATAATTTTCAATAATAGATCTCATCTACTACCTAATTATATTATGCAACACCCATACATCTCCATGTATTCTAGATCGCAACCTGCATCTATGCATAGCACTGCTCTTGATGCCACTGTAGGGTAACGCAACAGAAAACAAAAAACTTCCGACCTACGCACCAGCCCAGGACCACTATGAAGACTACATACAAGGTTTGATCTTTTCGTTACCGACTCGTAGCGTAGCGGAAGTAGAGTCGATGACGATCGGTGGTGCAGATCCCCGCAGCTAGGATTTACAACCTCCCAACCGCGAGGATGTATACCCTCATCTGCCCCGCGGACAGCCCTCCGAAGGCGGTCGGACAGTCCCCCGGACGGTGTCGCGGACAGCCCTTCGGGAGGACCTCCGAAGCTTGGACTGTCACTCGGACAACCCTTCGGGAGGACCTCCAAAACTCGGACGGTCACATTGACAGCCCTTCGGGAGGCACTCCCGAACTAAGACCGAAACTACAATCTCTCTACAGAGTTGCACACATACGGTGTCATCTATCCGGCAGGGCTTCGTCGTCCAGAACTAGTTCCTGCCGGAACCCAGACAGCCTTTCGGCTCTACGAAACTATTTCGCTGGGAGGGAGAGAGAGAGCTTGCAAAGCAAAGCATGTGTATGAGAGCACAAGGATCAAGAAATGGCAGCCCACATCTCCTCTATTTATAGGAAAACCAAGGGTAGGGTGGTTTTACAATAAAACCCAAAATGCACATGAATGAATTCCTTCCACAAGGACATAACAGTGAAACCAAGGAACAAGAGGGACTCCATGAAGGAGTCCACCATGTGGCCAGACACACCCTCATGTGGGGCCCCAAAAATGGCTCCAATCCATCCATGTCATCCCCAAGATCTTTTGGAGCAAAGCCCCAAAAGGTGGCTTTCCATAAAGTAGTCCAAAAAGCACTTTCACTATTGACGGCGACATTTTTCAGCGTCCGCTCGAACTGAAAATATTTATGTGGGCTTAGAACAATTCTAGTACCCCACTAAAATAATTTTCAATGCGATCCGGAACAATTCCGAAATAGTGATTTTCATCTGCGAAAACCATCTGAAGCAGTTTCGGCAGCTCCGGAACATTTCCGGTTATTCTTTCGGAAAATTCCCAGAAGTTTCCAGAATGATTCTGGCACCCTCCAAGAATTATCAGGCATGTGCCAAAACCAATTTGACTTAATGGTATCCCTTGAAACAACTTTTCAGTTTCACCGAAACTGTTGTGGTGACCTGTCTACGGAACTTTTCCACTGTCCGAAACTTTTCCGGTGTCCGAAACTTTTCGGTGATTTTCTCTCAGACTCCCTCTCTAGTATTCAATAGATAGATGACCCTTAAGCGTGTCACAGTATAGGTTCGGTGAAGCATAGACATGACCCGGAACCCCTTCCGATCAATGATCAACATCGGAGCCGTGGACACCCATATCGATCCATATACCCACACGAATAAATATTCGAGTGAACCTCCAGTTGCCGTGTGCTATTCCTGTTGCTTCGCGATATGTTACAAATACCCGAGGTGAGACATGTTGGCATCCTCGTGGATCAACAACTTGTCCACTATGCCAGTTACCTCGTTAACGGTATTGTTCTCTTTTCTCGTTTCCGTGTTCCGGCATCCCCGTGATCAAATCACAAAGTGTCTGGCCAGACGATGATGGATACCATAACACCGAGAGGGCCCAGAGATATCTCTCCATCGTCTGAGGAGCAAATCCCAATCTTGAGCTATCAAGTTACTTCACATACTTTTCCATGAACCCGTAAGCCGCCGTAATAGCCACCCATTTACGGATGACGTTTAACAAACCCCGAAGTTCATGAAGCAAGCATGAAGAAACTCGATACTCTCATGGTCTAAGGAATTATGCAAACATTAACTTCTCTGTGTTATTAACCATTAACTTATGATGAATGTATCTCATAGCATAACATCAATTCGGGTCGATTCAACACAAATGTTCTTCTAACATTATGCCCTCAAAATTGTCGGCATAGCCATGCCCATGATCAGGAAAACAGGATCATCATGCAATACTTGAGCTAGTCTTATAGGCCAGACTAGGAATACATTTTACCGTTTATTATCCCACACGTGCACATGAGTTTCCCTCCAAGCCTCGTATTATTTGTAGACTCGAGAATCATTGCAGTTATAGCATGGAACATAAACATAATTATGAACAGGGAGATAATCAAAAACATTTATTATTGCCTCTAGGGCATATCTCCTACAGATAAATGGCGAATCGTACGCTATTAATTTAGAAGTTGGGAGTGAGGCGAGCAGGGGGTGGAGGTCAAAGTATTGCTTCCCGATGAACATGCACACTAGACTGCTCTCATGTGTCCCATCGAGCATGCACTGTGGATAGCTCTCACGCATCATGTCAAGCCTCCACAGCGGATAGCCCACATGCGTCCCGTCGAGCATGCGCGGCAGTAATCTTGCATGCGTCCTGTCATCAACCAGCTGCACATACAACACCCCCATATCAAGTAAAAAAATGGACGCATGGAACCAAATGCTTATCATACGAGTTTTTTATTTACGGGAATTCAAAAAACAATATTATCAATGATTGAGACCGAGCTATCATGCCTAAATGTTTCTAGTTCATTCACATTCATATAAAAAGGGCCCTAGAAAACTCAATTAACGTATAAAAAGGGCCGAATTGATGCACTAGATGACGCATTGAATGTAGTTTCGCCACCAAAGGGGACATGTTCCCTATCGAAATCACGAGGTCAGAGCATGTGCTTCTAGTTCAAAATTTGAACTCCGCATATTAAATCCCTAGAAAACTCAATTAATGTATACAAAGTGCCGAATTGGTGAGCTAGACAACGCACTGAATGTAGTTTCGCTACCAACGGTGACATGTTCCCCATCAAAATCATAAGGCTTCTTGAGTAAGCTTTGGCTTGTAAGATGCATGTCCCAATATTTGTCCCAAATTCATCCAAAAAATGCACACCATATATGTGTCATGGCATGACACTGTTTAAGTTTCATGAATTCCTGGCAAGCTTTGGGTTCTCTAGGATTTTGAAACCAGGATTCTCAATGTTTGTGGCCTAGTCACGACGCCAAGATGGTTGTAATTTAGTGTCCTTCGGTGCATGGGATCTAAACATGGACCCAAGGACACTAAATGATTTTTAATCCATTTTGGTGCCCTAGAGCACGTGCTTGTAATTCAAATTTGAGTTATTCACATTAAGTGCATGCCGAGAAAACTCAAATGTCATTTCAACCACAAAGGTGACATGTTACCTAATGAAACCATCATGCTTCTCGAGAGGTGTTGATTCGCATTCGCTACTTTGATAATTTGATATGTGGGTGGACCGGTGCTAAGGTAATGTTCTTACTTGAACTTACAAGCTACTTATGATTAACCCCTCTCGCAAGCATCCGCAACTATGAAAGAAGAATTAAGATAAATCTAACCATAGCATGAAACATGTGGATCCAAATCAGCCCCTTATGAAGCAACGCATAAACTAGGGTTTGAGCTTTTGTCACTCTCACAACCCATCATCTACTTGTTATTCCACAATGACTTCCCTTAGGTCCATAGCATGGTGAAGTGTCATGTACTCGGTGTTCACATGACACCACTAAGAGAAGTAACAACATACATATCATCAAAATATCGAACGCATACCAACTTCACAAGATTAATTATAACAAGACTTCTCCCATGTCCTGAGGAATAATAGTAACTACTCACACATCATCAACATGTTCAAGATCAGAGGTATAATAATGATAATTAAGGATCTAAACATAATCTCTTCCACCAAGTAATCCAACAAGCATCAACTACGAAATGTAGTCAATAGAACTAGTAACCCACATGTACCAATCTGAGGTTTTGGAACAAAGATTGAATACAAGAGATGAACTAGGGTTGGAGATGAGATGGTTATGGTGAAGAGGTTGATGAAGATTGGTCCTCCCACAAAGGAGGAAGCGTTGGTGATGACGATGGCTTTGACCTCCCCCTCCCAAAGAAAGATTTCCCCGGCAGCATGTGAGTGCCGAAGTGCAAAAGGGCCTCTGCCCATGTTTCCGCCTCGAGACGGTGGCGCTTCGTTTCGAAAGGTTTTTTATGATTTTTTTCTAGGGTAAAACACACGATATAGGAGAAGCGGGACGTTGGAGGGCCAACAGGGGGCCCACAGACCATCAGGGCGCCCCCCTCCGGTATATTTTTTCTTCAGAAATTCTTAAAATATTCCAAAAATATTCTCCGTGAAGTTCAGGTCATTCTGAGTCTCGTGATTTTTTTGCCTTTTTCTCAGTTTTCCGGTCCAAAATTCCAATTTCCAAATATTTCCCTCCTTGTGGTGTACCGTGCATATTCAGAGAGAAAAGACATAAGAATTGTGTGATAATGTATAATAATTGACAAGAATAAAGTAAATATTAGTAAGAATTCACGATGCAAAATGGACGTATCAATTGCCTCAACCCATACCTTACAGAACTACTCACACATGGAGATCAGATCACATAAAGAAAACATCATGAATGTAAATTGATTGGTAATATCTCTTACAATGGATGTCATGTGTGATATATGATTACAAGTATGACTACAGGAGGAATAACTATGGTGGAGATGGAGATGGTTCTTATGGAGATGGGAAAATTGTGATGGCTAGGGTTGACGATGGGATGAAGATGATTTTGTCTTGTGGCTCCTCTCCTGGTTGTTCTATTGACATTTTGACCTCAACCCCTTTATAAAGTATGTTCAGGTTGACGAGACGCCTTAGTATCCATGCCATATGGCCAATCATGCAAGTGATCGCAGTCGCATGATGCACTGTCTTTTGTTCTGTTGATTTTGGTGCGCCTCCACTTGGTTCCTTATATATCCTCATTTATTCCATTCCTTGTTATGACTTTGATTTCGTCCATATTTAGCCAATTTCATGTGGAAACAAAATAACAAAGGATTTTGCAATCCTATGCATTCATTAGTCATTAGTGGCAATATCGGAGCAAATACTCGGTGTTAATGAAATATATCAGTCTAAACTCGAGTTAGAGGAGTGTTGAAATATTACTCATCAGCACACCAAGGAAAATGAGTATATATCTTAATCCCTTCGTTCCCTAACATAAGGTGTATTGTTTTCTATGCAAGTCAACCATTTAAATGTTTGACCAAGATTACATAATAAACTAACACGCCTGCAATACCAAATAGATAAAATCTGAAACTGCTTTTGATGATGAATCAAATGATGTAAATTTTGAATTGTGGATGTTGATATATATTTCTAAAAACTCGGTCAAACATGACCTTTTTGAATTTTTTAAAAACAAATACACCTTATATAAAGGAACGGAGGGAGTAATAAATGAAGGATTTCATGAAAACACACATATGTTACTACTCACTATAAAGAAAGGTAGTAGCATATGCATGTTACTAGTCTAAGGAGATCTCCAACGCTAACCCTCAAACTGAATATCGCATCCATCTGCGGACCAGGGGGGCAGTCTGGGGACACAGATGCGGGAGTCGGACATCAAAAGCTGTCCCTAAAGGTTCTCTAGTATGGATAATTTGAAATTCAAATCCATTCAATCACAACACAAGCAACGTATTATACCAGGGCCGGATCTCATCATCGCCCGACCACAACCAAAAAGCACTGCATAGCTTTTTACATGCCTAATCACAAAATCATATCAGTCCGTGCAAAAAAATAGATTTTTGGCCTACCGGGCCGGCAATCCGAGACTCCATGCTCAATAGGTCATCGTAGCTTGTTCCGCCTTCTCTGCGTCCATGCAAAGGCATCATAGAAGGAGAAGCTCAAGAAGTGAAAGACCGACATTGGGCATGCGGATGGCATCCGTGGTAGTGGGCGTTCTGGTCGCGAACGTGGTGGAGGTTGATGACTGATGACCCACAAGTGTAGGGGGTTAATCGTAGTCATCTCAATAAGTAAAAGTGTCAAACCCAGCGAGGAGTAAGGTAGTTTCTACAAACACTAAAATTGTAGGTAATAGGTAGTTTCTACAAGCACTGAAATGACAAGACGTTTTCAGCAAGGTAGTTTCTACAAGCACTAAAATTGTAGGTAAGAGGTAGTTTGATAGCAAGATAATTGGTAACGAGCAAGTAACAGTAATGGTAAATATGGTGCATCAAGGTATCCCAATCATTTTATGGCAAAGGACAGGCCAAAACGATCTTGTATAATAAGCAAAGTGTTCTCGAGGGTACACGAGAATTTCATCTAGTCACTTTTATCATGTTGGTTTGATTCGTGTTCGCTACTTTGATAATTTGATATGTGGGTGGACCGGTGCTTGGGTGTTGTTCTTACTTGAACAACCTCCCACTTATGATTAACCCCCTCGCAAGAATCTGCAACTATGAGAAAAGTATTAAGATAAAATCTAACCATAGCATTAAACATGTGGAGCCAAATCAGCTCCTTACGAAGTAGCGCATAAACTAGGGTTTAAGCCTATGTCACTCTAGCAACCCATCGTCTAATAACTACTCCACAATGCATTCCCTTAGGACAAAATATGGTGAAGTGTCATGTAGTTGACGTTCAAATGACACCACTAAGGGAATCAGAACATACATATCATCAAAATACCGACACATATCAAATTCACATGATTACTTGCAACATGACTTCTCCTGTGACCTCAAGAACAAAGGTCACTACTCACAAATAATATGCATGCTCAATATCAGAGGGGTATTGAATAGCATAATGTATTTGAACATATAATACTCCACCAAATAAACCATATAGTAATCAACTACACAAGGTAATCAACATTACTAGTCACCCATAGGTACCAGCCTAAGATTTGGGTATAAAAATTGAACACAAGAGATGAACTACGTTTGATAGGATGTGGTGTTTTTGAAGATGTTGATGAAGAATGGCCTCCCAAATATGAGAGGGTTGTTGGTGATGACGATGGCTTCGATTTCCCCCTCCAGGAGGGAAGTTCCCCTAGTGGAATCGCTTTGCCGAAGGGCAAAAGTGCTCCTCCCCAAGTTCCGCCTCGATACGGTAGTGTTCTATCTCGAAAGTACTCTTCTTATTTTTTTCAAGGTCAAAAGACCTTATATACCAAAAGATGGGCTCCGGAGGTGGGCCATGCTGAGCACAACCCACCAGGGCACACCCTCGTGTCTTGTGCTCATGAGGTGGCCCCCCTCCGGTAGTTATTTTCTCTAACATTTATTATATATGCCAAAATAAATCCCCATGAAGTTTCAGCTTTTTTGAAGATGTGCAGAATAGCTATCTCTGATATGCTAGCTATCTCTGATATGCTTTTTCAGGTCCAGAATTTCAGCTGCCAATATTCCCCCGCTTTGTGCAAACCTTGCAAATTATGAGAGAAAAAGGCATTAGAATTACTCAATAAAGCATTATTATGCATAAAAACATTATAAATAACCATAGGAAATCATGATTCAAAATGGACATATCTACTCCCCCAAGCTTAGACCTCGCTTGTCCTCAAGCGAAAGTCGATATCGAAAAACATGTCCACATGGTTTGAGAGAGAGGTGTTGATAAGAACAAAATACAGACATAGTAGCATCATACTTATTATCATAACAACAACAAACTTTATCATAAAACCCTTTCATATAACTTTATTTTATAAAAACATCATATAACTTCTTATGAACAAGTAACAATTCATCACAACATAGAAGTATAAAGCATAAACCTCATTGGAATCCAACAAACTATGTTATCAGTCAATTTTGCAACTACAATTCATCATATTTTCAGGAAGGGTCTCGTAACGGAGCCTTTTGGCAAGTCCACATACTCAACCATCATTTAATCTTCTATGATTGCTAACACTCACAGCATACCAATGGACAAAAAGTTTCAACCAGACACATAGAAAGATAGGGGCTTATAGTTTTGCCTCCCAACGTATTCACCTCAAGGGTGATGTCAACAGTAATAGCTCATCCTCACTCATATCCAACTGGATATATGTGCCTAGATCTTCCCTCACCACATGATGCTTACAATAAGAGAAAAATAAAAAGGAATAGGGAAGAATACTTTGACTCTTGCATAAAAGTAAATACGTAAAGGTAAAAGATAGGCCCTTTGCAGAGGGGAGCAGAGGTTGCCATGCGCTTTTTAGTTTGGATGCCAAAACCCTTAGTGCAAAAGAATATCATGTTGTATTGCCTATAATAACAACCTTTATTATGCAGTTCGTCGCTTTTTTTACTTTGCCATCACAAGCTCATGTAATGCTCAATTTTCTCTTACACTAATTTATCAAACACATTTAGAAGCATTTTTTATTGGCTTAGTGCACCGATGACAACTTACTTGCAGGATCTTATTCAATCCATAGGTAGGTATGGTGTACTCTCAAAACATGAGTTTGGGATTAAGGCTTTTGGATGCACAAGTAGTATCTCTACTTCGTGCGAAATTTTCGGCTAGAAAAGATATTGAGCAAGCACCACATGTTGAAGGATCTATGATAATATAACTTATATGTGAATATTGTTGGAAACATGCCCAAGAGGCAAAAATAAAATGGTTATTATTATACTTCCTTGTTCATGATAATTGTTTATTATCCATGCTATAATTGGATTGATTGGAAACACAAATACATTTGTGGATACATAGAGAACAATGTGTCCCTAGTATGCCTCTAGTAAACTAGCTCGTTTATCAAAGATGGTGAAGATTTCCTAGCCATAGACATGAGATGTAATTTGATAACGGGATCACATCATTAGGAGAATGATGTGATGGGAAAAATCCAAACTATGAACATAGAATATGATCGTGTCTATTGCTATAGTTTTCTGCATGTCAAGTATTTGTGCCTATGACCATGAGATCATGCAAATCACTGACACCGGAGAAGTACCTTGTTTGTATCAAACATCGCAACATAACTGAGTGACTATAAAGGTGCTCTACAGGTATCTCCGAGGGTGTCTATTGAGTGGGCATGGATGAAGACTGTGATTTGTTACTCCGTGTGACAGAGAGGTATCTTAGGGCCCACTCGGTAATACAACATCACAATAAGCCTTGCAAGCAAAGTGGCTAAAGATTTAGCCACGGGATCTTGTATTACTAAACGAGTAAAGAGACTAGCCGATAACGAGATTGAAGTAGGTATAGAGATACCGATGATTGAATCTTGGGCAAGTAACATACCGAAGAAGAAAGGGAACTGCGGACGGGATTAACTGAATCTTTGACATATAGGTTCAACCGATAAAGATCTTCATAGAACATGTAGGAACCAATATTGGCATCTAGGTCCAGCTATTGGTTATTGATCTTAGAGGTGTCTTGGTCATGTCTACATAGTTCTTGAACCCGCACGTTCTGCACACTTAACGTTCGGTGATGTTTAGGTTGTATTGAGTTATGTATGTTGGTGACCAAAGGTTGTTCAGAGTCCCGGATGAGATCCTGGACATCACAAGGAGCTCCAGAATGGTCCAGAGGTAAAGATTGATATATAGGAAAGTGGTGTTTGGACTCTAGAAGATTTTTGGGCATTACCGGTAGTGTACCGGGAGTTACAAATGGGTTTTGGGGGTCCACCAAGTGAGCCCACCCACCCCAAGGGGCCACATGGGCCTAATAGGTCGTGCACCAGCGCCAGGTGGGCTGGGCAGCCATCTGTTGTGGGCCTATGTGCAAGGAAAGAGGAGAGGGGAGGAGTCCTAGTAGGAGGAGGACTCCTCCCATGCCCCACCTCCTAATTGGAGGGGGACTCCTCCTCCCTTAGTTCGGCTGGCCCTAAGGGGGATACCCTAGGGTGCCAGCCCCTCCCCTCCATCCTATATATATTGGAGGTTATAGAGGGCAGCCGCACCCCAAGCCACGGTGCATCCCTCTCTCCCCCCATCTAGACCATTTTTCCTCTAGATCTATTCGGCGTCGCTTGGCGAAGCCTTGTCGGATCAGCTCCACCACCACCGTCACCAAGCCATCGTGCTGCCGGAGTACTCATCTACCTCTCCACTCCTCTTGCTGGATCAAGAAGGCGGATTTCATCATCGAGTTGTACGTGTGTTGAACGCAAAGGTGTCGTCCGTTCGGCGCTAGATCGGGACGGATCGTGATTGGATCGCGGGATGGCTTGCGATTTGGATCGTGAAGATGTTCGACTACATCAACCGCGTTTCTTAATGCTTCCTTCTTAGTGATATACAAGGTATGTAGATCCACTCTCCCTCTCCTAGATGCTCGTCACCATGGATAGATATTGCGTGTGCGTAGGAAAACTTTTGTTTCCCATGCAACGTTCCCCATCAGTGGCATCATGAGCTAGGTCTATGCGTAGATGAGATCACGAGTAGAACACAAAGGATTTTGTGGGCATTGATGCTCAGATTGCTTTGTTCCTTGGTTTTTTCTTGATTTAGCGGTATTATGGGATGAAGCGGCCCGGACCAATCTTACTCGTCCACCTACGAGAGACCGGTTCCATCGACTGACATGTGACTTTGTTGCATAAAGATGATTGGCGGGTGTCTGCCTCTCCAACCCTAGTTGGATCGGATTTAACAAAGGCGGTTCTTGAGAAGGTTGAATAGAAATTTGTGTACCACCATTGTGGTTTTGCGTAGGTAAGAATCGTTCTTGGTAGATACCCATAGCAGCCACGTAAAACGTGCAACAACAATTAGAGGACGTCTAACTTGTTTTGAAGGGTATGTTGTGATATGATACAGCCAAAGACATGATGAGATATATTTGATGTATGAGATGATCATGTTTGTACTAGTTCATATCGACTTGCATGTCGATGCATATGGCAACCGGTAGGAGCCGTAGGATTGTCTTTAATTATTGTATGACCTGCCTGTCAATCATTAAGCCCTATGTAATGCTTTACTTTATCGCTAAGCGGTAACAATAGTAGTAGAAGCATGGTGGGCGCAACAACCCTGATGGCGACACAGTGATGGAGATCATGGTGTTATGCTGGTAACGATGGAGATCATGCCGGTGCTTTCGAGATGCAGATCAAAAGCACAAGTTCATGGCCATATCATGTCACTTATGATTTGCATGTGATGTTAATCCCTTTATCCATCTTATTTTTTTGAGGACGACTGTAGCATTATAAGGTGATCCCTCACTAAAATTTCAAGATAAAATTGTGTTCTCCCCGAGTGTGCACCGTTGCGGTAGTTCGTCGTTTTTATGCAGTCCATCGCTTTTATTACTTTGCCATCACAAGCTCGTATAACTCTCAATTTTATCTTACACTAGTTGATCAAACACATTTAGAAGAATTTTTTATTGCCTTGGTGCACCGATGACAACTTACTTGCAGGATCTTATTCAATCCATAGGTTGGTATGGTGGACTCTCAAAACATGAGTTTGGGTTTAAGGTTTTTGGATGCACAAGTAGTATCTCTACTTAGTGCGGAATTTTTGGCTAGAAAAGATATTGAGCAAGCACCACATGTTGAAGGATATATGACAATATAACTTCTATGTGAATATGAACAAACATAAATCATTACATTGTCTTCCTTGTCCAACGTCAACAATTTTGGCATATAATATTTAATGAGGGCTCACAATCATAAAAGATGTCCAATATTGTGTATTTCCATGTGAATCATCTCTTCCCTAATTAATTCTTTCATGAGTTGCATCATTGACCAATGCTATGTTTATCAATCTCCAATAAATTTTACCACTTATACTTTTGCCTATGTGAAGTCACTACTCGCCATAGGATTAGCATATGATCATTTCTATTTTTTCTTTTATTATGATTGCAACAACAAAGTAAAGAAGTGAAAGCTAAAACTTGACTTTACTATATAATTCTCACTCGGTTACATGGATAGATAAATCATGAAACTAGCACTCGAAAATATATCATACTAAACTTTTATTCAACTAAATCATGAAAAAGCTAAGGATCGAAATAAAAGGTAAAGGTAAAATGTGATGGTGATACGATACCGGGGCATCTCCCCCAAGCTTGGCTCAAGCCAAGGGGAGTGCCCATACCCGTGTACTCAAGTCTCCTTTGGTGGTGAAGATGATGAAGGTGGTGGTGGTGAAGAAGTCTTCTTCTTCATCATACACTTGAGCATAAAATTTTCCTCCCTTAGATCATCGTTCTCTAACTCGAGCTTTAATATCTTTTTGCATAATTCTGCCTTGCTCTCCTGCAGAAAACAAGATGGAATAAATTGAACCTTAAGTTTCTATCCTTTAGGGAGGCTTGACTTCTTGAATTCCACATGCATGTCTCAAGGCTAAGGTAGTGGGCCATCCTCTTGTTTAGAGCTATCATCCTTTGTTTCCTTCATGTTGGCGTCTTCTTCCATGTCCTTGGTCCATCCATAATGATCCACCTCTCCATAGACCTTAGGGTTTGCAATATAATCAGCAACATAGCTCTCCCCTTCTGAATCTTGAGACGACATATTTTCATATATGTCAGGAAAACAGCATGAAACAAGAAAAGAGAATATTTCCACGATGCGGTGGTCAAAACAATTGGGGATATAGAGAGAGAATTTTTATTATTGGGAAACAAACATATGAAAGGAAAACAAAGTCGGGAAGGTTCCCGAGGTGGGCACAAGCCAGCAGGGCGCGCTAAGGAGGGCAGGCATGCCCTGGTGTATCGTGCTCACCTCGGCTGCTTTCATGTTTCTTTCTTATTTTCCTAATTTTTCTAATATTCCAAAACCGACAGAAAATATTTTTGTGGATTTTTCGGAGTCCATTTACTTACTGTATCACGCACCTCTTCTTTTTCACGATTCTGGAGTGTTCCGGAAGGTTTCTCATATGTGTTCTTACGGTGTCATGGTTTTGATAACACTGCTTTCACATTAATAGGTGTACCTAAGATATAGTGTTTAATTCTTTGTCCATTGACCACCTTCGGGTTAGTACCTTCGTCATTATTAATCTTGATAGCTCCAAAGCGATAAACCTCTTCGATGACATATGGTCCTTCCCATTTGGAAAGAAGTTTTCCTGCAAAAAATATGAAACGAGACTTGTACAAAAGAACATAATCTCCAAATTTGACTTCTCGCTTTTGGATTCTTTTGTCATGCCATCTTTTAACCTTTTCTTTGAATGGTTTGGCATTCTCATAAGCTTGGGCTCTTCATTCATCGAGTGAGCTAATATCAAATAACCTCTTTTCATCGGCAAGTTTGAAATCATAGTTGAGTTCTTTAATTGCCCAAAATGCTTTGTGTTCTATCTCTAGAGGCAAATGACAAGCTTTCTCATATACCATTTGTATGGATACATAGCCATAGGACTTTTATAAGTTGTTCTATAGGCCCAAAGTGCATCATCTAGTTTCTTAGACCAATTCTTTCGGGACCTATTGACAATTTTTTTAATATTAATTTTATTTCTCTATTGCTAAGTTCAACTTGACCACTAGATTGAGGATGATAGGGTGATGCAATTCTATGGTTAACATCATATTTAGCAAGCATTTTACGGAAAGCACCATGAATAAAGGGTGAACCACCATCAGTCATTAAGTATCTAGGGACTCCAAACCTCGGGAAGATGACTTCTTTAAGCATTTTAATGGAGGTGTTATGATTAGCACTACTGGTTGGAATAGCTTCTACCCACTTACTAACATAATCAACAACAACCAAAATATGAGTATACCCATTAGATGGAGGAAAAGGTCCCATATAATCAAATACCAAAACATCAAATGGTTCAATAACAAGTGAATAATTCATAGGCATTTCCTAATGCTTATCGATATTACCAATTCTTTGACATTCATCACAAGACAAGACAAACTTACGAGCATCCTTGAAGAGAGTAGGCCAATAAAAATTAGATTGCAATACCTTGTGAGCAATTCTATCTCCCGCATGATGTCCTCCATAGGCTTCGAAATGACATTTCCATAGGATTTGTTCATGTTCATGCTCAGGTACACAACATCTAATAATACCATCTACTCCTTCTTTATAAATATGCAGGTCATCCCAAAAGTAATGTTTTAAATCATAGAATATTTTTTATTTTGTTGGTATGTGAAACTAGGTGGTATATATTTAGCAACAGTGTAGTTAGCATAATCAGCATACCAAGAAGTGTTTTGAGAAACATTTATTGTAGCTAACAGTTCATTAGGAAAACTATCATCAATAGGTAGCTGGTCATCAAGAATATTTTCTAACCTGGACAAGTTATCAGCTACGGGGTTCTCATCTCCTTTCCTATCCGTGATATGTAAATCAAATTCTTGAAGTAAGTGAACCCACCTAATGAGTCTAGGTTTAGCATCTTTATTTTCCATAAGATATTTTATAGGAGCATGATCAGTGTGAACAATAACTTTGGAACCAACAATGTAAGATCTAAATTTATCACAAGCAAACACAAGTCCTAAAAATTCTTTTTCAGTAGTAGCATAATTTCTTTGGGCACTGTCTATAGTTTTGCTAGCATAATGAATAACATTTAGTTTCTTATCAACTCTTTGTCCTAGAATAGCACCAACAACATAATCACTAGCATCACACATAATTTCAAAAGGCAAGTTCCAATCAGGTGGTTGAACAATAGGTGCAGTGGTTAAGGCTTTCTTAAGAGTTTCAAAGGTTTCTACACAATCATCATAAAAAACAAAGGGAATATCCTTTTGCAAAAGATTAGTAAGGGGCCTAGAAATTTTGGAGAAGTCTTTAATAAACCTCCTATAGAAACCAGCATGACCAAGGAAACTCTAAATACCTTTAATATCTTTAGGACATTGTATTTTATCAATTGCATCAACTTTAGCTTGATCCACCTCAATACCTCGTTCAGAGATTTTATGCCCCAAGACAATGCCTTCATTAATCATAAAGTGGCACTTGTCCCAATTCAAGATGAGATTAATTTGTTCACATCTCTACAAAACTCGATCAAGGTTGCTTAAGCAATAATGAAAAGAAATTCCATAAACGGAAAAATCATCCATGAAAACTTCCACAATCTTTTCAACAAAATCAGAGAATATAGCAGTCATACATGTTTGAAAGGTAGCAGGTGCATTGCATAAACCAAAAGGCATACATCTATGAGCATAGGTTCCAAAAGGGCAAGTAAAGGTGGTTTTCTCTTGATCAGATTGTGACATAGGTATTTGAGAGACACCATAATATCCATCCAGGAAACAAAAGTGTGTGTTCTTAGATAATCTTTCTAGCATTTTATCAATAAAGTCAAAGGGTAACGATCTTTTCTAGTAGCTTTATTTAATTTTCTAAAATCAATTACCATTCTATCCAGTGGCAATTCTTTGTGGGATAAGTTCATTTTTATCATTAGGAACAATAGTAATACCTCCCTTTTTAGGGACACAATGAACATGACTTACCCATATACTATAAGCTATAGGATAGATTATACCTGCTTCCAAAAACTTTAGTATCTCAGTTCTTACCACTTCTTTCATGTTAGGATTCAATTGTCATTGGTGATCAACAACTGGTTTAGCATCAGGTTCCATATTAATCTTGTTCTGATATAGAGTGGGGCTAATGCCCATAAGATCATCAAGAGTACATCCAATAGCGGCCCGATGCTTCCTCAAAAATTTTAATAATCTTTCTTCTTCATGTTCTGAAAGGTTAGCACTATTAATACCAGGATATATCTTTTCCTCATCAAGATAAGCATCCTTGAAAGTGTTAGGCAATTGTTTTAATTCAAGCACATGATCACCTTTAGGTGGAGGAGGACCTACTAGAGTTTCAATAGGAAAATTGTGTTTTAGTAGAGGTTGTTGTTCAAAGAATTTTTTATCTATTTCATTTATTTCACACAAATGCATATCATTTTCATGGTCTAGCAAATATTGTTCTAGTGGATCAATAGGAGGAACGACAATAGAAGCGGGACCAATTATTTTATCCTTACTAGATAATTCTTTATCATAGGGTTGTTTACTAAACTTGGAAAAATTAAACTTATGACACACATCAGCAAACTCAACACTAATGGTTTCTTTTTGGCAATCTGTCTTAGCATTAACAGTGCTCAAGAAAGGTCTACCAAAGATAATGGGACAAAAGTCATCTTGTGGGGAACCAAGAACTAGAAAATCAGTAGGATATTTTATCTCCCCACACAAGACTTCAACATCTCTAACAATCCCAAGTAGTGTGATGGTGTCTCTATTAGCAAGTTTAATAGTAACGTCAATGTCTTCTATTTCAGCAGGTGCTATATCATTCATAATTTCTTGGTATAGAGTAAAAGGAAAAGCACTCAAACTAGCACTCAAATCACATAAGCCATGATAGCAATGATCTCCTATTTTAACCGAGACAATAGGCATGCCAACTACGGGTCTATGTTTATCTTTTTCATCGGGTTTAACAATTCTAGCAGCATCATCACAGAAGTAAATAACATGCCCACCAATATTTGCTACCAAGAGATATTTAACCATAGCAACCCTAGGTTCTACTTGAATTTGTTCAGTGGGATTAGGTGCTTTAATATTACTTTTACAAACCACAGTTGATACCTTAGCATGTTCCTTTATCCTAACAGGGAAAGGTAGGTTTTCAATATAAGTAGTAGGTACAACTAGATCAACATTGTAAATGATAGTTTCTTCTTTAGCTATGACCGGTTCTTTGATTTCTTTTTTAATAGGGGGACAACATTTAAACCACTTCTCCTTAGAGAGATCAACATGAGTAGCAAATGATTCACAAAAGGAGGATACTATCTCAGAGTCAAGTCCATATTTAGTGCTAAACTTGTGAAAAGCATCAGTATTCACAAAAGATTTAACACAATCAAACTCAAGCTTAATACCTGACTCATTACATTCGTCGAGTTCCCAATCTTCAGAGTTGTGTTTAATTCTTTCTAAGAGATCCACTTGAATGCAATAGTCTTGTTCATAAAAGAACTAGTACAACAAGTATCAAGCATGGA
This sequence comes from Hordeum marinum, assembly GCA_022496015.1. Lineage (NCBI taxonomy): Eukaryota > Viridiplantae > Streptophyta > Magnoliopsida > Poales > Poaceae > Hordeum > Hordeum marinum. Next base: position 327,645,832 of record CM039677.1, read on the forward strand.
TTGATCATTATGACAAAGTCGAGCATAAAAATTTTGAATAATAATTTCTCTCAAAAGATCATGATTGGGGCATGAATATAACCTTGACTTAAGCCTCCCCCAAGCTCGAGCGATGCTTTATCCTTCACAGGGCCAAAAATTATATATATATCATTCCAATCACTATGAACTAGATGCATAGGATAAAAATTTTGGTGGAATTCCAATTTCAGTCCAGTTCCATGATCCAATATCATCACACAGCCTATACCATGTCAATGCTTTTCCCTCCAAAGATAAAGGAAAACCTTCTTCTTAACTTCATCTCCCGATAAACCTGCAAGCTTAAGTAATCCACAAATTTCATCCACATGTATTAGGTTCACATCGGGATGTTCGGTTTCGTCTCCTGCATAAGGATTAGCTAGCAATTGTTCTATCATACCCGAAGGAATTTCATAACCCGTATTTTCAGTAGGTGCAGTAGGTTGAGGGGTAACTAATTGTGGTTCTGGTCGAGGTGAAGATACCCCGAACAAACCCCTCGAAGGATTGTTTTCCATAGTGACAAGTGATAATAAATTGCAGTACGTAGTATAAGTTTTTCCTTACTGATTTCCACTTACCAAGAGCGCTTCAGTCCCCGGCAACGGCGCCATAAAAGAGTCTTGATGACCCACAAGTGTAGGGGTCAATCGTAGTCCTTTCGATAACTAAGAGTGTTGAACCCAACGAGGAGCAAAAGAAAATGACAAGCGATTTTCAGCAAGGTAGTTTCTGTAAGCACTGAATTTGTAGGTAATAGGTAGTTTGATAGCAAGATAATTGGTAACGAGCAAGTAACGGTAATAGTAAATAAGGTGCTTCAAGGTAGCCCAATCCTTTTATGGCAAAGGACATGCCAAAACGGTCTCTTATAATAAGCAAAGTGTTCTTGAGGCTACACAGGAATTTCATCTAGTCACTTTCATCATGTTGGTTTGATTCGTGTTCGCTACTTTGATAACTAGTAGAATGTCCGTGCATTTCCACGATCTCTTGAAATATTTTATGAGTTATATAAATATAATGCATGTTAATTTTCATACATAGAGACAATATAACACTGGCACAATTGTTTAACAATTGAATTTCACTTTACTTGCAATGTAAACTGATAATAAAAAGACAAATTCACGACCTGTCCATGTAACAAATCCATTACAAATTATTAAGATCCACTCGATGCGCTTAATAAATTCCCGCATAATATCAGGAAGGTTGTCTTTAGCTTCATTCCCACGATGTCTTAGAAAGTATAATAAAAAATGGTTCCTCAACTCATACCCATCCTGCACAATCAATATATTTAGTTAGCACGAATATTTCACGTAGAATGTCTTAAAACGTGTAACGGATAATACTCATCATGCAAACCTGATTGACCAGTTCTTTACCGTTCCACCAAAGCATAAAATGAAAAACAAAATAGCCACACACATCCCTACAAATTCCTAAATCTACTATATAAAATAGAGTGATAACAAAAATAAATGTTTGTATTATGAATATATTACCCATCTGTTGGAATACCATACGGAAATAAAGTTGCGATTCAGATATATCGAAATTCCAGTCGGGTTGCTATATTTCGAGTGCATCTTGGAATTCCCTTGCAAAACTGTTTAACTTCATTACATGACTCAAATTTTTATTCTCTGGCGACTCTGATGTATGAATAGGGTCCATAATGTATACACGATGTGCCTCTTTGTCGATGACGTACAAGATGTATTGACTGATGTATGCATACGGAAGATAAATCTACAAGTGGTAGAAATTAGCAACAACAATAAACCATAACAATAATAGACAAAATACATTACTTACCATGTTGCATGTGAGATGTTATTTATCCCAGGCCAGCCATCAAACAATGTTCCCAATGTCTGAATAGTTTCCTTCTCGCAGAACTTTGGATCTGATGTTGACTCTAGTGTCATGGATTGGATAAAAAGAATTATTTTTTCACCATGTTGATACTAATGGCACTGAACAAAGAATTATAATAACTTACACAAAAACGCAGATCCATGTAGTATATAGGAAGGTTTGTGTACAATACTCCCTCATCACATGCGAGTATACGCATAGCAATGTTGAAACAATCATTGTCGATGACAACTAGTTGAGTACAGAACAAATTCACATTCCCGCCCTGAGGCTAGGTCAACGGAAACTCTCCCGGCTCCCACAATGTTCTATATGCTATGTTTATTTCACCCATTGTCGTGCCTCCCTCAGTATGGATCAGCTCCTGCATTATATGAAAGCATGCAAAAACCATTATTCCTAATAGCCATGTGGCCAAAAGTCATCATCAATCTTATTGTGTTATCTTCAAGAATGTAACATCATAAATTTATCCTACCTTGAGAGAATTCAAGATTCACCCATTTATATAAAATAACACATAGAAGGAATAGCTTGTTTGAAAAATTATCCTCTAATAAATGTGACATGCGTATCATGAAGGTGTAATCTTCATGGTAAAACATAGAAAGTAACGCAACTTCACTCACATATTTCCAATCTATTGGGAGTTCCTAGATTCATTTTGCGGCCATGAATGAAAAGAAAAGTAGTTTCTCACCTCCCAGCTAGCAACTAACGTATGCATTTTCCAAGTACATCAAGTACCATCTAATAATGAGCATCATAAAACAAGTTCAAAATCTATTGAGATACTCCCTAACTTGAGTATTTAACTGGATAGCAGATGCTACCTACCGATATGTTTTTCGACAAAACCTATGCTTAGTCATATGTACTGGATAACTTTACAAAGTCATTTGGATACACAACATACAAACTATAAAGCACACTGCCCACCCAGATTTAAAAAACTGACATGCTAGCCAAGGAAGCAAGTTCATGAGCTATGCAATTGCTATTTCTCTAAACTTTGAAGCACACACATGACACACACATACTCTTAATCATCTTAGACCGGGAAAAGAGCGTATATGAGGTCGACAGATCCTTATGGTTAGACTTGACAACATCGATGTCTACTTAGCAATCGGCTTCCATCAAATATTTATACTCTCGTGGGTGAGGCTGCATTTTAGACCCTCCAAAAAGGTTGCAGCTTCAGCTTCATCCACAGTGTTACAAATATTAAATATACATACGGGTAAAAAAGAAAATTTGGTTGCACTAATTTCAGACAATAATACATGTTGTAGCAACCCCGGTATTAGGGATAAAAATGCACCTGTATTCACCTTAATCGCACCTTCATCAGGAGGCTTCCAGCAAGTATTAGCTTTAGAGATTTCGTCCTGTTTAGCAAAGTATATTACAGAAATATGTGCCTGCAACAATTTGCTTTCCTTTTCCGTTGAGATAATAATTTGGTAGTTCTCCATTTATCATCTTCACATAATTAACCAAGAACTTAATCAAGCTTTGAATAGAACTTTTACCATTGCCCATGGATGATGTCATTTCAGAGATGTCAGGATCTCCATAGTGTAAGAATGAAAAGGCCTCTCCTCTCTTTTCAAGGCTAGCTAAAAAGTAACCAAGCTGGTCCATTACACCTGAAAAGATATACGCTTGGAAAGCCCCGATATGATCTCATCCAAGGCAATTTATGAGGGCTTTAGAATTTGGGAACTCGACACTAGCATGGAAACTCGTTTTTTGGGCATTACCAAAAATGTTACATATGCAGTGCGCTATCTCTTTCTCAACTGTCCATTTATTTATTTTATCATGAGGTTATCTATACAATCCCTCCAAGTGAAAACTTTGATCTTGTTAGGTACTGCAACAAACCAAATATTCTTCCAAATTGGTCTAAAGGTTGAGAATTCCATCTCCCGTCTGCTTGATTTCCTTCAGACTGAATATTACAAGTATATAAATGGATCAACTCGAGAAGCATACCTTCATGAGTAAAAAGCCAAGTATAATCAAACACTTCCTACAAGTAACAACGGAATTAATAGGGTATTTAAATATGGCACTTCATGGACAATAAAGAATAAGAGGATCCATGCTTTATGTTTAGCTACATAACGTTATTTCCTGCATACAATATACAATGATTTGTCAAGGACTAGTAGGATAGCTAAATTACATGGATTATGCCAGATCTAATTAGTCAGATCAATAAACCTATGATTTGATCAATTCTAATGAACAAGGGCTAGGGTTACCATGTGTGCACATTAAACTAAAGTCATAGTTTTATCTAATTTCGATTAGGCTACGTAATTATCTAATTTCTAAACCATCTGATTTTTGTTGCTCGGTTTAACTGGTCATATTTATGATTTTATCCACTATTCCTTGAAACTAAGCTAGATGAAACCAGACATATCTCCATTGCTTACCTTTCCGGACGATGACCTTCTCTGCCTCCTACACAAGCCCAAGGAAGCAAATCTGATCAAACCAAACTCACCCAGATTTGAATATCATATTTGATACCGACACCCCCGTCCATGGTCTACTTGGAGAGGGACGTGGACGGGTAGAGAGAGACATCATGGAGATGGCCGTGGTCGAGAGGCGTGACGTTGAGGCCTGGTGGGGGCCGCCTTCCATGATTGCTATAGTAGGCGGAAGGGGCCCCTCAGGCATGGATGAGGGCTATCGCATGACCTATCCACCTCGAGAATAACAACAAGTACAAGTGCCCATAGTCTAGTAGGTCCGTGGTGGTGCGACAGGCACCGTGCGGGATATCCACTACCCTCACCTCTCTGTAGCTCTTCTATGGGTCCCCTACTGCGGTTAACCTCGCAAGGATGGAGATTGATCGAACGGACGAAACTGGCAGCGATGAGGAAGGAGAAGTCATGGTGGGAGAAACCCTATCAACAGGCCAAGAGAGAGAGAGGTGCGGGAGTAGATTAGGAAAGGGAATAGTGAAGTGTTGGTTTTTTCTTTTCTCTAGCTTTGGTCACGGTTTGGTAAAAAATCGGTGGGAGGTGATGCGATCGATGGGTGGGAGTTGGTACGAATGAAGGACGTATGCCTGGCGTGCAATAGGGGCGGGCGGAGACAAAAATTTAACTGGACAAAAAAACATCAATGCTATGTACCAATAAAGCTTTTAGGAGTAAATATTTTGGAAGGTTATTAAGAAAAATCTTCGCTCTGCTTTTTGGAAGGTGATCTCATATATGGATGATTTTTCATTTTCTAGTTACTTAATTGAGTCGGGACCTCCCAAAGCAAGCACGAAAAAAATGAAAGGGGAATCAAAGGAATCGATTTGGTTTTTAGTGGGAGGGGAAATAGGAAGAGATGGTGGGAGCTGAGGCAAAAATTTCCTTAAAATCCCTTATTTGTTTCCTGGAAATATGTTATTTGTTTCCTGAAGGAAATTGCATTAATGAAACGGATCGATCGATTTAGATAAGTTAGGAAAGTTAGTTGAAAATATGTTATTTATTTTCTGAAAATCTGTTATTTGTTTCCTAAAAATCTGTTATTTGTTTCCTAAAACAAATTGCACTAATTAGATGTAACAATTGATTTGGATAACTTAACAAGAATGTTAGATCTGTGATTTGTTATATGTTAGGAAAGTGTTGGTTTGTAACAAAAACATGGAGAGAAAAATAAATCGATAGACCAGGGTGGGAGGGGTGGTGCGAGGGGAGACAAAATTAAACCGGTTGAAAATAAACCTGGATGCTATTCTACCAAGTGAGCAATTAGGAGTAGAGATGTGATATTAGGGTGGACTAGTGCTTGGGTGCTGTTCTAACTTGAACAACCTCCCACTTATGATTAACACCTCCAAAGCATCCGCAACTACGAGAAAAGTATTAAGATAAAATCTCACCATAGCATTAAACATGTGGATCCAAATCAGCCCCTTACAAAGTAGCGCATAAACTAGGGTTTAAGCTTCTATCACTCTAGAAACCCATCATATAAAAACTACTCCATAGTGCATTCCCTTAGGCCGAAATATGGTGAAGTGTCATGTAGTCGACGTTCACATGAAACCACTAAGGGATCACAACATACATATCAAAAATATCGAACACATATCAAATTCACATGATTACTTGCAACTTGACTTCTCCTATGACCACAAGAAAAAAGGTAACTACTCACAAGTAATATGCATGCTCAAGATCAGAGGGGTATTGAATAGCATAATCGATCTAAACATATAATCTTCAACCAAATAAACCATATATTAATCAACTACACAAGGTAATCAACACTGCTTGTCACCCACACGTACCAATCTGAAGTTCCGGTACAAAGATTGAACACAAGAGATGAACTAGGGTTTGAGAGGATATGATGATATTGAAGATGTTGATGAAAAATGGCCTCCCAACAATGAGAGGGTTGTTGGCAATGACTATGGCTTCGATTTCCCCCTCCGTGAGGGATGTTTCCCCAGCGGAATCGCTCCACCGGAGGGCAAAAGTGCTCCTGTCCAAGTTCCACCTCGATACGGATGCGTTCCATCCCGAAAGTCCTCTCCTTATTTTTTCTAGGTAAAAATACCCTATATACCAAAAGATGGGCTCCGAAGGTGGGCCGTGCTGAGCACAACCCACCAGGGCGCACCCTGGTGTCTTGTGCTCACCAGGTGGCCCCCTCCAGTAGTTATTTGCTCCAATATTTATTATATATTCGAAAATCAATCTTCATGAAATTTCAGCTCATTTGAATATGTGCATAATAGGTATCTCTGGTATGCTTTTTTAGGTCCAGAATTCCAACTGCTGGTATTCTCCCTCTTTGTGCAAACCTTGCAAATTATGAGAGAAAAGACATTAGAATTACTCCATAAAGCATTATTATGCATAAAACATTATAAATAACAATAGGAAATCATGATGCAAAATGGAAGTATCAATGACCCACAAGTATAGGGGACCAATCCTATTCCTTTCGATAAATAAGAATGTCGTACCCAACGAGGAGCAGAAGGAAATGATAAGCGGTTTTTAGTAAGGTATTCTCTGCACGTGCTGAAAGTAACGGTGATGTATTGTGTCATAGCAAGATAATTTGTAGAAATTAACAAGTAACGATGGTAACAAGGTGAAGCAAGCTAGCCCAATCCTTATTATGAAAAGTACATGCCAAAAGTATTTCCTATAATGAGTAAATCATTCTAGAGGACACATGGAAATTTTGTCTAGTCATGCCTATCATGTTTTAGTTGATTCGTGTTCACTACTTTGATAAATTGTAATGTTGGTGGACCGGTGCTAAGGTGTTGTTCTTAGTTGAACAAATGACCTACTTATGATTATCCCCTTTCGCAAGCATCCCAATTATGAATCAAGAATTAAGATAAATCTAAACATAGCATGAAACAAATGGATCCAACTTAGCCTCTTATGGAATAGTATATAAACTAGGGTTTAAGCTTCTATCATTCTCACAACCCATCATCTACTTCCTATTCCACAATGCTTCTCCCCTAGGCCGAAATATGGTGATGTGTCATGTAGTCGATGTTCACATCACACCACTAGAGGAAGCACAACATACACGTCATCAAAATATTGAACGAATACCAACTTAAATGACAAGACTTCTTCCACGTCCTCAAGAACAAAAGTAACTATTCGCACATCATATTCATTTCAAGATCAAAGGTGTATTTAATATTCTTAAGGATTTGAACATATAACCTTTGACGTGGCTTGAGACTGCGTCGGTATTTCCCCAAAGAGGAAGGGATGATGCAGCACAGTGGTAGTAAGTATTTCCCTCAGTTATGAAACCAACGTATCAATCTGTAGAGGAAGATCAAGCACCTACGTAAATAGCACCTGCACACAAATAACAAATACTTATAACCCGACGCGTAAGAGAGGTTGTCAAGCTCTCAACGATAAAAAGATGGATTAGGTAATGATAGTTTTGGCAAATAGATCTCGCAAGAACACAAAATAAAATAGGTAAAAGAAAAAATAGATCTGAAAACAAAAAGGAAAAATAGTAGATCGGAAAGCAGTATGTTGGAAAAGTAGACCCACGGGCCATAGGTTTCACTAGTAGATTCTCTTATGACTACAGCACGCGGTGGGTGAACAAATTACTGTTCGGAAATTCAGAGAAGTTCAAATAATCATGATGATATCTAGGCAATGATTATTATAAAGGAATCACGTCCAAGATAAGTAGACAGAAACGGTTCTGCATCTACTTCTATTACTCCACACATCGACCGCTATCCAGCATGCATCTAGTGCATTAAGTTCATGGAGAAATGGAGTAATGAAATAAGAACGGTGACATGATGTAGAAAATATCTATTCATGTAGGAATAGACCCCCATCTTGTTATCCTTAATGGCAACAATATATGTGTGCCTTGCTGCCCCTTCTGTCACTAGGAATAACAAACACCATAAGATCGAACCCATCACAAAGCACTTCTTCCCATGGCAAGAAAAATCGATCTAGTTGGCCTAACTAAACCAAAGATTCGAAGAAGAAATACGAGGCTATAAGTAATCATGCAAATAAGAGACCAAAAAGACTCAAATCATATTCATGGATAGAAACAGATCATGAACTCAAAATTCATCGGATCCCAACAAACACACCGCAAGAGTCATTACATCAAGTATATATCCAAGAGACCATTGTGTTGAGAATCATAAGAGAGAGAGGAACCCATCTAGCTACTTCCTACGGACCCGTAGGTCTATGGTGGACTACTCATGCATCATCGAAGAGGCACCTATGATGAAGATGAACCCCTCCATGATTGTGTTAGATTGGATATCGAGGTTCTAGAACTTGCGGCTGTTGGAATTGTGTCTTCTGGTCCAAAAAATTCTCCAAAATAGTTCACGATGTTTGGGATTCATTTGGTACTGATTTTTTGTGAAGTAAAAAAACAAGGAAAAACAACAAATGGCACTTTGGCACTATGTTAGTAGGTTAGTCCCAAAAAATGATATAAATTTGCTATAAAATGATTGTAAAACATCCAATATTGATAATATAATAGCATGGAACAAGAAAATTTATAGATACGTTGGAGATGTATCAATGTTCCATCAAATAAACCAACTAGCATCAACTAGAACATGTAATCAACACTACTAGCAACCCACAGCTACCAATCTTAGGTTGGAGATGAACTAGGGTTTGACATGAGATGGTGTTGGTGAAGATGTTAATGTAAACGAGTCCACCCATGATGGAGGTAGTGTTGGTGATGAGGAAGGCTTTGTTTTCCCCCCCTCCCAGAGGGAAGTATCCCCAACTGCATCACGTCGGTGGAGAGCAAAAGTGCTCCTGCCCATGTTTCACCTCGAGACGGTGTTGCTTCATCCCGCAACAGTTCTCTTGATTTTTTTAGGGCAAATGGCACCATATAGGAAAATAGGGGCCCGGAGGTCTGCTGATGGGCCCACAAGCTCACATGGCATGCCCCTAGGGAGGCGCGCCACCTAAGCTTGTGGCTCACTTGTGGCTCCCCTCCCAACACTTCTTCTTCCAGTATTTTTTATATATTCCAAAATAATTCTCCGTAAATTATCAGGTCAATTGGAGCTTCGGAGAATATCCAACTCTATTGTAGCTTTTTCAAGTCCAAAATTCCAGCTGCCGGTACAATAAGAGAGAAAAGGCATTAGAAATGCATTATAAATTGGAATAGTAACCCCAAAACATTATAGATAGCAATAGAAAACATTATGCAAAATGGACATATTAGAGGTCGTGGCCTGGGTGCGGGGCACCGATGGTGACACCCATCGTCCATACACCACCTTGTCTGGAGCATTACAAGGCTCTGTACTACTGCGCCACCAAGCAGCTCAGTAGGCAGTCCACAATAATCTTCGTGGGGGAAAGTGCCCTACATCATCGACGTAAATGTGGTGTCACTAATCTTCCCGGAGTCTTCTTGGCCACAGCTCATTCGGGCCAGGATGGCAAGCGGGGAGCACATGGGTCCCCACGAGTTGTTCGTTGTTATGCCTAAAGAGGGTGAGAAGGCATACAATGATACAGACAGGAGATCTTGGACATCATCCATGACAGAGGCGGAGGAAGAGGTGCTTATGAGGACGGAAAGGTGAAAGACTCCGATCCCACCCAATCTGGCAACTACATGCACAAGCAGCAGGGCTACACACATACAGACACGCAACAGTCCTACACCAAGACTGACATACAATAGTCGGATTGGTTTGCCGGACAACTAGAGGAGGAGGTGGGGAGGAGCAGGACGGCAAGTACGATGATTGGGATGATCCAAAGAAGAAGGGTAGAGGAGAAAGCTTCAACGTGTGAGAGGATGAGCTATTGTGTGATGCATTGTTGGCGACTAGCCTCGATCCGATCCATGGCAAAGAACAGAAGGGCTCAATTTTTTGGGCCAAATTCACACATGGTTCCATGAACACAAGCATCCATGAACCCTAACCCTAAACTCTAATCCTAAACCATAACACTAACCCTAAAACCCTAAACCCTGAACCCTAACCCTAAATTGCAAACACTTTCAACATTTGGGAGGACGAGCTGTTGTGTGATGGACGGTTGGCAACTAGCCTTGATATGATCCATGGAATGAAGCATAAGGGGCAACATTCACACTTGGCTCCATGAACACAAGAATTTCATGTTGGGAAACATATTAGAGAACAAAAAAGATCGCCCTATGATCAACCAGGAACACTATGAAGATACGATAATGGTTGGGATCACGATCATTACCATCACCGAGTTGCGGCGGAAGAAGAATGTGACAATGTATAACGTACTTGGAATCCCTGGAACTGTAGATGAATGATCCCATGAACCGCCAATGAACGATTCCTCAAACTGAAGGCCGAATGCACGACCTCTCTACTTGGTTGCAAGCATACGGTCTTCATGATCCGACGGTGCTTCACGGTCCAGAGCTAATCATCATCGAAGAATTAAAGGGAGGAGATTAGAACCACATTGGGATTCTAATTATGAGGGTTAGAGGAACTAGACCTAGTTGTAATTAGTCAACTAGGACCAACTAGAACTAGAACTAGAAGAACGAGAGGAGGCTCCAAAACTTGTCTAAATAATATAGGGCCAATAACTCAAGTATATATAGGTTAGAGGGGAGAGGAGGGGGTGATATCAAGCAGGCAAAGTCCCTCTTTGGGATGCCGGCCTAGGGAGGAGGAGTTGGACTCCTCCGCCTCTCCAATTCGCCCCTCTTCCTTAGGGAAGGGAGGCGCCTCCCACTTGGGCCATTGTGGCCCAAGTTGCCTTCCACCTCTTGGCCTTTTAAGGACCATTGATATTAAATTAAATATAAAATTGTTCTAAATACTTTCAGACCATTTTATATATAATTTAACATCCCCAACAACATTTTCCACCTATATATTACTAGCTAAATACACGTGTGTTGCTACGGGATGAAACAATACTTGAAGAGTGGTGGCATGCGACCGATCATCCTCGAAGGTGTGGTCAGAACTCTCGACCGTCAATGCTTGGTCGTACTCGAGCGCACGATCGTCCATCCTCGTCCTCGAGCGTATGTTGTCCTTGTCGGCGAACATTTGGGCAGCAGTCACCGTGTGGGCGTCCTTCATAGCATGGTCATCATCCATCTTATTGAATGCTCTTGATCGCCCATTTCATGAGTGCATGTCGATATCGTCCATGTTGGCAAGCATTGGTCGGTCATGTTGCTGAGAGCCTGCTGGTCGTCGACAATGTCAGCGAGAACCTGTTGGCCAGCCTGGCGCATGAGTGTTTTCAAATTGTTTCAACATGATTAACTTGCCTAATTAATTAATTACAATCATACTTAATTGTATTCCTAATTATTAGCAGACCTAATTAACTGCTTACATAGTTGAAAAAAGTACCTATTTCTAATAATTTGCATACATATTTAACTGCCTACCTAATTAATAAATTACATTAATGACTCGTTTCCAAAATTGATTCATTGCAAAAATAATAATTATTCAAATGGACCTAATTAATTGCATATGTAATTAAATATTGGGATACTTAGATGTATTAACGGATTGATTTCTAAATTAGTTTGGCGCTTAGTTTCCAAATTGTTTTCGCATCAATGGTTGCGTCTCAACACTACACACGCATTCCCCTTTAATAGTACATATTCAGGTCAAAAAGAGAATTGGAAGAGACAAGGAAAAAATAAGCGGAATCAAATAAAAAATTAGAAGACACATATCCTCCTTCAATTTTTTATCTGGAAATGCCATTAATGTTTATCAACTTATATAATCAACCAAACTAGGTACATATCAACCGATAGTTCTAGTGGAAAGGAACTTGAATTTACATTCTGTCAAAACCCAATATTTAATGGGATGTCAGTAAACGTAAACTATCAGGGAGACATCACATGTGCAGCAGCATAAAACTTTAAAAAGTGCAATGTTTCAAAAAAAAACACGTACAAACATATTTTAAGTGGTAAGGAAATACATGAAGCCCAGAGTCAAATCTCACAGCTTGGTAGCTGTGAAAATTCAGTTGCAAACCATTTCGTTTGTCGCCATGGAGGTCATGATGCTAGCAGGTCTGATAAGAATAAGCCTAGTATAACAATATGCCCCATTCATTTTGTTCATTGATTGCATGTTATTCATTGATATCTCCAAACACAACAAACCCATAGCCTTTTGAGCGTCTATCAAAACCACCGCATACAAAAGTTGCCCTCCAAATTAACTGATGGATAGAGATTTCCAGACATGTGGTGTAGAACATCAAGACCCAATCGCCCAACATATATGTCGTATCATTGTCAGGAGCAATATGTTGAACCCACCAATCATTAGGCATCTTCTGGCCAACCGAGGCTCTAGAGGATCTGGTGAGCAGTAGATAATCTACAAGGATGAGGCTCAGCATCATCGGTGACATTGTCCGAGCTACTAAACTTATCCAACAAACTGCTCCACCTAACAGAGGCAATCGGGTTCACAAAACCAACATGAAAGATCAATTCTGAATTGATAAACTAAATGATAGCTGAAAAAGATACTAGGCCATACACTAATTCAGTCAGTTTAGCAAATATATAGGCTATAGTACATACAAAATAGCAGCTCCAGCCAAAAACTTACAACTTCTGTTGAACACCAAGAACAAGAAAGAATGACCTAAATACATCCACCTTCAAACCTCCAAGGTTGATGGCGGCACCGCCATGACCACACGTGCACCAGTCCACCAAACGAATGACCTAAATCAATTTATCATACTCTGTGTTGTGATTACCAAATTCTAAGACGCCATTGTAGCAGTCCTAATAAAGCGGCACATTATCTTGGAACGAATATTGAGATGTACGTATTATCAGAGTTATCTTTCTCACACGATTGTTCATGCAGCTTGTTCCACAGAACCAATAATAAAGCCTCTAAATAGCTGAAAATAAGTATACTACACTCATGATCAATGCACATCTCTTTTCTTATTATTAGGTTTCATGTGTCATGCAAACGATTAATACATAAATAAATATGGATAAAAAATTATGAATACATACATGTTGTCTTGCAACAAATAAAAAATAGGAACAATAGAAAAATAGATGCATGCATACCGGTTTCTATCTTGATGAGTAGTATTTCATGTTGCAAATCAAGTCAGTTTCTACCTCAGGATTGTGTACGTGTACAAGCCAAGTTCTTGCCTCACATAGCGGGTCTGCATCAGCTCTTGATCCCATTGACCGATCGACGCAATATGTCGTGAACTGCTTGCTAGTGAGTTTTATTTGGGCGACGGCTCGGCACCAAGTTGCACGGAAGAGAGATATACAAGCATGCTGCCGATGGCACACAAAAAATTATAGGAGGCATGAGTCGCGATGCTGACCGGATCATGGAGATACATGCAGAAGATGAGAGGAAGAGCGGCATGGCAGAATAGCGCACCAACAACAGTGCCTCCAATCTTCCTCACTCGCGCCCCTCAGTCCACCTCCACCATACTCGCTCGAGGACGTGATAGACCAGCCATACGTAGTATTGTTTCAACTCCGTCGCACGTCATTCCATGAGAGGGACCATGGAGCAGGCTCAGGTAGAGAGGGAATAGAAGTACCTCACGCTTCGCTACCACCATCATCCTAAGCACGCCGCCGATGCTGCCCTAAGCTGCCAAAGGAGAAGAAACGAGATGGGAAGGGAATAGATTTTGGTCATGGGTGAGCAGGATAGGATCTAAGACCGGATTGTTCGTGGCTACAAAAGGAAGATTAAAAATAAAGCAGAAGGGGTGGAATATGATTTCTGTTTTATGTGGAAGGTTCGAGATTTTTAGGCATGGGAGGTGGGAGATTGATAAACCAGTGATGGTTTTCAGTGGAAGGGGAAATCGCTAGTGCTGGATGGAACGGTGGGATCGAGGGGTGGACCGGGATCGAGGGGTGGACCTCTCCTTCGATGGAGACGACCGAAACTACCGAACGACCTACGTACTAAAATTTTGGGAGTGAGATTATGTGGCAATCAATTTCAAATCCTAACTGTCCTAACACATTAATTTTCATTTAATAATATAGATTTAGTTGTTATAAAGGATCCATGTGTTAGGAAAGTTAGGATTCAAAATTGGTTGCCACATAATTGGATTTCATTATTTGGTAATGTATTATTGGTTCCTGCCATTTGTAACATGACTGATTAGGAAAACTTGAAAAGATTAGGAAAGCTTTTATTGAGAGGTAAAAAAACCAATGTGAAGGGGTAATGGTGGGAGGAGGAACAAAAAACCAGACGAAAATAAACCCGAAACGGAAGCTACCAACTCCCCAATTAGGAGTAGAGATCGGTAATACCCGGTATTACCCAGTACTCTCCTAAACCCTTCCGATGACCCCGAAACGCTTCTGGATCCTCTTGAAACTATTTCATAAATTAATGAAATAATTTCAGAAATATGTTCTCAATACATCTGTCCTACTAAAACTCAGTAGATCGTGTAAAATCTTGTGACCCCATAGGTTCAGCAACTCATAGACATGAATGAAACCCCTCGTTCAATGACCGATAGCGGAACCGTGGGCGTCCATATCAATCCCTATGGGCACACGAATGATATTCGAGTGAATCATTGGTGATCATGTAATGTTCCCTTTTCTTCATGGTACTTCACAAAACCCGGGATAAATCGGTATCCTCCTGAGTGATCACATGCTCACTATGCCATTATTCCCGTGCCGATTTTGTTCTTCTTTCTTGTTGATTTATTACGTCATCCCCGTGACATAGTCACCTTTTTCTAGCTAGATAATGATGGATGTCGTCACACCGAGAGGTCCCTAAGAATAATCGTCGAAGGAGCAAATTTCACTCTCGAGCTATCTAGTCCTTGTTAAATTTTTTTGATAAACTTGTAAGTTGTCGTTATGATCACCTAGTTACAGATGATGTTTGAGCAACCCCAAATCTCATTGTATGGTAAGAAGTGACTACGATACTCTCATGATCTAAAAAACATAAAACACAAGTTTACACTTCGTGTTATAGAAATTGATTTCAGACGATATTATCTCAAAGTATAACAAATAAGCTTGGGTCAATTCAATATGATTGTTCTTCTAACATCATACTCTTAATGTTGTTTTAGGATTATCATTACACTTAACGACATCCTAAGATCCAGAAAATATGATCGCTAACGACACTTGATCCATTCTTAGAGGCAAGACTAGGAACCTTTATTTTACCATTTATCATTCCGCACATCCATATGAGTTTTCCATTGTATCATATATTCCAGAATCATAGCAGTTATATCATAGAATATAAACTCTTAATTATGAGTATGAAAATATAATAATACAATATTATTGCCTCAAGGGCATATTTCCAACATTTCGTGCCCTACTCTGACGCACTCATCCGCAACCGTGAACCAAAGTCGCTCAACCATCAATGGTACACCATCCAAGAGGTCGTCTTGAAGTATTATTGCCACTTGGCACATCTCATCGCAAAGTGGCTAGTGGTGCACAAATCATCAAGCAATTAAGTTCATTGGTCGGATGTGCATAGTTTTGTTCATCATTAGTCGAATGTGTATAGTTTTGTTGATCACTTGCCGATGTTCATAGTTTTGTTAATCACTAGCCATATGTGCATAGCTTTGTTGATTACTAGCAAGATATGCATAGTTTTGTCGATTACTAGACAAATGTGCATAGTTTTGTAGATCACTAGCCGGATTTTTGTTCATCACTAGTCAGATGTGCATAGTTTTGTTGACAATGTTCAATTTTGTAGCCTTCTCGTGCGTGTATGGTGTCCAAGAAGTTGGAGAAGAAAAACTTCAATTTCATGCATTGTTTGTTCAAGTTGAATTGGAAACCGAAGTGGAACCTACTCATAGCCAAGACCGTAGCCCAAGCCACTGAGGAAGAAACCAATGACCCGAATAACCCAACAAAAGAACCACTCAAGAAGGTTAGAAGAGGGTTTAGGGAAAATAAGTGGGAGGAGGAGAGAGCAAAGCAAGAAGGTGCAGCGGTCAAGATGACAGAGAGGTTGGAGGACATTAAGGGGAGGCATACGTCAAGCGCTCATATATCAAGGAGGTTAAGAAGATGGAGAGGATCAAACTATTGACGGAGGAGACCAAGGAGAAACTAGTGATGAAAGAGAAGAGAGCCTTGATTGAAGAGAAAACGATCATGCTCGAGGAGAAGAAGGCGTTCCCGAAGAAAAGAAGGTGAAGACCGCAGACGATGCGGTGGATGGAAAGATCTTTCAAGGTGGAATCTTTGGGTGTCAACGCAAGAACGATCGTGCAAGATGTTCGCTTCAAGATGTTGCAGTGGCAACAAAATGAGTTGGAGGCTGCGGAGAAGGAGGAGGAGGACCCGACGGAGAAGGAAGCAAAGGCTGCGTACGCGTCGGTGATGGCACCTTGAGCTCGGAGGAGGCTAGGATTGCCAGTCTGGCAGGGCAGAAAATCTCAATTTTTTCATGGACTGCCGGGCTGATATTCTTTTGTGATCAGGCATGTAAAAACTTAAGCATAATTGCCATTTCTTAGTTGTGATCGGTCATGTGATACAGTGCACGCTATGGATAAGACTTATTTCAATTTGAAAGCGCCATTTACTAACGGACATATACTGGATAACATTGGATGGCCGGCTCCCGCATTCTTTTCTGTGGACTGGTCCCCTGTCTGTGAATAGATGCGGGAGTAAATTTGCAGGTGAGTGTTGGAAATGCCCTAACGCTCCTCAATAAAATATGAGTTTAGAAGCTAATAAATGCAATCATTTACTCCCTCTGTCTCAAAATAAGTGTCTCAACTTTGTATTTCCTCTAGTACAAAGTTGTTTTGATGCACTTATTTTGGGACAGAGAAAGTATTATACTACCTATATGATACTTTACACGGGATTTTTTTTAGAACTAATACTATTTTTGTAGCATTTTTGAAAACAGGTGTCTGAGTTGAAAAAATATCAGAACTAGTACCCTGTCGGCCGTTTGTGGGCCGACCGGACGCCCGTCGGCCTAAACGGTCCCGAAACAGGCCAGTCGGCCATAGCCAGGCCGACGTGCCGGGCAGTCGGCCTGCTCCTGGCCGAGCCCACCCTATCAGCCTCCTGCCGGCCGAAAGATCCCAGGATAAGGCCCCGTCGGCCACCTCTCCTTCTTCCTCCTCCAGCTTACATTTTAGCCTAGTTTAGGCCGAACCCCCCCCCCTTTGATCTCCCATTCCGTCCACTCATTTGCTGTTTCAATCCGATGAAACGATAGATCGTGTGTTTCTCCTCCGCCCTACGGTTTTATTTTTCGCAACGGTGTATTGGTTTGTTCGTGTGGAGGAGAAAATGGTGTGGTGGTGGAGGTTTCAATGGTGAGAAGGTGGAGTGGTGGAGAGGAAGAAGGAGTGCACTCACGCGTCGAAGGTATAAATTTTTGTTGTTATTTTCGGTTTTTTTGTTATTTTTGTAATGTACATACAATTAGTTTATGTTATTTTTAGTAGCGTAGTTATTTTAGGTTACTTGTATTAGTGTAGTGATTTTAGTGTAGTCATATTCCGGTAGTTTTAGTTAGTGTAGTCATATTAGTATCAGGTTTTAGTTTATGTTTTAGTAGTGTAGGTTTAGTTAGTTTAGTCATAGTAGTGTCGGTTATTTTTTGTGTACCTCATTTTAGTGTAGGTTTTTTTGGTACATTATAGTGTATGTTTTATTTTAGTGTCGATATATTCGTTGCGAATAATGAGAAGCTGGCGTTGTCTGACAGGTTAAAATTTCTGAATCCGTAAATCTGACTGTGTATTACGGCCCTGGTACTATTCGATATAATGAGTTGGGGGTTGATCTTAGCGAGTTTAAAAGAGGCGAGATGACACTTTCAGACCCGGATAGACTGGACATTAGGCAGTTGAAGCACTGGTTGACTACTAGTTTTGGCCTCGATCATGAAGTTTGTTCCATTAGTATTCATGCCTAGTGGACCAAATCCTGTAAAAATGTGAAGTGGGATTTGATTCCGATAGGTAGGAGCCAGCATTGGTTGTCTCTGTTAAGTCATTGCAGAGACCGAAGAATCCATCCATATGCCCTAGTGCAACGAGTGGCGAAGGAAGAGAATATCGTACCACCCAACGTGGGGTATGAACCAGGCCAGAGTAGTCAAGTGGCTAATGAGATTTATGTATCCGGGTCACAGCTACCGGATGTGAATGCTACCCAAGTCGACAATGAGTCAGATTATGTTAGTGGTCATGCTGCTGGTCAGAGTATTCAATTGGTAGTATTAGCTGCCTCTGGTGTTGCTGATGGGGATGAGGAAGGCAAGGAAATGTAGAGGGTGATGGAGGAAGAGGACGAGGATGGGATTGCAGAGGAACTTGATTCTGAAAATTCCGAGGAGGAGGAGGAGGTACCAATTCCTGCTGCATGGGAGCAGGACATATTCGCCGGCTTTATTGTCAACGATGGCCATGAGACTCCATGGCAATATAATCTGAACCAAGTCCAGATCAGGGCTATGTTTGACACAAAGAAGAAAATGAAGTATGCGGTGATAAAGTGGGCTATGTCTACCCAGAGGGTTTTCCGGACAAACATATCTAGTCCAACGAAATATACCGTCAAGTGTGTTGAATCAGGTTGTCCTGCGAAGGTGCACGCCCACATGCCAAAGTATCACATCCACTGGGTTGTGACAAATGTTGTACCGCATAATTGTGTTAGTAAAAACATGTTGGCTCGTCATCCAAACCTTACTTCAACTCTCATAGCGCAACTCATGTATACTGAGATAGTGACGAAGAAAGATATGGAAGCAAAGCACATCCAGACAGCAGTGAAGGTCGGATGGAAGTATGACATTCCATACGGGAAGGCTTGGAGAGCTAAGCAGAAGGCTATGGAGGAGAGGTTTGGGACGTTCTTTGACTCCTATGATAATGTTGTGCGTCTCCTTGACATACTGAAGGAGAGGAATCCCGGCACTTATGTTAACATTCAGCACACGAGGTTGGAAAGCATACCGGATTACAAGGTGTTGAAACGAGTATTCTTCTCTTTTGGTATGTGCATCAAAGCTTTCAGGCATTGTCCTCCTGTGATGTTTGTGGATGGTACATTCCTGACTGGTCCGTACAAAGGGCAAATCCTGACTGCTATTGGTGTGGACGGGAACAACCAATCATCCCACTAGCCATGGCATTTGTGGAGGGTGAGAACTTTCCGAGCTAGGTATGGTTCTTCTATCAAATTAAAATTGCGATCATGAAGGACCGATCAAATGTGTGTCTCATTCATGACAGACATCCCGGTATATTGAAGGTCGTGAAGACACTGAGTAATCCAACTGCTGACGAGCCAACACCTTGGAAGGACTTGCAAAGCCGGTGGTGCATGCGCCATCTGGGTGCTAATTTTTTCTCACAGTTCAAGAACAAACGGTTGATGAACTTGTTCAAGAAGTTATGCAAGCAGAACCAGCGGCGCAAATACGATTTTATTTGGTCGAAACTAGATGAGTTCACTAAGAAGCAGGTCGTTGCTAGGAACAAAATGGAAAAAGACCAGGTTAAATTAGCAGCACTCATTGCGGAGATGGAGGGGCCAGTTGGTCTTTGAGACTTGCCAGCAATTAACCATCCTAATACAAAGAGAAAGAAGGGCAGGGCAATAAAGAATTTTTCTTAGTGGATAGAGAAAGAGCCTCCAGTGAATTGGTCTTTGCTGCATGACACCCATGGAGCTAGGTATGGCCACATGACAACCAATCTTGCAGAGATCTATAACTTTGTTCTCAGAGAGAATAGAGCATTGCCACTGACAGCTATTGTGGAGGGTGTATTCCATGGCACTGTGAGGTATTTCAGAGAAAGGTATGAGTTAGCAAGGAAGCATATTGCAGATAATCAGAACACTCCTTACTGCAGCCATGTCATGGAGTACATGGCTGAGAAGATAAAGAAAGCAAAAAAGCACACCGTCACACTCATAGGTAATCAGGAAAGGAGGTATGAGGTTCAGCTTCCTACTGATGGTTTTGGTTCTGCAAATGAGGTGAAGACGCATGAGGTTACAATCGGAGAAGAATTTCATCCAACTTGTGAGTGTACATGCAACAAGCCTTAGTTGTTGCACCTGCCTTGGTCACATGTGTTGGCTGCCTGTGGCCAGATTCAGTTGGACGCTATCTCCTTCGTGTCTCTGTACTATCCAAAGGAGGCAGTACTCAATGTCTGGATAGGTGAGATGACAGGGTTTAGAGTCATCGGCAATTTCAACAAGGTAAATGATGGTGATAGAGTATACATCCCGGATCCTGCACTACGGCGCACTAGCAGGGGTAGGCATAAGGTAAAGCACATATGAAATGATATGGACCAATCTGAAGCTGGTGGAGCAACCAGACAATGTTTTCTCTACGCGGCTTATGGGCATAGGATGAAATATTGCCCCGACCTGAAGAAAGACGGTGCTTCCACATCGACGAGCGCTTCCACATCGACGACTGCAGCAACAGTTGCAAGAGGTGGTCCTGGTAGTCGTGGTGGATGAGGCTCTCGGGGCCGAACGGGCGGATGAGGAATAAATAACTCTGAAGCTGCATAATATGTCGGACTATGTTTCTATTTGTAATAAGTCGGACTACTTTTTTATTTGTAATATGTGTGCACTATGTTTTTGTGTGTAAGCAGCAAGCACTATATTTTTATTTGTAATATGTGAGACTATGTTTAATGCCTCTCGGATACTCAGTTTTTATTTTTAGTACGCAAACATCTATGTTTTATTTTGTAATATGTTTGTACTATGTTCTCATTGCAGATATGGCTTCATATCCGATGCTTAATGCTAATATCAATAGAGGGCACTGAGGCGCACTTATGGAATCGGGCACGAACTTAGGCGTGTTGATCACTCGCACCCCAAAGTCTAACTAGATGATACACCCTGCATGGGTTGATAGGTATGTGTCGGTACTATCACTTAGTATGTTTGACATCGTTTTGATAGAATCTAATTGTAAGCTACATTCTGTTCATTTTGTAGGCTGAATTGGGCTGGACTTCTACCCTTGGCACGACTGGTTGAGGGTACATTGGATGAGTGGGTTGATCACCCGGACTTGGATGACGTAGGTGAACCAATGCAGCTATGCAAGAGGCCAGTATCACGCTTCTCTTACGACAGGTCACTCCTTAGCTGCTTAGTAGATAGATGGAGACCAGAGACACATACGTTCCACTTTCCCTGGGGAGAGATGGCTCCTACTTTACAGGACGTGTCTTACTTGTTAGGATTACCTCTCGCCGGTACTGTCATAGGACCTTTAGAGGTGGAAACTGGTTGGCTAGCATCTATGCACGCCCGTTTTCTGGCTGCGGTGCCAACTACTGGTACCCTAGAAAACGATCGGCACGGGCCTCTTTTCAGGTGGTTGAGCCAGTTTCACATTGTTGCCTTAGGATATCCCACTTATCAGTTGTCAGAGGCACAGATTGACCGGTCCCTAGAGGCATATATTATGTGGTTGTTTGGCAAGACTATGTTCATAGAGAACCACGTGACCACTGTAGATGCACGACTGATCAGCATTGCACGAGAGATAGTTGAGGCACGTTCCCCTGAGGACATTGTGTAGAGGAGTTTTGGTTCTGCCGTGTCAGCAGCTACATATAGAGGCCTCTGCAAAGCTTGCCAGTTGAGGTCTGGGAAATCTGGTCTTCTCGGATGTCCACTTTTGTTGCAGCTTTGGTCTTATGAGAGATTCTCTATTGGTCGACCCTACATGAGCGTTGACAAACCTTTTGGTAATGAGGACATGGCTGGACATTACGTGCCTTCTATCGGTGACTTGCCTACTATGGGATCTGTTTGGGCATGGAGAGAGGTATTTTCATTATTAACAATATGAATTGGTAATGTTTATTTCTCGCTATTCAATATTATGTACTAATGTTACTTGTCATGCACAGAGACAGTTTACGCCTAGCCAGGTGAGGGGCTGCTACCCCTCCTTCACGGCGCAGTTTGATAGTCTGCACGAGGATCAGGTTATATGGGAATCATACACCCGTAAGGCTATTCCAAATAGGTACCCAGGTGGGATTTCTGGATACTGCACTAGAGATCAGCATTACTGGATGACCAAGGCCAAGTTGGTCTTCGATGTGATAGTTGAGGAGATGGCTATTAATAGGGTGATGAGACAGTTCGGTCTGTTCCAAGAGCCTGACATTCCGGTTATTTCACGATTACCAGATCACGTGCACAAGTAAGTAGTAGTACTTTGGTTCTCATCTCTGCATTAATAGGTTATTGAGACTATTCGGTCTACTTATAGCTAATCATGTAACGTGCATTTCAATCTCAGGTACAGTCGCAGCGGAGGAAACAAGTCCCATACTTCTTGGGTTCGCGATATCAGACCTTACCATGAGGAATGGAATACTGCCCCAACAAATATATGGGATGAAGTTCGTGTCTTCGACTGGGACAGGTACGGGTTGTATCGAAGTGTTACAGATAGAGCACGAGGATCTACTTGGTTCCATCATCTGCTCCAGAACATATCCCAGTTCCTCTCGCTAGCAATCTATTCCAACTTCCTCACTTGTGGGAACCAGACACCACGCGGTATCTCCTCACTTGTTCTCCACATGCTATATTTTCCGTATACATGAACATGTACGATTGGTTAACTTTCTGCGTACAGGGTGAATTGTCAACTCAGGCGCTAGATGAGGTTACCGCTTTGGTTGACCGCTTTGAGAGAGGAGAAAATATCCCACAGCGAGATGCAGTATCAAGGTTGAAGAGTCTTCAGGCGAAGATATGCGGGATCATCGCAGCTATTACATGTAGGCGTTCTTCCAATGTTGTTGACACTCGAGCAGCACATCTTCCGCCACGCCCCTCTCTGCAGCGTTTAGAACCTCGGCCTTCACAGCCAGGGAGCTCCTCCCAGCAGCAGGAACCACCTTCACAGCTAGGGGGCTCCTCCTGGCAGCAAGCACCTCCTTCACAGCCAGGGGGCTCATCCTGGCAGCAGGCACCTCCTTCACAGCCCAGGGGCTATTTCTACCAGCAGCCACCTCCTTCACAGCCCGGGGGCTATTTCTACCAGCAGCCACCTCCTTCACAGCCCGGGGCCTATTTCTACCAGCAGGCACCTCCTTCACAGCCCGTAGACTCTTCCTGGCTTCAGTAGATGGACCTAGGTCGTCCTCGTCCTCACTTTCTGCTGACCATAAACCTGAATTATTAATAGCAATCGTGAGATAAGCATCACCCTTGTGCAGTTGCTTCTGCCATCTGGCGTGCAACCTCAGAAGTTCTTTCCGTATCTCCTCAAAAGTCCTGGGAGGCCACCCAGCCCTAGCTAATTGGTGAGACAACTCATTCATTATGAAGTCACTACTAATGAGTTCCTCCCATGGTACTACTCTATCATTCCTCTTGAAATTGGCAGCTAGACCAAGAAGATGGTCAGACATACCCTTGTGAAAACTACGATCAAAAGGATAGCGAGGATGAGGAGGATGACACATCTCCAGGAAAGAATGGCGAGAGCGGAAGGAAGGATGCGGGAGCGACAGGGAAAGGAAGGGCCTGCTCACCCTCCTTACTGTGAATCTGGTTATATAGGCGGGAGACAAAGTGGCGAGAGAGAAAGGCGGGAAAGACAAAGGCGAGAACGAATGGCGAGGAGAGAAAGTGGCAGGAATCAAAGTGGCGGGAGAAAATGGAAGTGGCGGGAATCAAAGTGGTGGGAGAGACTGGCGGGAGAGAATCAATGCACTTGCACAAGAGGCAAGTATCACGCTTCTCACTAAAATTAAGATACAATATGCTGAAATTAAGATACATCTTGCTGAAATTAAGATACAACTTGCTGAAATTGAGTTACTGCAATCTAAATCTACTGAGTCCAATGTGGATATTTTCCTTTTCCATCTTCAGCTTCTTCTGCTGCCTGGGATGCACGAGCCCTTACTTTCTTTCTCTACCTCTCAGCTTCACGGGCCTCCTCTCGCTGCCGGTAGACCTCCGCCAGTCGAAGTTGGTTTGGTTTTTCTTCTTCATCTCAGCAAGAAAAGCGCTCTACTCCACACAATGCTCTTGCCAAGCTCTATCTTGCTCTGCTTTCTCCTCTGCTGCCGCCTTCTCGCGGCGCTCCTCCAAGTCCAAACTTGCCCATGCACGATGACTTCTTTCACAAATCTCAGTCACCGCCCAGTCCGGCATTTACGTGTCTATCCAACGATAGTACTGGCATAGGGGCGAAGGAGACTACAAAAGAAACAAAAATATGAAAATCAAATAAACAACAATACGAACAACGTGTTTCATCTATGTGACTAAAACATACCGGAGCCGTGATGTATGGTGAAGGACCAACAGGTGGATCTTCCTCATAATTAGCGCACATGAAAAACTTCATGCCCAACCAATCTGAAAAATCCGTCACCTCCTTCACCTTGCAGAGATCCCCGCACCAACAACGAACTGCTTCCACCCCCTGAGGCAACTTCGCACTCTTCCATTTGCTAGGCCTAATGCTTTGATCCGAAGAAGGCGAACTCATAATGACTACCGTGCTGGTTTTTATGAGTGTTGGTGGCCGATGGAGGAAGGCAGATACAATGCCTCATTTTATAGGCAGATGACAACCGCAATGGCAGGAAATCGTGCGGCAGAGAATGGCGGGACAGAATGGCGGGAGAAAATGGCGGGAGAGAATGGCGAGAGAAATTGGCGGGGGAGAATGGCGGGAGAGAATGGCAAGAAAGATAATGGCGGGAGAGAATGGCGGGAAGGAAAGTGGCGGCAGAGATTGGTGGGACAAAGGTGACGCCACAGTATGACGGCAAATAAAAACGGGAATAGTACGGCTTGCTGAAATTAAGATACAACTTGCTGAAATTGAGTTACAAGAATATAAATCTACTTAGTCCAACGTGGATATTTTCCTTCTCCATCTCCAGCTTCTTTTGCTGCCTGGGCTGCACAAGACCTTTCTTTCTTTCTCACTGTAGCAAATAGCTGAAAACAATAGCTAGCTCATGTTCACGTTGTTTGAATGTTATGAGCACCAAATTGTTGACTTCGATAGACGATGCCAGCAGAAAATTTCCGAAACCTTCCTTCTTCAACACCATTCGATCACCCAAGCCAATGAAGTAGGAACAAGGAATGCTCACAAATATATCATCATCTTCTGAATCCAAAGTAATTTCAAGAAATAAAGAACCAGTCCTAGGAATAGCCACAAATTCCATCAAACTCCTCACAACCATGGTAGGAATAAACTGACAAAAACAAGCAAGTTATATGATCCATCCTATGAACCAGCAAAGAACAAACAAATAATAAAAACCAGATACAAAAGCTTACCATATGTTGGGAAATAACGTGCATGCGATCCATCCTATGAACAAAAGGAGTACACAGTATGTAGTTGTCATCAAAGAGCTGCCGCGACATGACATACATTTGCTGATAATTCAGAGTGACACCACGACTATAAAAACAGTTGTCAACAAGTTCCCTCTGAGTTTCACTCAGATCCTCAAGAGCTACAAAAAAATGATTTCACTAACTAAGATGAACCGCAAAACGTATAAGCTGAATCAAATCTGAAAATCAGTCAAACAAATATCTTACCAACATGGGGTAAAGGAAACAACATAACACCATCCCGGTGGAATTCGACACTAATATAAGTTCCATAGTGCTCAAGCATAACAGTCATCATATCACTGTGGCGGAGACCATAATCATTCACGAGTTCCTCTCACGAAAGACCGTGCAATTTACTACTCATCCTACCATGTGTGAACATAACATGGTATAAGTTACCCTCAGTGTTGTGCAGAGCAAGATCAATATCTGTGTCACCTCTCTGAATAGCTAAAGCTCTGCACTCCTCAATGTACTGAGCAAGATGTGATCTAACACTGCAAGGAACATACTACAACAAGAATGGAAGCAAGGATCATAAACTTATAAACAAAGGCATTCGAATATGCCACAGTCAGATAATCAAGACATAGAATCTTACAACACGTCTAGAACATCGACGATCCAGCACCATCGTAAATGCAGACGCACTGGAATCAACGGCATCACAAGGGCCACCTGGAGCTCGGCAAAATGGGCAAGCCATTACCCGCAGACGGACGGTGGCAAATAAGAACTAAATCCGAGAGTTCTCATTCGATTGAGTTGGAAGCCAAAAAAATTACCGTAGACCGGTGGAGAGCGCCCTGATCTATTGTTTATGTGGGTAAAATAACAAAATGGGTGGTCCAGCGAAGAGATCGGCGAGGCGGTGGAAGCACTGGAGAGCAACGGGAGTGAGATGTGAAGAGGGGCAGGCTACTAGACGGGGGAGGGTGAAATGACTGGTCAGAGGAGGAAGAAAGGAGGGATGGGCCTTATCCACGGGCCCATCGGCCTCCCACTGGCCGACAGGTGGCCCTTTGGCCACCCTCTGGCCAACAGGCATCCTCCCCTGGCCTCTGATTGGCCGAGAGGGTCTCTTCGGCCTACTTGTGGCCGACAGGTCTCTGATCGGCCCGATGGTGGCCGACAGGTCCCTGCTCGGCCTGATACTGGCCGACAGGGTACTAGTTTTGATATTTTTTCAACTTAGACACCTGTTTTCAAAATTGCTACAAAAATTGTATTAGTTCTAGAAAAAAATTCCTTTACACGACGTAAATAAAATAGTCTAAGACTACCCATAGTGGGAATAACTACAACACTAACATATAGAGTCCAACTCAGCAAATTTGTTTATGTGACAATGATTTAATAAGGAGAGAGATGATTTGACTAGCATAGCTAGTTACTCATAATATGGATAACATCACCCATAACAAGAAAAGATAAGTCTGTAACCTAATAAATAAAATATTGCATGACATCACACATGTTACTCCTCACTATAGAGGTTACGTCTATATTACTTTCCACTATGGCTAGTCTAAAAGTATCAGATGCGTTGCATGACTTAAAGTTAGCCTTATCTTTCAAAAGTCCTATTCAGCACACGAAGTCAAATGCTCCCATGAACAGTAAAATTAAAAAATAGTGAAAACATTTTAAAAAAAATTGAGGTAAACTTTGATAAATATTTTGTATAGTTGCAAAAAATTCGAGCACAAAATAACGTTCGTGGAAGTCGTGGCAAAAAAAATCAATTCTTCAAAATATTTTCAAAACTGGCATTTTTGAAACATAGATTTTGTTTTTTCTCACACGGTTTCCACAAATGTCATTTTGTTCTGAAATTTTGCAAGTATACAAAACAATTATTAAAGTTTATCAAAAAATTAAAACTTTTTGAAGTCTTTTTACTATTTATTTTATTTATTATTCATGAGAGAGCATTGAGCTCGGAGGCCGAAATTCCATGTTCCTTATCTTTCCTCTAATCTTCTGCAACGTGGCTAGCACTCACAGTTTGACCTGGCGCACCACATCACACCAATGCGACTCCACGTGTAGCTTCAGAAGTGACCACCTATTGACACATCGGCACGCCGTGCCGCCGTGTCTCCGCAAAACACGACGCACAAAAGCTTACCTGATAATTTATCCTCACTCCGACACTCCGACATCCTATCAGTATCAGAGCATCATCTCATCTACCCCGCGGATTATGTAAACTAAAGCCAGTTCGGTAAGCGCACAAGGATTTCAATTGACAGGGTTGCTATCGTGCGCACTCATCGGTCACTCGCTCGCTCACTCCTCTGTCTTTCGGCCCTCCGTCTCCGTGCATCTCGTACCGTCCTTGCGGGGTTTCGATCATGGTCTGGCCCAAAACTGGTTAAAGCAAAGTGGATGCAACAATATTTAATGTCTGGAATGGAGGCTATCTCCTTGGTATAATTAGGGTTTGGACTTGGAAAAGGCAGGCCACGAAGCACGAACCCTGGTACGTACCCTCTTGTACTTCAAATCTCCGGCGTGCGGCTGATGGGTGCATAAAGCGGTGCGTGCGCTGATGGAAGAAGCACTCCGGTGTGTGCACCGTACCTGAGTTGGCGACTTGCAGACCTGATCTGATCTTCTACACGGTTTCTTACACCTTTTTCCGACGTCTTCTGCGGTGTTACCAGGTAAGATGTGAGACGAAAAATAGTTGAAATTCATACACTAGTGGATGTTAAGTAAATAGACAATTTTTTGATTAAATCAATCTAAAATAAATCATGACCACGATGTAAACAGTGTTAAGTAGATACGATATTTGATCATGTTATCGCATACTAGACATATAATAGAAATATCTACGCAAACCATGAGTATGGCTAACACAGCAATAAATAGGAACAGGATAAACAAATTATACCCTTCAATAGGCTAGTTGGCCGTAGCCACAGCAATGGCAATGATAGCCTCCCCGGCCTCTTCTTGTCGGCTTCGAGCTTGTCGGTAACGACATGATTGGCGTCGGTTGGCGAAGACATGATGATGACGAAGGCGATGAGGGCGACGAGGGCGTAGAGAAAATGGTGCGTGTGGAGCAGATGTGATATGATCTTGTGGCGGCTAGGGTTAGCCGATGCCTCGCATACATATGTGCGTCCGGGTGGAGCTAGACCAACGTCCGAGTCAGTAACAGCCCACGATCCGATGTCTCAGACTGTGACGCGTTCGTTACGTATTTTTCGTTCCTGATCGGCAAAAATAAGCACGTAGGTATGATCTCAGTTCGGCTCAATCCCACAACCCGCGACGCGACGTGACGAGGCTGGTCATGACAAGGCAGGGGTAGAAGTGCCGAGGGCTTCTTTTCTTCTCAAGCTCTAATAGCATGTGAAAGAAAAACTCTTATAAAGAGGTCCAACTCTTTTTTCCCGAAACGGCAAAGATTACCTCATCTATTAATTAAGTAGAAGAGAATTGTCCAGATAATTACGAAAACCGGACAAAAACCAAAACAACAAGAGTCAAGCCCACTTTCATAGACTGAAACACACGGCTAAAACCACTCTCATTGAAGACATGTCAAACACAACAACAAACGCCAACCAATCAAAACACACATCAGTTGGAGGACCCTCTTCACCGATCAAGCTGACCTCACACCATTGCCAGAAAAGAAGAAATCGTGACTGCTATGAGAGGAGCAGACCCGGGACTCATCAGCAGCGATGAAAAGGCAAGCATTCCACAGCCCATGCGATAGCTGCAGCAATAGACATGCCGACGACCAACATCGATGACAACCACGCCGCCCACACGACACGAGGTCCACGCCCTCGAAGCTGAAAATCCCTCGAGGCCGCCGCCTCGGCATCCACTACTCCGACGCGCCTTGCGCACTCAACCGACACCGCCTTCCGAGGCCGCCGCCCCGACATGCCACCGCTCACCTCGAGCAGCAATGCCGCACAATTCAGTTATCCGCAGCCCATACTACTCAGGACAACCGCATGCAAACCACGGACGCCGCACCACATCACATCTGGGGCCGCCGCCCCGACATGCCACCGCTCACCCTCGAGCAGCAACGCCGCACAATACAGTTATCCGCAGTCCATACTGTCCAAGACAACCGCATGCAGATCACGGACGCCGCACCACATCCGTGGCCGCCGCCCCGACATGCCGTCCAACCGACCCCCCCGGGACGCGTCGAGCAAGCCGACAATCCTGTCGTCCACGCAGCTCAAGACTGTCATCCAAGCAATGAGACTACTTTTTCACTATCAAGGTAGGACCAAACTTTCCATCACTTCTTATCATGCCATCTACATGGATCCTCAAATATATTTTTGAAATTGTTCTCACATGTCACATTTCAACCGTGGATGCAAGATATACGACGTGGCCATGCCGAAGCAAGTTGATGCGATCCGTAGGTTGAAGGCGTCACGTTTTTCCTGTAGAACCCACTGGCCCAATATGGCGACCACATGCGAAACGAGGATGTAACTAGGATGAATCGAATGTTCATGTCAACTGTAGAGTACAGTTTGACAAGGAGATTGGAGGGTCGATCGTACGGCGTCTGTACCGCTTTATACGAGGCCAGCCTTTCTTCAAGCTTTACATGAAATGTCCGGCGATAAATCATGCGGTGAGAGGCCTGGCGGCTGCTGTTGCATCATGGCTTTCCTCGGTGCGGCACCTGAAAGTTTGTCTCGTTCACCACCATCGCAAGCCCGTACCAAGAAAGTTTGACTTCTACGGCGTAAAAGACGGGGGTTGACCTTGATCCCGGGAGAGAAGAACCGAACTCCAGAATGGAATTTGTGCATGTCTTGATATTTTCTTCACCAACTCTGGCCGTGGTACAATCTAGGCCACCATGCGGGCACGTTGGCACACAACAGAGGCGAAAACCTAATTCGCAAAATAATGCTCCGGAACAGTAAATCATGTGAATGTGCTGTCGTCGAATACGCTCGTGGGCTATCCGTTACTTTCGTAACAGAAAGTTGTCGTCCAGAGAGTGTGGATTGTTTCTTTGTTATGTACTAGCTCAGTGGTGCTGCAACCCCCTCTCCCTTGATGTATATATGTAATGTAAGTGCTATGGCCCACTTCTTCAGTACTGAAGGTGCCACTTTGTCTTAAGAAAACACTGTATGCATGCTACTTTAACGCTGGTGCAAAATATGTTAACTTTTGTTTACAGATACTCCCTGAAGAAGAAGAAGAAAAGAAGTCCAAGTGAATGGTAGAATTAGGTCATCACTACCGAACCTGCTCTCTCCTTCCAAGAAAAGAAGAGGTGGACGCCGATCATCAACCGAACCTAATCATGTGGCTAATCTAGCAAGCAGCCTTTCGACGACCGTAAATTTTTATTCTCGCGATTGTGTTAAAGCCCCGACGGATGGTTGCGAGCGCAGGAGAGAGCACTTATCGCCGTGCAAAAGGCACTATCATGCCACAGCTGCAAATCTGTGGGGGCTCTGGTTGAAAGGCCAAATCTCCTATCACATAGAGCAGTGGCACGACAAAATAAAAGCAGTGGCACGACCAAATGCGTGCGTACGTAGTAGGTTGGTTGCGGCACGCCTGAAAGCATCAAAATTCAGGGGCATCCGGGCAACAGCTAGCGTCAGCTTGACGGTGATTTAATCTGGTGGAAGATCTGCGCGTGCTTCTAAGCCAGCATAGCATCAAATTCGAAGACTGACTCTCAAGAAACGTGTGAATCGTCCGTTTCTATTGAGCCAGGCCTGTGTGAGCCAAAAGGAAATACACGAACAAAAGAAGTTACTTCTAATACATATTAATTGTCGTTGATTTAATACAACCGAATCAGCAACAATGAATATGCATGAGAGGGAGTTAATTGCAGAAAACATCGACTGGGTTGTAGAAACCACGGTTCTACGAAATTGTGCTCAAAACCACTAATTCCGAGAATATATTTTTTTTACAAAAAACATTAATTGTTAGTTTTGGCCCATTTAAAGACGATTATGACAAGTGGAGCTCGCAAAAGCTGACGTGGCATAATGGAACTGCACAAACGGCCTATCTACATTTACATAGACGCCCTTTGGACAAAAATAAAAATGCAATCGGTCCTGCCCAAGCAAAACTGTAGCTCCCAAGCTTGAGCTCGATCCGCCGGAGCTCATGCAACTCCTGCCGACGCTCAGATCCGCCGGAGCTCCTGCAACTCCTGCCGGCACTCAATCGTGCTCAACGGGGCTAGAGGAAGAGCTCGCGCGTTGTGTGTGGGGGCTGGAGAAGAAGCTGAACCGCGAGCGGGGAGGGGCTGGAGCAAAAGCCAAACCACGAGGAGGGGTGTGCAGGCAGCGAAGAGGACACGAGCGAGGTTGGAGAAGACATCGACGTGGGGGGCCCGTCGAGGGAACGAGCAGCAATAGCGGCGTCTGCGGGAGAGAGCAGCAGTGACGATGTCGAAGCCAGGAGTGGCGGTGTCGAAGCGAGCGACAACGGTGATGTCGGTGGAAGGAGCGGACAACAACGGCGCCGACGGCCAGGCGTCGGCTACCAGCGCCGGTGAGCAGCGGTGCCGGCCGTCGCCGTCGGCGAGCAGAAGCGCCGACGGCCATGCGCCCAAGCGCAAGCGAACGCCAGAACCTTATCCTCTCACTCCATTTACAATTTAGTCCCTTAAATTCTGTCTTTTTTTGTGATCCGTTATGTCACGCCACATCACCCTTTTCGACAGGACCTATCTGTCATAATCATGATTAAAAACAAATAAATAGTTTGATTAGTGCTTTTTGCAAAAAAAAAGCCTCGAAATTAGTGATTTCTGACACAATTTCATAAAATTGTGATTCCTGTAACCCTAACCTTTAATGTCAATGCTTTCTGTAAGTAACTCGCATGAGCGGAGGTAATAAAACAAAGACAGCTTCTAACGAACACCTTCAGCATCAGTTAGGCACATTGGCACCCACAGCGTCAGCGCTCTGGCCAAGCCCAACTACAACTGGACCTTTGTTGGGTTTCTAGGTCGACCAGTTTATCGGGTGATAGGTGGACCGTTGACTTCTGAAAAAAGAGTAAAAATTGGAAAAAAGTTTATCGGTTTTAAATTTTTATTATATGTTTTATGGTTCGAGCATATAAAAATGTTCTAATTTTGTGAAGGAAAAGTGCATGGATTTTGAAGAACAAACAAATATTAAAAAATCGCATGGATTTTGAAAAACAAAAACATGGATTCAGAAAACAGAATTTCAAAAACAAAAAATGTAAATTTTGAACAAAAAAATTGAGGATTTGTAAACACGTACAAGTGACTCTTACGACGCTGTATATAACGTGAAACAACCAGAAAAGGAAGATAAAGTAAATAAAACACGCAAAACAGTAAGTGGGCCAGCCCATTTATTAAGCGTCAGACACGAGCCTGCTGTTCGAAATCACTAATTAACGAGTACACCTCTCAAAGATCACTTTTATCCCAGGTTGCGACAAATGACGCAGCTAATTGTCACAACCTAAGAGTTTTGCCTTTTTTATATATAGATTCGTATTTTCAAATCGTCTTATCTCTCAAACCGTTTATCGTTGGGTTTCTCGCGTCGAGACCTTCAAAGCTAGATCTAGGTTTTGACGAACTTTCAAAAAAGGCCAAAAAAACGGACAAAAAACCGTGCCTCTAGCGATAGAAAAAACACACTTTCTTTTCTTTCCGTGGAAGCAAAACCGTGGCTCTTATGTGGAAAAAACGTGTTTTTTTCTTTATGTGCCTCTCACGTAGGCAAAATCGTGCCTCTCACGAAAAAAAACCTGTTTTTACCCTTTTCGAGAGGCACGGCCGTACCTCTCGTAAAAACAAAATCGTGCCTCTCGCGAAAAAACGTGTTTTTCCTTTTCCAAGAGGCATGGCCATGCCTCTCGCGAAGGCAAAACCGAGCTTGTCGCGGAAGCAAAACCGTGCCTCTCGCGAAGGCAAAACCGAGCTTGTCACAAAAGCAAAACCGTGCCTCTCATGGAAACAAAACCGTGCCTCTTGCAAAACAAAAACAAAAAACACGTTTTTTTTCTTTCCGAGAGGCACAGTCGTGCCTCTCGTGAAAGCAAAATCGTGCCTCTCGCAAAAAAAGGCATTTTTGCAAGCAAGAAATATTTTTTTTTATTCATCCAAAAGCTAAGAAAGATCGGTGAAAACCCGAAACACCAAAAAACCAAAAAAAAACAATCTAAACAGCCAAAAACGTGTGCGAAAAAATAAAAAAACGAAATCTGAAGGGAACGCTCGGAACGCGACACGTGACGATGACTGAGAACGCACCAAATAACGGCACGTGAGAATAATTGCTAAGAAACTTTCGAAGGAGTTCATGCTAATTAGTTGCTCCCCTGTGAATAGAAACTCGAAAACGTACATAGTTGTTCCAGCGGAAATACTTTATTTAATTCTACCACTTCTACTAGGAGTAGCTGCCACCACGATGGGCGCCGAAGCCTATTTGACACGCGTTGTGCCAAACTACCTGTGCTTCGCACAAGCGAATGACCAAGTAGATACGCGATAGGCCGGCTATACAGTGCATCTACAACAGCAACTAGCCAGCAGATTATGAGAACTTTCTAGAAGGTTCCTTAAACCGGGTTTTCTGTGTTTTTTTTCGTTTTTGTTTTTTCTTCGTCTTTCTTTTATATTTTGCCTTTTCAATTTCTGTTTCTTTTTCCGTTTTTCTTTTTCAAGGTTATTTATATTTTTTCAACTAAGTTCATTTTCGAAAATTGTTTTTAAATTTCGATTTTTTCTTGCTTTGAAATAAATGTTCCAAATTTCAAAAACTTTTGATTTTAAAAAATATCTCATAACTTCAAAAAATGTTCGAGACTTTCCGCAAATGTTCTCGTATCTTATAAAAATGTTACGAGGTTTTTTTATCAAACTTTTTACAACTTGTCAAAAAATGTACGGTCATTAAGAAAAATGTTCCCGTTTTCAAAAATTGTTCACAAATTGCAAAAAAAATCAAGTTATCTTTTTTCCAGAGTTCAGAAAAATGACCCAGTTTAATAAATTGCCCTCAGATTTCAGAAAATGTTCATGTTTTCAAATTTTGTGTTAATTTATTAGGAATTTGGAAAAATGTTCCCATTTCAGAAATCTTCATGATTCTCAAAAAAGTTCATAAATTCGAGATTTTGGGGAATTTCAGAATATGTTCCTATTTTTAGAATTTTGTTCACAAATTTTAAAAGTGTCATATTTTTAATATTTGTTCGCAAATTCAAAAAATGTTTGGCAACTTCAGAATTTTTTTCCAATTTTTTATTTTGTTCATGAATTTGAACACTGTTCGTCGTATGATTTTTTTTGGCAAATTCAAAATTGTTCAGGAACTTCGGAAAATGTTCACAATTTCTAATTTTGTTCATGAATTATAAAATTGTGCATGGTTTCAAAATTTGTTCAGAAATTAAAGAAAATCTGAGAATTATATTTGTTCAAAAATTAAAGTTGTTCCCTAAAAAAAATTGAAGTTCCTGAATATTATTTAGGGAACAATAATAAACTAGCATTTTGTAGGGAACATTATGCAGGGAATATTATTCAGGAAATATTTTTAGGGAACATTATTAAGAGCAGACAAGGGGACAAATGTTCATCCAATTTTTGTTGCAAGGAATGTTAATTACAATATTCGTTTTGTCTTCAAAATTTTACCATATTTTGTTTTCTATGAAAGAAATGTGTATTTCCAATTAACGTATTTCCCCTTTCTATTCTGAATAGTCTCATTGCTATTAATATTGTCAACTTCAAGGGAAATTGCACTGCAAGATTCAACTGAAAGGAATACCTTCACGGGGATTTTTTTTCCTTCATGATACAATTTTCTATTTTTCCCCTGCTGCTCGAGTGATAGTTTCTTGCAGTGTCTTCAGCTGTAAAGAAGGTCCGGAAACATCAGAAACAGTTTTGTAAAGCTTCAGCCAGGAAAATTAATTTGTAAAATAAACTAATTTTTTAATATTTTAACAACTATTGTAGAACCATCGTAGTTACCGCTTTATAAATGTTTAAGAAGTAGCACTTTGTATCAAACAGTGAAATTTCATCTAATTTTATAGTTCAAAAACAGTTGGATCAATAAAAACAGTACAACCCGTGACAGATTTGTTTGAGAAACAGTACAATCTACTAGCAGAACTATTCTTTATTTTACAGCGAAAACAACAAGAATAGTCAAACAGTGAAATAGCAGGAACAATCAATAAGTTCAAACTCCGCGAAACAGTGAAATGCGCGCGACGCTGCCCATAAAGCCTGCCAATCACCTGCTCTGTACGAAGCCGCATTTAGTTGAAGCAGAACGCATCACACAGGACATCTCGAGGGCGCCTATGTCTACTGATAGAATGTCTGTGCGATTGCCACAGGCCTTTTAAATTCTTTATGATTGCATCTATAAACATAAAGCATGTTAAATATTACATGTATAAAATATTATTTTTTTCTAATTTTCGGTCATGTGTTTTTAAATTTACGTCAGGTCATTTTTGTGACCATGGGATCTACACAAATCATAGCATTGTTTTATTTAGATAAAAGTCTTAAAATAACTTAAACTCATAGAGCCAATTTTAATTAAACTCTAAACTTCCAATCCTGAAATTAGCATTCCGTACTTTTCAATCGCGGTCAATCTTAACCTTCTACCGATCTATACCAGTTTGGGGCCCTGAGAAACAGATAATCCCTAGCGGGATCATAACTTTGTCACACATATCTTCTCGATTTTTTTTCAAAACTAGTACGGAATTTGTACCAAATTTAAAAACAGCTAGAGCAGTTGAAAAAAATTCGAAACTAGTTTCCCGTCGGCCAGCACCAGGCCGAAGAGGGGCCGTCGGCCAACACCAGGCCGAAGAGCCCCCTGTCGGCCAATCAGAGGCCGGGGAGAGGCCTGTCGGCCAGAGGCAGGCCGAAGAGCCCCCTGTCGGCCAGTGGGAGGCCGATGGGCCCCTGGATAAGGCCCAGGGCTTCTTTCTTCCTCCTCTGACCACTCGTTTCACCCTCCCCCGTCTAGTAGTCTGCCCCTCTCCACCTCTCACTCCCGTTGCTCTTCGGTGCTTCCACTGCCTCGCCGATTTCTTCGCTCAACCACCCATTTTATTATCCTACCCGCATAAACAATAGATCAGGGCGCTCTCCACGAACGTACGGTATTTTTACCGGCGTACGGTATTTTTTTTGGCTTCCAACTTAATCGAATGAGAACTCTCAAGTTGGTAGTGGATTTAGTTCTTATTGGTCACCGTTCGTCTGCAGGTAAATGGCTTGCCCATTTTGCCGAGCTCCAAGTGGCCCTTGTGCTGCCGTTGATTCTGGTGCGTATGTATTTACTATGGTGCTGGATCGTCGATGTTCAAGACGTGTTGTAAGATTCTATGTCTTGATTATCTGACTGTGGCATATTCGAATGCCTTTGTTTATATGATTATGATGTTTGCTTCCATTCTTGTTGTAGTATGTTTCGTGCAGTGTTAAATCACATCTTGCTCGGTACATTGAGGAGTGCAGAGCTTTAGCTATTCGGAGAGGTGACACAGATATTGATCTTGCTCTGCACAACAGTGAGGATAACTTATACCATGTTATATTTACACATGGTAGGATGAGCAGTAAATTCCATGGTCCTTCGTGGGAGGAACTTGTGAATGATTATGGTGTCCACCATAGTGACATGATGACAGTTATGCTTGAGCACTATGAAACTTATATTAGTGTCGAATTTCATCGGGATGGTGTTATGTTGTTTCCTTTACCCCATGTTGGTAAGATATTTGTTTGACTGATTTTCAGATTTGTTTCAGCTTATACGTTTTGCTGTTCATCTCAGTTAGTGAAATCATTTTTTTGTAGCTCTTGAGGATCTCAGTGAAACTCAGAGGGAACTTGTTGACAGTTGTTTCTATAGTCGTGGTGTCACTCTGAATTATCATCAAATGTATGTCATATCGCGACAGCTCTTTGATGACAACTATATACTGTGTACTCCTTTTGTTCATAGGTGGATCGCATGAATGTTATTTCTCAACATATGGTAAGCTTTGGTTTCTGGTTTTTATTATTTGTTTGTTCTTTGCTGGTTCATAGGATGGATCATATAACTTGCTTGTTTTTGTCAGGTTATTCCTACCATGGTTGTCAGGAGTTTGATGGAATTTGTGGCTATTCCTAGGACTGGTTCTTTAACTCTTGAAATTACTTTGGATTTAGAAAATGATGATATATTTGTGAGCATTCCTTGTTCCTACTTCATTGGCTTGGTCACATGGTTCTACACAACAGAACCAAAGCTCCTCTACACAATGTCCTCCGGGGAACGTGCCTCATCTATCTCTCGTGCAATCCCGATCAGTCGTGCATCTACAGTGGTCACGTGGTTCTCTGTGAACATCGTCTTGCCAAACAACCACATAATATATGCCTCTAGGTACTAGTCAATTTGTGTCACTAACAACTGAAAAGTGAGATATCCTAAGGCGACAATCTGAAACTGGCTCAACCACCTGAAAAGAGGCATGTGCCGATCGTTGTCTAGCGTCTTGGTAGTTGGCACCGCAGCCAGAAAACGGGCATGCATAGATGTTAGTCAACCAGTTTCCACCTCTAAAGGTCCTATGGCAACACCGGCCAGAGGTAATCCCAACAAGTAAGACACGTCCTATAAAGTAGGAGCCATCTCTCCCCAGGAAAAGGGAAACGTATGTGTCTCTGGTCTCCATCTATCTACTAAGCAGCTAAGGAGTGACCTGTCATAAGAGAAGCGTGATACTTGCCTCTTGTGCAACTGCATTAGTTCACCTACGTCATCCAAGTCCGGGTGATCAACCCACTCATCCAATGTACCCTCAACCAGTCGTGCCAAGGGTAGAAGTCCAGCCCAATTTAACCTACAAAATAAACAGAATGTAGCTTACAATTAGCTTCTATCAAAACGATGCCGAACATAGTAAGTGATTATATACCGACACATACCTATCAACCCATGCAGGGTGTATCATCCAGTTAGACTTTGGGGTGCGAGTGATCAACACGTCTAAGTTCGTGCCCGATACCGTAAGTGCGCCTCGGTGCCCTCTATCGATATTACCATTAAGCAACGGATACGAAGCCATATCTTCAATTAGAACATAGTACACACATTACAAAATAAAACATAGATGTTTGCATATTACAAACAAAAACGTAGTATCACATATAACAAATAAAAACTTAGTCTCAAATAATACACATTAAAACATAGTGTCACATATTACACATTAAAACATAGTGCACACATATTAAAAATAAAAACATAGTCTGATATATTACAAATTAAAAACATAGTCCCACAGATTATGTAGCTTCTGAGTTATTCATTCCTCGTCCGCCCCTTCGGCCTTGAGAGCCATATCCACCACGACTGCCAGGACCTCCTCTTGCAATTGTTGTTGCGGTCATCGATGTGGAAGCACTCGTCGATGTGGAAGCACCGTGTTTCTCCAGGTCGGGGCAATATTTCATCCTATGCCCATAAGCCGCGCAAAGCAAACATTGTCTGGTTGCTCCACCAGCTTCAGATTGGTCCATATCGTTTCGGATGCGCTTTACCTTACGCATGCCCCTGTTAGTTCGCCGTAGTCCAGGATCCGGGATGTATACTCTATCAACATCATTTATCTTGTTGAAATTGCCGACGACTCTAAACCCTGTCATCTCACCTATCCAGACATTGAGTACTGCCTCCTTTGAATAGTACGGAGACATGAAGGAGATAGCGTCCAACTGAATCTGGCCACAGGCAGCCAACACATGTGAGCAAGGCAGGTGCAATAACTATGGTTTGTTGCATGTACACTCACAAGTTGGATAAAATTCTGCTCCAATTTTAACCTCATGTGTCTTCTCCTCATTTGCAAAACCAAACCATCAGTAGGAAGCTGGACCTCATACCTCCTTTCCTGATTACCTATGAGTGTGACAGTGTGCTTTTTTGCTTTCTTTATCTTCTCAGCCATGTACTCCATGACACGGCTACAATAAAGAGTGTTCTGATTATCTGCAATATGCTTCCTTGCTAACTCGTGCCTTTCTCTGAAATATCTCACAGTGCCATGGAATACACCCTCCACAATAGATGTCAGTGGCAATGCTCTATTCCCTCTGAGTACAAAGTTATAGATCTCTGCAAGATTGGTTGTCATGTGGCCATACCTAGATCCATGGGTGTCATGCAACAAAGACCAATTCACTGGAGGCTCTTTCTCTATCCACTCAGAAAAATTCTTTATTGCCCTGCCCTTCTTTCTCTTAGTATTAGGAGGGTCAATTGCTGGCAAGTCACAAAGACCAACTGGCTCCTCAAGCTCCGCAATGAGTGCTGTTAATTTAACCTGGTATTTTTTCCATTTTCTTCCTAGCAACGACCTGCTTCTTAGTGAACTCATCTAGTTTTGACCAAATAAAATCGTATTTGCGCCGCTGGTTCTGCTTGCATAACTTTTTGAACAAGTTCATCAACCGTTTGTTCTTGAACTATGAGAAAAAATTAGCACCCAGATGGCGCATGCACCACCGGCTTTGCAAGTCCTTCCAAGGTGTTGGCTCGTCGGCAGTTGGATTACTCGGTGTCTTCACGGCCTTCAATATACCGGGATGTCTGTCATGAATGAGACACACATTTGATCGGTCCATCATGATCGAAATTTTAACTTGCCAGAAGAACCATACCCATCTTGGAAAGTTCTCACCCTCCACAAATGCCATGGCTAGTGGGATGATTTGGTTGTTCCCGTCCACACCAATAGCTGTCAGGATTTGCCCTTTGTACTGACTAGTCAGGAATGTACCATCCACAAACATCACAGGAGGACAATGCCTGAAAGCTTCAATGCACATACCGAAAGATAAGAATACTCATTTCAACACCTTGTAATCTGGTATACTATCCAACCTCATGTGCTGAATGTTAACATAAGTGTCGGGATTCCTCTCCTTCGGTATGTCAAGGAGACGGACAACATTATCATAGGAGTCCAAGAACGTCCCAAACCTCTCCTCCATATCCTTCTGCTTAGCCCTCCAAGCCTTCCCATATGGAATGTCATACTTCCATCTGACCTTCACTGCTGTCTGGATGTGTTTTGCTTCCATATCTTTCTTCGTCACTATCTCAGTATACATGAGTTGCTCTATGAGAGTTGAAGTAAGGTTTGGATGACGAGCCAACATGTTTTTACTAACACAATTATGCGGGACAACATTTGTCACAACCCAGTGGATGTTATACTTTGGCACGTGGTAGTGCACCTTCGCAGGACAACCTGATTCAACACACCTGACGGTATATTTCGTTGGACTAGATATGTGTGTCTGGAAAACCCTCTGCGTAGACATAACCCACTTTATCACCACATACTTAATTTTCTTCTTTGTGTCAAACATAGCCCCGATCTGGACTTGGTTCAGATTATATTGCCATGGAGTCTCATGGCCATCGTTGACAGTAAAGCCGGTGGATATGTCCTGCTCCCATGCAGCTGGAATTGGTACCTCCTCCTCATCCTCGGAATTTTCAGAATCAAGTTCCTCTACAATCCCATCCTCGTCCTCTTCCTCCATCACCCTCTGCATTTCATCGCCTTCCTCATCCCCATCAACAACACCAGAGGCAGCTAATACTATCGACTGAATACTCTGACAAGCAGCATGACCACTAACATTGTATGGCACATAATCTGACTCTTCCTCGGCTTGGCTAGCATTCACATCCGGTGGCTGTGACCCGGATACATAAATCTCGTTAGCCACTTGACTACTCTGGCCTGGTTCATACCCCACGGTGGGGATACGATATTTTCCTCCTTCGCCACTGGTTGCACTAGGGCATACGGATGGATTCTTCGGTCTCTGCAACGACTTAACAGAGACAACCAGTGCTGACTCCTATCTATCGGAATCAAATCCCACTTGAAATTTTTACAGGATTTGGTCCACAAGGCATGAATCCTGACGGAACAAACTTCAGGATCCAGGCCAAAACTAGTTGTCAACCAGTGCTTCAACTGCCTAATGTCCAATCTTTCCGGGTCTGAAAGTGTCATCTCGTCTCTTTTAAACTCGCTAAGATCAACCCCCAACTCATTATATCGAACATTACCAGGGCTGTAATACACAGTGAAATTTACAGATTCAGACATTTTAACCCGTCAGACATTGCAAGCTTCTTATTATTCGCAACGAATAAATCGACACTAAAATAAAACGTACACTAAAATATACCTACGTATTGTTAATAAACCTACACTAAAATGAACTTCACAAAAAAACGACACTAGTATGACTACACTAACTAAACCTACACTCGAAAAACATACACTAAAATCACTACACTAATAAAAGTAACCTAAAATAACTACACTACAAAAAATAACGTAAACTAATTTTACGTACATTCAAAAAACTAATAAAAAACTAACATAAACTAACAGAAAAAATTATACCTTTAACGCGTGAGTGCCCTTCTTCTTCCTCTCCACCTTCTTCTTCCTCTCCACCACTCCACCTTCTCACCATTCACATCTCCACCACCACACCATTTCTCCTCCCCACGAACAAATCACTACCACGTTTCAAAAAATAAAACCGTAGGGCGGGGGAGACGAAGACGATCTATTGATTCATCGGATTGAAACGGAAAATGGGTGGAGGGAAAGGGAGATCAAGGGGGGGATTTCGGCCAAGACCAACGAGAAAAGGAGGCAGGAGGAGGAAGAAGAAGGAGATGGCCGCGTCGGCCTTATCCAGGGGCTCTTCGACCTCTTGGCGGCCGACGGGAGCTCCTCGACCTGGCGTGGGCCGATGGCCTAGCTCTTCAACCTGGTGGTGCCGATGGGCCCTTTTCGGCCGACACTAAGCCGACGGGTGGCCGGTCGGCCCAACTAAGGCCGTCGGGGTACTAATTTCGAAAAAATTCAATTGCTCTAGCTGTTTTCAAATTTGGTACAAATTCCATACTACTTTTGAAAAAATTCCATCTTCTCCCCATTTGAAGTGCACAAACTGTTGGGGAACATTGCATGGGAGACAAAAAAATCCTACGCTTCACCAAGATCAATCTAGGAGATGAGCATCTATGAGAGGAGAGATTGGATCTACGTACCCTTGTTGATCGCTAAGCGGAAGCATTAAAGAACGCACTTGATGTAGTGGTATGTCTCTGCGATACAAATCGCAAGCCGTCCCACGAACTCCCGATCAAGTACCGAACGGACGGCACCGCCACGTTCAGCACACGTGCAGCTCGGTGAAGATCTCTGCCTTCTTGATCCAGCAAGAGGGAGTGGAGAGTTAGACGAGTTCTCCGGCAGCGCGATGGCATTGCGGCGATGGTGGTGGAGCAATTCTAGTAGGGCTTCGCCTAAGCACTACTGAAAACCGATTTAGAGGAGAAAACGATCTAGAGGAAGAAGAGGGCAGCACTTGGCAGAATTAAGGTTGGGGCTGCGCTCAAAATCCTCTAGTATATATAGGAGGGAGAGGAGAGGAGGCAGCCTTGCCCCTCCTACAAGGAGGGCTTCGGCCGAAGGCAATAAGAGAGAGTCCACCTCCCACAAGGGAGGTGGATTCCAAGTGGGACTCTTCCCTAACTTGGCCCCTACTCTACCTCCTTCTCCATGCTCATAGGGCCTCTTGGGTTGGCTTGCCCAGCCCACTAGGGGCTGGTGCGCCACCTCTGAGGCCCATGTGGCCCCTTGGGATATGTGGTCCCCACTTGGTGGTCCCCGGAACCCATTCGTCACTCCTCGTACACTACCGAAAATGCCCGAAACTTTTCCACAGTTCAAATACCACTTTCCTATATATCAATCTTTACCTCCGGACCATTCCGGAGCTCCTTGTGTATTGGAAATATACCCTAGAGGCAATAATAAATTGGTTATTATCATATTTTCTTGTTCATGATAATTGTTTATTATCCATGCTATAATTGTATTGATCAGAAACTCAGATACATGTGTGGATACATAGACAACACCATGTCCCTAGTATGCCTCTAATAGACTAGCTCATTGATCAAAGATGGTCAAGGTTTCCTAGCCATCGACATGAGATGTCATTTGATAGCAGGATTACATCATTAGGAGAATGATGGGAT
Source organism: Hordeum marinum (assembly GCA_022496015.1). Taxonomy (NCBI): domain Eukaryota; kingdom Viridiplantae; phylum Streptophyta; class Magnoliopsida; order Poales; family Poaceae; genus Hordeum; species Hordeum marinum. The sequence goes on from CM039677.1 coordinate 327,689,928, forward strand.
GGACAAGACCCAAACTATAAACGTAGCATATGATCGTGTTAGTTTATTGCTACAGTTTTCTACATGTCAAGTATATGTTCTTATGACCATGAGATCATGCAACTCATGGACACCGTAGGAGTAACTTGTGTGTATCAATCATCGCAACGTAATTTGGTGACTATAAAGGTGCTCTACAGGTATCTCTGAGGGTGTCTGTTGGGTTGGCATGGATCAAGACTGGGATTTGTTACTCCGTGTGACGGAGAGGTATCTCAGGGCCCACTCGATAATACAACATCACAACAAGCCTTGCAAGCAATGTGACTAAGTGTTAGCCATGGTATCTTGTATTACGGAATGAGTAAAGAGACTTGTCGGTAATGGGATTGAACTAGGTTTACAGATACCGATGATCGAATCTCGGGCAAGTAACATACCGAAGAACAAAGGGAACAACATACGGGATTAACTGAATCTGTGAGATGAGGTTCAACCGATAAAGATCTTCGTAGAATATGTAGGAACCAATATAGGCATCCAGGTCCCGCTATTGGTTATTGACCGTAGAGGTGTCTCGGTCATATCTACATAGTTCTCGAACCCGCAGGGTCTGCACACTTAAGGTTCGGTGACGTTTCGGTAGTATAGAGTTATGTATGGTGGTGACCGAAGTTTGTTCGGAGTCCCGGATGATATCCCGGACATTTTGAGGAGCTCCAGAATGGTCCGAAGGTAAAGATTGATATATAGGAAGTTCGGTTTTGGTCACCGGAAAAGTATCGGGCTCATCGGGAGTGTATCGGGAGTGCCGTGAGGGTGCCAGGGGACCATCGGGAGGGGTGTCTCGACCCAAAGGACCTCATGGGCTGTGGGAAGAGTCAAACCAGCCCCTCATGGGCTGGTCTAAGCTCCCACTAAGGCCCATGCAGCTAGGGGTGGGAAAACCCCAAAAGGTGGAGAGGTGGAAAGAGTTTCCAAGTGGACAGGAGGAATCCTACTCCTAATAGGATTGGAGTAGGACTCCTCCACCTCCAATTTCGACCAAACCTTGAGGGTTTGAGGCTTCCTCCTCCCCTCCCTCCATCCTATATATACTAGAGGATTTAGAGGGGAAAGCCAAGCCTAATTGCCACGTGCTGCCCTCTTCTTCTCCTCTAGATCTATTTCTCCTCTAGATTGATTCCGTAGTGCTTGGCGAAGCCCTGCCGGATCAGCTCCACCACCACCACCGCCCGCGTCGTAGCACTTCCGGAGAACTCATCTACCTCTTCGCCCCCTCTTGCTGGATCAAGAAGGCGGAGATCATCATCGAGCTGTACGTGTGCTGAACGCGGAGGTGTCGTCCGTTCGGCGCTAGATCGGAAGGACCGTGATCAAGACCGCGAGATGATTCGCGATTGGATCGCGGGACAGATCGTGATGAGATCGCAGGATGGATTGTGATTGGATCGCGAGATGGATCGTGATGGGATCGCGGGACGCTCGGCGATTTGGATTGCGAAGACGTTTGACTACATCAACCGCGTTTCTTAATGCTTCCCGCTTAGCGATCTACAAAGGTATGTAGATCCACTCTCCCTCTCATAGATGCTCATCACCATGGATAGATCTTGCATGTGCATAGGAATTTTTTTGTTTCCCATTCAACGTTCCCAAAAGTGGCACCATGAGCTAGGTCTATGTGTAGATGAGATCTCGAGTAGAACACAAAGAGTTTGTGGGCGTTGATGCTTAGATTGCTTTCTTCCCTGGTCGTGTTTTTGTTCAGCGATATTGTGGCATGAAGCGGCCTGGACCAACCTTACTCGTACGCTTACGAGAGAACGGTTCCATCAACCGACGTGTAACTTCATTGCACAAAGATGGCTGGCGGGTGTTTGTTTCTCCTACTTTAGTTGGATCGGATTCGACTAAGGCGGTCCTTGAGAAGGTTGAAAAGCAACTTATGTATCACCGTTGTGGTTTATGCGTAGGTGAGAATTGTTCTTGCTAGATACCCATAGTAGCCACATAAAACATGCAACAACAATTAGAGGACGTCTAACTTGTTTTTGCAGGGTATGTTGTGATGTGATATGGCTAATTACATGATAAGATATATGTGATGTATGAGATGATCATGTGTTGTATAGAATATCACGACTTGCATGTCAATGAGTACAGCAACCGGCAGGAGCCATAGGTTTGTCTTTAATTATTGTATGACATGCGTGTCAATCATTAAGCGCTATGTAATACTTTACTTTATCGCTAAACGGTAGCAATAGTAGTACAAGCATGATGGGCGCGACAACCCCGATGGTGACATGTTGATGGAGATCAAGATGATGGAGATCATGGTGTCGTGCCGGTGACAATTGAGATCATGTCGGTGCTTTCAAGATGGAGATCAAAAGCACAAGTTCATGGCCATATCATATCACCTATGATTTGCATGTGATGTTAATCCTTTTATGAACCTTGTTTTGCTTAGGACGACGGTATCATTATAAGGTGTTCCCTCACTAAAATTTCAAGATCAATTGTGTTCTCCTCGTGTGTGCACCATTGCGAAAGTTTGTCGTGTCGAGACACCACGTGCTGATCGGGTGTGATAGACTCTATGTTCACATACAACGGGTGGAAGCCAGTGTTGCACGTGCAGAACACTCAGGTTAAACTTGACGACCCTAGCATGTACAGTCATGGCCTCGGAACACAAGAGACCGAAAGGTCGAACATGAGTCATATAGTAGATATGATCAACATGATGATGTTCACCATTGAAACCACCTCAACTCACGTGATGATCGGACTTGAGTTGGTGAGTTTGGATCATGTATCACTCGAATGACCGGAAGGATGTCAATTTGAGTGGGAGTTCTTAAGTAATATGATTAATTGAACTGATTATCATGAACATAGTCAGTAGTGTCTTTGCAAATTATGTTGTAGCTTACTAGCTCACTCTGTAGCTCCCTTGAATTTTTATATGTTCCTAGAGAAATAGAGTTGAAAGATGATGGTAGCAATATTGCGGACTCGGTCCGTGATCTGAGGATTGTCCTCATTGCTGCACATAAGGCTTATGTCCTTAATGCACCGCTCGGTGCGCCACCCCCTCTAGCATCGTCTGTAGATGTTGTGAACATCTGACAAGCACGTTCCGATAACTACTTGATAGTTTAGTGCGTCATGCATTACAACTTAGAATTGAGGCTCCGAAACGTTTTGAACATCATGGAACATATGAGATGTTCTAAGAGCTGAAATTGGGATCTCAGGCTGGTGCCCGTGTTGTGAGATATGAGATTTCCAACAAGATTCTTTGCCTGCAAGATGAAGGAGAATAGCTCGATCGTTGAGCATGTGCTCAGATTGTCTGGGTGCTACAATCGCTTGAATCTAGTGGGAGTTGATCTTCCAGATAAGATAGTGATTGATATAGTTCTCCAAGTTACTGTCACTAAGCTACTAGAACTTGGTGATGAACTATAAAATGCTAGGGATAGAAATACTAATCCCTGAGCTGTTTGCGATGTTTGACACCGCAAAGGTAGAAATCAAGAAGGAGCATCAAGTGTTGATGGTTACTAAAACCACTAGTTTCGAGAAGGGCAAGGGCAAGGAGGGAAACTTCATGGATGGCAAGTCAGTTGCTGCTCCAGTGAAGCAACCCAAAGTTGAACCCAAACCCGAGACTAAGTGCTTCTATTGTGAGGTGAGCGGTCGCTGAAGCGGAACAACCCTAGATACTTGGTAGATAAGAAGGCTGGCAACATCGACACAAGTATATTTGATATATATGTTATCGATGTGTACCTTGCTAGTACTCCTAATAGCACCTGGGTATTGGATACCGGTTCGGTTGCTAAATGTTAGTAACTCAAAGTAAAAGCTACGGAATAAACGGAGACTAGCTAAGCGTGAGGTGACGATGTGTGTTGAAAATGTTTCCAAGGTTGATGTGATCAACATTGCACGCTCTCTCTACCTTCGGGATTAGTGACGAACCTAAATAAATGTTATTTGGTGTTTGCGTTGAGCATGAACGTGATTAGATCGTGTTTATTGCAACACGGTTATTCATTTAAGTTAGAGAATAATGGTTATTCAGTTTACATGAATAATGCCTTCAATGGTCATGCACCCAGTGAGAATGGTTTGTTGAATCTTGATCGTAGTAATACACATGTTCATAACATTGATGCCAAAAGATACAAAGTTAATAATGATAGTACCACATACTTGTGGCACTACCGCTAAATGTCATATTGGTATAAATCGCATGAAGAAACACCATCCTGATGGATCTTTGGACTCATTCGATTTCGAATCGGTTGAGACATGTGAACCATGCCTCTTGGGCAAGATGACTAAGGACCCCATTTTCTGGTTTGATGGAACGGGCAAGTGATTTATTGGAAATGATACATGTTTATGTATGCAATCCAATGGGTATTGTGGCGTGCGGTGGATATCGTTATTTTCTTACCTTCACTCATGATTTGAGTAGATATAGTGTATATTTACTTAATGAAACACAAGTGTGAACCGTTTGAAAGTTCAAGCAAATTCAGAGTGAAGTTTAAGATCGTCGTTACAAGAAGATAAAAATGTCTGCGATATGATCGTGGAGGTGAATATCTGAGTTACGAGTTTGGCATACAACTTTAGACAATGTGAATTTTTTTTCGCAATACACGCCACCTGGAACACCATAGTGTGATGGTGTGTCCGTACGTCGTAGTCGTGCTCTATTGGATATGGTGCAAATTATGATGTCTATTATCGATTTGCCACTATCGTTTTGGGGTTATGCATTAGAGACAACTACATTCACTTTAAAAGGGGCACCATCTAAGTCTGTTGAGATGACACTGTATGAATTATGGTTTGATAGAAACCTAAGCTGTCATTTCTTAATGTTTGGGGCCGCGACACTTATGGGAAAAAGGGGGTTTTCACCTAATGAGCTCGAACCCAAAGAGGACAAATGCATCTTCATAGAATACCCTAACATAACAGTTCGGTATAGCCTCTATCTCAGATCCAAGTACAAAGTGTTTGTTGCTAAGACTGGGTCCTTTCTCGAGAAAGAGTTTCTCTCGAAAGAATTGAGAGGGAGGAAGATAGAACTTGATGAGGTTGTTGAACCTTTGTTCAACCAGAGAGTAGCGCAAAGCAGAAAGATGTTTCTGTGGAGCCTACGTCAGTTGAAGAGGAAGTTAATGATGATGATCATGAAGCTTTGGATCAAGTCACTATCGAACCTCGTAGGTCGACAAGGACGCATACTACTCCTGAGTGGTACGACAACCCTATCTTGGAGGTCATGTTGTTGGACAACGATGAACCTGTGAGCTATGGAGAAGCGATGATGGGCCCAGATTCTGACAAATGGTTAGAGGCCATGAAATCCGAGAAGGGATCCATGTATGAAAACCAAGTATAGAATTTGGTAGACTTGCTCGTTGGACGACAGGTCGTTGAGTACAAACGGACCTTTAAGATGAAGACAGACGCTGATGGTGAATGTCACCATTTATAAAGCTATACTTGTCGCAAAGAAGTTTCCGCCAAGTTCAAGGAGTTGACTACGATGAGAGTTTCTCCCTCATAGCGATGCTGAAGTCTGTTGGAATTATGTTAGCAGTTGTTGCGTTTTTCAATTATGAAATCTGGCAGATGGATGTCAAAACATCGTTTCCTTCCCTGAGGAAAGGTTGTATGAGATACAAGCAGAAGGTTTTGTCAGTCCTAAGGATGCTAAAAGGTGTGCAAGCTTCAGTGATACTTCTATGGACTGAAGCAAGCATCTCGGAGTTGGAATATACGCTTTGATGAGGTGATCAAAGTTTTTGAGTTTATACAAAGTTTATGAGAAACTTGTATTTACAATAAAGTGAGTGGGAGCACTATAGAGTTTCTGGTAAGCATATGTGAATGACATATTGTTGATCGGAAATGATGTAGAATTTCTGGAAAGCATAAAGGGTTGTTTGAAAATAGTTTTCAAAGGAAGACCTGGATAAAGCTACTTAATTGTTGGGCATCGAGATCTATAGAGATAGATCAAGACGTCTGATAAGATTTTCAATGAGTACATACCTTAACAAGATTTTCAAAGAGTTCAAAATGGATCAGTTAAAGAAAGAGTTCTTGCCTGATTTGTAAGGTGTGAAGTTGAGTGAGACTCAAAGCTCGACCACGGCAGAAGAAAGAGAAAGGACGAATGTCGTCCCCTATGTCTTAGCCATAGGCTCTATATAATTTTCCATGCTGTGCACCGCACCTGTGTGTGTGTGTGTGCCTTGCCATGAGTCTGTCAAGGGGTACAAGAGTGATCCAGGAGTGGATCACTGGACAGCGGTCAAGATTATCCTTATTAGTAACTAAAGGACTAAGGAAATGTTCTCGATTATGGAGGTTATGAAGAGTTCTTCGTAAAGAGTTACATCGATGCAAGCTTTAACACTGATCTGGACGGCTTTTAGTAGCAATCCGGATACGTATATTGGAGCAGCCATTTGGAATAATTCCAAGTGGAGTGTGGTAGCAGTATTTATAGTATGACATAGAGATTTGCAAAGTACACACGGATCTGAATGTCGCAGACCCATTGACTAAAAGATCTCCCTCACATGCAAAGCATGATCGAGCCCAGAATTCATTGGGTGATAGATTCATAACAATGCGAATCACATGGTGATGTGAACTAGATTATTGACTCTAGTGCAAGTGGGAGACTGTTGGAAATATGACCTAGAGGCAATAATAAATTGGTTATTATCATATTTCCTTATTCATAATAATCGTTTATTATCCATGCTATAATTGTATTGATCGAAAACTCAGATACATGTGTGGATACATAGACAACACCATGTCCCTAGTATGCCTCTAATAGACTAGCTCGTTGATTAAAGATGGTCAAGGTTTCCTAGCCATGGACAAGAGATGTCATTTGATAACGGGATCACATCATTAGGAGAATGATGGGATGGACAAGACCCAAACTATAAACGTAGCATATGATCGTGTCATTTTATTGCTACAATTTTCTGCATGTCAAGTATATGTTCCTATGGACATGAGATCATGCAACTCACGGACACCGGAGGAGTACCTTGTGTGTATCAAATGTCGCAACATAACTGGGTGACTGTAAAGGTGCTCTACAGGTATCTCCGAGGGTGTCTATTGGGTTGGCATGGATCAAGACTAGGATTTGTTACTCCGTGTGACGGAGAGGTATCTCTGGGCCCACTCGGTAATACATCATCACAACAAGCCTTGCAAACAATGTGACTAAGTGTTAGCCACGGGATCTTGTATTACGGAACGAGTAAAGAGACTTTCCGGTAACGGGATTGAACTAGGTATACAGATACCGACGATCGAATCTCGGGCAAGTAACATACCGAAGAACAAAGGGAACAACATACGGGGTTAACTGAATCCTTGACATAGAGGTTCAACCGATAAAGATCTTCGTAGAATATGTAGAAACCAATATGGGCATCCAGGTCCCGCTATTGGTTATTGACCGTAGAGGTTTCTCGATCATGTCTACATAGTTCTCGAACCCGCAGGGTCTACACACTTAAGGTCGGTGACGTTTCGGTAGTATAGAGTTATGTATGGTGGTGACCGAAGGTTGTTCAGAGTCCCGGATGTGATCCCGGATGTTACGAGGAGCTCCAGAATGGCTCGGAGGTAAAGGTTGATATATAGGAAGTCATGTTTTGGTCATCGGAAAAGTTTCGGGCTCATCGATAGTGTACCGGGAGTGCCGGGAGTGTGCCAGGGGACCATCAGGAGGGGTGTCTCGACCTAAAGGACCTCATGGGCTGTGGGAGGAGTAAAACCAGCCCCTGGTGGGCTGCTCTAAGCCCCCACTAAGGCCCATGCAGCTAGGGGTGGGGAAAACCCAAAAGGTGGAGAGGTGGAAAGAGTTTCCAAGTGGAAAGGAGGAATCCTACTCCTAATAGGATTGGAGTAGGACTCCTCCACCTCGAATTTCGACCAAACCTTGAGGGTTTGAGGCTGCCTCCTCCCCTCCATCCCTCCTATATATACTAGAGGATTTAGGGGGGAACCAACGCTAATTTCCACGTGTTGCCCTCTTCTTCTCCTCTAGATCTGTTTCTCCTCTAGATTTATTCCGTAGTGCTTGGCGAAGCCCTACCAGATCAGCTCCACCACCACCACCGTCGTGCCGTCGCGCTACCGGAGAACTCATCTACCTCTTCGCCCCCTCTTGCTGGATCAAGAAGGCGGAGATCGTCATCGAGTTGTACGTGTGCTGAACGCGGAGGTGTCGTCTGTTCAGCGCTAGATCAGAAGGACTGTGATCAAGATCGCGAGACGATTCATGATTGGATCGCGGGATGGATCGTGATGAGATCGCGGGACGGATCGTGATCAGATCGCGAGACGGATCGTGATGGGATCGTGGGACGCTCGGCGATCTGGATCGCGAAGACGTTTGACTACATCAACCGCGTTTCTTAACGCTTCCCGCTTAGCGATCTACAAAGGTATGTAGATCCACTCTGTCTCTCGTAGATGCTCATCACCATGGATAGATCTTGCGTGTGCGTAGGAATTTTTTTGTTTCTCATGCACCGTCCCAACATCGTGACGTCCGGGATCTCATCCGGGAGTTCGAACAACCTTCGGTCACCACCATACATAACTCTATACTACTGAAACGTCACCTAACCTTAAGTGTGCAGATCGTGAGGGTTCGAGAACTATGTAGACATGACCAAGACACCTCTACGGTCAATAACCAATAGCGGGACCTGGATGCCCATATTGATTCCTACATATTCTACGAAGATCTTTATCGGTTGAACCTCTATGTCAAGGATTCAGTTAATCCCGTATGATGTTCCCTTTGTTCTTCGGTATGTTACTTGCCCGAGATTCGATCATCGGTATCTCTATACCTCATTCAACCTCGTTATCGACAAGTCTCTTTACTCATTCCGTAATACAAGACCCCATGGCTAACACTCAGTCACATTGCTTGCAAGGCTTATTGTGATGTTGTATTATCGAGTGGGCCCTGAGATACCTCTCCGTCACACGGGGTAACAAATCCCAGTGTTGATCCATGCCAACCCGGAAGACACCCTCGGAGATACCTATAGAGTACCTTTATAGTCACCCAATTATGTTGCGACATTTGATACACACAAGGCACTCCTCCGGTGTCCCTGATTTGCATGATCTTATGGTCATAGGAACATACACTTGACATGCAGAAAATTGTAGCAATAAACTGACACGATCATATGCTACATTTTAAGTTTGGGTCTCGTCCATCCCATCATTCTGCTAATGATGTGATCTTGTTATTGAATGACATCTCATGTCAATGGCTAGGAAACCTTCACCATCTTTGATCAACGAACTAGTCTACTAGAGCCACACTAGGGACAAAGTGTTGTCTATATATCCACACACGCAATGTGTTTCCAATCAATACAATTATAGCATGGATAATAAACAATTATCATGAAGAAGGAAATATAATAATAAACACTTTATTTATTGCCTCTAGGGCATATTTCCAACACAAACATGTACGACATGAATATCCACAACGTCAAGCATGATAAGGTCTTCCTCCATAATGCCCATGGAAAGGCAACCACTGCTAAGTGACACCGTTATTATCTGGTACAAGTTAGCAATGTTGTTGATTATTGGGTTTGCACGGGCGTGCGATAGAGAGAGTGACGATGAATATGTAGATGACACATGAGCATCACCTCTCAGATTGAAATTTTTCCCGGACGTGACAAACAGGTCTAAAGACGGGGTTGGCCATAATTTATAAGTACAGGGTGCTAATTTCAGGGATTGAGTCAATTTAGACCTGAATTCAAGGTTTTTTTAGACTTTTCTCTTCGGTTTATTCGCTCGCTCCCATGTGTGTCCTCCTGTGTGGCGTGTGTCGGGTCTTAGCTTTTTTCTTGTCCGGCTAACGGGTTGGGGCAGGAGGCCGGTCTACATTGCTTCGCACCTGGATCCAAGTTCACCCACACGATTTTTTGAATTGTTTTTTAGTGGTGGTTGGCGGCCCATATCAGAAATAATTTTGTATCATAGAGAGAAGGGAAGGGGAGGAGAGGTGGAAGATGGACACCATCATCGGCCAGCAGTGGCAAAAGGTTAGCTAGAGGTCATGGAGTGCAGGAAGCTGCCGCAACACAACCATAGGAAGGGGGAGCCTAGATTTTGTGTTGGGGCAGGGGAAGGAGATAGGGAGGTACTGAGAGGAAGGAGGTGGAGATTTTTTGCCAGTCCCGTCATCAGCACTATTTCGCCCGTGATGTCAGAACCATTCATTAGCGCCGTTCTGGTAGGAGTTACGACTATTTATCCTTTTCCCCTCTCTGCAGCTTTGGTTTCTAGATATTTTAGTCGTGCAGCTCTGGGTTCATTCACTTGTGCCATGTGCTCAGTTCCCTTAGTGTGTGAGGGTTGTTTTTTCTTCACGCTTCAGACTAATTTGATGAGAAATCATAGTATTGTCTGGTTTATTAGTTCAGCTGATTTTTTTGTGTCGCTCAATTTTGCAGAGACGAAAATGGGGGGGGGGGGAGGTTGCCACAACATGTTTCCCTTATTTTCCATATTATGAGTGTTTTAGTGATGAGAAGTGACATGAGTATACTTGTATGTGATGAGAATCCACACACAAAGTGGTTTGGGACTAGCGTATCTGCGTATGGGTGTGTGTTCAGATTATGGACATTTGTGTGCGCATGTGTGTGTTGAGCAGATGTGCCATTCAGTTTTGTTATTTCTTTGTAAAATAGTTGTTCAGAATTTTTGTAGTAGTTCTTAGTGTTGGATTTTGTTCTTAGCATTTCCGTGATTTCTGAACAACCAACCATCCGTCTCTCAGCCGTTTCAGTGTTAGTGTCATTTTATTCAGTTATGTTGTAGTTTTAGTGTTAGGTGTAAGTTTATTCAGTGTTCCTCTCAGGGTGTGGTTTCAAAATTAAGGTGCAGATTGTATCTACCAAACAACATTTTAGTGATGCGGGTGCGGGTGGGAGGAGAGAGAATCTAGCATGTAGGGAACATCTTCAATAGGTGTCTTTTTAAAGTTCTGGTAGGTGTCACTTTCTTTAGTTACCAAGTCATTAATTCCTGAGTAACAATGATGGTAACCACTGGCATTTTTTCTGATTTTTTAAAGCAATATCTCAAGGGAAAGTTGGTCACACATACTCGATGAAAATGGCATTGTCAATCTGCCAGTTTTTTGCATTGAGGCGGCGGCTGCTGAAGCTATGTGTTTGCAACATGGGGGATACACATCCGTGCTTTTTCAACATAGTTTACAACTTTTAGCCTTTTCTCTTGTCAGTTTTGTGGAGTTTTTTAGTTTTCTTTTATTTCTTTTTCTTTTTCAACAGCAAGGTTGTGGATTCATGGGGGCAGAGATCGTCGTGTGGATGCTATTAACCCAACTATGACCTTGATGACGGTCCGTCAAACACCGAGAGTAGTGATGAGAGCATTGTGTCTAATGATGAAAAATACGTATCCAGGAGGAAGAAGTTATTAGAAGATGCTTTATTAATTTTTCTAGGTAGAAGGTATCCATCTCTTTTTCTCATACACTTTCTCTTCTTTTCAAAAAAAATCTGGCCCTATGGCATGCATATTTTTCTCTCTTTTTTCTTTCTGCTATGAAATTTATACTGGACACATGAAAACGTCAGCAACAAAACATGGTGATTCATTAGAGATATGCATCTGTGCAAGGCATTGCGATGCATTCGGTGCATGGGATCTTCCGCTTAGCTGCAAGGTCTGCGTTTTGTCGAGCCCGCAATATCTTCCTCTCATCCGGTGTATACTATGTCTGCATGCTCTTCGATGGGCATTCATATCTTGCCTCTGCTCTCCCGTTATATTTTTACTTGCTGCCCTTCTATGGCCGTTCATTTCTTGTCTCTCCTTGGTTGTTAGATTTTGTCTGGCAGCCCTTTGGCTTGTGTTCCTATCTTCAACAGATTTATTTTGTCTAGATGCTCTTCGACGTGCATTTATTTCTTCTCTTTGCTCAGGTGTTAGGCTATCTCGCCTTGCTTTATCACGGTTCTGTCTTTGTTGATTTTTGTCTTCTTTAACGCTTGCATTGGTAGCAGCATCTTTAGCACCACTCGGTGTTCCTTGAGGTGTTGTAGGGTTTTCTGCATGTGGAGTATGTAGTTTTTCATATCCAAGACCCACATTTGAAGCAATATACCTAACATATGGTTAGACTTAATAAATAAAGATATATAGATGGCCATACTTCTATGGTAAATATGCCATGTGAAAGGGTAAATACCATTTGATGTTCCCACATGCTCCCCTGGATCCAATGCTATCATGGTACTTGTTGTGGGAAGCATTGTAGCCAATTGGGTGGACGGTTCACATATGAACATTCCATATGACTATTCCACAACAACAGTTAAGATTATAAGATGGTCAGCTTCAAATAATCAATTAAGACATTATTTCGACACAATTTGGTAAAGAATACACATCTCTTTTTGTCTTATCCTCTGACATCCTATAAACAAATGTTGCATGGGAAATAATTAATGACCTTTAAACCATCAAAACAGTGGTTCATAAACAAAGTAAAATAGTTGGTGCTATGATTTCAGGCAATATAGATGTTATGAGGGAGAATTCATAAGAAGGGCAAAATAAATTACTTTAGTAGTAAATGGTCAAGGGATAGTAATTAAGGCCCTTTGAACCTTCAACACCAAGGTTCACAAACAAGGAAAATAAATAATAATTATCTACATACGTAGTTTCTCCTCCATGCACACGTTATTGTCTTCTCCAAACATCTAAATTTTAATGAATTTCTACAAGTTTCCTTGGTGAGGTTGCATTTCTTATTGGCCAAGTTGAAATTTCCTCGAGAGCACCAGCGGTAAATATGCAAGTGACTGTTGTGTTTCATTTCTTGAAGTTGGTTCAAATCAAGACGTGGCATAATATTTCTTGATAAGCGATTTGTGTAATCTCAAACTATATGGCTTGTGAATTGCAAAAACTATGTCAATCATTTTTAGTAGAAGTTTTCCATGCATCATCTTTTGCAAACTAAATAAATTAATAATGGATATATCAAGACTATGAAGATCCATAAGAAAGATGACACCATGTCGGAGAAACACATGGCTATGTCAAAAGGTGTACTCACCTCATGGTGATGAAAGCGAGGCTGACGGGTTGATGATAAACTCATGTGACCTCCATGGTGACCTTGTGTGATCTCCAGCGTGATCTTCTAGTGATATATCGTCTGTGCTTGATGGTGAGTACTTGAGGCAGAGGTATTCGTGAATGACCATCCCTCTAATGGTACTACTTAAATAGGTACTCCTACCAGCTATGGTGATGTTTGAAGGTGCTATTGATCTTGTCAGGCTTTCCTTATCTTGTGCATGATGTTTAATATGTAATAATTAGGCTAATTATTGTTAGCATTCTATTGGTTTTTCTCATGTATATTACTTTTGCATTACAAGTGTGGGAGGAAAGCTAATTATTGTTAGTACGTACTCATGCTACCAGGGTGAGGAAGGCTATGATGGTGCGGATTTTTTGGGTTCGTTTCCATATTATTGTTTGGTTTTTTCGGATTAGTTTCCATGTATGACTTTTACGTTTGGAGGGTGGGATGAAGGCTATGACAATGCTGATCTTTTTGGGTTTATTTCCATATTATCGTTTGGATTCTTTGAGTTTCTTTCCATGTAAGACTTTTACGCTTGGAGGGTGGGAGGAAGGCTATTATGGTGATGATTTTTTGGGGTTTGTTTCCATATTACTATTTGGATTCTTTGAGTTTGTTTCCATGTATGATTTTTAAGCTTGGAGGGTGGGACGAAGGTGTGGCGAACGAACGAATGACATATGAATGCACCATCGATTCCTGAGTAACAATGATCATCGTGCATCCACTGATGCTTTTTCTATTTTTTTAAAGCAATATCTCAGGGGAAAGTTGCTCACACATACTCGATGAAAATGGCACTGTCAATCTTCCATTTTTTTGCATCGAGGCGGCGGTTACTGAACTATGTGTTTGCAAAATGAGGAAGGCTATGATGGTACTGATTTCTTAGGGTTTGTTTCCATATTGTTTTTTGGGTTTGTTTCCATGTATGACTTTTAAGCTTGGAAGGTGGGACGAAGGAGTGGCGAACAAACAAACGACATACAAACGCACCATCACAATTGTAGACTCCTCCTTTGGCTGTAGAGATTAGAGTAGAGATTTGGCAAGATAAGAAAAGACATGTAAACAAATTGTATTAGGAAAATCATGATTTTGATTCCATAGTATGGATAATGATATAAAATAAATGTCGTAATGCGTGAGATTAAATATTTTTTATTGTTGACTATTTGATTTACTTTGGAAGGTTTTTAAGAAAAAACTTTGGTCTATATTTTAAGAAGGTGATCTCACATATATGGACGGTATTTAAATTCTCAGTTACCTTACATGATTTAATTGAATAGGCACCTGCCAAAGCAAACACACAAAAATGGAAGGAGGATCATACAAATTGATTTGGTTTTTAGTGGGAGTGGGAAAATCGGGTGGTGGTGGTGGTGGTGCAAGCTGAGACAAAAATAAACTAGTGGGCCAGAGTGGTGAGAGGTGAGATGGAAAGAAACCAGTTGATGGTGGGAGGAGAGACGAAAATAAACCGATGAACTCCGGCTACCAAACCTACCATCACGACCGCAGACTCTCCCTTTAGGTGATCGCACATATATGGATGGTTTTTAAATTCTCAATTAGCTTACATGATTTAATTGAATAGGCACCTGCCAAAGCAAACACACAAAAATGGAAGGAGGATCATACAAATTTATTTGTTTTTTAGTGGGAGGGGAGAAATCGGGTGGTGGTGGTGGTGGGAGTTGAGATAAAAATAAACTAGTGGGACAGAGTGGTGAGAGGTGAGATAGAAAAAACCAGTTGATGGTGGGAGGAGAGACGAAAATAAACCGGTGAACGCCGGCTACCAAACCTACCATCACGACCGCAGACTCCCCCTTTAGGTGATCTCACATGTATAGACGGTTTTTAAATTCTCAATTACCTTACATGATTTAATTGAATAGGCACCTGCCAAACCAACACACAAAAATGAAAGGAGGATCATACAAATTGATTTGGTTTTTAGTGAGACGGGGAAAATCGGGTGGTGGTGGTGGGAGCTGAGACAAAAAAAACAGTGGGACAGAGTGGTGAGATGTGAGATGGAAAGAAACCAGTTGATGGTGGGAGGAGATACGAAAATAAACCGGTGAACTCCAACTACCAAACCTACCATCACGACCACAGACTCCCCCTTTAGCTGATCTCACATATATGGACGGTTTTTAAATTCTCAATTAGCTTACATGATTTAATTGAATAGGCACCTCCCAAAGCAAACACACAAAAATGGAAGGAGGATCATACAAATTGATTTGTTTTTAGTGGGAGGGGAGAAATCGGGTGGTGGTGGTGGTGGTGGGAGCTGAGATAAAAATAAACCAGTGGGACAGAGTGGTGAGAGGTGAGATGGAAAAAACCAGTTGATGGTGGGAGGAGAGACGAAAATAAACCGGTGAACGCCGGCTACCAAACCTACCATCACGATCGCAAACTCCCCCTTTAGGTGTTCTCACATGTATAGACGGTTTTTAAATTCTCAATTACCTTACATGATTTAATTGAATAGGCACCTGCCAAACCAAACACACAAAAATGAAAGGAGGATGATACAAATTGATTTGGTTTTTAGTGGGGGGGGGGGGGAAATCGGGTGGTGGTGGTGGGAGCAGAGACCGAAATAAACCAGTGAGACACAGTGGTGAGAGGTGAGACGAAAAAACAGTTCATGGTGGGAGGAGAGAAGAAAATAAACCGATGAACGCCGGCTACCACACCTACCATCATGACCACAGACTCCCCCTTTAGGTGATCTCACATATATGGACGGTTTTTAAATTCTCAATTACCTTACATGATTTAATTGAATAGGCACTTGCTAAAGCAAACACACAAAAATGGAAGGAGGATCATACAAATTGATTTGTTTTTAGTGGGAGGGGAGAAATCGGGTGGTGCTGGTGGGAGCTGAGACAAAAATAAACCAGTGGGACAGAGTGGTGAGTGTTGGGGAACGTTGCACGGGAAACAAAAAAATTCCTACACACACGAAGATCTATCCATGGTGATGAGAATCTACGAGAGGGAGAGTGGATCTACATACCCTTGTAGGTCGCTAAGCGGGAAGCGTTAAGAAATGCGGTTGGTGTAGTCGAACGTCTTTGCGATCCAAATCGTTGTGCGTCCCGCAATCCAATCACGATACGTCCCGCGATCCAATCACGATCCGTCCCGCGATCCGATCATGATCCGTCGCACGAACTTGATCACGATCCGTCTCACGAACTTGATCACGATCCTTCCGATCTAGCACCGAACGGATGGCACCTCCGCGTTCAGCACACATACAGCTTGATGACGATCTCCACCGTCTTGATCCAGCAAGAAGGAGTGGAGAGGAAGAAGAGTTCTCCGGCAGCCTGACGGCGCTCCGGCAATGGTGGTGGAGAAATTCCGGCAGGGCTTCGCCTAAGCACTGCAGAAAACCGATCTAGAGGAGAAACTATGCACTGGAGGAACGGGTAGCACGTGGCTGAAAATCTAGTGCAAAAACCCTCAATACCACCAGTATATATAGGAGGAGAGGAGGAAGCTTGGCCTCCAAGCCTTCTAGGCTTCGGCCGAACTAGGAGAGGAGGAGTCCACCTCCTCCACTCCTAGTAGGATTAGGATTCATTCTTTTTTGCCTTTTTGCCTTTTTCCACCTTTTTCCTTTTGGGTTTTCTTCTCCAGCCACATGGGCCTTGTGTGAGAGTTTCCACCAGCCCACTAAGGGCTGATATTCACTCTCCCATAGCCCATGAAGCCTCTTGGGTCGAAATACCCCTCCCAGAGGTCTCCCGGTACACTACCGGCACTCCCGGTACACTACCGATAAGCCCGAAACTTTTCCGGCGACCAAAATAGGACTTCCTATATATGAATCTTTACCTCTGGACCATTCCGGAGCTCCTCGTGACGTCCAGGATCTCATCCGGGACTCCGAACAAACTTCGGTCACCACCATACATAACTCTATACTACCGAAACGTCACCAAACCTTAAGTGTGCAGACCCTGCGGGTTCGAGAACTATGTAGACATGACCGAGACACCTCTACGGTCAATAACCAATGGCGGGACCTGGATGTCCACATTGGTTCCTACATATTCTACAAAGATCTTTATCGGTCGAACTTCTATGTCAAGGATTCAGTTAATCTCGTATGATGTTCCCTTTGTTCTTCGGTATGTTACTTGCCCGAGATTCGATCGTTGTTATCTCCATACCAAGTTCAACCTCATTACTGGCAAGTCTCTTTACTCGTTCCTTAATACAAGATCCCGTGACCAACACTTAGTCACATTGCTTGCAAGGCTTATTGTGATGTTGTATTACCGAGTGGGCCCTGAGATACCTCTCCTTCACACAGAGTAACAAATCCCAGTCTTGATCCATGCCAACTCAACAGACACCCTCGGAAACACCTGTAGATCACCTTTTATAGTCACCCAGTTATGTTGCGACGTTTGACACACACAAGTTACTCCTCCGATATCTGTGAGTTGCATGATCTCATGGTCATAGGAACATATACTTGACATGCAAAAAACAGTAGCAATAAACTGACACGATCATAAGCTACGTTTATATGGGTCTTGTCCATCACATCATTCTCCTAATGATGTGATCCCGTTATCAAATGACATCTCATGTCCATGTCTAGGAAACCTTAACCATCTTTCAATCAACGAGCTAGTTCACTAGAGGCATACTAGGGACATTGCGTTTGTCTATGTATCCACACATGTATCCATGTTTCCAATTAATACAATTATAACATGGATAATAAAAAATTATCATGAACAAGGAAATACAATAATAAACACTTTATTTATTGCCTCTAGGGCATATTTCCAACAGTCTCCCACTTGCACTAGAGTCAATAATCTAGTTCACATCACTATGTGATTTACATTGTAATGAATCGAACACCCATGCAGTTCTGGTGTTGATTATGTTTAGCCCTTGGAAGAGGTTTAGTCAACGGGTCTGCAACATTCAGATCCATGTGCAGTTTGCAAATATTTATGTCTTTCTCCAAGATGTAATCGCGGATGGAGTTGAAGCGTCGCTTTATGTGTCTGGTCCTCTTGTGAAACCTTGGTTCCTTGGCCAGAGCAATGGCACCAGTGTTGTCACAGAACAGGTTCACTCGATTCAGTGCACTGGGCACTACTCCAAGATCTGTCATGAACTGCTTCATCCAGACACCTTCCTTCGCCGCCTCCGAGGCTGCGATGTATTCCGCTTCGCACGTAGAATCAGCTACCACGCTTTGCTTGGAACTGCACTAGCTTATCGCTCCCCCGATAAGAATAAATACGTATCCGGTTTGCGACTTAAAGTCGTCCGAATCAGTGTCAAAGCTTGCATCGACGTAACCCTTTACGACGAGCTCTTCATCACCTCCATAAACGAGAAACATTTCCTTAGTCCTTTTCAGGTACTTAAGGATATTCTCGACCGCTTGCCAGTGCTCCATTCCAGGATCACTTTGAAACCTTCCAGCCATACTTATGGCAAGGCTAACATCGGGTCTTGTGCACAGCATTGCATACATGATAGAGCCTATGGCTGAAGCATAGGGGATGACACTCATCTTTTCTCTATCTTCTGCAATTACTGGGCATTGAGTCTTACTCAACTTCACACCTTGCAATACAGGCAAGAACCCCTTCTTGGACTGTTCCATTTTGAACTTCTTCAAAACTTTATCAAGGTATGTGCTCTGTGAAAGTGCTATTAAGAATCTCGATCTATCTCTATAGATCTTAATGCCTAATATGAAAGCAGCTTCTCCTAGGTCCTTCATTGAAAAACTCTTGTTCAAATATTCCTTCACGCTTTTCAGCATTTCTATATTGTTTCCAATCAGCAATATGTCATTCACATATAATACTAGAAATGCTATAGAGCTCCCACTCACTTTCTTGTAAATACAAGCTTCTCCGTAAACTTGTATAAACTCAAACGCTTTGATCACCTCATCAAAGCGCTTATCCCAACTCCGAGATGCTTGCACCAGTCCATAAATGGATCGCTGGAGTTTGCTAACTTTGTCAGCATTCTCTGGATCGACAAAACCTTTGGGTTGCATCATATACAACTCTTCCTCAAGGAAACCGTTAAGGAACCCTGTTTTTACATCCATCTGCCAAATTTCATAGTCGAAATAGGCAGCTATTGCTAACATGATTCTGACAGACTTAAGCATCGCTACGGGTGAGAAAGTCTCATCATAGTCAACTCCTTGAACTTGTGAAAAACCCTTTGCCACAAGTCGAGCTTTATAGACGGTGATACTACCGTCCGCGTCTGTTTTATTCTTAAAGATCCATTTGTTCTGAATGGCCTTTCGCCCTTTAGGTAATACTTCCAAAGTCCATACTTTGTTTTCATACATGGATCCCATCTCGGATTTCATGGCCTCTAACCATTTCTCGGAATCCATGCCCATCACTGCTCCTCCATAGCTCGTAGGTTCATTGTTGTCCAACAACATGACCTCCAAGACAGGGTTGCCGTACCATTCAGGGGTAGTACGCGGCCTTGTCGACCTACGAGGTTCAATAGCTGCTTGATCCGAAGCTTCAAGATCATCATCATTAACTTCCTCTTCTACCGTCGTAGGTTCCATAGAAACATCTTTCTGTGCTGCGCTACTTTCTGGTTGAAGTAAAGGTTCAATAACCTCATCAAGCTCTATTTTCCTCCCACTCAATTCTTTCGAGAGAAACTCTTTCTCAAGAAATGTTCCGTTTTTAGCGACAAACACTTTGCCTTCGGATTTGAGATAGAAGGTATACCTGACTATCTCTTTCGGGTATCCTATGAAGACGCATTTCTCCGCTTTGGGTTCTAGCTTTTCAAGCTGAAGCTTTTTGACATAAGCATCACGTCCCCAAACTTTAAGAAATGACAACTTTGGCTTCTTGCCAAACCACAGTTCATATGGCGTCGTCTCAACGGATTTTGATGGTGCCCTATTTAAAGTGAATGCAACTGTCTCTAATGCATAACCCCAAAACGATAGTGGGAAATCAGCAAGAGACATCATAGAACGCACCATATCTAATAAGGTTCGATTACGACGTTCGGACACACCATTACGCTGTGGTGTTCCAGGCGGTGTCAACTGTGAAACAATTCCACACTGTCTTAAGTGACTGCCAAACTCATAACTCAGATACCTCCTCGATCAGATCGCAAGAACTTAATCTTCTTGTTGCGATGATTCTCAACTTCACTCTGAAATTGCTTGAACTTTTCAAACGTTTCAGACTTGTGTTTCATTAAGTAAATATACCCATATCTACTTAAGTCATCAGTGAAGGTGAGAAAATAACGATATCCACCACGCGCTGTAACATTCACTGGACCGCACACATCAGTGTGTATGATTTCCAATAAGTCACTCGCCCGTTCCATTGTTCCAGAGAACGGCGTTTTAGTCATCTTGCCCATGAGGCATGGTTCACATGTGTCAAGTGATTCAAAATCAAGTGACTCCAAAAGTCCATTAGCATGGAGCTTCCTCATGCATTTTACACCAATATGATCTAAACGGCAGTGCCACAAGAAAGTGGTACTATCATTATCAATTCTACATCTTTTGGCATCAATGTTATGAACATGTGTTTCATCACTATCAAGATTCAGTATGAATAAACCCCTAACATTGGGTGCATGACCATAAAAGATATTACTCATATAAATAGAACAACCTTTATTCTCTGATTTGAATGAGTAACCGTCTCGCAATAAACAAGATCCAAATATAATGTTCATGCTTAACGCAGGCACTAAATAAGAATTATTCAGGTTCACCACTAATCCCGATGGTAATCGATGAGAGAGTGTGCCGACGGCGATCACATCAAACTTGGAACCATTTCCCACGCGCATCGTCACTTCGTCCTTTGCCAGCCTTCGTTTATTCCCTAGTTCCTGCTTTGAGTTGCAAATGTGAGCAACCGAACCGGTATCAAATACCCAGGCACTACTACGAGAGCTAGTAAGGTACACATCAATAACATGTATATCATATATACCTTGTTTGTCGTTGGCCGCCTTCTTGTCAGCCAGGTACTTGGGGCAGTTCCACTTCTAGTGACCAGTTCCTTTGCAATGAAAGCACTCAGTTTCTGGCTTGGGTCCTTGCTTGGGCTTCTTTGCAAGAGTGGAAACTGCTTTGCCATCCTTCTTGGTTTTACCCTTCTTGCCCTTGCCCTTGACTTTGCCATTTTTCTTGAAACTAGTGGTTTTATTGACCATCAACACTTGATGTTCTTTCTGGATTTCAGACTCAGCGACTTTTAGCATCGCAAACAGCTCGGCGACTGACTTGTTCATCTCGTGCATGTTATAGTTCATCACAAAGCTCTTGTAACTAGGTGGCAGTGATTGAAGAACTCTGTCAGTGATCGCCTCTGGCGGAAGGGCAATTCCCAACTCAGCTAGACGAGTTGAATACCCAGACATTCTGAGTATATCTTCACTGATAGACCCGTTCTCCTCCATCTTGCAAGCATAGAACTCATCAGAGGTTTCATACCTCTCGATCCGGGCGTTCTTCTGAAAGATAAACTTCAACTCCTGGAACATCTCATATGCTCCATGACATTCAAAACGTCTTTGAAGTCCCCATTCTAAGCCATACAATATTGCACACTGAACTATTGAGTAATCTCTAGTACGTGCCTCCCAAGCGTTCTTAACGTCTTGGGAGGTCAAGTCTTCTGGTTGGTCACCAAGCGGTGCATCAAGGACATATGATTTCTGGGAAGCCGTGAGGATAATCCTCAGATTACCGGCCCAGTCAACAAAGTTACTTCCATCATATTTCAGTTTAGCTTTCTCTAGGAACGCATTAAAATTCAGGGGTGCTACTGCGCGAGCCATTGATCTACAACATAAATATGCAAAGTTCACTTAGACTATTGTTCAAGATAATGAGTTTAGTTAATCAAATTACTAAAGCTCCCACTCAAATTGACATCCTCAG
Source organism: Hordeum marinum (assembly GCA_022496015.1). NCBI lineage: Eukaryota > Viridiplantae > Streptophyta > Magnoliopsida > Poales > Poaceae > Hordeum > Hordeum marinum. The sequence goes on from CM039677.1 coordinate 327,712,154, forward strand.
GTCATCTGAGTGTCACATGATCCAAATCCACCAACTCAAGTCCGATCATCACGTGAGTTGAGTTGGCTTCAATGGTAAACATCATTATGTTGATCATATCTACTATATGACTCATGTTCGACCTTTTGGTCTCTTGTGTTCCGAGGCCATGTCTGTACATGCTAGGCTCGTCAAGTTTAACCCGAGTGTTCTGCGGGTGCAACACTGGCTTGCACCCATTGTATGTGAACATAGAGTCTATTACACCCGTCTCAACACGACGAACTTTCGCAACGGTGCACACTCGGGGAGAACACAATTTTATCTTGAAATTTTAAGTGAGGGATCACCGTATAATGCTACCATCTTACTAAGCATAACAAGGTGCATAAAATGATTAACATCACATGCAATTCATAAGTGACATGATATGGCCATGAACTTGTGCTTTAGATCTCCATCTTGAAAGCACCGGCATGATCTTCATCGTCACCGGCACGACACCATGATCTCCATCAATGTGTCGCCATCGAGGTTGTCACGCCCTGCATGCTTCTACTACTATTGCTACCGTTTAGCGATAAAGTAAAGCATTACATAGCGCTTAATGATTGACACGCAGGTCATACAATAATTAAAGACAACCCTATGGCTCCTATCGGTTGCCGTACTCATCGACATGCAAGTCGTGAAATTCTATACATCACATGATCATCTCATAATCACATATATCACATCATGTAATTTGCCATATCACATCACAACATTCCCTGCAAAAACAAGTTAGATGTCCTCTAATTGTTGTTGCATGTTTTACGTGGATGCTATGGGTTTCTAGCAAGAACAATTCTCACCTACGCATAAACCACAACGGTGATACATAATTTGCTTTTTAACCTTCTCAAGTACCGCCTTTGTCGAATCCGATCCAACTAAAGTGAGAGAAACTGCCACCCGCAAGCCATCTAGGCAACAAGTTGCGTCGAGGGAACCGGTCTCTCATAAGTGTATGAGTAATGTTGGTCCGGGCCGCTTCATCTCACAATACCGCTGATCCAAAATCCGACCAAGGGAGGAAGCAATCTAAGCATCAACGCAAACAAACCTTTTGTGTTCTACTCGAGATCTCATCTACACATAGACCTAGCTCATGATGCCACTGTTGGGGAACGTTGCATGGGAAACAAAAAATTTCCTACGCACATGAAGATCTATCCATGGTGATGAGCATCTACGAGAGGGAGAGTGGATCTACATACCCTTGTAGATCGCTAAGCGGGAAGCGTTAAGAAACGCGGTTGGTGTAGTCGAACGTCTTCGCGATCCAAATCGCCGTGCGTCCCGCGATCCAATCACGATCCGTCCCGCGATCCAATCATGATCCATCCCGCGATCTGATCATGATCCGTCCCACGAACTTGATCACGATCTGTCTCACGAACTTGATCACGATCCTTCCGATCTAGCACCAAACGGACGGCACCTCCGCGTTCAGCACACGTACAGCTTGATGACGATCTCCACCGTCTTGATCCAGCAAGAAGGAGTGGAGAGGAAGAAGAGTTCTCCGGCAGCCTGACGGCGCTCCGGCGATGGTGGTGGAGCAATTCCGGCAGGGCTTCGCCTAAGCACTGCACAAAACCGATCTAGAGGAGAAACTATGCACTGGAGGAACGGGTAGCACGTGGTTGAAAATCTAGTGCAAAAACCCTCAATACCACCAGTATATATAGGAGGAGAGGAGGCAGCTTGGCCTCCAAGCCTTCTAGGCTTCGGCCGAACTAGGAGAGGAGGAGTCCACCCCCTCCAGTCCTAGTAGGATTAGGATACATTCTTTTTTTTTTTGCCTTTTTCCACCTTTTCCCTTTTGGGTTTTCTTCTCCAGCCACATGGGCCTTGTGTGGGAGTTTCCACCAGCCCACTAAGGGCTGATATTCACTCTCCCACAGCCCATGAAGCCTCTTGGGTCGAAATACCCCTCCCGGAGGTCTCCCGATACACTACCGACACTCCCGGTACACTACCGATAAGCTCAGAACTTTTCTGGCGACCAAAACAGGACTTCCTATATATGAATCTTTACCTCAGGACCATTCCGGAGCTCCTCGTGACATCCAGGATCTCATCCGGGACTCCGAACAAACTTCGGTCACCACCATACATAACTCTATACTACCGAAACGTCACCAAACCTTAAGTGTGCAGACCCTGCGGGTTCGAGAACTATGTAGACATAACCGAGACACCTCTACAGTCAATAACCAATGATGGGACCTGGATGTCCACATTGGTTCCTACATATTCTACAAAGATCTTTATCGGTCGAACCTCTATGTCAAGGATTCAGTTAATCCCGTATGATGTTCCCTTTGTTCTTCGGTATGTTACTTGCACGAGATTCGATCGTTGGTATCTCCATACCTAGTTCAACCTTGTTACTGGAAAGTCTCTTTTCTCGTTATGTAATACAAGATCCCGTGTCCAACACTTAGTCACATTGCTTGCAAGGCTTATTGTGATGTTGCATTACCGAGTGTGCCCTGAGATACCTCTCCGTCATAGGGAGTAACAAATCTCAGTCTTGATCCATGCCAACTCAACAGACACCCTCGGAAACACCTCTAGATCACCTTTATAGTCACCCAATTACATTGCGACATTTGATACACACAAGGTACTCCTCCGATATCTGTGAGTTGCATGATCTCATGGTCATAAGAACATATACTTGACATGCAGAAAACAGTAGCAATAAACTAACACGATCATAAGCTACGTTTGTAGTTTGGGTCTTGTCCATCACATCATTCTCCTAATGATGTGATCCCGTTATCAAATGACATCTCATGTCCATGTCTAGGAAACCTTAACCATCTTTCAATCAACGAGCTAGTTCACTAGAGGCATACTAGGGACATTGTGTTTGTCTATGTATCCACACATGTATCCATGTTTCCAATTAATACAATTATCGAATGGATAATAAACAATTATCATGAACAAGGAAATACAATAATAAACACTTTATTTATTGCCTCTAGGGCATATTTCCAACAGTGAGAGGTGAGACGAAAAAACCGGTTCATGGTGGGAGGAGAGACGAAAATAAACCGGTGAAATCTGGCTACCAAACCTACCATCACGACCGCAGACTCCCCCTTTAGGTGATCTCACATATATGGACGGTTTTTAAATTCTCAATTACCTTACATGATTTAATTGAATAGGTACCTGCCATAGCAAACACACAAAAATGGAAGGAGGATCATACAAATTGATTTGGTTTTTAGTGGGAGGGGAGAAATCGTATGGTGGTGGTGGTCGTGGGAGCTGAGACAAAAATAAACTAGTGGGACAGAATGGTGAGAGGTGAGACGAAAAAACACAGTTCATGGTGGGAGGAGAGATGAAAATAAAACGGTGAACGCCGGCTAGCAAACCTACCATCACGACCGCAAACTCCCCTTTTAGGTGATCTCACATGTATGGATGGTTTTTAAATTCTCAATTACCTTACATGATTTAATTGAATAGGCACCTGCCAAATCAAACACACAAAAATGAAAGGAGGATCATACAAATTGATTTGGTTTTTAGTGAGGGGGGGAATCGGGGTGGTGGTGGTGGGAGCCGAGACAAAAATTAACCAGTGAGACAATGGTGAGAGGTGAGACGAAAAAAAAACAGTTGATGGTGGGAGGAGAGATGAAAATAAACCAATGAACGCCGGCTACCAAACCTACCATCACGATCATAGACTCCCCCTTTTGGTAATCTCACATATATGAACGGTTTTTAAATTCTCAATTACCTTACATGATTTAATTGAATAGGCACCTGCCAAAGCAAACACACAAAAATGGAAGGAGGATCATACAAATTGATTTGGTTTTTAGTGCGAGGAGAAATATTGGGTGGTGGTGGTGGTGGGAGCTGAGACAAAAATAAACTAGTGGGACAGAGTGGTGAGAGGTGAGACGGAAAAAACCACTTGATGGTGGGAGGAGAGACAAAAATAAACCGGTAAACGCCGGCTACCAAACCTACCATCACGACTGCAGTCTCCCCCTTTAGGAGTAGAGATAAGTGAGACTTGTTTTTTTATAAGGGATGGGAGACTCGCTTACAGCAAGACATATGGCTTCCCCTGAAGCCGTAGTAGGCCAAGGTCACGGGCCTAAAAAGCGTTATTTTTTTCATTGTTTTCATTATGATTTTATTTGAATTTTTTGGTTTATTTTTTTTACTTTTATTAGTAGTTCCAAATATTTTAAATATATTTATTTATAAGAAATGGATGTATTTTTAAAAAATGCTAATCATGCACATGAGAAATGTTAAATGCGCAAAGAAAAAATATTCCGATGTATAAAATAATGTACAATGTTCATCGGAAAATAAGACATCGATAGATACATGTTTTAAATATATATTAATCATGTATTTTAGAAATGTCAATTATGTATATAAAAATGTTCATGATATGTGAAAAAGTGCAATGTTTATGAAGTATACGCATAAAATATGTTTAAAAAATTAGCATTTATATGGAAAATTGAAATTTGTAGAGATAAAATGTTCCGCACAAATAGGGGGCGTCCCTGGGTGGGCCGGCCCATTTGAAGCCACTGCCATAAGCGTGGAACAGATTACTGTAGCTACTAAGGACTGAACATATAAGTGCCTTCATTTGATGAAATGAAATAAAGCTAAGAGCAACATGAACTGTGCTTTAAAGTTGGAGATGATGAAATCCTATGGCAGATTGAGTGGGACTATCTGCATGCCATTATGATCAAGTTGGGCTTCACTAGTAACTGGGTTGACATTGTTATGAGCCCAGTCAGGACAGTAAAATTCTCAGTTATCTTTAGTGGCAAGAAATTAAAAGAATTCACACCTTCCCATAGACTTCGACACGAAGACCCCATTTCCCCGTATCTCTTCTTAATAGCAGCAGAGGGATTTTCGTCCCTGCTAAAATTGATGGATGGGTCATCTAACCTAAGTGGGATAAAAGCGGCGCCCTTGGCACCGCCCGTCAATCACTTATTATTTACAGATGACAACCTGTTGTTTTTCGATGCAAGCAATGTTGAGGCAGATGAGGTGAACCAGTGGTTACAAAATTATTTTCAAGCTTCTGGGCAGCAGATAAACAATGATAAATCAACTATCTTCTTCAGCAAGGGGTGTCTCGAAGCATTGAAGGAGGAGGTGAAAATGGTGTTGTTGGTTCAAAATGAAACCCCGAATGAGAAGTACTTGGGCATACCTTCGGATGTCGAGTAATCAAATATTTTGGCATTCAAGTAGCTCAATTGCTCAAGGATTATCTATGGAGTAAGGTCCAAGGATGGATTGAAAAAACTATGTCAGCGGTGGGCAAAGAAGTGTTGGTAAAATCTGTGGCCCAAGCGGTCCTTGTTTCTCTTTGTCTTGCTTTAAACTAACATGAGGTTTATGTGAGCACCTCAATATGTTTATCAGAAAATTCTGGGGGGCAGTAAGGAAGGGAAGCATAAGCCGAGCTGGGTTTCATGGGAAGCAATGACACAATAAAAATCCATGGGAGGTTTGGGCTATAAGGATTTCAAACTGTTTAATCTAACCTACTAGCTAAAAAGATCTCTTGGCGTATTCTTCTGACTCCTTATGTGCAAGATTACTCAAGGTAGTTTACTTCTCAAATGGTAGTACACTTCATGTCGAGCTGGGAAGCCATCCAAGCCATATTTGGCGTGCTGTCATTGAGGGTCAGGATGTCCTGAAGCTGGGTCTCATTAGGCGGATCGACTATGGCACCTCAACCAACATCTAGCGAGACAAATGGATCCCAAGGGATGTAATGATTTGACCGTTTGGGTCAAGGACGAACAACCATCCTACCTTTGTTTCTAAACTAATTGACTAGACTTTTCCGACTTGGGATATTGCAAAGATCACATAAGTATGTCTAGCGATTAATGTCCCTCCCATCTTGAGCATTTCGCTACTAACCACTAATATTCAAAACAGTTGGTCATGGAACTTTGAGAAAAATGGCTCCTAATCTGATGTGAACTGGGGTTCTTAGACCGGCATATCGCATGCTAGTAGACACAAAGAGGCGGAGAGAAGCTTGGCTTGATGGTATGTTGGGATCATCAAGTAATGACAAAGATGCATCATCCTGGAAACAGTTGTGGAAAATTCAAGTTCCTAGAAAAATGGAATGTTCTTATGGAGGGTTGCTAAGCACTCGCTACCCACGGATGATGTTAGACATTGTTAGCTTTAATCTTGATTCCATGTATCTGCATATTTAAATTGTACTGCATGTAGAAATTGTACGGCATGTAGTTAGGTCTATGGTAGACTGGCATGGTGTACGTGCGATGCGTACGAAGCCGACGGGATTCAGCTAGGCATGCAAGGTGAGATGCCGGCGTGGTCGTGCAATGCGACTCAGATGGCGAGATGCCGAGTGCCATGTGATGTGGTGCATGCAAGGTGAGATGCCGGCATGGTCGTGCGATGCGACTCAGATGGCGAGATGCCGAGTGCCATGTGATGTGGTGCTGCATGCAAGTCCCGGAGCCATACACGGTACAAAGTGAAGACCGAGTGATTCGGTCAGCTAGTGATTAGTTTGCATGGGTGAGGTAGTTAGCTAATTGTTGTGGCATGCATGCTTTGGCCGGGTCATGTGTGGCCTAGAGAGATTCTAGGGATGATTAGGTCAGCTGTCAGTGGCGTGAGTGCATGCGTGGGTTAGCTAGTGGAGTTAGTTGGCCGAGTCTTGGGTGTGTGCGTGCGCCTATATAAGGCCTTGTAATCTGCATGTTTCCTTTGAGCCAAGAGAATAGAAAGGAGAAAAGGCATGGCTGTGTGAAGCAGTCAGGCATCAAAACTCTTGTGTCCTTTGTCGTTCGTGTGTGAGCTATGAGAAACAACCGAGAGGAAGAAGAAGGGTACTGAGAGGAGGCGGCAGCGTCAACAATTGGTGTCAGAGCCATGTCGATCCGAGGGGTTAGTGGTGGCACGGTAGACTCCATGTGAGGCGAAGGTCGATAGCACGAGGTGGAGGTCATCGGCGGCATGGTGCCGCTGGTGGCCGGTTGCGGTGTGATGTCGCTAGATGAAGACGGCGTGATGATCAACGTCACGAAGGCGTCGTGCACGTCAAGAGGTGGTCGCTGCGGGCGGCAAGATGTCATGGTGATCGGCGTTGCGATGGCGTCGTCTATGACAAGATGCTTCGCGGTGGTCAACGGTGTTGCGATGGTGTCGTCCACGCTGAGTAGCTGCGGCTCTGCGATGGCATTCGTCAAGTGGCTGCGGGTGATCCGCGTGAAGATTGGAGAATCAAGATTAGGAGGGAAAATGTTAGCTTTAATCTTGATTCCATGTATCTGCATATTAAAATAGTACTGCATGTAGTTAGGTCTATGGTAGACTGGCATGGTGTACGTGCAATGCGTACGAAGACGACAGGATTCAGCTAGGCATGCAAGGTCAGATGGCGGCGTGGTCATGCGATGCGACTCAGATGGCGAGATGTCGAGTGCCATGTGATGTGGTGCATGCAAGGTGAGATGCCGGCGTGGTCGTGCGATGCGACTCAAATGGCGAGATGCCGAGTGCCATGTGATGTGGTGCTGCATGCAAGTCCCGGAGCCATACACGTTACAAAGTGAAGACCGAGTGATTCGGTCAGCTAGTGATTAGTTTGCATGGGTGAGGTAGTTAGCTAATTGTTGTGGCATGCATGCTTTGGCCGGGTCATGTGTGTCTTAGAGAGATTCTAGGGATGATCAGGTCAGCTGTTAGTGGCGTGAGTGCATGCGTAGGTTAGCTAGTGGAGTTAGTTGGCCGAGTCTTGGGTGTGTGAGTGCGTCTATATAAGGCCTTGTAATCTGCATGTTTCCTTTGAGCCAAGAGAATAGAGAGGAGAAAGGCACGACTGTGTGAAGCAGCCAGGCATCAAAATTCTTGTGTCCATTGTCGTTTGTGTGTGAGCTGTGAGAAACAATCTAGAGGAAGAAGAAGGGTGCTGAGAGGAGGCGGCAGCGCCAACAGACATAACATAAACATGTCTGCTACGGGTTCCTTTGGTTTATGCGGAGCAATCGATTCGTGGAGGCACTCTTTGTTGAATGCTCTATAGCAAGATATGTTTGGGTGCTAGTTGATGGGGAGTTAGCAAAACATTTATGTGAAACGATGAAGCGGAGGGCCAAACAGTGGATGTTCGCGATGATAGATACGTTGTCCCATGAAGCTTTCATCAGATTTGTAGTTACCCTATGGGCAATATGGTGGGCCCAAATGCAAGCCATCCATGAGAAAATCTACCAGAGCCCATCACCCACCCATCAGTTCATTCGCATGTTCATCTTGGACCACGAAATTCTGCCGAGAAAAAATGTGGGGATGTTGGCTCTGCTCCAGAAGAAGTAGTGAGACCAAAGGCCCCGTCAACAGGTTTTGCTCAAACTGCATGTTGACATGGTTGTTTCAAAATCAAGGAAGAGGGGCATTGCGGCTGTGGTTGCGATGTGCGGTGATGCAGCTGAAGATTACTTAGGAAGCTCGACTTTGACAATGCAGGGAATCACAAATGTCACCACTCTGGAGGCCATGCATGCCATGAGGCACTAGCACTAGCCAAGGATTTGATGCTCCACAACCTAGTCATTGCTTCAGATTCGAAGATGGTTGTTTCTGATATTCAGAGAGGTACCAAAGGTATTTATAGCTCAGTCATTAACGAGATAAGAGAGAGATCGGGATCTTTCAACTGCAATTTTACTTATGCATGCCGAACTGCAAATGTTGATATTGATAGATTAGCAAAAGATTCCCATTATCTGGATCTGGGGAGACACCCATAGTTGATCCAACCCCATGATCCTCTTTGTATCCCACATCATGTGGTATTTGAGTAATAAAACCTGGCTTTCCCCTAAAAAACGAAGGACTGAGTTGAGGTATTGTAGTGAACCACTGTATTGCACTGTAGCGAATCTTCAAACCGGTTGCTACATCGCGAACCGGAGGGAGAAAATGTCACCCACGCGTCTCCCACCTGCGTCCGGCACCGCGTCGGCAGCGGCGGACGTGGCTCCCTGCGCTGACCATGGATTCGGCTCCTGGTTCATGCCTCTGCCTCTGTCGCCTGTCGGTCGCCCTGCCTGCAGGGTAGCGCTGCTGCGGCGGCCTCCAACCCCCTCGTGTTCGTTCACTTTGCCTGCGTCGGATCCAGTTTTGCTGCAGGACGACCTCAACGCTCCTGTTGCCTCCGTGCAATTCGTCCCCGATTCTCAGCCGTCCGCAACATCTTCGGGCTGGGCGGCGGCCAGGTCGGCGCGTGTCGCCCCCGCTGCTCCTGCTCGACGTCTTCAAGTCTCGGCTGGTGGAGGCCTTAACTGCGCGGGTGCGGGGCAGCTAGCCTCCTCCACCCCTACTGCAGTTGCGGGTGCATCTTCAATGCTGGTGGCACGGTCCGGAGCGGGGCGCGAGGCGGAGGTGACTGGCGGCTGGCACCTCATCGCATCGCGTAAAGGCCCCCGCGTCCCTGTTCATCTCGCCCCTGCATTCAAGCCAGCACCCATCCCCCGATGGCTCCTAGGCCGGTGCTGTAGGTGCCTTCACCGCGGGCATAGGGCCGAGGTGTGACGCGACCCGCTGCGGTGTTCCCATTGCCTTCAAAACGGCCACAAATCGATGGGCTGCAGAAACCATTGGAAACCTTTGAGCCTGCTTGACTCCAGCGGCGTGCCTCCACCCCCTCTTCCTTGGCCTACTGCTACCTCTCTGGTTGCGCCCCTATGCCCTGGGCGTGGCTGGGAGACTCCCCTGCGTGCGCTGCCGCCTCCTGCCGCTCCTCCCGTAGGGATGCCCCGCCTGGGTGACGCGTCGCTCCGGTCGGCGGAGGATTTTATCGTTGTTCCTACGACGCCCGAGATGCAGGCTGAGTCTGCACTCCTCTCCACCAACGTGGTTGTGGCCTGGCTCGAAGGGGCTAGGCAGGACGTCTCCTGACAGCAGGTGGCCTCCGAGCTGGCAACGGTCCTGGGTGCGCGGTGGGCCGACGTTGAGGTCGTCAAGCACTTCCCCGAGCAGTTCTTCGTCCGCTTCATACACCAACATCACTGCGCCGTGGCGGTGTCCCGTGGCCATCTACCCGGCGCCGACTACCTCATATATGTCAGGGAGTGGCGGCTCGAGGCGCACGCCAACAATGAGGACCAGCTCCATCACGTTTGTCTCTGCTTGGAGGGCATCCCACTCCATGGCTGGAACAACTACATCGCCACGTTCCGCATCGGCCATGGCTGCTCCCTCGACTACATCGAGCCACGATCGCTACGGAAGGAGGACACGAGGGACATGGCGCTCTGGGCATGGACGACTGACCCCAATACTATCCCTAAGGTCAAGTGGCTCACCTTGCCTGCGCGCGGCCACCGGCTTCATGGGTGGCACGGGCTCCGGCATCGCATCATCATCCACCTCAACCTCCACGAGGACCACTCCAAGGCGGGCGACGACGACGACAACCCTCTTCTGCCGGACGTCCGTGAGTTTACCTGGTACCGCAAGATGGTGGATGGCACTCACATCCCAAGGGCGCGGCAGCAACCACAGGAAAATGTCGTCCGATGCTCAAACAGGCGCGACGACGAAGACGACCGCGATGGGCGGCGTGGGCGTGACAGCGGTCGGACACGGGAGGGCTAGGGCGCCATGGTGCGGCGCTCGCTCTCCCGCAACGCATGTGATCGCCGCCGTGATGAAGGCCAAGACCGCACTCGGCACCGGTCCGGTGGCCGCTGGCATGATGGAGGCGCCCTTGCTCCTGTCCTGGCCCCTTCTTCTGGTGGTGCTCCTGCTGGCTCTACTGCTGCTGTCCTACGGGGCTTAGGGTCGGGCGGCGAGGAGCTGAACCGTGCTTTGGAGCTCTTGGTCATCCAGGAGCCGATGCAAGTTGGGGGTCGTGGCCGCAGACCCATGCGGCAGGTCTCACCATGTTCAGCTAGGCGTCGCTCTCAGGAGGAGCACACCCCGCCAGTGTCCCCTCCACTCTCTCCAACCACGGTGCTCCCTCCCAGCCCCAAATCCAAGCGTGTTGATGCCCCAATCTCTCCTCTGCTCCAAGAGGCAATGAATCAGTCCCTGCTTCAACTTTGCTCACCTGCTTCACTACAGAGGCCTCTGCTATCACCTACCAGGCCACTAGGCTTCCAGGCATCTCCAACACCGCCACTGATATGCGTCGGCCCCCTACAGCGCACTCCATCGCCGGTGCATACTCGACATGGAAACCCCCCTGAAGATCCAATGAAGGCTCTCTTTGAGGTGCGGCAACAGAGAATCTTTGCCACGCCTCCATCACCACCCCCAAGGCCTCCCACGGCTCATCGAAAAACACTGGCTGGGATGCAGATTTCCAGGAAGGGCGACCTCTCGTTGTAGAGGATCAAGTGCCCTGGTGCATGCGCTCCTCCGGCGGCCAAGGTTGCAGAAAAGCTGGTATGCCGCACTCTCAATATCACCAGGGATGGCAAAGATGTGACAGAGGCAACTCTGGAAGAATTCACTTCTAAGTTTAAGGATCAACTAGCTCCAGAGGTGATTATGGCCATGAGGGAATTCTTTCATCTTGATGACTCGACGATCAATGGTGTCGAGGACGGCCTGCTCGATCATGGTGGCGAGGGGGCGTTGGAGATTACTCAGCTAGGATATGCATCTCTTCAGGATGTTTGATGACCCTAGTTTTACTTTCAGGGTCTACTTGGTGCTTATGTTAGCCCAGTTCTGTAGTGCGTCACGTAGTGCTCAAACAACCATCACTATTGTTCCCAAGTCTAGTGGTGTGTGTTGTATTACCATCAGGATGTGGTCATGTATTGTACTTTTATACTTCCTTGAGTATCATATTGTCCCTGCAATGGCTCTTCTCTTCATGTTTGTGATGTTCGGCTGCTATGCCTGGCAATCAACAAGTGCTTCTCTGTGTGACCCATGACAACACAACCCATCAACACTCTGATTTGGAATGTTCATGGACTTAACTGTCGGGCTAGAAGGGCTACGGTTAGCGCAATGATTGCCGCCTCCTCTTGTCAGCTCATCTGTCTGCAAGAGACAAAGCTCGAGAACGTTGACAAATTTGTCGCTGCCTTCTTGGGTGGCAACAGGCTTCGAAGCTTTGCGCAACGACCCGCGTTGGGAACTAGGGGAGGGATTCTACTTCTATGGGATGATAATTTTCTCGACGTCTTTGATATCACCACATCGACCTATTTCCTCTCTGGCATGGTCCGTATCCGTGCGACTGACGTCTATTTTTGGGTCACGTCCGTATATGGGCCAACCGACCATGCTTGAAAAGATGCCTTCTTTGCCGAGCTCACCTCCCATAAGCCTCCAAATGGGACTTCCTGGCTGGCTCTTGGGGATTTCAACCAAATTTATCATGCGCGCGACAAAAACAAGAGAAATTTTAACCGGAGTAGAATCAATCGTTTCCGGGCTGCGTTGCAATCTTGTGAGCTCAAGGAAATTCATCTACAAAATAGGTGCTTCACTTGGAGTAATGAGCGGAACAACCCAACTCTTTTCAAGCTCGACTCCTTCTGTAATGCGGAGTGGGATATGGCCTTCAACACCCATGTGCTACATGCCTTGTCGTCTTCCCTCTCCAACCATTGTCCCCTACTGCTGGCAGATGACAAAGGGCCTAGAAGGCCAAGATCTTTCAAGTTCGAAAACTTCTGGGCTTCGTTGCCTGGCTTCTCTGAGGTGGTGCAAAAGGCGTGGGACGAGCATGTCGGGCACTCTAAGCCGTACCAAGTCCTTTTCTACAAGCTCAAAAAACAGCGACCCGGCTTACCGAGTGGAGCAAGTCTATGTTCTCCAAGTTTAAGGTCCAGCTACATGCAGCCCTACTCGTGATTCTCCACCTCGACATTGCGCAAGAGGTGAGGCTCCTTTCTCCGGAGGAACGTGACATTCGCTCGAGGCTAAAACGGAGGGTGATCAGTTTGGCGGTTCTTGAGAGGACTAGAAAGAGTCAGTGTGCTCGGTTAGTAAACCTGAAGCATGGGGATGCAAACACAAAATTCTTCCACCGTCGCATCAATTCTAGAAGGAGGAAGAACCACATTCACCGGATTAAACATGCGAATGGGTGGGTGACCGAGCACAACAAGAAAGAGAAGATCATCCATGACCATTTCTCTAAGGTCATGGGCAGGGGAAGTAGTAGCAACAAAGACTTCAACTGGGAGGAGCTTGGGGTGGAGACCCACGACTTGCACCACTTGGGTAACACCATCACGGAAGATGAGGTATGCGCGGCCATAAAGGAAATGCCTAGTGATAAGGCGCCGGGTCCGGATGGATTCACTAGAATCTTATTCAAGAAGTGTTGGGGAATCATCAAACATATAGTCATGACGGTCATTCAGCATTTCGATTCCCTTCACACCTCCAACCTGCAATGGGTGAATTCCGCCAATGTTGTTCTCCTATCTAAGAAGGAGGGTGCAGAGTGCATCTCTGACTACAGACCTATCAGTCTCATCCATGCCCTCGCAAAAATTATTGCAAAGGTCCTATCGCTTCGGCTTGCTCCCCTCATGGATGATCTTGTCTCCAACGCTCAGAGTGCTTTCATAAAGAGACGTAGTATCCATGACAACTTTATGTGCGTTCGAAATTTTGCTAAGTGGTTACACAAGTGCAAGACCCCCGCTCTACTCTTCAAGCTGGACATTAGAAAGGCCTTTGACTCCGTTAAATGGGAATACATTTTGGATCTCCTCCAGAGTATGGGGTTCCCGGACAAGTTTCGGGCTTGGATTGTAGCATTGCTTTCCTCGTCTTCGTCTCGCATTCTCTTGAACGGGATCCCCGGTCCCCCCATCAAGCACGGTGCTGGGTTTCGGCAGGGAGACCCCATTTCCCCTCTACCTTTTGTCATCGCGATTGACCCACTATATAAGATCCTGGAGTTGGCAACCCGGAAAGGTCTTCTTCACAAGATTCGTGGGCGAGGGCCCATGGTGCGAACCTCCCTATATGCAGATGACGTTGTCGTTTTTGTGGCTCCTATCAAGATGGACATCGACAACCTTGCGTCCATATTGAGAGGTTTTGGGGACGTGACTGGCCTATGTACCAACTTTCAGAAAAGCTCCGTCGTGCCAATTCGATGCAATCAACTTAACTTTGGGTACATACTACAGAGCATGCCAGCAACTCGTGCTACCTTCCCGGTGAAGTATCTTGGTTTGCCACTCTCTGTTTGGCAACTTAGGAAGGTGGATTTCCAATACCTTGAGGACAAGACGGCTGGAAAATTGGGCACATGGGACGGCAAAAATATCACTGTTGTTGGTCGCATGACACTGGTCAAGTCGGTCATCTCCTCCCAAGCAATTTACTCAATCACGCCTCTCGTCGTGCCTTCAAGCACGCTCAACAACCTTGATAAACTCGAGAGGGCGTTCCTATGGTCCGGCACGGAAAAGACAATGGCAGCCAAGTGCAAAGTGAATTGGCAAGTGGTTTGCCGGCCAAAGGAGTATGGGGGTCTAGGGGGTTCTCAACACTGACAAGTTTGCACATGCCTTGCGTCTTCGGTGGCTATGGTACGAGTGGAAGGCACCCCACAAGCTTTGGGTGGGCTTTGGTAACCCTTGCACTAACGACACCTCGAGTTTTTTTTACGCCTCTACAACTATCACCGTTGGTGACGGTGCAAGGACACCATTCTGGGACTCTCCTTGGTTGCTTGGGCGGAAGCCCAAGGATATTGCACCGTTAATCTTCGAGGCCTCAAGGAGGAAACATTGGAAGGTGTGGGACGCACTCAAAGGAAATGCTTGGATTCTCAAAATAAACCCCAACACTGCTTTCACCGTTGGCCACATTAGCGAATTCTTCACTCTTTGGATGCTTGTTTATGACTTCCACCTTGATGAGCATGCCGAAGACGATATCATTTGGAAGCACGCAAATGATGGACCTACTCGGCGGCCTCCGCATATAAGGCTCAGTTCCTTGGTTTGACACTCTCTCCCATGGACCGCATGGTCTGGAAGGCTTGGGGCCCCCCAAGGTTAAATTCTTCTCTTGGCTAGCTCTACAAAACCGTATTTGGACGGCCGATCGGTTGGAGAAGCGCGGTTGGACAAACTGTGGTCTTTGTCAACTATGCAAAAGAGAACAAGAAACGGGGCCACACCTATTCTTCAAGTGCCGGTACATGCTTAGGCTCTGGAGATCTATCATTGACAAACTGGGGCTACCTCACGTCAACATCTCCCAGTGGCATCTTGATGAATCCGTCAATGAGTGGTGGGACAAACAAACCGATAACCGAAGCCCAAATTGGCATGCCATGACCTCCCTCACTATGCTCATCTCATGGACCATTTGGAACGAGCGGAATGCTAGAGTGTTTCGTCAAAAATTTGCGTCCCCGCCTGTTCTTCTTACTTCCATCCTAGAAGAGGCAAAGTTATGGGTTATTGCCGGTGCAAAAAAACTTGGGACTGTAAATTTATGCGAGTAATTATCATATTATTACCGTGGAGGGTCCTGTAAAACTTTAAACTCTATTCTTTTCTTATTTAATAGATGAGGCAAATCTTGTGCCTCCGTTTCA
Organism: Hordeum marinum; assembly: GCA_022496015.1. Taxonomy (NCBI): domain Eukaryota; kingdom Viridiplantae; phylum Streptophyta; class Magnoliopsida; order Poales; family Poaceae; genus Hordeum; species Hordeum marinum. The sequence goes on from CM039677.1 coordinate 327,727,797, forward strand.
AAAAAAAACCGATTGCTTTATCGACCTTTTCAGAAAAATGCTGTTTCTAAAAGTGAACAATTGTTGAAAGCATCAACATTTTTTAGAATTGTGAACATTTCAAGGGAACATGAATAAATTTCGGACCATTTTTTAAGAACAAAAATATATTTCGAAATTGTTATTTTACTTCCAAAATGCAAACCATTTTCGAAATTACAAACAGTTTTTTAAAAAGTTTAGTTTCTATTAGCAAAAAAATCCTATTATATTGGAAAAAACTTCATCATGTATTAAAAATGCTTATTGTATATTTTAATAATATTCACCATGAGCGTGTATTTTAAAAATTATCCACCCTATATTAAATAAATCAGCATGTGTTCAAAAATGTTTAACATATATTAGAAAAAATTTATCGTAAAGGAACCCACAAAATGAAAAGGCAAAAAGGAAAAATTCATAAGACAAATAAAAGCATCACATCTGAAAAAGAGAAAAAAGAATAAATAAATATTCAGAAGGGAAAAGGAAAATAGTAACGATAAAGTTGGAACAAAAACTACAATAAAAATAAAAACAAATGTTGTAAATGTGCAGCAAATAAAACAGAAAAAACAGAACAAAATACCAGAATAAGAAAACTGAAAAATGAAATAGAAAAAACATAGCAAAAAAGAAACAATACAGAAAAAAACATTTCAAGGAAACAACATATCAAAGGCCGAAGTGGGCAGCCTAGTTTGACCTACATGTGGGTGTTGTCCCTTCCATTTATCGACGAAATTACAAAATAAGGATTACTCATTGCAAGATGACTCTCACTTTCTCAACGGGTGGCAAGTGGTAGTATGAGAGTTTTCCATACATTTTTTATCTCTTAAACAATGCCTTCAAATCCCGAACCGTTTTCACGTTGAATTCCTCACATCAAGATCTTTGAAATTAGATAACATGTTAATTGATTTCGACAAACCTTTTTTCACGAAACAACAAAAAAGTAGCCGAAAATACATTTCTTTCTCTTTTTTTCCTTTCCAAGAAGCACAACCGTGCTTCTCGTGAAAGCAAAATTGTCCCTTCCTGATAAGCAAATACGTGCATCTGACCATGGCGGAAACGATGACGGGGATGAATCAGATGGCAATGGAGGAGCGGTGGAAAAACTACCGATTCACGGCGTGCGGTGGTGGCTTGTGGCAGAGGAGCGGCGGGGGTGGTGGAGCGGCCCGATCTGACAAGGGGCAACGATGGCGTGGTATGGTGGGCGGGCGGACGGCGACGGTAGTGCGACGAGAGGTGAGAGGAAGAAGATGTGGGTGGGGAAAATAAACAAAGGGCGGTTAACGGTTGACATGCAGTCACTTGTTTTACATCACTTGAAGATGAAGACGTAAATTTGTATCTTTAGGTGTTGTATTTACAATCCTTGGACCAGGTAATGTAATTTTTTTCACATTCACATCGTTTGTTGATTATGAATTTTTAGATTTTTAGACATCAAAGATGTAAAAGTTGCATATACATCTTCTATTGTGATGCTCCGAGGTGACAGAACCAACCGAAGTCGGCGGGACGTTAACACCGCGATGATGCCTGCTCGCGCACCGCCGCTCCAAAAACTGTGTTTTGCACGTACTCCCTTCGTATCAAATTAGTTGATTTGAATTTATCTAGATACGGATGTATCTAACACTAAAACATGTCTAGATACATTCATATCTAGACAAATCTGAGTCAACTAATTTGGAACGGAGGGAGTAAAAAGGAGGCCGAGAGTAGACGCGAGGAGAGGGAAGTGAACAGTCCGCGGCCAGCCAGCCCATGCCAAGGCCGCGCGCCAACAGCACAGAGAAGCGCGGCGGGTTCGAGTGGGCCGGGAGGAGCGGGATGCATCAAGAAGCATCATGGCCACGGGACTACGTGTTGGCCTGCCATGCATTGCGCCACCGCGGGGGATGGCCAGCGTGCTCCCTGGGTGGGCGGCAGGTGGCCGACAGTCGCCGGCCGGGGGCAGGGAAAGGCCGGTCGACCGAGCGCGCGGGGATCGAGGGCATAGGGCGCAGCAGCCGTGTAGGGCAATGGACTGGACAAATGGCCAATGGAGTGTGGTGGTGACGAGCCGGCCAGTGATGGGTACAGTACGGGCACGTGAGGTGTCTCCGGCGCCGCGATCGAGGCGACGGATGGGGTGAAATCGGCGAGCTGGATGGCCTGGACGAACCGGGATCACGGGATGGTCAAAGTGCGGCGGCCGGACATTCTCTGCCGTACGTGATTGGACACAAAGGACTAATCTATGGGCACTAGATTATCACTGAGAGCTGCAATTTCCACGAGATCGAGATGCACGCTGCACTAACCATATAATAGATCGAGATGCACGCTGCACTAAGAGCAACTTCAATGGAGCGAATCAATTTCATCGACTGTTTGTTTGGATTGGCACGAACACAAAAGACGGCCCAAACGCGTTGATTCAAACGGACGCGCGTTCGCTTTTTGTTCGCGGACGATCTATTTTTGGCCTATTTTTGAGCCGGATTTGCGTCGGCGCGGACACGAGACGGACGCGCGTGCTCGCCTTTTTCCCTCTCCGGGCTCGCAGGTCGGTGGCACATTGGCCTCCCCTCTTTCCCAACCAACATCAACCCTCGCCCGCCTCCTTCGTCGCCGACGCCGCCACCTCCACATTCGCCCATTTTTGCCGGCTACTCTGCCAGCTACCGCCGCCTCCATATCCGCCCAGCAACGCCGTCCACTCCCCCCGTCTCCCGCCACTGCCGTTTTGCCGCCGGGGAGCAAACTGCTTCCCACCGCCGCTCCCCCCACCACACAGCCTCCCCCGACCAAGAAGCCGCGTCGCCGCCCCGACCAGACCCGACCGGCACGCTCGTCGGACGCCGATAGGGCAGCTAACTGGTTCGTGCCTGCCACGACTCCTCTCGCCGGCCGTCTCCTTCTTCGACGCCTGCAAGCTGTTCGACAGTTTGCCAAGGTACGAAATGGACTCCGCCGACGAGTTCTTCTTCCATAATTTCCTTTGCGACTCCGACGATTCGTCGTCCGACGACGAGGAGGAAATATTGGCTGTCGTGTTAGTCCATCACCACCTAAACAACCAACAGCTGTTGTTCCCTGGCTCCATTCCGGGCCACCTTCCGGCGTTGAATCGCAATCGAGAGAGTAGACATTTCCTTCTCTGGAAGGACTACTTTGATACAACAAACCCGTTGTTCAAACATTAAAAAGTCTGCCGATGTTTCCATATGAGTAGGCATGTTTTCAACCATATGAGAGAGGGAGTGGTTGGCTATGATGACTATTTCGAGTGCAAAGAGGATGCCGTCGGCAAGATTGGTTTCTCCTCTTATCAGAAATGCACTGCCGCCATCCGAATGCTTGCATACGGAGTGCCCTGTGATCTCATTGACGAGTACGTCTGTATGAACGAGTCTACATGCCTAGAGTCCCTGTATAAATTCTGCAAGGCTGTTATTGCTGTGTTTGGCACTGAGTACTTGAGAGAGCCGACAGCTGAAGATACAACCTGTTTGTTGGCGATGAATGCCAGAAGGGGCTTCCCAGGGATGCTTGGCAGCATAGACTGCATGCATTGGGAGTGGAAGAACTTTCCTTCTGCTTGGCAAGGACAGTATAAGGGACATGTCAGGGCTTGCACTGTCATACTAGAGGCCGTCAAGCAAGAGAGTGCTAGGAAGGATGTCGAGCGTGCCTTTGGTGTTTTGCAATCTCGATGGGTCATCGTTCGGTATCCTGTTAATACCTGGAGCACGCAGAAAATGTGGAAGGTGATGACTGCTTGTGTGATCATGTACAATATGATCGTAGAAGACGAGTGTCCGGAACGTCTGTACGATCAAGGCTTTCAGTTTCAGGGTGAGAATGTTGTGCCTGAGCATGGAGTAGCGGCAACGTTTGAACAGTTCATCCAATTTCATGCGTGCTTGGGAAACTTATGTGCAGCTGCAAAATGATTTGGTTGAGCATATATGGACTCATGTTGGCAACCAATAGATGTATCTTCTTTTATTCGTTTGCAAAATTGTGTGAAACATTTTTATTTGTATCCGGCTTGTAAAACTATACTATTTTATTCGATAAACTATGTTATTTGACAATGTAAATCAATGTAATATTGGACGGCCAGCCGGCCACGCCGGCACATATGGGTCAGCGCGTTAGGTGCGCTGTCGATTCAAATCTAAAAAAAGGCGGACGCCGGGCGGACGGCCGACCCAAATGGACAAAAAACAGACAAAATCGTCGTCCGTTTAGGTCGCCCCATTGGAGTTGCTCTAAACCCATAGAATAGATCCTAAGCTTACATCAAGTTTTCTCGAGTTTAACACCGTAGCTATACCTCAATTTGTGGGTAACTAAATTTATAGTTTCGGCGAGTCGATTTCACGAGAGAAGAGCGGTTGGTGAAGGAAGACAGACGAAGGAAGGAGGACTACCGTTGTATCTTAATTAAACGTTCTAGAAAACCGACTTGTGTTCTAGACAACTTACGTATAACCGATCCTCAAGCTTAACTAAATCAGTTAGTTGCACTTGCACCTATGGTACATGCACTTGCACAATGAATACACAGATGCATACATAAAGTTTGAAAATAACACAAATCAGCTCAATAGCTTGTGTTTTACGTACATTCAGTATACTTTTGTAGCTCGCCGTTGACTCTATTAAATTTTCTTAGGTTAACTCTCTTTAGTTCTGCATATGTGCATCGTCAACCCTGAATATTACCAACACCTATCTTATAATCATCGAAGATGCACTAGTCTTGACCCCGCAATTTTTGGTGGGGATGGTCCAACGCCGTGCTGGCCAGTTCACCCGGCCAAAAGTTCTAGCTACGTCTTTGTTGCTTCCTTGCCTTTTCCCAGTCTTCCTTGTGGTGGTCCTGCTACCAACTTGTGCCACAAGACCATGGAAGAGGGAGCCAAACCAAAGCTCCTAATCGCAAGATTATCCCTCTGCCCACATGTAAACCGCAAGAACTTCTACGAGTCCAGAGTTGAGGTAACGTGCTCGATTGTATCCACAGGCCACAGCACCAAATCCTGCTTGGGCCCCGACCTGTCACTCTACAGTTCGCTACTTGCATGCATTATTGCCACTATCGCTTCTCGTCGCGGTCGAGGAAGATCCAGCCCGGCGATCCCGATCGCACAGCCGGCGAGCCCGCCAGCGGGCGGCTATAATTGGTGATGGATCGTAGGCTAGCTAGCTAGCTGCCTGCATGTATACGTCACGGAGATGAGATCTATCATGCAGTAGCTGTCGAACCTTGCTGATCCCTACCGGTACGCTCTACAATCCAAGCGCTACAGTCCGTCGACCCGAATCGCCACCGGCGGCCTCGATCGTACGTCGTGCTCGTCGCGGCTGATCCAGGACGCAATGGAGCGCCGACATGTTTGAACCTTGGCGCACACACCGACGTCGGTTAACACCGTGATCCCCACGGCACTGGGACGCACATTACTCCATCATACATGCATGCACCGCGACCGCGCGACGAGGTAGGGGAGGGGAGCATATCCGTCGCCCCACCGCGTGCGTCTCCCCTCTGCGTGTAAATTGTGCTCGGATCGTGCGGTGAGCTGGTGATCGACAAGGACGCGCTGGGCTTGTTGCCATTGATTCCCGATCGGGAGGACGATGGGGAGGAGGAATGACGGCGCGTTCTTGTCAGCTTGCTGTACGCGTCGCGTCGGCCGCGTCAGCGTCGAGCACGCGGCGTGGATCCGAAATCTCGCGAGATCAAGTGGTATTACGTTGCTTTCTCGTTTGACGGCCGTAAGAAAATGTTGCTCCATCGTGTCCCTGTCAAGACATTCCAAGAAAGCGAACCAATCAATGGTTAGAGGGTCAGAAAGATAGTGAAATTCATGGTTCATTATAATTCAAAAAAGTACTTGTGTTTATATATTTTTAGATTTATTTCAGAATTTTTAGCAATGTGCCTTATCAGTGGGAGACGGCATTCCGCCGACTACGCGGTGTCTACCGTGACTTTGTAAATCTCAAGATAATATGTCGACTCAGTATCTCGTAGGTGTTCATAAGGATAGTATACGTATGCGCGTTCACATGAATGAATGTATGCGCGCGCGCGCGCACACACACACACACACACACATATATATATATATATATATATATATATATATATATATATATATATATATATATATATATATATATATATATATATGAATGTTTGTGTTTATACTCTGTTAAAGAAAAAGACATTCCAAGAAAATCTAAAAGTCCCCCCATTCAAACAATCATCATCACTCAATTTATGATAAATTCCAGAATATAAATCATGCTTAAACAATTATTAACATGCAATGCTCTAGCCTTCTACTCATGATTAATTTTAGAGTATATAAATAGAAACAGAAACATGTGCATCATCATCACACATGCAACGACAACCATAATAAAAGGCTGGATCATGTCATGGCGCATGTACTCTTCAATTGCAGATGAAGCAGCGATGGCTATTGCAAAGGAGATGTTGTTGATGACATCGTTGATGAAGACCGGTAGAAGCATGCCACGTTGGAGACGTCGGTACACGATGTCGTCCAACTTGGAAGACGACCTGTGATGAGGAAGTTGAGAAGTCGCACGTAGTGCTTTCCAAAAACCTAATTCTCCCTCTCGCAGTCCAAGATCACAAGGGTGAGAGGTTCCAGAGAACTGATGTCTTGATCACCGGTGCACACCAGCGTTCGGGTTGGAGTAGACTACGATGACCCCACAAATAGCGAGATGAGGCAAATCCCTAGCTATTTTCTGGTGTATCTTTGGTTGCGACTGGTAAGTCATATATACATATAGGAGAACCCACGCATGTTGTGCGTGTGTGGACGACACTTGGGGACGAGGGGCACCCCCTATTTATTAGTTGAGGGGCTAACACACTCACGATCTAGTACTAACTTATGAGCACGGAACAAGTGATGGCACATATTTTTTTATCTAGGTTTAGGGCAACCGGAGGTGTAAAACCCTACGTCCCGCCACTTGGATTGATTATGTGATGAAGCTAATTACAGTGTGGGCAGAAGTGTCGCTCCTAGGCGGGAGTAGCTTTTCCCTAGCCCTATGTGATGAGAACATCAATAACATTGTTATACTCACAGCCCCTACTGATATACATATTGGACCAGTTACTAGAGCTCGCGCACGCCAATTGAATTATCAGGTACTTCCGTTTCTTGGAAATCCTTCTAATTTTCATGAACATATGATGTTGTCTAAGTTCGATACTTTTGTTTTACTTATGAATGAAGGACCTAGCATGGACAAGAAGGATTGCCATTGGAGCGGGAACAAGCATGGAGAAGAAGGTGCGTGTGCGGGAAAGAACAATGGAGATTCCAGTGATGATTTTCGCACTTTGAAGCCACCATAATGAGAGCATGAAGGCTTGGACGAAATATTCAAGATGCCACTTTTTAAATTTCTTCCATAGGCTATTATAGGTGCTGCGCTGATGTCTACTACGCAACTTTATTCTTGTAGACTGTGTTGGGCCTTCAAGCGTAGAGTTTTGTAGGACAATAGCATTTTTTCCTCAAGTAGATGACCTAAGGTTTATAAATCCGTGGGAGGTGTAAGATGAAGATGGTCTCTCTCGAACAACCCTGCAATCAAATACAAGAAATATCTTGTGTCCCCAACACACCCAATGCAATGGTAATTTGTATAAGTGTACTACACTAATAGAAAACAGGGTACTAGTCCCGGTTCCAGAGGGCCTTTAGTCCCGGTTCTGGAACCGAGACAAAACAAACGGAACTAATACCCAAAACCTTTAGTCCTGGTTTGCTTACGAACCGGGACCAAAGGGGCTCCACGTGACCACTGCGAGGCGCCTAGGCAGGAGGACCTTTAGTCCCAGTTGGTAACACCAACTGGGACAAAAAGGCAGCCATGCATTAGTAGCTCGCAGGCACTGTTTTTTTTGGAAGGGGGGGTTTAGGGGTTTTGGAGGGTTAATTTAGGGGTTTCGTATTGTATTTGTTAGCTAATAGAGAGAAGTGACCACGCTTTCTCCGTACTTGGTCGACGCTAGCTACTATACACATAGATAGAACTCGACGCTAGCTAGTAAGCAAATGAAGGAAACCATTAATTACACAAGATCGTCATAAACCTATATAGAGAGAAGTGACATCTCTTTCTCCATGCTTGATCGAACAACAAGTTTTCGTATATCTATCTGATGCTACTACATGTATACAATATAACATCTCTTACAATCCCTAACATCATCTACCTAAGATCCATTTGCAATTTCACATGGTATTCTCCGTGTTTAGGTATTACGTGGTCAAGAAAGAATCCCGCCAATTCTTCTCGAATTGCTCATATGCGATCATGTGGTAGGAGTTCATCCTGCATCTGTTAGATCTAATTTAAAGAAGGGGATCAACACACACACACACACACACACACATATATATGAATGAGTGAAACTCAACACAATTGACGGTAATATATAAAATAAAATTGTGAATATTATTTACGTACTTCAAATTGTTTGTCAGAGAAGCCCCGCTCAGAGGTCGAGTGGCGAATGAACTCGCATATGTAGTATCCACATAAAATATTCTCGGGTGCCTGGTACAAGCACTTTACGAAAATAGAGTTCAATCAAACTAATAAGCAAGCATGATAATGGAATTGATGAAACTAGAATCAATGAGAGATGTGCGGAACTAGCTAGTACTACTTACTTTGGGGTGTGTAAATCGCAGCTCGTTGTTTAGACCGATAACCATTCCGGTGAACTGTTTCCAAATCCTGTCAGGCAAAGAAAATGATTACTTGATATCAGGAAATGAACGAAAGTTGTCAAAATGGTCCCGGTATTGATTGAACTTACTTCTGGAGCATTGCAGTCATGTCCGCATAATCCTCGGGATCTTTACGTCTCGAGTTTAAGACAGTTACTAATGCCCCGCCAAGCTTAATGGATAGCAGAATAAAGTGGAACTTGCACACGCATAACTCATCAATTACATTACTTAACCTCGAGTAAGCGAAACCGAATATGCACAAGACAGTAACACTTAATTGAAGTTGTAAGGAAAGAGTATTGCCCTTTTGTTTTGATGTCTAAGGAATGCTTCTAGCAAGTTGTCCTCAATATCTTTGGCTCTGTTTTGTACCGACCATTCATTTATGATATTTGGATTAATGAACCCACTATCATAGATTTGTCCTTTTTTGCATTCGACGATCTTCAATCTGCATAATATAGTGAGGATAATTATATGTACATGCAATAAACGAACTAAGCTAGAGACTTAATTATAGAAGTAATACTTACAGAGAGTAGCAAGTCATGGGTTGTTTAGGGAGTCTTGATTGAATAACTGAAATAACTCCACAAATTCAATGGGCATCAGGTTGACTCCAAAGAAGTCGTGCTCGTTTTAATTCCAACCATCAAACTGTTGGTCCCAGACTTCCTGCAGGTTTCCATGTACCACTCATGCAATTTTTGCATCATCGTTGTTAGATGAGGATGATCAGGTTTAGCGAGAAGCTTCCCATGCTCGTATCTAAAGATCTCTACCACCTCAGTCGTTTCAAACTGTACATCATCACCCACGTAATCATCAAGTGGTATCTGGCAGTAGCACCGGATGATTAGTGATTTCGCTAGACGCCTTGAGCGGGGGCACGATTGCTTCTCCTGTTCGCTGAGCTGGGGAATTGTTTTCCCACTTCTTCGTTTTTTGTCTCTTGCAGCACTTGAAGTACTTCCCGACCACCGCGCTTCATCATATGTATTTTTAATATAGCAATCATAGTTGGATTGCAGCGGAGGCGGTGGTGGTCGCTTCAGGGCATCCAAAGTGCGCTTCGCTTTCATCGGATCTACCGTTTCCTTCGGAGGTGGAAGTTTCCATGCAAAATGGGCCTGCACTTTGGCTTCCATGATTTCAACGTTTTCCTTGTCAGTCCTCTCATATGGTAACTTTGGAAGAGGCTTGAGGCTTGGACCAAATTTGTATTTCTTCCCGCCTATTGTACTACTAGCCGCTGGAGCAGCGGCGTCTCTCTTCCTGCGTTGCAGAGGCGGCGGAGTCCGCTGACACATCAGAGGAGGCGGAATGCCCTGACGAGTCGGAGGAGGAGGAGGAGGCGGAGTGCCCTGACGCGTCGGAGGAGGCAGAGTGCCCTGACGCGCTAGAGGAAGAGAAGGAGGAGAAGGAGTGCCCTGACGCACTGGAGGAGGAGGAGGCGAAGTGCCGTGACCTTGCCGGAGGAGGGTGAGTCTGTTGAGGCATCCAGTTTGGAAGCTTGATGTACTCCTTTCTCCATAGACATGTACTTTCAAAGCATTTTCTAGAAGAATATGCTCTTCACCTGTAGGGAACTCAAGCTCCAGCCCCTTAAATCCATCCATTATCTAATCCACCATCACAATAGCATAGCCATGTGGAATTGGACGGCAATGAAAGGTTCCCTCAGCTTGAAAAGGTACAATAGAGCCGACCGCCGCCTTCAAGATCAGGTTCTGGCATTTCGTCATTAGCACGCAATGTTCAGCCTCTGTGATACTATCCACAGGGTAGTGAGGAGCCGTGAAATCAGGCTGACCGAGCTCCATGGAAGCCACGCTGCTTCTCCGTTGAGATGGTGGGGTAGCTTCTGGGGCAGCGTCAAAGGAAGGATCTTCGTGCCGCTGAGATGGTTGGACGTTAGCTCGCTGACTCTCAAGTTCCTCTAGTTTTGCTAATCTTGCATTGAGCTTCTGCATTTTGCTTGATTCTTGTTTCCTCTTTCTCTCTCGGGTTCTATAACCACTGTTGTCGGGACACCCATGCACACACGGAACGAAGCCTGATGTCCTCGTGTTTGTCTAGGGTGTTCAGTATTCCTGAGGGCCTCTGTCAGCTCGTCCTTCTCTTTGTCGGGAATGAACGTCCCTTCCCGCGCTGCCTTGATTGTTGCCTGAAGCTTTCAGAATGGTATTGCAAGTTGGTCGTCCGTCCAAACACACTCCCCTGTTTCTGGGTCCAAAGTTCCCCCAACCCCGAAGAACCAAGTCCTTGAACGATCTGGCCAGTGCAATGTCGCTGGTTGAACCCCTTTAGCAAGCAGTCTTACTCAGCTTTGCCCAACAACGACCGGGCTTTGTAGTAGCCACCTGACCCCGTGTGATGGTGATACTTCTTCTTTGCAGCATTTTGCTTGTTTGTCAGTGACCTTTTCTTACCCTTCTCCGATTTCTTGTAGGCCACAAATTCGGGCTGGTGATCTCTTATCTTCTCATATCGACCAATGAATTCTGGAGTCTCCTCTTTCTCGACAAACTTTGTGTTCAACTCTTTCTCCGAGTTCCTGAATAGTTCTGCCATCTTCTTAAGAGCAAACACCTTGACCTTTCGCTCTATAACTGGGTTATTCGGATCCTCCTCTCGCGGTAGGCTAAAATTTGTCATCAGCTCGATCCAAAGATCATCTTTCAGTGTATCCTAGACATAAGAAACTTCAGTGTCCTTATTCTTGTTGCATTGTTGGGTGCTGATCGGGATGTTTTCCCTAACAACAACTCCACACTGATGTACAAATGCGTCCTTGGTCTGCTTGGGAGCAATCGGTTGGCCATCTTTCATGACTTTTGTGATCGTGAACCTCTCATCCTAGCGAAACCTTTTCTTCGGGCCTCGTCTCCTTACCTTGCCAAACTTTGCAACAGTTAAGGCTCCCTCCTATGTTCGGTCACCGGAGCTGTGATCATGATCTCCTTCCTCCACCATTCGGTCATCGGAACCGTCATGATCTCCTTGCTCCCCCATTGTTGGATCACCGAAGATGTCATCCTCTCCTTCCTGACCATCGCTGTCGTTGAGATACGACAAGGGATCACCTCCGGCGACGATTATATCCCCCAACAACTGTTCTTTTTCTAAGTCTCTGTGATCAATAGTTTCTGCAAATATTACAACATGGCAATATACAAACATGAGATATGCAAATCAATACAAGGCAATGAAACGATATGATCCTATAATATCACTAATACATCATCGAATAGTATCACTAATACATCATCGAATATTATCACTAATACATCTTGAATATTATTATATAATATCACTAATAAAGATCTAGTTGACGTCTTGCGGCGGAGGTGGTGGACACCCAAAGAGAATGAACTATGACAAGATCATAGCTCGGGCGAGATCCCTAAAAAACCTGCTAGGTATTGGAGAACCTAGCGTTGGACGTGCTCGTCCTCCTCCCTAACACGGCGACGTACCACCTCCATGGGGGCCGGCTCTCTCTGCAGCGGCAGTGGTCCACGTGACCGTCACCAAAGAACCTCCGGGTCGATGACGGGACCCTGATTCCTCACCAAGCTACGCGCCCCGGAAGGCAGCACCTGTGAGTGCCAGCCCGGCAGAGCCCACTCCTCGATATCGCGTCAGTGATACTACATTATTTCCAACTAAAACCACTAAAACATAAAAAACTAAACAACTACAACACTAAAACATAAAACAACTAAATTAACTGAAACTGAACATCTTAAACTAAAACTAAACAACTAAAACAACTAAAACTAAAACTAAACAACTAAAACAACTAAAACCAATTAAACAACTAAAACTAAACATCTAACCAAACTAAAACTAAATTAACTGAAACTGAACATAAAACAACTAAAACTAAACTAAATTAAACTAAACTAAACTAACTAAACTAAACTAACTAAACTAAACTAAACAAACTAAATTAAACTAACACTAAAACTGAACATGAACATCTAACAGGATTTGTGGTGCTTGCCGGGGGGCTGACGAGCAGAGCGGCGACGGTGTCGGGTCGGGGCAGTGGCGGCAAGCAGGGAAGGGGTGGCGACGACGGTAGGGTAGGGGCAGTGGCAGCACAGGGGAAGGCCAAAGCTCACTGGGGGCAGCGTCGGGACAGGGGTGGCATCGAGGCCATTGGCGAGGGCATCGGCGAGGTGGAGCAGCCTAACGGTGTCGACCGGGTAGAGGGCGGCGAGGGCGGCGACGACGAGCTCGGGCAGCCTGGCGGCATCGATGTGCTCGGTGTCATCAAGGGCAACTGCATATGAAATCTGAAAAATTCCTAAGTCCCTGCTTATATACCCAACCTTTTAGTTCTGGTTGGTGGCTCCAACCGGGACGAAAGGCCTTTCGTCCCGGTTGGTGCCACCAACCGGGACGAAAGGCCTTTCGTCCCGGTTGGTGCCACCAACCGGGACTAAAGGTCAATTTCAGCAGCCCAAAGGGCGGGAAGCAGAGATCTTTGGTCCTGGTTGGTTGCACTAACCGAGACTAAAGGACGGCATTGGTCCCGGTTAGTGGCTCGAACCGGGACGAAAGTGTGGCATTCGTCCCGGTTCGAGCCATCAACCGGGACCAAAGGCATGTGCCTTGCATAGTTGCAGTGCGGTTGGATGTTTAGTCCCACCTCGCTAGTTGAGGACCACGACGACCAACTTATAAGCCCCGTTGTGAGAGAGGCAGCACGAGCCTCTCTCAAACCATACATGTGCCTACTATGTCGTTGTTACTAAAGTGAAAATAGATGCGGATTTATAGATAAAATTCAACCTAAATTCAAAGTGCTAGTTAACTAATTAGCCTAACTAGCACTTTGAATTTAGGTTGAATTTTCTCTATAAATTTGCATCTATTTTCACTTTTGCTATTTTTTATGTTACTTTTTTGCACATTAAAAGTTCTTAACGAAAAATACTTTACGAATATTCTTTTTGCTATTAAAGTTTTTTTTAAATAAATTTAATAATTTTAGTTGCATAAATTTTATATAATATTAAGTTAAATAACTTTGATGGGACGAAAACACATCTATTACAAAGGGATTTCAATTTTTTAAACATATTTTAACTCAAGACTTTTTTTGCATTCAATATGCACCATTCAAAGCCACATCATCACTTTTCAACCCTTTTCTGACTTCATTTGCTATTTTTCATGCATTTCATGATTTATTTTGAGCTAAAATGACCCTGAATTGAAAAGCATTGCAAATGAACTCTAAAATGGTTGAAAGTTGGCATGGTATCATAATTTCACCCACATAGCATGTGCTAAAAAGTTGAGAGGGTTACAGTGTAGCGACCCGACCTGAAAGGTCGAACCTCCGGTGTTTCTGTACCATCCCAACATCATGCTGGTACACACACATGTGTACATCAATGTATATATCAAAGGGAAATCACACAGCAATAATTAATTGAAATCTCATATCGAGTTCTTTATTACAATAATGATTACAATAAAGTGGCTGAAGGCCAACTCATGAGATAAACTAAACCATAAACTTGCGGAAGCTCCAAAGGTAGATGAGTCCATGTGACTCCAAGGGCATCTCACCGAGCGTAGAGAGTATCCTCACTCCTGGTCGGAAAAGTACTCTCCAACATGATACGTTGCAGCCGTATAGGTCAGCATATTGAATATGCCGGCAAAGTCACAAGAGAGGGGGTAAAGTAATCTTCTAGTCTATATGCAAATATGGCAAGTGGGGTAGTAAGTTTTTGCATAAAGACAATTTTTTCCTACAACAAGAGAGGGCAAAGGCATAATAACTACAATGTTGGTTGATTAAAGAGATGGTTCCACCAACCAATTCTCATACCCAAGTTGACATTAATAACCCACATCAATATAATTAATTGTGTTGAGAGTTCCAGATAGTTTCAGTTCCTTTGGCTCAAACTGTCCATGACCATGGACACGACTAATCGATTAGGTTTGGGTACTCTACAGAGTTTTGCACACGTTCCCCACAAGATTTGGTTGCCTCTGTTGGACTTCTCACATTTATGGTGTTTGAGAAACGGATGACCAAAACATGGTCTTCTAAGGGTTTCCCCGAGACTCTGTCGGTGCCCATCCTTTCCTACCGTTCTTCTACATCTCGTAGCACCGCTTGTCCAGGGTCACCATGATATCCAACCAAGCCAGAGCCCATAATGGCTTGCGGCTGTGCAGGTAAGCCTTGGGTCTTGAAGCATCCATCCATCTCTTTGTGCCTGGGTGGACCTTTCCGCATGAATACTGGCACTTCTCCAGCATCATCTAGGCTAACCACTGGTTTCTCCATGGCGCCGTTCAACCATCATCCACCAAGAGGTAAGTTGAAACTTGGAGTCTTGAAGACTTGATCATCATGTAGGTCTTGAAATTATTAACTCACAACTCTCATGAATCACACAACCAACCCCGTCTACTATTATCATAGCAAAATGAAAAACAACGTTTCCTGGGGCCAATGTGTCAAAGGGTTGAGGGGTACCTACCACATGATACTACAACAAGTAACCAAGTTTCCAATTTACCTACTTTGCATGCAATTGGGGTGATGGAAAATCTAATGCAATAAAACATAGGTGTACATGGTCAAAGTGACTTGCCTTGATAACGATCCTCGTACTCGAGTGACTCTAGATAACAAGCTTCGCACTCCGGATGATCTAACGAATCAAACAAGAGCATACCATAAGCATAAATACAAAAAAATTCACAGAATTCATCAAGGTTAAACAAACAATACTAAAACCATTCAATAGTATCAATCAAGAGAAAGAAATCAAAATAAAAAATTTGACTCACAAAAATTTAGTGTCAAGAACTTCTACTACTACTACTTTAAGACAAACAACCAAGCAATAGCTAGTAGAAAAGAAATAGTAAAGAAAAATCAATTATAGTAAACAGAATCAAATTCTCTAAAACTTTTGTGTAAAGAAACATTACTAAAATGAAAATAACTAGAATGTTCCTATAACTTTGGAATAGGAAACCAAAACAATAGTATTATTAACACTAATATTATTAACATCATATTACTTAACAGGATAGAATTACTAAAATTATTTATTAGAAATCTAACTAAATCATCTAACTAGCTTGTGAAAGTAAAACTAAATTGTTTTTTTATAAAACTATACCTAATGAAAAAGATATAAAGATTCCTATAGCAACATGGTGTAAAACTAAACAATCATTCTAAATATTAGCAAGTAATGTTACCTAAATTTTTGAAACAACAGAAACTTATGAAAACTATTAACAAAAGTTAAACTA
Organism: Hordeum marinum; assembly: GCA_022496015.1. NCBI lineage: Eukaryota > Viridiplantae > Streptophyta > Magnoliopsida > Poales > Poaceae > Hordeum > Hordeum marinum. Next base: position 327,743,933 of record CM039677.1, read on the forward strand.
ATTCAGGTTCAAATTAAATTAAAATTAAGAAAACTAAACTACATTAAGAATTTAACAAATTCTGTTTTGTTAAAAACAGTAACTAAATTTATTCAAAAAATACTCAAATCATGTAGAATGTTAGGTTTAACTAATACCAAACAGTTGCAAAAAGATTCACTCAAAAATATATTTTTAAACTCTAGTTATACAGATTTTAGTAATTTAAACAAATTTGATTAGATTCAAACTTTAAAGCTCAAATTTGAAATCTAATCATACAGACATAAACTACATCAAATATGTGAACTAATGCAAAAAGAATCAACTAAAAACACTAAATAGTTTAAAAGTTACAACTGAAACAAAAACAGAAAACATTCTGTTTTCTAAAACAGAAAAGAAAAGGAAAAAACGGATCGAACGGGCAGGGGCTACGTGGCGGGTTGTGGTTGGCCAAGAGGGCGTGCGCGCAAGCGTTTGCGGTCGGGTGACCGAAGCTTAGTGCGTACCGGTTCGGAGTCATAAGTGATCTAATCTAACGCGTCGATTCTGGATCGAACGACTATGGAGGGGTTCGGTGGCTTACAGAGAGAGGGTCGCCGGCGGTGGAGCTTCTCCGGCGAGGCCGAGGCGGTGAGTCGACGGGGGCGGCACTCCGGTGGTTGGGGACGGCGTCCGAGGGGTTCAAACGACGGCGGCGGGTCTCCGGCGCACTTTGGTGGTGTCGGAGGGGAGTGGGGACGACAGAGGCGACGGGCACGAGCTCCGGGAGCTTCGGCTGGGAGTGGAGCTCCGGTGTGGGATTCCGGTGAGGGAAGGGTGTCGGACAAGGGGGAAACGGGTGGAACGGGGTGCGGGGAGTCGGGGCTATTTATAGGGCCGGTGCGGTGGTCGGGGATGGAAAGAGAAGGGAGATCCGGAGAGGAGGGATCTTCGACGAGGTCCTGTCGACGCGAGGAGGAAGTTGACAGTGGCGTCATCGGGATCGGGCAGTGGGGTCGGGGCATCAGAGAGAGGGAGGGCGGCGTTAGCGCGTTGGTTGGTCGGCTCGGAGCGGTTTCGGGAATTAAACACAGGTGGGCCGGCCCGTTTCAAATTAATTTGTTTCCTTTTTAATATCCAATGCAGTAAAACTCTTTTAAAAGCATTCAAAACATTTCCAAATATAGGAAATATATATATCAAAATGATCAGGAGAACTAATGCTATTCAATGAACATTTTTCCTCTGTCATATTGAATATTTTGAATTTTTTTCTTCAGAAATTGCTATTTGATTTTAAATCCTTTTTTGAGATAAACTTTCAAATAGACCCCTGGTTTTATTGCTCAAGTATTTCACCAAGATGCCCCTGGTGTGGAGTGTGATGTTACTCCCCTCTTTTCTTTGAACTTTTGCATAGTCTTTCAAATAGGTGAAACAAGAAAAAGGGAAAGGTGAAAGTCCCCTTTTAGAAATTCAAAAGAAACACTTCAACCATTATATTCATTCAAACAATGTGATGATGATGCATAGCTATATATCATAACATTCCAAAATGAAATTTTGGGATGTTACAAACCTACCCACCTTAAGATGAATCTCGCCCTCGAGATTCGGGTTGGCTAAAAAATAGGTGCGGATGGTCTCTACGAAGATCTTCTTCGCGTTCCCAGGTGGCTTCTTCCTCGGTGTGGTGACTCCATAGAACCTTACAGAACTTGATGATCCTGCTACGGGTGACTCTATTGGTAGTTTCGAGGATTCTGACAGGCTTCTCCTCGTAAGTCAGATCACTGTCAAGTTGTATGGCCTCTAGGAGCACTGTGTCTCTCAAAGGAATATCAGCCATCTCAGCATGGCATTTCTTCAACTGGGAAACATGGAAAATATCATGAACTCCAGACAGTCCTTCCGGCAATTCCAGCTTGTATGCAACTTCGCCTCTGCATTCCAGAATTTTGTAGGGGCCTATGAATCTGGGTGCTAACTTTCCTTTAACACCAAACCTCTTGATTCCTCGAAGTGGGGACACACAGAGATATGCTCGATCCCCTACTTCATATGTCACCTCCTTGCGTTTGTTATCAGCGTAACTCTTCTACCGGGATTGAGCTATCTTGAGTCGGTCTCGAATTAGTTTGACCTTATTTTTAGAATCTCTGATAAGATTGGGACCAAAAAGTTTTCGGTCTCCAACACCATCCCACGTCAATGGTGTTCTGCACCTCCTTCCGTATAAAGCTTCGAAAGGGGCCATTTTCAGACTGGTCTGATAACTGTTGTTGTACGAGAACTCTGCGTAAGGTAAAGTGTCATCCCAACTAGACCCATAGTCTAGCGCACAGGCTATCAACATGTCCTCCAGAATCTGGTTGACTCTCTCAGTCTGTCCATCGGTCTGCGGATGAAAAGTTGTAATGAACTCCAGTCTTGTACCCAAAGTTTCATGTAGCTGATGCCAAAACTTTGAGGTAAATTGTGTTCCTCTATCTGACACGATACTCCTCGGAACGTAGCTTAGCACTGGTATAGGTGGTTTTCACTGGAATGAAATGAGCCACCTTGGTCAAACGATCGACCACTACCCAAATGGAATCATATCCTGAACGGGTCCTAGGTAGTCCTGTGATGAAGTCCATACCAAGCTTATCCCATTTCCACTCGGGTATCGACAAAGGTTGAAGTAACCCTACTGGTTTCTGATGTTCCGCCTTTACTCGCTGACAAACATCACATACCGCAACATGTTCGGCAATATCCTTCTTCATACCTGTCCACCAGTAACTTCCCTTCAAATCCAGGTACATCTTGGTGTTGCCTGGCTGTATCGAGTATGGTGAATCTTGGGCTTCTTGAAGTATCAACTTTCTGAGCTCTGGGTCATGGGGCACATAGATTCGGTTCTCAAACCATAGAGTAACCTGTCCATCTTCATGAAAGCCTTTAGCCTTGCCTTCCTTCATTGTCTGCTTTATCTCAGCTATCTCCTTGTCTGATTTCTGGGCTTCTCGAATTCTTTCGGTCAAGGTGGACTGAATCTCTAGTGTGGCAACATATCCTTGCGGAACTATCTCTAATCGAAGCTCTCTGAGATCTTTGGTTAACTCCTGGGGTAATCCTCCGGCTATGAGTGTGTTCACATAACTCTTCCGACTCAAAGCATCTGCCACAACATTTTCCTTTCCTGGATGGTAATGTAATCTCATGTCATAGTCCTTGTTTAACTCTAACCATCTCCTCTGTCTGAGGTTCACCTCCTTCTGCATGAAGATATACTTCAGGCTCTTATGATCAGTGTACACATCACAACTATTTCTGATAAGGAAATGTCTCCAGGTCTTGAGTGCATGCACTACGGCTGCTAGTTCCAAATCATGAGTGGCATAATTCAACTCATGGGGTCGTAGCTATCTGGATGCATATGCTACAACTTTCCCTCCTGCATGAGTACTCCTCCAAGTCCTTGACGGGATGCATCACAATAAACCTGGAAGTCCTTCCGAATGTTTGGCAGTATCAACACTAGGGCTGTGACCAAACGTTTCTTCAACTCCTGGAAACTGGCCTCACATTCCTTAGTCCAGATATACTTAGACTCTTTCTTCAACAGCTCTGTCATGGGCTTGGCAATCTTTGAGAAATTCTCAATGAATCTCTGGTAATATCCGGCAAGTCCAAGAAAACTGCGGATCTCCTTAACTGAGGTGGGTGACTTCCACTCAGTGACTGCTTCAACCTTAGCGGGGTCTACTGCTATTCCTTCTCCAGAAATAACATGTCCAAGAAATCCGACTTCCGTCAGCCAAAATTCACATTTACTGAACTTGGCATACAACTGATGCTCTCTAAGCTTCTCCAGAACTAAACGCAAGTGTTCCTTGTGTTCTTCCTCACTCTTGGAGAATATCAAAATGTCATCGATGAACACCACGACAAACTTGTCCAAATATTCCATAAACACTTTGTTCATCAAATTCATGAAGTAGGCAGGAGCATTAGTCAAACCAAAGGACATGACTGTATACTCGTATAAGCCATACCTAGTGGTGAAAGCTGTTTTGGGTATATCCTGTTCACGAATCTTCAGTTGGTGATACCCTGATCGAAGATCGATCTTGGAGAATACTTTGGCGCCTACTAGCTGGTCAAACAGGTCATTAATCATCGGCAGAGGGTACTTATTCTTGATAGTCACCTCGTTCAATGCTCGATAATCGACCACCATCCTCAAGGTTTTGTCTTTCTTCTCCACCAAAAGAACTGGGGCTCCCCAAGGTGATGAACTTGGGCGAATATACCCCTTGTCCAATAGCTCCTTAATCTGCTTCTTGATTTCCACTAAATCATTTGCGGGCATCCGATAGGGTCTCTTGGAAATTGGGGCTATCCCTGGTAGTAGTTCTATCAGAAACTCAATCTCCCTATCTGGTGGCATGCGTGGTAATTCCTCCGAGAATACATCTGGAAAGTCTCGTACAACCGGTACTTCCTCCTGAACAACTCCTGTGAGGGAATTCAACCGAGCACTCATCTGTGTGCGTCGGGATACATACTTAATCCTCTTGTTCTCCGGAGTGGTGAGTGAAATAGACTTGCTGGGGCAATCAAGGTTTCCTTCATACTTGGTCATCCAATCCATGCCTAGGATTACATCCAATCCCTGGGATTCTAAGACGACGAGGTCGGTAGGAAAAACATGGTTTCCTATGTGGAGTTTTAGGGCGTGGCATCCTATCCCTGCCATCATCATACCTCCTGGGGAATTGACCTTAATGGGCTGACTAAGGGTTTTGGCGGGTAAACCATACTTTTCCACAACTACCCTTGATATGAATGAATGAGCTGCACCAGAATCAAAAAGTACCATAACTGGATGTCAATGCAATAAAAACTTACCAACCACAGTCTCGGGCTGATCATAGACTTCTTCCACATCGAGGTGGTTCACGTGAGCACGAGGAAACGGATTTGGCTTCTTAGCTGTGGAGTTGCCGTTTCCATTCCCTTGTTTGTTCTGAGGGCATTCAGTGGCATAGTGCCCTGTCTTCTGACACTTGAAACAGGTGATATGGTTCAGATCCTTCTGAGCTGGAGCGGGACGGTGTTGGTTGCCATTCCCACTTCCGTTACCATTCTTGAAGCTGCCATTGTTGGGATGATTATTCCCATTTCCTCCATGGTTGTGGCCTCCATGGTTGTGCACTGGATGAGTGTGTCCTCCATACTTACCAGTCCCTGATCCGGTATTCCCCGAGTACGGGGTGTAGTGGGGCTTCTGATGAGCTCCAGAGGTAGACTTCCCCTGTGCATACTTCCTCTTGCAGTTCTCAATTTGCTGCTGCTTTCCCTCCAAGATGAGGGCCTTGTCTACCAGCTCCTGGTAGTTGCTAAAGGTAGCCACCATCAGCTGCACGCTCAACTCATCATTGAGTCCTTCAAAGAACTTCTCCTGCTTGGCTGGATCATCGGCCACATCTCCTGGTGCATAACGAGCCAACATGCTGAAGTCGTCCACGTACTGGGCCACGGAAAGGTTCCCCTGGCGTAAGTTACAAAACTCACGCTTCTTCAGACTCATGGCTCCAGCTGAGACATGTGCGATGCGGAAAGCTTGCTTGAACTGCTCCCAAGTCACACCAGTAATGGGGTATGTGGTGGTGTAGTTCTCCCACCATGAAGCTGCTGGTCCCTCCACTTGATGGGCGGCAAAACACACTTTTTCAGCCTTAGTGCATCCTGCGGTGGTGAGTTCCCTCTCCATCTTGCGGAGCCAATCATCTGCCACAATGGGCTCTGTGCTGCTGGAGAAGGTTGGGGGATTCAGTCTCAAAAAACGGGTGAGGTTGTCGCCTTGAGGTGGAGGGTGGTTGTTGGTCTGATTCTGGATCACCAGCTGCATCAGGGCGTTCTGTTGCTGAAGAAGTTGGGTGAGCTCTGGCGGGAAAGTGAAGTCGGGCTCACGTCGCGGAGGCATCTTGCTATTTTTAGAGGGGTGAGAATTAGAATAGAACAATGACCTAAAAGGGAAATTCACTACCCATATGCAATGCAACAAACATATCACACCAAACACTCATTCATTTATTCAACTCAAGATCAAACATCAAGATACAAATCTCCATTCAAACTAAACATCGACCTACGCTTTAACGACTAAAATGAAGATACATGGGGGCATAACTAAAGTTGTTCTCAAAAGTACATGGTGAAGGAGCCTCCTCCGGTGGTGCTCTCCTCATAGTCATCATCGTTACTGATCAAAGTAGCCATGTCTCCTTCGGGATGAAGATTTTCACCCATGTCCATCTGTTCCTCCAGAGTTGCGATGCGAGTGTTCAGCTTGTCGACCCTCTCTAAGAAATCCTTCACCTCATACTCATGCTCATACTCGGCTTCCTGTAAGTCAGCTTCGACGTCAATCTCACGGTTCATCAGCCTCTTGATCGTCTTCGTGTCGGCACGTACCCGAAGCTCCAAGGTCCTGACGTGCGTTTCCAAAGTCTGGATATAGGAGATGGTGGTGTCCTCAGTGGGAGTGGTTATGATATTTCCATTGGCATCCCTGCGACAAACCACGCTGAGTCCTGGTGAAATGGTTCCACCTCTGTATTCCTCCTGAATACATCCAGGGGCACGATGAATGGCCATGTCTCTCCCAAGTATCCAGCTGGGTGCCACAAACTTGAAGTCGATGGGTTCCTTCCGATTCCCAAAGGTCTTCCCTGGGATGTGCACCTCGATCCTGTAGCGTCCGTCTTGTGGAAAAGACATGATAGGAGTCCCGGTGATGCTCGGCAAAGCAATCCTCACATCCCTGACGATCCTCATCAGCTCCTTACCAAAGGACATCGTTGCGTCAGGCTGGCAAAACTCCGTGATCAAAACTGGGATGAAGGTGGCCATCTATAAATTTTGAAATAAATCGGAGGGAAGTCAGAAATGAGTAGATGAGATTATAAGAATTTTTAAAAATATAAAATAAATCCTAAGGCTTTTCCAATCCTAGAGGTTACGTCCTACGGTCAGCGTGTGCTCTGATCCATTTCTGTAGCGACCCGACCTGTAAGGTCGAATCTCCGGTGTTTCTGTACCATCCCAAGATCATGCTGGTACACACACGGTACATCAATGTATATATCAAAGGGAAATCACACAACATTAATTAATCGAAATCTCATATCGAGTCCTTTATTACAATAAGGATTACAATAAAGTGGCTGAAGGCCAACTCATGAGATAAACTAAACCAAAAACTTGCGGAAGCTCCATAGGTAGTTGAGTCCATCTGACTCCAAGGGCATCTCACCGAGCGTAGAGCGTATCCTCACTCCTGGTCGGAAAAGTACTCTGCAACATGATACATTGCAGCCGTATAGGTCAGCATATTGAATATGCTGGCAAAGTCACAATAGAGGGGGTAAAGTAATCATCTAGTCTATATGCATATATGGTAGGTGGGGGTAGTAAGTTTTTGCATAAAACCAAAATTTTCCTACAACAAGAGAGGGCAAAAGCATAATTTCGACAATGTTGGTTGATTAATGAGATGGTTCCACCAACCAATTCTCATACCCAAGTTGACATTTAAAATACCCACATCAATGTAATTTATTGTGTTGAGAGTTCCAGATAGTTTCAGTTCCTTTGGCTCAAACTGTCCATGACTGTGGACACGGCTAATCGATTAGGTTTGGGTACTCTGCAGAGTTTTGCACACGTTCCCCGCAAGATTTGATCGCCTCCGTTGGATTTCTCGCACTTAATGGTGTTTGAGAAACGGATGACCAAAACATGGTCTTCTAAAGGGTTTCCCCGAGACTCTGTCGGTGCCCATCCTTTCCTACCGTTCTTCTACATCTCGTAGCCCCGCTTGTCCAGGGTCACCATGATATCCAACCAAGCCAGAGCCCATAATGGCTTGTGGCTGTGCAGGTAAGCCTTGGGTCTTGAAGCATCCATCCATCTCTTTGTGCCTGGGTGGACCTTTCCGCATGAATACTGGCACTTCTCCAGCATCATCTAGGCTAACCACTGGTTTCTCCATGGCGCCGTTCAACCATCATCCACCCAGAGGTAAGTTGAAACTTGGAGTCTTGAAGACTTGATCATCATGTAGGTCTTGAAATTATTAACTCACAACTCTCATGAATCACACAACCAACCCCGTCTACTATTAGCATAGCAACATGAAAAACAACGTTTCCCGGGGCCAATGTGTCAAAGGGTTGAGGGGTACCTACCACATGATACTACAACAAGTAACCAAGTTTCCAATTTACCTACTTTGCATGCAATTGGGGTGATGGAAAATCTAATGCAATAAAACATAGGTGTACATGGTCAAAGTGACTTGCCTTGATAACGATCCTCGTACTCGAGTGACTCTAGATAACAAGCTTCGCACTCCGGATGATCTAACGAATCAAACAAGAGCATACCATAAGCATAATAACAAAACAATTCACACAATTCAGCAAGGTTAAACAAACAATACTAAAACCATTCAATAGTATCAATCAAGAGAAAGAAATCAAAATAAAAAATTTGACTCACAAAAATTTAGTGTCAAGAACTTCTACTACTACTACTTTAAGACAAACAACCAAGCAATAGCTAGTAGAAAAGAAATAGTAAAGAAAAATCAATTATAGTAAACAGAATCAAATTCACTACAACTTTTGTGTAAAGAAACACTACTAAAATGAAAATAACTAGAATGTTCCTATAACTTTGGAATAGGAAACCAAAACAATAATATTATTAACACTAATATTATTAACATCATATTACTTAACAGAATAGAATTACTAAAATTATTTATTAGAAATCTAACTAAATCATCTAACTAGTTTGTGAAAGTAAAACTAAATTGTTTTTTTATAAAACTATACCTAATGAAAAAGATATAAAGATTCCTATAGCAACATGGTGTAAAACTAAACAATCATTCTAAATATTATCAAGTAATGTTACCTAAATGTTTGAAACAACAGAAACTTATGAAAACTATTAACAAAAGTTAAACTAATTCAGGTTCAAATTAAATTCAAATTAAGAAAACTAAACTACAATAAGAACTAAACAGATTCTGTTTTTGTTAAAAACAGTGACTAAATTTATTCAAAAAATACTCAAATCATGTAGAATGATAGGTTTAACTAATACCAAACAGTTGCAAAAAGATTCACTCAAAAATATATTTTTAAACTCTAGTTATACAGATTTTAGTAATTTAAACAAATTTATTAGATTCAAAATTTAAAGCTCAAATTTGAAATCTAAGCATACAGACATAAACTACATAAAATATTTGAACTAATGCAAAAATAATCAACTAAAAACACTAAATAGTTTAAAAGTTACAACTGAAACAAAAACAGAAAACATTCTGTTTTCTAAAACAGAAAAGAAAAGGAAAAAAACGGATCGAACGGGCAGGGGCTACGTGGCGGGTTGTGGTTGGCTGAGAGGGCGTGCGTGCGAGCGTTTGTGGGTGGGTGACCGAAGCTTAGCGCGTACCGGTTTGGAGTCGTAAGTGATCTAATCTAACGCGTCGAATCTGGATCGAACGGCTACGAAGGGGTTTGGTGGCTTACAGAGAGAGGGTCGCCGGCGGTGGAGCTTCTCCGGCGAGGCCGAGGCGGTGAGTCGTCGGGGGCGGCGCTCCAATGCAGTAAAACTCTTTTAAAAGCATTCAAAACATTTCGAAATATAGGAAATATATATATCAAAATGATCAGGAGAATTAATGATATTCAATGAACATTTTTCCTCTGTCATATTGAATATTTTGAAAAAAATGTTTTCAGAAATTGCTATTTGATTTTAAATCCTTTTTTGAGATAAACTTTCAAATAGACCCCTAGTTTTATTGCTCAAGTATTTCACCAAGATGCCCCTGGTGTGGAGTGTCATGTTACTCCCCTCTTTTCTTTGAACTTTTCCACAGGTTTTCAAATAGGTGAAACAAGAAAAAGGGAAAGGTGAAAGTCCCCTTTCAGAAATTCAAAAGAAACACTTCAACCATTATATTCATTCAAACAATGTGATTATGATGCATAGCTATATATCATAACATTCCAAAATTAAATTTTGGGATGTTACATACGGGAAAAACTGGATGTACTTCATGTACAAACTAGACAATCTCTTTCGAAGTATTAGGGTTTTGGACGGAAACTCGTCTATTACAAAAGGATTTCAATTTTTTAAACATATTTGAACTCAAGACTTTTTGGCATTCAATATGCACCATTCAAAGCCACATCAGTGCTTTTCAACCCTTTTCTGACTTCATTTGCTATTTTTCATGCATTTCATGATTTATTTTGAGCTAAAATGACCCTGAATTAAAAAGCACTTCAAATGAACTCTGAAATGGTTGTAGGTTGGCATGGTATCATCATTTCACCCACATAGCATTTGCTAAAAAGTTGAGAGGGTTAGGGCAAAAACTGGATTCACTTCGTGGCAGTCATGAGACTTTAGGTTCTGGAACTTTTTCTCTGCCATATTTATTATTCCCTTCATATTCAACGAGAAGCCAGACAGGACCTTCATAGCAGACATTCAAAGAAGATTTCCTTCTCTTCTTTGGTAAGAGCGTAGGTGGCAGGACCTTCATACTGGTTTGGATGCATGCCATCTTTTTCGCACACACGTTGCTTGTCCTCTCGTGCCTCTGGTATATCTTTTGTCTTCCCATACACTCCCAAGAAGACTAGAAGGTTCACGCAAAGATTCTTTGTCAAGTGCATCATGTCGATTGCAGAGCGGACCTCTAGGTCTTTCCAATAGGGTAGGTCCCAAAATATAGATTTCTTCTTCCACATGGGTGCGTGTCCCTCAGCATCATTCGGAACAGATAGTCCGCCAGGACCCTTTCCAAAGATTACTTGTAAATCATTGACAATATCAAGTATCTGATCACCAGTACGGAGGGCGGGCTTCTTCCGGTGATATGCCTCACCTTTGAAATGTTTTCCTTTCTTTTGACATTGATGGTTGGTCCGAAGAAATCAACGATGCCCCAGGTACACATTCCCCCTGTATTTGTCCAAATATATACTTTCGGTGTCATCTAAACAGTGCATGCATGCGTGGTATCCCATGTTTGTATGTCCTGAAAGGTTACTGAGAGCAGGCCAATCATTGATGGTTACAAACAGCAACACATGTAGGTCAAATTCCTCCTGTTCGTTCTCCTCCCACAAACGTACACCTTTTTTTATTCCACAATTGTAAAAGTTCATCAACTAATGGCCTTAGGTAGACATCAGTGTCATTTCCGGGTTGCTTAGGGCCTTGGATGAGCACTGGCATCATAATGACCTTCTGCTTCATGCACAACCAAGAAGGAAGGTTATACATACATATAGCCACATGCCATGTGCTATGCTTGCTGCTCTGCTCCCCAAAAGGATTAATGCCATCTGCACTTAAACCAAACCATACGTTCCTTGGGTCACCTATAAAGTCCCCCCACTTTCTCTCGATCTTTCTCCAGTGCGACCCATCAGCGGGTGCTCTCAACTTCCTGTCATTCTTACGGTCTTCATTGTGCCATCACATCAACCTGGCATCGTTTCAACCATGGTATTATAGGAGAATACCACATCACCTTGGGAGGAACCCTCTTCTTGGTGCGCTGGCCCTCAACATCACCAGGGTCATCTCCTCTGATCTTATACCGCAATGCATCGCATACCGGGCATGCGTTCAAATCCTTGTATGCACCACAGTAGAGGATGCAGTCATTAGGACATGCATGTATCTTCTGTACCTCCAATCCTAGAGGGCATATAACCTTCTTTGCTTCGTACGTACTGTCGGGCAATTCGTTATCCTTTGGAAGCTTCTTCTTCATTATTTTCAGTAGAGAACCAAATCCCTTGTCAGATACCCATTGTCTGCCTTCCATTGCAGCAATTCCAGTGTGGTGTCGAGCTTTGTGTTGTCATCTTCCCAATTTGGGTACAACCCTTTTTTGTGATCCTCTAACATGCGACCAAACTTCAACTTCTCACTTCGACTTTCGCATTCTCTCTATGCATCAACAATGACCCAGTGAAGATCATCATTGGGCACATCGTCTAGTTCCTCTTGATCTTCAGCTTCCCCCATTGCAGCATCACCATAATCAGGGGGCGGATAGTTTTCATCATCCTCTTCTTCTTCGTTGTCTTCCATCATAACCCCTCTTTCTCCGTGATTGGTCCAAACATTATAGTGTGGCATAAAACCCTTCTCAAGCAGGTGGATGTGAAGGGTTTTCGAGTCAGAGTAATCCTTCGTATTCCCATAGATAGTACATGGACAATACATAAAACCATTCTGCTTGTTTGCCTCAACCACTTCGAGAAAATTATGCAGGCCCTTAATGTACTCAGAGGTGTGTCGATCACCGTACATCCATTGCCGGTTCATCTGCGTGCATTATATAACTAAGTGTATCAAAACCATTACATGCCATTATGAATAGAGAAGTGACCAAATTAATAGAAGTTCATCATCACATTAAAACCAAAGTACGGTAGTGATCAAATGTTATTACTGAAAAAATAAATACATAAAGTTCATACATAGTTCTCATTGAACAACATATAGCTCTCTAAAGCATCTAATTAAAACATACATTCAAACTATGTAAAACATTTAAATGCAACAACAAATGCAATCATAACCCCAACTAAGGTAACAATTGATCCAACGGCATAATAATACCAACACTTAGTATGAATGGCATATTTTCTAATCTTCAAGCGCATTGCATCCATCTTGATCTTGTGATCATCGATGACATCGGCAACATGCAACTCCAATTCCATCTTCTTCTCCTCAATTCTTTTCAATTTTTTCTTGAAGTAATTATTTTCATTTTCAACTAAATTTAACCTCTCGACAAGAGGATTGGTTCGAATTTCCGGTTCACATACCTCCTATATAAAAACATCTATGTCATGTTGGTCGGCATAATTGTCATAAACAATAAATGAAACAAATAGTTATAAAAGATAATATACCACATCCGAATCATAGACAGGACGAGGGCCAACGGGGGCAGATACCAAAACCATGGCACTATATAATAACAAAAAATAAGAAAAGTAAGAAAATTGTACAAGTATCTATCTAAATCCTACAAGTGAGATTTTTTCTTTTAGAAAGAAGATAAGAACAACAGGCTCACCACAATGGTGCCGGCGATGAGATCAGCGCGGGCGATCGACGGCAGTGAGGACGAGGACGGAACAGGACAGACCGCCATACCTAGAAAAATCTTGAGGAAAATGGAGCTTGGAGAGGAGAAAGCTTAAGTGTGCCTCGGGCATTTCATCGAACACCTCATGTGCATAGGAGGTGAGAGCTAGAGCAACACACACTTGCACACGCCGTTCGGTCAAAAAACAGAGTGAGCGGGCAGGGTGGGGGTATATATAGGCTTATGTTTAGTCCCGGTTGGTGGCTAGAATCGGGAAAGAATACTGACCTTTGGTCCCGGTTCCAGACACCAACCGGGACTAAAGGTGATGGGCCAGGAGCGAGTCCCATTGGTCCCGGTTCATGTCTAGAACCGGGACCAAAAGTGTTAGACGAACCGGGACCAATGGCCCCCGATGCCCGGCCGGCGCCCTGGCTCACGAATCGGGACCGATGCACTCTTTGGTTCCGGTTCGTAAATGAACCGGGATTAATGCCCTTATCCTGGCCTCAACCAAAGCCCTGTTTTCTACTAGGGCTAGTTCGGCGAAGAGACGGTGATATAAGTGCAATGTGGATGGTAGTTATAGGTTTTTGTAATCTGAAAATATAAAAACAGCACGGTAGCAAGTGTAAAACCACGAGAAAAACATCGTATAAATTTTTGGAAATAAGGCCTAGGATTCATACTTTCACTAGTGCAATGTCCCAACAATGCTAACATAGTTGAACCATATGATCATCCCTTAACGTGCAACAAAGAATCACTCTAAAGTTCCTATCTAGCGGAGAACAATAAAATGAAATTGGTGTAGGTAGTAGAACCACCTCAAAGTTATTCTTTCCGGTCAATCTTTTGGTATATTCCTATAAGTGTCACAAACAGCCCTAGATTTCATACTAGAATAACACCTATCATACACATCAATCAACCCTAATGCCACCTATATACTTAAATGTCACCTCAAGTATCTGTGGGTAAATTATGCGACATGCATCAAACAATTTCACATCTATCATATTCAGTACAACACAAAGAACTTCAAGGAGCACCCACAAATTTCTATCGGAGAACATAGTATGAAAACGTGCAATCAACCCCTATGCATAGATCGACAAGGTCACCGGAATTCGGAAGTTGATGTCATAACATATATCAAGTGAATCACCTGAATACCCCAATGTCACTATGGGTATCCGCATGCAAGACATACATCGCATGTTTTCAAACCAAAATATTCAATCCAACATAACAAGATCTCAAAGGGAAAGATTCAATTCATCGCAACAAGATAGAGAGGGGAGAACCCCATATGATCCAACTATATTAACAAAGCCCGTGATACATCAAGATCGTGCCATCTCAAGAGCATGAGAGAGAGAGAGATTGAACACATAGCTACTGATACATACCCTAAGCCCCTAGGATGAACTACTCCCTCCTCGTCATGGCATCCGCCGGGATGATGAAGATGGCCATCGAATGATGATTTGCCTCTCCGGCAGGGTACTCGAAAGCCTCCAAATTGGTTTTTCGTTGATACAGAGAGTTGTAGCGGTGAAGCGGAGAGTCCCTCTTTATTTCTGGGGTTTTTGGTATTTATAGGATTTTTCAGCGTTGGAATCACGCGCAACGGAGCCACATGAGCCCCACAAGCCATCAGGGCGCGGCCTAGGGGGCGCCTGTTAGCTTGTGTCCCACAGGTGGCTCCCCTTCTGTGGTTCTTTGCTCCAATATGGCTTATTTCCTCCAGAAAAAATCATCAAAAAGTTTCGGGAGATTCCGAGAACTTCCATTTTCTGCACAAAAACAACACCATGATAATTCTGCTGAAAACATCGTCAGTTTGGGTTAGTTCTAAATAAATCATATAAAGTGCATCAAAATCATATAAAAGTATTGTAAACATAGGAAGATATGGCATGAATACTTCATAAATTATCGATACGTTGGAGATGTATCATGCGCCACCTTATTTTTGGGCTAGGCCCCTGTAATTTCGAAAATCGATATTATAGACTGTTTTTAGAGTCTGTGTGTGTGAGGAAACTGAGTTAGGGTTGGTTTCAGACCCCTCCTCCAAGGGGACACAAAATCCCCCTCTATTCCTATAATGCCCCGGACACACCCGCCAGTGGTCGTTACTCCTGGCGGGATCTAGACTGGCCTCACACATCAATACTAGCCTTTTCTACGCACTTTGTCCTCCGGAAAAGAAGGACTTCCTTATTGATATGAGTAGTCTATCATCCCTAATAAGCCAGGCTATTACATACACCACCACTCAGAGGAACCGACGTCCTCGTCGGGTCACAGGAACGTTCCCTCTTGGCACAAACATCTGTGCTTCCAGTCCGATACATGTGTCATTCTGTGTGCCGCGACGGGTCACAAACTTCATGAACAACATGACCGCGCACCTATCGGCAAACATCCGTGTAACCGCGAGGG
This sequence comes from Hordeum marinum, assembly GCA_022496015.1. NCBI lineage: Eukaryota > Viridiplantae > Streptophyta > Magnoliopsida > Poales > Poaceae > Hordeum > Hordeum marinum. Next base: position 327,759,549 of record CM039677.1, read on the forward strand.
TCGGCTCTGATACCAACTTGTAACGCCCTGGACACACCCGCCGGTGGTCGTTACTCCTGGCGGGATCTAGACTGGCCTCACACATCAATACTAGCCTTTTCTGCGCACTTTGTCCTCACTCATGCGCACCCGGACCAACTTCCCGATCGGTCACCCATCCTAGAACTACTCCACAAGCCAAGCACGCTTAACCTGGGAGTTCTGTTCGAATGGGCTCCCGGAAAAGAAGGAATTCCTTATTGATATGAGTAGTCTATCATCCCTAATAAGCCAGGCTATCACAATTCCCCCATATATACAGCTCTTAGGCCACCGTTTAGACTTGGGTTTTGTTTAGATTACAAGTTCGCCATAGTTGCAACTTTGCGTCCTTCGTTTGTGTTCCACGACCAGATCAATATGTCACAGAACCCCACTTTCGTCAATAAAACTTTCCTCCTATATTCGCAATATCCACATAGCAATTTCAATTTCTTGCTTGTTGTTTGTTTGCGTGCAGGAAATAGACCTTCGTGGTTAGGTTGATTGTGCTCCGGCGTGGTCAATAACCTCTCGGGGTTGGTTTAGCAATCGCTAAGGCGCGACGTCCTCGCACGTTCATAATCGGATCGTCAAAGTCTACTCCACGAAAACGATAACCACCATCTCATAGAAAGACGGGACACAATTGACTCTATCACTATGGAGTGTCAAATCTTGAAGAGTATGAACCTTTTTCTATGTTGCCCTAGACCTACTTTTATATGCTCCAGGGGTTACCACACTAGCTAGTAAAAGTTGTGTACAAAATTGCATTAAATGTGGGTACATATGCTACCTCAACTCTTGTCGGGTGGGTATGATACTTGCCTTATCGAAGTACATACACATGTGCTTTCTTTTTACCGTGACACATTGTGGATGAGGCGGCATGCTCCTAGTAAAAGGGGGTGATTATTCACTCTGGTATCCACCTAACTGCCCCACAACAATGTCTTCACGCGACAACTCTCCCCCACATCACTATACATAGGCTTGTGGCGGGTCTATGGACTAGCCCCATCGTCGTAGGCCATGGTAGAGGTTGTTGTCACAACTATTGGCCATTCACTGTGGCGTTCTCGAGTCATTGCCAGAGCAGGAACCATTGGCGGGACGCCGATGCTGAATAAGCTCCTGAAGGGAGGAAGTCGCACACAAGTTTCCGTGAAGGGATCTCGACAACAGGTCCTTGGTTGTTCCCTATGATGTAGTATTCTTTTCTTGTAATCTTGGCCTGGACATTATTGATGGTGTCAGAGGCCCCATCTTCCAGGGTAATGGTCTTGCCAGTGAGTGTCTTGACAAAGATTTGCATCTTGAGGAGATGTCTAGATGAAGATCTGCATGCCACCATGTTGTCGAGAAGCAAAGTGAAGGGTGGACTCCTTATGGATGTCATAGCCAACAAAGGTGCCGCCATCCTCAAGCTACTTGACACTAAAGATAAAGTGTTTCTATTACAAGGAGGATGCCTTTCTAGTCTTGGATCTTGCCAAAGATCTGCATGCGACCTGAGAGGCAGCCAAGTCTTGCATTATCAGAAGGACGTAACAGCCCATGGAGTTCCAAGCACGACCAGGATGACCCATGCTTGACGGGTGTATGAGACCCTGGTTCTCACAGGACAGATAGCAGCCCCCGCACCCAGCAATCAACCTGCATAGGACTGATGCTGGGGCTGGTGGCCAACCTTAGCAGGGGTCGCGACATGTTTCAGCCAACTACCAATAAAAATTAGAGAATGTTTTGATGTAGTGGTGTCGCGGATTGCGCTGCATGCATTCTCGTGCAGGAGAACATGTCGCCTCGATCCCCTCGAGAAGGCAAAACCACCTCCTCGAGCGTGCAGGTCATGACCATCATGGAAAACCCCCACATTAACTCGTTGATGAACGCCACCCTGCATGGTTAGGTATTTAAAAGAACGCGAGGCACTTTGTTTCTGCTTTCTACATCTCTTCTTCTTCTTTGCACCTTCCCGCTCCCTCCATCTTCAGCACCACCACTCATTGTTGCCAAATTTATCTCATACGACATGGCTGCAAAGATCTCCAAAAAGTCGACAGTGAAAGCGGGTAAAGCTGCATAGGAGGGCGAAGAGGAGAAACAACTCGGGAGGATGTCCATGCTAAATCGCTCGCATTATCTGAACGAGGAGGCCATGTGTAAGATTCTATATATGCTTCACAACTCGAAGCATCCTCTTGGCGGGATAGAGGTTAGGCTGGTGATGAGGGAATCCAAGGAGAATGAGGCGACATTCTTTATCAACTTCATCATGCGCGGGGGGGGGGGTGTCATTCCAGGGGGGCAGATGTGTGATCTTGGTCTTATTCAACTCCACTCCAACTCCATTCTTGTTCTCTTCGTCTTCGCCCATCAATGTGAGATATTCGTCGGAATCATGTTGTCTATGGCTTTATTCCAACATTTCTAGTGCCCCCCTGGGTGTTCCGGATGCCAAGGAGTTCTCGAATGGTTACATGGGATGCCTTTAGTGTTTGTCAAAGATAGAGAATGATATTTACTAGCCAATTCTAGCAATACCTTTTCAAGAAGCTGTGAGTCAAGTTGCATTTAGCACACCATACCACCCTCAGTCCAATGGACAAACTGAGAGGGTTAATAAGTGTTGGGGATCGTAGTAGAAAACGAAACAAAATTCCACCTTACAAATCAAGAACTGGATCACTATGAAGATGCATACAAGGTTAGATCAGTTCATTATAACTTTGAGTTGCAGTGGAATAACAGTTGGTGTAGATCGCTCTTGAAGTCCCTCTAACCGTCCCATGAAGGGTCCCTCGAATGAAGATCAAAAGAACGACTGCTCTATGGATTGCACATGTACGAGATCGATGATCCGACGACGCTTACTTCCAAATCATGGCATCATATGAGAACTAGAGGAGAGAGGACGAGACTTGTGGTGCCTCTCTAAATTATCTGGAGAACTAGTGAGAACCAAGGCTATCGAACCAATAGGAGAACCAAGCAAACTCCTTTCAACAACACCTACACACACAAAACCAAACACTTGCACCCAATGCGAGCAAAACGGTTGTCAAGCCCCTTGAACTTGTTACTTGCAAGGATTAAATCTTGATAGAGATAGATAATGCAAAGGAAAAATAAATTATAGAAAAGTATTTTTCGGGTTTTTGTATTTATGTTTAAGTAGACCTAGGGGGCATAGTTTTCGCTAGAGGCTTCTCTCTTGAAAATAGCATACAATGGGTAAACAAATTACTGTTGGGCAATTGACAGAATTGCGCATAGTTCCAACTTACTGGTGATCATAGGGTGTTTTTTTCTCTACTACATTTCCCAACATTTCCAACTTTCAAGAAAAAAAGGCAACAATGGCCACCCATTCGGTTTCCCTTTTCATCCGTTTCTATCTTTTTTGTAAGACTATAAATCTATAATTCTAGATCCTTCGAGCTCATTCATGTTGGTCTAGGGTAAACCCTAGTCGCTAGTGTTCTAGGATGGAACTTCGGTGTATCTCAACTTGCTTCAATCCTCTTGCAATCAATCACCAAAGCACCAAAGTTTTTTGAGTTTTTTCTCTGAATTTAGTTCACCGGACCACTCTAGTCTAACAGTGTTAATTATTTCAACCACATCAATATTTTTCTCATAATTGTTGAATTAATATATTTTCAATGTAGAAAGAAACCATAGAAAAGTGCATCGATCGATGCAGAGTCAGGGTCTTCCTCCTTTCCAGAAGAGAAGAAGCAAATTGTCCTGCAAGTAAACAGTAGTATGGTTCCGGTCTAAACAAACAATACCTTAGGACAGTGGCAGAGTTGGCACTAGATGCCGAGAGGTGGGGGTAGAATAGAAAATATGAAGCTTTCAGTGGGGGGTGACCATTTATAGACGCTTAACTATTAATTTTGCTTTAGTAATTTTTCTATGACAATGGGGGGTAAGGGGCGAGACGGCCCCCTTAGGTTTGTGTGTAGCTTTGGCCCTGCCTTGGGATATGATTCATATATGAACTTGGTTTAACAACAAAATGAGCTCTTTCATTATTATTCGTGTTGCTTGTACATAATGGCATAAATCTTGGATCATACAACCAAACCCCATACCCGCCCCAAACGCCACCCGACCGGGTGCCCCATTTCTGTCCCAAATGTCCAGACTAACCAATACTCCCCATATCCAACCCAAATCTAGGATGGGTATGGGGACGCCCGAATGCGTCCACGCACGCCCAGCCATCGGATCCGACTCATGCTGGCCCATATAACCCCACATAAAATGGTCACTATCACACTTCGGCCGAAACCCTAGTTGCGTACCACTCCACTCCACTCCCACACTACCAAGCACCTCTCCAGGCAGCTCTAGTGTTCTCCTCAATGGTGGCGCCAGGATCCAAATCTGGCATGTCCGGATCCGAGGACATGGAGTGTTGGAAATATTCCCTATAGGCAATAATGAATTAGTTATTATCATATTTCCTTGTTCATGATAATCTTTTATTATCCATGCTAGAATTGTATTGATCGGAAACTCGGATACATGTGTGGATACATAGACAACACCATGTCCCTAGTATGCCTCTAGTAGACTAGCTTGTTGATCAAAGATGGTCAAGGTTTCCTAGCCATGGACATGAGATGTCATTAGATAACAGGATCACATCATTAGGAGAATAATGTGATGGACAAGACCCAAACTACAAACATATCATATGATCATATCAGTTTATTTCTATAGTTTTCTCCATGTCAAGTATTTGTTCCTATGACCATGAGATCATGCAACTCACTGACACCGGAGGAGTACCTTGTGTGTATCAAACATCGCAACATAACTGGGTGATTATAAAGGTACTCTATAGGTATCTCCGAGGGTGTCTATTGGGTTGGCATGGATCAAGACTGGAATTTGTTACTTCGTGTGACGGAGAGGTATCTCAGGGCCCACTCGGTAATACAACATCATAATGAGCCTTGCAGGCAAAGTGACTAAAGTGTTAGCTATGGGATCTTGTATTGCGGAATGAGTAAAGAGACTTGCCGGTAATGAGATTGAACTAGGTATGGAGATACCGACGATCGAATCTCAGGCAAGTAACATACCCAAGAACAAAGGTAACATCATACGGGATTAACTGAATCCTTTACATAGAGGTTTAATCGATAAAGATCTTCGTAGAATATGTAGGAATCAATATGGGCATCCAGGTCCCGCTATTTGTTATTGACCATAGAGGTGTATCGGTCATGTCTGCATAGTTCTCGAACCAGCAAGGTCTGCACACTTAAGGTTCGGTGACGTTTCGGTAGTATTGAGTTATGTATGTTGGTGACTGAAGGTTGTTCGGAGTCCCGGATGAGATCTCGGACATCATGAGGAGCTCCAAAATAGTCCGGAGATAAATATTGATACATAGAAAAATTGTATTTGGGTTCTGGAAAAGTTTCAGGCACTACTGGTAGTGTACCAGGAGTGATGAATGGGTTTCGGGGGTCCACCGGGAGGGGCCCACCCACCCCGGGGGGCACATGGGCCCAAGAGGTGGTGCAGCAGCCCCTCGTGGCTGGGCAGCCATCCCCATGAGGCCCATGCGCCCAAAGAGGAGGAAAAGTGGAGGTGGGAGGAGTCCCTGTTGGAGTAGGACTCCTCCCGGCGCCCCACCTCTTGTAGGAGGTGGACTCCACCACCCTGGCCGGCGGCCAAGTCCTAACCCTAGGGCGCCTCCTCCCACCACTTCTTCCTATATATACTAGAGTTTTGAGGGCATCCCACCACCTAAAAATCCACATGCTGCCCTCTCTCCCTCTAGATTGTTTTTTCCTCTAGATTAGTTCGGTGGAACTTGGCGAAGCCCTGCAGGAATAGTTCCACCACCACCGCAGCCGTGCCGTCGCGCTACCGGAGAACTCATCTACCTCTCTTCTCCCTCTTGTTGTATCAAGAAGGCGGAGATCGTCATCGAGCTGTACGTGTGCTGAACGCGGAGGTGCCGTCCATTCGGCGCTGGATCGAAAGGACCATGATTGGATTGCGGGACGGTTCGTGATCTGATCGTGGGACGAATCATGATAGGATCGCGTGACGGCTCGCGATTTGGATTGCAAAGACGTTCGACTACATCGATCGCGTTTCTTAACGCTTCTCACTTAGCGATCTACAAGGGTATGTAGATCCACTCTCCCTCTCGTAGATGCTCATCACCATGGATAGATCTTGCGTGTGTGTAGGAAAATTTTTGTTTCCTATGCAACGTTCCCCAACAGTGGTATCAGTGCTAGGTCTATGTGTAGATGATATCACAAGTAAAACACAAAGGAGTTTGTGGGCGTTGATGCTCAGATTGCTTCCTCCCTTGGTTGCATCGACTGACATGTGACTTTGTTGCATAAAGATGGCTGGCGGGTGTCTATCTCTCCTACACTAGTTGGATCGGATTCGACAAAACCGGTCCTTGAGAAGGTTGAATAGCAATTTGTGTATCACCATTGTGGTTTTTGCGTAGGTGAGAATTGTTCTTGCTAGATACCCTTAGCAGCCACATAAAACATGCAACAACAATTAGATGATGTCTAACTTGATGTGTTGCATGATGACATATATGTGATGTATGAGATGATATGTTTTTTATAGAATATCACGACTTGCATGTCGATGAGTACGACAACCGGCAGGAGCCATATGGTTGTCTTTAATTATTTTCACCGTTTTTCTTTACTTTATTGCTATGAGTTAGCAATAGTTGTAGAAGCAACAGTTGGCGCGACAAACTCATGGCGACACGTTGATGGAGATCAAGATGATGGAGATCATGGTGTCATGCCGGTGATGATGGAGATCATGCCAATGCTTTGAAGATGGAGATCAAAAGCACAAGTCCATGGCCATATCATGTCACTTATTATTTGCATGTGATGTTAATCCTTTTATGCATCTTATTTTGCTTAGGACGACGGTAGCATTATAAGGTGAGCCCTCACTAAAATTTCAAGATAAAATTGTGTTCTCCCCAAGTGTGCACCATTGCGAAAGTTCGTCGTGTCGAGACACCACATGATGATCGGGTGTGATAGACTCTACATTCACATACAACGGGTGCAAGCCAGTATTGCACGTGCCGAACACTCGGGTTAAACTTGACGAGCCTAGCATGTACAAACATGGCCTCAAAACACAAGAAACCGAAAGGTCGAACATGAGTCATATAGTAGATGTGATCAACATAAATATGTTCACCATTGAAATCACCTCATCTCGCATGATGATTGGACTTGGGTTTGTGAATTTGGATCATGTGACACTCGAATGACCTGAGGGATGTCAATTTGAGTGGGAGTTTTTTTAAGTAATATGATTAACTAAACTCCTTATCATGAACATAGTCTAAAGTTGTCTTCTCAATATTATGTTGTATACCCAGCGTTGTAGCTCCCCTGTGTTTTTGATACGTTCCTAGAGAAAATAGAGTTAAAAGATGATGGTAACAATTATGCGGATAAGGTCTGTGATCAGAGGATTGTCCTCAGTTGCTGCACGAAAGGTTTATGTCCTTGATGCACCGCTCAGTGCGCCACCCCCTCTAGCATTGTTTGTGGATGTTGTGAACATCTGACAGCATGTTGTGATGACTACTTCATAGTTCAGTGCGTCATGCATCGCGACTTAGAATGAGGTTCCAAAAATGTTCTGAACATCACGAAGCATATGAGATGTTCCAAGAGCTGAAATTGGATTTCAGGCTCGTGCCCGTGTTGAGAGGTATGAGACCTCCAACAAAGATTATTTGCCTGCAAGATGAAGGAGAATAGCTCAATCGGTGAGCATGTGCTCAAATTGTCTGGGTGCTATAATCGCTTGAATCGAGTGGGAGTTTATCTTCCAGATAAGATAGTGATTGATATAGTTCTCCAAGTCACTACCACCAAGCTACTAGAGCTTCGTGATGAACTATAACATGCTAGGGATGGATAAGATGGTCCCTAATCTATTCGTGATGTTTGACATGGCGAAGGTAGAAATAAAGAAGGCACATCAATTCTTGATAGTTAGTAAACCACTAGTTTCGAGAAGGGCAAGGGCAAGGAGGGAAACTTCATGAATGACAAGCCAGTTGCCACTTTAGTGAAAAAACCCAAGGTCGAACCCAAACCCGAGACTAAGTGCTTATATTATGAGGAGAACAGTCACTGAAGCGGAACAACCCTAGATACGTAGTAGATAAGAAGGCTGGCAACGTCAACAAAAGTATATTTGATATATGTGTTATTGATGTGTACGTCACTAGTACTCCTAGTAGCACTTGGGTGTAAGATACCGGTTCAGTTGCTAAATGTTAGTAACTCGAAATAAAATCTACGTTATAAACGGAGACTAGCTGAGGGCGAGGTGACGATGTGTGGTGGAAGTATTTCCAAGGTTGATGTGATCACCATCGCATGCTCTCTCTACCTTCGGGGTTAGTGATGAACCTAAATAAATGTTATTTGGTGTTTGCGTTGAGCATGAACATGATTATATCATGTTTATTGCAATACGATTGTTCATTTAAGTTAGAGAATAATGGTTATTCTGTTTACATGAATAATACCTTCAATGGTCATGAACCCAGTGAGAATGGTTTATTGAAATCTTGATCGTAGTAATACACATGTTCATAATATTGATGCCAAAATATGCAAAGCTAATAATGATAGTACCACATACTTGTGGCACTTCCGCTATAGGTCATGTTGGTGTAAAGCCCATGAAGAAACTCCATGCTGATGGATCTTTGGACTCACTCAATTTCAAATCGGTAGAGACATGCGGACCATGCCTCTTGGCCAAGATGACTAAGACACCGTTTTCCGGTATGATGGAGCAGGAAAGTAACTTATTGGAAATAATACATGTTGATGTATGCGGTCCAATGAGTGTTGTAGCATGCGGTGGATATTGCTATTTTCTTACCTTCATTGATCATTTGAGTAGATATGGGTATATTTACTCAATGAAACACAAGTCTGAAACATTTGAAAAGTTCAAGCAAATTCAGAGTGAAGTTTGAGATCATCGTGACAAGAAGATTAAAAAAGTCTACGATATGATCGTGGAGGTGAATATCTGAGTTACGAGTTTGGTATACAACTTAAGACAATGTGAAAGTTGTTTCACAACTCAAGCCACCTAGAACACCATAGTGTGATGGTGTATCTGAACGTCGTAGTCGTACTCTATTGAATATGGTGCGTACTATGATGCCTCTTATCGTTTTCTCACTATCATTTTGAGGTTATGCATTAGATACAACTACATTCACTTTAAATAGGGCACCATCTAAATCCGTTGATATGGGACTGTATAAATTATGGTTTGGCAGAAACCTAAGTTGTCATTTATCAGAGTTTGGGAATGCGATGCTTATGTCTGATAAGCTCGATCCCAAAGTGGAAAGGTGCATCTTCAGAGGATAACCTAAGGAAACAGTTGGGTATACCTTCTATCTCAGATCCGGGGGCAAAGTGTTTGTTGCTAAAACGGGCCCTTTCTCGACAAAGAGTGTTCTCTCGAAAGAATTAAGTGGGAGGAAGATAGAACTTGATGAGGTTGTTGAACCTTTGTTTCAACCAGAGAGTAGCGCAGTGCAGAAATATGTTTCTTTGGAGCCTACGTCAGTTGAAGAGAAAGTTAATGATGATGGTCATGAAGCTTCAGATCAAGTTACTATCGAACCTCGTAGGTCGACAAGGACGTGTACTGCTCCTGAGTGGTACGACAACCTTGTCTTAGAGGTCATGTTGTTGGACAACGATGAACCTACGAAATATGGAGAAGAGATGATGGGCCTGGATTCCAACAAATGGTTAGAGGCCATGAAATCCGACAAAGGATCCATGTATGAAAACCAAGTATGGACATTGGTAGACTTGACCGTTGAACGTCACGTCGTTGAGTACAAATAGACCTTTAAGATGAAGACACACGGTGATGGTGAATGTCACCATTTATAAAGCTCGACCTATCGCAAAGAAGTTTTTGCCAAGTTCAAGGAGTTGTCTACCATGAGACTTTCTCACCTGTAGTGATGCTAAAATTCTGTTGAAATTATGTTAGCAGTTGTTGAATTTTTCGATTATGAAATTTGGCAGATGGATGTCAAAACATAGTTTCCTTAACGGTTTCCATGAGGAAATGTTGTATGTGCTACAACCGGAAAATTTTGTCAATCCTAAGGATGCTAAAAGGTGTGCAAGCTCCAACAATCCTTCTATGGGCTAGAGCAAGTATCTCAGAGTTGGAATATATGCTTTGATGAGGTGATCAAAATTTTCGGGTTTATACAAGAAAGTGAGTGGGAGCACTATAGAATTTCTGATAAGTATATGTGGATGACATATTGTTGATCGAAAATGATGTAGAATTTCTAGAAAGCATAAAGGGTTGTTTGAAAGGAGTTTTTCAAAAGAAAGACCTGGATAAAGTTACTTCATTGTTGGGTATCGAGATCTATAGAGATAGATCAAGACGCTTGATGAGACTTTCAATGAGTACATACCTTGACAAAGATTTTGAAAGAGTTCAAAATGGATCAGTCAAAGAAGGAGTTCTTACCTGATTTGTAAGGTGTGAAGTTGAGTAATACTCAAAGCTCGACCACGGCAGAAGAAAGAGAAAGGACGAAGGTTGTTCCCTATGCCTTAGCCATAGCTCTATATAGTATGCCATGTTGTGTACCGCACCTGTGTGTGCCTTGCCATGAGTCTGTCAAGGGGTACAAGAATGATACAGGAGTGGATCACTAGACAGCGGTCAAAATTACCCTTAGTAACTAGAGGACTAAGGAAATGTTTTTCGATATGGAGGTGATAAATAGTTCGTCATAAAGGGTTACATCGATCCAAGCTTTAACACCAATCCAGATGACTCTTAGTAGCAATCTTGATACGTATAGTGGAGCAGCCCTTTGGAATAGCTCCAAGTGGAGTGTGGTGGCAGTATTGATGGTATTACATAGAGATTTGCAAACTACACATGGATCTGAATGTCGCAGACCCGTTGACTAAAACCTCTCTCACATGCAATACATGATCGAACCCGAGAACTCATTGGGTGTGAGATTCATAACAATGTAAATCACATAGCAATGTGAGCTAGATTATTGACTCTAGTGCAAGTGGGAGACTGCTGGAAATATACCCTAGAGGCAATAATAAATTAGTTATTATCATATTTCCTTGTTCATGATAATCGTTTATTATCCATGCTAGAGTTGTATTGATCGGAAACTCAGATACATGTGTGGATACATAGACAACACCATGTCCCTAGTATGCCTCTAATAGACTAGCTCGTTGATCAAAGATGGTCAAGGTTTCCTAGCCATGGACATGAGATGTCATTTGATAATAGGATCACATCATTAGGAGAATGATGTGATGGACAAGACCCAAGCTAAAAACATAGCATATGATCATGTCAGTTAATTGCTATAGTTTTCTGCATGTCAAGTATTTGTTCCTATGACCATGAGATCATGCAACTCACTGACACTGGAGTACCTTGTGTGTATCAAACGTCTCAACGTAACTGGGTGACTATAAAGGTACTCTACAGGTATCTCCGAGGGTTTCTATTTGGTTGGCATGGATCAAGACTGGGATTTTTACTCCGTGTGATGGAGAGGTCTCTCAAGGCCCACTCGGTAATACAACATCATAATGAGCCTTGCAAGCAAAGTGACTAAAGTGTTAGCCATGGGATCTTGTATTATGGAATGAGTACAGAGACTTGCCGGTAACGAGATTGAACTAGGTATGGAGATACCGACGGTCTAATCTCGGGTAAGTAACATACCGAAGAACAAAGGGAACATCATACGGGATTAACTGAATCCTTGACATAGAGGTTGAAAGGATCGATATGGTTCACTAGAGGGGGTGAATAGGCAACTAACACTTTTTAACTTTTCCTTAAAAATTTAGGCTTAGCATCAAATAAGTTGGCTAGATGTGCAACTAGGTGAGGAGCCTATATGATGCTAAACACAACAATCACACAAGCAAGCAAGGGATACAACACAATAATATCTAGCAAGAAGTAAAGGTAAGAGATAACCAAAAGTGGAGCCGATCGAGACGAGGATGTGTTACCGGAGTTTCTTCCCTTGTGAGGAAGTATGTCTTCGTTGGAGCGGTGTGGAGGCACAATGCTCCCCAAGAAGCCACTAGGGCTATCGTATTCTCCTCTCGCCCTCTCACAATGCGAGATGCCGTGATTCCACTATTGGTGCCCTTGAAGGCAGCGACCGAACCTTTACAAACAAGGTTGGGGAAATCTCCACAACTTAATTGGAGACTCCCAACGACACCACGAAGCTTCACCACAATGGAATGTGGCTCCGAGGTGACCTCAGTCGTTTAGGGTGCTCAAACACCCAAGAGTAAAAAAGACCCGCAAGGGATTAGTGAGGGAATCAAATTTCTCCGGGTGGAAGTGTATATCGGGGCCTCCTCAACCAATCCCTAGGAAATCAACAAGTTTGATTTGCTAGGGAGAGAGATCGGGCTAAAATGGAGCTTCGAGCAACAATGGAGCTTGGGGAAGGAAGAGGTGATCTTCTTGGGGAAGAAGACCTCCTTTTTATAGTGGGGGATAAGATCCAACCGTTATTCCCACTCTCAGCACTGCGCGTCGCGGTACTACCGCATATGAGCATGGTACTACCGCAAGGGCTTGTAGTACTACTGCTGCAACATGCGGTACTACCGCTTGCACGGAAGTGACAGACGCAGGCCGATTGCATTAGGCAACTAGTGGTAGTACCGCCGGAGCGGTACTACCGCGAGCCCATGCGGTACTACCACATGGTCGGTAGTGACTGGCACTGGAGATGCACGGAAGTAAAAAATTACTTCCGTGCCTACCTCCGCTGAGGGCAGAGCTGCGAAAGAGTCCGGCACGGTAGTACCAGAAATGCATCATGGTACTACCGCAAGAGGGCGGATGTAAAAAATTACATCCGCGCCTACTACCGCACGCGCACGTACCAGGGCAGGGGACAGCGGTACTACCGCTCCATTGAGCGGTACTACCGCGGGCTCTTGCGGTACTACCGCTCCCTTGAGCGGTACTATCGCTGGCCACTAAAAACAAGCACCCCCACAGGCTTCACTTTGCACAGACAAGTAAAACGAGCTGGATCTCCATTGAAGCGAAGGAAAGGTGGTGCAATAGAATAGATGTGTACGTGTTGATTCCACCCAAACCTTTCCGAAGTGGACCCCCTCTTAATAACACAACTTTCCTACGACTCAAATCCACCAAAAGGAAACGTAGAGAACAACCGTATTCGATAAGCTCTGACAGGCACCGAATAGTCTTGTGCCTAGACATCAGATATCTGAAATGCTCAATGCACACGATTAGTTCACAAAGGCATTGTCATCAATCACCAAAACCACTTAAGGAGAAATATGCCCTTACAGAGGTTCAACCGATAGATCTTCATAGAATATGTGCAAATCAATATGGGCATCCAGGTCCCACTATTGGTTATTGACCGTAGAGGTGTCTCGGTCATGTCTGCCTAGTTATCGAACCCGCAGGGTCTGCACACTTAAGGTTCAGTGACGTTTTAGTAGTATTGAGTTATGTATGTTAGTGACCGAAGGTTGTTTGGAGTCTCGGATGAGATCCTGGACGTCACGAGGAGCTCCGAAATGGTCTAGAGATAAACATTGATATATAGTAAAGTTGTATTTGTGTTCCGGAAAAGTTTTGGGCACTGCTGGTAGTGTACCAGGAGTGACGAATGGGTTCCTGGGTTCCACCGGGAGGGGCCCACCCATCCCGAGGGGGCACATGGGCCCAAGAGGTGGCGCACCAGCCCCCTGGTGGGTTGGGCATCCAACCCCATGAGGCCCATGCGCCCAAAGAGGAGGAAAAGGTGGAGGCGGGAGGAGTCCCTGTTGGACTAGGACTCCTCCCGGCTCCCCATCTCTTGTAGGAGGTGGACTCCACCACCCTAGCCGGCGGCCAAGTCCTAGGAGAAACCCTAGGTGCCTCCTCCCACCCCTTCCTCCAATATATACTAGAGGTTTGAGGGCAGCCCACCACCTGAAAAGCCACGTGCTGCCCTCTCTCCCACTAGATAGTTTTCTCCTCTAGATTAGTTCGGCGGAGCTTGGCGAAGCCCTGCCGGAATAGTTCCACCACCACCGCCGCCGCACCGTCATGCTGCCAGAAAACTCATCTACCTCTCCGCTCCATCTTGCTTGATCAAGAAGGCATAGATCTTCATCGAGCTGTACGTGTGCTGAACGTGGAGGTGTCGTCCGTTCGGTGCTGGATTGGAAGGACCGTGATTGGATCATGGGACGGTTCGTGATTGGATCGCAGGACGGATCATGATCGGATCCCGGGATAACTAGTGATTTTGATCGCAAAGACGTTCGACTGTTGGAAATATGCCCTAGAGGCAATAATAAAATGGTTATTATTGTATTTCCTTGTTCATGATAATTGTCTATTGTTCATGCTATAATTGTGTTTATCGGAAACCGTAATGCATGTGTGAATACATAGACCACAATGTGTCCCTAGTGAGCCTCTAGTTGGCTAGCTCCTTGATCAATAGATGGTCATGGTTTCATGACCATGGACATTGGATGTCGTTGATAACGGTATCACATCATTAGGAGAATGATGTGATGGACAAGACCCAAATGCTAAGCATAGCACAAGATCGTGTAGTTCGTTTGCTAAAGCTTTTCCAATGTCAAGTATCATTTCCTTAGACCATGAGATTGTGCAACTCCCGGATACCGTAGGAATGCTTTGGGTGTGCCAAACGTCACAACGTAATTGGGTGGCTATAAAGGTACACTACAGCTATCTCCGAAAGTGTTTGTTGGGTTGGCACGAATCGAGACTAGGATTTGTCACTCCGTGTGACGGAGAGTTATCTCTGGGCCCACTCGGTAAGACATCATCATAATGAGCTCAATGTGACTAAGGAGTTAGCCACAGGATGATGTGTTACGAAACGAGTAAAGAGACTTGCCGGTAACGATATTGAACAAAGTATAGGGATACCGACGATCGAATCTCGGGCTAGTGTCATACCGGTAGACAAAGGGAATTGTATACAGGATTGATTGAATCCCCGACATCGTGGTTCATCCGATGAGATCATCGTGGAGCATGTGAGAGCTAACATGGGTATCCAGATCCCGTTGTTGGTTATTGATCGAAGAGGTGTCTCGGTCATGTCTACGTGTCTCCCGAACCCGTAGGGTCTACACACTTAAGGTTCGATGACGCTAGGGTTATAGGGAAATGTTGTTACGTGGTTACCGAAGGTTGTTCGGAGTCCCGGATGAGATCCCATACATCACTAGGAGCTCCGGAATGGTCCAGAGGTAAAGATTCATATATAGGAAGTGAGGTTTTGGTCACCAGAAGTGTTTCGGGGATTACCGGTAATGTACCGAGACCACCGGAAGGGTTCCGGGGGTCCACCAAGTGGGGCCACTAGTCCTAGAGGGCTGCATGGGCTGCAAGTGGGAGGGAACCAGCCCCTAGGTGGGCTGATGCGCCCCCCACAAGGGCCCAAGGCGCAGCAAGGGAGGAAAGGGGCAAACCCTAGGCTCATATGGGCCTAAGGCCCACCAAGGGCGCCGACCACCCCTCTCTCCCTCTGGCCGCCGCACCAGATTGGATCTAGGGCTGCCGCCGGCCCCTAGGGTGGGAACCCTAGGAGGCATCCCTCCTTACTCCTCCTCCTATATATAGTGGAGGGTTTTGGGGCTGCCAGACACACGAGTTCTCTCTCTCTCTCTCGGCGCAGCCCTACCCTTCCTCTTCCTTGTTCTCCGTAGCGCTTGGCGAAGCCCTACCGGAGTCCATGTAGCCCCACCGTCACCACGCCGTCGTGCTGTCAGAGCTCTCCCTCAACCTCTCCTTCCTCCTTGCTGGATCAAGGCGAAGGAGACGTCATCGGGCTGCACGTGTGTTGAACGCGGAGGCGCCGTTGTTCGGTGCTTAGATCGGATTCCGCTGCAATCTGAATCGCTGCGAGTACGACTCCACCAACCGTGTTCTTGTAACGCTTCCACTGAGCGATCTTCAAAGGTATGAAGATGCACTCTCCCCTTACTTGTTGTTGGTTTCTCCATAGATGGCTCTTGGTGATCATAGGATTTTTTTGATTTACTACTATGTCTCCCAACAGTGGCATCATGAGCTAGGTCTATGCGTAGAATCTATGCACGAGTAGAACACAAAGTTGTTGTGGGCGTCGATCTTGTTTATTTGCTTACCACTACTAGTCTTATCTTGATTCAACGGTATTGTGGGATGAAGCGGCCCGGACCAACTTTACACGTACGCTTACGTGAGACCGGTTCCATCGCCTGACAAACACTTGTTGCATAAGGTGGCTAGCGGGTATCTGTCTATCCTACCTTAGTCGGATTGGATTTGATGAAAAGGGTCCTTATGAAGGGTAAATAGAAATTGACATATCACGTTGTGGTTTTGGCATAGGTAAGAAACGTTCTTGCTAGAAACCTATATCAGCCACATAAAAACTTGCAACTACAAATTAGAGGACATCTAACTTGTTTTTGCAGCATATGCCTTGTGATGTGATATGGCCAAAGGATGTGATGTGATGCATTGTGATGTATGAGATTGATCATGTTCTTGTAATAGGATTCACGACTTGCATGTCGATGAGTATGATAACCGGCAGGATCCATAGGAGTTGTCTTATTTTATTGTATGACCTGCGTGTCAATCATAAATGCCATGTAATTACTTTACTTTATTGCTAAATGTTAGCCATAGTAGTAGAAGTAATAGTTGGCGAGACAAATTCATGAAGACACGATGATGGAGATCATGGTGTCGTGCCGGTGACAATGATGATCATGGTGCCCCGAAGATGGAGATCAAAGGAGCAAGATGATATTGGCCATATCATATCACTATATTGATTGCATGTGATGTTTATCATGCTTACATCTTATTTTCTTAGAACGATGGTAGCTTAATAAGATGATCTCTCACTAAAATTTCAAGAAATGTGTTCACCCTAACTGTGCATCGTTGCTAAGGATCGTTGTTCTGAAGCACCACGTGATGATCGGGTGTGATAGGTTCTAACGTTCGCATACAATGGGTGTAAGCCATATTTACACACACAATACACTTAGGTTGACTTGATGAGCCTAGCATGTACATACATGGCCTCAGAACATGGAAAACCGAAAGGTCGAACATGAGTCGTATAGAAGATACGATCAACATGGAGATGTTCACCATTGATGACTAGTTCGTCTCACGTGATGATCGGACACGGCTAGTTGACATGGATCATGTGTCACTTGGATGACTAGAGAGATGTCTATCTAAGTGTGAGTTCATTAAGAATTTGATTAGATGAACTTAATTATCATGAACTTAGTCTAAAAGTATCTTTGCAAATTATGTCGTAGATAGCTCACGATGTAGCTCCCCTGTTTTATTGATATGGTCCTAGAGAAAAGTAAGTTGAATGATGGTAGCAATAATGCGGACTGGGTCCGTGATCTGAGGATTGTCCTCATTGCTGCACAGAAGGCTTATGTCCTTGATGCGCCGCTAAGTGCACCACTCCCTCAAGCGATGTTTGTAGATGTTGTGAACATATTGACATGCACTTTCTGATGACTACTTGATAGTTCAGTGCGTCATGCATTACGGCTTAGAATTAAGGCTCCAAAACGTTTTGAACGTCACGGAATTCTAAGAGCTGAAATTGGGATTTCAGGCTCGTGCCTATGTTGAGAGGTATGAGACCTCCAACAAGATTCTTTGACTACAAGATAAAAGAGAATAGCTCAGTCGGTGAGCATGTGCTCAGATTGTCTGGGTGTTACAATCACTTGAATCGAGTGGGAGTTCATCTTCTAGATAAGATAGTGATTAATGCAGTTCTCCAAGTCACTGCCACCAAGCTACTAGAGCTTCGTGATGAACTATAACATGCCAGGGATGGAAAAGATGATCCCTGAGTTGTTTGTGATGTTTGACACCACAAAGGTAGAAATCAAGAAGGAGCATCAAGTGTTGATGGTTAAGTGAAAACCACTAGTTTCAGCAAGGGCAAGGGCGAGAAGGGAAATACTTCAGGAATGGCAAGCCAGTTGCCGCTCTAGTAAGAAACCCAAGGTTAAGTCCAAACCCGAGACTAAGTGCTTCTGTTATGAGGAGAATGTTCGCTGAAGCGGAACAACCATAGATATTTGGTAGATAAGAAGGCTGGCAATGTCGACAGAAGTATATTTGATATACATGTTATTGATGTGTACCTTGTTGGTACTCCTAATAGCACTTGGGTATTGGATACCGGTTCGGTTGCTAAGTGTTAGCAACTCGAAATAAAAGCTCTGGAATAAATGGAGGCTAGCTAAGTGAAAGGTGATGATGTGTGTTGGAGGTGTTTCCAAGGTTGATATGATCACCATCGCACGCTCTCTCTACCTTCGGGATTTGTGATAAACCTAAATAAATGTTATTTGGTGTTTGCGTTGAGCATGAACGTGATTAGATTATGTTTAGTGCAATACGATTATTCATATAAGTTAGAGAATAATGGTTATTCTGTTGACATGAATAATGCCTTCAATGGTCATGCACCCACTGGGAATGGTTTGTTGAATCTTGACTGTAGTAGTACACATGTTCATAACATTGGTACCAAAAGATACAAAGTTAATAATGATAGTACTACATACTCGTGGCACTGTCGCTAAATGTCATATTGGTATAAACCGCATGTAGAAACTCCATGTTAATGGATCTTTTAACTCACTCGATTTTGAATCCATTGAGACATGCGAGCCATGCTTCTTGGGCAAGATGACTAAGACCCCGTCGTCCGGTATGATGGAGCGGGCTAGTGGCTTGTTGGAATTAATACATGTTGATGTATGTGGTCCAATGAGTGTTGAAACACGCAGTGGATATCGTTATTATCTTTGCCTTCACTGATGATTTGAGTAAATATGGGGATATTTGCTTAATGAAACACGAGTCTGAAATGTTTGAAAGGTTCAAGGAGTTTTAGAGTAAAGGTAAAGATCATCGTGACAAGAAGATAAAATGTCTACGATATGATCGTGGACATGAATATCTGAGTTACGAGTTTGGTATGCAATTTAAGACAATGTGGAAATTGTTTCACAGCTCACGCCTCCTGGAACACCATAGTGTGATAGTGTGTCCGAACGTCGTAGTCGTGCTCTATTGGATATAGTGCATACTATGATGTCTCTTATCGTTTTGCCACTATCGTTATGGGGTTATGCATTAAAGACAAATCCATTCACTTTAATAGGGCATCATCTAAGTCTGTTGAGATGACACCGTGAGAATTATGGTTTGACAGAAGCCTAAGCTGTCATTTCTTAATGTTTGGGGCTGCGACGCTTATGTGAAAATGGGTTTTCACCTAATGAGCTCGAACCCAAAGCAGGCAAATGCATCTTCGTAGAATACCCTAAGGAGACATTGGGTATACCTTCTATCTCAGATCCAAGCACAAAAGGTGTTTGTTGCTAAGAAAGAATTGAGTGGGAGGAAGATAGAACTTGATGAGGTGGTTGAACCTTTGTTTCAACCAGAGAGTAGCACAACACAAGAAAGATGTTTCTGTGGATCCTACGTTAGTGGAGAAGGAAGTTAATGATGATGATCATGAAGCTTCGGATCAAGTTACTATCGAACCTCGTAGGTCGACAAGGACGCGTACTGCTCCTGAGTAGTACGGCAACCCTGTCTTGGAAGTCATGTTGTTGGACAACTATGAACCTACAAACTATGGAGAAGCGATGATGGGCCCGGATCCAACAAATGTCTAGGAGCCATGAAATCCAAGAAAGGATCCATGTATGAAAACCAAGTATGGACTTTGGTAGACTTGCCCGTTGAACGGCAGGTCGTTGAGTACAATTGGACCTTTGAGATGAACACAGACGCTAATGGTGAATGTCACCTTTGTAAAGCTCGACTTGTCGCAAAGAAGTTTCCGCCAAGTTCAAGGAGTTGACTGCGATGAGATTTTCTCATCCGTAGCGATGCTAAAAGTCTATTAAAATTATGTTAGTAGTTGCTGCATTTTTCAATTATGAATTCTGGCAGATGGATGTCAAAACAAGGTTTCCTTAATGGTTTCCGTGAGGAAGAGTTGTATGTTATACAACTAGAAGGTTTTGTCAATCCTAAGGATGCTAAAAGGTATGCAAACTCCAGCGATCCTTCTATGGACTGGAGCAAGCATCTCGGAGTTGGAATATGAGCTTTGATGAAGTGATCAAAGTTTTTGAGTTTATACAAAGTTATGAGAAACTTGTATTTACAAGAAAGTGAGTGGGAGCACTGTAGAATTTCTGATAAGAATATGTAGTTGACATATTATTGATCGAAAATGATGTAGAATTTCTGGAAAGCATAAATGGTTGTTTGAAAAAAGGTTTTTCAAAGGAAGACCTGGATAAAGCTACCTAATTGTTGGGCATCAAGATTTATAGAGATAGATCAAGATGATTGATAATAATTTCAATGAGTACATACCTTGACGAGATATTGAAGAAGTTCAATATGGATCAGTCCAAGAAAGGGTTCTTGCCTGTGTTAGAAGGTGTGAGATTGAGCACAGCTCAATGCCCGACCACAACAGAAAATAGAGAAAAAGATGAGTGTGATCCCCTATGCTTCAGCCATAGGCTCTATATAGTATGCCATGTTGTGTACCGCACCTGTGTGTGCCTTGCCATGAGTCTGTCAAGGGGTACAAGAGAGATCCAGGAGTGGATCACTGGACAATTGTCGAAATTATCCTTAGCAACTAGAGGACTAAGGAAATATTTCTCGATTATGCAGGTGATAAAGAGTTTGTCGTAAAGGGTTACGTCGATGCAAGCTTTAACACCAATATGGATGACTCTTAGTGGAAATCCGGATACATATAGTGGAGTAGCCATTTGGAATAGCTCCAAGTGGAGCGTGGGAGCAGTATCTATAGTAGGACATAGAAGTTCGCAAGGTACACACAGATCTGAATGTCGAAGACCCGTTGACTAAAACCTCTTTCACGAGCAAAACATGATCAAACCCCAGAACTAATTAGGTGTTAATCAAATGATGATATGATCACATGGTGATATAAGTGTTAATCACATGGTGATGTGAACTAGATTATTGACTCTAGTGCAAGTGGGAGACTGTTGGAAATATGCCCTAGAAGCAATAGTAAAATGGTTATTATTGTATTTCCTTGTTCATGATAATTGTCTATTGTTCATGCTATAATTGTGTTAACTGGAAACCGTAATGCATGCATGAATACATAGACCACAACGTGTCCCTAGTGAGCCTCTAGTTGGCTAGCTCGTTGATCATAGATGGTCACAGTTTCATGACCATGGACATTGGATGTCGTTGATAACGGGATCACATCATTAGGAGAATGATATGATGGACAAGACCCAATCCTAAGCCTAGCACAAGATTGTGTAGTTTGTCTGCTAAAGCTTTTCCAATGTCAAGTGTCATTTCCTTAGACCATGAGATTGTGCAACTCCCGGATACCGTAGGAATGCTTTGGGTGTGCCAAACATCACAATGTAACTGGGTGGCTATAAAGGTACACTACATGTATCTCCGAAAGTGTCTGTTGGGTTGGCACGAATCGAGACAGGGATTTGTCACTCCGTGTGACGGAGAGGTATCTCTGGGCCCACTCGGTAAGACATCACCATAATGAGCTCAATGTGACTAAGGAGTTAGCCATGGGATGATGTGTTATGGAACGAGTAAAGAGACTTGCCGGTAACAAGATTGAACAAGGTATAGGGATACCGACGATCGAATCTCGGGCAAGTGTCATACCGGTAGACAAAGGCAATTGTATACGGGATTGATTGAATCCCCGACATCGTGGTTCATCCGATGAGATCATCATGGAGCATGTGGGAGCCAACATGGGTATCCAGATCCCGCTATTGGTTATTGATCGGAGAGGTGTCTCGGTCATGTCTACGTGTCTCCCGAACCCGTAGGGTCTTCACACTTAAGGTTTGATGACGCTAGGGTTATAGGGAAATGTTGTACGTGGTTACCGAAGGTTGTTCAGAGTCCCGAATGAGATCCCGGACGTCACTAGGAGCTCCAGAATGGTCGGGAGGTAAATATTCATATATAGGAAGTGAGGTTTTGGTCACCGGAAGTGTTTCGGGGATTACCGGTAACGTAGCGGGACTACCGGAAGGGTTCCGGGGGTCCACCAAGTGGGGCAACTAGTCCCAGAGGGCTGCATGGGCCGCAAGTGGGAGGGAACCAGCCCCTAGGTGGGCTGGTGCGCCCCCCACAAGGTCCCAAGGCGCAGCAAGGGAGGAGAGGGGGTAAACCCTAGGCTCAGATGGGCCTAAGGCCCACCTAGGGAGCTGGCCACCCCTCTCTCCCTCTGGCCGCCGCACCAGATTGGATCTGGGGCTGCCACCGGCCTCTAGGGTGGGAACCCTAGGGCGCAACCCTCCTTCCTCCTCCTCCTATATATAGTGGAGGGTTTTGGGGCTGCCAGACAAACGAGTTCTCTCTCTCTCTCTCGGTGCAGCCCTACCCTTCCTCTTCCTCGTTCTCCGTAGCGCTTGGCAAAGCCCTGCCGGAGTCCATGTAGCCCCACCGTCACCACGCCATCGTGCTGCCAGAGCTCTCCCTCAACCTCTCCTTCCTCCTTGTTGGATCAAGGCGTAGGAGACGTCATCGGGCTGCACGTGTGTTGAACGCGGAGGCACCGTTGTTCGGTGCTTAGATCGGATTCCACCGCGATCTGAATCACTGCGAGTACGACTCCACCAACCGCGTTCTTGTAACGCTTCCACTTTGCGATCTTCAAAGGTATGAAGATGCACTCTCCCCTTACTCGTTGCTGGTTTCTCCATAGATGGATCTTGGTGATTGTAGGAATTTTTTTGATTTACTACTACGTCTCCCAACATCGACTACATCAACCACATTTCTTAACGCTTCCCGCTTACCAATTTACAAGGGTATGTAGATCCACTCCCCCTCTCGTAGATTCTCATCACAATGGATAGATCTTGCGTCTGCGAAGGAAATTTTTTGTTTCCCATGCAACGTTCCCCAACATGGAGCTCATCCCATACAGCCCCGGGGAGCAGATGGCTTCACGTTCTACTCTTCGATGGTCCACGGAGGAGTGCACCCTCCCACTGCCTTCAGCGACCCAGCGGGAATCCATTGCCCAACTAGCAGCCAGATCTGAGGCATGCGAATATCGTGCCTCGTTGCTGACAGCGGTCACCATAGATCCATGGCGCTACCCCGCCATGCCACTGAAACCTTTAGGTGCCACCTCGTCCCCGTGTCATGAGGTGCCGGAATTAAGGCCACTTGCGCATCCATGACCGACCGCGAATCCGAAACGGAGGCGTGGCATGGCCGTCACGCACGAGGCTTTGGGCGCGACTTCAAGCGGAGGCACCTTCCACATCCCTCGCGGCGTAAGCGGCCATGATAGCTTGTGATGCGGAGGACGGTTCGGCAGCCATCGAGGTGGCGTCGGAGGAACCCCTTCGTTTGTGCATAGCCGAGAAGTGGCGGAGGAGGGCGGCCAAGGCGATGGCAAAATACCAAAGCCGGGGGGTCCACGCGCATGGCAGGACTGCCCCCAAGGAGGAGAAAGAAGAGGATGATGACGGATCAGACAACTCGGGTAGTGAGTAGACCTACCTCAATCCGTTCTGCATCTTCGACCGCTACTTTGGCAAATGATGGGAAGGACAAAGTGAAGGACAAAGCCGGCCATGGATGAACTTCTCAATCATCGTTCTCGTTCATAGTTAGTAGGGCATGCCAATTTTTGGTAGTCTGGTGATATATGTTTAGCCACATAGGTCATTGCATGAGCTAATGTGGATTTGAGTACTCAGTTTAGACTTTAGATGCATCCGACAGTGAGAGCATCTACAGTCGGGCGCCCCAAACCATCCCCAAACGCTTGTGCAGCTCGCCTGGTCAGTGACCGATCATGATTTTTTGACCCAGATGGACGCCTCAAACGGACCTCAAATGCCCGGGCTGACCGGCACCCCTCATATCCAGCCCAAATATGGAGCGGATATGGGGGAACCCGGGCACGCCCAGGCACGCTTGCCTAACAGTCCCAACCCACCCATTAACCCCACCTTTGTCCCACAAAAAACCCCATATGACTCCTCGCTTCGAAACCCAAGCTCAGTCACTCTCCTCTCTCGCTATGTCTGCTCCTCTCCCCGCATAGATTTCGATCGAATCTGGCGCAATGTCGAGCTCCGGCAGCTGCTTCAACGAGGAGCTGGATCCGGACTTTGAGCTTGCCCTCCACATCACCTTGGATCGGTCCATGGTGGAGACCGAGGGCAACTTCGGATCTGCAGCCTCGTCGCTTCCCCGTAGGCGCAGCTCCAACGCCGGCCTGCGCAATCCGCGCCTCCCCTTCGCCGTCCCTTGGCCTCGCCGGTTGCTGCTCCCCCACATGGGCAAAGGTGGGTGCTTGTGCCCACCCCGCCGGCCCGGACGCGCACACCGGAATCGGAGGCGCGCGCCGACGGCAGCGGCAAAGGGAGAGGACGGAGTCGAAACAATCTTTGCGCCACCACCATGGGATGGAGGCGGAGCGCAACGAGGACGTACGACTGCTCGAATGGGTCTACCGCCGGTCGCTTACGACCGCAGAGACGGACATGCGGCGCCTCTGCCGGAAGGACGCCCAGGCAATCTGGATTGCCATTGAGCAGTCCGAGCGCGACGCGGCGCGGGCAGCGGCAAAGGCGGCTCGGCTCGCGAAGCCTAAGTAGTAGCAGAACGGGGAGGTCCGTTGGCTAAAAGGGCTTGTCATCCTATCCGACACCTCTGACGATGAGGACGACTACGTCTCGTCCTCAGACGACTCGGACGATTCGCCACCAGCCGTCGACGCCTACAACTATGCCGGCGACAGAAAGGGCAAAGGGCCGGCGAGGAAGTGGTGAATGTCCGTCGTCTCCGTCTTCAATTTCTAGTTTTTAGTAATGTTGTTTAAATTTGTCCGTCGTTTATGTGAATTATGTGAACTGTGGTGATCTTTTGGTAACTGAAATATGCATTCTTCTCTCCGATTCTATGTTTGTATGTTGATCTACATAACTTTCATCTATGTTGCATGCTAGTATGGATTTTTTTATTTTTATTTTAGAAAAGGAGGAAGACCCCCGGCCTTTGCATCTAGGTGATGCATGCAACCACTTTATTACTAATACACAAAAGACCTTACAAAATAATACAACAATAAGACTGAAGCCACCATGTAGGCAACATCTGTTGCTACTCCTATCTAGTTGATAAAGGGATGCTGATAGTCTGGACCTAATACCAAACAGACCTAGTAGGCAAACCTAATATCTAAGACCCGAGGCCCCGACCAAGCCACTTGCCGGGTATGGAGCACCCACCGGTCCGGTGCACACTCAGAGGTCGCCGCCGCCACCTGCCACCAATCCATCTTCAGAGTTGTACTAATGCATCTACCTTGCCCGGTCTAGCTGCCGTCGATGCCACCACGACGCCAGACAGTGTCACCCTCCTGCGCGAGTCCATCATCGCACATGAGACGCCTAATCTCCAGGGCGCCATGCCATCAAGATCCATCGCCATCAATGTGTATGATGAAGCACCGCTCCACCGAAGATGTCATCCACTGGTTCCTCGAGCCCTTGTACACCTCCAAGAATGACGCCCTCAAGGAGGAAACGACGCAAGCACGCCGTCGTCTTCTGAGCTATCGATCTAGGGTTTCCCTGGAGGTAGCAGATAGTGGTTTAGAACTTCTCCACGACGATGCCTTGAAGAAAGGAACGACACCGTAGAGTGCCGCCATCGTCGGCCTTGGCATCTAGCAGAGAGCAGGTTTTCACCCAGATTTGTTCGAACAACTCCATCCAACTTCTTGTGCATAGATCGCCGCCTTCTCTGTCGGAGACTAGACCAAAAGGATCCAGTCGCCGCTGCATGACCGGCCACGACACCACCATGGTGCCAAAGCAGCCAGCTTTGCCAGGCCCTCCACGCCAGCCTGTCGCCGCATACCAGACCCATCGGCCCGCCAAAGCCCATCTAGGCCCGGCGAGATCCGAGATTCCGGTCGCCGCCACAGGGGCGTCTCCCCCGCGGGAAGGCCGCGCCACCGTTGTCGTCGTTGCCATGTCCGCCGTCGGGATCTCGTAGCACCGCACCACCGGGTCACCGAAGTCCATGTCGCCGCCGCCATGGGAGGACGCCACCGCGCGCGAGGGAAAAAGACCCCACTGCCGCCGTCACAACCCACAGCCCGGGCTTCGCCGGCGTGAACTCAGGCGGCGGCGGGAGGGAGAGATCGGGGCGAGGTGCCGAAGGCCGGCGGCGCGGTTTCCCCCGTGTCGCCTAGGGTTGGCGACGCAGGGGCTGGTTGGTTCGTGCTGTTAGTGCGAGTCGCTAGTATGTATATGAGGGACCAGATATGAGATACACTGATGTGGACGATAAGATTTGAAAAGTGTCCGATCAGTATCCGTGGACGCGTCCGTAGGCATTTGAGGGTCCGAATTTGCAAGTCGTGGTTGTAGATGCTCTCAAGGGGCAATTTTGTGTGTTATCCAGGCACTGCTTGCGGACGCGCGCGGCTATTCGTACAAATACTTCGCCCCATTTCCTGGTTCCTTCCCATTCTATTCCTTGCACTGAATCAATCAGAACATTGATTGCCAAAACCTAGCACACATGCAGGAGAGAGACACTTCAGCTTACAGGTCTCCCTGGTTCGATCTCTTCTTTTCACAAATTAAAGTGAGGGGTCCAAGGAAATGAGAGCCCAAGCAGAAAGCAGCACTTTTTGTGTAGTGTCATTGACCTTACCAGACTATACACTTGGAAAGCCTTAGGAGACAAAATTATGGGCCTTAACGCCAAGAATGAAGGGATCATATAGGCGTCTTGTACTATAGCTAGCTACTAGCTCAAACCTTTCATCCCTAGAGTCCCTTGTTACTGAGACGATCTAGACGACACCGCTAATTCCATGTCATCTCACCCTCTCCGTTGGATTTGCTTCTCGGTAAAGCGATGGTCTGCACTAGCTAATTACCTTGGTTATGAAGCGATATTTCTACTCCATTTCTGTAGAGCGGCACAGAGTCCACTACTGAGGCAGCCAGCAGGTCTGCGTCCCGGCCGGCCCCCTTCTTGCCTTACCAACCAACCTGCAAGATGATGGCGGAATGGTTAGGGTATGTCTGGGACGTAGTACTAGAATGATGGCGTCGCAGACATATCGTCGGGAACAAAAGGGAAAAGGGGAAGGGAAACCCTAGAAATATTCTCTTGGTAGCCACTCAATCATCGGTGACCACACATGATTGGGTTAATTACCAACGACATCGGCGCGCAACACGAACCACCGTGCATGTGGTCCTGTTTATTTATTTACATACTCATGGGAGGCAGCAAATAGTCCACAAGAATATGCGCAGTAGTAGTAGTATATGGTGTTGTAGCTATAGGAATGAGCGATCTGTCAGTCCTTGCCTGCCTCTACGGAGTTTTAGGAATACTCCTGCATTATGATCTTCAGTAAAGTCGCCATGTTAGTCAAGATTCCCTCGAATGCGTGGGGTTCCCGGTTGCCGCCAACGTTTCTTTTTCTTGGTAGTAGTGGGTTCATGCATTATTAGTGTATTATTCACTTCCAGGGACGATTATATGGATGGCTTATTAGGAGAAACTGCAACCACATGTAGATATAGAGTAGCTATATAGCTCGAAGGAAGAATATCTACTGGAGACATCTCCGTGAGAAAGGCACGTAGGGCACTTGGTATTGGTAGGAAACCTATCTAGCTGAAAGAGACAAGGTGGACTGTCGGTATCAGATCAAATTCCTTTCCTTTTGCAAGAGAAGACGGTACCGCAGTGGGATATACTATACGCACTACTGTAAGCAAGTAGTACATGATGTGTTTAGACAAAGGATATCTGTATGTGCAGCTTAGTTCCGTTCATGTATTTGCATGTTGCGTGTTGATTTCGCAAGCAAAGCTCGTGGAAAAGAATCCCCGGCTGGCGAAAAATCACCAGCCACCTGATCGCGAACACTGTCAAGTTGCGATAGAACAGCGGCGGCACGAAAAGAGTTGCCCGGCCGGCACGGCGGCACCGGCCTGGCCATCCCTCTCGCCCGCGATCTCCTCGTCCCAAGGGAGGACACGAGAAAAACGGCCCCCAAACCACCCACGCAGCCGCAGCCGAGCAAAGCTACTACAGTACCGTGGATCATTCCTCCACCCCCACACCCCCACTTGTTAAAAGGCTCCGCCCCCGCTGGGCCTCTCTCCTCGCTCCCGCTATTTATCCGGCGCCACCCTCCCCGCTTAAACCCCTCGCGCTCCGCCCTCCTCCATCCTCCCCGACGGCGTACGTCCTGCTGCTGCGCGCGCGCTCTAGCCTCGGTCGGTCGGTCGATGGCGGAGGCTCTGGGAGCGCTGTGCCGCGGCGGAGGCTGGTCCTACGCGGCCATCTGGCGCTCCGACCGTCGCGACCCACGGTGAGTCATCAGACAGCAGCACCCATCGCTGATGCGCCTGCTGCCGCTCCTAGATCCGCACCGCCTGGGCCTGGGCGGGTCTCTTGCTAGGTGTCTAGGCGTCCAGCTCCTCCCGCTAGTCCAGGAAAATTTAGCTTCTTTGTTTCTTCAGAAATTGCCCGTGCAACTTCACACCGCGGCGTTCATTTCCTCGGGATTTCCCATGGAGCGCGAGATCCCAACGTCAAACTTGCGTGACACCGCCTCTTGTTCCAAAAATCAGAAAACAGAAGCGCACATGGGGATCTCGAGCCTGAATTTGCATTTTCGTCTGGTTCAATTTGTCCCGTTTCCTCCCTACCGTTCCGACAAAAAAGAAAGCTTAAAAGAAAAGCTTATCTGAACTCTATAGTGTGTGTTATTCTGTATGCTCATTTCTTGCACTGTCAACAGGGATAGTACACGTACGTGGCTCTCAGCAACTTCTTTAGGCAGGAAAAGTAGTGCATATCCCACTAGCAGTCCTCTCCTCTTGTTGCTATCCGATCTCTGCCTGTAAGCTGTAAGCACGTACGCCGACGCTGTAGATGTTTTCGGTCAAATCTTCTGAGGATATCTTTTTCTTTTACGCACTGCAAAAAGTTAACCATCATCAACCATTTCATTTGTATGTGTGTCTTTGCTTACTAGTGTGAGATCTCTTACACCCGTGCAAAGTTTAGACCCTTTTCTCCCTAGAACTTGTACATTTCAGTCTTCCTACTCGTTTTGTGTTAAAATTTTCAGAAATCTGCTGATTCGTAGTAACGTAAAACTGTAGTTTCTTACCTATGCTTTGCTTCTCATGTACAAGTTTGCTAACAATTGGAGAGTGCCACTGCGAAGATGAAGCCCGGAAAGTTGTTGAGAATATGCTTAATCAAGTCCATGTTGTTGGAGAAGGGTATGTCACAGTGACCTCCTTTTATGGTTGATTCTGTTTTCTTTTGCAAGTCTCTACATTGGCATCTCTGTTTTAAATGGTTTCGTGCCATTCCTCAAAACAAATGGTGCCGACTTGTGGCTAAATACTGCAACAAATTTTCCTGTTAAGGCGTTATCAAATAGTTATGAGCACTGATTTTGCAGAATATTTGAGATTAACATATATGGTGTTAACTTTCTCAGTGTCGGAACTATTTTTCTCCACATTTCATTTGTCAATTTGTACTGCTCCATCAAGTTGCTTTTGCTCTCAAGTCTCAACCACTTTGCTGATAATGACTCGTCTTCAATTTCAGCATCATAGGGTCGGCTCTAGTAAGTGGGAAGTGCCGATGGATTTCCGATGATGATTCCTTTAGTTTGGTTCAGACATGCCACGCAGAAAACCTAGGCTTCTTTCAGGTATAAATTTCTTGCCCCCTGTTCACATGTGCTTCTTTAAATGATGTTCTTAGAAATTTATTTACTAAACTATCACATGCACGAATCTTCAAAAAAAATGTTTAGACAACCAAAAGACTAATTGGCCTCATAACACCTTTCAATAAGTGCACTTGGACTATTTATTAGAAAAAACACATGGACATATAATTCACGTTTTTCCTGTCCATACTTCCTTTTAGTTTATTGCAGAAAGTAAGAAGTTTCCTTATTTTAACAGCGGAAGGTACCTTCTTGTAGGGCTATACTTGGTGGCAACATCAGTTCATGAGCGGAATAAAGGTTATTCGCCTTTTCTTCTTTCCAAAAAGCTTCTTATAAACATCCATTCTTAAGGCAGTTGGGGCAGAACTGTCTTAATAATTAGCAGAACTTGTGGTTAGTCACTGAAAAGTGCACATCTTCTACAGACTATTGCAGTAGTACCTATCCCGGCGCTTGGTGTGGCGCAGTTTGGCTCGGTGCAAAAGGTTAGTGCATATGAATTTCTCAAATGCAACTCTTACAATTATTCATTATAGAAACACAATCTTTTTCATGATATCAATCTTCCTGTTGCTTCGTGATATCATTGGTTCAGTCTAAAAGAACTGTTCGCACGAGTTCGTTTGAAGCTCTATCTTTTACTGATGCCAATTCTTAGAAAAGAAACATTTCCTGTTTAGACTGCTATATTTTTATTGCTATGTCAGTTAGAGAAGAATAATAGCTTGCCATATGCTCTTAGCTATATGTTCTCTGAACTTCCACCTTAGCATAAATGCATTATATCATTATGCATCAGGACATAACAATTGTATACTTTCTAATGAAAATTTAATCTTTCACATTCACCAGGTATCTGAGAACTTAGAGTTTCTGGAACATGTTAAAGGCACACTTTGTCGAAGGGAAAGCATCTTATGGGATCCTTCAACCAAACATATTCATGGAGATGCTCTCCCTCATAATACCCAATTTCAACTCAATTCTCTGAGCACAAAGCGGCTTATGCCTATCAAAGATGACCCAGAAAACATGAAAGTTCTTGAGAACATAGTAGGCATAGAATCTCTAGGGAGTTTAGTAAGTACTTCGAGCAGTTACTCTCCAATCTCTTCAAATGGTTTCACTTCCTATGGAAGTTGCAACGGTCGAAATCCTCCTCATATAGTGGCCATGCCAGTGAACTCCAAGTCAATAAATGCAGTCAGGTTATTTCATAATGGCAGCAATTTGATGCAGCACAATAGTGGTTCACAAAATCCATTACAGCTTCGATCTGCTAAACAGCCTGATTCTAGTTTAGCAAGTGCAACCACATCCTATTCCAGTTTAAACAATCTTCCTAGAATAGAGCATGAGCTGTCATGCACACCCAACAATCTAGGATACCACCTTCAAAGTGAAGATTCATCAAGTTACCGTAACTCATTCTCAGCTTGTTTTTCTGTGGGTGATGAGCTCAAACCCATGTTATTTGACAATAACATCAACTCTCCTGTTCAAAGTAACCAACCGCATGAGGTCGATACTACCGGATTTACTTCACAGGCTAATTGTGCAGTTTATGAGTTGCCAAATGAAATATTGGAAGCAACGACTGTGGGGACTGTAAGCTCTTGCGGAGAAGTAGGCAATGGAAATGTCAGTTTGCTAGAAAGCATGGTATTCGATCCCCTCATACATGATTGGTGGGATAACAGTGTCCTGCTAGCAGGAAACATTCCAGATTTCGGTGCCACTACCACATCCTCTGCGACAGAACAGGCAAATAGTGACCCATTATCAGTTGAAGGGAGGGGGTTGTTTTCAGAATCAGTCCTCGAACAACTGCTTGGTTCTAGTGGTAATGTGAATTCAGATACAGCATGTGGCTCTGTTGTCTCCAGCACCGATCCATTAGCTGGTTGTTTCTCAGGCTGTGAATTACCAGGGTACACCCACCACCAAGACTCTTCTTACCCAGCGTGCAAGGAACAAGTACAACCATTGAACTTCCCTTCCAGCAGCTATACATCTGAAAATATGCCAAATGGGGCATCAAAGGCAATACCAGTGTCCCTGGCCAATTTATCTATGGATGACAGTTGCAGTCTGCACACTGCAAATTCCAAGGTCGGCAAGGTAACAAATCCTGAGGGAGTAAAGGTTATGAAGAAAAGAGCTAGACCAGGTGAGAGCACGCGGCCAAGACCGAAGGACCGGCAGCAGATACAAGATCGCGTTAAGGAACTGCGTGAGATAGTTCCAAACAGTGCAAAGGTATACTCATCGATCATACCATGTTTCTTTATGTTTAGTCTGATAGCTAGAAAATGACTGAGCTTTACATTGTGCACAACAGTGTAGCATCGATGCTTTGTTGGACCGAACAATCAAGCACATGATCTTTCTGCAAGGTGTAACTAAGTATGCAGAGAAAATTAAGCAAGCTGATGAACCCAAGGTATGTCATGCTGATGAAAGCCTATAAACCATATATAACTTCAACATTTCTTCTTAGATTTTCCATGTACTGACTTTGTATTCATGTTATTATGTGAAGATGATAAGCAAAGATAGTGGTGCCATCTTGAAGGATAACTCAAGTGGTGTTGTCTTGAAAGATAACTCCAGTGCTGCAAGCAACGGTGGCGCCACATGGGCCTATGAAGTTGCAGGACAGACCATGGTTTGCCCAATAATTGTCGAGGATCTTTCACCACCCGGTCAGATGCTTGTGGAGGTATGGTTCAGGAGGATCTATTACCTTAGATTTGTCTAGATACGGATGTATCTAACAATAAAATGTGTCTGAATATATCTGTATCTAGACAAGTCATTCGAGACGGAGGGAGGACTATTTTTCCTTTCTCCCAGTGCAGAAATTTGAGACGTTCTTTTTGCTGTTTAACAGATGCTATGTGAGGAACGTGGCTTTTTCCTAGAGATAGCAGACACCATACGCGGATTTGGACTAACAATCTTGAAGGGGCTGATGGAGCTCCGTGATGGCAAGATAATGGCACGATTCCTCGTCGAGGTAGGGAAGAAATATTTGTTCGGCATTCTTAATTTTTTGGCGGGAGTGACATATCATTTTCCTTGCTTCGTTATTTTATCATTTTAACATTATATGGTGGCTTTGCAGGCAAACAAGAACGTGACTAGGATGGACATATTTTTGTCACTTGTTCAGCTGCTACAACAAAATAGCCATAACAGATCTTCTGACCAGCTAGCTAAGGTCATTAGCAATGGGGTTCGATCTTTCGCGGAGCATCAGCAATCTCCAATGTTGATTCCGGTTGGACTTGCTGAGAGATGACAGTGAACACAAACATTTAGAGAAGATCATATTAGGGAGTACCAATTGGAGACATTCAGAGTGTTGAATGGTGCCTGAAGTCCATAGGAGTCAGAAGTGTAAGTGTATCGAATGTGCATTGCGTCGTGAAGAAAAGTTTCAGTTACTAGTGTTTATCAGGAGCTATACAAGTTCTGTTCGTTTTTTGAATTGCTTGTACAAGTTCTGATGTAACCAGTTTAGGAACGTCATGTTAGTTGTTTCTTGTTTGTAATTGAAACTCTTATGTGAATGTACGTTATCTGTTGTGTGTGTAGTGGTGACTGAATTTTCGACCAAAAAAATGTTATGTCAAGAATTGAGTTATCTTTGCTCTTTTTGTTATCTCAGGTATCACAAAGTGTGCCGCTCACTCTGTTTCATTTTTTTTTTAAGTTCTACTGTAGTATATATGGAACTGAAGGAGTACATCTTTCAAATAATTTGGAACTGAATGAGTATATCTTTCAAACAAAATATTAGTTCTAAGCCGTTTTAGGTTTTCTTTCAAGCTTTTAGGCCGGGCTTAGCCGAAAAACCTTGTCTGGCCTGGATGCCAGGCTTTTGTGTCTAAGCCGTCAAACCGGGCTATACATGCTCAGGTAGGACATGGCGTGTTTTAACTTTAAAAAAAACATCGAGCGGTCATTTGATTTAGTGGAAATCATAAAAAACAAATACCTGAAATCATAATCTTTTGGGTAGTCCAAGACCAGAAAAACGATGGTAGCTAGGCCAAGGTAAACCCTATTTGACACGTCGAATAGCGAGTAAATCACATAGGGATACACGGATGGCTTGGGGGGGGGGGGGGGGGCATCAATGTTTAGTTCTTTTTTTGTCTAATTACTATTTGGATTTTGGATTTTCTTCGTTTTTTTAGAATTATTTCCTTTGCGGCTTTCCAGGGGGTTTTTCCTTTCCAATTACTTTTTTTATTTGGGTACTCATTTTTTCGGGTTTTATTTTATTCTATGGAGTCTTCCAGTATCCGTTTCCTTTTTGTTTTACCTTTTAGCATTTTTAAAATATATTATTTGGTCAATACATGAATATTCTTGTAACTACTTAATGTCCATTTTAAATGATGGACACTGTTGAGTACAAACAAAACAAATTACACGGTGAACTATTTTGAGTATATTTTTAAATTTTATTTTATTTTCGTCAAAACCCACCTAAAATGTTGGAGGAACCAGAAACCCTTTTTCCAAGGGAGGAGGAGTGCTCAATGGTGGATCCGATTTCGCACGTGATCACTGGCTAGCGACCAAAAAGCACCGAAGGAGCGATAATGGGTCGGCCCTCATGGATGTTCTGTATGTCTTCTACCATTTTTTAGTATTGTTTCTCTATGTTTATTATTAGCCAATTTTACGGATTTTCTTATTACTTTTTACATTTTAATGTTTTTATATATTTTTATTTTTTCTTTTCTGCATTTCTAAATTTGTGATCAATTTCCGAAATTTGAGAACATTTTATGCAATACAGGAAATTTTGAAATATATGTTTTTTGAAAATTTGAAAACATTATTTGAATCCATAATTTCTTTTAAAATTTCTTGATCATATTTAAAATTTCCGAAATTTCTTGATCATGTTTAAAACTAGTGATTTTGCCTCTCTATCTCCCCTTCCATAACGAAGACACTTTGTTCCCGGACCTACGCACTAGAAAGTGAGCTAATGTGCACTCCAGCCCCCCACATGCGCCATTTTGGGGCAGACCATGTGCGGGTTGGGCGCTCCTGTTCTTTTTTTTTCTTATTTATTTATTTTTTCTATTTATTTTTTTCTTACATATTTCAATTTGTTTTTTGTTTTGTTTACTTTGGAAACTGTTCAAGAATCTCAAATTGAAAAACATGTTCGGGATTTTAGAATATGATCTTAATTTCAAAACTGTTCATGAATTTGAAAAACAGTTGGAAATTCCAAGAATATTCACTACTTTAAAACATGTTCTGTATTTCATAAAATATTTCTGAATTAAAAAAAAATCACGAATTTAAAAATTCTTCAAGATTAAAGAAAAATAAAATTCAAAAAATGTTCACAAAATTCAAAACAATGCTCGTGAAACGTCAAAAAATATTCACAAATAAAAAATGATCGTCTATTAATTATTTAGAAAATTCAAAGAAATGTTCGCAGTTGTTTTAAAAAAATCTGAAATGTCAAAAATATTCATGATTTGGAAAAATATTTGCGAGTTCGAAAAATGTTCACAATTTTGGAAAAATTGTTGGCCGATATGAAATATGTCCCAGATTTCACAAGGTTCATGAATTTGGAAATAAAGAAAAGGAAAAAAAGGAAATAAAGAAAATGAAAAAAGCTGAAAAAAGGAAAGAAATAACTTAGTCTAGGAAGGTTCTAGAACCTTCCAAAAAAAAGAAGCGCCTTTGTGGTCAGCCCAATGTACATTTCGGGAGCATGGGAGGTACGCAACACGCCACTATGCTCCAACCTATGCGGTAAATAGGATTTTGCTTCTCTGGGCGTCCGCCCAAATCATGTGCGTCGTCAAATTTTCGCTCGTTTCTTTCAATAACAAGTCGTTGTCCTCTGCCCACCGATATTATTGTTTTGTAAGCGTTGCCCGCACCACAACACACAGCTCGCACCCTCCCATGTTCTCTGACGGACGTACACACAGTAAGGGCCAGTTCTTTTGCTGGCTTTTAAAATAAGCTTAAATAAATTGTTTCATACCTAGCTTATTTTAAAAGTCCAACCAAAATTATTCTTTTAGAAGCCTACTAATTAAGACTCAACTAATAGGCTTTTAAAAATATATTTTTAGTTGGGCTTCTAGAATAAGCTAGGTAGGGGACAGCTTATTCTAGAAGCCCAGAAAAGCTACTAAAAGAACTAGCCCTAAGACTGGTGGGGGTGGAAGAGGGAGAGGGGGCTCCATGGCGAAGTTATAGGTGTAGGCGGTGCCGTGAGCGCGGCTGACACTTGGAAATGGCACATTAGCAAAAGTATGGCTTGAATTGATGGCAAGATGAGATCAACTATAATATTGTAAGTCACCATTGAATGGTCCTCTTCGTGAAGATCAAGATAGACACACACACGTGAAAGTTTGTGAAAGTTAACATTGATGTTTGGGTGAGTGGCGGAGCTACAAACTAAGAGCAGGGCGGGCCAGTCTGAAGGATACCACCCCAAAAAAATTCACAAATAGCCCAGCCAGGCTCATACTTTACATTGTTTTCGTTCTAAGCGGGGCGGGCCATGGCACTGTTTTGCCCCTACATAGCTCTGCCACTGGTTTGGGCCATAACCACCCGAGTTCATCTTGATGGTCAAAATAGTGTTCGAGGTACTAAAAGTTGTTGCTTGTGGAACATGCTCAAGATCACCTCGGATGGGGAAGTATTGTGCACTAAAAATCGCCTTCTCGTCGAGGCAAGTAATTTTGATATTTGAATTATCTCAATCAAACATTGTATGCAACCGCGAGTAAAGAGTGGCGTCCGGAACCAGATACCCATTTATACCCATGTATGATGCATGGAGCTACTCATCATTGTTTTGCGTGTAAAATATCACCCTCAAGATAGTCTCTGATGAAAAAAGTTCAATATAAGCTTTTTCTTTTCTTTCGTTTTGTCGAGGCGGTCAACTTTGCTATTTGGGTCATCTCGATTTGAGGTCATATGTGACATGTGGGTCCTAGAAATAGAACGGTTGTCTCAGTCCACACGTAATTAGAGTTCAGTTAATTTTAAAATATTTGGACGAGATCTGGAGTCTTGTACAGAAAGTCCAACTACCTTATATATATATATATATATATATATATATATATATATATATATAGACACACACACGAGAGATGAGCAATCCATCGATCAATCTATCGCTTTTATCTTTTATCTTTTCTTCACTACCCTAGTTTTCTTCTTTCTCATTCTTCGTTGTTCTTTTTATTCCGTGCTCCTAACATGTTCCTTCTCGGGCATGTGGGGTCTGAGGGTCAAAAAAGATCTCACCGGAGTCGGCGTGTCTTGCGTATGGCGCTTTCAGAGAGGCTCCTCCAGTGACGTGTCATGCAAACAGCGCTCGATGCTGGAGGTACATGATGGCATGTTCCTTTGCGAGCTTACTTTTTGGTGACTCTGCTAGAGACAAAGTTCTAATGGTCCATAGTAATTGTTGTAGCTATGAAGGGTCCGTCATCAAGAGTAATGTGAATACCTAGTTTACTTATGTAGATGCAAATAATTCATAGGTTGTTGTTAGATCGTTTAATGAGCATAATGTATCAACTAGCCCTAATTTTATCAGTCATGCATCAGAATGGTATATGTTTAGGGCCTACTTAGCTGAGCTGATGAGAGTACTAGTGACTAGGCTTAAAATTAGAAGTCATGCATCAGAATGGTATCTGTCAGATGCTACATGTACAGTGCCAGGTCAACACTACAGTGCCAGGAGTACAATTCATGGTAATGAATCCCAGTTCTGCATGTGTTGGTGGACAGTGTGTCAAAGTCATGACTAACAGTTGTCATGGCAGTAGCTATGCATAACTGCAGTCAGTATTCTACAAGTACAGCATTACCTGTGTATCAAGTGTCAGCATTGTCATCAGAAATGTGCAACACGAGACTGCTGGGTGAGATGGCGAACTCTGTACTGTTAAACAGCTGATGTATACAATCACAACTAAAATAGCAGCGGCTTGCTTCCATTTGGGATAAAAAGAGAGCGACATCCGGTGAAAAAGAGGAGGGCGACGCCGAGCACCTGCCAACAGTGTCGCCCACTGCCGAGCACCCGCCCCGCGCGCGGCTGCTGTCGCCCGCCGATCTAGACACGGGTCGCCGCTGTTCCGGTCCCGACCAGGCAACAGCCTTTATTCCTTGTTCATCCTTGCGCAACATCTGAATCATTCCCCGCGCGGCGGGCGGCCATGTCGCCGCGGAAACCAAAATTCCAGCTTCCTGGCGCCGGCTCCGCGTGTCAGATAGAATTCGGCACAAGGAACATGCCGCTCGTGTGAGAACGAAGCTCCCATGCGCTACATTTGCGCCGACGGGTCAACCGTCAACGAATGGCGCAAAGTGCGGGCGAGACAAGCTAGGTGCCGCCGACGGGTATCAGTGACCGGCCGGCAGGCTCGCCACTCGGCGGTCAGTGGCTGTATATTGCCAACCTTCTGCCCCGGCCACCGACGTCGCCCGACAGAAGCGGATGGGATGGCTTTTCGCGGTGGGCCGTCGGCTTCTTCGTGGAGATCGCGGTGGCGAGGGCGGATGGGGAGAGAATGCTGTCGCCTCTCCTTTTTCGTGCCACAGTGATGCTCGTCTCAGATCTCAACATGTTTTTCTAACATAGAATAGACGTAGATGTTCATACATACCTGTGAACCGAGACGAAGGCATCTTCAAGGCAGGCCCGACTCGTAAATCTTCCGCAACCATTTAGACCATTCGGTCTGGACCCCGCAGAATCCATCCAACACGGCTCTGTATCGATATGCGGGACGGTCTAGACGTAATTTTTTCCTTAAATCAAAGATAAAAGTGAGGAGGTTTACGGAAGTCCATCCCACCCAAACCCTTCCCAAACCTCATCGACTCCATCTTCCTCATTTTCTCTCCTTCATTCTTTCTCTCTTGCCTTCGTTGCCGCTCCACCATCCCGGCCACCATGCCATACCCCTGTCGGAATTCTGCTTCTCCGTCACCCTCTAGCGCTCCAACAGGGCTGCTCGCCGCTTCTCCTTCATCTCCTTCGGCTCCTGTCCTCCGACCGCCCCGCCAGGTACCATCCTCTACCGTTAATTCTCACCATGCCCGTCAATTGTTCGATGAATCGTCGGAGCTGAAAAAAGTTGTCCCTTGTTCTTTCTATCATTTGATTTCGATTTGGAGTACATATATGAGCAGTATCTTGAGTCGTCTGACGGCTCGTCGGACGAGGACTATTCCGATGAGGCGGGGATGATGCGGGTGGTCCTTGAAGATGCGGACCGTGCGGAATAGCATGTTCATAATTTAAAAGGCTCGATCAAGGGTCATCGAGTGCTCAACCGCAACGGAGCATGCGTGCTTTTGACACTATGGCCAACTATTTTCTCTTGGTGCACTATTCATTGACCATTTTCGCGCGTGTTTTCGGATGCGCAGGACTCCCTTCAATTGTTTGTATCTTCGCGTCTGGTCATATGATGACTACTTCATCCCGAAGAAGGATGCCGTGGGAATGATGGGTTTTTTGATTACCAGAAGTACACGGTCGCACTCCGGATGCTTGCATATGGCACGACCGCTGATTCTTGGGACAAGTACCTACGAATGTCTGAGAGCACCTATGGAGATGCCATGTTCAGGTTTGCAACTGTCGTGGTCGACGTGTTCGGACCTTAATACCTGAGAGAACGAACCATGACAGACACCGAGAGGCTCTTGTCAAACTCAAAAGCAAGAGGGTGGCAAGGTTTACTTGGATCTCTAGACTGCATTCATTGGAAATGGAAGAACTGCTCAAAGGCTTTGCAAGGGCAATATAAGGGTCATGTTAAGAAGCCCATAATTATTCTTGAAGCAGTTGCATCACATGATCTTTGGATTTGGCGGGCTTTCTTTGGCATGCCTCAGTCTCACAAGGACATCAATGTGCTGCAACGATCATCTTTGTTTGCGAGGTTGATTGAAGGAAAAGCTCCTCTCAATGGACATGAGTACAACATGGGTTATTATATGGTTGACGGTATCCATCCTTCATGGGCTACCTTTGCCAGCACTATCTGTAACCCAAAAGGACAAAAACAATCTCACTTTGCACAAAGATAAGAAGCAGCTAGAAAGGATGTCGAGAGGGCATTTGGAGTACAGCAGGCCCGTTTTGCAGTTGTTTGTAGACCTGTAAAATAATGTGATCCGGAGAACTTGTTGAAAGTTGTAGGATTGAAAGTAGGTCTAGTGGCGGGGGGGGGGGGTGATTAGACTACTTGACCAAATAAAAACCTAACCTTTTCCCAAGTTAATTGGTTGGCAGATTTTAGCGATTGTTGCGAATCAAGTTCACCCTACACATGCATGTCTACGAGTATAACAGCGAAAAGTAAATACAAGCAAATGTAATGGAGGGTAGGGATAAGAAGATCAAACGCAATTGGAGACACGAAGATTTTTCCCATGGTTCCGATAGGTGGTGCTATCGTACATCCATGTTTATGGAAACTTCAACCCACTGAGGGTAACAGTCGCGAGAGTCCACGGAGGGCTCCACCCACAAGGGGCCCACGAAGTAGAAACCTTGTGTATTCTATGATGACCTACATCCATGGAGGACTAGCCTTACTCGAGGTAGATCTTCATGAAGTAGGTGATCTCCTTGCCCTTACAAACTTGTCGGTTCAACTCCACAATCACGAAGAAGGAGGCTCCCAAGCGACACCTAACCAATCTAGGAGGCACCACCCTCCAAAAGGTAATAGATGTGGTAGTATGATGAACTCCTTGCTCTTGTGCTTCAATTGATAGTCTCCTCAACACTCAATCACTCTCTCACAGATTTGGCATGGGTAGAAGAGATTGATTGTATGGAAGCAACTTGGGGAGGCTAGGAATCAAGATCCATATGGTTGGAGTGGATGATCTTGATCTCAAAACATGAGTAGGTGGCTTCTCTCAGAAAATTGGATATGGCAAGTGGTTCTATGTTCTAAGTGCTTCTCTTGTGAGTGAAAGATGGTGAAGGGGTATATATAGGCATCTCCAAAAATCCAACCATTACAACATTATTCCCCAACTCGAGAAACCGAAGTGAAAACTCGGTTGCACCGACTAGTGCAAAATGTGGCAACTTTGGCCTTTTCGGTGAGACCGCTATATAAATCTTGACGGTACCGATATGGGTGACCTAGGCAATTACCAAGTCTCGGTGTCACCAATTCCTCAAACTCGGTGGGACCGATTTTAAGAAATTGGTTAACAGAAAGTTGGTCACTATTTTTGGTTGCATCGAATGGAATGTTGGTAGTGCCGAGATGCTAGGGTTTGGCTTGGCTTCTGTCTAGGGTAAAATTTGGTGGATCTGAATGGGAATTGTTGGTGTCACCGAATTGGACTTTTGGCTTTGGACAGAAGATATTTGTGGGAAAGTGGGTGAATATTTTTGGTGGCTAATCTGTAAGCACTTGAGCAACCAGATCATCATAATTCCTCGTCCCCTTTTAAAGTATTGGCTTTCCTATGGACTCAAAAGTGATTTCTCACAGAATATAAAACGTAGAGTCTTGTAGCTTGAAGCATGGCCAATTCTATCTTCCCTTCCTTTGGGAGGTTCTCCACACAATCCTTTAGCCATCACATCACTGAACTTTTTCCTGATATACACTTTGTGGAAACATTAGTCCAATGAAATATATGTTGTTATTAGTTACCAAAACCACCTAGGGAGAAGTTGTGCTTTAAATCTCTCCCTCTTTTGGCAATTGATGACAACATATAGATCAAAGCTTCAATAAAATATATAATCAATGAATAGCATCGTCGCTTTGAGAGGTATGTGATAAACAAGAGCTCCCCCTAAATTTGTGCATTATTTTCAATTTGTGTTTGAATGCAAATGCACAATCGATTAGGAAAATGGGTCACTCTTCCATGTCACATACAACTTGGTGGTGCGCAAGAATTAATATGAGTGAATTCCATAAGCACATCACACCAAACATTAAGTGAATGATCATCATATAGACATCTCAAAAATAGCAAAGTAGTAGCATCACACAAAACTATATGATCAAACACCGACAAAGTTTTAAAACGAGCGATAAATAAAATGTTTTCAAACTGTAGAGAGGAACCAAAATGCAACACTCTCTCTCTTGAAGCCCTATGATGTATAACCTCTCCCCCTTTGGCAACAAGTTACCAAAAAGTTCAAAGCTATAGAGCTAATCATCGCTCTGGGCTTGGTCTCCTCCATGAGATGATGAAGCTGCTCATGTAGCTGTCGAAGGAGTCGAGAGAAGATCAGCCGCAAACGCTTCGGCTGAAGTCCTCTGAGGTGGTGGAGTAGACACTAGAGGTGCAGGAGGAACTGATGGAGTTGTGGCTGGTGCTGATGAAGTAGGCCTCGTCTCTGGAGCTGGCACAGTAGGAGTCCTGGCTTGGGTCTTGAACTAAGTGATGGTCCTGAGAGGTGGAATGTCATCATCATCAGTGGAATGAGGACTAGGCACTGCATCCACTTCCTTCTTGAGCTCATCCACAACTTTCGTCACGTCATCCACCTTGTTGTTCAATATAGTGAACTTATCCTCCACTATCCTCTCAAGGCTTTCTTGGTTGAGAAATATATCCTTGATATCCTTCTGCATCCCTTGGACGGTGCTAATGAGAAAATTCATTTGCTCGCTCTTTGTCATTGGTAACTGAACACTAGTGCCGCTAGCTGCCCCTGCCTTTGCTTGTGCAGTAGATGAAGTGGGATGACTGGGAAAGGTTTGATATGGTTGAATAGAGAGGGGGGGGGGTGAATAGGCAACTACCAAATTTTAACCTTTCTTTAACAATTTAGTCTTAGCAACAAATAGGTTGGCTAAATATGCAACTAGGTGAGTGACCTATATGATGCTAAACACAACAACACGATAAGCAAGCAAGATAAACAATATGAGTAGATTGCACAAAGTAAAGGTAAGAAGTAACCACAAGTGGAACCGATGGAGACGAGGATGTGTTACTGAAGTTCCTTCCCGGTAAGGGGAAGTATGTCTCCGTTGGAGCAGTGTGGAGGCACAATGCTCCCCAAGAAGCCACTAGGGCCACCATATTATCCTCACACCCTCACACAATGTGAGGTGCCGTGATTCCACTAGTGGTGCCCTTCAAGGCGGCAGCCGAACCTTTACAAACAAGGTTGGGGCAATCTCCACAATTTAATTGGAGGCTCCCAACGACACCATGAAGATTCACCACAATGGACTTTGGCTTCGAAGTGACCTCTTCTGTCTAGGGTGCTCAAACACCCAAGAGTAACAAGATCTGCAAGGGATTGATGGGGGGAATCGGTGGAAGTGTATATCAAGGCCCTCTCCTCCAAACCCTAGAGCATCTACAAGATTTGATGGCTAGGGAGGGAGAAGGAGCAAGAATAAGCTTAGGAGCAACAATGGAGCTTTTTGTGGGAAGAGGTGAGTCTCAATGGGGAAGAAGACTCACTTATATAGGAGGGGGAAAAGTGGCCGTTTTTTGCCAAGACACGAGCATAAGCGGTAGTACCGTGCTAGGGGGCGGTACTTCCACTTATACGCGTACTGGAACAACTGAGCGGTAGTACCGCTCTGGAGGGAGCGATACTTCTGCTTCGGGCAGTAGTACCGCTCTGGAGGGAGCGATACTTTCGCTCAGCGATCCCAGAAGTCCGGAAGAAAGAGGATGCGAAAGAGGCTCCCAAGTTCCTTGAGGCGGTAGTACCGCCAGAAACTTCCTCTTTAAAAATTTAAGTGGTAGTTCAGGGCAGTAGTACCGCTCGGAACTTCCGCTTGAAAAAGTTAAGCGGTAGTTTAGGGATGTAGTACTGCTCGGAACTTCTGCCTAAAGAAGTAAGCGGTCGTTCGAGCGATCCTTTAGGGAAGTAGTACTGCTGGAGTGGTACTACCGCTCTAAAGAGCGGTACTTCCGCTTAAGAGACATTGTGGAGCCTTGGGGGCAAAGAAAGTTCCATCGTGCCGGGAAAAGGATGGGGTGCAAGTGTTCATGGTGTTTCCTCCCAACCTTTCCGGATATGGATCTCGTCTTAGTAGTACGGATTTTCCTACAACTCGGGTCCACCAACCTAACCTCTAAAGGAAAAACTCCATCTTCTGATTTACTACTTGAGGGGAAGATAACTGTCTCGTGCCACTGATAATCTCTGGAAGCTTAATGCACACGGTTAGTCCGCAAACACACCGTCATCAACCACCAAAACTACTTAAGGAAAATTATGCTCTTACAACTGGGATCCATCATCA
The DNA here is from genome assembly GCA_022496015.1 of Hordeum marinum. Lineage (NCBI taxonomy): Eukaryota > Viridiplantae > Streptophyta > Magnoliopsida > Poales > Poaceae > Hordeum > Hordeum marinum. The sequence goes on from CM039677.1 coordinate 327,803,901, forward strand.
CAACATTATCTTCAAAATCTGGCTAAAGTGGCATGTGAGGACGATCATGTGCATATACATTCTTCTCCAGCTTGGAGTTGATGAGCATCTGAATGTATGGAGCATATCCACAAGATCGTTTCTCATCAACAGCTATCCTCCTGGCTGTCTCAACTATCAAGCCCATCACTCTAAACCTGGTGTGGTTGTCTATGTGTTGCAGCATATTGATGGAGTACCCTTGATCATCTTATCATCTCCAGACTGGGGCATCAAAGTATACCTCAAGATAGTGTTGGAGGTGGGTAGTCCTTCTTGCAAATGATTGATAGAGCCAAACTTATGTGAATGCACATGAGTGGCAGGGATTGACTTATACATATTGTCCATTGAATTGTGACTCATCTTGGCCTTAGCATAGACATCCAGATCTCCTTCCTCAACATGTGGGACTACTAATATAGTATCCCACTCCTCCACTGTAGACTACTATCTAACTCCCTCAGTCATCCATATGATACGACCATCTGGATAGAAATGAGCTGTGGAGTAGAACTGCATGATAATCTCATCATTCCAGGCAATGAACTCTCTCCCAACAAAGTTCTCGATATTAATGCATCTAAAGTTGTCCTGCAAACTGGAAAAGTAGTCCTCATTATCCTTGATATAGCCCAGTCAACATACCCCATGTCACTGACAGTTGGGAACTTGTACAAAAGGACAGTCTCATAGAAATCCTGTTGTTCCTTAGTGTAGAATCTGTCATCTACAACAGTCTTTCTCCTAGAGGCATATGGGTCATTTGTTCTCCATTTCCTCAGTCCTGAATCCCTTCTCTTCTTCATTTCCTTAGCAACTGGATGATCATCATTATGCTCTGGCATGTGTGGCCTTAGCTTCCTCAAAACTGTCAAGTTCTCTTCCTCAATATCTCTAGAAGTAGAACCCTTGTTTTTTTGCAGCTGTTGGAATGTCTCTGGTTGTCCTCTTTGGTTTGGGTGATTCAAGCTTTTTTGGTGCAGACTGCTTGCTCTTAGATGGAGCTTGCTTGGGCATAGCTGTAGGATCGAAAGTAGGTCTAGAGGGGGGGTGATTATACTACTTAACCAATTATAAATCTACTTTTCCCAATTTTAAGTGTTGGCAGATTTTAGCATTCATTGCAAGTCAAGCACACCCTACACATGCATGTCTACGAGTATAGCATCGGAAAGTAAAGACAAGCATGAGTAGTAAAGGAAGGGTAGGAAGATCAAACACAATTTGGAGACACGATGATTTTTCCCATGGTTTCGATAGGTGGTGCTATCGTATGTCCATGTTTATGGAGTCTTCAACCCACGGAGGGTAACGGTTGTGAGAGTCCATGAAGGGCTCTACCCATGGAGGGTTCCATGAAGAAGCAACCTCGACTATACCATCATGGCCTATGTCCACGGAGGACTAGCCTAACTCGGGTAGATCTTCATGAAGTAGGTGATCTCCTTGCCCTTACAAACTTCTTGGTTCACTCCACAACACGAAGTAGGAGGCTCCCAAGCGATACTGATACGTCTCCAATGTATCTATAATTTTTGATTGTTCCATGCTATTATATTATCTGTTTTGGATGTTTTATATGCATTAATATGCTATTTTATATTATTATTGGGACTAACCTATTAATCTAGAGCCTAGTGCCAGTTTCTGTTTTTCCTTGTTTTTGAGTTTCGCAGATAAGGAATATTAAACGGAGTCCAAACGGAATAGAACCTCCGGAAAGATTTTTTCTGGAAAAATATGGAAGCCACGAGACTTGAGAACCAAGGCAGAGGAGCTGTCATGGGGCCATAAGCCCGCTTGCTGTGGCCAGGGGGGTACCCCACGCCGGGCAGGCTTGTGGGCCCCTGGCACCTCCTCTAACCCTAATCTTCGTCCTATAAATACCCAAATATTCCATCATTATCAGAACGAGCCATGAAAACACTTTTCCGCCGCTAGAAGCCTCCGTTCCCGAGAGATCCAATCTTGGAGCCTTTTCCAGTAATCTGCCGGAGGGGGATTCGAACACGGAGGGCATCTACATCAACTCCATTGCCCCTCCGATGATGCGTGAGTAGTTCACCACAGACCTACAGATCCATAGCTAGTAGCTATATGGCTTCTTCTCTCTCTTGGATTCTCAATACCATGTTCTTCATGATCTTCATGGAGATCTATCCGATGTAATACTCTTTTGCGATGTGTTTGTCGATATCCGATGAATTGTGGGTTTATGTTCAGATTATCCATGAATATTATTTGAGTCTTTCCTGAATTCTTATATGCATGATTTCATATCTTTGCAAGTCTATTCAAATTATTGGTTTGGTTTGGCCAACTGGATTGGTAATTCTTGCAATAGGAGAAGTGCTTAGTTTTGGGTTCAATCTTGCGGTGTCCTCACCCAGTGACATAGTAGGGGTAGCGAGGCACGTATTGTATCGTTGCCATCAAGGGTAAAAATATGGGGTTTTCATCGTATTTCTTGAGTTTATCCCTCTACATCATGTCATCTTACCTAATGTGTTACTCTATTATTCATGAACTTAATACTCTAGATGCAGGCAGGAGTCGATCGATGTGTGGAGTAATAGTAGTAGATGCAGAATCGTTTAGGTCTACTTGTCACAGACATGATGCCTATATGCATAATCATTGCCTTGGATATCTTCATAACTATTCGCTTTTCTATCAATTGCTCGACAGAAATTTGTTCACCCACCGTAATACTTGCCATCATGAGAGAAGCCATCTAGTGAAACCTATGGCCCCCGGGTCTATTTTCCATATTATATTTTCAGATCTAAAACCAAAAACACCAAAAACACTTGCTGCATTGTTTTTACTTTTAGTTTTACTTTCCGTTCAAGCTTCCTATTATATCTATCTCTACTAGATCTCATCCTTGCAAATAACCGTGAAGCGATTGACAACCCCTTTATAGCGTTGGGTGCAAGAGTTTGATTCCTTGTGCAGGTATATCTATTGGTGGCTCGCTTGTATCTCCTACTAGATTCATACCTTGGTTCTCAAAAACGGAGGGAAATACTTATCTACTTTCCTGCATCAAACCGTTCCTCTTCACTGGAAACCAACACATGCTCAAGAAGTAGCTGTTGGGGAACGTCGCATGGGAAACAAAAAATTTCCTACGCACACACAGATCTATCCATGGTGATGAGTATCTACGAGAGGGAGAGTGTATCTACATACCCTTGTAGATCTCTAAGCAGGAAGCGTTAAGAAACGCGGTTGGTGTAGTCGAACGTCTTTGCGATCCAAATCGCCGAGCGTCCCGCGATCTCATCATGATCCGTCTCGCGATCCAATCACGATCCGTCCCGCGAACTCATCATGATCCGTCCCGCGATCCAATCACGATCCGTCCTGCGAACTCATCACGATCCGTCTCGCGATCTTGATCACGGTCCTTCCGATCTAGCGCCGAATAGACGGCACCTCCGCGTTCAGCACACGTGCAGCTTGATGACGATCTCCACCATCTTGATCTAGCAAGAGGGAGTGGAGAGGAGGAAGAGTTCACCGGCAGCATGACGGTGCTCCGGCGATGGTGGTGGAGCAATTCCGGCAGGGCTTCGCCTAAGCACTGCAGAAATCCGATCTAGAGGAGCACCGGTGGAACGGATAGCACGTGGCCGTAAAATCTAGTGCAAAACACACAATACCACCAGTATATATAGGAGGGAGGGAGGAGGAGGGCTGGCGCAAGGCCAAGGCAAAAACACCAAATGAACAACCGTGTTGCAATGAACATGATCTAATCACGTTCATGCTCAACGCAAAAACACCAAAAAATATTTATTTAGGTTTGTCACTATTCTTGAAGGTAGAGAGAGCGTGCGATGTTGATCACATCAACCTTGGAAACATTTCCAACACGCATCCTCACCTCACACTTAGCTAGTATCCATTTATTCTGTAGCTTTTAATTCGAGTTACAAACATTTAGCAACGGAACCGGTATCCAATACCCAGGTGCTACTAGGAGTACTAACAAGGTACACATCAATAACACGTATATCAAATATACTTCTGTCTACTTTGCCAGCCTTCTTATCTACCAAGTATCTAGGGTTGTTCCTCTTCAGCGACCGTTCTCCTCATAATCAAAGCACTTAGTCTCGGGTTTGGGTTAGACTTTGGGTTGCTTCACTGGAGCTGCAATTGACTTGCTATCCATGAAGTTTCCCTCCTTGCTCTTGCCCTTCTCGAAACTAGTGGTTTTGACTAACCATCAACATTTGACGCTCCTTCTCGATTTCTACCTTCGCGGTGTCAAACATCGCGAACAGCTCAGGGATCATTATTTCTATCCCTGGCATTTTACAGTTCATCACCAAGTTCTAGTAGCTTAGTGACAGTGACTTGGAGAACTATATCAATCACTATCCTATCTAGAAGATCAACTCCCACTCGATTCAAGCGATTGTAGCACCCAGACAATCTGGGCACATGCTCAACAATTGAGCTATTCTCCTTCATCTTGCAGGCAAAGAATCTTGTTGGAGATCTCATATCTCGCAACACAGGCATGAGCCTGAGATCCTAATTTCAGCTCTTAGAACATCTCATATGTTCCGTGACTTTCAAAACGTCTCGGAGCCTGAATTCTAAGCCGTAATGCATGACACACTAAACTATCAAGTAGTCATCAGAACGTGTCTGTCAGATGTTCACAACATCTATGGATGACGCTAGAGGGGTTGGCGCATCGAGCGGTGCATTAAGGACATAAGCCTTCTGGGCAGCAATGAGGACAATCCTTAGATCACGGACCCAGTCCGCAATATTGCTACCATCATCTTTCAACTCTATTTCTCTAGGAACATATAAAATACAAGGGAGCTACAGCGCAAGCAAGTAATCTACAACATAATTTGCAAAGACACTACTAACTATGTTCATGATAATGAGTTCAATTAATCATATTACTTAAGAACTCCCACTCAAATTGACATCCGTTCGGTCATTCGAGTGATACATGATCCAAATTCACCAACTCAAGTCCGATCATCATGTGAGTTGAGGTGGTTACAATGGTGAACATCATCATGTTGATCATATCTACTATATGACTCATGTTTGACCTTTCGGTCTCTTGTGTTCCGAGGCCATGTCTGTACATGCTAGGCTCATCATGTTTAACCCGAGTGTTCTGCATGTGCAACACTGGCTTGCACCCGTTGTATGTGAACGTAGAGTCTATCACACCCGATCATCACGTGGTGTCTCAACACGACGAACTTTAGCAATGGTGCACACTCGGGGAGAACACAATTCATCTTGAAATTTAAGTGAGGGATCACCTTATAATGCTACCGTCGTCCTAAGCAAAACAAGGTGCATAAAAGGATCAACATCACATGCAAATCATAAGTGACATGATATGGTCATGAACTTGTGCTTTTGATCTCCATCTTGAAAGCACCGACATGATCTCCATCATCACCGGCAAGACACCATGATCTCCATCACCTTGATCTCCATCAACGTGTCGCCATCGGGGTTGTTGCGCCCAACATGCTTCTACTACTATTGCTACCATTTAGCGATAAAGTAAAGCATTACATAGCGCTTAATGATTGGCACGCAGGTCATATAATAATTAAAGACAACCCTATGGCTCCTGCCGGTTGCCGTACTCATCGACATGCAAGTCGTGATAATCTATATATCACATGATCATCTCATACATCACATATATCACATCATGTAATTGGACATATCCATCACAACATACCCTGCAAAAACAAGTTAGGCGTCCTCTAATTGTTGTTGTATGTTTTACGTGGCTGCTATGGGTATCTAGCAAGAACAATTCTCATCTATGCAAAAACCACAATGGTGATACACTAGTTGCTTTTCAACCTTCTCAAGGACCGCCTTTGTCGAATCCAATCCAACTAAAGTGAGAGAAACTGGCACCCGCAAGCCATCTATGCAACAAGTTGCGATCGAGGGAACCGGTCTCTCGTAAGCGTACGAGTAATGTTGGTCCGGGCTGCTTCATCTCACAATACCGCAGAACCAAAATCTGACCAAGGGAGGAAGCAATCTAAGCATCAACGCCCACAAACCTTTTGTGTTCTACTCGAGATCTCATCTACACATAGACCTAGCTCATGATGCCACTGTTGGGGAACGTTGCATTGGAAACAAAAAATTTCCTACGCACACGCAGATCTATCCATGGTGATGAGCATCTACGAGAGGGAGAGTGGATCTACATACCCTTGTAGATCGCTAAGCGGGAAGTGTTAAGAAACGCGGTTGGTGTAGTCGAACGTCTTCCCGATCCAAATCGCCGAGTGTCCCGCGATCTCATCACGATCCGTCTCGCGATCCAATCACGATCCGTCTCGCGAACTCATCATGATCCGTCCCGCGATCCAATCACGATCCGTCCCGCGATCCAATCACGATCCGTCCCGCGAACTCATCACGATCCGTCCCGCGATCCAATCACGATCCGTCCCGCGAACTCATCATGATCCGTCCCGCGATCCAATCACGATCCGTCCCGCGAACTCATCACGATCCGTCCCGCGATCTTGATCACGGTCCTTCCGATCTAGCGCCGAATGGATGACACCTCCGCGTTCAGCACACGTGCAACTTGATGACGATCTCCACCGTCTTGATCCAGCAAGAGGGAGTGGAGAGGAGGAAGAGTTCACCGGCAGCGTGACGGCGCTCCGGCGATGGTGGTGGAGCAATTCCGGCAGGGCTTCGTCTAAGCACTGCAGAAATCCGATCTAGAGGAGCACCGGTGGAACGGGTAGCACGTGGCCGTAAAATCTAGTGAAAAACACCCAATACCACCAATATATATAGGAGGGAGGGAGGAGGAGGGCTGGCACAAGGCTAAGGCCCCATAGGAGTTGGCCGAACCTATTAGGATTGGAGGACTCTTCTCCAATCCTAGTAGGACTAGGATTCCTCCTTTTTTTTCCTTTTCCACCTTTTCCTATTGGGTTTTCTTCTCCAGCAACATGGGACTTGTGTGGGAGTTTCCACCAGCCCACTAAGGGCTGATATTCACTCTCCCACAACCCATGAAGCCTCTTGGGTCGAAATACCCCTCCCGATGGTCCCCCGGTACACTACCGGCACTCTCGGTACACTACCGATGAGCCCGAAACTTTTTCGGCGACCAAAATAGGACTTCCTATATATGAATATTTACCTCCGGACCATTACAGAGCTCCTCGTGACTCCCGGAATCTCATCTGGGACTCCGAACAACCTTTGGTCACCACCATACATAACTCTATACTACCGAAACGTCATCAAACCTTAAGTGTGCAGACCCTGCGGGTTCGAGAATTATGTAGACATGACCGAGACACCTCTATGGTCAATAACCAATAGCGGGACCTGGATGCCTATATTGGTTCCTACATATTCTACGAAGATCTTTTATCGGTCGAACCTCTATGTTAAGGATTCAGTTAATCCCGTATGATGTTCCCTTTGTTCTTCGGTATGTTACTTGCCCAAGATTCGATCGTCGGTATCTCCATACCTAGTTCAACCTCGTTACTGGCAAGTCTCTTTACTCGTTCCATAATACAAGATCCCGTGACTAACACTTAGTCACATTGCTTGCAAGGCTTGTTGTGATGTTATATTACCGAGTGGGCCCTGAGCTACCTCTCTGTCACACGGAGTAACAAATCCCAGTCTTGATCCATGCCAATTCAACAGACACCCTTGAAGATACCTATAGAGTACCTTTATAGTCACCCAGTTACATTGCGACGTTTGATACATATAAGGCACTCCTCTAGTATCCGTGAGTTGCATGATCTCATGGTCATAGGAACATATACTTGACATGCAGAAAACAGTAGCAATAAACTGACACGATCATATGCTACGTTTGTAGTTTAGGTCTTGTCCATCACACCATTCTCCTAGTGATGTGATCCCGTTTATCAAATGACATCTCATGTCCATGGCTAGGAAACCTTAACCATCTTTGATCAACGAGTTAGTCTATTAGATGCATACTAGGGACATGGTTTTGTCTATGTATCCACACATGCATCTATGTCTCTGATCAATACAATTATAGCATGGATAATAAACGATTATCATGAACAAGGAAATATGATATCAACTAATTTATTATTGCCTCTAGGGCATATTTCCAACAGTCTCCCACTTGCACTAGAGTCAATAATCTAGTTCACATCACCATGTGATATGCATTGTTACGAATCTAACACCCAATGAGTTCTGGGGCTCGATCATGCTTTGCATGTGAGAGAGGTCTTATAGTCAACGGGTTTGCGACATTCAGATATGTGTGTACTTTGCAAATCTCTATGTCAAACCGTAAACACTGCTACCACACTCCACTTGGTACTATTCCAAATGGCTGCTCCACTATATGTATCTAGATTGCTACTACGGGTCATCCGGATTGGTGTTAAAGCTTGCATCGACGCAACTCTTTACGACGAACTCTTTATCACCTCCATAATCGAGAAACATCTCCTTAGTCTTTTAGTTACTAAGGATAATATTGACCGCTGTCCAGTGATCCACTCCTGGATCACTCTTGTACCCCTTGACGGACTCATGGCAAGGCACACACAGGTGCGGTACACAGCATGCCATACTATACAGAGCCTATGGCTAAGGCATAGGGGACGACATTCGTCCTTTCTCTTTCTTTTGCCGTCGTCAAGCTTTGAGTATCACTCAACTTCACACCTTACAAAGCAGGCGAGAACACTTCTCTCTGACTAATCCATTTTGAACTCTTTCAAAATCTTGTCAAGGTATGTACTCATTGAAAGTCTTATCAAAACATCTTGATCTATCTTTATAGATCTTGATTCTAAACAATTAGGTAGCTTTATCCAGGGCTTCCTTTGAAAAACTCTTTTCAAACAACCGTTTATGCTCTCTAGAAATTCTACATCATTTCCGAATAGCAATATGTCATCCACATATACTTATCAGAAACTCTATAGTGCTCCCACTCACTTTATTGCAAATACAAGTTTCTCGTAAACTTTGTATAGACTAAAAAAACTTTGATCATCTCATCAAAGTGTATATTCCAACTCCGAGATGCTTGGTTCAGTTCATAGAAGAATCACTGAAGCTTGCACACCTTTTAGCATCCTTAGGACTGAGAAAACCTTCTGGTTGTATCACATACAACCTTTCCTCAAGTAAACCGTTAAGGAAACGATGTTTTTGACATCCATCTGCGAGATTTCATAATTGAAAGTGCAGCAACTGCTAACATAGTTTCAACAGAGTTTAGCATCGCTACGAGTGAGAAAGTCTCATCGTAGTCAACTCCTTGAACTTGTCATAAACTTCTTTGCAACAAGTCGAGCTTTACAAATGGTGACCTTTACCATCAGCGTCTGTCTTCATTTTAAAGATCCATTTGTACTTAACGACCTGCCATCCAACGAGCAAGTACACCAAAGTCTATACTTGGTTTTCATACATGGATCCTTTCTCGGATTTCATGGCCTCTAACCATTTGTTGGATTTCGGGCCCACCATCGCTTCTCCATAGTTCGTAGGTTCATCGTTGTCCAACAACATGACCTCCAAGACAGGGTTGTCGTACCGCTCAGGAGCAGTACACGTCCTTGTCGACCTACGAAGTTCGATAGTAACTTGATCCGAAGCTTCATGATCATCATCATTAACTTCCTCTTCAACTAACGTAGGCTTCACATAAACAACTTCCTGTGCTGCGCTACTGTCTGGTTGAAACAGAGGTTCAATAACCTCATCAAGTTCTATCTTCCTCCCACTCAATTCTTTCAAGAGAAACTTTTCCTCGAGAAAGGACCCAGTTTTAGCAATAAAATTTTATGCTTGGATTTAAGATAGAAGTTTCACCCAACTGTTCTTAGGGTATTCTATGAAGATGCATTTATCCGCTTTGGGTTCGAGCTGATTAGGTGAAAACATTTTCCACACAAGCGTCGCAGGCCCAAACATTAAGAAATGACAGCTTGGTTTCTATCAAACCATAATCCACCAGCCTACTAAGGGCTGATATTCACTCTCCCACAGCCCATGAAGCCTCTTGGGTCGAAATACCCCTCCCGATTGTCCCCTGGTACACTACCGGCACTCCCAGTACACTACCGATGAGCCCGAAACTTTTCCGGCGACCAAAATAGGACTTCCTATATATGAATCTTTACCTCCAGACCATTACAGAGCTCCTCATGACGTCCGGGATCTCATCTGGGACTCTGAACAACCTTCGGTCACCACCATACATAACTCTGTACTACCAAAACGTCACCAAACCTTAAGTGTGCAGACCCTGCGGGTTCGAGAACTATGTAGACATGACCAAGACACCTCTACGGTCAATAACCAATAGCGGGACCTGGATGCCCATATTGGTTCCTACATATTTTACAAATATCTTTTATCGGTCGAACCTCTATGTCAAGGATTCAGTTAATCTCGTATGATGTTCCCTTTGTTCTTCGGTATGTTACTTGCCCGAGATTCGATCGTCGGTATCTCCATACCTAGTTCAACCTCGTTACCGGCAAGTCTCTTTACTCGTTCTGTAATACAAGATCCCGTGACTAACACTTAGTCACATTGCTTGCAAGGCTTGTTGTGATTTTGTATTACCGAGTGGGCCCTGAGATACCTCTCCGTCACACGGAGTAACAAATCCCAGCCTTGATCCATGCCAACTCAACAGACACCCTCGGAGATACATGTAGAGTACCTTTATAGTCACCCAGTTACGTTGCGATGTTTGATACACACAAGGCACTCCTCCGGTATCTGTGAGTTGCATGATCTCATGGTCATAGGAACATATACTTGACATGCAGAAAATAATAGCAATAAACTGACACGATCATATGCTAGGTTTGTAGTTTGGGTCTTGTCCATCACACCATTCTCCTAATGATGTGATCCCGTTTATCAAATGACATCTCATGTCCATGGCTAGGAAACCTTAACCATCTTTGATCAACGAGCTAGTCTATTAGAGGCATACTAGGGACATGGTTTTGTCTATGTATCCACACATGCATCTAAGTCTCCGATCAATATAATTATAGCATGTATAATAAACGATTATCATGAACAAGGAAATATGATAACATTTAATTTATTATTGCCTCTAGGGCATATTTCCAACAGTAGCAAGAAGGATTTCTGGCGCCGTTGCCGGGGAGATACATAGGAAGTCAAGGATACCAAGTACCCATCACAAACTCATCTATTGCATTTACATTATTTGCCATTTGCCTCTCATTTTCCTCTCCCCCACTTATAAAACAATTTTCATAAAATACCAAAAATATTTGCCTTTTTATTCGCCCTTCTTCCGTTCTCCTTTTCTTTGCTATGTTTGCTTGTGTTGCCATGTGCCTTCGATTTGCTTGCATCTTTGCTTGCTAAAAATATGTTGATATGGATCCTCATCCACTTGCTAATCTTTTCAAAATACCAAATTATGATGAACCAGTTGGTAGTGAGTTGAGTGTACTTGATTATCTCTATGAAGTTTTGCTTGATATTCGTGAATCTGAAAATTGTGATGAAGTGATTCATGATGTTTCCTTGAATGGAAAGCATGGTTCCAATGATATTGTTATGAATTTTATTGATTTAAATTATTTTAATGATATGCAAAACTACAAGCTTGGGGATGCTATATTTGATGAGTTTGCCATGACCACTACTTATTGCAATGATCATGATTGGGGTGATAATGCTTCTTATGATCTTGATAATTTATTTAATACTCATGATGAATATCATATTGAAAGTGGGTTTGGAAGAGTGTCAACTTTAGGCATTATTGATCCCACTATTTTGGAGAGTGTTCAGTCTTATGATTTTTTTGGTAAAAGTGGGTTTGGAGAGGTCATGACTTTAGTTAATGATAATCCCACTATTTTGGAAGAGTATCAACTTTGCATGCATGTGGATCATGAAGAGAAAAATTTATATGATAGTTATATTGTATTCTACTAAAATTTATTATGAGGGAGGAACATATGCTTGTAGGAATTGCAATAATATCAAGTTTCCTCTCTATGTGTTCAAAGTTTTGAAGTTATGCGTGTTTGGCCTTCCTATGCTAGTTGACTCTTGTTCCCATAAATTGTTTGCTTACAAAATCCCTATGCATAGGAAGTCGGTTAGACTTAAATGTGCTTTTCATGAGATTCATGATGCTTTCTTGCGTATCTCAACTACTATTTTTTATGTGAGCATCATTGAAATCGTTATGCCTAGCTAGGGGCATTAAACAATATCGCTTGTTGGGAGGCAACCCAATTTTATTTTGCTTTCTGATTTTTGCTTCTGTTTTGGTGTGTTGTGCACATTATTACTTTTGTAGTAATTGTGTTTTTTTGTTTAAATTAGTGTTTGAGCCAAGTAAAACCTTTGGGGTGATCTATGGTAGTTGTTGATTTGATCTTGTCGGAAAACAGAAACTTTTGTGCTTAGTCCATGAATTTTCTGATTTTTTCAGAGTGTCAAATTTATCTGAAATTTTTCTGATTTTTCTGATTTTCTGATTTGTATTTTTTCTGATTTTTTCCATGAATTTAGGGTGATATACTTTCCCTGGTTGTCCTAATTTTTCAGAATGTTTAGAGTTCCAGAAGTATTTGAAGTTTACAGATTGCTACAGGCTGTTCTGTTTTTGACAGATTCTGTTTTCTTTGTGTTGTTTGCTTATTTTGATGTATCTATGAGTTGTATCGGGGGGTATGAGTCATGGAAAATTTAAAATACAGTAGGTATTACACAAATACAAATAAAGGATGAGTTCACGACAGTACCTAAAGTGATAATTTATTTTTCTTATACTAACAGATCTCATGAGTTTTCTGTGGAGTTTTGTGTTGTGAAGTTTTTCAAGTTTTGGGTGAAGATTTGATGGAATATGTAATAAAGAGTGGCAAGAGCCTAAGCTTGGGGATGCCCAAGGCACCCCAAGTCATATTCAAGGATACCAAATTTCCTAAGCTTGGGGATGCCCCGGAAGGCATCCCCTCTTTCGTCTTCAATCCATCGGTAAATTTACTTGAGGCTATATTTTTTATTCACTACATGATATGTGTTTTGCTTGGAGCGTCTTGTATGATATGAGTCTTTGCTTGTTAGTTTGCCACAATCATCTTTGATGCACACATCTTTAGAGAGAGAGACATGCTGAATCGTGAATTTGTTAGAATACTCTATGTGCTTCACTTATATCTTTTGAGCTAGGCAATGTTGCTCTAGTGCTTCAGTTATATCTTTTTAGAGCATGGTGGTGTTATATTTCATACAAATTATTGAACTCTCATTCCTCACTTATATTATTTTGAGAGTTTCTTAAAACAGCATGGTAATTTGTTTAGGTTATTAATTTAGTCCTAATATAATGGCATCCAAGAGGGATATAATAAAAACTTTCATATTAAGTGCATTAACAAGTATGAGAAGTTGGATTCCTTGCATATAGTTTTGAGATAATAGGGATGGTAATATGAGAGTCATGCTAGTGAGTAGTTGTGAACTGAAGAGATATGTGTGTTAAAGCTTGTGATTCCCGCAGCATGCACGTATGGTGAACCGCTATGTAACGAAGTCGGAGGATGACTTGTCTAATGATTGTCGACCTTTGTGTGAGGGTCGGGAGCGCGCGATGGTTAAGTCCTACCAACCTCTCCCCTAGGAGCATGCATCTAATGCTTTGTTTGATGACTAATAGACTTTTGCAATAACTATGTGAGTTCTTTATGACTAATGTGAGTCCATGGATTATACGCACTCTCACCCTTCCATCTTTGCTAGACTCTCTAGTACCGTGCAACTTTCGCCGGTACATCAAACCCTCCTTCCTCAAAACAGCCACCATATATTCCTCAAAACAGACACCATACCTACCTATTATGGCATTCCCATATCCATTCCGAGATATATAGCCATGCAACTTCCACCATGTAGTTTTTCTATGACTTGCATCACCACTTCATATTGCATATAGAGTTTTATCTTGTCATAGGAATCGAGTTGTAATTTCTCTTTATTTGAGTTACAAGTAAATAAAAGTGTGATGATTTTTCATTAACAGAGCATTGTCCCATGAGAGAAAAGGATGATGGAGGCTATGACTCCCTCACAAGTTGGGACGAGTATCCGGACTTTTTTTAAAAAAAAGAGGCTAGCAAAGTCCCAAAAAAGGGGGGGGGCAAAGAAGCCCACCAAAATAAAAATAAAATGAGAGAAAGAGAGAATGGACAATTGCTACTATCTTTTTCCACACTTGTGCTTCAAAGTAGCACCATGATCTTCATGATAGAGAGTCCCTTATTTTGTCACTTTCATATAGCTAGTGGATATTCATTTTGCATGACCACTTAGTTTTCTTTTTGAGCTTTCATACACTTATAGCTCTAAGTGCATTTGTTGCATGGCAATCCCTACTCACTCACATTGATATCTATTGATGGGCATCTCCATAGCTCGTTGATACTCCTAGTTGATGTGAGACTATCTTCTCCTTTTTCCCTTGCACCCCACCATATTCTGTTCCACCTATAATGCTATATCCATGGCTCATGCTCATGTATTGCGTGAGAGTTGAAAAGGTTTGAGAACACCAAAAGTGTGAAACAATTGCTTGACTTGTTCATCGGGGTTGTGCATGATTTAGATACTTTATGTGGGGAAGATGGAGCATTGCCAGACCATACGATTTTGTAGGGATAACTTTCTAATGCCATGTTATTTCGAAAGGACACGACTACCTTGTTGGTGTGCTCGAAGTATTACTATTTTTTGGTCAATATTAGAATATTGTTTTGAATCTAACGGATCTGAATATTCACGCCACAATAAATAATATTACATGGATAAATATGTTGGGTAGCATGCCACATCAAAAATTCTATTTTTATCATTTACCTACTCGAGGACGAGCAAGAATTAAGCTTGGGGATGCTGATATGTGATCTATAATGTTTGATTGTTCCATGCTATTATATTATCTGTTTTGGATGTTTTATATGCATTAATATGATATTTTATATTATTTTTGGGACTAACCTATTAATCTAGAGCCTAGTGCCAGTTTCTGTTTTTTCCTTGTTTTTCAGTTTCGTAGATAAGGAATACTAAACAGAGTCCAAATGGAATAAAACCCCGAAAAAGATTTTTTCTGGAAAATATGGAAGCCACGAGACTTGAGAACCAAGGCAAAGGAGCTGCCACGGGGCCACAAGCCTGCTTGCCGCGGCCAGGGGGTACCCCATGCCGGGCAGGCTTGTGGGCCCCTAGCACCTCCTCTAACCCTAATCTGCGTCCTATAAATACCCAAATATTCCGTCATTATCAGAACGAGCCACGAAAACACTTTTCCGCCGCCAGAATCCTCCGTTCCCGAGAGATCCAATCTTGGAGCCTTTTCCGGTAATCTGTCGGAGGGGCATTCGATCACGGAGGGTATCTACATCAACTCCATTACCCCTCCGATGATGCGTGAGTAGTTCACCACAGACCTACGGGTCCATAGCTAGTAGCTAGATGGCTTCTCCTCTCTTGTTGCTTCTCAATACCATGTTCTTCATAATCTTCATGGAGATCTATCCGATGTAATACTCTTTTGTGGTGTGTTTGTCGAGATTCGATGAATTGTGGGTTTATGTTCAGATTATCCATGAATTTTATTTGAGTCTTTCCTGAATTCTTATATGCATGATTTCATATCTTTGCAAGTCTATTCGAATTATTGGTTTGGTTTGGCCAACTAGATTGGTAATTCTTGCAATAGGAGAAGTGCTTAGTTTTGGGTTCAATCTTGCGGTGTCCTCACCCAGTGACATAGTAGGGGTAGCGAGGCACGTATTGTACTGTTGCCATCAAGGGTAAAAATATGGGATTTTCATCATATCGCTTGAGTTTATCCCTCTACATCATGTCATCTTACCTAATGCGTTACTTGGTTCTTCATGAACTTAATACTCTAGATGTAGGCAGGAGCCGGTTGATGTGTGGAGTAGTAGTAGTAGATGCAGAATCGTTTCGGTCTACTTGTCATGCACGTGATGCCTATATGCATAATCATTGCCTTGGATATCTTCATAACTATTCGCTTTTCTATCAATTGCTCGACAGTAATATGTTCACCCACCGTAATACTTGCCATCATGAGAGAAGCCATCTAGTGAAGCATATGGCCCCCGGGTCTATTTTCCATATTATATTTTCATATGTAAAACCAAAAACGCCAAAATACTTGTTGTAGCGACCCGACCTGAAAGGTCGAATCTCTGGTGTTTCTGTACCATCCCAAGATCATGCTGGTACACACACGGTACATCAATGTATATATCAAAGGGAAATCACACAGCATTAATTAATCGAAATCTCATATCGAGTCCTTTGTTACAATAAGGATTACAATAAAGTGGCTGAAGGCCAACTCATGAGATAAACTAAACCAAAAACTTGCGAAAGCTCCATAGGTAGTTGAGTCCATCTGACTCCAAGGGAGGGGGTAAAGTAATCATCTAGTCTATAGAGCG
This sequence comes from Hordeum marinum, assembly GCA_022496015.1. Lineage (NCBI taxonomy): Eukaryota > Viridiplantae > Streptophyta > Magnoliopsida > Poales > Poaceae > Hordeum > Hordeum marinum. The sequence goes on from CM039677.1 coordinate 327,820,478, forward strand.
TAGAGCGTATCCTCACTCCTGGTCGGAAAAGTACTCTGCAACATGATACGTTGCAGCCGTATAGGTCAGCATATTGAATATACTGGCAAAGTCACAAGAGAGGGGGTAAAGTAATCATCTAGTCTATATGCATATATGGCAGGTGGGGGTAGTAAGTTTTTGCATAAAGCCAAAATTTTCCTACAACAAGAGAGGGCAAAAGCATAATTACTACAATGTTGGTTGATTAATGAGATGGTTCCACCAACCAATTCTCATACCCAAGTTGACATTTAAAATACCCACATCAATGTAATTTATTGTGTTGAGAGTTCCAGATAGTTTCAGTTCCTTTGGCACAAACTGTCCATGACCGTGGACACGGCTAATCGATTAGGTTTGCGTACTCTGCAGAGTTTTGCACACGTTCCCCACAAGATTTGACCGCCTCCGTTGAATTTCTCTCACTTAAGGTGTTTGAGAAACGGATGACCAAAACATGGTCTTCTAAAGGGTTTCCCCGAGACTCTGTCGGTGCCCATCCTTTCCTACCGTTCTTCTACATCTCGTAGCACCGCCTGTCCAGGGTCACCACGAGATCCAACCAAGCCAGAGCCCATAATGGCTTCTGGCTGTGCAGGTAAGCCTTGGGTCTTGAAGCATCCATCCATCTCTTTGTGCCTGGGTGGACCTTTCCGCATGAATACTAGCACTTCTCCAGCATCATCTAGGCTAACCGCTGGTTTCTCCAGGGCGCCGTTCAACCACCATCCACCCAGAGGTATGTTGAAAACTCGGAGTCTTGAAGACTTGATCATCATGTAGGTCTTGAAATTATTAACTCACAACTCTCATGAATCACACAACCAACCCCGTCTACTAATAGCATAGCAAAATGTAAATCAACGTTTCCTGGGGCCAATGTGTCAAAGGGTTGAGGGGTACCTACCACATGATACTACAACAAGTAACCAAGTTTCCAATTTACCTACTTTGCATGCAATTGGGGAGATGGAAGAACTAATGCAATAAAACATAGGTATACATGGTCAAAGTGACTTGCCTTGCTGACGATCCTCGAAATCAAGTGACTCTAGATAACAAGCTTCGCACTCCGAATGATCTAACGAATCAAACAAGAGCACACCATAAGCATAAACACAATACAATTCCTTCAACAACAAGGTAAACAAATGCTTCAACAAACAAAAGCACAATCAAAAGAAGAATCACTTAAAGTATAAGACTATAATTTTTTTGTGTCCAAATCTCTACTAAGACATACAAGTTAAAAAAATTGGTTTTGAACAACTAGACATTTTAGATAACAGAAAAGTAAATATAAAATTTTATTTGAAAACAGAAAGTATTTCATTATAAAAGTATTGTGCTAAAAGAATTACTACAAAACTTTTTCCAAACAATATACATGGTGAAAACAAGATGAACCTATTCAACCTAGAGCACAAACCAATATGAAAAACATATTTTATTAATAGAAAAAAATACACCTAAAGTTGAATCAACAGAACCTAATGAAATCTAAAAACAAAAGTTAAACTAATTCAGGTTCAAATTAATTAAAAGTCAATTTAATTAAAATCTATTAAGAACTAAACAGATTCTGTTTTTGTTAAAAACAGTAACCAAATTCATTCTAAAAATTCTCAAACTATGTAGAATGATAGGTTTAACTAATACAAAACAGTGGCAAAAATATTCACTCAAAAATATATTTTTAAACTCTAGTTATACAGATTTTAGTAATTTAAACAAATTTGATTAGATTCAAAATTTAAAGTTCAAATTTGAAATCTAAGCATACAGACATAAACTATATCAAATTTGTGAACTAATGCAAAAAGAATCAAATAAAAACACCAAATATTTTCAAAGATATGATAAAAACAAAAACAAAATACATTTTGTTTTCTAAAACAGAAACAGAAAAAGGGAAACTATTATCGATCGGTTAGGGGCTACGTGGCAAGCTATGATTGGTTGGGGCCGTGTGCGCGTGGGTGCTAACGAAGGACGACCGAAGCATAGAGGAAAACGTTTCGCTATTTAAATCTTATAATCAAGAGTGTTGGATCTAAATCTAACGGTGCAGGGGGGTCCGGTGGCTTACAGAGGGGAGGAGTCGAGGTTTCGGCGAGCTCGACGGCGGCCGGAGGTCGGAGGTGGTCGGAGGCGACGGTGCGGTGGTCGGGGGCAACGTCCAAAGTGCTCAGGCGACGGCGATGAAGCTCCGGCGATGATTTGCAGCGTCGGACGGGGCTGGGGACGACGGAGGCGACGGCCTCGTGCTTGGGAAGGTTCAGTTGGAGTCCGAACTTCGGCGAGGTGGTGCGGTGGCGTTCTGGCGAGGTAGAGGGGGGGCTCGGGGTGGAATGGAGCGCGGCGAGGGCTGGGGATTTTATAGACCAGGTGCGGGGTCGGGAGAAGGAGAGAGGAGGGAGATCCGGAGAGAGGGATCTCCGGCGACGGTGGCGCACGCGAGGAAGGAGACGGGCGCGCTGATGACGCCGTCGGTCATTGGGTCCTGCGTGCCAGTGAGAGAAAAGGCGAGGTTAGCGCGTCAGTTGACCGATTCGAAATGAATTCGGGAGTTAAAGACCGTGGGCCGGCCGGGTTCGTTTTAAAAACTTTCCTTTTCTATTTCCAGCACAGTAAAAACTCTTTTAATGCATTCAAAACATTTCCAAAAATAGGAATTACATATATCAAAATGATCAGGAGAATTAATGCTATTTAATGAACATTTTTCCTCTGTCATATTGAATATCTTTTAAAAATTTATTTTCAGAAAATGCCTAATTGATTTTAAATCCTTTTGAGATAAATTTTCAAATAACCCCCTGGTTTAATTGCTCAAATATTTCACCAAGATGCCCCTGGTGTGGAGTGTCATGTTACTCCTCTCTTTCTTTGAACATTTCCAAAGGTTTTCCAATAGATGAAACAAATACATGGAAAATAGAAATGGCCTTTCAGAATTTCAAAAGAAGCACTTCAACAAATTCATTACATTCCAACAAAATGATGATGCAAAGCTATAAATATCATAACATTCCAAAATTAAATTTTGATATGTTACACTTGCTGCATTGTTTTACTTTTAGTTTTACTTTCCGTTCAAGCTTCCTATTATATCTATCTCTATTAGATCTCATCCTTGCAAATAACCGTGAAGGGATTGACAACCCCTTTATAGCGTTGGGTGCGAGAATTTGATTCCTTGTGCAGGTATATCTATTGGTGGTTCGCTTGTATCTCCTACCGGATTGATACCTTGGTTCTCAAAAACTGAGGGAAATACTTATCTACTTTGCTGCATCAAACCGTTCCTCTTCATGGGAAACCAACGCATGCTGAAGAAGTAGCAGACACCTAACCAATCTAGGAGGCACCACCATCCAAAAGGTAATAGGCTCGATAATGTCGATGGACTCCTTGCTCTTGTGCTTCAAAATGATAGTCTCCTCAACACACAATCACTCTCTCACAGATTTGGCTTTGGTGGAAGAGATTGATTGGGTGGAAAATAACTTGGGGAGGCTATAGATCGAGATTCATATGGTTGGAATAGAATGGCATGATCTAAACACATGAGAAGGTGACTCTCTCTCAGAAAATCAGTTGGTATGAGTGGGGGTCTGTTCTGAGTGCTTCTTCTGCGAGTGAGTGGTGGTGGAGGGTAAAGATAGGCATCTCAAAAAATCCAACTATTACACCTAATAAGTCCAACTCGATGACACCGATGTGTTAATCTCGGTGGTACAACGTTGTCTAAAAGGTAGCAACTTTTGAATCTCGGTGAGACTGATACATAAAACTCGGTTGCACAGATAAGGTGACCAACGGTCAGATTTCCACACTCGATGACATCGATTCAACACACTTGGTCGGACCGATTTTGTGAATTTGCGTAACAGAATATTGGCAACCCAAACTTGGTGGCACCGAATCAGAATCGGTTGCACCGATGGGCTAGAGTTTGGCTTGAGTTTGGCTGAGGCTGAGAATCGGTGGCACCGAGTGGGAAGTGTTGGTTGGACCGATTTTGGATATTTGGGCTTGGACAAACTTTTGTGGAAGAGCTTGTGGGTGTATGTGGTGACTATCACTTGTGCATGTATGAGCATTTTGTTCACCGATAGTACTTACCCCCCTTTGATAGTATTGGCTTTCCTATGGAATCAAAGTGATTTGTCACAAACTAAAAGTAGAGTCCTCTTGCTTGAAGCTTTTCCAATGCTATCTCTTCTCCTTGGAGTATTTCCACAATCCTTTTATCAACCCATCATTGAACTTTTCCTGAAATATGCTTAGTGGAAATATTAGTTCAATGACATATATGTTGTTATTAATTACCAAAACCACCAAGGGAGAAAATGTGCTTTCAATCCCCCCCTTTTGGTAATTGATGACAACATATAGATCAAAGCTTCAACATATGATATAATCAATGAATATAATCGTTGCTTTGAGAAGTATGTGATAAGCAAGAGCTCTCCCTAAATTTGTGTATTGAAAGTGCATTATATCGACTAGAGGGGGGTGAATAGGCAATTTTTACAAATTCATCACTTGAGGAATTTCAACTTTGAGGAATTTGAAATGTGATGTATAACTAGCAGCGGAATAAGTACTCAAGTGCATGAGGAACATAGTAACAACATAGTCATCATGATGAAATGAAACATCCACAAATAGTAAGTAGCGTGACACAGGATAAGCAGTGATGAACAAGGTAACTTGAAGAATTTGAGGTGAGGAAATTGTGAAAGTCTTCAGTAAAATTCTTCAAACAGAAACGATCAATTTCATCAACAAGTATATGTGGAATAGAGGGGTTGGGAAAATAGAACCAGGTAGCTCGATGAAGGCAATGATTTGATGACCCAGTTCCAACTGCTGTGATAGTCGTATGTCTGGTTTGGAGCGGCTTGTTATTTAAACCAGAGGACACACACTCCGAGGACACAAAGTCCTTACCGTATTCTCCTTGAGCTAAGGTCACACAGTCCTCGCCCAACACTCGTGGTAAGTCTTCAGGGTAGACTTCCAAAACCCTCACAAACTGGTCACCCGGCGATCCACAATTTACTGTTGGATGCTCTAGACCAAGGTCACTTCGTGATCCCCAATTGACTTCAGGATGCACTAGACCATGATGCCTAACCGTTTGGAGGATGCATAGTCCTCAAAGGTAACAAGCGTCGGTTCCACACAGGAATTTCTTCAGTGATGCTCAATCACTTTGGGTTTGGTGGTTTGGTTGTGGGTTTTTCCCTCACTGATGACTTTCTCTCAAAGTCCTCGGAGGATGGGTTGCTCTCAAATGACAAGTGTCAGTTCTCTCTCGGAGCAGCCAACCAACTAGTGGTTGTGGGGGCGGCTATTTATAGCCAGGGTGCAACCTGACATGATAAGACATAAATGCCCCCAATGATATGACCGTTATGTGGATAATAATGATTGGGGACAGCTGGCGCTAAGCACAGCAACGGTCGGAATTTCGAACTATGAAAGTCCTCAGACATATCATGTTCCTCACTTGTAGGCAATTCACACTGGAAAATTCTAACTCCTCAGTCAGATCAGTTTCATCATAGACCAGAAGAACTTCGTCTCTGTCACTCAAGAACTTGACTGAGCTGCAAGAGATTTCTAAAGGCTTCACTCGAAGGATTGGATAGGTTCAGGATTTTGAGTTGAGCATCAGTTGGAAATTTTCCTTAGTATTACCTCGCCCCCCTTTAACAGTACGGTGTTTTCTATGACTCAAAGAAAGGAAATGAAACTACGGAAACAAAAGTCTTCACGCTTCATAGTCCTCGTTCATATCTTCAAGGTCACACCAGCTTCTTCATATTCAAAGTCTTCAGGGAAACCAAAGGCTTCAGCAAAGTCTTCACCAAAGTCTTCAGTTGAAGACATTCATTTTTAGGGGTCGATAATCTCCGAATATATCAAACTCCTCATCGACTTATAGAGCCTGTGTACACTCACAAACACATTAGTACCTTAACCTATAAGTTTTCAATACACCAAAATCACTAAGGGGCACTAGATGCACTAACAATCTCCCCCTTTTTGGTGATTGATGACAAATAGGTTAAGTTTTCAATGGGGATAATAACATGAAGTGTAATTACTGAGTTTGAGGAATTTGATTGCAAGATATATAAGAACTCCCCCTGAAGATGTACATATTTGAGGAATTTGCTTTGGACTGCAAATGCACATGGCAGGTTACAACGTAGAGAACTCCCCCTATATCTTGTAATTCATACACGCATTTGAACATATGTTATGAAGAATTTGAAATGCATGATGAAAATGGTGTTTGACGAAATTCAACATGCTTGCATTAAGGTGCTTGAGGAAATAAACATGCGAGGAAATAGTTCAAAAGAGTCAGACAACCATCAGACTTAAGGTTACAACTCAACCAACAAAAGCTTCAGAAGAGAGAGAGAGTTGTAACTTAAACAAAATAGCCCATATAAATAGACTTGCTTGAAGACTAACTCAATTTTCCCCCCCTTTGTCATCAAGGACCAAAAGGGACGAAAAAGTGAGGACTAACGCCCATTGAAGAATTTCATCTTGTTGGTGAAGGAGGAGCGCCACAGTTGTCGGGGTCGTTTGTCGATGCAGGGCCTACTGCAGTGTCGTCAATGTCTTCATCTTCATCGTGCTCACGTGATGAAAAATATGAACTTGTGACCATCAGAGGAACTTCAACCTTCTTGAATTTCTTTTGTGGTCGATGAGCCCAGTCAGGGTGTTCCTCAAGGTCCAGCTCGTTCAGTTCTTCAGGAGTCGTGAGGTGAGACAATATAGACCAAGTGCGCTTGAGGTTTTCACGTGCATACTAGTGATTACTCTTCATAGTGTTCTACGTCACAGTCATGTTTTGCACATTGTAACCAAGTTGACGCTTCACCCACTTGTGATTGCGATCGACCTTCTCATGAAGACTTATTAGAAGCTCATGATTAGTCATCACACGTGGGTAGACTCTTGAGGTTTTTGAGATGAGGCCTTTGCTTCTGAGTCCTCAGTTGCAGTGTCATCATTGGTGGAGAAGGAAGAAGCTTTGTGAAACTGTCCATCCAATGGACGAGTGCCTTCATCAATGACAACCTTGCCTTTTTCTTCCACTGAGTCAATTGTGCTCTTGATGACTTCGATTGGAGGTAGGAAGCCAAAGTGATTCTGGAAATCAGCCTTGAAGGGAACTGAGGACTTTGCCCTGATGAATTTCATGATCCAAGGTGCATAAGCCTTCTGTTCAAATGGAGCTACAACAACACTTGCCAATGTCCTCATGAAGAAATCGTGGAAGTTGATGGGAATCTCATGAATGATGTTGAACAACATATTCTTCATGACTCCCTCCACTTCCTCTTCTTCAAAGTTGTGGCCCTTCTGAGGACATAGAGTGTTCGTGAGAATGCGGTAGACTGTCCTTGGCACATACAACAAATTCTTCACTAAGAAGATTTTCTATTGAGGCTTTCTAGGAGACAATGGCTTCATCGGCACTTGCATCAGTTGATTTGGAAGTGCAGGTTAATCAAACAGTCGGCGAGCTTCATCTAAAGGAATTGGCACTAGGACAGACTGAAGCAATTTAGATGCTTGAGCAGTGAAGTGAGTTGATCCAGTGATCCAGTCCAACACCCAGGAGTTGATGTCTGAAGCATTTCCACTGATGTGCAGTGTTGCATAGAACTGAAGAATGAGTTCTTCATTCCAGTCGTAGATGTCTACGCAGAAGGGAAGAATGCCTGCATCGTTAAGAACTTGGAGCACCGGCGTGAATGATGGAAGTGTTTCCATGTCAGCATGAGGAATTTGGTGGTGCTCGAAGTCTTTCTTCTTTTCGAACAAGAATGATGCACAGTAGTTCAGCTAAGTGGTAGTCCAGAATCAGCTTCGTCCGACCCTTGCTAAGTCATAAGGATTGGGACCTATGAAGAACATGCGCTCATTGAAAAATTGCTTTTGAGGAATTTGGGGCGCGCTGAGCCTTTGAGTGGCATTCTGGGCTTCGGTTGAAGATTTGTCTTGAAGCGGCCCTTGATTTCCTTTGGCATAGGAGGAATTTCTTTAGACTGAAGAATTTGTAGAGATGTTTCCTGAGTGGCTGGTGGAGCGGCAATGTCATCAGCTGTTGTAGCTAGAGTTTCTTTAGTGACTTGGGCGGTCAAGTCAACAGATCCTTCATGAAGTTCTTCAGTCTGGGCAGGGGACTAAGGAAACTATGACAGAGTCGTAGTCATTGGTGAATTTGGGTGAGTTGATTCCCAATATTCATCGTTGATGACATGCGTTGTATTGCCTATGTCTACATCCTCATCAACTTCTTCAACACCAGCCTCTTCAGAAGTGAACTGAGGCTGGGGTGATGATACCTGAGGAGTTGAAGCATTGTCTTCAACTTCAATTTCTTCATCAATCTGCTCTGTCGAAGCAGCAGAATGATCTTCATTTTACTCATTTGGGATCACATAGTCAACCCCAAATGGGATAATTTCATAGGCAGGTGCAGAGGAGATTGGAGTAGCATCAATGGGTCCAGTTGAAGAACTTGTCATAGCCTTCAACTTCCTCACAACTGAGGACTCTGACGTTGATGCTTTTCTCTTTAGAGTCTTTTCCTCAGCAGTCATAGCTTCTTCAAGCATGACTAATGCAGTCGTCCTGGTGGGTTCAGTTTCTTCAGGCACAACAAAAGCTGCAGTTGGCCTGTCAGTTCCTTCAGGCACAACAGTGGAGGTTGTCCTGGCATGGTCATCAGCGGTCTGACTTGCTTCAGCAGCGCTAGCTGTTTCTTCAGGTACAGGAGGATTTTCATCAACAGGCTAAGCAATTTCATCAGCCCGAGGAATTGATGGTTGTGATCGAGCTGCAACTCTTGTGTTTTGGTCCTTCATAGCAGCTTGAGTAGCCCTGACGAATCTCACTTTAGTGCCTTTCCATTCAGCATCATACCTTTCTTGATCCTCAGAGAGGGAGCGAATTTTAGACTGAACTGTGATGAGTTGATTTGGTGTCAAGTTCATCACATTGTCTCTTAGAAACTTTTCTTTCCGAGCATTGTTCCTCTTATCTCTCTGAGCTTGTTCTCTTTTCCATTTTTCTTTAGAAATGAAGTGGGTGAGGACATGGTCCACACCAAGAGGCAGGTTTAGTGAAGAAAGTGGGGTGTTTGGATACACATGCCATATATCAATGAAATTGATGATCATCTTGGGGTCCAATAGAAGTGGAACAGAGCTGCCTTTGGCTGATGCAACCTTTTGCTGGCTCTCTTTGATGATTTGTTCAAGTTCTTCATCATTAGCTTCATCATCATCCTTAGATCCCAAGGGTATTGTTACCACAGCTTTGCTTGTATGAGGACTTGGTTTTTGACCTTGTCCAACAGTTCTCTTCAGTTTCAACAATGTCGGACTTGTTGAAGACTTTGCTGTAGTAGAGGGTCTTGCTGAGATCTTTGGAACTTTTGAGAATCCCTCCATCCTCTTGCATGATGCCAGATGTACAGGAGTTGAGGACTTTGTAGCCGTAGCAGAGGATTGAGCAGCAACAAAGCCAGCTACTGAGACCTTTGAAGACTGAGGTCTTTGAACTTGAGGAATCTTCTGTGATGACTTTGAAGTTGAAGAAGTTGGTTTCACAGCAGATTTCTTTATCATCGATTTCTTCGGAGCACTAGATGAGGCTCCGACAGTGCCAGCAACAGCAGAGTCTTCATTGAATTTCCTCACTGTAGCTTCTGCAGCTCTCTACAGTTTGAGTTGACGCTTTTTCCATTCATCTGAAAAGTCTTCACCCCTAGCAATGCTTGAGTATCAACCTCTTGATCATCAGCTAGAGGAGGCCTATTGCATGGGGGTTTGAGTGCGAATTTCTTCATGTATTTGGGAGTAACATAGTGATACTCCTTCCATTCGCTCACCCATATCCGTTCAATCCTCTGAATTCTGGTTTTCCTCTGTTCTTTTGTCTCTTTGCCATGAATGGCTTCATCAGCTGTATAGTAGCCAGCATACAAATGCTCAGGTATCTCAAACGCTATATTCTGTTCAGCTTTCTTTCCACCTTTCTGAGGTTTCTTTCCATTAGCCATTTTCTTCAGCTAAGGAATTTGAGTTCTTGAGGATTCTGAAGAAGTGCACAATTTTTCTTCAAGAAACGCTGCAAATGAGTTAAGTTGATGAGAACCTAGTGATTCATCAGCGAGCATGTTTGTACCTGTGAAAAGAGTATAGGTGCAAGGAATTTCAAGAGGTCAGATGCCTTCTCAAAAGTTGTTTAATAAATTCAAGAGTGAGCAATTTGACCATGGGTGTCTTGAGGAATTTCACTAAGTGTTCTTTGTATTAGGTTCCAGAGTTGTGCAAATTTTGAGGATTCACACAATTGAGGAATCTTGAAGAAAATGAGAACTTAGGGAAAATCATCAAGTGTATGAACATGTACGGTGGTTTAGAATGAGATTCATGAAGAATAAACACCTTTTGATGTATATGAAGAACACTTGAAGATCAAACAAGGAAGTAAAAATAATTTTTATTTACCCTGATGAAGAACATGACGAACTATGAGATGAGATTGGGAAGTCCATCAGTCCAGATCTCCCACGCCCTAGCTCGGTAGAGGGAGACAGCTGCAACAGCAACGGGATGATGACTTTCGCGGCCGATGCGAGTATGGTGACGGCGAGGTCGTGGAAGTGAGCTCTTCCACACCGGCGGCGATGATTTTAGCGGAGGCGCTAGGTCAGAGATCGGGAGAGAGAGGAAGTGAGTAACCGAGCACAGTGAAAGGGGAGGGGTATTTATAGTGGAAGTGAAAACCAATCCGCCCGAAGATTTTGGACAAGATTGCCCCTGACCTTTGCTCTCCTTGCGACATGTGTCACCCACTTACTGAGAGGTGGTGATAGTGGGGGATTGTGGGTTATCTAGTCATGGGAGTCAGAACTGTTTGATCGGGAAACACCGAAAATTTTGATAGTGAAAATTTCAAAGTTTCCGTTCGCAAATTCTTCAGTTGTCAAGGACACAGTGAAGACTTTGAACGAGTTTCAAAGTAGAATGCATATGAAGAATTTGTGAACAGACTGGATTGAGTTTAGCATAGAGGGGAAAGGGTCCGATCACATTCACTTACATGAAAATCAACTTGAAGAATTAGTAATAAGTGAATGCTATTGAGGACATTGAAAACTTCAAATATATAGATATATAGTCAATGAAGAACATGAATTTCATAGTTTGAAGAATTTGAAATGTTGATGAATTTGAGAAGTTGAGGAATTTGCAAACTTGAGGAATTTGAAAATTTGAAGAATTTGCAAAATGATGAAAAACTCAACTTTGAAGAATTTCAACTTTGGTTGGTGGCATGACCCAGCGTATAAGAATGATGACTTCAGACACCGCGTACAATTGTCGTTGGGTTCTGAGAATCAAATTCTTCATTAATTTCTTGACACTTAGAGGGTTATTCTTCATTGATTGAAGAAAAACGTTACTTCGTGTGTTGCACATCTAAGTCATCAATTTTGCATAAGTGTTAGGATGTGTGTCCTTTTTCAAAGAACATTCGAAGATTCTAAGATACTTAGCTCACACCGCAACTTGCAAAATCTCTTTTCATCCAAGGGCTTTGTGAAGATATCGGCCAGTTGTTCTTCAGTGGGAATGTGGTAGATGGAGATGTCTCCCTTGAGTACATGATCTCAAAGAAAGTGATGACGAATCTGGATGTGCTTGGTCTTGGAATGCTAAACTGGGGTTGTAAGCAATCTTGATGGCACTCTCGTTGTCGCAGTAGAGAGGCACATTCTTCAACTTGATGCCGTAGTCCTTGAGGGTTTGCTTCATCCACAGTAACTGAGTGCAACATGAACCAACAGCAATGTACTCAGCTTCAGCTGTAGATAGTGAAACGCAGTTCTGCTTCTTCGAGGACCAACAGACTAATTATCGTCCGAGGAAATGACATGTGCCTGAGGTTGACTTGCGATCCACACGATCTTCAGCATAGTCAGCGTCAGAGTATCCGACGAGGTGAAGATTTGAGCCCTTGGGATACCATAATCCAAGCATTGGTGTGTGAGCTAAGTATTGAAGAATATGTTTCTCAGCCTTATGGTGTGATTCCTTCGGTGTTGCTTGGAATCAGGCACACATGCAAACACTCAGCATAATATCAAGCCTAGATGCATATAGATACAATAATGAGCCAATCATGGAGCGATATCCCTTCTGATCGAAATATTTACCATTTTCGTCAGTGCAGAGGTGGCCTTTTGAAGGCATTGGAGTTTTGACGCCTTTGCAATCTTGCATGTCGAATTTCCTAAGAACATCCTTGAGGTATTTCTCTTGTGAGATGAAGATGACGTTGTCTTGCTGACGAATTTGAAGGCCTAAGAAGAATTTCAACTCTCCCATCATAGACAATTGATATTCTTCACTCATCATATAGGCAAATTCATCACTGTAATATTTGTCAGTACAGCCAAAGATAATATCATCTACGTATATTTGGCATATGAACAGTTCATTGTCATAGGATTTTGTGAAAAGAGTTGGGTCGAGTGAACTGGGTTTGAAGCCTTTCTTCATGAGGAATTCCTTCAGAGTATCATATCATGCCCGAGGGGCCTGCTTGAGGCCATAGAGTGCCTTGTTGAGTCTGAAGACTTTGTCAGGATGCTTAGGGTCTTCAAAACCTGGGGGTTGGGCAACATATACTTCTTCCTCAGGCTTACCACCGAGGAATGCACTTTTCACATCCATTTGATATAAGATGATATTATGATGGTTAGCATAAGAAAGCAATATGCGAATAGCTTCAAGTCTAGTAACAGGTGCAAAAGTTTCATCAAAGTCAATTCCTTCAACCTGTGTGTAGCCCTGAGCTACAAGACAAGCCTTATTCCTTAACACAAGGCCATTTTCATCTTGCTTGTTGCGGTAGATCCACTTGGTACCAATGATGTTATGCTTGCAAGGATCTGTCCACTTGACAAGTTCCCACACATTGTTGAGCTTGAATTGATACAATTCCTCTGGCATAGCTTGAATCCACTCAGGCTCTTTGAATGCTTCATCAACTTTGGTGGGATCGATGATAGAGACAAAGGTAAAGTTCCCACAAAAGTTAGTCAAATGTGAAGCTTTTGAGCGAGTGAGAGTGTTAGGGAACGTAGTAGAAAACAAAAAATTTCCGACCTACGCACTAGCCCAGGATCACTATGGAGACTGCATACAAGGTTTGATCATTTTCGTTACCGACTCGTAGCACAACGGAAGTAGAGTCGATGACGAACGGCGGTGCAGATCCCCGCAGCTAGGATTTTACAACCTCCCAACCGCGAGGATGTATACCCTCATTTGCCCCGCGGACAGCCCTCCAGGAGGCGGTCGGACAGTCCCCCGGATGGTGTCGCGGATAGCCCTTCGGGAGGACCTCCGAAACTTGGACTATCACTCCGACAGCCCTTCGGGAGGACCTCCAGAACTCAGACGGTCACACGGACAGCCCTTCAGGAGGCACTCTCGAACTTAGACCGAAACTACGATCTCTCTATAGAGTTGCACACATACGGTGTCATCTATCTGGCAGGGCTTCACCGTCCAGAACTAATTCCCACCGGAACCCAAACAGCCTTTCGGCTCTACGAAACTCTTTTCGTGGGAGGGAGAGAAGAAGCCAGATAATGCATGGCATGTGTATGAGAGTTCAAGGATGAAGAGATGGCAGCCCACATCTCCTCTATTTATAGGAAAACCAAGGAGTAGGGTGGGACTTGAAAATACCAAACTACCCCCACTTTATGTCACACATAAAAAATCATAAGAAGGAAAAGGGGTGCCATGTGGAGCTCCATGGAGGAGCTCCACCCTTGTCTGGCCAACCCTTGGGGGGGGGCATGAGGAGCTACCTTGCTCCCCAATCCCTTCTAGAAGACTTTTTGTAAATATCCAAAAAGGTGCTTTTCCATAAATATCCAAAAAGCACTTTCACTATTCACGACGACATTTTTCAGCGTCCGATCGAACTGAAAATATTTATGTGGGCTTAGAACAATTCTAGTACCCCACTAAAATAATTTTTAATGCGATCCGGAAAAATTCCGGAATAGTGTTTTTCATCTGCGAAAAGCATCCGAAGCGGTTCCAGCAGCTCCGGAACATTTCCGGTTTTTCATCCGGAAAATTCCCGGAAGTTTCCAGAATGATTTTGGCACCCTCCAAGAATTATCAGGCATGTGTCGAAACCAATTTGACTTTATGGTATCCCCTGAAACTACTTTTTAGTTTTACCGAAAACGTTCCGGTGTTTTGTGTGCGGAACTTTTCCGCTATCCGAAACTTTTCCGGTGTCCGAAACTTTTCGGTGATTTTCTCTCAGACTCCCTGTCTAGTATTCAACAGATAGATGACCCTTAAGCGTGTGACCCTATAGGTTCGGTGAAGCATAGACATGACCCAGAACCCCTTCCGATCAATGATCAACATCGGAGCCGTGGACACCCATATTGACCCCTATACCCACACGAATGAATATTCGAGTGAACCTCCAGTTGCCGTGAGCTATTCCTGTTACTTCGCGATATGTTACAATTACCCGAGGTGAGACATGTAGGCATACTCATGGATCAACAACTTGTCCACTATGCCAGTTACCTCGTTGCCGGTATTGTTCTCTTTTCTCGTTCCCGTGTTCCGGCATCCCCGTGATCAAATGACAAAGTGTTTGGCCACACGATGATGGATACCGTAACACCGAGAGGGCCCAAAGATATCTCTCCATCGTCGCAGGAGAAAATCCCAATCTTGAGTTCTCAAGTTACTTGACATACTTTTCCATGAACCCGTAAGCCGCCGTAATAGCCACCCATTTATGGATGATGTTTAACAAACCCCAAAGTTCATGAAGCAAGCCTGAAGAAACTCGATACTCTCATGGTCTAAGAAATTATGCAAACATTAAATTCTCTGTGTTATTAACCATTAACTTATGACGAATGTATCTCATAGCATAACATCAATTTGGGTTGATTCAACACAAATGTTCTTCTAACATTGTGCCCTCAAAATTGTCGTCATAGCCATGCCCATGATCAGGAAAACATGATCATCATACAATACTTGAGCCAGTCTTAGAGCCAGACTAGGAATACAATTTACCGTTTATTATTCTACACGTGCATATGAGTCTTACTTCAAGCCTCGTGATTATTGTAGACTCGAAAACCATAGCATTTATATCATGGAACATAAACCTAATTCTGAACAGGGAGATAATCAATAACATTTATTATTGCCTCTAGGGCATATCGCCTACAGACTCCCACTTGCACTAGAGTCAATAATCTAGTTAATGCTAATGCACTTTACACCTATGGCATACTGGTGTAAAATATGCTTCGCTTGTGGTATAGCCTGATGTCCAACGGATCTGACAACTTCAACTCCGTGTGTAACTATGCATATCCTCGCATTTTCACGCTATCACAAAATTTGTATTTTGTGTGAACTTGCATTTTCATATGTGTGAATCATTGGTCGAAACCTGATTCCTCAGACTGAGCTATGGAGCAACTATCTGCAATAGTGTCTCATAGACCAAAGCCATCTTGGAACCATACTAAGTTCAAGAATGAACTATATGATTCGACAACTTCTTTGTCACTTCCAAAGGATCAACATACTTAGCCTTTGTTATTGAATTCGCCATAGTATCTTGTTTGGAACAATTTCCAACTACCATGCCACCATGTTGTGTATTACACAAAACCCTTAACTTAAGTCGAAAATCGCATGGAGCAATGATGAAGACCGTATCAATGTAATTACTTACAACAAGCACTTCATAATCTCTGCTTGCGAGAAACCATGTCATCAGTACTACTCTAGAACTCAATGACATCTTTTACTATTGTCCTATGATCAGTACTTTGATACTTTGGTATCCATACTCGCAACAACTTTTGGAGTATCGGACATATCTGGTTGTTTTACATACCATGGAATACACGATTAATCCAAACACAGGAGTGTGTGGAATCTCCATCATGTATTTTACTCATCAATGTTTTGGGACACCGAGTCTCGCAAAAACTCTTTCCATGTGACTTCGGCAAGAATCACTCCTTGGCGTTTTAAATACTAAGAAGTTTTAGCATCTTGTCAATATGTATTCATAGGTTAGCCCCATTAGGTAAATCTATCTGCATAGATCATCATGCCTAATATTGAGCATATTTAGCCTAAGCACTTCATCGGAAAACTATTTTCAAATGAAGTCCTAATTCGTGTCAAGAAATTCATTTCCAAAAAATAATGTATCAAGCACACAACGTTTTTAGAAATATTATTATGCTCCCACTTACTTTCTTGAATCACAAGCATCTTCGTTACCCATTGATGAAGTCAAAAACCCTTTTGACCATTTCATCAAACCACGAAGATTCCAACTCCATTTTGCTCTCTTCTATCCATTGCTGGAACTCTGAAGTTTGCATACTTACTAGCATCCTCTGGATCGACAAATTACTTTGGACTGTATCACATACAAGTCCTAGGTTTCATTTCTATCAGATGGAAATCCTTTTGTCATCCATGTTTCATATCTCATGATTTATATATGTATTAATTTCTATTTCAACCCTAACCGACCTTAAGCATCGCTACGGTGAAACAACCTCATCGTAGTCAACTCCTTGAACTTGTTATTTCAACAAGTCGAGCTTTATGGATAAAACATTTTTATCCGTATCAGTTTTTAGTTCCATCAATATTTGTTAGACTCTAAGTCCTCTAAAAGGTGTATCAAGGTTTTAATCTTGAATCACTTATATGGAAACTATCTCGGATTGTATTGGCATTTAGCGAATCCCGGAGTCAGGGCCCATCAACGCTTCCTTGTGTACTGTAGGTATACTGTTGTCTAACAACAATATCTCGTTTGCGCACCTGATAGGTTTGCACGAGCTTTGCCTACGTGGTTCAGCTGCATGTTTGACCGAAGTCCATACGTTGTATTATAGAGACTTCCGTATCAGTCGTAGTAGGAAACAACAGAATCACTTTTAGGGTTTCTTTCCTTTGAACTGATGACGAAGATACTGGTTATCTCGTCGAGTTGCACTGTCCTCCCACTCACCTTTTGTAAGAACTATTCTCATTAAAAGCATACCGTTTTGTGGAAAAACCCTTTGCCTCGGTATAGTGGTGGGGGAATACCCAATGACTTGGGATAACCATACAAAGTAGCACTTGTTTGATTTGGAATAGGTTTGTAACCTTTTACACAAGCCCCATATTCCAAATGTTAAGAAAAGATATAACATGGTTGGGCATACCATACCATGGCGTCATTTCAACAGACCTGATGGATCTCTTTTCAGTGTAAAAGCCGCAGTCTCTAAAGCATCACTCTATAAAAGGGATAATGGCAAATCTATTTATGTCATCTTTGATCTTACCATGTCATAAATGGTTCGATTACATCTTCACGGACTTTCCACTTGAAGTGGTGTTCCGGAAGGTGCAAGTTATGAAACTCTTTTCACAACTCATCAGACATTCGCTAAACTTGTAACTCAAATATTCCTTTCCGCAATCAAATTGCAGAAAAATAATTTTCTTGGTACAATAGCTTCCACTTCATTTTTGAAAACCTTTCGAATGATTTCAAAAGATCCAGACTTATGTCTCATCAAGTAAATATCCATATATCTACTTGAGTCATTTTTGAAGGTAGACAAATCCACTGTTTGCAACAATATTTATCGGACTACATACATCAAATGTATGATTACCAATAAGTTCTTTGATCATTCCTTATGGCCTGTGAACGGTTTTTTAGTTAGTTCACCTTTTGGAGGAAAGTTGCAAGTATCAGATGATTCTAAATCAAAACGACTTCAAAATCCATCATAATGGAATTTTCCATGCGGGTTTCTCCAATGTGACCAAATGCAGTGCCACACATATGTGGTATTCTTTTAGTCTTGCGACATTTAGCGTCTGTGTTATGGATGTATCATATTTCCATCAATATTCATAACATACATCCCATCTAGGATGGAAGCATGCCCTTCATGTTATTCATAATACTGAACAACAATTGTTGTTTTTATGAACAACTCTTTTGCAACAAACATTGTGCAATGGGCTAGAGTGTATGAAACTCTAAAATGAATTATAAAAGTAAACCCATAGGTAATGTATTATTATCAATATTCATAACATACGTCTCATTCATAATGAAAGTATGGCCCTTATGTTATTTATAACACCGAACATGAAAAGTTCTCTTATGAACAACCTTCTTGCAAGATACCTTATGCAAAGGGCTAGAGTGTGAAACTCTAAAATGAATTATGAAACTTAATACATAGGGAATACACCAATGCAAGGCATAGTAACATTTACTATGTTCCCTGTGTGTATCTAAACCTCATCCCTGGCTAGTCTTTCAGGCCATAGTAGTTCTTACATCGAGTTGCAACAGAATGCAATCGAGCGGGTATCTTTGTGACCAACTCACAATAGCCAAGAATTAGTGATTAACATGTTTAATTATAATTCCCAAGAACTATATCTTTGACCAGCCTTCTATACATCAAAAACTTGTATGACATTCATACATGAGCTGGATATTCCAGTCTTCTTTCTTTTTGCCATTATACTTCTAATAGTTTAACTATTCAGTATTTCTCCTACTCTCAGAAGAAGCACCCAACTTAAGAGTGGCGTTAGCCCTGGACTTCCTAGGCGTGAAAGTCTTACTAACATCCTTTGGACACTTCCTTTCTCTTTTAGTTGTTGTTTTATTCACCTTTCATCATATAACAGGCGTTCTCCTGGATCCCTCTCTTATCAGTCTAATGCATAGTAAACTCCTTTACTAATAGTTTGCAAACAAAAATTGCTTTGGATATCTCATATCTTTTAGCTTTTGTCTGTTTCTGAAAAAGATTTTCAAATTCCATGTATATCATATAACTATCCAAACTTTCGAAGTTCTGGTCTCATGGAAGCAAACATATTGCACTTTGACTGAAAAGGAATTCTAGCTTTTGGATCGAAGGACGAGAGTCATATGATCCATAGCATTAGCGGGAGAATACCGAAAATGTGCGATAGGACAAAGTCCTTCTCGGCACTCTTGAGGACAATCCTCACATTACGTTAACAACCGTAAAGTTTTAACCAAATATTTAACAGCTATTCAATTTTAATAGGGAAGGTGGAAACGCGAGCCATTATCCTACAATTATTATGCAATCTACACTTAGACAAAGTTCACAATTAATTGCAATGAGAATTAAAAGAATTAATTCTATAGTGTGCTCCCACTCAAATCAATATCTCTCATAATTGATTGTGAGTCATACAAGACCCGCATTTAAATTGTTCGCCATTGGTGTAACACCACTGATGACGAAAAATCTCAACCGGTAGGCCAACTTGCCAATCACATCTCTATGTGACTCTTGTTCATCTTTCGATGCGTGTGTTCCGAGCTCATGACGGTCATGCCTGAACGTCAAGACAACCAAGTGATCTCACTGCGAGGTCTCAACTCACCCGCCTCACACGTCTCTAATCGTTCGTACCCGTGTGACACGGCGCACCCCGAAAAGATAGGTGCCGTGATGGTGCTACACTTGGGAGAACACTAACTACTTGATATTTTTGTGATAGATCACCCTAGTAAAAGGCGAGTACCGTGCAATCAAGAAGGGTGCATCATAAGGGATAAACTTCTCAGGCAATTCATAATAGCATGATATGGTACAACCCTTTCTGACGGAGAAGTTTTGTATTTCTTCGCCTTCGGCATTCGCGTCAGTGTTCACCTTTGCGAAGATTGCCACCACCTTGTCGATGCACCAGATAATATTGCTATCTCTATAGCTAATAAAATAAGTGCATTACTTAAGGTTGACACACAGGTCATTAAAATGACAATCATATGGCTCCAGCCATCATGCCGAATCATGACACGCAGGTCATGTTAATATTACATCATATAGTCATCTCATACATAATCAAATTAATATGAGCATGGCTATACCACATCATATGCACATGCAAACCATCTTGCAAAACCAAGTTAGACGCCTCTAATCGGTTCATGCAAAAACTTGTTTTACGTGGCTTCTAAGGTTTTGAAACAAACCGAATCTACCGACGTCCATCATCAAGTATGATAATTCAAGTTGCTAGATTAACTTTCCAGGGTGTATAAAACAAGAGCTAATAAAATCTTGAGCCCCATACTAAACTTCGTCATACGCGTGACCCCCTTGCAAATCACATATGCATTATCCTTTCGTCTGTGAAACATCCATCTTTCTCAACTATGGTGGAACCCAAAGAACTGTTAGCACTTCGTTGATCTGTCAATCAGCATACTCACGAGCAACATGAAAGGATCGCGGATTGACAGAACTTTGTGAGATTTGACCATTCCGTCAAGATCAAGACTATGCAAATTCAGGGGAAGCAAAAGGAACATCGGGTAACAGATTTCATCTGCTACCCGCACAAATAATTTTCAGCAATAGATCTCATCTGCTACCTAATTATATTGTGCAACACCCATACATCTCTATGTATTCTAGATCGCAACCTGCATCTACGCATAGCACGGCTCTTGATGCCACTGTTAGGGAACGTAGCAGAAAACAAAAAAATTCCGACCTACACACCAGCCCAGGACCACTAGGGAGACTGCATACAAGGTTTGATCATTTTCGTTACCGACTCGTAGTGCAGCAGAAATAGAGTCGATGACGAACGGCGGTGCAAATCCCCGCAGCTAGGATTTTACAACCTCCCAAACGCGAGGATGTATACCCTCATCTGCCCCGCGGACAGCCCTCCAGGAGGCGTTCGGACAGTCCCCCGAATGGTGTCGCGGACAGCCCTTCGGGAGGACCTCCGGAACTTGGACTGTCACTCGGACAGCCCTTCGGGAGGACCTCCAAATCTCGGACGGTCACACGGACAGCCCTTCGGGAGGCACTCTCGAACTAAGACCGTAACTACGATCTATCTATAGAGTTGCACACATACGATGTCATCTATCCGGCAGGGCTTCGCCGTCCAGAACTAGTTCCCACCGGAACCCAGACAACCTTTCGGCTCTACGAAACTCTTTTCGTGGGAGGGAGATAAGAAGCCAGATAATGCATGGCATGTGTATGAGAGTTCAAGGATGAATAGATGGCAGCCCACATCTCCTCTAGTTATAGGAAAACCAAGGGGTACGATGCGACTTGAAAATACCAAACTACCCCCACTTTATGTCACACATAAAAAATCATAAGAAGGAAAAGGGGTGCCATGTGGAGCTCCATGGAGGAGCTCCACCCTTGGCCGACCAACCCTTGGGGGGGGGGCATGAGGAGCTACCTTGCTCCCCAATCCCTTCTAGAAGCCTTTTTGGAAATATCCAAAAAGGTGCTTTTCCATAAATATCCAAAAAGCACTTTCACTATTCACGACGACATTTTTCAGCGTCCGATCGAACTGCAAATATTTATGTGGGCTTAGAAAAATTCCATTACCCCACTAAAATAATTTTTAATGCGATCGGAACAATTCTGGAATAGTGATTTTCATCTGCGAAAAGCATCTGAAGCGGTTCCGGCAGCTCCGGAACATTTCCGTTTTTTCTTCCGGAAAATTCCCAGAAGTTTCCAGAATGATTCTGGCACCCTCCAAGAATTATCAGGCATGTGCCGAAACCAATTTGACTTAATGGTATCCCCTGAAACTACTTTTTAGTTTTACCGAAAACGTTCTGGTGTTCTGTCTGCGGAACTTTTCCGCTGTCCGAAACTTTTCCGGTGTCTGAAACTTTTCGGTGATTTTCTCTCAGACTCCCTGTCTAGTATTAAACAGATAGATGACCCTTAAGCGTGTGACCCTATAGGTTTGGTGAAGCATAGACATGACCCGGAACCCTTTCGATCAATGATCAACATCGGAGCCGTGGACACCCATATTGACCCCTATACCCACACGAATGAATATTCGAGTGAACCTCTAGTTGCCGTGAGCTATTCTTGTTGCTTCACGATATGTTACAATTACCCGAGGTGAGACATGTAGGCATCCTCGTGGATCAACAACGCTAGTTACCTCGTTGCCGGTATTGTTCTCTTTTCTCGTTCCCGTGTTCCGACATCCCCGTGATCAAATGACAAAGTGTCTGGCCAGACGATGATGGATACTGTAACACCGAGTGGGCCCAGAGATATCTCTCCATCGTCGGAGGAGCAAATCCCAATCTTGAGTTATCAATTTACTTGACATACTTTTCCATGAACCCGTAAGCCGCCATAATAGCCACCCATTTATGGATGACGTTTAACAAACCCCAAAGTTCATGAAGCAAGCCTGAAGAAACTCGATACTCTCATGGTCTAAGGAGTTATGCAAACATTAACTTCTCTGTGTTATTAACCATTAACTTATGACGAATGTATCTCATAGCATAACATCAATTTGGGTCGATTCAACACAAATGTTCTTCTAACATTGTGCCCTCAAAATTGTCGGCATAGCCATGCGCATGATCAGGAAAACAAGATCATCATACAATACTTGAGCCAGTCTTAGAGGCCAGACTAGGAATACAATTTACCGTTTATTATTCCACACGTGCATATGAGTCTTCCTTCAAGCCTCGTGGTTATTGTAGACTCGAGAACCATAGCAGTTATTGCATCGAACATAAACCTAATTATGAACAGGGAGATAATCAATAACATTTATTATTGCCTCTAGGGCATATCTCCTATAGAGAGGACCTGGTGCATTGATGTCATCGATGATTTTGTCAATCTGCACTTCATTTGGAACTCTTGGATGAGCAAGTTGACGTGGCTGAGGATTTTCTTCAGCACCATTTTCTTCAGGTGTATCAGCATGAATGTCTTCATTCGTTGGAATGACTTCCTCAGTGGGTATGATTTCTTCAATAGCCTTCAACTTAATGGATTCCTTAGGATACTGTTCATCTAACATAGAAGGCAGGTGCTCTCTTTGCGAGCCATCAATTTCATCGAACCGCACATCTACAGTTTCAACAACCTTGTGATGGTAGGTGTTGAAGACTCTGTAGGTATCCAAGTCCTTTCCATAACCAAGCATAAAACCTCCATGTGCTTTCGGTGCAAATTTAGAACTGTGGTGAGGATCTCTAATCTAGCATTTTGCACCGAAGACTTT
Source organism: Hordeum marinum (assembly GCA_022496015.1). Lineage (NCBI taxonomy): Eukaryota > Viridiplantae > Streptophyta > Magnoliopsida > Poales > Poaceae > Hordeum > Hordeum marinum. Next base: position 327,843,757 of record CM039677.1, read on the forward strand.
GAGATAACTTACATTGGGTTTCTTGCCAATCATAAGTTCATACGAAGTTGTCTTGAAGAATTAGTGAAGATATACCCCGTTGATGATGTGGCATGCAGTATCAATTGCCTCAGGCCAGAAGCGACGAGGAGTGTTGTATTCATCAAGCATGGTGCGATCTATCTCAACAAGAGTCCTATTTTTGCGCTCCACGACGCCATTCTGCTGAGTAGTATAAGGGGCCGATAACTCATGAGTAATACCAAGTTCATCAAGATATTCATCAAGATTGGTATTCCTGAACTTAGTCCCATTATCACTCCTGATATGCTTGATCTTGATGCCGAAGTTTGTGGAGGCCCTTGAAGCAAATCGTCTTAAGACATCCTACACTTCAGTCTTGTACAGAATAGTATGCACCCAAGTGTAACGAGAGTAATCATCAACAATGACAAACCCATACAAACTTGAAGAATTTGTTAGTGTGGAGTAATGAGTGGGGCAAAAGAGATCCACATGAAGCAGTTCAAATGGTCGAGTCGTGGTCATGATTGTCTTCGAGGGATGCTTGGATGTGGTCATCTTTCTAGACTCACATGCACCACAGAGGTGGTCCTTGAGGAATTTGACACCTCCGATGCCAATGACATGCTTTTTCTTCACGAGTGTGTGCAAGTTCCTCATACCAACATGTCCAAGTCGTGGATGGCACAACCATCCTTCTGAGGACTCTGCAAGTAGGCATGTGGCAGGCTGAGGACCTGTAGAGAAATCAACAATATACAAGTCTCCTCCCTAAAGCCCTCGAGGACTTTGGAATTGTCATATTCCATGATGACAACACAATGATATTTTCCAAATACGACAATCATATCAAGATCACACAACATTGAGATAGACATAAGATTGAACCCCATGGATTCGACAAGCATCACCTTATCCATGGTTCGGTCCTTTGAGATTGCAACCTTACCAAGTCCCAATACCTTGCTTTTTCCTTTGTCTGCATAGGTGATATGCTTCAGAGGAGATGGAGTAAGCGGCAAATTCATCAGTAGATTCTTGTCACAAGTCATGTGGTTTGTGCATCCACTATTGAGGACCCACTCAGTAGCTTTTGGAGTATCATCCTGTAGATGAATTAGTATGACTTACGAACTCATATGCTTCAGAGTGAAGAATATGACATCAATTTCATCAGACAAAATTTCATCACACAAGATAGTAAGCAAGTAGTGTGAGGACGTGATAAATGAGGAATTCGTTTCTCCATGATTAGCTTGCGTCCTTTCAAGCATTTCCTCAGGTCTCCAGCAAATTCATTAAATGTTCAAATTCATCTGGAGACCTAACCCTGCATAAGAGATTAGTTAAAATTCTTCACCACCCACATCTGGAGGGGTGGCAAAGAGTTCATCATTCTACAAGCACCATATGAAAAGGGAGGCGGTAAAGCAAGTGCGCTTCGTTTCACATGACGAGGGTTAGTGTACTCATATGAATAAGCAGAGAAATTCTTCGAGGACTTATGAACATAATGATTTGAAGAATAGTGCACATATTCAGAACTCTTAGATTTCCTTGCAAAACATATGCATTAGCACGAGAATGATATTTTTGACCACTTGAGGAATTTGGTCCAGGTGAGGACTTTGGTCCATATGAAGAATTTGATCTGGGGTTCCTATTCTTCATAAGTGGTGTCGTGAGGACATTCACTTGAAGATTTTGTAGGTAGCTCTTGGGAACCCAGATTTTCTTCATAGGAGAACCATTCGTGTAGTTAGTTCCAACAAATCTAGCAAATACTTCACCTTTCTGATTTTTGAAGAATTTGTAGTTGGAGTCAAGTGACTCATCAGAGGAATATGAAGTTTCACAAGTAAAGCCAGATAAAGTGTATGGATCTACAAGAGGTCCTTTCACAACAACCCATGAGGTTTTGGGATACTGCTTAGGTTTCCAGTAAGATCCATCAGCGTTAAGTTTCCTCACAAAGGCAACACCCTCTTTCCTAGGGTTCCTATTCAGAATCTGCTTTTTGAGGACATCGCAAAGAGTTTGACGCCCTTTGAGACTTTTGTACATGCCTGTCACATACAATTCCTTCAACCCTGCATTATCGTCAATGATACTTGAGGTATCCTCAGATGAGGAATTTGTGACCACAGGAATAGTTGAAGAATTTGTAGCAATAGAAGCATTTGAGCATTCAGGTCAAGAATTAGCAGTTTCATGTTCGATGCATTTCAAAGAAGGTGGAACAAATTCTTCCTGAGCGGTACTGATCTATTGAGCCAGTAAGGAATCGTTTTCCCTTAGGAGATCCTCATGTGCCACCCTCAGATTCTCAAGATCTTGCTTTCTTTGAAGAAATTCATAAGAAAGCTTCTCATGATCGGCTAAGAGGTCATTATGATGACTCTGAAGGTTATCATACTTTGTCTAAAGACTTTTGAGATCGTCAGACAGAGTTTGAGTCCGATCGACTTCATGGTTCAACAGATCATAGCTTTTGTCTAGCATTTTCTGAAGCTTTTCAAGTGCACTTTGTTGCTTAGTGGCAAGTTTAACAAGTTTAGTATAGCTAGGTTTCACATATTCATCTGATTCACCTTCACTTGATTCGGATGAGGAAGGATGTTTGTGTACCTTTGAGCCTTTTGCCATAAAGCAATAGGTGGGAGCATAATCATCATTGCTGACGTCAGAGTTGTTGGAGTAGTCATTTTCTTCATCATTGAAGATGGACTTGCTGACGAAAGCAGTGGCGAGAGCAAGTCTTGCAACACCAGATTCTGAGTCCTCCTCAGATTCTGCTTCTTCATATTCTTCAGATTCTTCCTTAGAATCCATTTCCTTGCCAATGAACGCTCGAGCCTTTCTGGAACCATTCTTCTTGTGCTTTGAGGACTTTGAAGATGAGGACTTTGCAGATGAGGACTTTGAAGATTTCTTCTTTTTCTTTGAGTCATCAGAACTATCATCCTTGTATCTCTTCTTCTTTGAATTTTTTTCCCAAAGAGGACAGTCAGAGATAAAGTGACGAGGCTTCTTGCAATAATGGCAGGTTCTTTTCTTGTAGTCTTCTGAGGAATCTGATTTCCTCAAACCACTTCTTGATGACTTTCCAAATCCACCTCTCCTTGAGAACTTCTGGAATTTCCCCACGAGCATTGCTAGCTCCTGACTTAGTTCTTCAGGATCACGAAGGTTGTTGTCAGAATCTTCGTCTTCGGATGAGGAAGTTGCTTTTTCCTTCAGAGCACGAGATCTTCCATAGCTTGGCCCGTAGAGGTCTCTCTTCTCAGCTTGTTGGAATTCATGAGTATTGAGTCTCTCAAGTATATTCGTAGGATCAAGTGAATTATAGTCTCCACATTCTTGAATCATCAAAGCCAGAATATCGAATGAGGAGTCAAGAGATCTTAGCAGTTTCTTCATAACTTCATGGTCGGTGATATCGGTGGCACCCAATGCTTGATGCTCATTGGAGATATCAGTGAGACGGTCAAAGGTTTGCTGAACATTTTCATTGTTGAGTCTCTTGAAGCAGTTGAAGAGATTGCGAATAACATCAACACGAGAGTCATGTTGAGTAGAAACACCTTTCGTTGACTTTGGACAGCCTATCCCAGATAGGCTTAGCAGTCTCCAAAGCACTCACTCTACCATACTGACCTTTGCTCAGACAGCCACAGATGATATTCTTTGCTAGAGAGTCGAGTTGCTTGAATCTCTTCACATCAGCAGCACTAATAGTGGGAGTGACAGAGGGTACACCATTTTCCACAACGTACCAGAGATCGTTGTCAATAGCTTCAAGATGCATGTGCATCTTGTTCTTCTAGTAGGGGTAGTCCGTCCCATCGAAGGTAGGACAGCCCACAAAAACCTTGATCATACCTGCAGTCGACACATCTAGAACTCCAGATGGTTAAACCGAAATCACACAGAGCGAGCGAGTACCTGCTCTGATACCAATTGAAAGTGCGTTACGTCGACTAGAGGGGGGGTGAATAGGCGATTTTTACCAATGCATCACTTGAGGAATTTCAACTTTTAGGAATTTTAAATGTGATGAATAACTAGCAGCGGAATAAGTACTCAAGTGCATGAGGAACACAGTAATAGCATAGTCATCATGATGAAATGAAACATGCACAAATTGTAAGTAGCATGACACAGGATAAGTAGTTATGAACAAGGTAACTTGAAGAATTTGAGGAGAGGAAATTGTGGAAGTATTCAGCTCGATGAAGGCAATGATTTGATGACCCAGTTCCAACTACTGTGACAGTCGTACGTCTGATTTGGAGCGGCCTGGTATTTAAACCAAAGGACACACAGTCCCAGGACACACAGTCCTTACCGTATTCTCCTTGAGATAAGGTCACACAGTGCTCGCCCTACACTCGTGGTATGTCTTCATGGTAGACTTCCAAAACCCTCACAAACTGGTCACCCGGCGATCCACAATTTACTGCTGGATGCTCTAGACCAAGGTCACTTCGTGATCCCCAATTGACTACAAGATGCACTAGACCATGACGCCTAACCGTCTGGAGGATGCACAATCCTCAAAGGTAACAAGCGTCGGTTCCACACAGGAATTTCTTCAGTGATGCTCAATCACTTTGGGTTTGGTGGTTTGGTTGTGGGTTTTTCCTCACTGATGACTTTCTCTCAAAGTCCTCGGAGGATAGGTTGCTCTCAAATGACAAGTGTCAGTTCTCTCTCGGAGCAGCCAACCAACTAGTGGTTGTGGGGGGCGGCTATTTATAGCCAGGGTGCACCCCCAATGATATGACCGTTATATGGATAAGAATAATTGGGGATAGCTGGCGCTAAGCACTGCAACGGTCGGAATTTCGAACTATGAAAGTCCTCAGACATATGATGTTCCTCACTTGTAGGAAATTCGCACTGGTGAAATCCTAACTCCTTAGTCAGATCAATTTCATCAGAGACCAGAAGAACTTGACTGAGCTGCAAGAGATTTCCAAAGGCTTCACTCGAAGGATTGGATAGGTTGAGGATTTTGAGTTGAGCATCAGTTGGAAATTTTCCTTAGTATTACCTCGGCCCCCTTTAATAGTACGGTGTTTCCTATGACTCATCAATGAAAGGAAATGAGACTACGGAAACAAAAGTCTTCACGCTTCATAGTCCTCGTTCATATCTTCAAGGTCACACCAGCTTCTTCATATTCAAAGTCTTTAGGGAAAACCAAAGTCTTTTGCAAAGTCTTCACCAAAGTCTTCAGTTGAAGACATTCATTTTTAGGGGTCGATAATCTCCGAATATATCAAACTCCTCATCGATAGAGCCTGTGTACACTCACAAACACATTAGTACCTTAACCTATAAGTCTTCAATACACCAAAATCACTAAGGGGCACTAGATGCACTAACATGTATTATTTTAGATTTGCGTTTGAATGCAAATGCATAGTAGATTAGGTACATAGGGCACTTCTTCTATGTCACATACATCTTGGTGGTGTGCGAAAGTAATAAGAGTTAATATCATAGCACAACACATCAAGCCAAGTGAATAATCATCTCATAACCATCAAAAGGATAGGAAATAGTAGCAACACACATTAAAGCGTATGATCAAACACGAACAAAAGTTTAACACACGCAAACCAAACCAAAAGACCAAATGCTTTTAAAACATCAATGAAAAACAACGCTCCATCTCTTGAAGCCTAAAGATCTATATAAAACTTCTGCCCCTTTGGAAACAAGTTACCAAAATTTCAAAGGGATATAGCTAATCATTCTTCTGGGGCTGATCTTCTCCGGTGGTCTATGTCGGAGTCGAGAGAACTGCGTCGACGAAGACCTCTACAGTGTCCTGGACGGAGTTGGAGTAGCAACCGATGGCACTGGAGGAGTTGATGGAGCTGAAACCACTATAGTAGGTGCTCATGAAGAAGGCCTCAACTCATGAGCTGGCACTGTGGCTGATCTTACCCGGGTAGTGAAGCGAGTAGCTAGCCTAAGAGGAGAGACATCCTCCTCCTCCTCCTCATCATTAGTAGAGTGAGGAAGAGGCACATAGTCAACTTCCTTCTTGAGATCGGTCACGGTCCTGTTCAGCCCATCTACCTTGTCATTGAGGGTCTTGATCTTGTTCTCAAAGATCCTTGCAAGACTATGCTGGTTCTCCAGTATGTCCTTGATGTCCTTCTGCATGACCTGAACTGTTGAGATCAAGAGATCCATCTGCTCCTTCCTGGATCTAGGGACTTGAGAACTAGTGGCTCTAGCTGCCTCTACCTGTGCATGTGCCTGAGCTGTAGCTGATGTGGGATGGTCTGGGTCCATCACCACAACATTGTCCCTGAAGTCTGGCTGTAGGGGCAAGTGGGGTCTGTCTAGAGCAAATATGTGCTTCTCCAGCTTTGAGGTGATTAGTATCTGAATGTAGGGTGCATAGCAGCAAGAACGCTTCTGATTAGCAGCAACCCTATTCACAGTCTCCACTATCAAATCCATCAGTCTGAATCTCTGGTGCTGGTCAATATGAAACAATAAGTTGATGGAGTAGCCTCGGATCATCTTCTCAACACCTGACTTGGGCACCAAGGTATGCCTCAAAGTAGTGTTGATGGTGCGGAGACCTGCCTGGAGATGATAGATAGATACTAGCTTGTGGAACTGAATAGTGGAGTTGAATTGCATGATCATCTCATCGTTCCATGCAGTGAACTCTCTGCCAACAAACCGATCTATGCCAACGCAGTGGAAGTTGTCTTGTACATTGGGGAAATAGTCTTCATTTGCCTTGATGTACTTCCAGTCGACATATCTCATGTCACTCACAGCTGGACTCTTGTCAAGCAGCACAGTCTCATAGTCCACAGCTGTTTTTCTCCTCTGAGTGTAAGGATAAATGGCTCTCCACTCTCTCAAGCCTGCATCCTTCTTCTTCTTCTTCAGGTTAGCAGCAAGTGGATGGCTGACATTGTGCACTAGAAGGTGTGGTCTAAGCTTCATCAATGTAGATATGGCATCCTCATCAGTTTCTCTGAAGGTAGATTCCTTGTTCTTTTTAGAAGCTGGAATTTGTTTGGTTGACATCTTGGACTTCTCAGTAGCAGCCTTCTTGGGGCCAGACTTGGTGATATTGGAGGGACCTTGCTTTGGCATAGCATCTGCCAAAAGCTTCTTATGCTTCTTCTTGGGAGGGGCCTTGACAACTTTCTCTTCCTCCTCCTCCTCCTCCTCAGCAGCAGCACCAACAGCCTCCTTAGGGTCACCATACATTGAGGTAGGCCTGCGAGTGACATAGACAATCCTCTTTCTGGCATTCTTCTTCTCTCCTGCCTTCTTAGGCAATGAGCTCCTTGGGGGCTCAATGGTCATGGTAGCCCTAGCACTCTCATGTGCTCTCATAGTCTCTGGAGGGGCATATGTCCTGTTGACCACCTTCCTGGAAGAGGTCGCTTCATTTGCTGACTTCCTGGTAGCCTCGTGTTGCTTCTTGGAAAGAACTTCCCCAGGCATAAAATCTGAATCCTCCCTATCTGAATTCAGCTTCTTCCTGGTTCTAGTAGCATCCTTGGGCAACCCATGAGAACTTGGGGTGCATGGATCTAAAAATGAGCTAGACCCCGGGCTAGTGCCTGAACTCATGTCAATGTTCTGCTCTTGCAAATTCTAACTGTCCTCAGCATTTGACATATGTGACGCTATGAATAGAGTATAGTAGAGTAGAAGAAGACAAGTCATCACAAAATGTAGCTTGTTTTTGAAAGTTTGAACAGAAAAAATCATAGATGTAGTTCACAGCAAAATTGAATTTTGGTGACACCGAGTCTAATCTTTCAATGTTGCCGAGACGCACAAAACCCTTAATCGAAGCTTGGCAGCAGTTTTGATTGAACCATAAACTACCACTCGGTCTCACCGAGTTTTATCCTCAGTAGCACAAAAAGCAATCGATGGAACCGATTTTTCTGACTCGGTATTACCGAGATGCGATTTTGCGGGCAACTAAACCTAAAAAATCGATTCGCTAGACTATTGAGATTTCTAGAGGATTGGGAAGTTGCAATCGGTGGATAGAAGATGAAACAACTCATGTGCAAGATTTGGACGAGGAGCACAAACAGGGCCAAATCCATACCCTAGCTCGGTGATGGATCCACTACGGCAGCGACGAGTATGAAGATTTCATTGGCGACGATGATTCCTAGCAGCGAAGACGCCCGAGGAAGCAAAGGCGGTGACCTGGGGTCACAAATCGGCAGCGTAGGGTTTGGAGGGGGCGACAGTTTGAAGGAATTTTCAAAGGTCGGATCCGCCTCTTTATATACCCACGGCTATCGATGACACCGATTCTAAATTTTCAGTGTCATCGAGTTTCTCAACTGTCAGCAGACACGAAAACTCGGTGTAACCGAGAATATGGAATCGGTAGTACCAATATTGAAAACTAGATCAACCCTAGGCATATGGTGAGACCGAGATTTTTGAGTTGGTTCCACCGATATGCACTTGGGAGGTTTTAATGGTCAGACCTTTGTTGATACGAAACTCTGAGTGCTCCTCACACAAAGAGATCGAAAAGTACTTGTTCCAATATTGTGATGCAGCATGAATAGAATATGAGGTGAGAAAGCATAGATAGCTAGAGGAGTGGTCCTAGGCATTCTTGTACATCCAATTGGCAAAAGAAAAATCAAAAAGCCAAATAGAAACAATTGGATGTCCTCGAATGAGTAAATAAATACAGAGCAACATGCTCACACAATAAGATGTCAAACGAAATCATGGCAAACATGCATAAACACACTAGCATCTAACAAGCACTTTGGCGATGATGGATGCATCTATATATGAGTATATTGATTTAGGAGCCAAGTAAGAATACTTGATCATAGGTCATACTCATCGTTTAAGCACAAGTGGGGTCACCACTTTTACATAAAGCATTTAATGTTGTCACATACTATGAGATGCTTTGACTCAAGTCTTAGAGTAAAGCTCCCCCTTGACGTGACACCCCCCCATAGGAGGGATAAACTAACCTTGGGTTTTGTCGATGAAGATTTCGTGTAGGTGAAGTAGTGGTGGATGCTCAAAGTTGATGAATATCATCATGAGTTGGGATCATCCTTGTTGTTTCCTTACTCTTCTCACCTACATGGTTTAGTCCCAACATACAAGAGACAAATACAAGGATATCTATGTACATGGAGTGCAAAGCATATATGATGATGTCCATTGATTTGTTGATTACCTTGTCCCTTGCTTACCTTTGAGGGAATGTGTGACTCCTTGAACTATTGCATGATGTTGATGTTGATTGCAACTAGTCCTTTCCAATAACGAATATGAATGAATTTCATTGGCGGAGTCACCCCTCAAGAACTTCTCTAGCTCTTGTTCTTGGGGACCCACATCAAGTTGATGGGGATCCTTGGTGTTGAAGTAGCACTTGTAGAAGTTGAGCTTGTAGTGTCCTTGGGAACCCACTTCACCATAGCTCGTGATTCATATTCAGATGAGTCAATGTCCTCTTGAAGTTTGTTCTTGTCCTTGATCTTAGGGTCTTGTGGTGGAAGGTCATCTTGAGATTTTGTTCCCTTGGGAAGAGTATTTTCATACTTCTCCTTTTGAGGAACAAACTTGGGATTGGGTATTGACCTTCTTCCCATTCAACTCCATTAGTGTTGAAGTAGCTAATGCCATGGTTCTTCCGGTATCTTCCGTGCTTGCGTACAATCTCCTCAGATTGTTTGCACCCGGCAAGACTCTTGTAGATACCTTTCTATATAATCCCTTTGAAAAGTTCATTTCCTTGCTCAAGTGTAACTTGGATAACAGAAGAGTTAGTGGGATCAATAGAACTACTAGAAGCAATATCATTAGATTTATCATTTTTATTGCTACTAGTTGAAGAACCTTTCTTGCCTTTGTTACTAGTTTGCTTAGTCTTAACTTGTGGCATGAAAGTAGACAATAGAAGTCGTCTGGCTCGATAAGAGGAAGTATTCTTTTGAAGATCGTCATTGATAGCTTTAAGGAACTCATGCTCTCGCTCTAAATTGAGCTTCTCGAAGCGGAGCTTCTGATGTGTCCTTTCAAGCTCTCTATGATCTTGTAGAGTAGACTCATGAGCTAACTTAAGAGTGTTTAGTTCTTGAGTTATTTATTATATTTCCAACTTATCATCATCACACGACTTATCTATACTAGAGTGATTACTAGCAAGTTCATCTTGACTAACATTACTAGATTTGTCAAATAGCAAGTCATCTTGAATTAACAAGTCATCCTCATCATTAATCAAATCAAGATACTCGGGGAGTGACCTTGGGGCCTTTAGCCATGAAGTAACATCCACTCCCTTCATTTGATGAATCAAATATGTGGTAGGAGTCAGTTGTCACTAGTGCAAGTCCGGCAACACCTTCATCTTGACTATAGTCGCAGTTGGAGTGGTAGCTTCTCTCCGAGTGGTTGTCGGATTCGGAGCCAGAAACCCATTCACCAACATGATCTTGATGCCTTCTTCTTGAGTAGCTCTTGGTGTACTTGTCCTTATTCTCCGAGTCCCTACTTCTCCTACACATGCAAGTCTACGAGTATAGCAGCGGAAAGTAGGGACTTGAGAAGCCCTACTTGTACATGTCTTCTTTCATAACGATCAGCCCTACTCCTTCTATCTCTTCGAGGTGACTCGTCTCTTGAGATTCGCCTTCTTGGTGACTCTTCTTTACTTTTGTAAGGAGACATGCACTCACTAGAGTAGTGTCTAGGCTTCCCTAATTGTAGAAATTTCGGTCATGACTTGACAAACACTTCTCTTCATATCTTGAGTTGGAGCTTCGATCTTTACCTCTACTCTTGTAGAACTTGTTGAATTTCTTGACCATGAGGCTTATCTCTTCATTTGTGAAAAGGTTGTCACTTGAAGATGTGGGAGAATCACTTGTGGCTTTGTAAGCACCACTAGACTTGTGGTGAAGCTCTTCCTTGTCCTTGAGTGTCATATCATGAGCAATGAGCCTTCCAATCACTTTCGTTGGCTTGAGATCTTTTTAGTTGGGAAACATTTGGATCAATGTGCATACGGTGTCATATAAATCATCCAAAGATCGAAGTATCTTCTTGATGATGAATTTGTCAGTAATTTCTTTGCTTCCTAAGCCGGCAATCTCATTGGTGATGAGAGCTAGCCTAGAGTACATCTCAGCGACTCCTTCACCATCCTTCATCTTGAACTTGTCAAGATTACTTTGAAGAACATCCAACTTGGACACTTTCACAAATTCAGTACCTTCATGCATATCAACCAAAGTATCCCAAATCTCTTTTGCATTCTCAAGATGGATGATTTTGTTGAACTCTTCAGGGCATAGGCAGTTGAAGAGAATGTCACATGCTTGAGCATTTAGTTGCAACATCTTCAATTCATCCACACTCGCTTCGCGATCCGGTTCCCTTCCATCCGCAAAGAATTCATCTTGCAATCCAACACGAATAATAACGCAAATGGCGGGGTTATGACCAAGAAGATGCATTTTCATTTTGTGCTTCCAACTAGCAAAATTAGTGCCATCAAAGTACGGACATCTACAGTGATAATTTCCCTCCCTAGACACCATACTCTCCCAGGTTGTAAAACCAATGCAATGGAGAGAAAAGTTCTGATACCACTTGTAGGATCAAAAGTAGGTCTAGAGGGGGGGGTGATTAGACTACTTGACCAATAAAAAATCTTCTTTTCCCAATTTTAAGTGTTGGCAGATTTTAGCATTCATTGCAAGTCAAGCGCACCCTACACATGCATGTCTACAAGTATACCAGCAGAAAGTAAAGACAAGCATGATTAGTAAAGGAAGGGTAGGAAGATCAAACACAATTTGGAGACATGATAATTTTTCTCGTGGTTTCGATAGGTGTGCTATCGTATGTCCACGTTTATGGAGTCTTCAACCCACAGAGGGTAACGGTCGCGAGAGTCCATGAAGGGCTCTACCCATGGAGGGTTCGACGAACAAGCAACCTCGACTATACCATGATGGCCTACATCCACGGAGGACTAGCCTAACTCGGGTAGATCTTCACGAAGTAGGTGATCTCCTTGCCCTTACAAACTTCTTGGTTCACTCCACAACACGGAGCAGGAGGCTCCCAAGCGACTCCTAACCAATCTAGGAGGCACCATCCTCCAAAAGGCAATAGGCTCAATAATTCCGATGAACTCCTTGCTCTTGTGTTTCAAGATGATAGTCTGCTCAACACACAATCACTCTCTCACAGATTTCGCTTTGGTGGAAGAGATTGATTGGGTGGAAAGCAACTTGGGGAGGCTAGAGATCAAGATTCATATGGTTGAAATGGAATGGCATGATGTCAACACAAGAGAAGGTGGCTCTCTCTCAGAAAATCAGTTGGTAAGAGTGGGGGTATGTTCCGAGTGCTTCTTCTGTGAGTGAGTGGTGGTATAGGGGTATATGTAGGAATCTCCAACAATCCAACTGTTACACCTAATAAGTCCAACCCGATGACACCGATGTGTTAATCTAAGTGGTACCGAGTAGTCTAAAAGGTAGCAACTTTTGAATGTCGGTGAGACCGATACATAATATTCGATTGCACCAATAAGGTGACCAACGGTCAGATTTCCAGACTCGCTGACGCCGATTCAATGAACTCGGTCGGACCGATTCTGTGAATTTGCGTAACAGATTGTTGGCAACCCAAACTTGGTGGCACCGAATCAGAATCGGTTGCACCGATGGGCTAGGGTTTGGCTTGAATCTGTCTGAGGCTGAGAATAGGTGGCACTGAGTGGGAAGTGTTGGTTTCACTGATTTTAGATATTTGGCTTTGGACAGACTTTTGTGGAAGAGCTTGTGGGTATATGTGGTGACTATCACTTGTGCATGTATGAGCATTTTGTTCACCAACAGTACCTTAACCCCTTTTGATAGTATTGGCTTTCCTACGGACTCAAAGTGATTTCTCATAAAGTAAAATGTAGATTCCTCTTGCTTGAAGCTTTGCCAATGCTATCTCTTCTCCTTGGGATATTTCCACAATCTTTTTGCCAACCCATCATTGAACTTTTCCTGAAATATGCTTAGTGGAAATATTAGTTCAATGACATATATGTTGTTATTAATTACCAAAACCACCAAGGGAGCAAATGTACTTTCAATAGCATGTGCAAGCAGTTTCTCCTTCTTTGAAGGGGGAGCTTTGGCAACTGGCTCTTCCTCCACTTCCTGTTTCTCAGCTCTCCCTGGGTCTTCAAACGTAGAAGTGGGCCTGTCAATGACACACACAATCCTCTTCCTAGCTATCTTCTTCTCACCTGCCTTCTTGACTGGAGATTCAAGAGGAAAAGTCATGCCTGCTCTAGCACTCTCAGGTTCTCTCATAGTTTCAGTTCTTGCATACTCTTTCCTCATTGGCCTCTTAGCTGAAGTGGCCTCAGTGGCAGATTTCTTAGCAGCCCTCTCTTTCTTGTCCTGCTCCTTCTTGGCTAGAACTTCCTCAGGAACAAAGTCTTAGTCCTCCTCATCAGAATTCAATTTTCTCCTTGCCCTGTTGGCAGCCTTGGGCAACCCACGAGAGCTTGGGGTTCCAGGATCCTCTAAAGATGAGGAACTGGCATCTGGGCTTGTACCTGAACTCATATCAACATCCCTCTCCCTGAAGTCATTCTAGCTATCGTCAGATCCTGACATGCTGACCATGTGAATAGAGTATAGAGGAGCAGAGGGGTTGAGCATCACAAAAATTGATTTTTTTTTGTAAATTTAAACTGAGAATCTTAAGTTTAATTTTCTACAAAAAGGATTTCGGTTCCACCGAGTCATAAATTTTGGAGCCACCGAGACACACAATCTCCTTTACAGAAACTTGGCGGCCTCTTCGGTTTCATCGAAAAGAGTCACTTGGTTTCACCGAGATTGTTCTTTATAGCCCTAAAACCCAAATTTGTAGAGCCGATTTTTCTCACTCAATGACACCGGGATTTGATTTGCGGACGGTTAAACCTAAAAATACTTCATTCTCTAAGCTAATGGAGTTTCTAGAGGATGGAACTTGCTCAATCAGTGGTAAGATGATGAAATTGATCTATTGCACTAGAATCGGACGGGGAGTGCAAAGATTTTGAGGCTTTACCTTACTTCAGTGACGACCTCCTAAGGCGGCGATGGTGGGGACGATTGATGTCGACGGCGGGGGACCTCCTGTGGTGTAGACGCACGAGACCTGAGGGGGAAGTCCGAAGACGCATGAGCAGTAGCTAGGGTTTTGCGGGGACCATGACTTTGAAGAAGTGATTTCAAAATCAGTTTCGTTGAGAATATATACCCTTTAGCTGGGTTCTAAAATATCGGTGACACTGAGTCACTCTTCTGTAAGTTTACAGGGAAACTCAGTGAAGGCAAGATTACGGAATCGGTGCTACCAAGGTTCTAAAAACTAGATCAACCCTAGGCTTCGGTGGAACCGAGCTTTTCAGGTTGGTTACACCAAGTTGCACTCGGGAGGTTTTGGAAGTTAGCTCTTAAAGAAACGGGACTCCAGGTGCTCCTCACACAGAGGGTTTGCAAAGTGCTTGTTCAAATTATTGTGATGAAGCATGAATAGAATTTGAGACGAGAAAGCATAAATAGCTGGAGGGAGGTACTTAGGCATTCTTGCATATCCAATGGGCCAAAGGAAAATGAAAGCCAAGTAACAACAATTGGATATCCTCGAGTGAGAAAATATATGCATACCAACATGCTCACACAATAAAATGTCAAATGAAATATGACAAACATGCAAAACCACTCTAGTATCTACCAAGTACTTTGGCCATGACGGAGTCATCTATATATGAGTATATTGACTTAGGATCCAAGTAAGAATACTTGATCATATGTCATACTCATTGTTTAAGCACAAGTGGGGTTACCACTTTTTTGCATAAAACATTTAATGTGTTTACATCTTTAAGAGATGCTTTAACTCAAGTCTTAGAGTAAAGCTCCCCCTTGATGTGATTGTTGTTTTTAGCATCATATAGGTTGTTCACATAGTTGCATATCTAGACAACCTTTTTGTGGCTAAACCTAATTTGTTATTTAAAGCTAAAAATTGGTAGTTGCCTATTAACCCCCCTCTAGTCAGCCATATCGATCCTTTCAATTGGTATCAGAGTCTTGTCTCTTCATTAAGGGCTTTATCGCCCGAAGAGTATGGTTGACAACGGGGTTATGTTCAAAGACTTACCCAAGGCCGAGGGAGTGAACACGGTCACTCGTAAGGATTTAAATGAGGAAATTGACTCACTTAAATCTTCTATGATGATCGAGGTTAGATCCTTGTTTAAAGAATTCCTTGATGGTCTCAAACTTTCTACCGGTCCATTGCAAGTGGTTAATCCCACTAACTCGGAGTCGGATGCCAACTCTAGTAAGGAGGGGGTTATTAGTGATAACACTAGGCTGCCTCAAGGAAATAATGGGACGAGAACCCATGCCTCGGTTCCCCCTCCCCGGGTCTATGGAGGACCGATCCACACACCTCATATTAACAATCTTGGTCCTCCTCCTATTCTTTTGATGAATGAATTCACTAATTGGGTTTTTCGTGTCAACTCTCATTTGAATCACAACTCAACTAACCTTTGGAGAATCATTGACCAAGGTTACTATCCGCATGAGCCAAACAATCTCACCCCAAGAGAAGAGGCGGAGAATCAATACAATCACTTTGCTTTGTTCATCCTTCAAATCGCAGTGCCACCTAAAGATCTGGCTGAATTGGGTCCCTTCACTCGTGCAAAGGATTGTTGGAAACATATTGTCCCATTATATAAGGGAAGATCGAGTATTGAACGATCCAACTTTGGGGTGGTTCTTGATGAGGCGGATGAGTTTGGGATGAATGAAGATGAGTATCTCCGTGAGCTCTACCGGAGACTTACTACTCTCATGGTCTCTCTTCAAAATCATGGGAGTAAGGATACAAATGAAAATTGGATCAAGCATAAGTTTCTCAAGGCCATCATGACATTAAACAAGGCCATGTACTTCGTGATCCGTCAAAGACTGGACTTCCACACCTTGTCCTCAAGGGATGTGTTGGATGAATTTATTGCTATGAAGATCTTGAACAAGACCACCGACACGACTCTAGATTGCGTACAATGGTCAAATAAAGCCTCACCCAACCTTTCTTTGAAGGTGAAGGCAATTCTAGATGAATAAGAATAGGAAGAGGAGGTGAGTTATCGCGAAGACACCAAATATGCTTACCACGAGCACATGGCTCTTGTGTCAATGCAATTTTGTGGAAACAAGAGAAACTCAAGGCCCAACCTCTCCAAGAATAACTCAAGTGGCTAAAAAGGCAAGCAACATGTGAGGACATGCTATAGTTATAGCAATGTGAGTCACTTTATGGCGGATTGTCCATATGAGAATATGGAAGACAATGATGGCAAGCTCATTCGCAAACACAAGGCCAAGTCCTACCCCAACAATAACAACTTCAACAAGAAGGTGCCTCAGAAGGGATTGGTGGCACACGAAGAGAAAATCTCCAATGATGATAATGATGATGCAAGTGGTGAAGGAATGCTGATGGCCAAAGTGGCCATTGCAACTTCTTCCCCAACCAAGTTGTCTCTCTTAGACGCCCCCAACGAGAACCGTATTGCCAAGTGCCTCATGGACAAAGGTATCAACAAGGTAACCTCCAACATCAAAATATCCATCACTACTACTCCTTATTCTTTGTATTGTGTGGATGAACATGAGGAGATGAAATTAGATGAGAATGAGTTTGACAAGTTCATGGGTAAACTCAAAGGTGAGAACAAGAAGCACTTTGTTGCGCTCTTGGAACAACTTGGTGAGGACAATGATATCATTGAGTCTCATGAGGAAATCATCTCTAAGATGGAGGGGCATAGTCCTGACTATGCTGATGAGGTAGAGGATATTTCCATTGATCTTGAGGAAGAGCGAGGTCTTCGTTTGACTCTTGAGGAGTCACACAACGATGACTTTGCTAAATTAGGAAAAGGTCATGACCATACTCTTGTTCTTGCTCGTATTCTCAAATCCAAAAAGGTTGCACTTTGGGTTGACCATGATAGACTCAAAGAAGAGTTTGAGACACTTAACAAGTCTCACAAGGATTTGAATAGTGCTCATGCTTCTCTTAAGGAGTCTCATGATCAACTCCAAGTAAAACTTACTAAGGAGATAGCCGGGTGTCGTCCTTTTGTGCTAATTGATAATGCCAATGCTTCTAACCCTTGTTGTGAGCATGTGCACCTTGTGAAGGAGAATGCCAAGTTTAAGGAGCAACTTGAGAAAGGCCTTGTGACGTGTATACAAGGTTAAAAGAACCTCAATGACCTTTTGAGAAATCACAAGGAAGTTGTTGCGAAGGAAGGGATTGAGTTTGCACCCAAGTCAAAGAAGAAGAAGAAGAATAAGAAGAGCAAGACCAAAAAACCTCTCCCGCTCAAGGAAACCTTTGTCAAAGCGGGGGAGGATGCTCATGAAAATAAGAAAGACAAGGTTGTGGTTGGCAATGCCAAGAAGGGCAAGACTGGTACATCTCCATAGTATCCACTTTTCCAAACTCTTTTGCCCTTGTTTTGGACTCTAATTTGCATGATTTGAATGGAACTAACCCGGACTGATCATGTTTTTAGCAGAATTGCTTTGGTGTTATTTTTGTGCAGAAACAAAAGTTGTCGGATCGTCCGGAAAATTTACGGAGAATATTTTTGGATTTAATAAAAAATACGGGCGCAAGAATTAACCAGAGGGGTCCACCTATAGGCCACAAGCCTGCTAGGCGCGGCCACACCCTGGTCGCGCCTAGCAGGCTTGTGGGGCCCTCGTGGATCCTCCGACCTCCTATCCATCTCCATATAACCCTATTCACGGAGAAAAAAATAGGGAGAAGAGTTCATCGCGTTTCACGATATGGAGCCACCGCCACCTCCTATTCTTCCTCAGGAGACCTGATCTGGAGTCCGTTTTGGGCTCCGGAGAGGGGAAATCGACGCCATCATCATCACCAACCATCCTTCATCACCAATTCCGTGATTCTGTCTATCGTGAGTAATCCCATCGTAGGCTTGCTGGACGGTGATGGGTTGGATGAGATTTATCATGTAATCGAGTTAGTTTTGTTAGGGTTTGATCCCTAGTATCCACTATGTTCTGAGGTTGATGTTGCTATGGCATTGCTATGCTTAATGCTTGTCATACAAACCGAGTGCCATGATTTTAGATCTGAACCTATTATGTTTTCATGAATATATATATATATATGTGTTCTTGATCCTATCTTGCAAGTTGTAGAAACCTATTACGAGTTATGATCCGCATCCCCCAGGGTGACAATAACTAGGATTCTTTTTGGTGATTATTGTAGTTTGAGGAGTTCATGTATTCACTAAGTTCTAATGCTTTGGTCCGGTTCTCTATTAAAAGGAGGCCTTAATATCCATTTGTTTCCATTAGGAGCCCGCTGCCACGAGAGGGTAGGACAAAAGATGTCATGCAAGTTCTTTTCCATAAGCACGTATGACTATATATGGAATACATGCCTACATTATATTGATGAATTGGAGCTAGTTCTATGTCACCCTATGTTATAACTGTTGCATGATGAATGCCATCTGACATAATTATCCATCACCAATCCATTGCCTATGAGCTTTCCGCATATTGATCCATTGCCTACAAGATTTCCACATATTGATCCTTGCTAAGTTACTTCTCCGTTGGTACTGTTACAATCACTATAAAACTGCTACTGTTACTTTTGCTACCATTACCGTTACTTCCATACTACTTTGCTAATACTTTGCTGTAGATATTAAGTCTTTTAGGTGTGGTTGAATTGACAACTCAGCTACGAATACTCGAGAATATCTTTGGCTCCCCTTGTGTCGAATCAATAAATTTGGGTTGAATACTCTACCATCGAAAACTGTTGTGATCCCCTATACTTGTGGGTCATCAAGACCTTTTTCTGGCGCCGTTACCGGGGAGCATAGCTCTATTCTCCGAGTCACGTTGGATTTATATTTGTTGATCACCATGAAGATCCAAAAACCAAGATCTATCCCTCTACTACGAGGGGAGATAGTTGTGCTGGTTGTGTTTTCAGGGACGGAACTGTTGAATAAGTTGAAATACTATTGAATAATGTATTGAGCAATGATAATGATTGGACTATTCCCGAACCACCTCCGAAGCCGACTCAGAATAAAGAGGTATTCTACTTCTCTGTCCTGAAGATATGCAAGAGGCAAAGAAATCAATGAAATAAAAGGGTATTAAAGCTGAAGCTGTTAAGAATCTACCACCTATTGAAGAAATACATGGTCTTGATAACCCAACATAGCTAGTAGAGGTAAATTCTCTTCATAGATTTGATGAAAGCAATATTCCTTATAATAAGTCTGCTAGCCAATGCTTGGATGAATTTGATAACTTTGTTGTTAGGCAAGCAAATTTTAATGCACATGTTAGTAGACAATTGCAACAAAATGCTTTCATGCTTGATCGCTTAGGTGATTATATGAGTAGAACTATCACTGATCTTAAACTTATTAGTAAACATGCTTCCATGGTAACTACTCTAGTAGAACAAGTACTTAAAGCACATAAGGATTTGCTTAATGAGATGAATAGTAAGAACAATGATCATTCTGTTAAAGTCGTGACTAGAGGTGGAAGAATAACTCAGGAACCTTTGTATCTTGAGGGCCATCCTAAGAGAATTGAACAAGATTCTCAAAGGGGTAATATTGATGTACCTAGTTGCTCTAGTAATAAGAGGAATAAGGATGATGATAGAACCTTGCAAGCTGCTAGTGAACTTGTTATAGATACACCTGAAAACCCAAATGATATTTCCATTTCTGATGCTGAGACACAATCTGGTGATGAACATGAGCCTAGTGATAATATTAATGATGATGTTCATGTTAATGCTCAACCTAGTAATGATAATGATATGGAGATTTAACCTGCTGTTGATTTTGATAACCCACATCCTAAGAATAAAAGATATGATAAAAGAGATTTTATTGCTAGGAAGCACGGTAAACAAAGAGAACCATGGGTTCTAAAATGTTGGAAATATGCCCTAGAGGCAATAATAAATTGGTTATTATCTTATTTCCTTGTTCATGATAATCGTTTATTATCCATGGTATAATTGTATTGATCGAAAACTCAGATACATGTGTGGATACATAGACAACACCAGGTCCCTAGTATGCCTCTAATATACTAGCTCGTTGATCAAAGATGATCAAGGTTTCCTAGCCATGGACATGATATGTCATTTGATGATGGGATAACATCATTAGGAGAATGATGGGATGGACAAGACCCAAACTATAAATGTAGCATATAATCGTGTCAGTTTATTGCTACAGTTTTCTACATGTCAAGTATATGTTCCTATGACCATGAGATCATGCAACTCATGACCACCAGAGGAGTACCTTGTGTGTATCAAACGTCGCAACGTAACTGGGTGACTACAAAGCTGCTCTACAGGTATCCCCGAGGGTGTCTATTGGGTTGGCATGGATCAAGACTCGGATTTGTTACTCCGTGTGATGGAGAGGTATCTCAGGGCCAAAACAGTAATACAACATCACAACAAGCCTTGCAAGCAATGTGACTAAGTGTTAGCCATGGGATCTTGTATTATGGAACAACTAAAGAGACTTACCAGTAATGGGATTGAACTAGGTATACAGATACCGACAATCGAATCTCGGGCAAGTAACATACCGAAGAACAAAGGGAACAACATACGAGATTAACTGAATCCTTGACATAGAGGTTCAACCGATAAAGATCTTCGTAGAATATGTAGGAACCAATATGGGCATCCAGGTCCCACTATTGGTTATTGACCATAGAGGTGTCTCGGTCAAGTCTACATAGTTCTCGAACCCGCAGGGTCTGCACACTTAAGGTTCGGTGATGTTTCAGTAGTATAGAGTTATGTATTGTGGTGACCATAGGTTGTTCGGATTCCTGGATGAGCTCCTGGACATCACGAGGAGCTCTAGAATGGTCCAGAGGTAAAGATTGATATATAGGAAGTCCTGTTTTGGTCACCGAAATTGTTCCGGGCTCATTGGTAGTGTACCGGGAGTGCCGGGAGGGTGCCAGGGGACCATCGGGAGGGGTGTCTCGACCCAAAGGACCTCATGGGCTATTCGCGATGTCCAGGACCCAAACTATAAACGTAGCATATGATCGTCTCAGTTTATTGCTACAGTTTTTGCATGTCAAGTACATGTTCCTATGACCATGAGATCATGCAACTCACGGACACCGGAGGAGTACCTTGTGTGTATCAAATGTCGCGACGTAACTGGGTGACTATAAAGGTGCTCTAGAGGTATCTTCGAGGGTGTCTGTTCGCTTGGCATGGATCAAGACTGGGATTTGTTACTCCGTGTGACGGGGAGGTATCTCAAGGCCCACTCGTTAATACAACATCACAACAAGCCTTGCAAGCAATATGACTAAGTGTTAGCCATGGGATCTTGTATTACGAAACGAGTAAAGAGACTTACCGGTAACGGGATTGAACTAGGTATATGGATACTGACGACCGAATCTCAGGCAAGTAACATACCGAAGAACAAAGGGAACAACATACGGGATTAACTGAATCCTTGACATAGAGGTTCAACCCATAAAGATCGTCGTAGAATATGTAGGAACCAATATGGGCATCCAGGTCCCACTATTGGTTATTGATCGTAGAGGTGTCTCGGTCAAGTCTACATAGTTCTCGAACCCGTAGGGTCTGCACACTTAAGGTTCGATGACATTTCGGTAGTATAGAGTTATGTATGGTGGTGACCGAAGGTTGTTCGGAGTCCCGGATGAGATCCCGCATGTCATGAGGAGCTCCGGAGGTAAAAATTCATATATAGGAAGTCTTATTTTGGTCGTCAGAAAAGTTTCGGGCTCATCGGTAGTGTACCGGGAGTGTCGGTAATGTACCGGGAGACCATCGGGAGGGGTGTTTGGACCCAAGACGGGCTCATTATATATAGGAAGTCCTGTTTTGGTCACCGGAGAAATTTCGGGCTCATGGTAGTGTACCAGGAGTGTCGGGAGGGTGCCAGGGGACCATCGGGAGGGGTGTCTCGACCCAAAGGACCTCATGTGCTGTGGGAGGAGTCAAACCAGCCCCTGGTGGGATGTTCTAAGCCCCCACTAAGGCCCATGCGGCTAGGGGTGGGAAAACCCCAAAAGGTGCAGAGGTGGAAAGAGTTTCAAAGTGGAAAGGAGGAATCCTACTCCTAATAGGATTGGAGTAGGACTCCTCCACCTCCAATTTCGACAAAACCTTGAGGGTTTGAGGCTGCCTCCTCCTCTCCCGCCCTCCTATATATACTAGAGGATTTAGAGGGGAAAGCCAACCTTAATTGTTACATGCTGCCCTCTTCTTCCTCTAGATATGTTTCTCCTCTAGATTAGTTCTGCGGTGCTTAGGCGAAGCCCTACAGGATTAGTTCAGCACCGCCGCCACCATGCCATAGTGATGCTGGAGAACTCATCTACCTCTATGCTTCCTCTTGCTGGATCAAGAAGGCGGATATCATCATCGAGCTATACGTGTGCTGGACGCGGAGGTGCCGTCCATTCGGCGCTAGATCGGAAGGACCGTGATCAAGATCACGAGACGATTCGTGATTGGATCGCGGGACGGATCATGATGGAATCGCGGGACGATCGTGATTGGATCGCGGGACGGATCATGATGGGATTGCGGAACGCTCGGTGATTTGGATCGCGAAGACGTTCGACTACATCAACCGCGTTTCTTAACGCTTCTCGCTTAGCAATCTACAAGGGTATGTAGATCCAGTCTCCGTCTCGTAGATGCTCATCACCATGGATAGATGTTGCATATGCGTAGGAAATTGTTTGTTTCCCATACAATGTTCCCCAACATGAAACCCATGCCTTTTCCTCCTAAACCATCCAAGAAAAAGGATGATGAGGATTTTGAGCACTTTGTTGAAATGCTTAGACCTATCTTTTTGCGTATGCGCTTGACTGATATTCTAGAAATGTCTCCTTATGCTAAGTATATGAAAGATATTGTGACTAATAAAAGAAAGATACTGGAATCTGAGATTTCCACCATGCTTGCTAATTATACTTTTAAGGGTGGAGTACCAAATAAATTAGGAGATCCAGGAATACCAACTATACCATGCTCTATTAAGGGGAATTATGTTAAAACTACTTTATGTGATTTGGGGGCTGCTGTTAGTGTTATGCCTTTCTCTTTATATCGTAGACTTGATTTGAATAAGTTGACACCTACTGAAATCTCTTTGCAAATGACTGACAAATCAACTACTCTACCTATCGGTATTTTTGAGGATGTACCTGTTGTAGTTGCAAATGCTAATATCTTAACAAACTTTGTTATTCTTGATATTCCCGAGGACGACAGTATGTCGGTCATCCTTGGTAGACCCTTTTTGAATATTGCAGGGGCTGTTATTGATAGCAACAAGGGCAATGTGACTTTTCATATTAATGGTAATGAGCATATGGTACACTTTCCAAGGAAACAATCTCAAGCTCATAGTATCAACTCCATTAAAAAAATTCCAATGATTGTTATTGGAGACTTTGAAAGCCCTCTTCCTACTATCAAGAAGAAATATGATATACTTATTGTTGGGGATATACATATCCCCATTGAGGTAACTTAGTGATATTCAAAAATTCTTCGGTTTCATGTTATTCGAAAGAAGTTTGTTAATAAGACTTGATCAACCTTATTGATGGATTCCTTTTGATGAGCATGAGAAGGATGAATTTAGAAAGCACAACTTTTTGTACACAACTTTTACTTTCTGTTAGTAAGTTTAAATTCAGTAAGAATGCTATTATTTTTCTGTTTTCTGAGTTTCCCGTGGAATAAAAAGTGACCTGGAAATAAAAGTTCTTTAAATGCCCTAAAAATGGAGTATGATTTTTTCTGGAATATTTATAAATTTCTAGCATTGAGCACACTGCAGGGGGCTGCACCAGTGGGCCACAAGCCCACAAGGCGTGGACACCCCCTGGTCGCGCCTAGCAGGCTTATGGGTCCCATGTGGCCCCCCTTCACTTATTCCAGCACCCATTCACTTCATCTTCCTCCAGAAAAAATCCCACAATTGCTCAAATCCGTGTTCTAGCTCATTTTCTTGCCATTTTTTAGCCCCATGTTCAAAGCTTGATCCGTGAAACTGTTTTGGGAGATTGTTCCTCGGTATGTGACTCCTCCAATGGTCCAATTAGTTTTTGTTCTAGTGCTTTATATATTGCAAATTTTTGCTGCTGTGATGACCTTGTTCTTGAGCTTGCATGGCAAATTTATATGGTCCCAAGTAGTTTTGATGCATGATATAGCATCTATGCACTTGAGGGAGTAGTTGCTATGAGTTTTGTTGAGTTTTGTTCACCTTTATTTGGAGCCACTAAAAATTTCAGAATTTTTCAGAAAAAGAAAAAAATGTTGAGGAAGGTGTTTCATGGGGGTTCATCGAGCAAGAAAGGCCACGAGACTCGCAATACGTGAGCCCAACCTTGAACCACCGAGGGAAGCACAAGTATGACCTTGTGAATGGCCATTAGATCCATTCATGAGTGATGCCGGTTTCAAGGAAGAATTCTACGCATACACAAGAAATGCTGGCCTTGAGGAATTTGTGTCGGACAAATGCAAGCAATACTATCAACTTTGAATTTTTGCTCAATCGTAATAAATCTTCCGTCCTATTTGACCTCTATGAAAAATCATATACTTTGAATATAGAGGATTTTAATCATGCATGCAAAATTCCACAATCGGGTAGCTATAGTGATCCGCACAAAACTGAATATAATGATTTTCTTGCTAGCATTACCATCGGATAGCATTACCATCGGAGAAACTAGAAATATTACACAGGCTATCATAGGGAGCATTCACTTTCCTGCCATGCATTATTTTGCTGTATTGATAGGTAGTTGTATTGACGGTAAAACTGAGCATAGCCACCTCTGTGCAACCGATCTTAGTATAGTGCAGTAATGGGTGAAAGGCGATATAAATTAGGAGCCATTATTGCTAGAAGGCTGCATAATAATGCTAAGGATGGAGATTTGTTTGGTGGGATTATGCCACTCTTTTAGGTAATTATCTTGGGGTACCCATACATGGAAATAATATTGAGTTACCACCTGCTTTTGTTGATTATGAGGCTTTGGTACGTTTTCAGTTTCTCGAGTGGAACGAAGAATCCCTCCAGTACCAACTAATTTTTGACACACAACGTGCTATCCATATTACCCTTCCTACTCCTGCCTTCTTTAACTTTTAGGAAAAACAGAGATACATTATAACTAGAGAGGAGGTAGACGAGTACGAGAGGAGCGCAGACTCAGCCCGCCTTCATGCTGCAGTCGTTTAGGCGGTAGCTACCGCAGCCCAGTACAACCCCAACTATGACTTTGAATATTACCAGGGCCAGCCATGGCCATAGACCAACTTAGGCCAAAAGCTTAAGCTTGGGGGAGTACGTATTTCTCACCGACTTTACATTCATGTTCACACACTCATCTTAGTAGTCGGTGTTCATACTCTTTAATTGTACCATCCATGGTAGTTGATTTTATAGTTTCGCCTTATTCTTGTGTGTTTATTTAACTTTGAGAAAAATACAAAAAAAATTAGTTCTAGTGTTATTTCTAGTTTCTTAGTGTAGCATTAAAAAGAAAACCCAAAAAGATTTTTCGTTCTTCTTTTGCTTGTCGGGAGCTTTCCCGTGTAAATAGTTTTGCTTGTTCTTGTTTTGAATTTATTTTCTTTTGGTCGTAAGGAGAAAACCACAATAAAAATGTTGAGTGGCTCTCATGTGCATTATTGTTCACCTATTAGGGAGCCCATATTACCTAGTATTCTCCTTTGAGTTATTGTTTGCAGATTCCAGCTTAGTCTAATGCACATGCACTCTTATTATTATCCACATCGTTCGATCGTGCAAGTGAAAGGCAGTAATGATGATATTTGATGAAAATATTGAGATGGAGAAAAGCTGGTATGAACTCGACCTATGTTGCTTTCGTAAATATGATTAACTCATCGTTCCGAATTCAGTTCATCATGGGTGAAACATATTTGCAATGAAAATTAGATATTATAGTTACTAATGCCATGGTTAATTAGCTAAGAGTGGATAATGGTTTTTATTGGGTGCCAACATGCATATTAAAATGGTTATGATGTAGTAT
The DNA here is from genome assembly GCA_022496015.1 of Hordeum marinum. NCBI lineage: Eukaryota > Viridiplantae > Streptophyta > Magnoliopsida > Poales > Poaceae > Hordeum > Hordeum marinum. The sequence continues at coordinate 327,870,063 of CM039677.1, forward strand.
GATGGGATGGTATCCTCCTCTGAACGATTCAAGTGCCTCGACTTGGCACATGTTCATGCATGTAGTTGAAACAAAATTAACATAGCCTCCATGATATTTATGTTCATAGTGACTAATATCCTACTCATACTTGCATTCAATGTTGGTTAATCTCAAAGCATGTTGATGACTGTGTTGCTCTCTAATTGGGAATACTTCTTGTGCATCCAATCCCTCAACCCCAAAGTTGTTTCATATGAGTCCACCATATCTACCTATATGCGGTATTTACCTGTCGTTCCAAGTAAATTTGCATGTGACAAACCCTAAACCTTCAAATAAACATTCTATTTTGTATGTCCAAATCGCTCATGTGGCGACTGGGGGTTGTCAGTATCTTCCATGCTAGGTGGGTTATTCTCACGATATGTGTTGATTCACTATCATTCACGAGAAAGTGGCTGGTAATCGGGATGCCCAGTTCCATGCTCGAAATAAAAGCAAAAACTAATTAAACAAAACTCTCCCAAAATAGTGTTTGTATGGACGGTACCCATGGATTCGGCTCGCCATGGAGTCTGACTGATTGGAGGAGGGGGAGTAAAAACTTTATCCTTTTGTTCGGGAACCGCCTATAATGTATCTAGCATGGAAGATATTGAAAACCTCATGGTCGTTATGTGAGCAATGAAAGCATACCGCTCAAAAATCATTACTTATCTCTATTTTAAATACTCGAGCTTTGGCACCTCTGCAAATCAATGCTTCCTTCTACGAAGGGCCTTTCCATTTACTTTATTGTTGAGTCCTCATCTTCTTATAAAAAGGCCCCAGTTAGAGAGCACCACCGTCATTTGTATGCGCATGAGTATGAGCGTGACTGGATCTCTTTCACTGTGAATTACAATGTCTAGTCAGTCCTTGTTCTTTAGAGGTGCTCTGCATTTATGTTTTGCGGTCTCGGAAAGGGCTAGCGAGATACCATTTTTGTTATATTGTATCATGATTGTTTTGAAAAAGTGTTGTCATCCAAGAGTTATTATTATTGCTCGCTAGTTGATAATGTCGTTGATATGAGTAAATTTGAGACCTAAATGTTATTTTGAACGTGGTTTGTCCATGATCTTTGCTAACAATCTGAACAACAGTTAGATGTATTTACAACAACAAGATCAATTAGAGTTTGTCAAATTTTTTCTTTATCACTTTCAGTTTATCAACTGAATTGCTTGAGGACAAGCAATGAGTTAAGCTTGGGGGAGTTGATACGTCCATCGTATCCACTTTTCCAAACTCTTTTGTCCTTGTTTTGGACTCTAATTTGCATGATTTAAATGGAACTAACCCGCACTAACATTGTTTTCAGTAGAATTGCTTTGGTGTTATTTTTGTATAGAAACTAAAGTTCTCGGATTTTCCTGAAAATTTACGGAGAATATTTTTGGATTTAATAAAAAATACCCGCGCAAGAATTTACCAGAGGGGGCCACCTGCAGGCCACAAGCCTGCTAGGCACGACCACCCCCTGGTCACGCTTAGCAGGCTTGTGGGGCCCTCGTGGATCCTCCGAACTCCTCTCCACCTCCATATAACCCTATTCATGGAGAAAAAATCAGAGAGAAGAGTTCATCGCGTTTCACGATACAGAGCCGCCGCGACCTCCTGTTCTTCCTCGGGAGACCAGATCTGGAATCCATTTTGGGCTTCGGAGAGGGGAAATCGATGCCATCATCATCACCAACCATCCTTCATCACCAATTCCATGATGCTCTCCGCCATTCGTGAGTAATCCCATCGTAGGCTTGCTGGACGATGATGTGTTGGATGAGATTTATCATGTAATCGAGTTAGTTTTGTTAGGGTTTGATCCCTAGTATCCACTATGTTCTGAGATTGATATTGCTATGGCTTTGCTATGCTTAATGCTTGTCACTAGGGCCCGAGTGCCATGATTTCAGATCTGAACCTATTATGTTTTCATGAATATATATGTGTTCTTGATCCTATCTTGCAAGTTATAACAACCTATTAGGAGTTATGATCCGCATCCCCCACGGTGACAATAACTTGGATTCTTTCCGGTGATTACCGTAGTTTGAGGAGTTCATGTTTTCACTAAGTGATAATGCTTTGGTCCGGTTCTCTATTAAAAGGAGGCCTTAATATCCCTTAGTTTCCATTAGGACCTCGCTGCCACGGGAGGGTAGGACAAAAGATGTCATGCAAGTTCTTTTCCATATGCACATATGACTATATATGGAATACATGCCTACATTACATTGATGAATTGGAGCTAGTTCTGTGTCACCCTATGTTATAACTGTTGCATGATGAATGCCATCAGACATAATTATCCATCACCGATCCATTGCCTACGAGCTATCCACATATTGATCCTTGCTAAGTTACTTTTCCGTTACTACTATTACAATCACTATAAAATTGCTACTGTTACTTTTGCTACCGTTACCGTTACTTCCATACTACTTTGTTACTGAATACTTTGATTCGGATATTAAGTCTTTTAGGTGTGGTTGAATTGACAACTCAGCTGCGAATACTCGAGAATATTCTTTGGCTCCCCTTGTGTCGAATCAATAAATTTGGGTTGAATAGTCTCCCCCCAAAAAATGTAGCGATCCCCTATACTTGTGGGTTATCAAAGACCACCCCCTCCAACAAAGCTGGCGACTTTAACCCCTCTTTTGTGTTATGTTGTGATAGTGATGGTCATGTTTATGGAAAAATTGTTGGTTCTTCTTATGACTATATTGAATGGTCTATTTGGGCTCCTAAGACCCTTGTTACTAACATAAAAGGACCCATTAAAGAATGTGTACCTAAATCCAAGCATTGATCTTTTGTAGGAGTTTGCTTCTAGTGGGTGTTATGGTTGCTCGATAGTGGAGCAACAAATCATATGACCAGGAGCAAGGATTTTTTGGAGGCCATGCAACCAATCCCATCTATGCCCACCCATGTCTAATTTGGTGATTTTTCAACATCCAAGGTATTGGGTCTTGGAAAGGTGGTCATCTCTTAGGATTTATCTATTGAGAAGGTCATGCTTGTTGAGACCCTTGCGTACAATTTCCTATCCTTTCATTAACTTGCATTGATGGACTTTTCAATATTTTTTGATCTTTATTCTGTGGCCCTTTTGTGGATCAAGACTCTTAAAGTATCTTTTGTTGGGAATGTTGAAAACAGTCTCTATGTGGTTAACATTTTGGAGCGACCAACTAAGACGGTGACTTGTCTAATGGATAAATTTGATGTGGGATGGCTTTGGCATCATCGGCTAGCCCATGTCAATATGATATATTTTCAAAGTATACTCAAAGGGGATCATGTTCGTGAACTAACAAATGTGAGTTTTGCCAAAGACCGTGCTTGTAGTGCTTGTATCGAAGGGAAGCTACATGAGACGACTCACCTATCCATGACTACCATCTATTAGAAGAGGCCCTTGGAGCTCCTTCACATGGATCTCTCTGGTCATCTAACCTTTGATAGTCTTGGGGGAAAATATCGCTTGGTGATTGTGGATGATTACTCAAGATATACTTGGGTATACTTCTTCAAGAGGAAGAGTGAGGCCCAACAAATCGTCATCGACTTTGCAAATGAAGCTCAACGTCAACATGAGGCAAAGATAATGATGATTATAAGTGATAATGACATCGAGTTCAAGAACTACACCTTGGATGAGTTTCTTAGTGATGAGGGGATCAAGTATCAATATTCCACACCATATACCCCTAACAAAATGGTTTTTGTGGAGAGGAAGAACCGGACTTCCATGGATGTGGCAAGTACCATGATTGCGAAATACAAATCTCCTTACATCTTTTGGGCCGAAGTCATCAACACAGCATGTCATGTATCTAATCGGCTCTACCTCTGCAAATGCTTGAACAAGACTCCATATGAGATATTTAGTGGTAACAAGCCCAACCTCAAGTACTTCCGTGTGTTTGGTTGTAAGTGTTTATTCTCAAGGAAGGTGTTCATTTGTCTAAATTTGAACCTATAGCTCAAGAGGGCATATTTGTTGGTTATTCCACAAACTCTCATGCTTAACGTGTCCTCAACAAGTCCAATGGATTCATTGAGGAGACGTGTAACATGAAAATTTATGAAAATATTGGCTACCAAGTGGAGCAAAGTGGTCTTTGTGATGTAGGTGATGAAATTCCTCCTCAAGACATAATAATAATGGGAGTTGGCCAAATCCTCCCGATTGAGGAACCCCATGTGGTTGAAGGACAAGGAGAATGTTCTACGCAAGTGGAACCATCAGCACCGCAAGACCCACACGCTTCTGAAGAACAAAGTGAAGGCACTTAGCCAAGTGAACAAGATCAAGGGAAAGATCAACCTCATGATGATGGGGATTCACAAAGAGATGCCCAAGATCAAGTTCATGGGCCCGAGCAAGCTCAATATCAAGAGCAAGCTCATGGCGGCTGATACATCTTTAACGTATTGATAATTTATGAAGTATTCATGCCAACATTCTACAACTTTCATATACTTTCGACAATATTTCTACTATTTTTTGGGACTAACTTACTTATCTAGTGCCCAGTGTAAGTTCCCGTTTTTTTGTGCGTGTTTTGTTTCACAAAAAGTCCATATCAAACAGACTCCAATCATGAGAATTTTTTACAGAGATTTTATTTGGAATATATGTGAATTTTGGGAAGAAGAATCAACGCCGCACGATGCCTCAGGCTCTCACAAGCCAACAAGGCGTAGCCAGCGGGGTGGTCGCGCCCTGATGGCTTGTGACCACCCCTTAAGTCTTTTGAGGCCCTTCTTTCTCCGCAAGAAACATATTGTCCTGATAAAAAATCTCAAAATGTTAGCCTGATCGGAGATACGGATCTTTGGATATTTAAGAAACAATGAAGGGCCAGAAAACAAGAGCAAAAATAGGAGAGAAACAGAGAGAGAGATCCAATCTCAGAGGCACTCTCGCCCCTCCGGGAGCCATGGTATCCAAGGACCAGAGGGATAACCTTTCCCTAGATGGGGATAGGCCACGGAGGAGGAAGCATATGGGGGAGACTCTCTTCCCCTCTCTTTCGGTGGCCCCAGAGTGCCGCCGAGGGAGTCACCACCACGATGATCGTCTTCATCAACATCACCGTCTTCATCACCTTCCTCATCTCTTGTCAGTGGTCCACTCTCCCAGACCCCTCTGTAATCTCCTATTTAAAGATGGTGTTTCATGCCACATATTATTAATCAATGATGTGTTGCCATCCTATGATGTTTGAGTAGATCTATGTTGTCCTTTGGGTTGATTGATGATCTTGATTGGTATGAGTGTATGTTTTATTTTGATGTTGTCCTAAGGTGCCTTCTGTGAGGCGCACAAGTGAAGGATTCAAGCTAGAGGGTGTTGCAACATATTCATGATTCGCTTATAGTGGGTGGCTAGAGTGACAGAAGCTTACACCCTAGGTAAGGGGGTTGTTTACGTATGGGAGTAAAGGGGACTTGATGTTTAATGCTATGGTTGGGTTTACCTTAATGATTTATAGTAGTTTTGGATGCTTTCTAGAGATCCAACCATAAGCTCATATCATCCAAGTACGGAAAGTATGTTAGGTCATGTACCAATCTTGTTATCAATTTCCTAGGATGATTCTGCACACCATACCATCATTATTCCACACTATCTATTTGTAATATATTCTAACTCCATTTATTCCAGAAATTATTTTCATATTTTAGTTCTCCAATGTCATGCAAATCTATCCTCTCTATACCCAGAACACAGTTTTATTTCTCGTTACTAGATAGAAGCAAATGTTCGATGTATGTAGAATCGTATTGGTGGCATATAGGACTTGAGAGAATATTGATCTTACCTTTATATCCTTCTGGGTTTGACACACCATACTTACCACTTCAATTTTTGGGAAGTGCTACGATGATTCCTTGCACTTTGGGATTATCAAGCTCTTTTCTGGCACTGTCATCGGGGAGCAATAACGTGGGGTTAATATTTTCATGTATGGTTGTTTGCTTCTATCACTAAGTAGATTATTTTTTACTTTTTTATGTTTCCTTGTTTTATTTATTTAGTTGTGGGTGAAACAAACAAAAAAATTAAAAATTAAAAACACAAAAAGTTTACTTGGCTTTTATAAGAGAAGCGATTGGAAAGTTATGCATCAGAGAAGTGAGGGTCGACCTTGAACACTTGTGTTCATGCTCATGGAAACAATGTAGAAATTTTCATGAAATTTTCTCATCAAAATAATTATCTGCTTGTAAATACAAGTGTATCGAACATGATGCTCTATTGCATGTTTCGTCTACTATTCTTATGTGAGCATCATTAAAATTTTCATGCCTAGCTAAAAGGCTTTAAAGAAAAGTGCTTGTTGGGAGACAACCCAACACTTATACCTTTTTTAGTGTTAAGATTATTAAGAAACTGTAGCAATCATTTTTTGTGTCTTTTATTTCAATAACATGCCAAGTAAAGCCTTTGGGATGATTTGGATGATAAGTAGAATTAATACGGTGCAAAAACAAAAACTTTTGCGTCTAGTGCAGAATTTCTCAGATTTTACTGGAACGATTTTTTTATCTAATTTTTTTTACACATTATTAGTATATAAATTATTCAGGCTTTTGTAGTTTTTGAAAAAAATTATAGTTACATAAGTATAGGTTCTTTACAGATCTTTGTAGACTATTCTGTTTTAGACAGATTCAGTTTTTGCTTGCATTGTTTGCTTGTTTTGATGATGCTATGGATTGTATGATGGGGTACAAGTCATGTAGAAGTTAGAATACAGTACCTTGTGCAATAATAAAATAATAATCAATTTATAACAGTACCTAAAGTATTTTATATGTTTACTATACTAACGGATCTCATGAAGGTTTTGTTGAGTTTTGTGTGATTGAAGTTTTCATGTTTTGGGTGAGATGCAGACATGAGGAGAATAAGGAGCATCAAGACCCTAAGCTTGGGGATTCCCAAGGAACCCCCCAAGATAATATCCAATGAAGACTCAAACGTCCAAGCTTGGGGATGCCCCGGAAGGCATCCCCTCTTTCGTCTTCAAAACTATCGGTATACCTTACTTGGAGCTATATTTTTATTCGTCACATAATATGTGTTTTTCTTAGATCGTCATTTTATTTCGTTGTTCTGTGTTATATTTTATCAATAATCATGTTTTTCAATAAAAGGTTCCAAGAAATTCCTGAAGATGTTTCAATTGCAGGTTTGATGTGCGACTTTGTAAAAACAATTTTTTTTTGTAGTGTTTGAATTTTCATATTTACTGGAATGTGGAAAGTTTCAGAAATTTTATACAGGATTTTCATAAAAATTCTTTAGCTTTTCCTAAAATTTCAGAACTTTTTGAGTTACATAAGTACACATATTAAATGAATTGCTACAGACTGTTATAGTTTTGCTATCTACTTATCCTAGAGTTCTCATGGCTTATACTGGTAGGTATAAATTGTCGAAATGATAGTATACAGTAACTAATGTTTGAAAATTATACAGTAACTAAAGAGATGTTGTATTTTTATATGTACTAACCTATCTCACGAGTTCTTTTCAAGTTTTATGTGGATGAAGTTTTTGAGACTTACATGAAACTGGGATATGAGAGGATTGAACAACATACAAAATCTCAAGCTTGGGGATGACCAAGGCTCCCCAAGTCAATACCTTAAGAATTATCAAGCATCTAATATTGGGTATGCTACACATCCCACCTCTCTTCGTCAACAATTATCAGTTATCCTATAATGATCATAAATTTTTATTCATTCACATGTGCTATTCTTCGAGCATCTTTTGTGTTTATTTTTAGTTTTATTTTATACACCATGCTGGTATGAGATAATCCTTGGCTTATTTTTATAATGCTTCATATGCTTCACTTAAATCTTTTCAGTATGACTTTATAGAATGCTTCATGTGTTTCACTTCAATCTTTTTAGTATAGCTTTATAGAATGCTTCATGCGCTTCACTTCAATCTTTTGAGTATGGATTTATGGAATGCTTCGTGTTCTTCACTTATATATTTTAAGCTTGAATATTGGTCTCTCCATATTCATTGAAGAATGCTTTATGAACTTCACTTATATCTTTTTAGCGTAGTTTGATGATCACTCTTGTGCTTCACTTATATCCTAAAAGAAAATGTTGAATGAATTGAATGTCATAAAACATGAAATTATATATGCTTGATATGCTTGTCCCATGAGGAGTACTGACTTCACATACTAAATTATAAACAATGAAATTTATTGGAGGTTAGCAAACATAGCATTGGTCACTTGAACAATTCGTGAAAGAATATTGAAGGAAGAGAGATATCACATATAAATGTACCATCTTGGACATAGTCTATGATTGTGTATCGTGGACATCTTCTATGATTGTGAGCCCCCATTAACTCTCTTAAAACTTCATGAAGTAGTTGACGTTGGACCAGGAAGACAACGTAATGGTTATGTTTTCTTATATTCACATAGAATTTATATTGTCATGGATCCCATAACATGTGGTGCTTGCTTTTGATATTTTGCTAGCCCAAAAATTCGCACTAAGTACAGATACTACTTGTGCATCCACACCCTAGTTTATTACCATGAAGTCCACCATAGCTACCTATGGATTGAATAAGATCCTTCAAGTAAGTTTTCATAGGTGCACAAAGCAATAAAAATTGCTCCTAAACATGTATGACCTTTTATCGTAAGGGAAAATAAGCTTTGTACGACCTTCTGATGGCAAAGAAATAAAAGAGACAGACTGCATAATAAAGTTTGCTATCACAAGGGGCAATATAAAGTGACGTTCCTTTTCATTAAGAGATTGTACATCCAAAAATAAAAAGTGCATGACAACATGTGCTTCCCTCTGCGAAGGGCCTATTGACGTGGCTTGAGATTTTGTTGGTATTTACCCAAAGAGGAAGGGATGATGCAGCACATCGACGGTAAGTAGTTCCCTGAGTTATGAAACCAAGGTTATCGAACCAGTAGGACAACCATGATATGTCTCCAATGTATCTATAATTTTTGATTGTTCCATGCTGTTATATTGTCAATCTTGGATGTTTTACAATCATTTTATAGCAACTTCATTTTCTGGGACTAACCTATTGACATAGTGCCAAGTACCAGCTGCTGTTTTTTGCTTGTTTTTTAATTTGTAGAATATCATTACCAAATGAAGCCCAAACAACGTAAAACGTTTTGGAGATTTGTTTTGGGCCAGAAGACACCTGTAGCACCAAAGAAGTGCTGAGAGGAGGACCGAGGAGGACACAACCCACCAGGTGCCAGAGGCCCCTAGCACGGCCTGATGGGTTGTGCCCTCCTCGGGACGCCTCTCCACCGCCTATCAGCTCTATAAATAGCCAAATATTCCAAAAAACCCAGGTGAATCGACGAAACACAATTCCAGTCCCCGCAAGTTCCAGGACCGCGAGATCCAATCTAACACCATCATAGAGGGGTGCATCGTCTTCATGGGTGCCTCTCCGATGATGTGTGAGTTGTCCACCATAGACCTACGGGTCCATAGTTAGTAGCTAGATGGCTTCCTCTCTCTCTCTATTGATTCTCAATACAATGGTATCTTGGAGATCTATTTGATGTAATGACTTTTTGCGGTGTGTTTGTTGGGATCCAATGAATTTTGAGTTCATGATGAGTTTCTATCCATGAATATTATTTGAGTCTTCTTTGAAATCTTATATGCATGATTACTTATAGGCACATATTTCTTCTTCGAATCTTTGATTTTTTAGGCCAACTAGATCGATTTTTCTTGCCATGGGAAGAGGTGCTTTGTGATGGGTTCGATCTTGCGGTGTCCTCTCCTAGTGACAAAAGGGGTAGCAAGGCACGCATGTATCATGATATTAAGGATAAAATGATGAGGTCTATTCCGACATGAATAGATATTGTCTACATCGTGTCATCTTTCTTATTGCATTACTTTGTTTTTCCATGAACTTAATACACTATCTGCATACTCGATAGCCGTCGATGTGTGGAGTAATAGTAGTAGATGTAGAATCATTTCGTTCTACTTATCTTGGACGTGATGCCTATATAATGATCATCACCTTGGATATCGACATGATTAGTTGATCTTCTATCAATTGCCTAATAGTAATTTGTTTACCCACCATGTGTTATACTCATGACAGAAGCCACTAGTGAAACCTACGCCCTTGGGTCTAATTTTCCAAGATATTGCTTTCCGATCTATATGTTTGTTGTTTTTGTTTTCAGATTTATCATTCTAAAAACGCAAAAAATACCTTGCTGCACTTTTTATTTGCCTCTTTATTTTGTGTTCTTGTGAGATCTATTTGTCCAATCTATTACAATTCAATCTATCTTTTTACCGTTGAGAGATTGACAATCTCTCTTGTGCAACAAGTTGCAAGTATTTGTTGTCCGTGTGCGGTACCGTTTACATAGCGTTGCTTGGTCTTCCTCCTAGGATCGATACCTTGGTTTCATAACTTAGGGAAACACTTACCTAGTTGTGCTGCATCATCCCTTCCTCTTTGGGGAAATACCGACACGACCCTAAGCCACGTCAAAGGAATTTTCAGCGTCGTTGCCAGGGAGGAGGTGCGGAAGCAGTCTCTCTTCAACGTGCCAATCTCTGGCGCTAGGGAGACATCATCAACATCTATCAGGTTCCTAATCACAAATCTCACCTCCTTGCAATTGAAATTATTTGCCATTTGCCTCTCGTTTCTGCTAGAAATATGCCCTAGAGGCAATAATAAATTGGTTATTATCATATTTCTTGTTCATGACAATCGTTTATTACCATGCTATAATTGTGTTGATCGGAAACTCAGATACATGTGTGGATACATAGACAACACCATGTCCCTAGTATGCCTCTAATAGACTAGCTCGTTGATCAAAGATGGCTATGGTTTCCTAATCATGGCCATGAGATGTCATTTGATAGCGGGATCACGTCATTAGAAGAATGATGGGATGGACAAGACCCAAACTACAAACGTAGCATATGATCGTGTCAGTTTATTGCTACTGTTTTCTACATGTCAAGTATTTGTTCCTATGACCATGAGATCATGCAACTCACTGACACCGGAGGAGTACCTTGTGTGTATAAAACATCGCAACGTAACTGGGTGACTATAAAAGGTGCTCTACAGGTATCTTCGAGGGTGTCTGTTGGGTTGGCATGGATCAAGACTAAGATTTGTTACTCCGTGTGACAGAGAGGTATCTCAGGGCCCACTCGGTAATACAACATCACAATAAGCCTTGCAAGAAATGTGACTAAGTTTTAATCAAGGGATCTTGTATTACGGAACGAGTAAAGAGACTTGCCGGTAACGAGGTTGAACTAGGTATGGAGATACCGACGATCGAATCTCGGGCAAGTAACATACAGAAGAATAAAGGGAACATAATACGGGATTAACTGAATCCTTGACATAGAAGTTCGCCCGATAAAGATCTTCGTAGAATATGTATGAACCAATATGGGCATCCAAGTCCCTCTATTGGTTATTGACCGTAGAGCTGTCTTGGTCATGTCTACATAGTTCTCAAACCTGCAGGGTCTGCACACTTAAGGTTCGATGACGTTTCGGTAGTATAGAATTATGTATGGTGGTGACCGAAGGTTGTTCGGAGTCCTAGATGAGATACCATACATCACGAGGAGCTCTGGAATTGTCCGAAGGTAAAGATTGATATATAGGAAGTCCTGTTTTGGTCGTTGAAAAAGTTTCGGGCTCATCGGTAGTGTACCGGGAGTGCGTGCAGTGTACCGGGGGACCATCGGGCGAAGTATTTCGACCCAAGAGGCTACATGGGATGTGGGAGTAGGTAAACCAGCCCCTGGTGGGTTGGCCAAAGCCTCCTCTAAGGGCCCATGCGGCTGGAGTGGTTTGAGAAGGAAAAAATCCAAAGGTGGAGAGGTGGAAAGAGTTTCCAAGTGGAAAGGAGGAATCCTACTCCTAATAGGATTGGAGTAGGACTCCTCCACCTCCAATTTCGACCAAACCTTGAGGGTTTGGGCTGCCTCCTCCCCTCCCTCACTCCTATATATAATAGAGGATTTAGAGGAAAAATCTAACCCTAATAGCCACGTGCTACCTCTCCTCTAGATCACAGTTTCTCCTCTAGATCGGTTTTCAGCGGTGCTTAGGCGAAGCCCAGCTGGAATAGCGCCACCACCATCGCCGCAACGCCGTCGTGCTGTCGGAGAACTCTTCTACCTCTCCACTCCCTCTTGCTAGATCAAGAAGGCGGAGATTGTCATCGACCTGCACGTGTGCTAAATGCGGAGGTGCCGTCCGTTCGACGCTAGATCGGAAGGACCGTGATCAAGATTGCGAGACGCATCATGATGAGATCGTGGGACGGATCATGATGAGTTCGCGGGACGGATCGTGATTGGATCGTGGGAAGGATCGTGATGAGATCGTGGGATGCTCGGCGATTTGGATCACGAAGACGTTCGACTACACCAACCACATTTCTTAACGCTTCCCGCTTAGCAATCTACAAGGGTATGTAGATCCACTCTCCCTCTCGTAGATGCTCATCACCATGGATAGATCTTCCGTGTGCGTAGGAAATTTTCTGTTTCCCATGCAACATTCCCCAACAGTGGCATCAGAGCTAGGTCTATGTGTAGATGAGATCTCGAGTAGAACACAAAGAGTTTGTGGGCGTTGATGCTTAGATTGCTTCCTCCCTTGGTTGTGTTTTGGTTCAGCGGTATTGTGGGACAAAGAGGCACGGACCAAACTTACTAGTACGCTTACGAGAGACCAGTTCCATCAACTGTCGTGTAACCTCGTTGGACAAAGATGGCTAGTGGGTGCGTGTTTCTCCTACTTTAGTTGGATCGGATTCGACAAACGCGGTCCTTGAGAAGGTTGAAAAGCAATGTATGTATCACCGTTGTGGTTTCTGCGTAGGTGAGAATTGTTCTTGCTAGATACCCGTAGCAGCCACGTAAAACATGCAGCAACAATTAGAGGACGTCTAACTTGTTTTTGTAGGGTATGTTGTGATGTGATATGGCCAATTACATGATGAGATATATGTGATGTATGAGATGGTCATGTGTTGTATAGAATATCACGACTTTTATGTCGATGAGTACGGCAACCAGCAGGAGCCATAGGGTTGTCTTTAATTATTGTATGACCTGCGTGTCAATCATTAAGCGCTATGTAATGCTTTACATTATCGCTAAACGGTAGCAATAGTAGTAGAAGCATGGTGGGCGCGACAACCCTGATGGAAACATGTTGATGGAGATCATGGTGTCATGCCGGTGACAATGGAGATCATGCCGGTACTTTCAAGATGGAGATCAAAAGAACAAGTTCATGGCCATATCATGTCACTTATTATTTGCATGTGATGTTAATCCTTTTATGTACCTTGTTTTGCTTAGGATGACGGTAGCATTATAAGGTGATACCTCACTTAATTTCAAGATAAATTGTGTTCTCCCCGAGTGTGCACCATTGTGAAAGTTCGTCGTGTCGAGACACCACATGATGATCGGGTATGATAGACTCTACGTTCACATACAATGGGTGCAAGCCAGTGTTGCACATGCAGAACACTCGGGTTAAACTTCACGAGCCTAGCATGTACAGACATGGCCTTGGAACACAAGAGACCGAAAGATCAAACATGAGTCATATAGTAGATATGATCAACATGATGATGTTCACCATTGAAACCACCTCAACTCATGTGATGATCGGACTTGAGTTGGTGAATTTGGATCATGTATCACTCGAATGACCGGAGGGATGTCAATTTGAGTGGGAGTTCTTAAGTAATATGATTAATTGAATTCATTATCATGAACATAGTCAGTAGGGTATTTGCAAAATTATGTTGTAGATTACTAGCTCACGCTGTAGCTCCCTTGAATTTCTATATGTTCCTAGAAAAATAGAGTTGAAAGATGATGGTCGAAATATTGCGGAGTGGGTCCGTGATTTGAGGATAGTCCTCATTGCTACACAGAAGGCTTATGTCCTTAATGCATCGCTCGGTGCGCCACCCCCTCTAGCGTCGTTTGTAGATGTTGTGAAGATCTGATAGGCACATTCTAATGATTACTTGATAGTTTAGTGTCTCATGCATTACGGCTTAGAATTGAGGCTCCAAAACGTTTTGAACGTCACGGAACATATGAGAAGTTCTAAGAGCTGAAATTGGGATCTCGGGCTCGTGCCCATGTTGTGAGATATGAGATCTCCAAGAAGATTCTTTGCCTGCAAGATGAAGGAGAATAGCTCAATCGTTAAGCATGTGCTCAGATTGTCTGGCTGCTACAATCGCTTGAATCGAGTGGGAGTTGATTTACCAGATAAGATAGTGATTGATATAGTTCTCCAAGTCACTGTCACTAAGCTACTAGAACGTGGTGATGAACTATAAAATGCTAGGGATAGAAATAATGATCCCTGAGTTGTTCGCAATGTGTGACACCGCGAAGGTAGAAATCAAGAAGGAGCATCAAGTGTTGATGGTTAGTAAAACCACTAGTTTCAAGAAGGGCAAGGGCAAGGAGGGAAACTTCATGGATGGCAAGTCAGTTGCTGCTCTAGTGAAGCAACCCCAAAGTTAAACCCAAACCTAAGACTAAGTGCTTCTATTATGAGGTGAGCTGTCGTTGAAGCGGAACAACCCTAGATACTTGGTAGATAAGAAGGCTGGCAACGTCGACACAAGTGTATTTGATATACGTGTAATTGATGTGTACCTTGCTAATACTCCTAACAGCACCAGGATAATGGACACAGGTTCGGTTGCTAAATGTTAGTAACTCGAAGGAAAAGCTATGGAATAAGCGGAGACTAGCTCAGGGTGAGGTGACGATGTGTGTTGGAAACGTTTCCAGGGTTGATGTGATCGACATCGCACGCTCTCTCTACCTTCGGGATTAGTGACGAACCTAAATAAATGTTATTTGGTGTTTTGTGTTGAGAATGAACATGATTAGATCGTGTTTATTGCAACACGGTTATTCATTTAAGTTAGAGAATAATTGTTATTATGTTTACATGAATAATACCTTCAATGGTCATGCACCCAGTGAGAATGGTTTGTTGAATCTTGATCATAGTAGTACGCATGTTCATAACATTGATGCCAAAAGATACAAAGTTAATAATGATAGTACCACATACTTGTGGCAGTACCGCTAAATGTCATATAGGTATAAAACGCATGAAGAAACTCCATGTTGTTGGATCTTTGGGCTCATTCGATTTCGAATCGGTTGAGACATGCGAACCATGCCTCTTGGGCAAGATGACTGAGGACCCCGTTTTCCGGGTTGATGGAGCGGGAAAGTGATTTATTGGAAATGATACATGTTGATGTATGCAATCCAATGAGTCTTGTAGCATGCGGTGGATATCGTTATTTTCTTACCTTGACTGATGATTTGAGTAGATATAGTGTATGTTTACTTAATGAAACACAAGTCTGAATCATTTGAAAAGTTCAAGCAAATTCAGAGTGAAGTTTAAGATCATCATGACAAGAAGATAAAAATGTCTGCGATATGATCGTGGAGGTGAATATCTAAGTTACGAGTTTGGCCTACAACTTTAGACAATGTGAAAGTCGTTTCACAACTCACGCCACCTGGAACACCCTAGTGTGATGGTTTGTCCGAACATCATAGTCGTGCTCTATTGGATATGGTGCGGGCTATGATGTCTCTTATTGTTTTGCTACTATAGTTTTGGGGTTATACATTAGAGACAACTGCATTCACTTTAAAAAGGGCACCATCTAAATCCGTTGAGATGACACCGTGTGAATTATGGTTTGATAGAAACCTAAGATGTCATTTCTTAATGTTTGGGGTTGCGACGCTTGTGTGGAAAAATGTTTTCACCTAATGAGCTCAAATCCAAAGCGGACAAAATGCATCTTCATAGATTACCCTAAGAACAGTTGGGTGAACCTTCTATCTCAGATCCAAGCATAAAGTGTTTGTTGCTAAAACGGGTCCTGTCTCGAGAAAAAGATTCTCTCGAAAGAATTGAGTGGGATGAAGATAGAACTTGATGAGGTTGTTGAACCTTTGTTTCAACTAGAGAGTAGCGCAGCGCAGAAAGATATTTCTGTGGAACCTACGTCAGTTGAGGAGGAATTCATTGATGATGATCATGAAGCTTCGGATCAAGTTACTATTGAAACTCGTAGGTCGACAAGGATGCATACTGCTCTTGAGTGGTACGACAATCCTGTCTTGGAGGTCATGTTGTTGGACAACGATGAACCTATGAGACATGGAGAAGCGATGATGCGCCCGGATTTTGACAAATGGTTAGAGGCCATGAAATCCGAGAAAGGATCCATGTATGAAAACCAAGTATAGACTTTGGTAGACTTGCTCGTTGGACGGCAGGTCATCGAGTACAAATGGACCTTTGAGATGAAGACAGACGCTGATGCTAAATGTCACCCTTTATAAAGCTCGACTTGTTACAAAGAAGTTTTAGACAAGTTCAAAGAGTTGACTGCGATGAGACTTTCTCACTCGTAGCGATGCTAAAGTTTGTTGTAATTATGTTAGTAGTTACTGCATTTTTCAATTAAGAAATCTGGCAGATGGATGACAAAACATTGTTTCCTTAAGAGTTTACTTGAGGAAAAGTTTTATGTGATACAACCAGAAGGTTTTGTCAGTCCTAAGGATGCTAAAAGGTGAATAAGCTTCAGTGATCCTTCTATGGAATGAAGCAAGCATCTCAGAATTGGAATATACACTTTTATGAGATGATCAAAGTTTTTAAGTCTATAAAAAGTTTATGAAAAACTTGTATTTACAATAAAGTGAGTGGGAGCACTATAGAGTTTCTGATAAGCATACGTGGTTGACATATTGTTGATCGGAAATGATGTAGAATTTCTAGAAAGCATAAAGGGTTGTTCGAAAGGTGTTTTTCAAAGGAAGACCTGGATAAAGCTACCTAATTGTTGAGCATCAAGATCTATAGAGATAGATCAAGATGCTTGATAAGACTTTGAATGAGTACATACATTGACAAGATTTTGAAAGAGTTCAAAATGGATTAGTCAGAGAGAAGTGTTCTCGCCTGCTTTGTAAGGTGTGAAGTTGAGTGAGACTCAAAGCTTGACCATGGAATAAGAAAGGGAAAGGAAGAATGTAATCCCCTATGCCTTAGCCATAGGCTCTATACAGTATGAGATGCTTAGTACCGCACATGTGTGTGCCTTGCCATGAGTCCGTGAAGGGGTATAAGAGTGATCGAGGAGTGGATCACTGGGCGGCGGTCAAGATCATCCTTAGTAACTAAAAGACTAAGGAAATGTTTCTCGATTATGGAGGTAATAAAGAGTTCATCGTAAAGAGTTACGTCGATGCAAGCTTTGACACCAATCCGGATGACTCTTAGTAGCAATCCGGATATGTATAGTAGAGAAGCCATTTGGAATAGCTCCAAGTGGAGTGTGGTAGCAGTGTTGACAGTTTGACATAGACATTTGCAAAGTACACACGGATCTAAATATCGTAGACCTGTTGACTATAAGACCTCTCTCACATGCAAAGCATGATCAAGCCCCAGAACTTATTGGGTGTTAGATTCATAACAATGCGAATCACATGGTGATGTGAACTAGATTATTGACTCTAGTGCAAGTGGGAGACTGTTGGAAATATGCCCTAGAGGCAATAATAAATTGGCTATTATCATATTTCCTTGTCCATGATAATCGTTTATTATCCTTGCTATAATTGTGTTGATCGGAAACTCAGATACATGTGTGGATACGTAGATAACACCATGTCCCTAGTATGCCTCTAATAGACTAGCTCCTTGATCAAAGATGGCTATGGTTTCCTAGTCATGGACATGAGATGTCATTAGATAACGGGATCACGTCATTAGGAGAATGATGTGATGGACAAGACCCAAACTACAAACGTAGCATATGATCGTGTCAGTTTATTGCTACTGTTTTTTGCATGTCAAGTATTTGTTCCTATGACCATGAGATCATGCAACTCACTGACACCGGAGGAGTACCTTGTGTGTATAAAACGTCGCAACGTAACTGGGTGACTATAAAAGTTGCTCTAGAGGTATCTCCGAGGGTGTCTGTTGGGTTGGCATGGATCAAGACTGGGATTTGTTACTCTGTGTGACCGAGAGGTATCTCAGGGCCCGCTCGGTAATACAACATCACAATAAGCCTTGCAAGCAATGTGACTAAGTGTTAGTCATGAGATCTTGTATTACGGAATGAGTATAGACTTGCCGGTAATGAGGTTGAACTAGGTATAGAGATACCGACGATCGAATCTCGGGCAAGTAACATACCGAAGAACAAAGGGAACATAATACGGGACTAACTAAATCCTTGACATAGAGGTTCGACCGATAAAGATATTCGTAGAATATGTAGGAACCAATATGGGCATCCAGGTCCCGCTATTGGTTATTGACCGTAGAGGTGTCTCGGTCATGTCTACCTAGTTCTCGAACCCGCAAGGTCTGCACACTTAAGGTTCGGTGACATTTCGGTAGTATAGAGTTATGTATGGTGGTGACCGAAGGTTTTTAGGTGTCTCGAATGAGATATCGGACATCATGAGGAGCTCCGGAATGGTCCGGAGGTAAAGATTGATATATAGGAAGTTCTATTTTGGTCGCCGGAAAAGTTTCGGGCTCATCGGTAGTGTACCGGGAGTGTCGGTAGTGTACCGGGGGACCATCGGGAGAGGTGTTTCGACCCAAGAGGCTAAATGGGCTGTGGGAGGAGGAAAACCAGTCCCTGGTGGGCTGGCCGAATCCTCCTCTAAGGTCCTATGTGGCTGGAGTGGTTTGAGAAGGTAAAATTCCAAAGGTGGAGAGGTGGAAAGAGTTTCCAAGTGGAAAGGAGGAATCCTACTCCTAATAGGATTGGAGTAGGACTCCTCCACCTCCAATTTCGACATAACCTTGAGGGTTTGAGGCTCCCTCCTCCCCTCCCTCACTCCTATATATACTAGAGGATTTAGAGGAAAAAGCTAACCCTAATAGCCACGTGCTACCTCTCCTCTAGATCGCACTTTCTACTCTAGATCGGTTTTCAGTGGTGCTTAGGCGAAGCCCTGCTGAAATAGCGCCACCACCATCGCCGCAGCGCCGTCGTGCTACCGGAGAACTCTTCTACCTCTCCGCTCCCTCTTGCTGGATCAAGAAGGCGGAGATCGTCACTAAGCTGCATGTGTGCTGAACGCAGAGGTGCCGTCCGTTCGGCTCTAGATCGGAAGGACCGTGATCAATATAGCAAGATGGATCGTGATGAGATTGCGGGACGGATCATGATGAGTTCGCGGGACGGATCGTGATTGGATCGCGGGACGGATCGTGATGAGATCGTGGGATGCTCGGTGATTTGGATCACGAAGACATTCGACTACACCAACCGCGTTTCTTAACGCTTCCCGCTTAGCGATATACAAGGGTATGTAGATTCACTCTCCCTCTCGTAGATGCTCATCACCATGGATAGATCTTGCGTGTGCGTTGGAAATTTTTTGTTTCCCATGCAACGTTCCCCAACAGTTTTCCTCTCCCCCACTTCACAAAATATGTCGTTTTATTCGGCCTCTTTTTTCCGTTGGCCTTTTTCTCATTAGACATCTTGTTCGTCTACCCTTCTACCATGTCTAGTTCTTCTCCCATTGCGTGTACCCCTGAGAATGAGGTTCTTAACTTTGAACAAAGGGTAGGGGAGAATCTTAATGATGCTTGGTATTGGATTTGCAATGCCCATAATAGATCTATTCGTAAGAAATATACCGTTGTTCTTCTTTGCAGTTTTTATGTGGGCATCACCACTTGGTATAGATTCGTCCTTGATGCGATTACTGGTGGGAATTTCTGATGTGCCCCACATTGGATGCTTTTAGTGCTATGGTAAATTTAGTGGGTGCACCACCTATCACTATTAATGAAATGATTTTAACTCTTGAGCATTGTATGCAAACATTAGATGCTATTGAAAAGAAAATGCTCACTGAAGAAAATATTGAAAAAATAGATAAAAGGATGCATAATAATGCTAATAAAATAGGGTCAAAAGCGGGAGACGCTCTTAAAATGCTAAATGAAAAAACAAAGTAGACAAAAATGTGGAAGAGAGCCCTGCTAGAATTGATAAGTCGGAAGAAATGTTTAGTAACTTATGTTCAACTTTTTCTGCTGTTAAGATTATTGAAAAAACTCCTATTGGTAAGTATTACAAATCTACACATGTTCCTAAGAACAAGGGTGCCACTTCTAGTAGAAACAATGAGGATCTTAAAATGATTAGTATTCACCCCAATTCATAGAAGTATTGTCATTGAGAGTATGCATGCTAGATACTAGAAGAATTCTCGTTGTGTGATTGAGGACTTGGAAACTAGAGATGACCATACTTGAATCTATGCGTTATGCCTAGGTAGGGGCGTAAAACGATAGTGCTTGTTTGGAGGCAACCCAATGAATAAAATTTATTTTACCATTTACTTTCTGTTCTTGAGTGTTTACAAAATTATTATACTATTATGATTGTATTTTTATGTTTTATTTAGTGTTTGCTCCAAGTAAATCCTTTAGGATGATTCATAAGATGAGTAGAAACAATGCTGAATCTGAAACAGAAACTTTAACTCGAGTGCGTGGATTTTAGTTTTTTTACTAGATTGTGATAACGTGCTGAAATTTTATCACACCGTTGCTACACAAATTCTTTATGTTTTCCTCATTTTTAGTGTTTTTAGAGTTACATAAGTATGGTTACTGTAAAGATTACTACAGACTATTCTGTTTTTGACAGATTCTGTTTTCATTGCAATTTGTGCTTATTTTGATGAATCTATGGCTTGTATTGGAGGGTATAAGCCATGGTAAATTTAGAATACAACAGATATAATGCAATAATAAAATATTAATGGGTTTGAAACAGTACTTAGAGTGGTGATTTTCTTTATTATACTAATGGATCTCACAAAAAATTTGTTGAGTTTTGTGTGATTAAAGTTTTCAAGATTTGGATGAGATCAAGATGGATGAAGGAATAAGGAGTGAAAATATCCTAAGCATGGGGATGCTACAACACCCCAAGATAATATCCAATCAGAACAAGCAACTAAGCTTGGGGATGCCCCGAGTGGCATCCCCTCTTTCTTCTAATGACCATCGGTATTTTACTTGGAGTTATATTTTTATTCGTCACATATCATGAGTTTTGCTTGGATAGTCTTGTATTATATGAGTCTTGATTTTCTTTTTTATTTTATCACAAGTATCCTTGCGGGACACACTTATTTGAGAGAGCCGAAATTATGCTATGATTTGTTGGAATTACTCTATGCGCTTCACATAAACCTTTTGAGCTATGGAATTGCTCTAGTGCTTCACTTATATATTTTTGAGCATCGCGTGCTTCACATATTTGAAGAAATGCTCTCATGCTTCACTTAGTTTAATTTTAGAGTTAGTAAATTTGAAGAAATTCTCTCATGCTTCACTTATATTATTTTGAGAGATGAAACTTTTATGCTCATGTTCTTCACTTAAATTTATGTGAGCTTGTAAAAAAGAAATGGCAATACATGAAAGTAGTCCCAAAGTGATAGATATTCAAGGAAGATATAATAAAATTTTCATGAAGATCATTGGACAAATTAAACTTGATTCCTTGTAACAGTTTTGAGACATGATGATAGTACTATGTGAGTTATGTTGGTGAGTAATTATGCTTTAGTAAGAATATTGGTGTTAAGGTTTGTGATTCCCTATGCAAGCACAAAAGTCAATAGTTGTTCAATGAAATTACATCCTACTTACGGTGTATTATTCGGTGTTAGTTATGCTTAATGCTCGCTTATGTAATTTTTTGTTTCTTGGTTGGTTGCTTCTCAATCTATTTGCTAGACTTCACTTGCACTAAGTAGAAATACTACTTGCGCATCCAAAATCCTCAAACCCTGTTTTGCCATATGAGTCCACCATACCTACCTATATGCAGTATTTCCATGATGTTCCAAGAAAATTTGCATGTGCCATATCTAATTTTCAAAATGAATTTCCTTTTTGTGTGCTTGTACCTCTCATGAAGAGGAAGGGGGTGACTGATATTTTTCCATGCTAGATATGTTATTCCCAAGATGAGTGTTTATTGACTTGTCATTGCACGAGATTATGGGGGTAATAGGAATGCCCAGTCCCTAAATGAGAAAGAAATTTACTTTATGTTGTGAAATAATAAATTCCTTGTAAAGTGTTGGTATAGAAGGCAACCATGGATTCAGCTAGCCATGGATTGTGAAAGAATGGTGCAAAAAGGAATAAACTTTATTTTCGAACCGCTTATGGTATATCTAGCATGGAAAGGTATCGAAATCTCTCGGTCATTTTCGTTCACAGGAAAGGCATGCCAACCAAAATATTTTTCTCTCTCAATTTAAACCTTCAGCTCCAGCACCTCTACAAGTCCATACTTCCCTCTGCGAAGGGCCTATCTATTTACTTTATGAAAAAATTACTTTTATTTGAATCTCCATCTTCTCTTATAAAGCACCAACAAGGGGGCATTATGATCGTACTTGAGCATTAGGTGTAGCTAATATTTGAGTGTGTTTCTTGAATGAATCAATGATTGAGCATGACGGGCTAGGGATAGCTTTCTTTAGTTTTGATATTTTGAAAGACATGGTTGCTTGTTGGTATGCTTGAGTATTAAAGTCTCCATATCAAAACTAGTCTATTGCTTTGAACCATCTAAAGTCTAAATGTCCATGCTACAAAATAAAAGAATATGTGATGAACATGTAAGGCAGCATTCCACATCAAAATTCTATTTTTATCATTTACCTACTCAAGGACGAGTAGGAATTAAGCTTGGAACTTTTTATTGTTCCATGTTGTTATATTATCAATCATGGATGTTTTACAATCATTTTATAGCAACTTTATATAATTTTCTGGGACTAACCTATTGACATAGTGCAAAGTGCCAATTGTTGTTGTTCTTTGTTTTTGCTTCATAGAATATCAGTACCAAACGAAGCCCAAACACCGTGAAATTTTTTGGAGATTTATTTTTGGGCCAGAAGACACCTGGAGGACCAAATAAGTGCTAGAGAGGAGGGCCGAGGAGGCCACAACCCACCAGGGCGCCAAAGGTCCCTAGCGTGGCCTGGTAGGTTGTGCCCTCCTTGGGACACCTCTCCACCGCCTATCAGCTCTATAAATACCGAAATATTCCAAAAACCCTAGGAGAGTCGACGAAACACAATTCCATCCGCTGCAAGTTCCAGAACCACGAGATCCAATCTAACACCATCACGGAGGGGTGCATCGTCTTCATAGGTGCCTCTCCGATGATGCGTGAGTAGTCCACCATAGACCTACGGGTCCGTAGGCCGTAGCTAGATGGCTTACTCTATATCTTTTGATTCTCAATACAATGGTCTATAGGTGATCTATTTGATGTAATGACTTTTTGTCTCTAGACCATTGTATTGAGAATCAAAAGAGAGAGAGGAAGCCATCTATCTACTGCCTACTGATACGTCCATCTTGCATCATGCTTTTATATTGATATTTTTTGCATCATGGGCTGTTATTACATGTTATGGTAGAATATTTATGCACGTTCTCTCTTATTTTACAAGGTTTAGATGAAGAGGGAGAATGCCGGCAGTTGGAATTCTGGACTGGGAAAGGAGCAAATCTGAGAGATCTGTTCTGCACAATCCCCGACGCCCATATTTTGCTATATGAAGGGTTTTGACCTGGAAAAAATCATAAGAGAGATTTTGGGATGAAGCTCCGCCGTCTTGAGGAGGAACTTGGGCATAACCAATCTAGAGCTCCGGCGGAGCTATTCTGCCGGGGAAACTTCCCTCTCGGCTAGGGAAATTGAAGCCATCGTCATCACCGACGATCCTCTCATCGAGAGGGGGTCAAACTCCATCAACATCTTCACCAGCACCATCTCCTCTCCAAACCCTAGTTCTTCTCTTGTATCCGATCTTTGTCTCAAACCTCAGATTGGTACCTGTGGGTTGCTAGTAGTGTTGATTACTCCTTGTAGTTGATGCTAGTTATTTTACTTGGTGGAAGATCATATGTTCAGATCCTTTATGATAATTAATACTCCTCTGGTCATGAACATGAACATGCTTTGTGAGTAGTTATGTTTGTTCCGGAGGACATCGAATAAGTCTTGTTATAAGTAATCATGTGAATTTGGTATTTGTTCGATATTTTGATGAGATGTATGTTGTCTCTCCTCTAGTGGTGTTATGTGAACGTCGACTACATACCACTTCACCATTATTTGGGCCTAGGGGAAGGCATTGGGAATTAATAGGTAGAATGATGGGTTGCTAGAGTGACAGAAGCTTAACCCTAGTTTAAGTGTTGCTTCGTAAGGGGCTAATTTGGATCCAAATGTTTCATGCTATGGTTAGATTTATTTTAATTCTTCTTTCATAGTTGCGGATGCTTACAAGAGATGTTAATCATAAATGGGATGTTTTTCGAAGTAAGGGCAACACCCAAGCACCGGTTCACCCACATATCAAATTATCAAAGTAAAGAACGTGAATCAAATGAGCATGATGAAAACTAGCTTGATGGAAATTCCCATGTGTCCTCGGGAGCGCTTTGCTTTATATAAGAGTTTTTCCAGGCATGTCCTTTGCTATAAAAAGGATTGGGATACCTTGATTCACCTTTTGTACACTTGTTTCTTGTTACTCGTTACCAATTATCTTATCACAAAACTATCTGTTACCGATAATTCCAGTGCTTGCAAAGAATAACTTAGCGAAAACCGCTTGTCATTTCCTTCTGCTCCTTGTTGGGTTTGACACGCTTACTTATTGAAAGGATTAAGATAGATCCCCTATACTTTTGAGTCATCAATACTCTTTTCTAGCGCTGTTGCTAGGGAGTGAAGCACCTTTGGAAGTGGAATCTGGTAGGGAAAAGTTTATATAGTGTGCTGAAATTTACTATCACTTGAGGGGTTTGTTCGGGGTATCTTCACCTCGACTGGAAGCACAAAGATCTGCCCTCAACCTATTGAACCTGCTGAAAATATTTATTATAAAATTCCTTCGGGTATGATAGAGAAGCTGCTCGCTAATCCTTATGTAGGAGATGGAATACTACATCCTGATTTGCATCTAATCTATGTGGATTATTTAAGCTTGCAGGTCTGCCTGAGGATCATTTCAAGAAGGTATTTCCTTTATGTTTCAAGGAGAAGGCATTGACATGGTATAGGCTATGTGATGACATTGGATCATGGATCTCCAACCGGTTGAAAACGGAATTTGATCAGACGTTCTATCCTATGCATCTAGTTCATCGTGATCGGAATTATATCTATAATTTTTGGCTCATGAAGGATAAAGAATCACTCAAGCTTGGGGGAGTCTTAATTCAATGTTATATTCAAGCCCCAATCATCAGCTCTCGAGAGAAATTATTATTTAGAATTGTTATGCTCGACTTTCTCGTAATGATCAATCCATTCTCAATACTTCTTGTACTGGTTCCTATATGAAGAAAGATATTGACTTCAAATGGGATTTATTGGAAAGAATTAAACGCAACTATGAATATTGGGAACTCGAACAAGGTAAGGAGTCAGGTATAAACCTTAAGTTTGATTGTGTTAAATCCTTTCTAGACACCGATGTTTTTCTTGAATTTAGCACTAAATATGGACTTGACTCTGAGATAGTAGCTTCTTTCTGTGAATCTTTTGCTGCTCATATTGATCTCCCTAAGGAGAAGTGGTTTCAATATCATCCTCCCATTGAAGTGAAAGTAGTTGAACCTATTGAACTAGAGCATAAAGCTTATTGGGAAATCAAAGAGCTCAATTATGATTTCAACTTTCTTGGTGAGAAGAGGTTATTTGATATTAGCTCACTTGATGAATGGAGAACCAGGCCTATGAGAAAGCCAAGTTGTTTAAAGAAAAGATTAAGAGATGGCATGATAAAAGGATACATAAGCATGAATTCAATGTAGGTGACCATGTCTTGCTATAAAATTCTTGTTTAAGATTTTTTGCAGGAAAATTTCTCTGTAAATGGGAAGGGCCCTACATTGTGGCGGAAGTATATTGTTCCGATGCCATCAAGATCAACAACGCCGAAGGCACAAATCCAAAGGTGGTAGACGCGCAAAGAATCAAACATTATATCTCAGGTACCCCCATAAATGTTGAAACCAATATCTCCGGAGGAGTATATTAGGGAGACCTACCGGAACGTTTCAGACTTTGAAAAGCAATAGGTATGTGGTACGGTAAGCAAACCAACTCCAAAACTTTCCCAATAGCAATTTTTCTCAGTTTTGGAATATTTAATAAATTAGGAAAATTTAAAGTAGTCCAAAAAATGCACGAGCAGGTGACAAGCCTACCAGGCGCGGCCACCCCCCGGTCACGCCTAGGTCGCTTGTTACCACCTCGTGCACCCTCCGGACTCCGTTTTCTTGTGGTATACTCCTTTGGGTCGGTAAAAATTCATTATATAATCTCCCAAAGGCTTGGATTCCGTATCACGACAATAACTCATGTTTTCATTTTGAGATGTTTCTGCGGCAGATTTAGAGCAAGATGTCTTTGCAAGAGTCAGTCGGAGAGAGCCGCGTTTCTCACCAGACACAAGGGCACGGAGCTTACAGCGAAGCCAATCACTTTCGAAAGGCCATGGAGGAAGAGATGGAGGCTGCCTTGAAAAGGTTAGATGCCATGGAGGAAGACCAAGAAGTTACTTCTCATCTACATCCTCGAGTCATGTTGTAGGAACTTTAGAGCTCAGGAATTCAGAATTCGGCCATCCCTCCCAATGCTAGATTTCTTACTTATGAAAATATGGAAAAGAGTGTTGCTTTTTCTCCCACAACAATGAAACATCCCTGGGTGATGGGGTCCCTAACCATCACTGGAAAGCTTCACAAAGAGGTAATGGATCTAAGACTGCAAAATAACAAGCTTGAGGAGGAGAATCGCATTTTGAGGGGCATCATCGCCAAGAATATAACACCATCACCTCCAAAGAAGGACATCCAGACACATGAGTATGGGCACTCCCCTAGGCTTGTGCCAAGCTTGTGGGAGGTGCCCCGGTATCGTATCACCATCACACCTTTTCCTTTTCTTGTTTTTCTTAGTTCGATCCTTTTGGTTATATCTTGATCTAGTAGAATAAAACTTTAGTCTGATCTAGCTTTGAGGTTTTGCTTTTTGTTCCCCTTATGTAAGCGAGTCTGAGAGTTATATAATGAAAAGTAGTTTTGATATGAGGGCTTTGCTTGCTCGCTATGATCTTGAGAAAAAAAAAGAAAAAAAAGAAGAATACAATAAAAGCAAAGAGTATATATGATGATCTTATGGGGAGTGATAAATTCACATATAAGAAGTGTTTCGGTTGAAATTTGTTGGGAGTTGACAAACATAGAGATTGGTCATTGGGGCAATTAAAAGGAAGTAATAAATAAAGAGAGGTTCACATATAAATATATTATCTTGGACATCTTTTATGATTGTGATCACTCATTAAAATATTATATGCTAAGAAGTTGATGTTTGACAAGGAAGACAACATAATGGGTTATGTTTGCTTATTTCCGAACATAAGTTATATTGTTATAGATCCTCCAACATATAGTGCTTGCTTCAGCCTCATACTAACCAAAACTTCCGCACCAAGTAGATATACTACTTGTGCATCCATATACCCTCAACCCAGTTTTGCCATGAGAGTCCACCATACCTACCTATGGATTGAGTAAGATCCTTCAAGTAAGTTTTCATCGGTGCAAAACAAAAGAAGAATTGCTCATAAATATGTATGATCTTTTATTGTAAAGGAAAATAAGTGTTGTACGAAATTGTGATAGTAAAGAAATAAAAGCGACGGACTGCATAATAAAGGTTGCTATCACAAAGGGCAATACAATGCGGCATTCCTTTGCATTAAGGG
Organism: Hordeum marinum; assembly: GCA_022496015.1. Taxonomy (NCBI): domain Eukaryota; kingdom Viridiplantae; phylum Streptophyta; class Magnoliopsida; order Poales; family Poaceae; genus Hordeum; species Hordeum marinum. The sequence continues at coordinate 327,898,119 of CM039677.1, forward strand.
TTTGCACATCCAAAAACAAAAAGCACATGACAACCTCTGCTTCCCTCCACGAAGGTCCTATCTGTTACGTTTAGTTTATAAGTACTTAACTTTATGCAAGAGTCATGGTGATCTTCACTACTTCCTATATTTTGCCTTTTTTTAGTTGGCAAGCATTATGTGTTAGGGAATGATCTAAACACATATATCCACTCATAGGTGGGTGATCATGAGTTATTATTGTTGACATCTCCGTTGAGGTGAGTAGTTGGGAGGCAAAACAATAAGCTCGTGTCTTTCTCTATGTCCAATTGAAGGTTTGATCTCTTGAGTACCGCGTGAGTGTTAGAAATTGTGAAAGACTAAAAGATGATTGAGTATGTGGATTTGCTTTACAACCTCTTATATTGACTCTTTCCGGTGTTGTGATAAATTGTAAATTGCTTGAATGACTGCGAGCACAGTTTTTTAGTTGCCAATAAAGTTCTTGGTTCATACTTTTACCTTGTGAATGAATTGTTACTCCAGCATAAGAAATTATATATCAATTAGTATTGTTGTTCTAAATATGATCATGATGCCCTCATGTCCGTATTTCATTTTATCGGCACCTCTATCTCTAAACTTGTGGACATATTTATCAATCTCGGCTTTTGCTCGAGGACAAGCGAGGTCTAAGCTTAGGGGAGTTGATATGTCCAGTTTGCACCTTGCTTTATATTGATATGTACTGAATTATGGGCTGTTATTACATCTTATGGTACAATACTTATGCCTTTTCTCTCTTATTTTACAAGGTTTACCTGAAGAGGGAGAATGGTGGCAGCTAGAATTCTGGATTGGGAAAGGAGCAATTCTGAGAGAACTATTCTACACAACTCCAAAAGTCCTGAAAAGTTATGAAGAATTGTTTTGGAATATATAAAAAATATTGGGTGAAGAAAATACCAGAGGGGGCCCGCCAGGAGGTCATAAGCCTGCCAGGCGTGGCCACCCCCTAGCCATGCCTAGGTGCCTTGTGACCCACCTGGTAGGTCCCCGACACCCATCTTTTGCTATATGAAGGGTTTTGACCTGGAAAAAATCATAAGAGAGCTTTCGAGACAAAGCGCCGCCGTCTCGAGGCGGAACTTGGGCAGAACCAATCTAGAGCTCCGGCGGAGCTATTCTACCAGGGAAACATCCCTTCCGGGGGAAATCGAAGCCATCATCATCACCAATGATCCTCTCATCGAGAGGGGATCAATCTCCATCAATGTCTTTACAAACACCATCTCCTCTCCAAACCCTAGTTCATCTCTTGTATCCGATTTTTGTCTCAAATCTCAGATTGGTACCTGTGGGTTGCTAGTAGTGTTGATTACTCCTTGTAGTTCATGCTAGCTGGTTTACTTGGTGGAAGATCATATGTTCATATCCTTTATGATAATTAATACTCCTCTGATTATGAACATGAACATGCTTTGTGAGTAGTTACGTTTGTTCCTGAAGACATGGTATAAGTCTTGTTATAAGTAATCATGTGAATTTGGTATTCGTTCGATGTTTTGATGAGATGTATGTTGTCTCTCCTCTAGTGGTGTTATGTGAACATCAAATACATAACACGTCACCATTATTTGGTCCTAGGGGAAGGCATTGGGACATAATAAGTAGATGATGGGTTGCTAGAGTGATAGAAGCTTAAACCCTAGTTTATGTGTTGCTTAGTAAGGGGCTGATTTGGATCCATATGTTCCATGATATGGTTAGATTTATCTTAATTCCTCTTTCATAGTTGTGGATTCTTGCAAGAGAGGTTAATCATAAGTGGGAGGTTTGTCCAAGTAAGGGCAGCACCCAAGCACGGGACCACCCACATATCAAATTATCAAAGTAACGAACGTGAATCAAATGAGCATGATGAAAACTAGCTTGATAAAAATTCCCATGTGTCCTCGGGAGAGCTTCACTTTATATAAGAGTTTGCACAGGTATGTCCTTTGCTATAAAAAGGATTGGGCTACCTTGCTGCACCTTTGCTATGTTTGTTACTTGTTACTCTTTACCAATTATCTTATCACAAAACTATTTGTTACCGATAGTTTCAGTGCTTGCAGAGAATACCTTATTGAAAACTGCTTGTCATTTCCTTATGGTCCTCGTTGGGTTCAACGCTCTTACTTATCAAAAGGACTAGAATAGATCCCCTTTACTTGTGGTTCATCACCTACGGACCCATAGGTCTATGGTGGACTACTCAGCATCATCGGAGAGGCACCCATGAAGACGATGCATCCCTCTGTGATGGCGTTAGATTGGATCTCACGGTTTCGGAAGTTTCGACGGCTGTAATAGTATTTCGTCGACTCCCCTAGGGTTTTTGGAATATTTGGGTATTTATGGAGATGATAGGCGGTGGAGAGGCGTCCCAAGGAGAGCACAACCCATCAGGCTGCACTAGGGGCCTCTGGTGTGCCCTGGTGAGTTGTGGCCTCCTCGGCCCTCCTCCCTAGTGCTTCACGGTGTTTGGGCTTCGTTTGGTACTAACATTCTGCAAAGTAAACAAACAAGCAAAAAAAACAACTAGCACTTGGCACTATGTTAATAGGTTAGTCCCAGAAAATGATATATAGTTGCTATAAAATGATTGTAAAACATCCAAGATTGATAATATAACAGTGTGGAACAATAAAAAATTATATATATGTTGGAGACATGTAACCTATCTTTTACTCTTATGTATTTCTACATTTATTTTTATGCAAGAGTCAGTAATGTCCATCCCTACTCCAATCTATTAATTCTTTAGTTGGCAAGCATCATGTCGTGGGGAAAGATCCAGGCACATATATCCAGTTGGATATAGGTGATCATGATTCATTATTGTTAACATTATCCCTGAGATAAATAAGTTGGGAGGCGGAACATTAAGCCCTATATTGTTTGATTGAAAACTGCTTGTTCAAAAAACATGCCTTGGGTGTGCGCAATCATGGAAGACTAAATGATAGTTGAGTATGTGGAATTTTTTATATCAAAGCTCTTACATAGACCCTTCCCAAAAATAAGATGAACTATTGTTGTTTGATGACTGATAACATAGTTTGTTAGTTTTTAAAGAAAGTTTATGGTACGTAATTTAACATACGAATAGCTTCTTACTTGATCATCTGAAGTTCTATGAGAAAAGAGTTGTTGTTTTATGATGCTAGAACAAATTACTGGAAGTAACATTGATCAAACTTATACACTCTCCTAGAATTCACACTTCATAAATTATTTCTAATATCATTTACCCACTCGAGCACGAGCAAGAGCTAAGCTTGGGGATGTTGATACGTCTTCAACGTATCGATAATTTATGAAGTATTGATGCCAATATTCTACAACTTTCATATACTTTTGGCAACATTTTATACTATTTTTTGGGACTAACTTACTTATCAAGTGCCCAGTGTCAGTTCCTGTTTTTTGTGTGTGTTTTATTTTGTAGAAAATCCATATCCAACAGACTCCAAACGCGATAAAAATGTACGGAGAGTTTTTTGGAACATATGTCAACTTTGGGAAGAAGAATCAATGTCGCACGATGCCCGAGGCTCTCACAATCCAATAGGGCGCGGCTAGGGGAGTGGTCATGCCCTGATGGCTTGTGGCCACCCCTTAAGTCATTTGCGGCCCTTCTTTCGATATGATAAAGAGTTTTCCCAAGAAAACCCCCTCAAAATTTCATCCCGACCGGATTTACGGAACTCTCGATATTTAAGAAATAGTGAAGGGCCAGAAAACAACAATGAAAATAGGTGAGAAACAAAGAGAGAGAGAGAGAGAGATCCAATTTCGGAGGGTATCTTGCCCCTCCGGGGGCCATGGCAGCCAAGGAATTGAGGGATAACCTCTCCCTACATTGGGAGAGGCCATGGAGGAGGAATCCTAAGGGGGAGAATCTTTCCCCCTCTCTTCTGACGGCACCAAAGTGCCATCGGGGGAGCCATCGCCGTGGTGATCGTCTTCATGACCATCACCATCTCCATCACCTTTCTCATCTCTTTTCAGCGGCCACTCTCCCGCACCCCGCTGGAATCTCCCACTTGAACATGGTGTTTCATGTCACATATTATTAATCAATGATGTGTTTCCATCCTATGATGTTTGAGTAGATCTACGTTGTCCTTTGGGTTGATTTATGATATTGATTGGTTTGAGTGTATGTTTTATTTTAATTTTGTCCTAAGGTGCCTTCCGTGAGGTGCACACATGAAAAATTCACGCTGGAGGGTGTTGCAATATCTTCATGATTTTCTTATAGTGGGTGGCTAGAGTGACAGAAGTTTACACTCGAGTAAGGGGGTTGTTTATGTATGGGAGTAAAGGGGACTTGATGTTTAATGATATGGTTGGGCCTACCTTAATGATTTCTAGTAGTTGCGGATGCTTTCTAGAGATCCAACCATAAGTTCATATGATCCAGGTATGGAAAGTATGTTAGCTCATGCGTCTCCCTCATATAAAATTGCAAGAATGATTACCGGTCTTATTACCAATTTCCTGGGATGATTCCGCACACCATACCATCATTATACCACACTCGCTAATTGTAATATGTTCTAACCCCATTTAGTGCAGCAATTATTTTCATATTTTAGTTCTCCAATGTCATGTAAAGTTATAGTCTCTATACCCACAACACAGTTTTATTTCTTGTTACTAGATAGAAGCAAACATTCGATGTATGTAGAGTCGTGTCGATGGGAGATAGGACTTGAGAGAATATTGATCTTCCCTTTAGCTCCTTGTGGGTTCAACACTCCATACCTACCACTTCTGTCGTGGTTTTGTCACGGTAGATGTCCTCATAGGAGAACTTTGGTCTGAGGCCATCGCAACTACGTGGTGACTCGAAGGGGTTGATCGGGAACGAGAGACAAGTTTACCCAGGATCGGACCCTCTGATAGAGGTAAAACCCTACGTACTTATTTGTGTATATTGATGATGGTATCGATTACAAGGGAGCGGAATCGCTTAACCTAGCTATCGATAGATTGCAACCTGGACTAAGCCGACGCAGGGACTCTCCTTTATATACACAGGTCGAGGCCCTGGGCTTACAAGAGTCCGAGTCGTGATACAATTCGTGACCCGTTATGCCTCTAACTCACCTTGACTCCTATGCAAGGAAAATCCTGATAGCTACCTACCCTTTGGGCCAGCAGTCACCGTCTTCACACCTAGGGCCGCCAGGAGGCTAGGTCCGTGAATGCCTTATGTCTCGGGGATAGGAATGCGTGGGCCCCTCTTGAGTGTAGATGCTAAATGGCCATCATTGTATGTCGGCCCATCGGGGCGGGTTACACATGTGGGTTATATCCCCAACATTAGGCCCAGATTTATTTGAATTTATTCATGTCAATATCTTCTCACCTTGATCTTGGTGGCTCATCTCTAGCTAGTGTTGGCTTGTGTCGGCCCATCGGGGCGGGTTACACCTGTGGGTCACAAAATGCTGATTCATGATATGTGTTGATTTTGTATTTACCCGACCCGCCCACTAATGACGTCATCCGTTGGAAGTCTGAAGATTCGGTGACGACATCGGCGACGCCATCATAACAACATTTATGTGTATTGCTTATCCCGAAAATCAAGGCATCCATATCTCTGAAATTTAATGTGTTCCCTCGATTTGCCCTTTAAATACTCACAAGGGTCCCCATAAGCCATTTTCACATTTCATCCTCTGCTTCTTCTTCCTGCCTGAGCTTCAGACTGCTCGCCGCGCCGCCGTGGCTGTCTCCTCATCGCCGACCAACTGCTCCTAGGACTGCATTGTCTCCAACTTCATCTGGGTGTAATATGTCCCTTTCGCTGCCGCCGCGACCGTCAGGTAAGTCTTTTCCTCTTTCTTTTAGATCTATTTTGAATTCATCTTGCTTCGCGGGAGTTCGTCAGAGTTCTTCGCGCGCTCATCGCTATTGCCAGCCTACCTGCGTTACCAATGAATCTTTTCATGTAGATACCACGGTAGGATCGATGGTTTTACTTCTCATGTAATGTCCCTTAGATCTCCTTCAAAACGCGCAATCTAGGCCACCATTATCGCTGCACCTCACCGTTAGGGATGATAAATTGTTTTCATTTCGATCCATTTTGTAGATATGTAATTGTAGACGCCCTGGTAGAAACCTGTTTATCCTTCACTTAGCAGAAAATCTAGAAATATTTGTCTATAAGTAGCCCTTGCGTTTTGTCGGTTCACTGTTCTGATGGTAACTCGCCTATTTTATAATTTTTCTTTGCCTTGCATTATGGCTTATACTAGTGCGACTTACATGTTGTAGCTCATCATGTTGTTTTGTTTAGTAACCCGCCGAATATGCTTCTGCAGCTTTCTTTCTTGAATAATCCATCATGATCAAGTCTCTGAAGAGATACTCCAAGAATTTGCGGAGCTAGGTCTTCTGCCACCTAAGTAAAAAATTGCATGGCGAGCGTCCCTAAAAGAGGAAAAGCCTCAACCCGGTGAAGGGTAAGTAGTGATTTTTACAGATCATCTTCAACGGGGTTCTCTCCTCCCAGGTCCAAATTCTTCTGAGACGCTCTACACTTTTATCACTTTCACCCTCAAGACCTAGCTCCAAATTCCAAAACCAACTTGTGCCAGTTTCAAGTATTTTGCGAGGTGTACATGGGCATAGAGCCTATTGTTCTTTTGTTCAGGGAGTTCTTTTATCTCAACCGCCAAACTAACTTTGCTGATGGACCCAGTCTAGAACTTGGCGGAGTCACAATTTGGAGGCGAAGAGATTGCGGTTTTTCTTCTGCTATTTTACCTAGTCATCGAAAAGGATGGACCAAGACTTGGTTTTATTGCAAGAACACATCCCCGGTTAATGAATATCCCGTGTCAGGTTACAAAGCTGAGTGCTTGCCTCTGAACTTTGAACTGCCTGACTCGGCTTCTGCAGAGTAACGTGCTCAACTCGCCTTTGTATGGCCCAAGCTTAGAGCTGTGACAGCCAGTTGGTTAACCGGAGTTGACTTAACCCGATGATGGCGTCTTGGCAGATCTTACCCTTGAGTCCTCATGGCGAGTTAGTATGATGGCAATTTGAACCACCCGCAATGATATAACAACATTAACGTGGATACGGGTGATGTAAACAAAATCGTGAAGAAATTGTTGGGTGAAAAGCAGGAAGTCTACAACAAAATTGGTCCAAAACCCTTCTGTACTGATAACCCGGCTCCTAAGGTGATAATCTTTGATACCTTTCACCTTGCTTATACAATGCTTTATTCTTCAAACTCACTCTTTTTATCAACTTATCTGTTGGTGGAGTCCTCATTTTGGAAGAGGAAACATAAGGTTCCAACAAAGAAACCTAAAGCTACCGCGAGAAACAAAAGGGTAAGGCGGCTGTAGAGGATCTGCCAATTATGGGCGAGTGATAAACAGTTGACGACCAAATAGAGGTAGAACCCTCACTTTTAATTATCTTTTATTGAACTTGCTAACCCCTGTTCAGTCTCAGGATGGTGATGCGATAAGCCAGGCCGAGGATATTGAGGTAATTTCTATTTCTTCTAGTTTTGAGCTCTCATTTCCCATGAAACCAAGGTGGTCATTTGAAAAGTACCAATGTCTCACTCAGACGCTTATTTGGATCCTGATTTTCTTTTGAAGAAGGCTCAACACATTTCAAGACGCCAAACTCGAAGCCTCTTAGGTAACCTTGTGAAAGGTTTGCCTAAAAAGTTAGCCGCCCAAAAACGACCCAAGGAGGTAGCTTATAGTCCTACCCTTTCTTTCCAAAAGTTGATCTTGTCGAGAAAACTTCTTAATTTTCCTTTCCGGAAATGTGAGGAGTCATCACCTTGAATGGGCAAATCAACTGCAACAAAATTGTCGCCTCTTGTTATCAATCCAGGGTAATTTTTCTCCTTTGCATCCAATGTTGCTCATTAACTCTTTATCCTTGCATATAACTTATCATGATATATTTGTTTATAGGGCTCAAGCCAAGAAAATAATAATAGGCGGGTCTACTTTCAACCTCGATGCCCCTGAACAGGAGAATCCAGATCTTATTGCTCTTGAGAGTCATGTGGAGCCCTCTGAAACTCATCAAGACATATTCCAACATACCGAGGCAATGAGTGTTGATGTCATAAATATGGAGACTAGCCCGAGGCCAATCCTAAGCCGCCCAGCCCTCTGAAAACGACTGAAGATACTGCTTCTCATGAAGAGGAGGTTATCATTACTAGGACGGGTTTTGCTACTCCTTTGTCCACTGTGCTAACGAAGCATGCTGCCAAACAAGAGGCGCCTTTGCCTAAGAAGGGGAAGACTCAACATGACCTTCCCAATCTTGACAAACTCAATGTTGAAGAGCTGCGTTCTGCGTATTTAAACCGCCTCTCTATGACTCGGGACATGGAGGCCTACCTAGTTGGTACGATGAGGAAAAAATACGAGGTACTCTTCAAACTTGTCTTGTATTCCTATATCCTTACGTAGCATCCAAGGGTCGGCTTATCTCCTTGAAGATGAGCCGGGTCTGTGATAACTTTGAACTTAGATGAATCGTTGAGTAGACCTCAAGGACCGGGTCATTATGAAAATGATGAGCCGGTACTTAACATTCTTATGAAAAGAATGCCACCTGTAGCCCCCAAGGGCCAGTTCAATATGAATATAATGATTCGGTACTTAACATGTTCGATGAAAGAATTCCACGTGTACCCTCAAGGGTCGGCTGATCTCTCGTGGTAGCCTGGTCTTTTTGAATTTTGCAAAGGAAACTTGACCATCTGCTGTATAAAGTTTAGGACCTGTAGCCCCCGAGGGTTGGCTTATCTTTTTGAAGATGAGATGGGTCTTCTTGTATGAAATATTGGAAAAAACGATATACATTAGCCCCCAAGTGTCAAGTATATTTCTTGCAATCTGCTTGAGATTTGTAAGAAGTTCCTTGACGACCCCCCAAGTGTCAGTATTGACCTTGTTGGCGATTTTTAAAATTGACCAATATATCTGTGATAACATTATGTTGTGTAGGAAGCTTTAAATGTGGTCGGGTCAAGTTTGGCTGACATGAGGAAAAACCTAGCATGTCAACAAGACGTTCAAGCTAAGGGCGACTGAAAACCACGACTCGCCGTGGAAGGTTTAGAAAAAACCAACTCGGAATTTAAAGCTTTCAAGAAATCCTATGAGGCAAAGAAAGCCGCCCTGATCAAATGTGCGACAGATGCTGACAGTCAACTGAAGCCCGTCACCGAAGAACTGACAAGTCTTAAACGACATATTGCTAGGCTGACTAAAGCTATCTTTGGTCAGATCTTTTGATAATCTTATGATGAATCTTGTGTAGAGAACCACCTATAAAAAGGTTTACCTGACGACTAATGAATTTGAACTCCTTGTACGCTGCCGAACTCGCAATCTTCCACACGACAATTTATTAAGGCTCAAAGCTATATATGCTTTGACTAACCAATTGTATGCTGGGAGTCTTTTCACCATTAGAGCTATTTGGGGTGAAAACGACCCAGTTAAGTTCATCAAGGATGTGTTGAGGCGACTTTCAACGATTCGTAAGCACCTGGAAGATTTGAAGAGATCAGCCGCCCGCAAGGGTGTGATAGCTTATTTGAGTCGAGCCTTGCCTTATGCCCAAGAACTCAACCTAGTAGAGATGGTCAGAGGGCTTCCACAGCTCAAACATGGCAGGTCAGAATTCACACAGGAGGATTATGCTCGATGCATCAAGGTGTCTCGACTATTGGCAAGCCAACTAGCTGCAGAGGCAGATCTGAAGACATATCAGGCGGCTTATGATGCCAACAATGTGTGAGTTCGACCACCCACTTTTGAGCCGGTGAATCTGACTCCTCAACGCCGTAAGCATATCTTTGCCCCTCATGTTGAACGTCCCTCATCTTGCATGAAGAAACTGAATTTCAAGCGTTAACAACCTACAACTAGGATGTGGATAGCCTTCAGATCTAGGAAACAGAAGACTCGGCACGGGATGATCTGAAGGCGATGTAGGCGAGAAGTCGGCCAAGGGCTAACCCGGATGGAGTTAACCCGGACAAGCCGATAGCCTGGTTGTGTTAATTCCTTTTGGAAACTTTGATCCAAAAGTTCATGGATCCATGTAGCCGTGTAATAGCCTTAGGTAAAAACTTATTGCTTGTGTTGTGCCTTCGTGCACATTTATTCTTGTCGACTCCGTCTTAGTTTGCCAAGGGATATTTTGATGATCAAGCATCGCACCTCCTGTGTATCCTGTTGCTTAGGGTCTATACTTCCTATGCATTGCACTGAGTTAACCCTTTGGCAAAGTCGCCAATAGGCTTATGAGATTGATCAGCTGCTGCAAGCCAACCATGATTGTCTCTTGGCTAAACTATGTTGTCCTTGCTCAAGTGATTTATAATTTGAACCATGACGGGTGAGTCAACAAAAAATCATCCTTCTGAAATGCTTGCACACTTTTGGTGTAATAACTGAACCTGCCATAATAGGACTTATTAATAAGGTGGATCAATGAGACTCGGCGAGAAAAAATGATCTTGAAGTGTGACCGTAGTAAGGCGAGTCTCAAAACTCATAATTATAAAAGTAACTTAATAAGATGGCTTAGTGAGACTCAGCAAGGAGACTGGCTTTCGAGGCTCAATCTTGCTTGAAGCAGGCATGATAACACATGGTATATCCTAGGCTTTCTGCTTGCCGGCTCTCACGCAACGCATCTCAATATTTTAACCTTGACAAGTTCTGGGTCCAAGATGGATTGACTTATCAAGTGTACATGGGGTCACCTGATCGGAGTCGCACAAGCATACAGGTAGGTTTAACCATTTTGTGACATTATTTTTTGCTGGATCAACAGGGTGAGAAAGCTAAACTTAGTAATTTGGAAGCCCCCAAGTGACCTATGATCAGGGAAAAGCTCAGCCTAGGATTATAGGATACAATGCTACTACTGCAAAACATCTGTTGTCCAGATAGAGCCAGCTTGAGTCAAGTGATCATAATAGAATACCTATTTTTGAATCGTGCATCATGGCAACTAATCCTCTTTGGCATCTTTTAACCCTAAAAATAGGGGCACTCGTGTTTGAACGGTTGCATCATGGTGGCTTGTCCTCTTGGGTAACTTCGAATATCATATCCATAAGGCAAGGCTCTCATGTGTGAACGATCACATCATGGCGGCTTGTCCTCTTGGGCGACTTTAAATATCCTATCCATAAGGCAGGGCACTCATGTGTGAACTGTTTGTCGCATCATGGCGGCTCGTCCTCTTGGGCGGCTTTGAATATCCTGTCCATAAGACATGGCGCTCATGTGTGAACAGTCGTATCATGGTGGCTCGTCCTCTTGGGCGACATGTTTCAATAAATAAAGGCTCAAACTCAATGTATAGGCTGAAACAACAGAGACCCCGAGTTTTGGGGATGCCAGATTTAATGTATTAAACAGAGTGATGTATGTACAAAAACTGGGAAGATACAAAAGTAAGAATCTGATAGCTCTTAAGTATAATAGGGCCAAAGGTGAGCAACGTTCCACGACCGGCTTGTCTCCTCTTGAGAGGTGTATGTATTTGGTCGAATGTCTATCAGGTAGTATGAACCATTGTTGAGGTTTTTGCTGATGATGAAAGGACCCTCCCAAGGCGGGGAAAGCTTGTGCATGCCTGTCTGATCTTGAATCAATAGGAGCACCAAGTTCCCCTTTTGAAAAGTGCGGCTCTTGACTCTACGGCTATGATAGCGACACAGGTTTTTTTGATATATGGCTGATCTCGCCGCTGCCAAGTCACGCTCTTCTTCCAAGGCATCCATGGAGTCTTGACGTTCTTGTTCATTGTCAGCCTCAACAAAAGCGGTGACTTGAGGAGAATCATGTCGGATGGCACTTGGTAATACTGCATCGGCTCCATAGACTAGGAAAAGGTGGTGTAACCAGTGGATCTGTTTGGAGTTGTTCGGATACTCTAAAGTACTGCTGGGAGCTCCTCGACCCAATAGCCAGGGGTGTGCTGTAATAGTACCATGAGCTGGGGCTTGATTCCTCTCAAAATTTCTTGGTTAGCTCACTCGGCCTATCCATTGGACTATGGATATGCCACAGCGGCTAAATCAAGCCGAATATGCTCACAGTGACAAAACTGCTCCATGGCTCCTTTGGAAATATTTGTACCATTATCAGTGATGATGTTGTGAGGGTAGCCAAAACAATGGATTAGTTTTTTCAAAAATTTGACCGTTGTCTCGGCATCACAGTTGCTGAGAGGTTCTGCCTCAACCCACTTGGTGAATTTGTCAACCGCCACCAGTAGGTGTGTCTTCTTTTCAGAACACATTTTCAACGGGCTAACCATATTGAGGTCCCAAACCACAAATGGCTAAGTGATTGGTATCATGCATAATTCTTGAGCCTGCAGATGAGCTTGTCTTGCAATTTTAGACATCCATCACACCTGCGCACGATGTCCTCTGCGTCTGAATGAGTCGTTAACAAATAAAATCCTTGGCGGAAAGCCTTTGCCACCAACGATCGTGAACCGCATGGTGTCCATAGTCGCCCGCATGAATTTCATTGAGAATTTCTCCTCCTTCCTCAGGGAAAACACGGCGTTGAAGAACATCGTTGACGCTTCTTCTATGTAACTCGCCCTTGAGGATAGTCATGGACTTGGACAGCGGAACAATTTGTCTGGCAAGGGATTCCTCAGTTGGGAGCTTGCCTCAAGCCAGATAAGCCAAGTATGGCAGCATCCAATCAGGAGTGGCATGGAGAGCCGCCACCAGGTGAGATTCCGGGTCAGGAATAGATATATCCCCTTCAAAACGCAGTTTTACTGAAGGGTTGTGGAGGACGTCCAGGAACACATTGGGGGGAACTGGCTTGCGTTGAGTGCCAAGTCGAGATAGTGCGTCTGCCCCTCATTATGTTGATGATCAATGTGGTCCACCTAGTAACCTTAGAAATGACCCGCCACATTGGTGACCGCACGCCGATAAGCCGCCATGAAGGGATCTTTGGAGTCCCAAGTTCCTGAGACCTATTGAGCTACAAGGTCTGAGTTGTCCAAGCACCTGACCCAACTGAGGTTCATCTCTTTGGCAATCATGAGCCCATGTAAGAGGGCATCATACTCATCTGCATTGTTTGTATAGGGGAACATCGGCTATAAAACATAACAAAATTTGTCACCTCACGGAGAAGATAACACTACTCTATCCCCCGAGCTCTCCAACTGTCTGGACCCATCAAAATGTATTGTCAAGTGCGTGTTGTCCGGTCTATCTTGCGGGATCTGAAGCTCCGTCCAATCGTTGATGAAGTCCACCAAGGCTTGGGAGTTGATCGCTGTGTGGGGTCCAAACTTCACATCGTGAGGGCCAGGCTCGATTGCCCACTTGGCGATTCGACCAGTAGCCTCGCAATTCTAAATGATATCACCCAAGGGTGCCGAACTGACCACAGTGATCGGATGTTCCTGAAGTAAGGCTTCAACTTCCAGCTTGCCATGAATACTTCGAAAATCAGTTTCTGCCAATGTGGGTATCGCTGCTTGGACAGGGTTAGGACCTCACTAACAAAGTAAATCGGCCTTTGAACCGGGTATTCCTTCCCTTCCTCCTTACACTCGACGACAACTGCAACGCTCACTGCTTTAGAACTAGCAGTAATTGACATGAGCATGGGCTCTTTGTCAGTCAGGGTGACTAAAACGGGCGGCTCAGTCAACTGCTTTTTGAGAGCTTCGAAAGATTCATTGGTCGCATCAGTCCAATCAAAATTATACGTATTTTTGAGCAAATGATAAAGAGGGATTGCCTACTCTCCCAGACGGCTTATGAAACGGCTCAACGCTACGATGCGACCCACCATACGTTGGACTTTGTTGATATTGGGATTACCAAGTGAGCTTATTGCCTTGATCTTGTCTGGGTTAGCCTTAATGCCTCGCTCGGAGACCAGGAAACCTAGTAGCTTTCCTATAGGCTCATCTGGTACACTCAAAGGTTATCGAACATCTCCTTGAGGTCAGCCAAGAGTGTTTCCTTCTTATGAGATTTCACCATGATGTCATCGACATAAGCATGAACGTTGCGCCCAATCTGACTGTGTAGGCAATTCTGAATACATCGTCGATAAGTTGCCCTAGCGCTTTTGAGTCCAATAGGCATAGAGGCATAGCAGAAGGCTTCGAAAGGCGTTATGAAAGACGTCTTTTCCTGATCCTCCTCGGCTATCTTGATCTGGTGATAACCTGAGTATGCATCCGCCGTAGAGTCAATAATCTAATCGATGCGAGGGAGAGCAAAGGGATCTTTTGGACAAGATTTGTTGAGTTCGGTGTAATCAATACACATACGAAAGGTGCCATTCTTTTTCAGAACAAGCACCGGGTTAGCAAACTACTCCAGGTGAAAAACTTCAACAATAAACCCGATAGCTTGGAGCTGGGAGACTTCTTCACCAATGGCCTTGCGCCTCTCCTCGTTAAAACGACGGAGGTATTGCTGAACTGGTTTCATCTTTGGATCTACACTAAGGTGGTTCTTAACAAATTCTCTCGATACTCTAGGCATGTCAGATGGATTCCATGCAAAGATGTCCAGATTCTCATGGATGAATTCGATGGGCGCGCTTTCCTATGTTGGGTCCAGACCGGTCCCAATGGTGAATTGCTTCAAAGAGTCACCTTCAATGAAATCAACTAGCTTGGTGTCATCGGTTGACTTGAACTTCAGGGGCGGCTCAGACTCGGTGGTGGGCTTCTTGAGGGGGCTCATGTCCGCTGGGTCAACATTGGTTGTGTAGAACTTTAGCTCCTCAACTGCACATGCCAACTCTGCATAAGTTGCATCCCCTTCCTTGCACTCCTGAGCTATTTTTCGGCTTCGGTACAAGGTAATAGTAGCTTTAAGACCCGACATCTTGAGTTTGAGGTACACATAGCAGGGGCGGGCCATGAAACGAGCATAAGTCGGCCTACCAAACAAGGCATTGTAAGGGCTTTTGATCTTGATCACCTTGAACATCAAAGATTCACATATGTAGTTAAATTTGCCCCCGAAAGCGACATCTAGCTTACTCCGCCCAATCAGATATGCTGACTTCCCTGGCACAATACCATGAAAGATCGTGGTCGAAGGTAATAAGCTGTTGTCAGAGAGGTTCATCCTTCGAAAGGTATCATTGTACAGAATGTTGATGCTGCTTCCCCCATCCATGAGAACTTTCGTGAGGGTGTACCCACCGACCTGAGGCACCACCACCAAAGCCAAATCAACTACTTTATCCACCCGAGAGGACTGATCCGCCCTGCTCCAAGTGACCTGATATTCGGACCAGTTGAGATACTTGGGCACCACCGGCTCAACCACGTGGGCGACTCATTTTTTAAGTTTGTTGTCCCCTCTGAAAATTTGGGTGGTGAAAACATGGTACTGACCGCTACTCAACTGCTTGGGATTGCTTTGAAAACTATTTTGGCCATTATGCTGTTGGTTATTATCACCCGAGTGCTACCCGTTGCCGTTAATTGAATCACCCTGTCCGTGGAAACCCGATCCTTGGAAGGCGCCGGATGAGCCGCCCAGGAAGCCACCAGGTCTCAGCTAACCCAGATGTCCTCCTCCACTGTCGCCTTGATGGTTTCTAGAGGACTGGTTACGGAACTCATGCATAATATAGTAATTCTCCCATGAATGAGTAGCCGGGACATGAGGGGTACTATGCTTGGGAAAACGTGCTTTTAATGCTTCCTCATAGTTTTGTGGCTTCCTCCCATTGTATGCTCCTCTAGGACAATTGTTTCGACATTGATACTTGAAACCAGCATTAGTGTTGGCAACAAACTATGACCCGCTGTCAGGCTGCCTCTGCTTACCATTATAACTTTGTCCTGCTTGATTTACATTGTGCGCGTGACTCTGATGATGGCCCTTGACACCATCGCCTTTCTTGCCCTTGCTAGCCTTGTCCTCGTCTGAGCCAGGATCCTTCATGCCATCTGACTCGGCATACCTAGTAAGGGTGTCCGTTAACTCACCCATATCCTGAACCTTTCGTTTCAAACGGCCAACCTTCAAAACCAGTGGCTGAAAGTGGCAATTTATTCTCCAAGATTAGGACCGCTTGAGCCGCCGTGATACCATCTGATGAGTGAATAATTTTGGAGAACCTGCAAGTCCAATGATGACCCGACTCATCCACACATTGCACGCAATGCTAAAGGTCCACGATGGGCATAGGCCATTTGCACGTGCCTTGGAAGTTTTTGATGAAACACTCTTTTAGCTCTGCCCAAGTGTTGATGGAATTAGGCGGAACATTTTTTAACCAAGTATGATCCGGACCTTCAAGAATCATTGTTAAGTACTTAGAACACACCGCATCATTGACGTAAAGCATATCCATGGCCAGCTCGTAGCTCTCGGTCCATGATGTGGGCTCGAGATCCGCCGTATAATTGGGCACCTTACGAGGTCCCTTGACGTCCTTGGGCATGTGCTCTCTACGGAGACCCCGGGACAAACAAGGAGCCCCCGTGCTTCTACTGCTTGATCCGCCCGTGGTGAAAGCCAGTTGAGGGCTAACTAGGGATACTTGACCAGTCGATGTTGTTGCCGCTTCCGCTTCTGCCTGGCGTGTGGCACGGGCCGCATCAACAAGTTCTTGGGCGTCAGATGGAGGAGGCCGGGTTGGGGGCACTTGAGGCAATGGCCGGCGTCCGCTGCTGGAAATAGCCAGAGACTTCACATGATGGCTCTTACTACGGCTAGCAAATGGTGTCGAGTGCATTCGATCCTCACTATAAGAGTACTACGCCTGTTGTACCACTGTAGTTTTCAACATCTCGATCGCGTTCCTAGCCTGGATCTCGACCGAGGTGTTCCCGTAAATAGGGAGCATGGCCAGGTTGTGAGTCGTTGCCAAAATATTATTGACGGGGTTGGAGAAGTGACCCTGGGTGTTTGGAAACACTGATCCGCCGACTGAACCGGAGGAGGCTGAGCTGCCTCTGCGTGTTGATCCGTGTGACGTGGTGGATCTTGCTCAGCCCCCGGAGTATGAGGGCTGGTGAATAAGCGAGTCGGCTCGAGGTTTCCCGGCAGCCGGATCCGGTGTCACCTCTGATGCACTTCATCAGTAGCGTTTTGCTACAACCCTAATTGGCAAGCCTCGGCCTTCAGACGCTCCGACTCATTATAGATCTGAGCCAACAGCTCCGCCATCCGGGTGTTCTCGAGGTCGATCTGTTGTTGAACTCTGGCCATCTCCTCGTGGAGTTTTGTCAGTTCCGCATTGCATTCCTCATGGTTCTCCACGGTAACCGGTGTTGCCATGAGTTTGGTCATCTCTACCATGAGATCCGTCATGCCTTGAACCGGCGTCTTGCCTAACCCAAACACTCTATTTGTGGCCGCTGCCTCTGGCGGATTCTGACCCGCCGTAGTCCCAAACATGTAGATGGCAACTTGGTGGGGTGGCTGAGGAGATTCCTCTGTGACTTCCATCTCCGAAAAGACCCCAATATCTCATCGTGAAGAGGGTAGATCGATTCGGTATCCCCCATAGATGACTCGCCATCAGAGTTACTAGGGGTGTCTGCATCACCCGCCGGCTTGTGTGGGAGGTTGAGTCCTTGGGTAAAACCTTTGAAGGCATGACACCGACTGGCCTGATGTCGACTGGGTTGGGCGTGCCAAGCCGACTTGATGATGTGGACGCAGATGTCCGGCTCGGGTAACGATGCGCCGATCTTGCCGATGAAGACGTGGATCTTGCGGAAGGGAATCCAGTACCAGGACACAATTGATCCAGTCTCAGGAACCTAGCTCAAATTGTCGATGTAGAGCTTCCCACGGCGGCTCTTGGTCATCAGACGTACCGCGTAGCTCCCGAACCCTGGAAGGGCTCCCTCCGAGAATTCAACTCCATCGTGTGACAGCCCCACGGTGGGCGCCAACTGTCATGGTTTTGTCATGGTAGATGTCATCATAGGAAAAACTCGTTGTGAGGCCATCGCAACTACATGGCGATTCGAAGGGATTGATCGGGACTGAGAGACAAGTTTACCCAGGTTCAGCCCCTCGGATAGAGGTAAAAGCCTATGTCCTCCTTTGTGTATATTGATGATGGTATCGGTTAAAAGGGAGCAAAATCGCTTAACCTAGCTATCAATAGATTGTTACCAGGGCTAAGCCGCCGTAGGGACTCGCCTTTATATACACAGGTCGAGGCCCTGGGCTTACGAGAGTCCGGGTCGTGATACAATTTGTGACCCGTTATGCCTCTAACTCGCATTGCTTCATGTTTGTCACTTAAATCAAAGAGACTGTGGCGGTCATATTAATCTTTGGCATGGACACAACCTTCTGATGTTTTGCTGGGCGAATGCATTGCTTGCTTGGAAGCCTTAGGTGTCGGTTCGGCAGTCTCGGTCCGACTCTGCTTCGGGTTCCGTCCACTCAGAATCGGAGCATGATACGTCTCCAACGTCTATATAATTTTTTATTGTTCCATGCTATTATATTATCATTCTAGGATACTTTTTAAGCATTTACTTGTTGTCTTATATTATTTTTGAGCACTAACCTATTAACCCAGTGCCCTGTGCCAGTTGTTGTCACCTAATTGTTTTTGGCCTTTGGGGAATACTGTACCAAACGAAATCCAAATAACCCAAAACTTTTTGATCATTTTTTCCATACAAAAATAATACCTAGAAATTTAAAGAGAGACCAGAGGACACACGAGGTGGCGCCAAGCCAACAGGCACACCCAGGGGGTGGTCGTGCCCTGATGGCATGGGTCCACCTCCCATAGCCTCTGGACCTGATCTCGTAGCTATAAATTCACATATATTGGGAAAACCCTATAGAACCTCTTGACACACTTTTCCACCGCCATCTAGACCCCTGTTCTAGTCCCCTACCGGAGGGGGGACCGATTGCTACTTCTCGAGCATGCGTTGGTTTCCGTGAAGAGGAACGATTCATGCAACAAAGTAGATAAGTATTTCCATTAGTTGTTGAGAACCAAGGTATCAATCTAGTAGTATATACAAGCAAGTCCCCAATAGGTGTACCTACACAAAGAATCAAACTCTTGCACCCAATGCTATAAAGGGGTTGTCAATTCCTTTAAGGTTATTTGCAAAGATGAGATCTTATAGAGATAGATTGCTTAAACGGAAAATAAAACAATAGGTAAAAGTAATGCAACAAAGTATTTTTGGTATTTTTGGTTTTATACCTGAAAGTATAAGATGGAAAATATACCTAGGGGCCATAGGTTTCACTAGAGGCTTCTCTCATGATAGCAAGTATTACGGTGGGTAAACAAATTATTGTCGAGCAATTGATAGAAAAGAGAATAATTATGAAGATATCCAAGCCAATGATTATGCATATAGGCATCACGTCTGTGTCAAGTAGACCGAAACGATTCTGCATCTACTACTATTACTCCACACATCGATCGATTCCTGCCTGCATCTAGAGTATTAAGTTCATAAAGAATAGAGTAACGCATTAGGTAAGATGACATGATGTAGAGGGATAAACTCAAGCAATATGATGAAAACGCCATCTTGTTATCCCTGATGGCAACAATACAATACGTGCCTCGCTACCCCTACTATGTCACTGGGTGAGGACACCGCAAGATTGAACCCAAAACTAAGCACTTCTCCCATTGCAAGAATTACCGATCTAGTTGGCCAAACCAAACCAATAACTCAAAAGAGACTTGCAAAGATATGAAATCATGAATATATGAATTTAGGAAAGACTCAAATAATATTCATGGATAATCTGAACATAAACCCACAATTCATTGGATCTTGACAAACACACCGCAAAAGAGTATTACATCGGATAGATCTCCATGAATATCATGAAGAACATGGTATTGAAGAGCAAAGAGAGAGAAGAAGCCATCTAGCTACGAGCTATGGACCTGAAGGTCTGTGGTGAACTCCTCACGCATCATCGGAGGGGAAATGGAGTTGATGTAGATGCCCTCCGTGATTGAATCCCCCTCCGACAGATTACCAGAAAAGGCTCCAAGATTGGATCTCTCGGGAACGGAGGCTTTCGGCAGTGGAAAAGTGTTTTCGTGGCTTGTTCTGATAATGATGGAATATTTGGGAATTTATAGGCCAAAGATTAAGGTTAGGGGAGTTTTCATGGGCCCACAAGCCTGCCTGGCGCGCCCTACCCCCTAGGCGCGGCCCTAGGGCTTGTGGCCCCATGGTGGCTCCTCTACCTTGGTTCTCAAGTCTCGTAGTTTCCTTTCGTTCCAGAAAAATCATTCTAAAGGTTTTATTCCGTTTGTACTCCGTTTAATATTCCTTATCTACAATTCTCAAAAACAAGGAAAAAAAGAGAAACTGGCACTAGGCTCTAGATTAATAGGTCAGTCCCAAAAATAATATAAAATAGCATATTAATGCATATAAAATATCCAAAACAGATAATATAATAGCATGGAACATTCAAAAAATATAGATACGTTGGAGACGTATCGCCGATCACGGAGGGCCTCTACATCAACCTTGTTGCTCCCATGGTGATGTGTGAGTAGTTCACCATGGACCTACGGGTTCGTAGTTAGGACCTAGATGGCTATCTCTCTCTATGTTCTTCAATGCAAATATCATCGCGATTCCCGTGGTGATCTATCCTATATAATATTCCTTGATGTGTGTTTGTTGGGATCCAATGAATAGTGGATTTATGTTCAGATTATTCATGAATGATATTCAAGTCTTCACCGAATTCTTATATCCATGATTGTTATAGCTTCGTATTTCTCTCTGATCGATCGGTTTGGTTTGGACAACTAGATTGAATTATGTTCAGTGGGAGTGGTGCATTGTGATGGGTTTAATCTTGTGGTGCTCAATCCCAATTACAGAAATGGACATGACACGTACTCCCTCCGTCCGGAAATACTTGTCCTAGAAGTTGATGTATCCAGACTTTTTCTAGTTATAGATACATTCATTTTATTCATTTCTAAGACAAGTATTTCTGGATGGAGGGAGTATTACATTGCAGCCGTAAGGGTAAAACGATGGGTTTTATTCATATTGATTGGATTTACTTTGTCTGCATCATGTAAAAACCATCATCCTTCAAGCACTACTCTGTTTTTACTTTACACTCTAGATGCATGCCGGACAGCGGTCGATAGTTGGAGTAATAGTAGTAGATGCATGCAGAATTCGGTCTACTTGCTTATGTGTGTTATGCCTATATAGATTATCATTGTCGTGAATATATATTGCATAACTATGTGCTTTTCCATCAATTGAACAAGAGTAATTTGTCTACCCAACGTATACTTTCTTCGAGAGAGAAGCCTCAACACTAGCGAAAACTATGGACCCGAGACTCCTCACAAATATTATTACAAAAAATCCTAAAATATAGATGCCATTATTTACTTTGTATTTATTTGTAATAAATATTTATCTATTTATCTATCTATCACTACTTATCGCTTGCAAGTAACGAGTTCATGGGGATTGAGAACCCTCTTGCCCGTGTTCGGTGCAAGTGTGTGATTTTTTGTGTGTAGGCGTTGAAGGCGGAAATTCATGTGGTCATCCTATTGGTTCGATAACCTTGGTTCTCACTAAGGTAAATACTTATTTGTATCATGCCGCATCTCCCCCCTTCTTCAGGGAAAATACCAACACAGAGCGGTCGACGATGGCGCTCTTAGTGCGTGAGCACTCGGACCCTGATCCCTCTTGAGAGAGTATCTGTATGAACATATTCTGGGGGAGAAGAAGATTAAGCCTCTCCTCCATCCTCAGAATCCTCTTCATCACTTCGGTCATCCTCTTCGTAGATGTCCTCGACGTTATGCTGCTCAGTGTCGCTCGCCACATCCTCTAGGACGTGGTCACCGTTTGACACCTGAGAGATCATTATCTGAAAGATCTACATAGTAAGAAACAATCACAGGGTTAGTTTGGGACATTTCAATTCACCATTCAAACAATTGAATCCGACATGTACAAGCTTACCTCACATGGCGGGTGGTCTCGAACAAAGGGAACGACTCTCCTTGCTCCTTGTGGGTTGCCGCATGCAGAAGTAATGAGATTCACTCCATCCTCGAGCTCCTTCTCGGTCAGATCCTCATCACGCACCCGAGTGGTGTCACTCGGGACCTCGTACATCCACATAGGATGGGCCCTCTCATGCAGAGGCTGGACTCACCTTTTGAGAAAGGTCTCTAGCAGATCCATCCCGTCCAGCCCAACCCTCATGACACCCACCAAGGCATCGACTAAAATGCTTACATCAACTTTCTCCTCTTGAGTTATATTCTCCATGTGTGGTTTTGGTAATTGATTGCAATCCCTATGGACTAATGGTTTCCTTGAGTTATATTCGAAGGATATGTCCATAGGCACTTCCTGAAGACCATCTGTTGGTTTGAAGAATTTTATATGGTGACCAAGGTGGTATTCAAGCGGGGATCCAAAGATTGGTAATAGAGAAGATATGATACAAGGTTGATCAAGACTAATTCAAATAGTGAATCAAGTTGATCAACACACAAAGCATACAAGATGTACCAGGAGGGGTCAAGTGAACCCATGGTATGGTAAGCATTATCCATTATGCTTTGTGTACTATCCCATGGTCTACATGAGAGTTCTATGTGGGGTTAGCCATGTTTCCATGGGCTTGGATCAAGATGAAGATATCATACACCCATGGAGGATGACATCAAGTGGTGATCGTCAACAAGATTGCAGCGTGAAAGTTCAAGTGGAGCATCACGAAGAGATAATGCTTGAAGCTTGCCGTCCATTGTGGTCACAATGAACATGTGAAGATGTGTCAAGAGTGGCCCACCCATAGTGGACTATGGAGGAGCAATCAACTAGTCTTCATTGAGCCAACACAATCAAGAAAGGTAGTCTATCTTGAGGAAGTCAATATCGTCATCATCTAGCTCAAGTGGACTATGTGCAAGGTATAGGTTTACCCTTGATAGGTTTTCTATTTTACTGGTCTCATGGTGGTAGTTGGAAGACCGGGTTATAGGATCGACTGTGGTACTATCAAGGCGTCTCTCAAGTGAGTAGCTTTATAGTATCGTTCGTTGAGGTCTCAAACCATAATATGACACGCTCGAGTTCATTGAAAACGGAGTCGATATGTGATGACCCACAAGTATAGGGGTTCTATCATAGTCCCTTTGAAAAGTAAGAGTGTCGAACCCAATGAGGAGCAGAAAGAAATGACAAGCGGTTTTCAGTAAGGTATTCTCTGAAAGCAATGAGATTATCAATATCAGATAGTTTTGTGATAAGATAATTTGTAACGAGTAACAAGTGTAGCAAAGGTGCATCAAGGTAGCCCAATCCTTTTTGTAGCAAAGGACAGGACTGGACAAACTCTTATATAAAGCAAAGCGCTCCAGAGGACACATGGGAATTTCTGTCAAGCTAGTTTTCATCATGCTCATTTGATTCGCGTTCGTTACTTTGTTAATTTGATATGTGGGTGGACCGGCGCTACGGTGTTGCCCTTACTTGGAAAAACCTCCCACTTATGATTAACCCCTATCGCAAGCATCGGAAACTATGAAAGAAGAATGAACGTAAACCTAACCATAGCATGAAACATATGTATCCAAATCAGCCCCTTACGAAGCAACGCATAAACTAGGGTTTAAGCTTCTGTCACTCTAGCAACCCATTATCTAATTATTACTTCCCAATGCCTTCCCCTAGGCCCAAATAATGGTGAAGTGTTATGTAGTCGACGTTTACATAACACCACTAGAGGAGAGACAACATACATCTCATCAAAATCTCGAACGAATACCAAATTCACATGATTACTTATAACAAGACTTATCCCATGTCCTGAGGAGCAAACATAACTACTCACAAAAAATATTCATGTTCATAATCAGAGGAGTATTAAATATCATAAAGAATCTGAACATATGATCTTCCTGTTTGGGAACGTTGCATGGGAAACAAAAATTTCCTATGCGCACGCAAGATCTATCCATGGTGATGAGCATCTATGAGAGGGAGAGTGGATCTACATACCCTTGTAGATCGCTAAGAGGGAAGCGTTAAGAAACGCGGTTGGTGTAGCCGAACGTCTTCGCGATACAAATCGCCGAGCGTCCTGCGATCTCATCACAATCCGTCCCGTGATCCAATCATGATCCGTCCTGCGAGCTCATCATGATCCGTCCCGCGAACTCATCACGATCTGTCCCGCGAACTAATCACGATCCGTCTCGTGATCTTGATCACGGTCCTTCCGATCTAGCGCCGAACGGACGGCACCTCCGCATTTGGCACACGTACAGCTCGATGACAATCTCCACCTTCTTGATCCAGCAAGAGGGAGCAGAGAGGTAGAAGAGTTCTCTGGCAGCATGACGGCGTCACGGCGATGGTGGTGGAACAATTCCGACAGGGCTTTGCCTAAGTATTGCAGAAAACTAATCTAGAGGAGAAACTGCGCACTGGAGGAACGGGCAGCACGTGGCTAAAATTCTATGCAAAAACCCTAAAACCTCCAGTATATATAAGAGGGAGAGAGGACAGGACTTGGCGCAAGGGCCAAGCCTCCTTGGGTCGGCCGAAGTGGGGAGGAGAGGAGGACTCCTCCTCCAATCTTAGTAGGACTAGGATTCCTCCCTTTTTGGCCTTTTTCCACCTTTTTCCCTTTGGGCTTTTCTTCCCATCCGCATCGGCCTTGTGTGGGACTTCCACCAGCCCACAAAGGGATGGTATTTACTCACACACAGCCCATGTAGCCTCTTGGGCCGAAATACCCCTCCCGATGGTCTCCCGGTACACTACCGGCACTCCCGGTACACTACCGATGAGCCCGAAACTTTTCCGGCGACCAAAATAGGACTTCCTATATATAAATCTTTACCTTCGGACCATTCTGTAGCTCCTCGTGACATCTGGGATCTCATCTGGGACTCCGAACAACGTTCGGTCACCACCATACATAACTCTATACTACTGAAACGTCACCAAACCTTAAGTGTGCAGACCCTGCGGGTTCGAGAACTATGTAGACATGATCGAGACACCTCTACGGTCAATAACCAATAGCGGGACCTGGATGCCCATATTGGTTCCTACATATTCAACGAAGATCTTTATCGGTCGAACCTCGATGTCAACGATTCAGTTAATCCCGTATGATGTTCCCTTTGTTCTTCAGTATGTTACTTGCCCGAGATTCGATCGTCGGTATCTCCATACCTAGTTCAACGTCGTTACTGGCAAGTCTCTTTACTCATTCTGTAATACAAGATCCCACGACTAACACTTAGTCACATTGCTTGCAAGGCTTGTTGTGATGTTGTATTACCGAGTGGGCCCTGAGATACCTCTCCGTCACACGGAGTAACAAATCCCAGTCTTGATCCATGCCAACCCAACAGACACCCTTGGAGATACGTGTAGAGTACCTTTATAGTCACCCAGTTACGTTGCGACGTTTGATACACACAAGGCACTGCTCCGGTGTCAGTGTGTTGCATGATCTCATGGTCATAGGAACAGATACTTGACATGCAGAAAACAGTAGAAATAAACTGACACGATCTTATGCTACGTTTGTAGTTTGGGTCTTGTCCATCACATCATTCTCCTAATGATGTGATCCCATTATCAAAAGACATCTCATGTCTATGGCTAGGAAACCTTAACCATCTTTGATCAACGAGCTAGTCTACTAGAGGCATACTAGGGACATGGTTTTGTCTATGTATCCACACATGCATCTAAGTCTCCGATCAATACAATTATAGCATGGATAATAAATGAGTATCATGTACAAGGAAATATGATAATAACCAATTTATTTTGCCTCTAGGGCATATTTCCAATAGTGTCCCACTTGCACTAGATTCAATAATCTAGTTCACATCACCATGTGATTCGCATTGTTATGAATCTAACACCTAATGAATTCTGGGGCTCGATCATGCTTTGCTTGTGAAAGAGGTCTTATAGTCAACGGGTCTGTCACATTCAGATCCGAGTGTACTTTGCAAACCTCTATGTCAAACTGTAAACACTGCTACCACACTTCCACTTGGTACTATTCCAAATGGCTGCTCCACTATACGTATCCAGATCGCTACAACAAGTGATCCGGATTAGTGTTAAAGCTTGCATCGACGTAACTCTTTACGACGAACTCTTTATCACCTCCATAATCGAGAAACACCTCCTTAGTCTTTTAGTTACTAAGGATAATCCTGACTGCTGTCCAGTGATCCACACCTGGATCACTTTTGTACCCCTTGACAGACTCATGGCAAGGCAGACACTAGGTGTGGTACACAACATGGCATAATCTAGAGCCTATGGCTAAGACATTGGGGACGACGTTCGTCCTTTCTCTTTCTTCTACCGTTGTCGAGCTTTGAGTCTTACTCAACTTCACACCTTACAAATCAGGCAAGAACTCTTTCTCTGACTGATCCATTTTGAACTCTTTCAAAATCTTGTCAAGGTATGTACTCATTGAAAGTCTCATCAAGCATCTTGATCTATCTCTATAGATCTCGATGCTCAACAATTAGGTAGCTTTATCCAGGTCTTCCTTTGAAAAACTCTTTTCAAACAATCGTTTATGCCTTCCAGAAATTCAACATCATTTCCAATCAACAATATGTCATCCACATATACTTATCAGAAATTCTAGAGTGCTCCCACTCACTTTATTGTAAATACAAGTTTCTCGTAAACTTTGTATAGACTCAAAAACTTTGATCACCTCATCAAAGTGTATATTCCAACTCCGAGATGCTTGCTTCAGTTCATAGAAGAATCACTGAAGCTTGCACACCTTTTAGCGTCCTTAGGACTAACAAAACCTTCTAGTTGTATCATATACAACCTTTCCTCAAGTAAACCGTTAAGGAAACTATGTTTTGATATCCATCTACCAGATTTCAGAATTGAAAAATGCAGCAACTGCTAACATAATTCCGACAGACTTTAGCATCGCTACAAGTGAGAAAGTCTCATCAGAGTCAACTCCTTGAACTTGTCGTCAACTTCTTTGCAACAAGTCGAGCTTTACAAATGGTGACATTTACCATGAGCGTCTGTCTTCATTTTAAACATCCATTTGTACTCAACGACCTGCCGTCCAACAAGCAAGTCTACCAGAGTCTATACTTTGTTTTCATACATGGGTCCTTTCTCGGATTTCATGACCTCTAACCATTTGTCAGAATCCGGGCCCATCATAGCTTCTCCACAGCTCGTAGCTTCATCGTTGTCCAACAACATGACCTCCAAGATAGGGTTGTTGACCACTGAGGAGCAGTACACATCATTGTCGACCTATGAGGTTCGATAGTAACTTGATCCGAAGCTTCATGATCATCATCATTAACTTCCTCTTCAACTAACGTAGGCTTCACAGAAACAAATTCCTGCACTGCGCTACTCTCTGGTTGAAAAAAGCTTCAACAACCTCATCAAGTTATATCTTCCTCCCACTCAATTCTTTCGAGAGAAACTCTTTCTCGAGAAAGGACCCAGTTTTAGCAACAAACACTTTATCCTTGGATCTGAGATAGAAGGTTTACCCAACTGTTCTTAGGGTATTCTATGAAGATGCATTTGTCCGCTTTGGGTTCGAGCTCATTAGGTGAAAACATTTTCCACACAAGCATCGCAGCCCCAAACATTAAGAAATGACAGCTTAAGTTTCTATCAAACCATAATTCACACGGTGTCATCTCAATGGATTTAGATGGTGCCCTATCTAAAGTGAATGTAGTTGTCTCTAATGCATAACCCCAAAACTATTGTAGCAAAACGATAAGAGACATCATAGCACACACCATATCCAATAGAGCATGACAATGACGTTCAGACACACCATCACACTATGGTGTTCCAGGTGGCGTGAGCTGTGAAACAACTTTCACATTGTCTAAAGTTGTATGCCAAACTCATAACTCCGGTATTCACCTCCACGATCATATCGTAGACATTTTTATCTTCTTGTCACGATGATCTTAAACTTCACTCTGAATTTTCTTGAACTTTTCAAACGATTCGGACTTGTGTTTCATTGAGTAAATATACACTCTATCTACTCAAATCATCAGTGAAGGAAAGAAAATAACGATATCCACCGCACGCTACAAGACTCATTGGATTGCATACATCAACATGTATCATTTCCAATAAATCACTTGCCCGCTCCATCAAACCGGAAAACGGGGTCCTTAGCCATCTTGCCCAAGAGGCATGGTTCGCATGTCTCAACCGATTCAAAATCGAATGATTCCAAAGATCCATCAGCATGGAGTTTCTTCATGCGATTTATACCAACATGACATTCAGCGGCAATGCCACAAGTATGTGGTACTATCATTATTAAATTTGTATCTTTTGGCATCAATGTTATGAACATGTGTATTACTACGATCAAGATTCAACAAACCATTCTCACTAGGTGCATGACCATTGAAGGTATTATTGATGTAAATATAATAACCATTATTCACTAGGTTGCAATAAACACAATCTAATCACGTTCATGCTCAACGCAAAACACCAAATAACATTTATTTAGGTTCGTCACTAACCCCGAAGGTAGAGGGAGCGTGCGATGTTGATCACATCAACCTTGGAAACATTTCCAACACACATCATCACCTCACCCTTAGCTAGTTCTCCGTTTATTCCGTAGCTTTTATTTTGAGTTACTAACATTTAGCAACCAAACCGGTATCCAATACCCAAGTGCTACTAGGAGTACTCGCAAGGTACACATCATTAACACGTATATCAAATATACTTCTGTCGACGTTGCCATCCTTCTTATCTACCAAGTATCTAGGGTTGTTCCGCTTCAGCGACCGCTCTCCTCATAATCGAAGCACTTAGTCTCGGGCTTGGGTTCAACTTTGGGTTGCTTCACTGCAGTAGCAACTTACTTGCAATCCATGAAGTTTCCCTCCTTGCCCTTGCCCTTCTCGAAACTAGTGGCTTTACTAACCATCAACACTTGATGCTCCTTCTTGATTTCTACCTTCACAGTGTCAAACATCGCGAACAGCTCAGGGATCCTTATTTCTATCCCTAGCGTTTATAGTTCATCACCAAGTTCTAGTAGCTTAGTGACAGTGACTTGGAGAACTATATCAATCACTATCTTATCTGGAAGATCAACTCAAACTCGATTCAAGTGATTGTACCACCCAGACAATCTGAGCACATGCTCAACGATTGAGCTATTCTCCTTCATCCTGTAGGCAAAGAATCTTGTTGGAGATCTCATATCTCGCAAGACGGGCACGAGCCTGAGATCCTAATTTCAGCTCTTAAAATATTTCATATGTTCCACGATGCTCAAAACGTTTTGGAGCCTCAATTCTAAGCTGTAATGTATGACGCACTAAACTATCAAGTAGTCATCAGAACGTGCCTGTCAGATGTTCACAACATATACAGACGACGCTAGAGGGGTTGGCGCACCGAGCGGTGCATTAAAGACATAAGCCTTCTGTGCAGCAATGAGGACAATCCTCAGATCACGGACCCAGTCCGCAATATTGCTACCATCATCTTTCAACTCTATTTCTCTAGGAACATATAAAAATTCAAGGGAGCTACAGCGTGAGCTAGTAATCTACAACATAATTTTGCAAAGACACTACTGACTATGTTCATGCTAATGAGTTTAATGAATCATATTACTTAAGAACTCCCACTCAAATTGACATCCCTCCGGTCAATCGAGTGATTCATGATCCAAAATTCACCAACTCAAGTCCGATCATCACATGAGTTGAGGTGGTTTCAATGGTGAACATCATCATGTAGACCATATCTGCTATATAACTCATGTTTGACCTTTCGGTCTCTTGTGTTCCGAGGCCATGTCTGTACATGCTAGGCTCATCAAGTTTAAACCGAGTGTTCTTCATGTGCAACACTGGCTTGCACCCGTTATATGTGAACGTAGAGTCTATCACACCCGATCATCATGTGGTGTCTCAACACGACGAACTTCCGCAACGGTGCACACTCGGGGAGGACACAATTCATCTTGAAATTTAAGTGAGGGATCACCTTATAATGCTACCATCGTCCTAAGCAAAACAAGGTACATAAAAGGATTAACATCACATGCAAATTATAAGTGACATGATATGGCCATGAACTTGTGCTTTTGATCTCCATCTTGAAAGCACCAGCATGATCTCCATAGTCACCGGCATGACACCATGATCTCCATCATCTTGATCTCCATCAACGTGTTGCCATCTGGGTTGTCGCGCCCACCATGCTTCTACTACTATTGCTACCGTTTAGCGATAAAGTAAAGCATTAGATAGCGCTTAATGATTGACACGTAGTCCTACAATAATTAAAGTCAACCCGATGGCTCCTGTCGGTTGCCATACTCATCGACATGCAAGTCGTGATAATCTATACATCACATGATCATCTCATACATCACATATATCACATCATGTAATTGGCCATATCACATCACAACATACCCTGCAAAAACAAGTTAGACGTCCTCTAATTGTTGTTGCATGTTTTATGTGGCTGCTACGGGTATCTAGCACGAACAATTCTCATCCACGCAAAAACCACAACGGTGATACACTAGTTGCTTTTCAACCTTCTCAAGGACCGCCTTTGTCGAATCCGATCCAACTAAAGTGAGAGAAACTGGCACCCGCAAGCCATCTATGCAACAAGTTGCGGTTGAGGGAACCAGTCTCTGATAAGCGTACGAGTAATGTTGGTCTGGGCCGCTTCATCTCACAATACCGCTGAACCCAAACATGACCAAGGGAGGAAGCAATCTAAGCATCAACGCCCACAAACTCTTTGTGTTCTACTCGAGATATCATCTACACATAGACCTAGCTCATGATGCCACTTTTGGGGAACATTGCATGGGAAACAAAAAATTTCCTATGCACACGCAAGATCTATCCATGGTGATGAGCATCTACGAGAGGGAGAGTGGATCTACATACCCTTGTAGATCGCTAAGTGGGAAGCGTGAAGAAACGCGGTTGGTGTAGTCAAACATCTTCGCGATCCAAATCGCTGAGCGTCCCGCGATCTCATCACGATCCGTCCCGTGATCCAATCACGATCCGTCCCGCGAACTCATCATGATCAGTCCCGCGAACTCATCACGATCCGTCTCGCGATCTTGATCACGGTCCTTCCGATCTAGCGCCGAACGGACAGCACCTCCGCGTTCAGCACACGTATAGCTCGATGACGATCTCCGCCTTCTTGATCCAGCAAGAGGGAGCGGAGAGGTAGAAGAGTTCTCCGGCAGCATGATGGCGCCACGGCAATGGCGGTGGAACAATTCCGGCAGGGCTTCGCCTAAGTACTGCAGAAAACTGATCTAGAGGAGAAACTGTGCACTGGAGGAACGGGCAACACGTGGCTAAAATTCTATGGAAAAACCCTAAAACCTCCAGTATATATAAGAGGGAGGGAGGAGAGGACTTGGAGGAAGGTCCAAGCCTCCTTGGGTCGTCCGAAGTGGGGAGGAGAGGAGGATTCCTCCTCCAATCCTAGTAGGACTAGGATTCCTCCCTTTTTTGGCATTTTCCCACCTTTTTCCCTTTGGTCTTTTCTTCCCAGCCGCATGGGCCTTGTGTGGGACTTCCACAAGCCCACAAAGGGCTGGTATTTACTCTCCCACAGCCCATGTAACCTATTGGGTCGAAATACCCTTCCCGACGGTCTCCCGGTACACTACCGGCACTCCCAGTACACTACTGATGAGCCCGAAAATTTTCCGGCGACCAAAATAGGACGTCCTATATATATCAATATTTACCTGTAGACCATTCCGGAGCTCCTCGTGATGTACGGGATCTCATCCGGGACTCCGAACAACCTTCGGTCACCACCATACATAACTCTATACTACCGAAACGTCACCAAACCTTAAGTGTGCACACCCTGCGGGTTCGAGAACTATGTAGACATGACCGGGACACCTCTATGGTCAATAACCAATAGCGGGACCTGGATGCCCATATTCGTTCCTACATATTCTATGAAGATCTTTATTGGTCGAACCTCTATGTCAAGGATTCAATTAATGTCGTATGATGTTACTTGCCCGAGATTCGATCGTCGGTATCTCCATACCTATTTCAACCTCGTTACCGGCAAGTCTCTTTACTCGTTCCGTAATACAAGATCCTGTGACTAACACTTAGTTACATTGCTTGCAGGGCTTGTTGTGATGTTGTATTACCGAGTGGGCCCTGAGATACCTCTCCGTCACACGGAGTAACAAATCCCAGTCTTGATCCATGCCAACCCAACAGACACCCTTGGAGATACCTGTAGAGTACCTTTATAATCACCCAGTTATGTTGCGACATTTGATACACACAAGGCACTCCTCCGGTGTCAGTGAGTTGCATGATCTCATGGTTATAGGAACAGATACTTGACATGCAGAAAACAGTAGCAATAAACTGACACGATCTTATGCTAGATTTGTAGTTTGGGTCTTGTCCATCACATCATTCTCCTAATGATGTGATCCCATTATCAAATGACATCTCATGTCTATGGCTAGGAATCCTTAACCATCTTTGATCAACGAGCTAGTCTACTAGAGGCATACTAGGGACATGGTTTTGTCTATGTATCCACACATGCATCTAAGTCTCCGATCAATACAATTATAGCATGGATAATAAACGATTATCATGTACAACGAAAATAAGATAATAACCAATTTATTATTGCCTCTAGGGCATATTTCCAACAATTCCACCAAGTAAACCAACTAGCATGAACTACAAGGAGTAATCAACACTACTAGCAACCCACACGTACCAATCTGAGGTTTGAGAGAAAGATCGGATACAAGAGATGAACTAGGGTTTGGAGATGAGATGGTGCTGGTGAATATGTTGATGGATATTGAACCCCTCTTGATGAGAGGACCATTGGTGATGATGATGGTTTCGATTTCCCCCTCCGGGAGGGAAGTTTCCCCGACAAAATAGCCCTGCCGGAGCTCTAGATTGGTTCTGTCCAAGTTCCGCCTCGAGAGAGTGGCGCTTCATCCCGAAAGCTCCCTTCTGATTATTTTTCAGGTCAAAACCCTCCAAATAGAATAAGATGGGCATCGGGGGCTTGCCAGGTGGGCCACAAGCCTGCTAGGCATGGCCAGGGAGTGGCCGCGCTTGGCATGCTTGTCACCTCCTGGTGGCCCACCTCTGGCATCTGTTTCGCCCAATATTTTTTTATATTCCACAATAATTCTCCGTAAATTTTCAGGACTTTGGGAGTTGTACAGAATAGGTATCTCAAATTTTCTCCTTTTCCAGTCCAGAATTCCAGCTGCCAGCATTCTCCCTCTTCATGTAAGCCTTGTAAAATAAGAGAGAAAAGGCATAAGTATTGTACAATAACGTGTAATAACAGCCCATAATGGAATAAATATCAATATAAAAGCATGATGCAAAATGGACGTATCAACTCCCCCAATCTTAGACCTCGCTTGCCCTCAAGCGAAAGCCGAGATCGATAAATATGTCCACAAGTTTAGAGATAGCGGTGTAGATAAAATAAAATGCAGACATGAGGGCATCATGAACATCTTTAGAACAACAATACTTATTTTATAATATTTCTTATGCTAGAGTAACAATTCATTCACAAGATAAAGTATGAACCAAGAACTCTATTGATAACCAACAACTTATGATCTTAGTTATTGAAGCAATCAGCAATTTATCATAACATCGGAAAGAGTCAATATAAGAGCTTATAAAGCAAACCCACATACTCAATCATCTTTTACTATCACACAATTTCTAAGACTCATGCGGTACCCGTGATATCAAAGCTTCAATTTGACACAAAGAAAGATAGGGGCTTATAGTTTTGCCTCCCAACTATTCACCTCAAGGGTGATGTCAACTATAATAACTCATGATCACCCACATCCGAGTGGATATATGTGTCTAGATCATTCCTCAACACATAATGCTTGCCAAGAGAGAGGCGAAATATAGGGAGTGGTGAGGATCACCACGACTCATGTGTGAAGGTAAGTACTTAAAAGGTAGAAGTAACAGATAGGCCCTTCGTAGAAGGAAGAAGAGGTTGTCATGCGCTATTTATTTTGGGATGCACAAACCCTTAGTGCAGAGGAACGTCGTGTTGCATTGCCCTTTGTGATAGCAACCTTTATTATGCAGTTTGTCGCTTTTATTTCTTTACTATCACAAGTTCGTACAACGCTTATTTCCCTTACACTAAAAGATCACACACATGTAGGAGAAATTTTTATTGGTTTTTGCACCGATGACAACTTACTTGAAGGATCTTATTCAATTCATAGGTAGGTATGGTGGACTCTCATGGCAAAACTGGGTTGAGGTGTTTGGATGCACAAGTAGTATCTCTACTTGGTGCGGAAGTTTTGGCTAATATGAGGTTGA
This sequence comes from Hordeum marinum, assembly GCA_022496015.1. Classification (NCBI taxonomy): domain Eukaryota; kingdom Viridiplantae; phylum Streptophyta; class Magnoliopsida; order Poales; family Poaceae; genus Hordeum; species Hordeum marinum. The sequence goes on from CM039677.1 coordinate 327,932,636, forward strand.
AGCAAGCATTACATGTTGGAGGATCTAAAACCATATAACTTCTATCCGGAGGCAAGCAAAGATAACCCATCATGTCGTCTTACTTGCCCAACATCAACTTCTTGGCATGGAATATTTGAGTTGTCACAATCATAAAAGATGTCCAAGATAATATATTTATATTTGAATCTCTCTTTCTTTATCACTTCCTTTCAATTGCACCAATGACCAATTACTAAGTTTGTTAACTCCCAACAAATTTCAATCGACTTCTTTTTATATGTGAAGTCATCACTCCTCATAAGATCGTTAATTGTACTCTTTGCTTTTATTCTATTATTCTTTATTCATTACTCTCAAGAGCATAGTAATCTAGCAAAGCCCTCTCATCAAAACTACTTTTTATTATATAACTCTCGAACATGCTTACATAAGGGGGGCAAAAGCAAAAACTAAAAGGTAGATCATGCTAACACTTTATTCTACTAGATCAAGACAAAATCAAAGAGGATCGAACTAAGAAAAACAAGAAAAGGGAAAAAGGAAAAAGGTGTGATGGTGATACGATACCGGGGCGCCTCCCCCGAGATTGGCACAAGCCAAGGGGAGTGTGCATACCCATGTGCTCAGATGTCCTTCTTCGGAGGTGATGGTACGATATTCTTGGCAATGATACCCTTCAGAATGTGATTCTCCTCTTCAATCTTGTGATTTTGTTGCCTAAGATCCATTACTTCCTTGTGCAGTTCTCCGTTGACGGTTAGAGATCCCTTCAGCCATGGATGTTTCATTATTGCGGGTGAAAAGACAACACTCTTTTTCAAGTTTTCATAAGTAAGAAAATTAGCATTGGGAGGAATGACCGAATTCGGGATTGCTGAGCTCAGAAGTTCCTCTAACATGGCTCTCGGTTGTGGATGAGAGTTAACTTCTTGGTCTTACTCCATGGCATCCACCCTTTTTAAGTCGGCCTCCATATCCTCCTCCATGGTTCGCCCAAAGTGGTTAGCTTCAATGTATGTCTTGGGTTCCTATGCCAGGTGAGAAACACTACTCTCCCTGATCGACTCTTGTGAAGACATCTTGCTCTAAATCTGCTGCAGGAACAGCTCAAAACAAAAACAGGAGGTATTGTCATGATACGAAAGTCTAAACCTTTGAGAGTTATATAATGAAATTTTTGCCGACCCGAAGGGGTGTACCACAAGAAAACGGTGTCTGGAGGGCGCACGGGGTGGGGACAAGCCCCCTAGGCACGACCAAGGGGTGGTCGTGCCTAGCAGGCTTGCCGCCTCCTCGTGCGTCTTTCGGACCACTTTTAATTTCTTAAATTTTTTAAATATTCCAAAACTGAGTAAAAATTCTATTGGGGAAGTTTTGGAGTCGTTTTACTTATCGTACCATGTACCTATTCCTTTTTGGAGTCTAAAACATTCTGGCAGGTCTCCCTATTATGCTCTTCCGGAGTTATGGTATTGATAACATTGGTTTCAACATTAATGCGAGTACATGAGATATAATGTTTGATTCTTTGCTTGTTTACCACCTTTGGATTTGTGCCTTCAGCGTTGTTGATCTTGATCGCACCGGAACGATATACTTCCTCAACAATGTAAGGCCCTTCCCATTTAGAGAGAGGTTTTCCTGTAAAAAATCTTAAATGAGAATTGTATAGAAAGACATGATCACCTACATTGAATTCATTCTTTTGTATCCTTTTATCGTGCCATGTCTTAACTTTTTCTTTAAACAACTTGGCATTCTCATAGGCATGGGTTCTCCATTCATCAAGTGAGCTAATGTCAAATAACCTCTTCTCACCAGCAAGTTTAAAATCATAGTTGAGCTCTTTGATTTCCCAATAACCTTTATGCTCTAGCTCTATAGGTAAGTGGCATGCTTTGCCATAAACCATTTTATATGGACACATACCCATAGGATTCTTGTAAGCAGTTCTATAAGCCCATAATGCATCGTCAAGTTTCTTAGACCAATTCTTCCTCTATCAATTAACCGTCTTTTGCAAGATCAAGTTAATTTCTCTATTTCTTAATTCTACTTGACCACTAGACTGAGGATGATAAGGAGATGCAATTCTATGGTTAACATCATACTTAGCAAGCAGTTTACGGAAAGCACCATGAATAAAGTGTGAACCACCATCAGACATTAAATATATGGGGACTCCAAATCTAGGGAAAATAACTTCTTTAAGCATCTTAATAGAGGTGTTATGATCAGCACTACTAGTTGGAATAGCTTCTACCCACTTAGTAACATAATCAACAACAACTAAAATATGAGTATACCTGTTGGACGTTGGAAAAGGTCCCATATAATCAAAAACCCAAACATCAAATGGTTCAATAACAAGAGAGTAATTCATAGGCATTTCCTGACGTCTACTAATATTTCCAATTCATTGACATTCATCACATGACAAGACAAACTTACGAGCATCCTTGAAGAGAGTAGGCCAATAAAAACCAGATTGTAATACCTTATGTGAAGTTCTATCTCCAGCGTGGTATCCTCCATAGGCCTCGGAATGACACTTCTATACGATCTATTCCAATTCATGTTGAGGTACACAACGTCTAATAACACCATCTACTCCTTCTTTATAAAGGTGTGGGTCATCCCATAAGTAATGTCTTAAATCATAGAAAAACTTTTTCTTTTGTTGGTATGTGAAACTAGGCGGTATAAATTTAGCGACAATGTAATTAGCATAATCAGCATACCAAGGAGCATTACGAGAAGCATTTATGACAGCTAATTGTTCATCAGGAAAGCTATCATCAATAGGTAGTAGGTCATCAAGAACATTCTCAAACCTAGACAAGTTATCTGCTACAGGGTTATCAGCACCCTTTATATCAATAATATGCAAATCAAATTCTTGTAGTAGAAGAACCCACCTGATAAGTCTAGGTTTAGCATCTTTCTTTTCCATAAGATATTTAATAGCAGCATGATCAGTGTGAACAGTTACTTTGGTATCAAAAATATAGTGTCGGAACTTATCAAAAGCGAACACAACTGCTAAAAATTCTTTTTCAATGGTTGCACAGTTTCTTTGAGTACTGTCTAGATTTTTGCTAGCATAATGAATAACATTTAATTTCTTATCAACTCTTTGTCCTAGGTCAGCACCAACGGCATAATCACTAGCATCACACATAATATCAAATGGTAGGTCTATTGAGGTGGTTGAACAACAGGTGTAGAAATCAAGGCATTCTTAAGAATATCAAAAGCTTCTACACAATCATCATCAAAAACGAATGGAACATCGTTTTTCAATAGATTAGTGAGTGGCCTAGAAATCTTAGAGAAGTCTTTAATAAATCTCCTATAGAAACCAGCATGACCAAGGAAACTTCTTATACCTCTGATATCCGTAGGACACGACATTTTTTCAATAGCATCAACTTTAGCCTTGTCAACTTCAATACCTCTTTCGGAAAAAATTATCCCAATACAATGCCTTCATTCACCATAAAGTGGCACTTCTACCAATTCAGGAATAGATTAGTTTCTTCACATCTCTACAAAACTCGATCAAGTTGCTCAAACAATCATCAAAAGAAGTTTCACAAAAGGAAAAATCATCCATGAAAACCTCAACAATCCTTTCACAAAAATTAGAAAATATAGCAGTCATGCATCTTTGAAAGGTAGCAGGTGCATTGCCTAAACCAAAAGGCATGTGTCTATAAGCAAAGGTACCAAAAGGTCAGGTAAAGGTGGTCTTCTCTTGGTCCTCTTTTGACAGAGGTATTTGAGAGAAACCAGAATAACCATCTAGAAAGCAGAAATGTGTGTGTTTGGATAGTAGAAGGTAATGATCTTTTCTAGTAGGTTTATTCAATTTACTAAAATCAATTACCATTCTATATCCTGTAACAATTCTCTACGGAATCAATTCATTTTTATCATTAGGAACTACTATAATACCTCCTTACTTAGGGACAGAATGAACGGGACTAACCCATCTACTATCAGCAATAGGGTAAATGATACCTGCCTCTAGAAGCTTAAATATTTCATTTCTTACCACGTCCTTCATTTTAGGATTCAACCGTCATTGGTGATCGACAACGGGTTTAGCATCAGGCTTCATTTTAATTTTGTGCTGACATAGAGTGGGGCTAATGCCCTTAAGATCATCAAGAGTATATCCAATAGCAGCACGGTGCTTCCTCGGAGTTTTCAATAATCTCTGTTCTTCATGCTCTGAAAGGTTAGCACTAATAATAACAGGATATATCTTCTTTTCATCAAGATAAGCATATTTCAGAGTATCCGGTAATTGTTTAAGCTCAAACACGGGATCGCCCTTGGGTGGAGGAGGATCCCCAAGTATTTTAACATGCAAGTTGTGTTTTAGAATAGGATGTTGATCAAAGAAAATCTTATCTATTTCATTCCTTTCATTCATATGCATGTCATTTTCATGGTCTAGCAAATATTGTTCTAAAGGATCAGTAGGAGGCACAACAATAGAAGCAAGACCAATAATTTCATCCATACTAGGCAATTCTTTATCATGGGATTGTCTACGAAATTTAGAAATTAAACTCATGAGACGTATCCCCCAAACTTACGGTAATTGTTTCCTTCTCACAATCTATCCTTGCATTAACGGTATTCAAGAAGGGTCTACCAAATATAATGGGACGAAAATCATCTTGTGGGGAGCCAAGAACAAGAAAATCAGTAGGATATTTTATTTTCCCACACAAGACTTCAACATCTCTAATACTCCCAACTGGTGATATAGTGTCTCTATTAGCAAGCTTAATTGTAACATCAATTTCCTCTAACTTAGCTGGTGCAATATCATTCATAATATCTTTATATAAGGAAAAGGGAATTGCACTCACACTAGCACCCATATCACATAAGCCATGATAACAATGATGTCCTATTTTAACAAAAACAATAGGCATGCTAACAATGGGTCTATGTTTATCTTTAGCATCAGGTTTAGCAATTCTAGTGGCTTCATCACAAAATTGAATAACATGCCCATCAATATTATCAACCAAGAGATCCTTAACCATAGCAACACTAGGCTCAACTTTAATTTGCTCAGGAGGTGTAGGTGTTCTAGCACAGCTCTTACGAGCCACAATTGAAGCCTTAGCATGTTCCTTTATTCTAACAGGGAAAGGTGGTTTCTCAATATAAGTAGCGGGAATAATAGGATCAACATTATAAGTAATAGTTTTCTCTTCAACTTTAATGGGTTCAACTACTTTCACTTCAATGGGAGGATGATATTTAAACCACTTCTCCTTAGGGAGATCAACATGGGCAGCAAAATATTCACAAAAATAAGCTACTATCTAAGAGTCAAGTCCATATTTAGTTCTAAATTCAGGAAAAGCATTGGTGTCTACGAAGGATTTACACAATCAAACTTAAGGTTCATACCTGACTCTTTACCTTCGTCGAGTTCCCAGTCTTCTGAGTTACACTTAATTCTTTCCAATAAATCCCATGTTAAGTCAATACCCTTCTTCATATAGGAACCAGCACAAGAAGTATCGAGCATGGATTGATCATTACGAGAAAGCCAAGCATAAAAATTCTAATAATAATTTCTCTTGAGAGCCCATGATTGGGGCATGAATATAACATTGACTTAAGCCTCCCCCAAGATTGAGTAATTCTTTATCCTTCACGAGGCCAAAAATTATAAATATAATTCCGATCACGATGAAACGGATGCATAGGATAGAACTTTTGATGAAATTCCATTTTCAATTGGTTGTAGCTCCATGATCCAATATCATCACATAGCCAATACCATGTCAATGCCTTCTCCTTCATAGATAAAGGAACGACCATCTTCTTGACGTGATCCTCGTGCAGACCTGCAAGCTTAAATAGTCCACAAACTTCATCCACATAGATTAGATGTAAATCAGGATGTAGTGTTTGATCTCCTGTATAAGGATTAGCCAACAGTTGTTCTATCATACCCAAAGGAATTTCATAATAAATATTTTCAGTAGGTTCGGTAGGTTGAGGGACAACTCTTTGTGTTTCCGGTCGAGGTGAAGATACCCCTAACAAGCCCCTCAAAGGATTACTTTCCATAGTAACAAGTGACAGTAAATTTCAGCACACTATATAAATTTTTCCTTACCAAATTCCACTTACCAAAGGTGCTTCACTCCACGACAACGGCGCCAGAAAAGAGTCTTGATGACCCACAAGTATAGGGGCTATATCGTAGTCCTTTCGATAAGTAAGAGTGTCGAACCCAACGAGGAGCAGAAGGAAATGACAAGCGGTTTCCGGTAAGGTATCTACAAGCACTGAGATTATCGATAACAGATAGTTTTGTGATAAGATAATTCATAACGAGTAACAAGTAACAAGTGTAGCAAAGGTGCAGCAAGGTAGCCCAATCCTTTTTGTAGCAAAGGGCAGGCCTGGACAAACTCTTATACAAAGCAAAGCGCTCCCGAGGACACATGGGAATTTCTGTCAAGCTAGTTTTCAACATGCTCATTTGATTCGCGTTCGTTACTTTGATAATTTGATATGTGGGTGGACCGGTGCTTGGGTGTTTCACTTACTTGGACAAACATCCCACTTAAGATTAACCCCTATCACAAGCATCCGCAACTACAAAAGAAGAATTAAGGTAAACCTAACCACATCATCAAATATATGTATCCAAATCAGCCCCTTACGAAGCACCACATAAACTAGGGTCTAAGCTTCTGTCACACTAGCAACCCATCATATACTTACTACTTCCCAATGCCTTCCCCTATGCCCAAATAAGGGTGAAGAGTTATGTAGTCGATGTTCACATAACACCACTAGAGGAGAGACGACATACATCTCATCAAAATATCGAACCAATACCAAATTCACATGCTTACTTATAACAAGACTTATCCCATGTCCTCGGGAACAAATGCAACTACTCACAAATTATGTTCATGTTAATAATCAGAGGAGTATTAATTATCATAAAGGATCTGAACATATGATCTTCCACCAATTAAACCAACTAGCATCAACTACAAGGAGTAATCAACACTACTAGCAACCCACATGTACCAATCTGAGGTATGAGACAAAGATCGGATAGAAGAGATGAACTAGGGTTTGGAGATGACATGGTTCTGGTGAAGATGTTGATGGAGATTGACCCCCTCTCGATGAGAGGATCGTTAATGATGACGATGGCTTTGATTTCCTCCTCCGGGGGGGTCCCCGGCAGAACAGCCCTACCATAGCTCTAGATTGGTTTTGTCCAAGTTTCGCCTCGAGACGGCAGCGCTTCGTCCCTAAAGCTCCCTTCTAATTTTTTTCAGGTCAAAACCCTCCATATAGCAGAAGATGGGTGTCGAGGGCCTGCCAGGTGGGCCACAAGCCTGCTAGGCACGGCTACGAGGTGGCCACGCCTACCAGGCTTGTCATCTCCTGGTGGCCCACCTCTGGCATGTGTTTCACCCAATATTTTTTATATATTCCAAAAAAATTCTCCATAAATTTTCAGGACTTTTGGAGTTGTGTAGAATAGGTATCTTAGATTTGCTCCTTTTCTAGTCCAGAATTCTAGCTACCGGCATTCTCCCTCATGTAAACCTTGTAAAATAAGAGAGAAAAGGCATAAGTATTGTACCATAACGTGTAATAACAGCCCATAATGCAATAAATATCAATATAAAAGCATGATCCAAAATGGACATATCAATATGCATCTTCTCTGAAGTTTTTGATGTTGGAGTTTTGTCGGTTCTTCATTCGTAGAGGTTTCACATCTCTATATCATTGGCATTGTTCTGGTCGTCCTAAATCCAACAAGCTTGAGTTTTCTCAATTCAAAGCTCATTTGCAAACATTATGGAAGTTCTGGTCTTACATGATTTCTTGATATGGTTGTACCGCTGGTCCGAACGGTTGTACTATTTGGCTCGTACATCCGGTACAACTACCGCCCTGGGGGTGATACCTTGGGGTCGCTGCTCATATGTTGATGCCAACGGTTCTACCGCTGCCTCCAGGCGGATGTACCGTCTAGGATCTGGCCAACCCTAGAGAGTGGCTTCAGGCGGTTGTACCGGCTCAACACCGCCCTACCACCGGACTGGGTTCTATTGTGGTGCAGTTCTTAGGCGGTGGTGGCCCTATTGTTCCGGTCAACTCTTTTTGACCAGTACTACCGGTGTTTAGAGCGGTTGTACCAATCGAGACTTTGCCACGCCACAGCCCATGCTCGGTCCTAGCGGTTGTACGAGTCTGAATAGCGGTTGTACCCCCTCCCCCCCTATGTTATTCTGCACATAACAGGCAGATTTGTGGGGACGTATTTAAGGGGGTCTTCTTACCCAATGGTTCTCTAACCTTTGAGCTCGTTTTGACCCCATTGTTGACCTTATTAGAGCTTGCTAACCCTCAATCCCTCCATTGATTCTTGCTCCTTTTTGAGGGAAAAGAGAGAGGAGATTTAGATCCACATTTCCACCAATCACTTTCTCCTCTATGTGAGGGGAACCTCTTGGATCTAGATCTTGGAGTTCTTCGTGTTCTTATTCGTTCTTCATCTCACTTTCCTCCATAGCATTAGTTGTTGTGGTGGGATTTGGGAGAGAAGGACTTTGGCACTCCGTATGCCCTTGCCATTGCATTTGATGCATAGGTTTGAGTTCTCCACGGTGATACGTGGAAGTGAGAAGTTGAGTATCTTATTACTCTTGAGTGTTTGAACACCCTAAAGCTTGTTCCTCTTGGGTGCTTTAGTGCCCTAGACGGCTGGTGGTGCCTCGGAGCTCAATCATTGTGGTGCAAAGCTCCGGGCAAGCGTCGGGGTCTCCAATTAGGTTGTGGAGATTTCCCCAAGCATTTGAGGTCACCTCAGAGCCACAACCCTTTGTGTTGAAGCTTCATGGTGGTATCGATAGCCTCCAATTAAGTTGTGGAGTTTTCCCCAACCTTGTTTGTACGGGTTCGGTGACCGCCCTAATGGGCCCCTTAGTGGAATCATGACATCTTGCATTGTGCGAGGGTGTGAGGAGATTACAGTGGCCCTAGTGTCTTCATGGGGAGCATTGTGCCTCCACACCGCTCCAAACGGAGATTAGCATCCGCAAGGGTGTGAACTTCGGGATACATCGTCGTCTCCGCATGCCTCGGTTATCTCTTACCTGAGCCCTTTACTTATGCACTTTACTTTGTGATAGCCATATCATTTCTTGTTATACGTCTTGCTATTACTTAGTTGGTTATCTTGCTTAGCATAAGTTCGTGGTGCACATAGGTGAGCCTAGTTGTTTTAGGTTTTGTGCTTGACATATTAAACGTTAGTTTTATTCCGCATTTGTTCAAGCCTAAACCGTAATTATTTTAGAGCGACTATCCATCCCTCGTCTAGGCGACATCCACATCCTTTTAGTGGAGAACCAACTTCTCACTCGATTACACTGGAAGACTGATTGGAGATCCGGTACTCGGAACATCTTTGCAATAAAACCAAGAATTATGTTAGCATTTAATGGTATTAGGGAAACTCATGAACGAGAATGTGCTCTTTCCCCTCAGCTGAACTCCTAACCCACCACATAAGTGAATCACATTGGTTTTGTCTCCCTCTAGGGAGGCTTTCTTCATGGCCATAGATCGGCAGGTGAAGATCTGCTTGAATATGCCCCAATGGGTATGGGAACCAATGAAGATTTCCTAGATAGTTACATAGGACGACAGATAGACTACTCACACGTCTCCAATGTATCTATAACTTTTGATTGTTCCATGCTGATATATTATCATTCTAGGATACTTTTTGGGCATTTGTTTACCAATTTATAATACTTTTGAGCACTAACCTATTGACCCAGTGCCCAGTGTTGTTGTTATTTTCTGCATGTTTTTCACTTTTCAGTTTTATAGTACAAAACAAAGTCTAATTGCCACGAAACTTATCGATGATTTTTTATGGACCACAAGAAGACCTTGAAGCTTCGGGACGAGGCTAGGAGAGGCACGAGGGTCCCACAAGACAACCTGATGTCTTGTGCCTCCCGACGCCCCTCTCTGGCCTATAAATTCTCATATATTACAAAGACCCTAGGGGAGCTCCCGAAACACTTTTTCCACCATCGCAAGTCTTTATTTTGATGGGAGCCCATCTACAGCTTTGTTTTGGTACCATGCCGGAGGGGATATCAATCACAAAGGGCTTCTTCATCAACCTTGTTGCCCTCACGATGACGCATGAGTAGTTCACCACATAACTATGTGTCCGTAGGTAGTACCTAGATGACAATCTCTCTCTGTCTCTCTCTTGATCTTCAATACAATGTTCATCGCATCTTTGCCTTCATCTATCCGATGTAATCCCTTTGTATGACGTGTTTGTTGGGATCCGATGAATTGTGAGTTTATGTTCAGATTATTCGTAAAAAGTATTTGAGTCAAACCTTAATACTAAGATTATTATTTGCATGATCATCATAGCTTCGTAATGCTCTACGATCTATTGAGGTAGTTTGGCCAACTAGATTGATATTTCTTGTAGTAGGTTCAACCTGACGAGTTTTATATCCCAGTGACAGAAGGGGACAAGTTGCATCTTTGTGTTGCTGGTACTAAGGATAAAATGATGGGGTTTATTCATATTGATTGAGTTTACTTTGTCTAGATCATGTCATTGTTCTTCAAGCGTTACTCTGTTTTACTTAATACTCTAGTTGCATGATGGATAGCGGTCGATGAGTGGTGTAATAGTGATTGGTGCAGGCAAGAGTCGGCCTATTTTCTTATGGATGTGATGCCTATATACACATGATCATTGTCATGAAAATCGCATAACTATTTGCTTTTCTATCAATTGCACAACAGTAATTTGTTTATCCACATTATGCTATTTCTTTGAGAGATGCCAGTAGAGAACTCTATGGCTGCCAGGTCTATTCACTTATATATTCACGAATGCTATTACTACCTTGCTTTTATTTATTTTATTTTATTTTATTTTGCAATTTAAAATTATCAACTCACTTGCTTGCAAATAACAAGATCAAGGGGATTGATAGCCCTCTTGTCGGCGTTGGGTGCAAGTTGTTTGTTCTTTTGTGTGCAGATGCTAAAGACGGTTGAGGATTGGTATTCCTATTGGTTAGATAAATCTTGGTTTCATAAATGAGGGAAATACTTACCCACATTGTGCTACGATAACCAGTTCCTCTTCACGAAAAACCCAACGTGGATCAAAAGTATCCGGAAGGATTTCTAGCGCCGTTGCTGGCGAATACCATCACCAACAATCAAGTAACTGATACATCCATTTTGCATTATGATTTTCTATTGATATTTATTGCACTATGGGTTGTTATTACACATTTTGGTACAACACTTATGCCTTTTCTCTCCTATTTTACAAGGTTTACATGACGAGGGAGAATGCCGGCAGCTGGAGTTCTGGACTAGAAAAGGAGCAAATCTGATATACCTATTCTGCACAACTCCAAAATTCCTAAAAATCTACGGAGAATTATTTTGGAATATATAAAAAATATTGGGCGAAAGAAATACATCAGGGGACCCACCAGGCAGCCACAAGCCTGCTGGGCACGCCCCTAGGGCTTGTGGCCCACCTGGCAGCCCTCCGATGCCCATCTTCTTCTATATTGAGAATTTCATCCTGGAAAAAATTATAACAAATCTTTCGTGACAACACGCCGCCGTCTCAAGGTGGAACTTGAGCAGAACCAATCTAGAGCTCCGGTAGGGCGATCTTGCCGGGGAAACTTCCCTCCGGGAGGGGGAAATCGAAGCCATCGTCATCACCAACGATCCTCTCATCGAGAGGGGGTCAATCTCCATCAACATCTTCATCAGCACCATCTCCTCTTCAAACCCTAGTTCATCTCTTGTATCCGATCTTTGTTTCAAAACCTCAGATTGGTACCTGTGGGTTGCTAGTAGTGTTGATTACTCCTTGTAGTTGATGCTAGTTGGTTTACTTGGTGGAAGATCATATGTTAAGATCCTTGATCATCATTAATACTCCTATGATTATGAACATGAATATGCTTTTTGAGTAGTTATGTTTGCTCCCGAGGACATGGGATAAGTCTTGTTATAAGTAATCATGTGAATTTGGTATTCGTTCGATATTTTGGTGAGATGTATGTTGTCTCTCCTCTAGTGGTGTTATGTGAACGTTTACTACATAACACTTCACCATTGTTTGGGCCTAGAGGAAGGCATTGGGAAGTAATAAGTAGGCGATGGGTTGCTAGAGTGACAGAAGCTTAAACCCTAGTTTATGCGTTGCTTCGTAAGCGACTGATTTGGATCCACATGTTTCATGCTATGGTTAGATTTATCTTAATTCTTCTTTTGTATTTGCGGATGCTTGCGAGAGGGGTTAATCATAAGTGGGAGGCTTTTCCAAGTAAGGGCAGCACCCAAGAACCGGTCCACCCACATATCAAATTATCAAAGTAGCAAACGTGGATCATGTGAGCATGATGAAAACTAGCTTGATATAAACTCTGATGTGTCCTCGGGAGCGCTTTGCTTTATATAAGAGTTTGTCCAGGCTTGTCCTTTGCTATAAACAGGATTGGGTCACATTGTTGCACCTTTGTTACAATTGTTACTTGCTACTTGTTATGAATTATCTTATCGCAAAACTATCTGTTACCGATAATTTCAGTGCTTGCAGAGAATACCTTACTAAGAACCGCTTGTCATTTCCTTCTGATCCTCGTTGGGTTCGACACTCTTACTTATCCAAAGGACTATGATAGATCCCCTATACTTGTGGGTCATCAATAACTTCGCACAAATTTTCATTCACTTGTTCTTATTCTTATTTTCTGTTATATTTAGTTTGACTCATAAAAATCAAAAATACAAAAATATTTATCTTTGGTTGCTTGCCTAGCTATGTTATGTTTATCTTTGTCACACCAAAACAGAAAGTAAATGCAAAAATTTAAAATAAATGGATCCTCATCCACTTTCTAATCTTTTCAACAGACCCGATTATGTTGAAACAATTGCTAGTGGGAGTTCACTAGATTATTTTTATGAGGTCTTGATTGAAAATCATGAATCTAAAAATTGTGAAATTTATAAAGTGATTCATGATAGTTTCTCGAATGAAAAGCATGATTGACATGTTGTTAGTATAAATTCTATGAATACAAATTGTGCTAATGATCATGATTGGGCTGATAATCATGATTTTTCTTGTGATCTTGACAATTATATGCTTCATGATGAATCTACTATTGATTATGCTATTTGCAACACTACTAAAAGTGGGTTTGGAAGAGCGTCAACTTTAGGTAATAATGATCCCACTACCTTGGATGATTATAAGACTTGTATGCATATGGATCATAAGATAATGTTTTACATTATAGTTATATTGTTGAGTTTGATTATGATCCTACATTTAATTATTATGAGAGATGCAAATATGGTTATAGTAATTTGCATGTTACTCAATTATCTCTCTTTGTGTTGAAATTATTAATGCTTCACTCTTCATATTTGCATGTGCTAGATATTTCTTGTCTTGATAATTTGTTTTACCATGAAATGTCTGTGCATAGGAAGTATGTTAGACTTAAATGAGTTTTTCACGTCCTATAAGATGCTCTCTTTGTGCTTCAATTATTATCTTTTATGTGAGCATCATTAGAATTTGAAGCCTATCTTAATGGCTATAAAGAAAGAGATTGTTGGGAGACAACCCAATAATTTCTGTTATTTTTTATAACATGATTATTTTTCGTGCATATCCCATTCTCACCTCGAGGATCGATGCAACTTTCATCAGTGAATACAAACCCCGTGAAATGATATGCTCTGTGGAACATAAGCCTCATTATATCTTCCTCAAAACAGCCAACATACCTACCTATTATGGCATTTCCATAGCCATTCCGAGATATATTTCCATGCAAATTCCATCGCCACTTCACATGACTAGTTCGTTCATCACCATATTGCTTTGCATGATCATATAGAGCTGACATAGTATTTGTGGCAAAGCCACGGTTCATCATGTTTTTGATACGAGTCACGCTAGATCATTGCTTATCCTATTACACTGACAGAGGCATTCATATAGAGTCAATCAGTTCTTCATATTAAGTTGTAAGTAAATAAAAGTGTGATAAGCATCATTATTAGAGCATTGTCCTAGTGAGCAAAGGATGATGGAGACTATGATTCCCCCACAAGCCGGGATGAGACTCCGGGCGGAAAAAATAAAAAAGGGGGTGGCCAAATGAGCCCACCATATAAAAAATATGAATGGGGAAGGCAAAAAAAAGAGAAAATCTCACCATAAAAAAATAAAAAATAAATGAGAGAAAAGAGAGAAGGGACTTTGCTACTATCCTTTACCACACTTGTGCCTCAAAGTGGCACCATATTCTTCATATAGAGAGTCTCCTATTTTGTCACTTCCATATGCTAGTGAGAATTACCTTTTCATAATAAACTTGGCTTGTATATTACAATGACGGGCTTCCTCAAATGCTAGAGGTCTTCATGAGAAAGCAAGTTGGATGCACACCCACTTAACTTCAGTTGAGATTTCATACACTTATACCTCTAGTGAATCATTTGCATGGCAATCCCTACTCCTTTAATTGCCATCTATCGATGAGCATCTCCATAGCTCGTTCGTACACCTAGTTGATGCGAGACTATCTTCTCCACTTTTTACCCCTTTGACATCTACCATCATATTCTATTCCATCTATATGCTATGTCCAATGGTTTACGCTCATGTATTGGGTGGAGAATAAAAAGTTGATGCATATTGAAAAAGTACGATCCAATTGCGTGACTTGGATACCATGGTGCTTAACACTTGTACTGATGTGGTGAACACAGAGTCATGCCTTGGCAATATAATAAGATAAATGAGGGTAAAGATTCTTTTGGGATTGTATACTTTGAAAATCAATGATTTTGTTTCTTATACTTACAAATATTACCATGTTGACGTTTGTTAATTCATCATTTCTCAATGAGCATAGATACAAAAGATTACATAATGGGTAGCATGTCAAATAAAAAATTATGTTTTTAGCATTTACCTACTCGAGGATGACCAGGAATTAAGCTTGGGAATGCTGATACGTCACAAACGTATCTATAATTTTTGATTATTCCATGCTGATATATTATAATTCTAGGACACTTTTGGGGAATTTGTTTACCAATTTGTAATATTTTTGAGCACTAACCTATTGACCCAGTGCCCAGTGCCATTTGTTGTTTTCTAGATGTTTTTGACTTTTTAGATTTACAGTACCAAACAAAGTCCAATTGCCACAAAACTTTTTGACATTTCTCTAGACCAAAAGAAGACTCAGAAGCTTCGGGAGGAGCACGGGAGAGGCACCAGGGACCCATAAGCCAACAGGGCACGCCACCAGGAGGGGCGTGTCCTGATGGCTTGTGCCTCCCTCGTGCGCCTCCCAATGCCCCTCTCTGGCCTATAAATTCTCATATATTCCAAAAACCTTAGGGGAGCTCCCGAAACACTTTTCTGCCGCCGCAAGTCTCTGTTCCGACGGGGGGTCATCTACACCTCCGTTCCGGCACCCTGCCGGAGGGGAGATCGATCACGGAGGGCTTCTTCATCAACCTTGCTGCCCTCACGATGATGCATGAATAGTTCACCAAAGACCTACGGGTCTGTAGGTAGTACCTAGATGACAATCTCTTTCTCTCTCTCTCCTGATCTTCAATACAATGTTCATCACATCTTTGCCTTGATGTATCCGCTGTAATCCCTTTGTATGGTGTGTTTGTTGGGATTCAATGAATAGTGAGTTTATGTTCAGATTATTCATGAAAAATATTTGAGTCAAACCTGAATACAAAGATTCTTATTTGCATGATCATCATAGCTTCGTAATGCTCTACGATCTATTGAGATAGTTTGGCCAACTAGATTGATATTTCTTTGATGGGAGTGGTGCGTTATAGTAGGTTCAACCTGACGAGTTTCTATATCCCAGTGACAGAAGGGGACAAGTTGTGTCTTTATGTTGCTGCTACTAAGGATAAAAATGTTGGGTTTTTCATTGAGTTTACTTTGTCTACATCATGCCATCGTTCTTCAACCATTACTTTGTTTTACTTAATACTCTTAATGCATGCTGGATAGCGGTTGATGAGTGGAGTAATAGTGATGGGTGCAGGCAGGAGTCGGTCTATTTGCTTATGGACGTGATGCCTATATACACATGATCATTTCCGCGAAAACCGCATAACTATTCACTTTTCTATCAATTGCCCAACAGTAATTTGTTTACCCACCATATGTTATTTCTACAAGAGATGCCACTAGAGAACTCTACGCCCCCCAGGTCCATTCACTTATATATTTACAAACGCTATTACTAAATTCGTGTTATTCATTTGTTGTTATTTTATTTTGGAATTTACAGTTATCTAAACAACTCACTTGCTTGCAAATAACGACATCAATGGGATTGACAACCCTCTTGCTAGCGTTGGGTGCAAGTTGTTTGTTATTTTGTGTGCAGCCGCTGAAGACGGTTGGGGATTGGTATTCCTATTGGTTCGATAAACCTTGGTTTCATAATTGAGGGAAATACTTACCCACATTGTGCTATGATAACCTGTTCCTCTTCACGGAAAACCCAACGCACACAAGTATCAGTATTCGCATCCTCCTGTAACACCAGACACCAGAAAAAGCATAGCCTGAGGGCTCGAGACATAGGGCTTTTACCTGTGTGAGAGGGTCCTGAACTCGTAAAATCCAAGTGTCACACTTGTTTGGTAGCTAGACCACGCTCCTTCATCCCACCCCTTTCTTACTATCAGGTTCACTCCCACGACAACGTGCAAAAGAATAGGCCTTCTCGGGCGATCTCAGCTTATATTGTTCCCAAATATGTTCATATTCATGCTAATGGCCTTTGCGGACTATTTATGGAATTAACATATATAGTGTTGCCCATGGTGTTGGTTAACTTCTGGTCTGCACTTGGTCTATGCTCTAATTAGCACAACGAGTCATCTAGTCTTAGGACCGAGGGAGCGGCATCCAAGGCCCCGTGATCGATCAGATCTTAGCAGACCATACCCGATCTAGTTATCCAGTCTAGATCATCCATCGCCAACTTGTCGAGTTAACCCCTCCATTCAAGAAACACATCTTGTACTCGATCATTCTAATCTTTGGGGATATAATTCTAGACAAGAAGATTAGGATCGTTACTATCCATGCAAAAGTGCAAACCTAGGTAAATAGGCTGTTGGAAAAGGCAACACCTGGTGGGCGCTTAGTTATGCTTAGGCGCTAGGCCACAACAAAACACCTCACATGGGGCATAAGTAGCAATCTAGGCACTGCAAGCAGGGATATGTCCACTCGAATGAAAAGTCGTACCATATTGCATTGATGGGCCAAATGGGTCACATTCCCATGGTAGTAGCTAATAGTTTATTCATTTACATGTTACAAAATTCATGTATATGCACATAAAATACGCGGAATAAGACCTTGATATTCAAAATTGTAGGACCGCCTATGCCATGCTTACCGTCATAAAGTGTCGCCTGCACGCTAGGCGTTCGTCAACCGGTTAGATTACGCCTAGCACATTTTCCAACCTTCTAAAACTCGTGCCCCATGTCCATCTAGTAACCTAATATTATGTCCCACTTCATATAAATAATGTGTGGTTTCCCATGTTGTTGTTAGGTACTTGACGAGACATATTTCGGAACCCTTTGCGGTAAAATCAAGGAGAAAGATGTGTCATGAGAATTTTTTTTACTTAAACACTTGAAATGGTCAGTGAGGGTAAAACAAAGAAAAGGTTTGATGAACTGCCACATCACTATGTCACCACCCGGGATGAGTGCACCAATAAACTCATGCATAAATTCTTTCCCAATTCAAGAATAGCAAAACTTCACCAAAAAATGGTGCTTCTCCTACAGAAGATAGGATAAATCTTATCACAAGATCATGCGATATTTTCATAACTTCTGCACCAATGCCCTAGTTGCGACATTAACAATCACTACTAGGAGAATGCTTATAGATAGGATTTTAGCAGTAGCGCCTGTCAAAGGGACGACGCTACTGCTAATTAGTAGTAGCGCGGTCAGAGAAAGACACTACAAGTATTCGATTAGCAGTAGCACTGGACTATGAACCGGTGCTACTGCTAATACGTCCCATCCCGACCGACGGGGGCAACTGGTAGTAGTATCGGCTGTTAGAGAGCAACACTACTACTAAAGGCGTAGCAGTAGCGCTCTTCATGTCCCCGCACTACTGCTAATTAGTACCCTCAACTTATAATCTTCCCTCGCGCGCCCCTCACTCCTTACTCTCAGATCTCTCCCTCGCGCTGCCGCTCCCACATCCCCGCATTGGCGCTCCGACCACTGACCCTCCCCACGGGGCGGCTCCTATGCGGCATCCCTCCCCACGCGGCGGCTCCCCATCCCAGCGCTCCCCACGCGGCGGCTCCTCATCCCGGTCATCTCCACACGGTGGCTCCCCGTCTCGGCCCTCCCCACGCGGTGGCTCCCTGTTCCGTTCATCCGCACGCGGCGTCTCCCCCGCCCCATCCCGGACATCCACACGGCGGTATCTCTCCCTCTCCCTCCTCTCTCCATGGATGAAAGGATGAAATTTCGATGATTAGATGGACAGATGATGTGAATGGATGCATTTAGATGGTATGGTCGTGAATGGATGCATTTAGATGGTTAGATGGATGGATGGATGCATTTAGATGAATGGATGCATTTAGACGAATGGATGCATGCATTTGGATGGATGGATGCATTCATGCATTTAGATGGATGGATGGATGCATTTAGATGAATGGATGTGTGCATTTAGATGGATGTATGGATGCATTTAGATGAATGGATGCATATAGATAAATAGATGCATTTAGATGAATTGATGCTTATAGATGAATGGATGCATTTAGATGAATTGATGCATTTAGATAAATGGATGCGTTTAGATGAATTGATGCATTTAGATGAATTGATGCCTTTAGATCAATGCATGCATATAGATGAATCGATGCATTTAGATGAATTGCAGCATTTAGATGAATGGGTGCATATAGATGAATCGATGCATTTCGTGGATTGCATGTAAGCAAATGTCATGCCAAATTTACAGGGATTCCCATGTCTCCTAAACGTTCTCGTGAAGAAGAGTTGGAGTGGCAGTGGCAGTTGGTGGCGCGGGGAAAAGGATTGACGATGCAGTGTTCGGATGGAGAGATTGTATGCGGGAGTTGAAAGAGGTGGAGAATAAGTTTTGGGATACTCAGTGTGGTTACTGGGAGCAGGAAGTCAATATGTGGAAGAGTTATGCCGAAACACAACTAAAAGTTGCGGCAGATGTCATCTTCACGGAGGCCAACGCTGCAGAGCATGCTCGGATGCCGCCTCAGAGTAGCCCCCACTTGGTTATGGAATGGGCGCTACAACAAGTGACATCTTCGAGCCCGACTTAGAGAGCCCAATGGGGAAGTGTGGTTGGGATACTTCCACCGAGAATGCCCCCACCACCACCAGATTCACCTCACTAATAGTACTTTAGTAAGATTAAGCTCTAGTTTAAGGTTTAATAGTTGTAGTAAGATTAATAGTATTGTAGTAAGATTATTGGCCTCGATCTAGCAATTCAGTCTGGACTTGTAAGGGTTTTGAAGTCTAGTTACCTGTGAACTCAAGTTGTATATATATAAACCCATCCACTTCTGCTTACTAATGACACTGCTGCTACATGGGACCTACCCGTGATACTGCTAGTTACATTAGTAATGTCATTATCACACTAGTAGAAAACATGCGATTAGTCCCGGAAGGGAAGCCCCTTTCGTCCCGATTCCCCAACCGGAACTAAAGTATACAAACTAAAGGGTCCAGGCCTTTACTCCTGGTTGGCTACGAACCGGGACTAAACCCTGGCCACGTGGGTGTCATAGCACCAGGGCATTGGGACCTTAAAGGTTTAGGGGGTTAGGGATTTAATGTTTATTGTTTATTTTTTTTCCTTTTCCTTTTGTGTTTTCCATTTAATTATTTTTAATTTCAAACATATTTTACGCTACTACATACTGCACACGTTATGCATATATAATAGAATTTCTCGTAGAACCGATCATATATCATAAAATTTCTCGTACAACCAATCATATATCATAGAATTTTCTCGACGATCACATGCATACACACACATACACACACATATATATACAATTTGATATATACAATTTCTCGTACAATTTGCAAATCATTCGGGGATCGGGTAATGGTATTCTTCGTCGGGAGATATGACCTGCTGAAGCAAAAAATCCCGCAATTTCCTCTTGAATTGCTCGTATGCGGTCCGTTGGTAGAAGACGATCACGCATTTGCGTCATCTATATATAAAGAAGGAGATCAATATGAATATGCATGTTCGTTGTGTGTATATGTATTAGATCATGATAAGAATATGAATGGTGTTTATGTACCAAAGATCTCTTCCACTCTTGTTGCTTTCAGTCATAAAGCGAATGTTCTCGCAAAGGTAATATACACATAGTTCAATCCCTTGTGTCTGCCTCATGCACTTTACGAGAATAGAATTCAATCAGATAATAATGAAGCATGACAATGATATTGAAACTAGAATTAAAGAGATGCGCGGGCGTAGCTAGTACTACTTAATTACACTAGGCTTTCGCCATCTCAACTCTGGATTCCATTAACCATTGAACTCTTTGATGAAACGTTTCCAAACCTTACCCGACAAACAAAATGAATAAAGGAGTTATTAATTACTTCATATTAGGAAATGAACTAATAAAGAAGCCGACATAGTGCGTCAATGATTGAAATTACCTTCCGAGCAACGAATGCAAGCTTACGTAATCTTCAGGGTCTTTACTGAGCGAGTCCAGTACTTGAACACTTCCATCATCGACTCTAATGATTAGAAGGATCCAGTGGTAGCTGCGCACATGATTTGTATAAGCGGGCGTCCATATAACTCATCAACTACACTTAATATCTAGTGTGTGTGTCTATGTGTCTGTGTGTCTATATATATATATATATATATATATATATATATATATATATATATAGACATATATATACATCTGGGCTATTCTGTTTCGTGTAACAGAATATTATTCTGTTACCCTACTTGAACTGACGTAGTTTACAGATTGGACCGACGAATTCGAGCAGATGGACTGCTGCTTTCATTACACCAACCTAATCGTCATGTTTAGTTCAAAAACATAATAATCAAACAGCGCAAGAAAAAACCGTCGGAACGGGGCGTGTAATATATCGTTGGAAAGCCCTTGACATCTAAATTACAGTCATATAATTTGTTTTTCTAAAATCATCATGGTTTAAGAGCAATTTTGAAAAAAATATTTTTTCCAAAACCGAAAACGCGAATCGTATTTTGGAGTTAATTTTCAAACAGTTTGACAGAATTGAGGAAATGAAATGGCGTTGAAAACCTGATGAAAATCCGCATCTTCCATATGCAGATTGATTTTCCAAATTCTGTATGATTTAAAAGTAATTTAAAAAATGGTAAAATTCCGGGCGAAACGTATTTTCACGATTTTTTTTGCAAACGGCTTGTCGGATTGACGCAAATGACATGGCATTGGATAGCTATGGAAAATGCACAACTTTTGCTTTTTAAAAGTTTTTTTCTAGTTCTTTACAGTTCAAATTCGAATTCGAATTCGGAGAATTTTGGTTTCGAACGTGAGTTTTTTGAAAAGTTTGCCGAAATAAGGCAAATAATATACCGATAGAATGATATCAAAAATGCAAAACTTAGTCATGTTGAACGTTTTCTCAAATTCGCAACCGTTTAAGAGTAATTTTGAATACGGTGAGACCCATCTTGCTGTTTTCCCGTCCCAAAACAAAGTACTCGTACTAACCAATGTGTGTGTTTGTACTGGGCGTTTTTCACTGAATGTACTTTACTCTGTTTTTTGTACTGTTTTCATTAGAAATTTTCAACCATTTGTCAGAGTTGAGAAAATTATATTATTCTGTTAGTATTCCCGAACTAACAACTTGGAGCAGTTGTCCTGACGCTTTCCGTCTCGTCGAACTGATCGTCGAGCTGGGGCGTCGCGCGAGGCCGGCGGGATGGGGCGACGTGACGACTGTCCCCAGTGGTAGGAGGCGGGTCCGCATGGGGCGGGTCATAGCAGAGCACAGCCTCGTACTGACGCTTTCCATCTCGTCGAACTGATCGTCGAGCAAGGGCAGCGCGCAGGGCCGGCGAGCTAGGGCGGCGCGACGACTGCCTTCGGCGGTAGGAGGCGGGTCGGGGTGGGGCGGGTCACAACAGAGTCCAGCCTCGTACATGTTGGACATGTCGCTCCCTTATAGGGGCCATAGTAACAAAACAATATTTTGCTACTAGTAACAGAATAGCCCTGTCCTGGGCCGGATTTTCTATCATAGCTTGCCACAGAACTAGTTAAGGTTTTCGACGGTGTAAAAGTTCCTTAAAATTCTGAAACAAATACTGAAACACCATACCTATAATATAACATGATCCAACGGTGTGATTGAAAAAATAGAAATTTATGTGTCTTGGGCAAAAATAACAAGTAGGTCAGTATATATTTTATGTCAGCGCAATTTAAAATTCTTGTTTTTTTGCCGAGGACACATAAATGCATATTTTCGCAATCCCACTGTTGGATCATCTTGTTACATTAGAGAGATGATACACTATTTATTTCATATTTTTTGATAACTTTCAAACCGTTAAAAGCATACCCAACCTAAACAAGTTCTATGCCAAGCTATGGTAGACACAATTTTGCCTATATATATCAAAAATAGAATTTGTAGTACAAGACAATAACACTTAATAGAAGTTCCGAGGTAAAAGTATTTCAGCTTTGTACTTTAGGGCCTTCAAAAACCTTAGAAGCATTTTCTCCGTGTCTTTAGGGTCCCTTCTCAACACTTCTTCATTAACGGTATTTGGGTCAACGAACCCAATGCCATAGACTCCAACTCTTTTCAATTCAAAAATCTTCACTCTGCATAATACCACACAAAAGAATATAGTGAGTATAATAACAGGCAATGAACGAGTTGAGCTAGAGACTTAAATTACAGAAAGAAATCACCTACAGACAATAGCAACTGACGATAGGCTTGTCGAGTGCTTTTTGATTGAATAATTAAAAAAATCCGCATTTTCAATCCACAAAGCATTTTCATGGATGTAATTCTCTTTCTCGACTTTCGCCATGAGGCTAGATCCCCCGACCTTTACTTCTCTCATGTACCAGTCATGCAAGTTGTGCATTTGCATTGTTAGAAGCTTCTCGTCATCAGGAGTGACTAGAGGTTTACCAGGGACATATTGCCATGCTATTTCCTTCGGATCCAACGATGTAAATTCCTCGATCTCTAAGAGTTTTTCAATGGTGATACCGAGCAATCTAGCATTCTCTCTATCAGTGTCAGTTATTACCACCTTCTTGGCACTCACCTTGAGCGGGCTGATCGATTGGACTCGCAGTTTACTGAGCTAGGGAACAGTTTTCTCGCATTTACTGCTACTGCTCGACGTCTTTCGTCTGTTGTGGTTTTCAAAGGACTTGCTGATACAACGTTCATAGTCTGATACCGGCATTTTCTTCGCCAGTTTAGCTGCATCGAAAAAGTGTTGTACGACCTCGTCAGGTACTTCCTCCTTTCGCGGCGGGGGGGGGGGGGTTCGGTCAAAAACATGCCTGCAATTGGATAGCCACTTGTTCATCGAGTTTCGTGTCAGTCATATCGTAAGCTAACTTCTTTTTCGTAGGAGTCTCGGGTTTCTTCTTTGGTGCTGATCTCTTCCGCTTTGGAGACGGCGGATATTGATATAGCATACTCTTCGCACAAGGCTCCGTCTCGGAGTGGGATGGACTATGCTGGCGTGGTGGAGCTTGATATCGCGGACTCGCCCTACGCTCCGTCTCGGTGTGGGATGGATTCGGCTGGTGCGGTAGAGATGGATAGGGTGGACTCATCATGCACTCCGTCTCGGGGTGGGTTGGAGTCTGCTGACGCGTGGACTTGGAGGAGGATTCGGTGGCCTTGGCACCGAGTTTGCAAACACGATGCATTCCTTTTTCCATAAAATGACACAACGCCTGGCTTCTCCCAGTGTCCGCTCCCCTTCACCTCCAAGGTAGTCAAGATCTAGTGATTCATATGCTGACACAACTTGATCCACCCCGACACAAGCATTGCCAGGTGGAATCGGATTGCCGTGGAAAGTTGCTTCACGTCCACTCGGTAAAGCAAAGCTATCTGCCGCCTTCATGGATATGTTCTTCAGTTTCACGTGTAGCTCACAAGGTGTCGACTCTAGGATATCATCCACGGGGAAGCGATCCAATAGTGCATCATCGGTCGAGACCTCCGTGGAACCCACGTTGCTTTTCGACATAGATGATGGAATGGTACCTGATACGTCTCCAACGTATCTATAATTTTTGCTTGTTCCATGCTGTTATATTATCATTCTTGTATGTTTTACAATCATTTTACCACAACTTTATATTATTTTTGGGACTAACCTATTAACCTAGAGCCCAGTGCTAGTTTCTGTTTTTTCCTTGTTTTTGAGTTTTACAAAAAAGGAATATCAAACGGAGTCCACACGGAATAAAAATTTATGGTGATTTTTTATGGACTAGAAGACACCCACGGAGCTTGGAGATGAAGGCAGAAGATTCTCGAGGAGGGCACAAGCCTTAGGGGCACGGCTACCCCCTTGGGCGCGCCCACCAGCCTTGTGGGGCCCTTGGGAGTCCACTGACCCCCTTCTCAGCTCTATAAATCCTCAAATATTCCAAAAAAAACAACGCGGAACCTAGATTGGGAGTTCCGCCGCTGCAAGCCTCCAGAGCCACGAAAAAACAATCGGGAGCCTGTTCCGGCACCCTGTCAGAGGGGGAAACCATCACCGGAGGCCATCTTCATCATCCCGGCGGTCTCCATGATGAGGAGGGAGTAGTTCACCCTCGGGGCTGAGGGTATGTACCAGTAGCTATGTGTTTCATCTCTATCTCTCGTGTTCTTGAGATGACATGATCTTGATGTACCGCGAGCTTTATTGATATAGATTGAATCATATGGATTTTTCCCTCTCTATCTTCTTGTGATGAATTGAGTTTTCCCTTTGAAGTTTTCTTATCGGATTAAGTCTTTAAGGATTTGAGAACACTTGATGTTTGTCTTGCGATGGGATGTCCATGGTGACAATGGGATGTTCTATTGATCCACTTGATGTATGTTTGGGTGATCAACTTGCCAGTTCCGTGACCTTGGGAATCTATGCATAGGGGTTGGCACACTTTTTTGTCTTGACTTTCCGGTAGAAACTTTGGGGCACTCTTTGAAGTTCTTTGTGTTGGATTGAACATGATCAATCTGAAATTATGTGATGTGTATCATATAATCAAGCCCATGGGTACTTGTGGTGACATTGGAGTATCTAGGTGACATTAGGGTTTTGGTTGATGTCTATCTTAAGGTGTTATTTTAGTACAAACTCTAGGGTTGTCCGTGACACTTATAGGGATAGCTCATAAGATTGATCAGAAAGGATAACTTTGAGGTGGTTTCATACCCTACAATAATTTCTTTGTTAGTTCTCCGCTACTTGTTACATTAGAGTGAACTCTTTGTCGCACGAGAGGTGTTTACATATGATTCAACTATGTCAATAATGTTGAGAGAAATTGCACTTGTGAAAGTATGGACCCTAGGCCTTATTTCCAAGCAGTTATACAATGTTTTGCTCATTGTTTACTATTTGCTACCTTGCTGTTTTTATATTTTCAGATTACAAAAACCTATGTCTATCATCCATATTGCCGAACTAGTGCACCTATACAATTTACCATTGTATAGGGTGTGTTGGGGACACAAGAGACTCTTTGTTATTTGGTTGCAGGGTTGTTGGAGAGAGACCATCTTCATCCCATGCCTCCCACGGATTGATAAACCTTAGGTCATCCACTTGAGGGGAAATTTCCATTGTCCTACAAAACTCTGCGCTTGGAGGCCCAACACGAGTCTACAAAAAGAAGGTTGTGTAGTAGACATCAAGATCTTTTCTGCGTCGTTGCTGGGGAGGTGAGTTCTTAAGGTATATCTTTATATCTTGCAATTGAATCTTTTAGTTTCTTTTTTTTCACTAGTTTGGTTTTAGAAAAGAAAACTACAAAAAAATGGACTTGAGATTGCCTCATATGCTTCATCTTTTTAATGTCTTCCGTGAAAATTATGGAAAGGAAAATTGTGCTCAAGTGTTATAAGAAGAAGTTATTAAAATGTTTGGCACTAAATCTTTGAGTGATGAGCATGATGCAATGTTGTTAGTATGAATTCTTTGAATATCCATAGTACTAATGATGAGTGCACTAGTCATGATAAAAATATTTCTTATAAGCATGTCAATTTTTGTGGAGTGCATAGAGTTTGTGTAGACATGCCTAAAAGGAAAGATAGGTTTTGTAAGAGGCACAAGTATTTAGAAACTAAATGGTTGCAAGAGAGGCTATATGTTTGTGGTGAAAGACTTCATATTTCTCGCCGTCCTTGTGAACTTTGCAATGAACGTGGTCATTATAGTTTCCAATGTGAATTATTTCATGATCGAATTGTGTCTAAAATTTATGATAACCTCATTACCCTTGAGCATCATAATGATTTTAGTCTATTTTTGGGGTATGAAGAAATGAAACGTGAAACTAAGGATATTCCAGCATGGACTCTCATGAAAATGATTGATTTTGATCTAAATGAAATCTATATGTATTGTGTGGAAAATTGCATTGAGAATCCTTATATTTACAATTACTTAAAGACAAGAAAACAAATAGAAGAGGAAGAGAATACTAATGAAGGGGAAGAGGTTTCCCAACATCCTCCTATTTTTTCTTATGATAAATCAGGTAACGAGGAGAAGCTTTTTATTCAACCAACCTCTTCAAAAATATGTTTGGAGGAATTAAATAAAGCCACACATAATGTGGTGAAGAAGAATAAAATAAGTAAAAGTAAAGGCAAAGAGGTATCTCTCCCCAATAATATTCCTCCCAATATTGATAGGTCTCATGAGAATGAATCAAAACTTGTTGTGGAAGATGATACACTTGAGGATGATTTTGTTAAGCCTATTGCTTGTTCTGATAATTATGATTGGGAAGATAATGATATTTCTTATAATCTTGAAAATATTTATGGCACCAACTTGGAGGATGATGACAATAATTGCTATACTATTGGTGCTATTCATACCATTAATGATGAGAGTGATTATGTTTATGATATACAAAGCCGCAAGCTTGGGATGCTATGTCTGATGAAAATTACATGTTTGAGAATTTATTTGCTTCAATTAATGTTTGTCCCAATCTTGGGGATGCTATGCTTAATGAAGATGATCTTTTTATTCCCCCTAATTTGAATGATCACATTTGTTATAATGATTGCATGCCTCCTACTTATGATGATTATTATGACGATACGTATGCAATGAAAAAGAGTGATGATAACTATTATGATACTTTTCATAATTATGAATATCCTTTTACTAAATATTACTCTTTTAGTGTGGAACCAATTTGTAGTATTCAAGTCTTTTATCATACTCCCTCTATTAATCATGAGAAGAAATTTGCTTATGTGGAGAGTAGTAAAATTTCCATGCTTGTAGATCATGAAGAGAATGATTTATGTGTTGGTTATATTGTGGAATTCCTTCATGATGCTACTCAAAATTATTATCAGGGAGGAACATATGCTTATATGAATTGCAATAATATCAAGTTTCCTCTCTATGTGTTAAAAGTTTTGAAGTTGTGCTTGTTTTGCCTTCCTATGCAAGTTGATTCTTGTTCGCATGATTTGCTTGCTCACAAAATCCCTAGGCATAGGAAGTGGGTTAGACTTAAATGTGCTTGTCATGAGATTCATGATGCTCTTTTGCATGTTTCAATTACTATTCCTATGTCAGCATCATTGAAATCATCATGCCTAGCTAAAAAGGCATTAAAGAAAATCGCTTGTTGGGAGACAACCCAACAATTTTACTTTCTATTTTTTTGTTCACATGATTAAGCTAATGTATTAATCATGTTTTGTATCTTTTATTTCAATAAAGTACCAAGTAAAGCCTTTGGGATAGTGTGGATACTTGCTTGTTTGATTCTATGCAAAAATAGAAAGTTTTGCATTCAGTATATGAATTATCTGATTTTACTAGAGCGTTAAAAAAATCTTAAATTTTTACAGAAACTTTATATGAAAATACCTTCGGTGTTCCTAATTTTTCAGAATTTTTAAATTCGTGGAAGTATGGTGATAATTCAGATCTTTACAGATTGTTCTGTCTTTTGACAGATTCTGTTTTGCATGCATAGTTTGCTTGTTTCAAGTGTTCCTATGGCTTATATTGAGTAATATAAATTGTGGGAATGATGTAATACAGTAGGTATTATGTGATAACAATTATGAATCTTGTATTGACAGTACCAAAGTGAATGATCTTTGTTTATTATACTAACCCATCCCATGAAGTTCCGTTAAGTTTTGTGTGATTGAAGTTTTCAAGTTTTGAGAGAGACACCGATATGAGAAGAATAAGGAGTGACAAAACCTAATATTGGGGATGCCCAAGTCACCCCCAAGGTAATATACAAAGAAGACTCAAGCGCCTAAGCTTGGGGATGCCCCGGAAGGCATCCCCTCTTTCGTCTTCAACACTATCGGTATATCTTACTTGGAGCTATATTTTTATTCGTCACATAATATGTGTTTTGCTTGGAGCATCATTTTATTTTGTTTTTCTATGTTAGGTTTTATTTATAATCTTGTTTTTCAATAAAAATTTCCAAGAATTGCCTTGAGGATGCTTGAATTACATGTATGATGTGTGTTGTGTAAAAACAGAAACTTATGTAGTAGTGTTTGAATTTTCATATTTTACTGGAACGTGGAAAGTTTCTGAAATTTCTATAAATTATTTTCATATAAATTTTATAGAATTTCCTAAATATTCATAATTTGTTGAGTTAAATAAGTACACTATTTTCATAAATTGCTACAGACTATTCTGTTTAGACAGATTGCTGCCATAGTTTTGTTATCTACTTATCCTATAGTTTCCGTTGCCTATATTGGTAGATATAAATTGTGGAAATGATAGTATACAGTACCTAATGTTTTAAAATTATTATGAAAATTGTCTTGGAAGTACATAAAGAGTTGATTTATTATTATGTGTACTAACCTATCTCACGAGTTCTTTTAGAGTTTTGTGTGGATGAAGTTTTTGAGAATAGGTGAAACCGGGATATGAGAGGATTGAATGAGATAAAAAAGCTCAAGCTTGGGGATGCCCAAGGCACCCCAAGTAAATATTTCAAGAAGTATCAAGCATCTAAGCTTGGGGATGCTACGCATCCCACCTCTCTTCATCAACAATTATCGGTTAGCCAATGTTGAGCCTAAATTTTTATTCGTTCATATGATGTGTGCTATTCTTGGAGTGCTATTTTTCTTTTGCTTGCTGTTTCAATAAAGTACTCAGATCTGAAAATATTTATTGAGGGATAGAAAGTCTTCACATAGCTACTTAATTGTTTGACTACTCATTAATCTTCACTTGTATCTTTTGAGAGTAGCTTGTCATTTGCTCATGTGCTTCATTTAAATTTGTTTCAACTTGCCAAAAAACATGAAGATAGTAATAGTTGTGAAACATGAAGATAGTAATATGTGAGTCATGTTAGTGAGTAATTATGCTTAGTAAGACTATTGGTGTTAAGGTTTGTGGTTCCCTATGTAGGCATGAAAGTTAATAGTTATGCAATGAAGTTACATCCTACTTGTGGTTCATTATTCAGTGTTAGTTATGAGTCAATGCTCACTTATGTGATTTTTCGTTCCTCAGTTTGGTTGCTTCCCAATCTATTTGCTAGCCTCCATTTGTACAAAGTAGAAATACTACTTGTATATACAAAATCCATAAACCAAGTTTTGCCTTATGAGTCCAACATACCTACCTGATGTCTACTACGCAACTTTGTTCTTGTAGACACGTGTTGGGCCTCCAAGCACAGAGTTTTGTAGGACAACAGCGATTTTCCCTCAAGTGTATGGCATAAGGTTTATCAGTCCGTGAGAGGTGTAGGATGAAGATGGTCTCTCTCAAACGACCCTGAACCAAATACAAGAAATATCTTGTGTCCTCAACACACCCAATACAATGGAAAATTGTACAGGTGCACTAGTTCGGCGAAGAGATGGTAATAAAAGTGTAATATGGATTGTAGAAATATATTTTTATAATCTGAATAAATAAAAACAGCAAGGTAGCAAATAGTAAATCGGCACAAAAACGGTATTGCAATGCTTGAAAACAAGGCCTAGGGTTCGTACTTTCGCTAGTGCAATTTCTCAACGATGCTAACATAGTTGGATCATATGATTATCCCTCAAAGTGCAATAAAGAATCATTCCCGAGTTCCTATTAGCAGAGAACAAAAGATAGAAAATGTTTGTAGGGTACGAAACCACCTCAAAGCTATTCTTTCTGTTCGATCTATCCTAGAGTTTGTACTAGAATAACGCAAGCTATTCTTTCCGATCGATCTACTCAACAGTTCGTGCTAAAATAACACCAAAGCAAATTCATATTCATAATACTCAATCCACACAAAGACCTACAAGGGATCCCCAAAGTTTCTATCGGAGAAAAGATAATAAAAACGTGCATCAACCCCTATGCATAGATTACCCCAATATCACTGCGGGAATCCGCAAGTTGAGTGTCATAACGTATATCAAGTGAACCAATAAGATACCCCAATGTCACCTCAAGTATTCATACCACAAGACATACATCATGTGTTCCCAAGTCTAAACATTCAATCCGACATAACAAAACTTCATAGGCTAAAGATTCAATTCATCACAATAAGAGTATAGAGGGGAGAAACATCATATGATCCATCTATATTAACAAAGCCCATGATATAGATCACAAGAGAGAGAGAGAGATTAAACACATAGCTGCTGGTACAAACCCTTAGCCCCGAGGGTGGACTACTCCCTCCTCATCGTGGTGGCCGCCGGGATGATGAAGATGGCCACCAGAGATGATTCCCCCTTCGGCAGGGTGCCGGAACGGGTCTAGATTGGTTTTCGGTGGCTATAGAGCCTTGCGGTGGCGGAACTTCTGATCTAGGGCTCCCCCGAAGAGGGGGGTGGTAGGCCACCGAGGTGGGCACAGCCCACCTGGGCACGCCTGGGCCTCCAGGCGTGCCCTGGTGGGTTGTGCCCCCTCGGGGCACCCCTAGGTGCAGCTCTGGCCCATTGGTGTCCTTCTGGTCCAAAAAAATCTCCAAAAAAGTTTCGTGGTGTTTGGACTCCGTTTGATATTGATTTCATGCGATGTAAAAAACAAGCAAAAACCAGCAACTGGCACTGGGCACTGGGTCAATAGGTTAGTCCCGAAAAATGATATAAAGTTGCTATAAAATGATTGTAAAACATCCAAGAATGATAAAATAACAATATGAATACTACATAAATTATAGATACGTTGGAGACGTATCACCATCCCCAAGCTTAATTCCTACTCGTCCTCGAGTAGGTAAATGATAAAAGAAATAATTTATGAAGTGTGAATGCTAGCAAAGTGCATAAGTTTGATCAATGATAATTTCAATCACTTTTCCTAGCATCATTACATCAATTCTTTTCTCATAAAGTTTTCTCATGTTAAAGTAGCAACCAATTCACATGTTAAGGTTCAAACAATGAATTCTCTTGAAACCCAACAACCTATGTTCTCAGTCACCAATTAATTGCAATTCAACTTATTCAACAGAGTTTAAGTAAGAGCTCCACATACTCGACCATCATATACTCGTCTATGATTGCTAACACTCACCGCATACACATGGGCAAAACGTTTCAACCGGACACATTGAAAGATAGGGGCTTATTGCTTTGCCTCCCAATGTATTCACCTCAAGGGTGATGTCAACAATAATAACTCATGCTACCCATATTCAACTCGACATATGTGCATAGATCTTTCATCACCACATGATGCTTGCCAAAGGAGAAAAATAAAAAGGAATAGAGAGAAAAAACTTTGACTCTTGCATAAAAGTAAATACATAAATTAAAATATAGGCCCATCGAGAGGGAAGTAGGGATTTGTAGAGGTGCCAGAGCTCAAAGCAAAAAAAACTTAGAGATAAAAACATTTTGGGAGGTGTATCCATCCCACCAACGAAAATGACTTAAGAGTTCCCAAAACTTTCCATGCTAGATATATCATAGGCAGTTCCCAAACAGAAAATAAAGTTTATTCCTTTTTCCACCATTCTTTCACTTTCCAAGGAATTTATTATTTGACAACATAAAGTAAATTCATTTTTGCATTTCGGGACTGGGCATCCCTAATACCTTTGCCTTACTCTCGTGCAATGACAAGTGAATAAACACTCATCGTGAGAATAACACATCTTGCATGGAAAATATTAGCCACCCCTCACCGCTCCGCGAGCGAAACAAACACACAAAAGAGAAGTTTATTTTGAAAATTAGAGATGGCACATACAAATTTTCTTAGAACGGCACGGAAATACCACATATAGGTAGATATAGTGGACTCATATGGCAAAGACTGGGTTTAAGGATTTGGATGCACAAGTAGAGCTCATACTTGGTGCGGAATTTTTGGCTAGCAAAGATGGGGGCAAGCACCACATGTTGAAGGATCTATGAAAATATAACTTCTATGTGAATATGAACAAACATAAATCATTACGCTGTCTTCCTTGTCCAACGTCAACAATTTTGGCATAATATTTTGATGGGGGCTAACAATCACAAAAGATTTCCAGGATAGTGTATTTGCATGTGAAAGTTCTCTTCCTTATACTAATTATTCGTGAATTGCTTGTATGACCAATATTGTGATTGTCAATCCTCAAAAGATTTCAGTTTCTAAACCCAATGTGAAGCTACCACTAGGCAAGATATGGTTTCAACTTCATGACATTAAATTTATTCAACAATTTACTCATAGGATATAAGTGAAGCACAAGAGTAAATGACATAGAAAAGAGCTTCGTTGACGGGATGTGAATGCCGCTTACTTAGCCTCCTTGGCGACTATTTGAGGACTCTATTTTATTTAAAACTTTAAGATCTAAGTATTTTATTAAAACAGAAATTAAAACAAAAATAAAATGACATTCTAAAAATATCACAACTCATGTGAAGAAGCAAAAACTTAGGCTCAACCGATACTAACCGATAATTGTTGAAGAAGAAAGGTGGGATGCCTACCGGGGCATCCCCAAGCTTAGATGCTTGAGACTTCCTGAATATTATCTTGGAATTACTTGGGCATCCCCAAGATTGAGATTTTATGTCTCCTTAGTTCTTCTCAGATCACGGTTTACCTAATACTGAAAACTTCATCCACACAAAACTCAAAAAGAACTCGTGAGATAGGTTAGTACACATAATAATAAATCAACTCTTTATGTACTGCCAAGACAAGTTGCATAATAAGTTTCAAACATTAGGTACTGTATACTATCATTCCCACAATTCATATCTACCAATATAGGCTATGGAAACTATAGGATAAGTAGATAACAAAACTATGACAGCAATCTGTCTAAACAGAACAGTTTGTAGAAATTTATGAAAACAGTGTACTTATGTAACTCAAAAAATTATCAAAATTTATTACATGATATAAAATTTATATGAAAATACTTTGTATAAATTTCAGAAACTTTCCACGTTCCAGTAAAATATGAAAATTCAAACACTACAGCCAAAGTTTCTGTTTTTACACAGCACTCATCAAAACATGCAATGCAAGCATCCTAAGGCAATTCTTGGAACTTTTTATTGAAAAAATAGAATATTAATAACACATAACAGAAAATAAAAAAATATAATGATGATCCAAGAAAATCACATATTGTGTGACGAATAAAAATATAGCTCCAAGTAAGATATACCGATAATGCTGAAGACGAAAGAGGGGATGCCTTCCGGGGCATCCCCAAGCTTAGTTTCTGGGATATTCCTTGAATGTTACCTTGGGGTTTCCTTGTTAATCCGCAATATTAGGTAATTGTCACTCCTAATTCTCCTCATATCAACATCTCACCCAAAACTTGAAAACTTCAATCACACAAAACTTAACGAAACTTCATGAGATGGGTTAGTTTGATAAACAGCAAACCATTTCACTTTGGTACTGTAAAGACAAGATCCATAATTGTTCTCACACAATTAATAATGTATCATATCATTTGCACAATTTATATTGAGCTAAATAATCCATAGAAACTATAAAACAAGCAAACTATGCATTGAAAACAGAATCTGTCAAAAACAGAACAGTTTGTAGTAATCTGTACTCCAACCATACTTCTGCTACTCTAAAATTCTGAAAAATTAGGACCACGTGAGAAATTTGTATATTAATATTATTAAAAAATAATCAACTCAAAATCACTCTTATGTTAAAAAATAGAATTATTTTTGTGAGCGTAAATTTTTTTGTTTTTCAGCAAGATCAAATAAATTATCACCCCATATGATCCCAAAGGCTTTACTTGGTACTTTATTGAAAGAAAAGCAATAAAACATGATTAATACATTATATTAATCATGTGAACAAATAAAAACACTAGGTAAAAGTGTTGGGTTGTCTCCCAACAAGCGCTTTTCTTTTATGCCTTTTAAGCTAGGCATGATGATTTCAATGATGCTCGCATAAAAGTAAAGAACTAAAACATAAAGAGAGCATCATGAAGCATATGAATAGCACATTTAAGCCTAACCCACTTCCTATGCATAGGGATTTTGTGAGCAAACAATTTATGGGAGCAAGAATCAACTAGCATAGGAAGGCAAAACAAACATAGCTTCAAGATTTTCAACACATAGAGAGGAAGCTTGATATTATTGCAATACCTACAAGCATATGTTAATCTCTCATAATAATTTTCAGTAGCATCATGAATGAATTCAACAATATAGCTATCACATAAAGCATTCTTTTCATGATGCATAATAATAGAGATTTTGTTACTCTCCATATAAGCAAATTTATTCTCATCAATAGTAGTGGGAGCAAACTCAACAAATTAACTATCATGTGATTGAAAATTAAAATCACGATGACAAATTTTATGGTTATCATTGTTATTTATAGCATACATGTCATCACCATAAGCATCATATATAGGAACTTTGTTGTCATAATCAATGGCAACCTCTTCCAAAATAGTGGATTCATCATTAAATAAAGTCATGACCTCTCCAAATCCACTCTCATCAATATAATCATCATAAATAGGAGGCATGATTTCATTATAAAAAATTTCCACATCAAAACTTGGGGGACAAAAAATATCATCTTCATCAAACATAGCATCCCCAAGCTTATGGATTTGCATATCATTAGCACCATGGATATTCAAAGAATTCATACTAACAACATTGCAATCATGCTCATCATTCATTCCAATCATTTTACTGAATTCTTCTTCTATCAATTGAGCACAATTTTTTGATCCATCATTTTCAAGAAAGATATTATAAAGATGATCAATAATATGATGCAACCTCAATTCCATTTTTTATGTAGTTTTCTTTAATAAACCAAACTAGTGATAAAACAAGAAACTAAAAGATTCAATTGCAAGATCTAAAGATATACCTTCATGCACTCACCTCCCCGGCAACGGCGCCAGAAAAGAGCTTGATGTCTACTACGCAACTTTATTCTTGTAGACACGTGTTGGGCCTCCAAGCGCAGAGTTTTGTAGAACAGTAGCAATTTTCCCTCAAGTGGATGACCTAATGTTTATCAATCCGTGATAGGTGTAGGATGAAGATGGTCTCTCTCAAACGACCCTTTAACCAAATACAAGAAATCTCTTGTGTCCCCAACACACCCAATACAATGGCAAATTGTATAGGTGCACTAGTTCGGCGAACAGATGGTCATAAAATTTTAATATGGATGGTAGAAATATATTCTTCTAATATGAATAAATAAAAACAACAAGGTAGCAAATAGTAAAAGGGCACAAAACGGTATTGCAGTGCTTGAAAACAAGGCCTAGGGTCCATACTTTCGCTAGTACAATTTCTCAATAGTGCTAACATGGTTGGATCATATGATTATCCCTCAAAGTGCAATAAAGAATCACTCCTAAGTTCCTATTAGCGGAGAACGAAAGATAGATATAGTTTGTAGGGTACGAAACCACCTCAAAGTTATTCTTTCCGTTCGATCTATCCTAGAGTTCGTACTAGAATAACGCAAGCTATTCTTTCCGATCGATCTACTCAACAGTTTGTACTAGAATAATACCAAAGCAAATTCATATTCATAATACTCAATCCAAACAAATACCTACAAGAGATCCCCAAAGTTTCTATCAGAGAAAAGATAATAAAAATGTGCATCAACCCCTACGCATAGATTACCCCAATATCACCGCGGGAATCCGCAAATTGAGTGCTATAACGTATATCATGTGAACCAATAAGATACCCCCAATGTCACCTCAAGTATTCATACCGCAAGACATACATCATGTGTTCCCAAATCTGAACATTCAATCCGACATAACAAAACTTCAAAGGGTAAAGATTAAGTTCATCACAATAAGAGTACAGAGGGGAGAAACATCATATGATCCATCTGTGTTAACAAAGCCCATGATATAGATCACAAGAGAGAGAGAGAGAGACTAAACACATAGCTACTAGTACAAACCCTCGGTCCCGAGGGTGGACTACTCCCTTCTCATTGTGGTGGCCGCCGGGATGATGAAGATGGCCACCGGAGATGATTCCCCCCTCCGGCAGGGTGCCGGAACGGGGTCTAGATTGGTTTTCGGTGGCTATAGAGCCTTGCGGCGGCGAAACTTCTGATCTAGCGTTCCCCTGAAGGGTTTCAGAATATTTGGGAATTTATAGTGCAAAGAGGGGGTGTGGGAGGCCACCGAGGTGGGCACAACCCACCTGGGCGCGCCTGGGCCTCCTAGTGCACCCTGGTGGGTTGTGCCCCCCTCGAGGCACCCCCAGGTGCAGCTCTGGCCCATTGGTTTCCTTCTGGTCCAAAAAATTCATGGTGTTTGGACTCCGTTTGATATTGATTTCCTGTGATGTAAAAAACAAGCAAAAAACAGCAACTGACACTGGGCACTGGGTCAATAGGTTAGTCCCAAAAAATAATATAAAGTTGCTATAAAATGATTGTAAAACATCCAAGAATGATAAAATAAAAGCATGAATACTTCATAAATTATAGATACATTGGAGACGTATCACTACCTATATGCGGTATTTCCATGCCGTTCCAAACAAATTTGTATATGCCATCTCTAAATCTTCAAAATAAATTTTCTCTTTTGTGTGCCCGTACGGCTCATGAAACAATCGGGAGTATCCAATATTTTTCCATTCTAGGTGTGTTATTCTCACGATATGTGTTGACTCGCTATCATTCACGAGAAAGTGGCTGGTATTCGGGGTGCCTAGTCCCATGCTCAAAAATCAAATCAAAATATATGAAACAAAACTCCCCCCAAGAATGTTGTTGGTATGGACGGTACCCGTGGATTCGGCTCGCCGTGGAGTGTGATTGATTGGTGGAGGGGGAGTAAAAACTTTACTATTCTATTTGGGAACTGCCTATAATGTATTTACCATGGAAAGTATTGTGAGCTACTTCGTCGTTTTCGTTGACAGGAAAAGCATGCCACTCAAAATATTTTTCTCTCTCAATATAAACGTTGAGATCTGGCACCTCTACAAATCCCTACTTCCCTGTGCGAAGGGCCTATCTATTTACTTTATGCAATCTTTATTTTTGCTTTGAGTCTCCATCTTGTCTTATAAGCACCAACTAGGGGGCACTATGATCGTACTTGAGCATTGGGCATAGCTAATATTTGAGTGTGTTTCATGAATGGATCAATGATTGAGCATGATGGGCTAGGGATAACTTTCTTTAATGTTGATATACTGAAAGACATGGTTGCTTGTTGACATGCTTGAGTACTGAAGTCATTATGTTAAAACTTGACTATTGCTTTGAATTATTTACAAAGACCAAATGTCCATTCTATACTAAGAAGAAAAGAATATGATGAACATGTTAGGCATCATTCCACATCAAAAATTCTGTTTTTATCATTTACCTACTCGAGGACGAGCAGGAATTAAGCTTGGGGATGTTAATACGTCTCCAACGTATCTATAGTTTTTGTTTGTTCCATGTTGTTATATTATCATTCTTGGATGTTTTACAATCATTTTACCACAAATTTATATTATTTTTGGGACTAACCTATTAACCCAGAGTCTAGTGCCAGTTTCTGTTTTTTCCTTGTTTTTGAGTTTTACAGAAAATGAATATCAAATGGATTCCAAAGGGAATAAAAATATATGGTGATTTTTATGGACCAGAAGACACCCACGGAGCTTGGAGATGAAGTTAGAAGATTCCTGAGGAGGCCACAAGCCTCAGGGGCACGGCCACCCGCACTGGGCGCGCCCACCAGGCTTGTGGGCCCCTCGGGAGTCCACCAACCTCCTTCTCAGCTCTATAAATCCTCAAATATTCCAAAAAAAACAACGCAGAACCTACATCGGGAGTTCCACCGCTGCAAGCCTCCAAAGCCATGAAAAACAAATTGGGAGCCTATTCCGGCACCCTAACGGAGGGGGAAACCATCACCGGAGGCCCTCTTCATCATCCCAACAGTCTCCATGACGAGGAGGGAGTAGTTCACCCTCGGGGTTGAGGGTATATACCAGTAGCTATGTGTTTGATCTCTCTCTCTCTCGTGTTCTTAAGATGACACGATCTTGATGTACCACGAGCTTTATTGATATAGGTTGAATCATATGGAGTTTTCCCCTCTCTATCTTCTTGTGATGAATTGAGTTTTCCCTTTGAAGTTTTCTTATCGGATTGAGTCTTTAAGGATTTGAGAACACTTGATGTATGTCTTGCGATGGGATGTCCGTCGTGACAATGGGATGTTCTATTGATCCACTTGATGTATGTTTTGGTGATCAACTTGTGGGTTCCGTGACCTTGGGAATCTATGCATAGGGGTTGGCACACGTTTTTGTCTTGACTTTCCAGTAGAAACTTTGGGGCACTCTTTGAAGTTCTTTGTGTTGGATTGAACATGATCAATCTGAAATTATGTGATGCATACCATATAATCAAGCCCATGGGTACTTGTGGTGACATTGGAGTATCTAGGTGACATTAGGGTTTTGGTTGATGTGTGTCTTAAGGTGTTATTTTAGTACGAACTCTAGGGTTGTCCGTGACACTTATAGGGATAGATCATAAGATTGATCAGAAAGGATAAGTTTGAGGTGGTTTCGTACCCTACAATAATTTCTTTGTTACTTCTCCGCTACTTGTTACTTTGGAGTGAACTCTTTGTCGCATGAGAGGTGTTTACATATGATTCAACTATGTCAATAATGTTGAGAGAAATTGCACCAGTGAAAGTATGGACCCTAGGCTTTGTTTCCAAGCATTTATACAACGTTTTGCTTGCTGTTTACTATTTGCTAGCTTCCTTTTTTTATATATTTTCAGATTACAAAAACCTATATCTACCGTCCATATTGCACTTTTATCACCATCTCTTCGCCGAACTAGTGCACCTATACAATTTACCATTGTATTGGGTGTGTTGGGGACACAAGAGACTCTTTGTTATTTGGTTGCAGGGTTGTTCGAGAGAAACCATCTTCATCCTACGCCTCCCACGGATTGATAAACCTTAGGTAATCCACTTGAGGGAAAATTGCCATTGTCCTACAAAACTCTGCGCTTGGAGGCCCAACACGAGTCTACAAGAAGAAGGTTGTGTAGTAGACATCAGTACCATCCAATGCTAGATCTGGTTGCTGCTACTGCTGAGACGCGCTAAGTTTGTTGATTTGCTCCTGTTGCATGTGATATTTTGATTCCAAGTCCTGGATCCGATGTACTTCATTTTTCTTCTTTCTATCACGGCTTTTGTATCTAACGCTCCAATCCTCAAACCCCAGAAACCACGGAACCATGCCTTTGCCTCGTGTTCGCCCCGGGTGTTCAGGATTCTTCAGGGCGCGCAAAAGCTCGTCGTTCTCTCCCTCCGGCTGGTACACACCAGCTCGAGCTTCTTCTATTGCTTTATGTATCTCGACCGTGGCATCATTAAGACTTGCATGTTCAAGAACCTGGCCTGTCTTTGGATCCAACTTTCCCCCATGTGCATAAAACCAAGTCCTACACCTCTCGGGCCAAGTATCTTTTACTGGAGTGACCCGTGCAGCCCTCATGTTTCGCTCAAATTCATCCCACTTAGGAAACCCAGACTTGTAGCCGTCTGGCCCTAAACGATGGTGCCACATTTTTTTGTCGGCATTTTTCTTGTTTATTCTCGACCGTTTCTTAGATTCTTCTGATTCCTTGAACTTCACAAATTCGTCCCAGTCATCTGCTAACTTCACATATTCTCCTTTGAATTCTGGAGTCTTCTTTCCTCCTTCCAAGTAATTATTCCATAATCTTTTCTTCCAAGACTAGAATTGTGGGGCCATCTTCTTAAGAGCACACTTCTTGACTATCTCCTGTTGGAGACCTGTGAGACCCTCTCGTAGGGTGAAATGTTTCATGAGCTCCTCCCAAAGCAGATCTTTTGCTCTTTGGCTGACAAAAGGAACTCTGCGATCCTTCGGTTGATTCCATTCTTGCACGATGATCGGGATATGGTCCCTAATGATAACTCTACATTGACGTATAAATTTGTTTGCGTTCTCTGTAGGAGCAATCGGTTCGCCATCTGCTCTAATTTGATCGGTGTTATACTTCAAGCCTTGTTTCAACTTTCTTGTCGGGCCACGTTTAACCCTTGTAGAAGATTTGCTTGATCTAGAGGGCTAAAAGGAAGAAAGATTCATTAATATATTCAAATCAATCAATACATCTGATGATCACCAGAGGGCAAATCAATACCTCGCCGGACTCTATTAAATGAAAAAAATCTTTGCCATTGTCATTGTTAGCTGGTTCGCCTTCGTCTCTTGGTTGTTCTTCCTGAATTCCCTCACCAGATGGGTTAAGGTATTGTGAGCCATCATCTACTTCATTCTCTTCCTTTCTGGAGCGTATCAGGTCATACATGGCATTCTCTTGATCACGGTCCATAGCTTAACTAATCCAGAACAAATATAAAACAATTAGAATGCATTCAATAAGCACAACAGGAGATATGCAAATCAATACAAGGCAATGCACAAATATGATCATATAATATCACTAATACATCATCGAATAATAGTATCACTAATACATCGTCGAATAGTATCACTAATACATTATCGAATAATATCACTAATACATCATCGAATAGTATCCACTAATACAGATATAGTTGGTGTCTCGCGGCGCAGGCGGTGGACACCCAAAGAGAAGGAACTATGACAGGATCATAGCTCGGGTGAGATCCTTGAAGAACCTGTCAGGTATTGGAGAACCTGACGTCCAACGCAGCCATGTAGCATCAGACATGCTCGTCCTCCTCCCTAACACGGCAACGTACCACCTCCGCGGGGGCCGGCTCCCTCTACACCGATAGTGGTCCATGCAACCGCCACCAACTAACCTCCGGGTCGACGACGGGACCCTCATTCCTCACCAAGCTCCGCGCCTCGGAAGGCAGCACCTCCCAATGCCAGCCCAGCGGAGCCCAGTCCCGAACATGGCGCCTCTCAAGCAGATGGTTGCCACCGAGTCGACGATGAGGATGCGGGATGGGCATCGTTGATGCGACAGCTATGCTATGCAATTGATTTGATGGTTAGGCAAGATGCTTTATATGAAGTATGTCAATTAGCAAATCAGCAACATCTAAACATTTAAAACATACATTTAAACATTTAAAACATACGTCAATGCAACAATATAACATACAAATAAAATGTATCATTTATTTTAATTGCGTCAAAGTGACATATTATTCTCTTATTATCAATTTTTGGAACAAACGTTCCAATCGTGGTATTATAGGAGCATACCACATCACCTTGGCAAGAATCCTCCTCCTGGGGCCCTCACCGTGAACATCATCACCAGGGTCATCGCGACCAATCTTATATCGCAATGCATTGCATATCGAGCATGCA
This sequence comes from Hordeum marinum, assembly GCA_022496015.1. Taxonomy (NCBI): domain Eukaryota; kingdom Viridiplantae; phylum Streptophyta; class Magnoliopsida; order Poales; family Poaceae; genus Hordeum; species Hordeum marinum. The sequence continues at coordinate 327,974,963 of CM039677.1, forward strand.
TTCAAATTCTCGTACTCACCATGGTAGAGGATGCAGTCATTAGAGCATGCATGTATCTTCTGCACCTCCAATCCTAGAGGGCACACAACCTTCTTTGCTTCGTATGTACTATCGGGCAATTCGTTGTCCTTTGGAAGCTTCTTTTCAAATGCCTTGTCAGCTACACCATTCTCTGCCTTCCATTGCAGCAATTCGAGTGTGGTACCGAGCTTTGTGTTGTCATCTTTGCAACTTGGGTACAACCCTTTTTTGTGATCCTCTAACATGCGCTGCAACTTCAACTTGTCCTTTTCATTTTCGTAGTTTCTCTTTGCATCGGCAATGGCCCGACCAAGATCATCAGCGGGCTCATCTGATGCATCAACTTCTTCTTCTTCATTCTCTTCCCCTATTGTACTACCATCATATTCAAGACACCCAAGATAATTGTCATCATCCTCTTCTTCTTCATTCTCTTCCATTAGAACCCCTCTTTCTCCGTGATTGGTCCAACAATTATAGCCGGATATGAAACCGGACGTAAACAGATGGACGTGAATCTGTTTTGAGCTAGAGTAAGTCTTATCATTCTTACACACACCACATGGACAACACAACCATCCCGCTTGTTTGCCTCGACCGCATGCAAAAAACTCTAGACACCATTAATGAACTGGGGAGAGCGTCGGTCAACGTACACCCATTGTCGGTTCATCTTCATTACACAACACCGAGAAGAACAAATTAATACAAGTTCATACATAAAGTTCATACACACTTATTCTCATAAAACAACATAAAACTATCTAGCTAAAACATTTTAAATGCAACAACAAATGCGATCAAAATCGCAACTAAGGTAAAAATTGATCCAACACCATAATGATACCAAGCCTCTTTATGAACGGCATCTTTTGTAATCTTTCAAATCTTCAAGCGCATTGCATCCATCTTGATCTTGTGATCATCGACGACATAGGCAATGTACAACCCCAATTTAATCTTCTCTTCTTCAACTTTTTTCAATTTTCCTTTCAAATCCTCGTTTTTTTAACTAAATTTAACTTCTCAACAATAGGGTCGGTTGGCATTTCTGGTTCAACTACCTCCTAGATAAAAATATCTATGTCAACTTGATGGGCATAATTGTCATTAACACGAAATGCAACAAATAGTTATAAAAGAGAATATACCACATCTGAATCGTAAACCGGACGAGGACCGACGGGCACGGATATTGTAATCATGGCACTATATATAACAACAATCATATAAGTAAGAAAACTATGCAAGTAACTATATAAATCATACAAATACTATTTTATTTATAAAAATGGTAAGAACACAAGAAGAGGCTCACCAAGGTGGTGCCGGTGACGGGACGGTGCGGTCGATCGACGGTGGTTAGGACAGGGACGGGAAGGCACACTAAGTAAACCACATCTACACATATGCAAACTAGGGAGTTAATTTGAGATCAAATTTCATATAAATCAAAAAAAACTATCACATAATTACACCCAAACTAAAACCCACAAATCACTATACTTATAAAGCATTGCAGGAGCTAATCTAGCAATAAGAGATGAAATGACAAAGTTGCTAACCTTTGTAAACACTTGAATGGATTGGGGTGCCTCAAATCTTGACAAATCTTGGAAAAAATGGAGGGATGAGCTCGAGCTAGGGGAAGAAACAAAGAGGGGAGTTCGAAGGGAGAAAACAGAAAAATGGCGTCGGGATGGACGACGAGTTTATATAGGGAAATCTTTAGTCCCGGTTGGTTAAACATGTTGGAAATATGCCCTAGAGGCAATAATAAATTATTTATTATCATATTTACTTATTCATGATAATCGTTTATTATCCATGCTATAATTGTATTGATCGGAAACTTAAATGCATGTGTGGATACATAGACAAAACCATGTCCCTAGTATGCCTCTAATAGACTAGCTCGCTGATCAAAAGATGGTTAAGGTTTCCTAGCCATGGACATGAGATGTCATTTGATAAAGGTATCACATCATTAGGAGAATGATGTGATGGACAAGAACCAAACTACAAACGTAGCATATGATCATGTCAGTTTATTGCTGTTGTTTTCCGCTTGTCAAGTATATGTTCCTATGACCATGAGATCATGCAACTCACGGATATAGAAGGAGTGCCTTGTGCGTATCAAACATCGCAACGTAACTGGGTGACTATAAAGGTACTCTACAGGTACCTCCGATGGTGTCTGTTGAGTTGGCATGGATCAAGACTGGGATTTGTTACTTCGTGTGACGGAGAGGTATCTGAGGGCCCACTCGGTAATACAACATCACAATGAGCCTTGCAAACAATGTGACTAATTGTTAGTTGCGGGATCTTGTATTACGGAACGAGTAAAGAGACTTTCCGGTAATGAGGTTGAACTAGGTATGAAGATACCGACGATCAAATCTCGGGCAAGTAACATACCGAAGAACAAAGGGAACGTTATCCGGGATTAATTGAATCCTTGACATAGAGGTTCGACCGATAAAGATCTTCATAGAATATGTAGGAACCAATGTGGACGTCCAGGTCCCGCCACTGGTTATTGACCGTAGAGGTGTCTCGGTCATGTCTACATAGTTCTCGAACCCGCAGGGTCTGCACACTTAAGGTTCGGTGACGTTTCGGTAGTGTAGAGTTATGTATGGTGGTGACCGAAGGTTGTTCGGAGTCCCGGATGAGATCCCGGACGTCATGAGGAGCTCTGGAATGGTCCGGAGGTAAAGATTCATATATAGTAAGTCCTAGTTTGGTCGCCGGAAAAGTTTCGGGCTCATCGGTAGTGTACCGGGAGTGCCGGTAGTGTACCGGGAGACCTCCGGGAGGGGTATTTCGACCCCATAGGGTCCATGGGCTGTGGGAGAATAATAGCCAGCCCTTAGTGGGCTTGTGGAACATCCACAAAAGGCCCATGGAGCAGGAGAAGAAAAGGCTAAAGGAAAAAGTGGAAAATCAGCCAATAGGGAGCAATCCTAGTCCAACTAGGATTGGAGGAGAAGTAGGATTCCTCTCCTCCTTGGCGCACAAGGATGGTTGGCTGCCTTGTGCGCCAGCCCCTCTTCCTCTCCTCTCCTCCTATATGTACTAATGGAATAGAGGTTTTTTGCACAGAAATTACGGCCAAGTGCTACCCGTTCCACCGGTGCTCCTCTAGATCAGTTTTCCATAGTGCTTAGGCGAAGCCCTGCCGGAATTGCTCCACCACCACCATCACCGGAGAACCATCATGCTGCCGGTGAACTCTCTCTCCTCTCCACCTCCTCTTGCTGGATCAAGACGGTGGAGATCGTCATCAAGCTGCACGTGTGCTGAACGCGGGGGTGTCGTCCGTTCGGCGCTAGATCGGCAGGGCTGTGATCGAGATCGCGAGACAGTTCGTGATGAGATCGCGGGACGGATCGTGATGATTTCACGGGACAGATCGTGATCAAGATCGTGAGACGGATTATGATGAGATCGCGGGATGAATCGTCATGAGTTCGCGGGACGGATCGTGATGAGATCGCGGGACGCTTGGCGATTTGGATCGCGAAGATGTTCGACTACACCAACCGCGTTTCTTAACGCTTCCCGCTTAGCGATCTACAAGGGTATGTAGATCCACTCTCCCTCTCGTAGATGCTCATCACCATGGATAGGTTTGCATGTGCATAGGAAAAATTTTGTTTCCCATGCGACGTTCCCCAACAGTGGCATCATGAGCTAGGTTGATGGTTCGATGAGATCTCGAGTAGAACACAAAAGGTTTGTTGGCGTTGATGCTTAGATTTCTTCCTCCCTTGGTCGTATTTTGGTTCAGCGGGATTGTGAGATGAAGTGGCCCGGACCAACATTACTCGTACGCTTACGAGAGACCGGTTCCCTCGACGCAACTTGTTGCCTAGATGGCTTGCGGGTGACAGTTTCTCTCACTTTAGTTGGATCGGATCCGACAAAGGCGGTCCTTGAGAAGGTTGAAAAGCAACTAGTGTATCACCATTGTGGTTTTTGCGTAGGTGAGAATTGTTCTTGCTAGATACCCGTAGCAGCCACGTAAAACATGCAACAACAATTAGAGGACGTCTAACTTGTTTTTGCAGGGTATGATGTGATATGATATGGCCAATTACATGATGTGATATATGTGATGTATGAGATGATCATGTGATGTATAGATTATCACGACTTGCATGTCGATGAATACGGCAACCGGCACGAGCCATAGGGTTGTCTTTAATTATTGTATGACCTGCGTGTCAATCATTAAGCGCTATGTAATGCTTTACTTTATCGCTAAACGGTAGCAATAGTAGTAGAAGCATGCAGGGCGTGACAACCCCGATGGCGACACGTTGATGGAGATCAAGATGATGGAGATCATGGTGTCATGCCGATGACGATGGAGATCATGCCGGTGCTTTCTAGATGGAGATCAAAAGCACAAGTTCATGGCCATATCATGTCACTTATGATTTGCATGTGATGTTAATCCTTTTTATGCACCTTGTTTTGCTTCGGACGACGGTAGCATTATAAGGTGATCCCTCACTTAATTTCAAGATAAATTGTGTTCTCCCCGAGTGTGCACCATTGCGAAAGTTCGTCGTGTTGAGACACCACGTGATGATCGGGTGTGATAGACTCTACGTTCACATACAACGGGTGCAAGCCAGTGTTGCACACGCAGAACACTCGGGTTAAACTTGAAGAGCCTAGCATGTACAGACATGGCCTCGGAACACAAGAGACCGAAAGGTCGAACATGAGTCATATAGTAGATATGATCAACATGATGGTGTTCACCATTGCAGCCACCTCAACTCACGTGATGATCGGACTTGAGTTGGTGAAATTTGGACCATGTATCACTCGAATGATCGGAGGGATGTCAATTTGAGTGGGAGTTCTTAAGTAATATGATTAATTGAACTTATTATCATGAACATAGTCAGTAGTGACTTTGCAAATTATGTTGTAGATTACTAGCTCGCGCTGTAGCTCCCTTGTATTTTTGTATGTTCCTAGAGAAATAGAATTGAAAGATGATGGTAGCAATATTGCGGACTGGGTCCGTGATCTGAGGATTGTCCTCATTGCTGCACAGAAGGCTTATGTCCTTAATGCACCGCTCGGTGCGCCAACCCCTCTAGCATCGTCTGTAGATGTTGTGAACATCTGACAGGCACGTTCTGATGACTACTTGATAGTTTAGTGCGTCATGCATTACGGCTTAGAATTGAGGCTCCAAAAACGTTTTGAACGTCACGGAACATATGAGTTGTTTCTAAGAGCTGAGATTGTGATCTCAGGCTCATGCCCGTGTTGCAAGATATGAGATCTCCAACAAGATTCTTTGCCTACAAGATGAAAGAGAATAGCTCAATCGTTGAGCATGCACTCAGATTGTCTAGGTGCTACAATCGCTTGAATCGAGTGGGAGTTGATCTTCCAGATAAGATAGTGATTGATATAGTTCTCCAAGTCACTGTCACTGAAGCTACTAGAACTTGGTGATGAACTATAAATTGCCAGGGATAGAAATAATGATTCCTAAGTTGTTCGCGATGTTTGACACCGCGAAGGTAGAAATCAAGAAGGAGCGTCAAGTGTTGATGGTTAATCAAACCACTAGTTTCGAGAAGGGCAAGAGCAAGGAGGGAAACTTCATGGATAGCAAGTCAATTGCTGCTCCAGTGAAGCAACCCAAAGTTGAACTCAAACCCGAGACTAAGTGCTTCTGTTATGAGGTGAGCGGTCGCTGAAGAGGAACAACCCTAGATGCTTGGTAGATAAGAAGGCTGGCAACATCGATAGAAGTATATTTGATATACGAGTTATTAATGTGTACCTTGCTAGTACTCCTAGTAGCACCTGGGTATTGGATACCGGTTCAGTTGCTAAATGTTAATAACTCGAAATAAAAGCTACGGAATAAACGGAGAACTAGCTAAGGGTGAGGTGACGATATGTGTTGGAAGAGTTTCCAAGGTTGATGTGATCAACATCGCACGCTCTCTCTACCTTCAGGCTTAGTGACGAACCTGAATAAATGTTATTTGGTGTTTTGTGTTGAGCATGGACATGATTACATCATGTTTGTTGCAATACGGTTATTCATTTGAATTAGAGAATAATGGTTATTCTGTTTGCATGAATAATACCTTCAATGGTCATGCGCCCAGTGAGAATGGTTTGTTGAAATCTTGATTGTAGTAATACACATGTTCATAACATTGATGTCAAAAGATACAAAGTTAATAATGATAGTACCACATATTTGTGGCACTGCCGCAGAATGTCATATTGGTATAAAGCGCATGAAGAAACTCCATGCTGATGGATCTTTAGACTCATTCGATTTCGAATCAGTTGAGACATGCGAACCATGCCTCTTGGGCAAGATGACTAAAGGACCCCGTTGGATGGAGGAGGCAAGTGATTCATTGGAAATGATACATGTTGATGTATGCAATCCAGTGAGTCTTGTAGCATGCAATGGATACCGTTATTTTCTTACCTTCACTGATGATTTGAGTAGATATAGTGTATATTTACTTAATGAAACACAAGTCTAAATCGTTTGAAAGGTTCAAGAAAATTCAGAGTGAAGTTTAAGATCATCATGACAAAAAGATAAAAATGACTGCGATATGATCGTGGAGGTGAATATCTGAGTTACGAGTTTGGCATACAACTTGAGACAATGTGAAAGTTGTTTCACAACTAACGCCACCTGGAACACCATAGTGTGATGGTGTGTCCGAACGTCATAGTCATGCTCTATTGGATATAGTGCGTGCTATGATGTCTCTTATCGTTTTACTACTATAATTTTGGGGTTATGCATTAGAGACAACTACATTCACTTTAAATAGGGCACCATCTAAATCCTTTGAAATGACACCGTGTGAATTATGGTTTGATAGAAACCTAAGCTGTCATTTCTTAATGTTGGTTGCGACACATGTGTGGAAAATGTTTTCACCTAATAAGCTCGAACCCAAAGCACACAAATGTATCTTCATAGAATACCCTAAGAACAGTTAGGTATGCCTTCTATCTCAGATCCGAGTGCAAATTGTTTGTTGCTAAAACTGGGTCCTTTCTCGAGAAGAGTTTCTCTCAAAAGAATTGAGTGGGAGGAAGATAGAACTTCATGAGGTTGTTAAACCTTTGTTCAACCAGAGAGTAGCGTAGCGCAGAAAAATGTTTCTGTGAAGCCTACGTTAGTTGAAGAGAAAGTTAATGATGATGATCATGAAGCTTCAGGATCAAGTTACTATCGAACTTCGTAGGTCGACAAGGATGTGTACTGCTCCTAAGCGGTACGACAACCCTGTCTTGGAGGACATGTTGTTGGACAACGATGAACCTACGAGCTATGGAGAAGCGATGATGGGCCCGGATTCCGACAAGTGGTTGGAGGCCATGAAATCCGAGATAGGATCCATGTATGAGAACCAAGTATAGACTTTGGTAGACTTGCTCGTTGGACAGCAGGTCGTTGAATACAAATGGATCTTTAACATGAAGACAGACACTGATGGTAAATGTCACCATTTGTAAAGCCCGACTTGTTCCAAAGATGTTTGTGACAAGTTCAAGGAGTTGACTACGATGAGACTTTCTCACTCGTAGCGGTGCTAAAGTCTGTTGGAATTATGTTAGCAGTTGCTGCATTTTTCAATTATGAAATCTGGCAGATGGATGTCAAAACATCGTTTCCTTAACGGTTTACTTGAGGAACGGTTGTATGTGATACAACCAGAAGGTTTTGTCAGTCCTAAGGATGCTAAAAGGTGAGCAAGCTTCAGTGATCCTTCTATGGACTGAAGCAAGCATCTCGGAGTTGGAATATACACTTTGATGAGTTGATCAAAGTTTTTGAGTTTATACGAAGTTTACGAGAAACTTGTATTTACAATAAAGTGAGTGGGAGCACTATGGAATTTCTGATAAGTATATGTGGATGACATATTGTTGATCGGAAATAATGTAGAATTTTTGAAAGGCATAAAAGGTTGTTTGAAAGGTGTTTTTCAAAGGAAAACCTGGATAAAGCTACCTAATTGTTGAGCATCAAGATCTATAGAGGTAGATCAAGATGTTTGATGAGACTTTGAATGAGTACATACCTTGACAAGATTTTGAAAGGAGTTCAAAATGGATCAGTCAGAGAAAGAGTTCTCGCCTGATTTGTAAGGTGTGAAGTTGAGTGAGACTCAAAGCTCGACCACGACAGAAGGAAGAGAAAGGACGAACGTCGTCCCCTATGCCTTAGCCATAGGCTCTGTACAGTATGCCATGATGTGTACCACACCTGTGTGTGCCTTGCCATGAGTCTATCAAGGGGTAGGAAAGAGATCCAGGAGTGGATCACTGGACAACGGTCAAGATTATCCTTAGTAACTGAAAGACTAAGGAGATGTTTCTCAATTGTGGAGGTGATAAAGAGTTCATCGTAAGGAGTTACGTCGATGCAAGCTTTAACACTAATCCGGATGACTCGTAGTAGCAATCTGGATACGTATAGTGGAGCAGCCATTTGGAATAGTACCAAGTGGAGTGTGGTAGCAGTGTTTATGGTTTCACATAGAGATTTGCAAAGTACACACGGATCTGAATATCGCAGACCCGTTGACTATAAGACCTCTCTCACATGCAGAGCATGATCGAGCCCCAAAACTCGTTGGGTGTTAGATTCATAACAATGTGAATCACATGGTGATGTGAACTAGATTATTGACTCTAGTGCAAGTGGGAGACTGTTGGAAATATGCCCTAGAGGCAATAATAAATTAGTTATTATCATATTTCCTTATTCATGATAATCGTTTATTATCCATGCTATAATTGTATGGATCGGAAACTTAAATGCATGTGTGGATACATAGACAAAACCATGTCCCTAGTATGCCTCTAATAGACTAGCTCGTTAATCAAAAGATGGTTAAGGTTTCCTAGCCATGGACATGAGATGTCATTTGATAATGGGATCACATCATTAGGAGAATGATGTGATGGACAAGACCCAAACTACAAACGTAGCATATGATCGTGTCAGTTCATTGCTGCTGTTTTCCGCATGTCAAGTATATGTTCCTATGACCATGAGATCATGCAACTCACGGATATCGAAGGAGTGCCTTGTGTGTATCAAACGTCGCAACGTAACTGGGTGACTATAAAGGTGCTCTACAGGTATCTCCGATGGTGTCTGTTGAGTTGGCATGGATCAAGACTGGGATTTGTTACTTCGTGTGACGGAGAGGTATCTCAGGGCCCACTCGGTAATACAACATCACAATGAGCCTTGCAAGCCATGTGACTAATTGTTAGTTGCGGGATCTTGTATTATGGAACGAGTAAAGAGACTTGCCGGTAACGAGGTTGAACTAGGTATGGAGATACCGACGATCGAATCTTGGGCAAGTAACATACCGAAGAATAAAGGGAACGTTCTACGGGATTAATTGAATCCTTGACATAGAGGTTCGACCGATAAAGATCTTCATAGAATATGTAGGAACCAATGTGGACGTCCAGGTCCCGCCACTGGTTATTGACCATAGAGGTGTCTCGGTCATGTCTACATAGTTCCTCGAACCCGCAGGTTCGCACACTTAAGGTTCGGTGACGTTTCGGTAGTGTAGAGTTATGTATGGTGGTGACCTAAGGTTGTTCGGAGTCCCGGATGAGATCCCGGACGTCATGAGGAGCTCTGGAATGGTCCGGAGGTAAAGATTCATATATAGGAAGTCCCAGTTTGGTCGCCGGAAAAGTTTCGGGCTCATCGGTAGTGTACCGGGAGTGCCGGTAGTGTACCGGGAGACCTCCGGGAGGGGTATTTCGACCCCAGAGGGTCCATGGGCTGTGGGAGAATAATAACCAGCCCTTAGTGGGATGGTGGAACATCCACAAAAGTCCCATGGAGCAGGAGAAGAAAAGGCTAAAGGAAAAAGTGGAAAATCAGCCAATAGGGAGCAATCCTAGTCCAACTACGATTGGAGGAGAAGTAGGATTCCTCTCCTCCTTGGCGCACAAGGCTGGTTGGCTGCCTTGTGCGCCAGCCCCTCTTCCTCTCCTCTCCTCCTATATATACTAGTGGAATAGAGTTTTTTTGCACAGAAATTACGGCCACGTGCTACCCATTCCACCGGTGCTCCTCTAGATCGGTTTTCCGTAGTGCTTAGGCGAAGCCCTGTCGGAATTGCTCCACCACCACCATCACCGGAGCACCGTCATGCTGCCGGTGAACTCTCTCTCCTCTCCACCTCCTCTTTCTGGATCAAGATGGTGGAGATCGTCATCAAGCTGCACGTGTGCTGAACGCGGAGGTGCCGTCCGTTCGGCGCTAGATCGGAAGGGCCGTGATCGAGATCGCGAGACAGTTCGTGATGAGATCGCGGGACGGATCGTGATGAGTTCGCGGGGCAGATCGTGATCAAGATCGTGAGATGGATCGTGATGAGATCACGGGACGAATCGTGATGAGTTCGCGGGATGGATCGTGATGAGATCGCGGGACGCTTGGCGATTTGGATCGCGAAGATGTTCGACTACACCAACCGCATTTCTTAACGCTTCCCGCTTAGCGATCTACAAGGGTATGTAGATCCACTGTCCCTCTCGTAGATGCTCATCACCATGGATAGGTTTGCGTGTGCGTAGGAAAATTTTTGTTTCCCATGCGACGTTCCCCAACAAAACAAACCAGGACTAAAGGTCAAACCAGGACTAAATGGCCTCGTGGGGGGCCCAGGCTGCCACCAGCCTGCCACCATTCATTTAGTCCCGGTTTGTGATATGAACCAGGACTATATGTTCCAAATGAACCGGGACTAATGGCCTGACCGCTACTAGCCGTTGAAACCGGGACTAATGGCAACATTAGTCCCGGTTCAAATCCAAACTGGGACTAAAGGTAGAAATGGAAGACCTGTTTTCTACTAGTGTCAGTTAGCAGTAGCGTTGTGTAAGAGGCACTACTGCTAAACTTTAGCTGTAGCGATTGGTAAAGTGTGCTACTGCTAACAGCTAGTTGTAGCGACGTACTAATAGCACGGGCACCCGCGTTACTACTAGCCCTATAGCCAGCGCTACTACTAGTATTTCTCCTAGTAGTGAATCACGTTATAATTCATATGTTTTACCATGGACTTGATGGTGAATCTAAAAGTATACTTGGTTGTTATGCAAGAGGAATATTTACATGTTTACTGGAAGATAAAGCCAAATGTCTTATAGAGACAATATTAACAACCATAGATCAATGGTATAAGAAATAAATTCAACCACCAGCAAGAGGGAAAATATACTGTATTAAAGATGTCGAAGGTTTCAATGATGCGATGAGCAGTAAATGTACAAATGTGGAAACTCAATATGCTTAACCAGTAGACATAGATCTCTTCGATATCTATGAACAGGAAGATGAACTCTATGAAACACTACAAAACTTCAAGCACTATAAAGAGGAAGTCAAGAGAGACCTTTGTAGGTCTTGGTCCCATTGGTGCAAGCTCCGCATCAGTGAATCACCTCAAAGTCGTTCACAAAGAACCACCATATATGACTACATAATGGAAATGGAGGAACGAAGATCCATCTATATCCAAGAAGACTGAAAATTTTCGTATGTCTTAGTCATTTAAGAGAAGTGCAGCTTTAATTTGGTGTGAGTTGCAGATTGAACTTCTCACATAGTTGTTTCGCTGAACTGAAATGGCACTTTTCTTAAAAAACATCAGAAAATCTCAGACAACTTAGCATTAACAAATCCTACTCCCTCCTTTCCGGTTTATAGGGCTCATCTCAAAAAATTCAGATTTCCATTATATTAGGCTCATTTTGAGTCTAATTGACTTAAAGTGCTTTGAGTCTCACATCATATTTAATTCATAGAGATAAGAGATAGAAAATTAGTGGCCATGGATGTTGTTGGAAATATGCCCTAGAGGCAATAATAAATTAGTTATTATCATATTTCCTTGTTCATGATGATCGTTTATTATCCATGCTATAATTGTATTGATCGGAGACTTAGATGCATGTGTGGATACATAGACAAAACCATGTCCCTAGTATGCCTCTAATAGACTAGCTCGTTGATCAAAATATGGTTAAGGTTTCCTAGCCATGGACATGAGATGTCATTTGATAACGGGGTCACATCATTAGGAGAATGATGTGATGGACAAGACCCAAACTACAAACGTAGCATATGATCGTGTCAGTTTATTGCTATTGTTTTCCGCATGTCAAGTATGTGTTCCTATGACCATGAGATCATGCAACTCACAGATATCGGAGGAGTGCCTTGTGTGTATCAAACGTCGCAACGTAACTGGGTGACTATAAAGGTGCTCTATAGGTATCTCCGATGGTGTCTGTTGAGTTGGCATGGATCGAGACTGGGATTTGTTACTCCGTGTGACGGAGAGGTATCTCAGGGCCCACTCGGTAATGCAACATCACAATAAGCCTTGCAAGCAATGTGACTAATTGTTAGTTGCGGGATCTTGTATTACGAAACGAGTAAAGAGACTTGCCGGTAACGAGATTGAACTAGGTATGGAGATACCAACGATCGAATCTCGGGCAAGTAACATACCGAAGAACAAAGGGAACGTTATACGGGATTAACTGAATCCTTGACATAGAGGTTCGGCCGATAGATCTTCATAGAATATGTAGGAACCAAATGTGGACGTCCAGGTCCCGCCATTGGTTATTGGCCGTAGAGGTGTCTCGGTCATGTCTACATAGTTCTCGAACCTGCAGGGTCTGCACACTTAAGGTTTGGTGACGTTTCGGTAGTATGGAGTTATATATGGTGGTGACCGAAGGATGTTCGGAGTCTCAGATACGATCCAGGACATGACGAGGATCTTCGGAAGATTCTGGAGATAAAGATTGATATATGTGATAATAGTGTTTTGATCTCTGGAAGAGTTCCGGAATTAACCGGAAGGGGTTCCGGATGTTTACCGAAGTGTTCGGGTACAACAACACTTTATATGGACCAATGGGGTAAAACCCACGAGGTATTGAAAAGGGCAAAAGGAAGTTTTGTTGCTTCCTTAAGCAGTAAGGCAGTACTACCGCTAGTGAAGCGGTACTACCGCTCAAGCGGTACTACCGCTCGTGAAGCGGTACTACCGCTTGTGCGCGGGACTGCAGGGATCCGAGTTGGACTCTTTTCTTGCGGGCCAAACCGACCTTGTGTGGGCAAAATCAACCTTTTAGAGGTTTTTGCTCCAAGTTTAGACCCCAGGGCTCAACATATAAATAGAGGGGCAGGGCTAGCACACGGGACACAACTTACGGCCACGTGCTACCCGTTCCACCGGTGCTCCTCTAGATCGGTTTTCTGCAGTGCTTAGGCGAAGCCCTGCCGGAATTGCTACACCACCATCACCGGAGCGCCGTCACGCTGCCGGTGAACTCTCTCTCCTCTCCACCTCCTCTTGCTGGATCAAGACGGTGGAGATCATCATCAAGCTGCACGTGTACTGAACGCGGAGGTGCCGTCCGTTCGGTGCTAGATCGGAAGGACCGTGATCGAGATCGCGAGACGGTTCGTGATGAGATCGCGGAACGGATCGTGATGCGTTCGCGGGATAGATCGTGATCAAGATCGTGAGACGGATCGTGATGAGTTCGCGGGACGGATCATGATGTGTTCGCGGGACGGATCGTGATTGGATCGCGGGATGGATCGTGATGAGATCGAGGGACGCTCGACGATTTGGATCGCGAAGAAGTTCGACTACACCAACCGCGTTTCTTAACGCTTCCCGCTTAGCGATCTACAAGGGTATGTAGATCCACTCTCCCTCTCGTAGATGCTCATCACCATGGATAGGTTTGCGTGTGCGTAGGAAAATTTTTGTTTCCCATGCGACGTTCCCCAACAGATGCCACTTTTTCTACATGCACCATGCAAGTCCAATGAAAGGAAGGGTGATACATTTATTGCTTCGAAAATCGAATATGTGAGAAATATTTCATTGGCTAGTTAAAACTAGTGAGAAGGTTGGTAGAGCACTCGCCCCCCGCGTCGCCTCCTCTCTGGCGACTCGGGGGGATCCCCCGGCACCACCGCCGCCGCACCCCTCCTCCCCCTCCTCTTATCACTGTCGCTGAGGAGCTCGCCGGCAAAGCCCGGGCCGACTCCAGGGAAGGCGGCGACGGGGCTTCTTCTTGCAGGCAGGCTCGCGAGCGGATCTGGCGAGCGGGAGCAGGGAGGCGCGTCGTTCGGGCGTGGCTCTGGGTGACCCGGTAGGTGGACGGCGGGGTGATGGCCATGGGCGACTGGCTCACGCGTGCACGGGAGTCCTCGCTGCGGCTGATGATGGCTTTCGGCATGGCGGCTGCTGGCGCTTGGGCCGGTTGGATCCGGTGCGACGGCGGCTGGGCGCGACGCCCCGTGCGGGTGGCCAGTAGCAGGGCTTCCATGCGCGCTTTGGAACGCTGGGGTGGCGGCCTTAGGACGTGGCGGTGCCATCGTGCACCTCCCTCACGGAGATGGGCCAGCGGCTGCCTACGAGGTGGCGGATCGGGGGCCCTCGCGCCCGAATCTGGTGGTGAGGCGGGGCGGCGGCCTGTGGCGGCGGCCCGGCAGAGGCGCTCTTGCCCTGACCCGCGGGGACGGAGTGGAGGTGTGCGAGGACAGGGCAGCGATGGTGCTGCCCTGCGTGTTGGGCGGCCGCAGTTTGCCTCGACGTGCGAGGTGCACTGCTCTAATCGGTGCCGCCGGTGTTAGTTGGCGGCGGCAAGCAGCTTTGCGTGTTTGGTCATGTTGCTTGGGCGAGGATGGTCAACAAGTTACCAGAGACGGTTTGCTGGGCAGGCTGATGTGGTGATGGATTCGGTGAGCTCCGGGCAAAAGCCTTGCCCGACCTCGGTTTGTGCCGGCGTCGACGGCGTCCTCGGATGTCGTTCCCTTCTTGGAGGCGATGTCGTCGAGCACCCTTCACCACCATTTTCGTCTCGAGCTCGGGCTCTCCGGGTGAAAACCCAAGCTTTGACCCTGGTCGAAGCGGGCGGCGGTGACGTTCTCGTCGCTTCCCTCTTGGGGGTGATGCCTTGGAGGTCTGGTCATTCGTTAGTTCACGATGACTGGGTGGCAATGCTTGTTCATCGTCGGTCAGGAGTGTGCGCGGCCTCAGGGAAGCCGGAGCGGCGGCTCCGGAGAGCACCCATGTGATGTGGAGTGTCGGGTCTGGTTGCGTGGGCGGCAGAGTCGTCGACTCAGGTGGAGCACGGCCTCGGGGACGACGGGGAAGTCGGAACGATGGCTCCGGAGAGCCCCTTTGGGCTGTGGAGTGTCGGGTCTGGTTGCGTGGACGACAGAGTCGTCGAGTCAGTTGGAGCGCGGCCTCAGGGCCGACGGGGAAGTCGGAGCGGCGGCTTCGGAGAGCACCTCTATGTTGTGGAGTGTCGAGATTGGTCGCGTGGGCGGCAGAATCGTCCGCTCGTGCGGTGTGCGGCCTCGGGGGCGACGTGTGTGAGTTGCTCATATTTGTAAGCCGGATTGGCGACTCCGGGCCGTGTGGTGGGGTGGCAACTCTGGTCGTTTGGGCGACGAGGAAGTCAGCTCGTTAGGTACGTAGCCCTGAGGCTGGTGTGGGTTTCAATGTATCGGTTTTCGGCCAGTTTTTCTTATAAACTAACCAACTCTCTTCTTCTTAATAAAAAGGCAGAGCCCCTACTAGCTTCCAAAAAAAACTAATGTCATCCACTTACAAGTCACCTTGGTTAATGGATTTTAGATTTAAGTCCTTTAAACCGGAAATGAAGTAGTACGTACTGATACTGCTCCTCCCTCGCGTTCTCATGAATACCAGCTGCTTTAGCACGTTGTTTTCTGGTTTCTAGGCACTTTGCCCCAATAGCACAGAAATGTAATTTAAAATTTTGTGACCACGGTTGAATGACCAATTGTACTAGTACGCTAGTCCCGTAGGAGGAGGATATACAAAGAGCCACGGGAACCAGATGTATGGGTCAATGGCCTACTGAAACTGTAGGACATGGTTGCACTTGCACACATACCCAAACATACCATACCATATCTTATCTTCCGTAATGATGAGTAGTCGTAGCAGCACATTAAATATGACAGTAGTTTATTTGTATAAGGTTGGCCAAATGCATTAAGGTGACGGACTACTATTCGGCAGGACCCCATCTCTAGGAGAATGTTTTTGTAGGCTCCAAAGAGTACTCCTATAATTCAAGGAAAACAAAAGATTAAAAAAGAGTTCATTTCTTGCGCACCTGCGTTTAGAGGTCCGGTACACGGAACCGGCTCCAATACCGTGCCTCTAAGCACGGCACGTTTGCCGGGCGTACCGTGCCTCCTTTAGACGTACATGGACAAACTGATATGGGCTAGAAATTTATCAAAAATCAATCTGCCAAGCTCAGTCGTTAGATGTATCATAACTGATTAACTAATTGATTTTCCCACCTCAGAAAATTAATAATTAACTTTCCTTTGTCTCAAAAGAATAATTATCTTTCCCTAAAAAGACTTATTAACTATAGATGCCTCAAAAAAACTAATTAACAATAAATCCCTAAATAAATGTAATTACTGTAAAATTTTAGCTACAATTAATACATAACCAATACCATAAAACGAAAATGTACTAATGTAAGAAAAATAGTTTTGCTAAATATTAGTCATAATTTATGTGGAGTGGATTTACTTATTTTTCCTATTTTACTTTATTATTTTAATTGGTTTGATTGATACATTTTTTGTCTTCTTCCATATTATATGTAACTAGCACGTCCGTTCACCACGCACAACTATAGTTATATGCTAACCGATCGTATGCAATTGCAGTGGTATACTCGTGCACAATAAAGATGCAAGCGGACGATGTTCATATGTCCGCGACCTTTTGTGAACAGCAAAAAATAAATAAATTAACATGCTTACTACAATAATGTAGATCACCGAAGCCGTCGTCGGGTTGGCGCCCGCTTCACCAATGCCATAGTAGAGCACCGCCGTCCTAGATCTATCTGACCTCCGTCATCTTCACCAACACCGTTGTCTAACACTGCCCGTCACATATCACTCAAAACATGCATTTCCTTCGATTGGCACACAACTATAGTTGTGCACTGCCTAACAAGACAAAAAATAAAAAAATATCAATCAAACTAATTAAAATAATAAGTAAAAAATAGAAAAAAGGTATAAAATCCGCTCCGCGTGAAATATGACTATTATTTAGCAAAACTATTTATCTTATATGACTTCATTTTTGTTTTACAGCGTTGGTCATGTATTAGTTATACTAGTTAATTAACTTTTTATAGTTAATTAGTTAATCAATTGCACTCAAAAGTAAATAAGTTAACAGGTTCAGGCGTGTGATATATGGTAAACATGCTTTTGGTAATTTTCTGACCCATAGCAATGTGCCCATGCACGTCCTTCATGCGCATCACGGCAGAGGATCCGCTTCCCCGGTACACTGGGCAGGATGCAAGGTGCGTGCAAGATGTTGATGAGGATAGGCTAGGGTACCTACTGGCTTAGAAAAATGCCATGGATCGTACAAACGAGCACGCCATGCACTTAACATATGATAATGTCTCGTGTGTGTGTGTCGAGAGAGAGAGGGTGAGGGTGCTTGTCATACATACATATTCTCTCTTTCTCCATTCCGCTGCTTTTCTCCTCCTACCTCTAGTGCTTTTCATGGCTGGAAGATTCTTGGTTTTGGGATGATGGCGAGATACGACATCTCAGAGCTAGCCTGCCTGCTACAAGAAAAGAACACACGAGGAGGGGCAGATATGTGTTGACAGGCATGCAGGGTAAAAAAATACATATTGTGAATGACGAGGGAAATATGTCTATATATTAATGTATTTGTATAATATAAACGACAATAAAATACACGTTACAAGTTGTTCTAAAGCCGTGGATCGTTAAAACACGCCTGCTACTGGGGAGTAGCCCTCTAGTAGTATCCCATTATCTACTGTATCTCTTACACGGACCCTGCAGCCTGCACAATGTGTCAAACCGACTGTA
Organism: Hordeum marinum; assembly: GCA_022496015.1. Taxonomy (NCBI): domain Eukaryota; kingdom Viridiplantae; phylum Streptophyta; class Magnoliopsida; order Poales; family Poaceae; genus Hordeum; species Hordeum marinum. Next base: position 327,993,027 of record CM039677.1, read on the forward strand.
GAGCAATGTGTTGAGTGTTGACTGACTGACGAGTGATGATGCCAATCTTCCATTGAATGAACCTTTGCAACATCCATTCACCCACATACTGCATGGTCCGATGCATGCATGCAAAACCCAAAGGCAAAAGAAGAGTCTGGCAATGCCAATCTAGTTGATGTTCGACTCGAACGACGTGGTAAAAAGAATGGTGCATCTACATGAACAACTTCATATGAAATTGACACAAGGAACACCCTCTTGTCACGGTCATCAGAAATGAGAGATTCAATGGCAGAAGATAAACAGGAGCCGTATAATCACTAGTTCAACACCCCTTACTTAATCTGTGTACTCAGCTGTGTTAGCCCCCCAAGTCGATCACCACACACATGAACAAACACCAAGTAATTAAGAAGAAGGAAGGCCAAGAACATCAGAAAAACCAAACGCAACCAAAAGAGAGATCAAACGCCATATGTAACACTAATCACCACCACCGCTTATTAACTCCCTTGTCTCTATCCCTATCATCTCCACATGCTGACAACCGCGCGTGCATGAGCCATGCATGCATGTACGGCTCCTGGGCTAGCTGTCGTCATCCTACCACGAACCGCCGCTGCCGCCGCCACCGCCACCGCCGGCGTCATTGCTGCTGCCATTCCCGATCATGCTGTTATTCCAGAACCCCAGGGTCTCATGGCCACCGCCGCCGGCTTGGTCTTTGATGTGCTCAAACTGATCACCGCCACTTGCACCACCACCTCCAGCTGCATTCGCCCCCGGCTTCAAGTCCTCGAAGGGGAACAGCATCCTCCCCGTTGCGCTCTCCTGCGCCCCCTGCAACCCCCCGCCGTATCCCCCGCCGTCGCCACCTCCTCCCGTGTCCAGCGAGAACCCGAGCATGTTCTGAACCTGATGCTGCTGCTGCTGCTGCTGGTGCTGCTGGTGTTGCTGCTGCTGCTGCTGCTGATGGTGGTGGTGTTGCTGATGCTGCAGCGGCATGCGGAACTCGCCAAGCGCGAACCCCGCAGCTGCGTACTCCGGCGGCATCCCGAGCTGCACCTGCGGCAGCGGAACGTAGCAACCGGTGCTCCTCAGCAGCTCCATCGCCGAAAACGCACCCATGCCCCTCCCGCCACCGGCGCCGTTGGCCGCCATGGCACCTCCCGGGTTGCAGACGCTGCTGCTCTCCAGGCTAGGGAACGCCGCGAACTCCGATGGGTGTAAGACGCGGCCGTGGTGGTGCGGGAACGCCAGGTTGAGGTCGTGCGCGCCCTCATGCATCAGCTTCGGGTTCTTGGCCGCCATCCCGCCGACAGGGACCGTCCCGGACGCCGCCGCGGAGGTAGAGACGGCTCCCGCCGAGGACGACGATCTTTTGTTTTTCCGTGAGCCGCCGCCGACGGGCACGTTCCGGAGCGATCCGCCCTCGGTCCAGTAGCGGCGGCAAGTCTTGCAGAAGTAGCGCGGCTGCTGGAGGCTGTAGTTGTTGTAGTAGCAGAATTTGGTGTTGGTGGAGTTGCACCTCGGGCAGTTGATTGCCTTCTCCTTCTGCGGCCGCGCGGCCTTCCGCTCGGTGGAGCCCGTCCCGGCCGCCGCGCCCGCTCCTGCTGCCGGCGGGCCAGGAACGGGAGCCCTCTGGGCTTCGGGGCCAGACGGCGGCGCCTGCTGTGGGCTCGGGTTCCCATTAGGATTAGGATTTGGGTTTCCAGCCATGATCATCTCCTCCATGGGCTTCACAAGCCCTAGCCCCTGGTGATGGACACATATTGCACTTCATTAGATATCACAAAGCCGAATCATCAAATGTTAACGCAAGTAGTAATAAGAACTGGTAATACGCCAAGAACATGCTGTAGGAGATTGGATTGGGGGGGGGGGGGGGGTATGACTATGAGAGTCTGAGGTGAGAGGATTCTTATGGTGCAACAAAGAACCAAACAAATGGATACAAAGTGAGATTAAAGGGAGGGGAAAAGGAGAATGAAAAAGGTGGGGAAAAAAGGAAACGAAAAGATGAGAGAGAAACACACCGGCACCGCCACACAAAACACAACTTTGTTTGTAGGGTTGCGCTTGTGGCCGGCTTGGCATGCAGTACTGCTGCTGCTACATCATCCAAGACATGGCTACTCTTTTGATGCAAGGTGCCGGAGGAAAGAGAAGGGGAAAGCTAGGAGAAAAGAGAGATGAAAAGATGAAAAGTATGAGGGGAAAGGATAAGAAAGAAAGGCAGGAACAAAGGCAAAGAAAAGCGGTGCGTGCCCGTGTATGCGCCTTTCGAGGATTAAAAGCGGAGACAGGGGAGAATTAAAGGCCCCGAGCCCTGAGCTCGACGCCAACGGAGAAGACAGCACGCGGACATAAGAGAAGGGGAGAGAAGAGAGGGAGACATGGCCATACATGCATAGATCTGCGCCAGAAACAAAAGGTTGGCCATGGCGGTTCCCAAGAACAGCAAAGGCGCCCAAGATCGTCATATCCCATCAGGGAAAGCGAGCGCAAAGATCAAGGCATGGTAAAAAAAGCAGTCGGCCAAGAAGGCAGGAACACAGCAGCAAGATCCACAAGAACGAGAAGCCAACCGGCCAGCCCGTGGTGAGAGATCTTGCATGCATGGCCATGGCCCTAGATGCGAGTATCGATGTTGTGGTAACCTGGATTTGAGGTGGTCATATGAACATCAGCTTACCTGGTGCCACTGGGCCGCATCCATCCAAGGATCGATCCCAATTGCTGCTCGCCAACAAAAATCCTCGCCCGCTGCGCTACCAACGGGAGGAGAGGACGAGGAGCGGGGCGACGGAAGGACGAGGACGAGGAGGAGCAGCTGCTAGATGTCGTCTCGAGCACACGGAAACGGAAGAGAGAGGAAGGAATGTCTTGTGGATGACCGTAGTGGGATTGCTCGTCCTTCTCTCTCCTCCATATGTCATGAGATAGTGGGATTCTTTTTCTCGGTAGTATTTTTTATGTGCCCGGGCAGAGCAGGGGAGGAGGAGGAAGAGGGAGGGAAATTGCTGCGCTCGCTTCGGTGGCTAGCATGTTTTTTTGCCGTCTGAACCAAGCTGATGAGCGCTGCTGTCCTTCGTTGGTGTGAGCTAGCATGTTTGTCCGCGTGTAGTCTTCCAAGTGTGTTTTGTGTTGTTGCGAGTTTTTGGTGGCGTTCGCGGAGGGGCTTGGGATGAGTCGGCGAGAAGCTAGTCAACCCAAGGCCAGGGTTCCCCTGGGCCAGAGGCGCGGCTCTGATCGGAGTGATGGTCCATGGGGCCACGCACGTGCGTGGGACGCCCTGCCACGTGCCAGCAGCTAACCACTGTGTTTCACTGTGTTTCTAGTGTTTAGCAGCGGGTACGAGGGCATCTCCAACGTGAAACGTTTAAACCATAACGCGTAAGTATCTTGTCCGCTTAGTTCGGACGTGCTGTGTCATATTTTTTTAGGCCTGGTATAAATGGTTTAGACATATTTTTTTTCACAAACCGGAAACAAAATATAGGACTTTGCCGGCGTCTTGACAGTACACACGCTCATGCTTGACTAACCTGACCCACAAAAACCTCCTATCTAGTCCGTGCCTTTTCCATCCAAAATAGTTAAGAGCAACTTCAACATGTCAACGCAAACAGACAGTGGATTTATTCGTTTTTTGTCCGTTTGGATCGTCCGTCCGCGCGGTGTCTAACATTTGAGTCGGTTGTGCGCCCAACGCACGGACTCATATGTGACGGTATGGACAGTTGGCCGTCCTTTTTAGACACACACATATTTTGCATTTAATTTTACAAAGCAAACATATAGTCTACAACAAAATAAATAGCATGGTTTCAACACCAAATAATTAAATAACATAGCTTTACAAGCCAAATAAAAATAAAATAATCTCATATAGTTTTGCAAGCTGAATTAAAGAGATACATATATTGATTGTCAATCTGATCACACATATGCTTAACCAAAACTTTTTGCCATTGCATGTGAGTTTCCCAATCACGCATGTAGTGATGAAATTGGACGAACTGTTCAAATGTTGCCGCTCCTCCATGCTCAGGCAAAACATTCTCACCCTGATACCGAAACCCTTGATCGTAGAGATGTTTCGAGCGCTCATCTTCTACAATCATATTGTGCATGACCACACAAGCAGTCATCACCTCCCACAGTTTCTTCGTGCTCCAAGTTTTTGCAGGATACCGAACGATGCCCCATCGAGATTGCAAAACACCAAAGGCACGCTCGACGTCTTTCCTAGCACTCTCTTGCTTTTGGGCAAATCTTTTTCCTCTTCTCTCCGATAGGATTGGAGATTGTTGTCGTTTTCTCAGAAGGGGTCACGCGAGATGGCAGATGCCATGGGATGGCTTATCAAGGTGAGGGCAAGGCCGCCGTGGATGATCCAGGACGGGTATGCGAATGGCACGCGGTGGTTTACCCAAGTTCGGGGCTCTTGTTA